>OU026155.1:154895509-156145509 GCA_907269105.1 Volucella inanis
CTCATACCAAGGGTGAGCTTGTGCCCTCAACACAGGTTCGTATTATATTAATAACATAAACTGGGATTCAAATTTGCGAATGGTATTGGCAATAGTGGTTTCAGTAGGTCGCTGATTTTCGTAATACAGCTGAACAATTTGGAGACGCTGTTGTGGTGTGAGACTTTCCATGATAACTTGCCAAACGATACTGAACAAAAATGACAAAGCAATTTGATAGGAGTCACACGCGATCTGTCGAAAAAAATGTATTGAAAATCAAACCTCACGATGAATCATCCTATACAATACTTGCAAGCGCTGGCCAGGCGAATCCTGGCTCCCATGGATATATGGGCATCCCGTGAACTTAAGCCAATCCATTGTCAGGCGTGCATGTCAAAACACCAAAGACATCTGGGCATATAATCCAGCAATACAGAGATTGCAACTGCGAAAAAGCCTCTCAAGGAGAACAAAGCTCAGAAGATGTAGAGAACACTTCCTATGGTGCTTCCATATTCAAATTCAAATTCGCACCCCCTTTGCAATACAAATATTGCAAACGTAATAAAGACCTTCAAGAAGAACATAGCAGTATTTATCACCACGTCTTTTTCTGGGGATAATAAGCGCCGTCTATTTGTAGAATATTGGCTTCCAAGGACCGAATCGTTTGCGATGGCCAGTTCACTGATCCATTTCGGGATAAAAAGTTGTCGTTAAATTGGAGGAGGACAATTAATTTATGGGCATTATTGCAGGTAGTGCCATCATGCTAAAACCACATATCGTTCGGATTAATATTTTCGAAGAAATAATTACTGATCATTGTCCGGAAATGTTGACAATCGACTTTAACATGAGGTTTGGCCTCATTTCGGGAAAAATTAAGAACCGACGATGACACTATCGTGAAGATTAAGTTATGGTCGTGTCGAAAACCTCAAAGGCTTTGTTGCCTTTCTGGTAAGCTTAAGGATCTGAATCGTTGAGTTTATGTTTATGCTCCAGGTCACAATGAGATTGTCAATAAGCTTGCTAGGCAAGATTGAGAGGAGAAATTAGGACTGCATGCGTTTTCAGTAAGCCCTTAATTACAGATAGTAAGACTATCGAGAATGCCGGCAGACTAAAGCTTCAATAAAAAAAGAGTGTAGTTTGCTTACTGGCATCGTAACAAGATACTCAAATATGATAGGCAATGCTGCCACAACATTCTGTGATGCTTACTGTTTGATAAGCGTACTACAAAGCACTTGCTGTGTGATTATCCGGCCTAAGATTGCAGTTTTCCACTAAAACGTTTACTACTTTTTCTACGAAAGTCTGAAAGTTTTCAGTAAGAGGAACTCACAAGGAATGCATTGGACTGGTTCTTTGCTTGAGTCATCTGATCTAGAAAAGAATTTTTCTTCATCAAAGTCAAAAGCTCTACAAAAAGTTTCAGTATCATTTTAAAATTTGATTTTCAAAACTATATTAGTTTTCAGCCTTTTGATTGGCGAATTTTTATTTGAATTCAGTTCCAGATTGAGAAAATTGTTAATTAATTTTGAAAATTGTTGTTTCAGGTGTTGACAACGAATTAATTCAATATTGACGTTCCAAATTGAAATCGGAGCTTACGAGCTCGTAAGCTGTAAAATAAACAAATTTTAATTGGCGCACACCCTGAAATTCTAAACACTATCCGATATTTGGTTTGTAAATTAAAATTTGTCAATTACCATTTAGACTTTTGGACGTCGATACAAAAACTCACCTGAAAGTGAAATGTCTTATGATCCACAGTGATCGTAAACGTATTGTCTTCCTGATCATCGATCCCAATAACTGCATCCTTAAGACGTACACATCCACGTCGTACGCCTTTCATCATTTTCTCTTTTGACTGCAAAGAAATAATAAAAAAAAAAAAAAAAAAAAAAAAAAAAAAAAATTAGAATCGACATTTCCAAACGTTGCAATGCAAATGCACATTTTCATTGTTTTTCTGTTTATTTTATGTATTTATTTATGCGATATAACCCAAGTGTAAGGTCGCATGGAATACGTGATCTTACATTGTTGTAGCTATTCTTTACTACTCGTACATATACGAATGAGTCGAAATCGTTTTACCTTTAATTTAACACTTGACGATTTTTTAATTACCCAGACTTTTGTACGCAATTTAAATAAAAGTTCGATTTTCGGAAAAAAATTTCTTAGAGTTGTTCTTAATGTTTCCATAGACACTTACAAGTGCATAAGAGGTGGTCGTGCACATAGGACGTCTTTAGGATAGACCTGTGGAAGTGATAGTACGGTTCTGTGTCAAGGATTTCACTTTTGTGCTGCTAATATTTGTAGTGTATTATTTGATCGAATTTCTTGTGCCAGTTTCAAGTGTTCAATATGACGATAGGATACACATATGATGCGATCTCACAAGTAGTCGGTTAGTGTTGAAAAATTATCTACTGAAGAAGAGGTTCAAAATTAATCATATTAATTTTTAATTTAGCTGTTGTTGTTGCCAATAAATACGGAGTTAATTCTCCTAAACCACTGATAGTTATTATCCTTGCATATCTGCTCATCATTCACAAAATCGCTCCCAGGTAAGAATTATAAGTGCTACGTTAAGTGTTTCTTTTGTTATTATTAATATAAAGCTAAACAATTCCTACAGAGAGATATCAAGTAGCTCGCTAAAAGTTCAGTAAAATAAACAAGCCTTCATGAGAATCCTTTAATATAAATGATTTTTTTTTTTTTTTTTTTTTTAATGTTGAAATATTTCTATAACATATGTAAAAGGCTTGGCTAGGTTGATCCCACTTAATGATATTTGATTCTTTATTTCGGCTTCTTTTATACATAAATTGTGGTAAATTAGTTTATTTTGCAATATAAACATTGCATTCCCTTACACTAAAAAATATGTCTGCTGTTCATATTGCCGGAACGGCAAAACGGTGATCCGGTCTACATGGTGTGTGTTAGTCTAAGCAATCTTAAAAGACAGCTTTTTGTACAGCTGCTGAACAATGCGATTCTCGTTAATTGTTTATATCTTCCAGTGGTATATATATTATATAGATAGATAGATATATTATATAGATATCAAAAATGATATTCCAAAATGGATATGGCCGGGAAATATCTCGTTGTTTTTTTTAAGTAAAGTACAAGGCAGCCAGGCAGGAAGCGAACCTCTTATGACTGAAACGAGAGACTAGAGTAGGTATACTGCAGATATTTTTGAAGCTGTTTGCCACATGTTCAGACTATTGCTTGTTTCGTCTTTAGAAACGTCGGTTTCAGTTAGTTTCGTAAGGTAAAACATTCGAGAAGGACGTTATTTGAAGAACGTTTGTTTTTTATGTGCGTTATTGGTTCGTTTTTATAATGACTGACAAAGTGTATTGTGGTCAAAAAGGTGACAAAAAAGAGACACGTACATATAGCAAGAGACCAAAAATATGTATTTTGAAGAAGATCGCTGAATCGGTACGAGTTAGATGCACCAAGTGTAATGAATGCTTGTACATCCGCCAAAAAAATTAGAGCAATCGGAAGAATTGTACGATATTGAAGTGAATCCAGGTTTTGGTTGCCGTACGATAAACTTTTTTGCAGCTTTTTAAGTTATTTCAAATGTTGTCGTTTGTAAAGTGTGCAAATCGTAAGTGATATTTACGGAGAACGGTAAGCGCGGTTTCGGATTCAAAATAGTAGTGTCTTGTCCATTTATTGAAAAATGCTATGAAATAAACCGTAGAATTGTCCATGTAATTACTTGGAATGGGTTTGCACGGAATAAAAAAGTTTCGTGCATTCATGTAATTACCACGGCTTATGTTTCACTCTCTCTACGATAAGGTTGTCAAAAGAATTTCAACTGCAATTAAATTTGTTTGCAAAAACGGTATGATGAAAGCAGTGAAAGATGAGACAACTTATCTATTGACAAAGGAGAAAATAGACTTGTGGTATCAGGCAATGGTGGAGAAAACATGGGTTTACGTGCTTGTTTGTTTTGCTGACGCTTATTGGCAATTACGGTGCAAAAATTATAGATTGCGAAGTGAGATAAAAATACTGTAAGGCGTATGAGTACTGGAAGAATAAAAAAGATACCGAGGAATATACAGAATGGGCACAAAATCATAAAGATAACTGCGATGTAAATCACGATGGATCAGCAAGAAAAATGGAGGTCGATGCAGTTGTTGAGATGTTTCAGCGATTCGAAATTTTTCACCAGGTAAAATACACTCATTATATTGGTGACAGTGATTCTAAGACTTTTAAAAGCGTTACTGATGATGTAAAGAATACAAAAGGGCTGGGTGGAAGGAGCAAATTGACGGGAAAACTAATAGACGAACTCTCTTTTTATTATGGATAGCCCTTCGTAGAAACTGTGATTCAGTTGAAAACATGAGTATACTCGTATGGGCTACAATCGATCATAAATATCCGAGCAAAGAGGATCCATCGTGTTCATGGCAAAAGGCTGAAGCTACAAATAGTTTGGTTAACTGAAAACATAAGCCAGCTTTTCCAATTGAAGTGTATGAAGCCATCAAGCCAGTGTACGAAGAATTGACTAAAGACGATCTTTTTACTTGATGCATCGGCGGTTATACTCAAAACGGTAATGAAAGTTTTAATTCGACTATGTGGGCATTGGCCTCAAAATCCATTTCTAGTGGTTAAACTATGTTGGATATGGCTATAGATACTGCAGTTTGCATGTACAACGACAGCTTTGCTTTAATTTTGCACATAATGAAAGCGATGGACTTAAAAATAGGCCCGTACCGCTACAAAATGTGCTTAGAGATTGACAAAGAGTGCATAAGGCTCGCAGAAAGCTTGGTATCTGAAGCTGCAAAAGGGTGGAAGATCGCATTAAAATCCAATACAATAGAAATGGAGGAGCATGACACTAATCTAGAAGGCCAATTATGTATATGGTTTAGGCAGCGCGGATTAAGGGTATTGTAACATTTTTAATGACTCTCAAAACTGCATTTTTTCAAGTTGACCGCATCCATAACCTGAACAATTTTCAACCAATTCACTTAAAATTTTAACTTGATCTTTAAAAATATATTGTCTAAATAAGTACTCAGGATTTTTTTTTTTTATATGGCATAGTTCATTTTTTATTAACAATTTTTTAGCGATTTTTCTCCGAATTTTGCAAGTTTAAATTTGAAAGGGCGTCATTCGGCCAACAATTAATACATCAAAAAAATCTTACGTACTTCTCTAGCTGTTGTTATGTGCAATTAAAAAAAATAGTGACTCATCATAATTCAAAATTTATAGAAGCTGTTGGTACGGCGGTAGACCCTTCCAAAAAAGAGAAGTCATCTGAGAAACGCTGCACAGCCGCCATTTTAAAATAAATTATTCTATAAAAATTATGTTTACAGTCAATAATATGTACAATAAACTTCTATCTTTGTAAGCTTGATTTATTTTATATTTTTCTTGAAAAAAGAAATCACAAAAATGCCTATTTTTACGGCCTCTAAAGTGGCCAAACGCCTTAATTTGTAAAGTATTGTAAATAAGAATGGTGAGGTGTGTTATTTATTTGAAGGTGGATCCATCGATATCATATTTATTTCCAAAACATGATGAAACTTAGATATGCAAAAAACTTTTTTAAAATTCGGGGCTATGAGATGTAGGGGGTGTAGCAATTTATATAAAACATATCCGTAAGAATATTAACGATATTAGACCATACTGAATTGATTGTTTTAATAGGAACGTTGTGTGTGTTACGCACTAGATGAAAGTTCTTTATTCTTGCAATATTTATTCTTGATATTCAAAAAGGGGGTAAAATAAGCAATTTGTTGGCTAAGTAAATTCGCTGGACCTGCAATTTGTTAATGACGTCAACCCCACTCAAAAAACCTGACAAAATACCCTTTTTGTTAGATGTTTTTCTTGTTTCCCAAATGGACTAAATAAATCATTATTACCGAATTGCCTCTCCAGAATTCTCCTACAATTGTATAATTTCCTTGTTTTTAAGTGTTAGGTCTCCCTGTTTAAAGAAACGTTCGTTCTGTTCCGTAAATTTTGTTCCATTGATGCCGCTACTCTGTTTAATGACTGATATATTGTAATTTTGATTGCTCACCAATATATTGCTCGTCAGATGTAAATGTGGAATCTTCTGGATTAAAAAAAAAAAAACTTTGACTTCCTTTGTAATAAACACGTGCTTCACCTAACTAAGGAAATAGAAAATCAACCATCAGATTCAAGAATTGATGAACAAGCGTAACTAATTGTACTTTAGGTGGCGTAGATATAAATGTCCTATCGTGCATGACAAATCCGTAACGCTGTAACTGCTTTGATTCGTTAAAACAAAACTAAGTATTACCAAGCTATGTTTAATTCCGATAAATCAAACTCAGCATTTTGGAACTTTATTCGCCAAATCGGCATCACCAAAAGTGACTTTGACAACAGTAGTATTGAGCTTAAAGAGCTTAATCAAAATTTTGCCGATGGTACACCAGCCAGTAGCTATCAAATTGACTTCTCCTGTTTTGACGCCTTCACAGTGGAATAGCACACTTTCTGTCCTTTTTCCTTTCAATCATAAGTGAGGCTATTCTCTATGTGAAGCCTAATGCTGTACGTTTGTATAATATCTACCCGAAAAATTCTTTTACCTAACCTTTTTCAACATGTTACACATTTTTTAATACAATTACAATATTGACCGGCATTATCTCCGAAGAATAGAAGTAAGCAAAAATACTCCTGGTTCCTAAATCAAGCTCGCCAAATAATTCCGATTATAGGCCAATTTCTATCCTTCCGTTCGTCAGCAAAGTGTTTAAAGAAAATCGTTAGCTAACAGAAAATAATTTCAATTACGAAGTACCAATTTGGTTTTAGATCTAAACACAACTGCACCACGGCCTTGATGCAAATTACTGATGATATACGAGTACGCTCCATCATTAATAAAGATATGATGTCACTTTTAGTTTTTCTTGACTTCTCAAAGGCATTTGGTTTAGTAAATCATGACATTCTCCAGTCAATTTGTGGCATCATATCTTAACAATCGGAACCAAGCTGTTTATCCAGTGACAAAAAATCGTTAAGTGTGCCCCAAGGATCTGTCCTAGGCCCATTTTTGTTTACGTTGTTTAGAGATGATGCTTATAAAAGAATAATGTACTGCGATTTTCATACAGGGTCATCCATTTTGTGGTTCCGAAAGTAAATTTAAATAAAACATTTATTATCTAGATTTCGATCAAATTTTTATTTCAGTATACCACCTTGATCAAAAATATTTCGGAATTTATCCAGAAAATTAAAAATACAAGTTTATTCATCTTAATCTATATTGTCCCCTTCAAAGTAATCCCCATCGACTGCAACACACTTATGTCAGCGCTTGATCCAATCCTCGAAACATTTTTTATATTCGGTTTTCGGTATGTCCATAAGTGCTTCCTGCAATTTTTCCATTACTTCACTCTCGGCTACTGAAACGCGTTCCCCGTAGTGTTTTTTTAACTCGATTGAACAGAAAGAAGTCACAAGGAGCCAAATCAGGTGAATTCGGTGAGTGTTGGATGGTATTTGTTGCATTTTTCGTCAAAAAATTACGAATAATGATGGAACTGTGCGACGGTGCGTTATCATGGTGCAAAATCCACGAATTTTCTGGCCATAATTCTGGTCTCTTTCGGAGAATTGCTTAACGCAAACGTCTCGTAACGCCCAAATAATACTCTTTGTTTACTGTCTGGCTTTCTGACAAAAATTCATGATGCCATTCATGATGTTGTAATCCATAAAAACCGTGAGCATTGCCTTCTTTTTTGACTGAAAACAACGTTTTACTCATCAATGTTTTCGTCGGTTTTCGATGTTGATGGTCTGCCACTGTGTTCATCATCTTCGATTGACTCACTACCACTTTTGAATCGCTTGTGCTGTGGTAAACGACCGTTTTCTTTAGAGAATCGTTGCCAAAACACTTTTCCAATAACGTTTTTCACGCAAAATTTAATACAATTTCGTAGTTGCAAATTTCAATCCATTCCATAGGTAATTTCAACAACATAAGTTATGTACCAATTTAGCAAGGTGGTATTGTTTGGATCTTGCCATTACGTATGGAATATAACATCATTTAAATGCCTTTCATAGGTGTTCTTACAGGATTTGATTCTGACAAGGTAATTTTCGATGACTTTTCGACTCATATTTAGCAATAACTCGGCCACAACTTGACAAATATTCACTTTCAAAGCGTCAAGAGTTTGCGGATTGTGTGCATAAACAAGATATTTTGCATACCTTACAAAAAGAAATGCAACAGCGACAAATCAGACGGTCTTGGTGACCTGTCCAAGAAATTTTTCTTGCTAATTTATTTATTTAAGATAGTCTGGGGTGGACCTGGACCTTTGGCCAGCTGTCTCCAGTTTCGCACGCTAAGTTGGTTAAAGTCCCCTTCCACTTGCGTGCGCCATCTGATTCACTGTCTTCTTCTACTGCGGGAGTTGATTCGAAGATCTTTCGGGCCGGAGCATTCACTTCTACTCTTTCTACATGATCCAGCCATCTGAGTCGTTGGACCTTCACTCTTCTTTCTAGATCGATGTCGCTGTACAGACCGCACAATTCGTTGTTGTATCTCCTCCTCCATTCACCGTCTATGGAGACGGGACCGAAAATTACTCGAAGAATTATCCTCTCAAAACAACCAAGCGTAACCTCATCCGATTTTGATAGAGTCCATGCCTCTGCGCTATAGACAAGGACTGGGATGATTAGGGTCTTATAAAGGGTCACCTTAGTTGTTCGAGAGAAGGCTTTGCTACTCAGTTAGTATAGTAATCACCATAGTATATATTTTTATTGGCCGCCTGGACTTAATAAGTGAATGCTACTCTGGAGGTTCCTTCAGCCCTTAATCGCTGTATTATGCGCAGCTTTGAGTTGTCATGCCCGAAATGGATTATTTTTTTTCGTTTCGTGGAGACTGCAACCACAACTAGTAAGAAAAAGATGACTTCTGCATTGGTTTTTGTATTGAAAATTCCCGGGTACCGAACTTCTTAGAACTAGGCGCACTAGACTCTGCCTTAGATGTCTTTAACGTGAGAGCTACAGCAAGGCCATCGCTTGTCTTTTGATCTTCGACGATCTTTCGAGACGAATACTTATTTTAAGTTGCAGCTGTCGTAAATTTTTCTTTCAAGTATACCTATTTCTTGCCCTCTAGATTCCAGTTATTTTGGCCATATACTTCGAAAGAATGACTTTTAGATATATTGCTCGCGGTGTATGTGCACAAAGGCGTTGTATGATATAAGCATTCTAAATCGTTGGAAAACTTAACTGCGAAAGAAATGAACAAAACTGATTTTGTTCACGCTCCTGCCAACGAGGCTTAAGAATCTACAGAGCCTGTACGAAGTACGATGGGATTTCAATGTCAAAATCGGTAAGGAGAACATCTTTGACGAAGCGTTCGGAAAATACAGTCTCCATGACACGACAACAGATAACGACTTCCGACTCGCAGACTTTGCGACAGCTAATTATACAGTGATATGTAGCACGAGGTTTTCTCCTAAAAGAATCCACTTAGCAACCTGGCTTACTCCGGATGGTCGAAACGCCAACCAAATCGACTACGTACTTATTTACGGACATCATGTGTCAAATATCCTGGAAATTAAAACATTTAGAAGGGCAAACGTCGACTTTGGCCATTACCTAGCGGTAGCCCGATTCAGAGCTCGCCTGTTAAATGTAAGAAAGTTACAATAACATCCAAAAAGGAAGTTCAACATTGGACGCTTACGCACACGGGAAATATTGTTGTGGTCATATTGCTGCACCTCCAATAAGGACGTGGTCGAAAAAACCTTAGGCTACCAAAAATCCAGAATAGAAATCAGTAGTATGATGATGAACCTGTGCAAAAAAAAAAAATAAAGGCAAAAAGCAGTTGCTTAATGGACATGGCATAGAGAGAGTGATAGGGTAAGATGAAAAAACATCTGCAGTCGAAGAATTAGTTCTCTCGCCCAGCTTAGAAGAAGTCAGCACATCTATACAAAAGCACAAAAGGAACATGCACGATATGTACTGTGTGAACTGGATATTGGCCAATATCAGTACGGATTCCGGTCCGGAAAATCGGCGTCAGACCAAATTTTCACATTAAGACAGATTTCGAAAAAGACCAACAATTTCTAAGCTAACACACACCAGGTTTTCATCGACTTCAAAGCCGCATATGACAGCATTAATCGCACTGATCTATATACTCGTAATGCGATTGCTGAATTCGGGATCCCAAGAAAACTAATCCGAATGTATCGCACAACACTGGGAAACTTGAGATGTGCCATGCAGTGTGCAAGTAGAACCTCCGAATTATTCCGAATATGCACCGAATTTCAACAAAGTCTCTCGCTGTACTTCAATTAAGTACTTGAGCGTCTAGCTTCTGGGATACGCGGATGATATTGATATAATCCCATGTTCCCAGCGTTCCGTGATTGAAGCCTTTACGGCAACTGAAGAAAAGCTAAACGAGATGGTCTTAAAGTAAATGAGGAAAAAAGAAAATAAATGCTGTCGACTAAAAACCGTTCCGTCGCACCATTACAAAATGTCACTACACAGCTGCAACATTGAGGTAGTCAAAGAGTTCACCTACCTCGAGGCAAACGTTAATTCCACAAACGACATCATGGTGGAGATTCGACGAAGAGTTACCCATGGCCACAGTTGCGACTTCGGTCTGTCGAAACAAGTTGGTTCTCTACAAAGCGTTAATTTTGCCAGCCCTGCAAGATAAATAAGACAGTGGGCCGAATATTTGGTCCCGTCTATGAGGATGGCGTATGGATAAGACGACACAACCGTGAACATTATGAGATGTACAAAGATGTGGACATACAATGGCTCGGCCACATTGGATGGATGGTAGTCCTCCAGCTAAGATTGTCTTCGAATCCAAGTCACTAGGTTCGAGAACAAAAGAAAGACCGAGCCTTTGGTTTAAAGATCAGGCAATCGCGGATATAAGGCAGCTTGGTCGTTCCAACTGGAAGCACCACGGCCGGGACCGTAATGGATTGAAGCCTACAGCTGTTCAGGCTTTGACTCGCTAAAAGTTGACAACCTGATAAGTAAGTAAAATGGGTCAACATAAAATTGTGAAAGCTAACACACTCGTGAACGGAATATCCGTTTTCTTAACATCAAAATGATTTTCTCTTAATAAACTTATTTACACCTTGTGGATTGGAGTTCCGAAAAAATCTTTTAAATAAGAACTGTAAAGGAAAAAACTTATATAAACAACGTTGACCCAAATATTTATATACAAAATGTCCGATGGTTATTAAAGAAATGGTGTCCGTAAAATAAAAACTTCGGTTTTAAATTATTTGAAAAGTTTTTGCCCCTTTGAAAAAAAATACCATTCAGTTGGCAAGCATTGACTTCTGTGATGCCTAAAGCACTCATTAATAATGACCTTTCTGTATTTTATTTTTTTTTTTAAATGCGAAACGTGGATAGTGATTTATTTTACTGCACTGGCATCCTGTGTGCCGTTGACTACATAGTGCAAAGGATATAGGAATACTCGTAGATGATGGCAGATTTGCGATAAGTTTTTTTTTTTTTTTTTAGTTCATCTTGATGAAACGTTTCATAAAATACGACGTTTATGACACAAGTGGTTCGTAAGGATAATCAAGATTAAATGAGAAAACCAATCAATAGTCCAAACTTGTTGGCAATGTTTATTTTTTATTTTGTTTGTGTGTTTCTACGTCCACGGATATTTCAATTAACTTCATAGTTCCCATCGAAACCTCTTTTCCGAGAGTGACAGGAACTTGTAAACATAATAGAATTTGAGGACACTTGAAATGCATTTTGAAATAAGCTAAAAACTCTTATGTCTAATGAACCTCTCTGGCATACCCTTATCGTAATTTAATAAATTGTAATTTTGTAAATTGATTTTACGTCAATTAAGTTGGGAGGTGGCTTGATTAGCTAGCATTAAATGCTTGATTAACGTTATAGATTTTACTAATTATCTTGAACTTTACTCTCTGAATAAAATATTCGTTATTATATAACACACACATACTAGCTAGTGCTTATACTCGTAGGTGTCATCATCCATTTTTTCAACTAAACTACGTATTTTAGTGTCATCCTAAATAATCAATTTCCTTGGACTAAACATGTCACAACAAAAACTGGCAGTGTAAAGGAGCGTTTAAAACCCCAACAGGGGTTTTTAAAGTTTCCACGGCATATTTTTGCGTTTGATCCGATAACATCCTTTGAATTGTTTAGAACCATTAAGTTATCAAAAAAATCTTGTTCGCCAATGAATTGTATTTTTTCGAACGATCTTATTAAGAGAATCTCACTCTATATTGTTAATGTGGTGGCACATATTTATAATAAAATTATTTACTATGGTATTTTTCCAGACCGCTTTAAAGTTGCTGAGGTGGTACCTATCTTTAAAAAGGGGAAAGAAACAATTTAAATAATTACAGGCCTATCTCTCTTCTTCCGGTTTTTTTCAAAATTTTTTGAGAAATTAGATTCGTCTCTTTTTTAGAGCGCTATTCTATTTTTATTCCAAATAAATATGGTTTCAGAGTTGGCAGATCAACCGAAGGAACATTCTTCAAATTTTGTAATTATAATTACGAAAGCCTTAATAACAAAAAGAATACTGCTGCACTTGATACTGTGGACCATAAGTTACTACTAAAAAAACGCTGGTTTTAAAGGTTTTATGCTCAATTGGTTTTCTTCGTACCTTAATAACAGGAAACAAGTAGTTAAGTTAGAAGATAAATTGAGTTATAGCCTGAATATTAATATAGGTTTTCCACAGGGCTCTGTGTTCATATTAATCAATTCAATCTTTAATAAACAATTAAAAGGGCTACAAACCGGGTTTGCAGATGACTTAGCTTGTTCGTATTCCAATGTTTCCACCTTGGAAGCTGATATAAATCTTGACCTTGAAGAACTTAGACATTGGTTCAGTAATCATAGGCTAGTCATACGTGATAAAAACAAAATAATGATTTTAAGCCTACCATCTTATATTGGTCATATAAAAAGTATCCGCGGTTTTTTGTCACTAGATGGTGCTGGTCTCCATTTATCTGGAAACACTAAACTGATTGTGTCAAACCAACACGTTTTTGAAAGGTTCAGTTAACGGTGAGAATGCTGTGATTGAACGCTGGATGTAGGAGTATTTTGTTCGATTACGTTCCGGAAATTTCGATGTAACAGATGCACCTCGCACTTGTCGGCCTGTCACTGAAAAAGTCGATGAAATTTTGCAACTGATGGAACAAGACCGGCACGGAAGTTCAGACAGCGGAGGTACTGTCGTACGACAGTTTGGAATCATCTAAAATTAGCCGGCCACTCAAAGAAGCTCTATGTTTGGGTGTTTGGGTGCCACAAGAATGAACGCAAATAAATTTACTGTGAACCGGCCTTAATTTTTTTTTTTTTTTTGTTAAATTTTGTACCAGAAAATGATGATTTGCGGAGAGAATTAATTTTTTTTTTTCATTTGAAGAAAAGTGCTGCAGAGTCGCATCGAATTCTTGTCGAGGCATATGGTGATCATGCTCTATGAGAAGCAACATGCAAAAGATGGTTTCAACGGTTCAAAGATAACGATTTTGATGTTAAAAGCTATGGGAAAGATCCAAAAGTCTGGCAAATGGATGCCATGAATTGAATGATGGATGGAAAACCGAAAAACCACTTGCTTCAAAGACACGATAAAAATCAGTTTTGCATTGAATTTTTACTGCCGATGAAAAATGGATTTATTTTCAGAATCCTAAACGGAAACGGAATCCTAATCATGGGTTAATCCGGGACAACCATCAACTTCGACTGCAAAACCACATCGATAGAATATAATGCTGTGCGTCTGGTGGGACCAGAAAGGTGTGGTGTACTACGAGCTCCTAAAACCTGAAGAAACCGTGTATACAGATCGCTACCGAAAGCAAATGATCAATTTAAGCCATGCATTGTACGAAAAACGATCAGAATGGGCCAGAAAACGCGGCAAGGTAATTTTGCTCCATGACAATGCAAAGCACTTGGCTGGGAGCTGCTACCCCACCCGCCGTATTCACCAGACTTGGCTCCTTCATCGATGGGACACGCATTAGCTGAGCAGCACTTCGAATCCTACGAGGAAGTCGAAAATTGGGTGACTTTTTTGTTTGCTTCAAAAGACGAACAGTTTTATTGGCGTGTAATCCACAAATTGCCTGAAAGATGCAAAAAATGTGTAGCTAGCAATAGTCAATACTTTAAATAAAATGGTTTTACTTTCCCATTAAAAATTAGTGTTTTATTTTCACAAAAAAACGCTTACTTCATACCGGTACACCTGGTAATTGAATGATTAACCATCAGGGAAACGCTGCTGAAACGTAACGAAATGGAATCATTTTTGAAGCGATTCATTACGAGAGATGAAAATTGGTTTAAATATGAGAATATCCAATGCACGCGATCATGGTCAAAGGCTGGTGACCGACCACAAACGACTTCAAAGCCTGGATTGACGGCAAACAAGGTTATGTTGAGTGTTTGGTGGGATTGGAAGGGAATTGTCTATTACGACTTGCTAGAACGTGGCGTAATTGTCAGTTCGATTCTCTACTGTGCACAGTAGAATGAATGAATGAATGAATGTTTGAATGAAGCTTTCAAGAAAGAGCGACTAGAATGGGCCAACAGAAAGGGAGTTGCCTTTCATCAAGACAATGCTAGGCCACATACATCTTTGATGACCCGGAACAAATTGACGGAGCTTGATTGGGAAGTTTTGATACATCCACCGTATAGTCCGGACCTTGCACCCTTTGATGACCATTTGTTTCGGTCTTTGCAAAACTATCTTGATGGTAAAAAATTGGCAGACCGAACAGCCGCTGAAAATTGTTTTCCAAATTATATATGCTATGACCCATATTACTCAACTCCATAAAATAATTTATCACAGTACAAATTGTAAACATGTGCTGGTTAGTTCCAATACTTGTGGCAAAACTACTACGGAAAAAAACATTTCTTTCATTTAAGATTGTTTTGCTCTCGTAAACTTTTAGAAACAATTTATTACAGTCTAGTATAATCATAGGTGTCTAGTTTGTTGGGGAGGAACATATAGAAACAAAATCCAACCTTTGCTAGTGGTGCAAAAACATATTCTATGAACCATTTGGAGAAAAAAACGTCTAGAACAGTTGCTTTTTTGCAACTCCTTAATACTTCCTCTCAAACATCTTTACTTTTACAAAGTGCTTAAAACATTTTACCTAAGGAGTGGATATTTGGTAAATCGTAGCCCCACCGTTCATGGGCTTCGAAGCAACGAACACATAACACCCATCACTTTCCTAATTTTTATACTTCGATTGCACCCAGAATTTTTAACCTACTACCGCCAGCTATACGCTGTAGTACCAATGCTCTATCGTTTTCTCGAGAGGTAAAAAAATTAAAAAAATGGCTTTTAAATTTTGATTTCAATGATGTAAAAGATCTTATAAAGATGGCACATTAAGAATAACGATAATTAAAAATAATGATAGACACAAAAATCATTTTTTAATTTTTATTTTTGAATTACTTTTTAAATAATTCTTTAGCGATACATTCGGCACTAGTTGTCTTAACTACAGAATGTATCTAAATATTATTTAATACCAATGAAAAACACTTATAGATATCTAATTTATGTACAAAATATTAATGGACTTCAATTAATAAATAATTCTTTGTACTATATGTAATTTCTCTTGATCTGTACCTTATAATGAATTGTATTGAATAAATGGTAAAGTAAAAAAAAAAATATATATATATAAATCATATCCTATGCGTCAGTCGTTTTGGGGAAACAAGCTTTTGTGAAAGTGCTTCACAGCTATACCATTTTTACAAAACTTCAAAAACGGCTCCATTTTACGTTTAAAAACAGGTGGTTATAGGTGCAACACGCACTGATGTTTTGTTGACGTGCCGTCTTTTGAAATGACACCAGATTTATTTTTGTTCCAGAAATACCAAATCAAATTCGTCTGTACTCAGAGATGGTTTTGGTCAGTATCTGAGGGAAAAAAGGAAGGTAGTCGAGTCTTCGCGAATGGCTCTAAAAAAAAATTGGGGAGGCTTCTCGAAATGCAGTCGAAAGACTCAATTTACTGAGTTTTATTCGGTTTCCAGATCACAATGGGTTATGGTATCGCCGGAAATGAGTTCCGCCATGAACTTATGAACCAAGCCCAAGATCTACAGCTCCATATGCTCGTATGCACAAAAAGACAGATGACTAAACCCACTAGAGGATCTACTACTACAGGATTTAGAACCTTTGTTTTTATAATTAGGAGGTCCCCTAAAATATTTACACACAGCGCGGGCGAAGAAAAGAGTGGTACCGACGTACGTTGGTCTCAAATTTTATAATGACTAGGAAATAAAGAGGTCGGCGGGGAATAACATAAGCCAGTTGTACGCCTTAGGAAAGAATAACGATATTTCAGAGAACGTCCGAGGGTACTCTGAGGGTACTCTGATGGGCATTCACAGAGAGACAGGTGTTACGGGTTAAAGTTTGAAGGGCCTGTGGTAAAAATAACTATAGAACAGCGTGAGGCAAGAGACATCACTTTGGTGTTCATACGTGTTAATTGACGGCGCAATATTGACGTCACCTATGGGCCTTATCGCACGGTTTTAAGTCTTATCTAGCACGTCCAAAAAAAAGTCTTGGGGGCACCTGTACTCCAATTTCGTGCGAATAATTGCCTTACATGATATATTGAGGCCAGATCAAGGTGGGCAAAAGTATTTTTTACATCGCTTGAGGAAACCTAGGCATTTCGCAGCATTTTTGGCGATATCAAATATGTAGTCATTCTAATGTTCAATATGTATGCACCGAGAATGGAAAGTTTTTCCGTTTCGAAGATGCAAGTGCCATTCATGGATATTGGTGTGTAAATATCGCTTTGACGACAAATAGACGGCATGCTTCGGAAGCATTAAATTCCACTCTGTTGATTCTTCCCCAATTGGTTATGCTCCTAATATCGAAATTTAACGACGTGAGTCTGGGAAGAAATATGAGAAGCAAAGAGTACTGTCATCAGCAAAGAAATATTGGATTTAAGTAGCAGACAAGAGAACATTAGTGAAAATTAAAAATAGTGTCGGAAACAGAACGGAGCCCTGGGGCACACCAAAATTTTTTTCGTGAATATTAGACTTAAAACCATCCAAGACAACTTGAATTGAACTTTCTTAAATGTAATTTCTAGTCCATTGAAGAAGAGACCGGTCGAGCCCAAATAGACCCATTTTCGATAAAAAAAAAAGAAAAAAAAATGAATGCCAAACTCTGTCAAAGCCCTAAGAAATATCAAGTGCAACTACCTTGCTTTCGCCAGATTGGTATAGACCTCCACTTTTCTGTGAGACATGACATCAAATCACCAGTGGACCTGTTGTTACGAAAATCGTACTGCCGGTTTTGAGAAGTTTTCGTGTTTCGAGATATTTCATGAGCTGACGGACTATGCTGTTGGACTATGCTGTTTTCCATCTGCTCGGAAAGAGTCTTAAAGAGTAGGATTGATGAAAAAGCTAACTCAGTGGTTTTGCCAGCGAAGAAGTACGTCTCTTCAGAAGATGGGGAGATACTCGTATATCGTATCCTTGACCAGCGGATTTGTGTATATTGAGGTCTTTGGGTACTCTTTCTACTACACGAGTGCGATAGTGGATTCGACCCATTGAAGATGGAGCATGAAGCAGAATTTCTGATATTTTGACGTACGACCAACAATATTTACTACCTTTGAGACATTAAGAAAGACGTTGCAGACATTCCTGGCTTGTTTAAATTTTTTTCGGGCATTCCTTTGGTCTTGAAGGAGCGAAAACACATTTCTCGTACCCTGACAACCTCTGTACAGCTCGAGACGTACCACGCCTTCTCCTTTGGTTTGATACCCTTCATTTCATTCGATGAGGGATAAAAGATCTCATTGGGGAATAGTGTCTATGATCAAATCAGCAACGCATCCACGTAGTTAACAGAGAAACATAACGACCAGTTAAAATTTGTTGTTACTCGTAAGTTCGCTCCAAATACCATTCTCGTATTTTAGAAATCTTTCCTCTAACTGTGTGATGGGTATACGAGAATTTAGCTGATATGACACAGTGGTCCGACGAACCTAGAGGGGATAGCACGTCAATGGTGTAGTTATCAGTTTGAGAAGTTGAAAACAAGTACAGGGTGTAACAGGTATGACTATCAACGTCTGTTATTCGCTTGAGCTCATTTATAAAGTTGTTTTCCGCAACGAAGATTTCAAGACACTGTCCTTCGAGTGTTGTCTTTCCAGAATGCCGAAGCCACCCAGAATTGTATATATTGATATCGCTCGTAATAACGATCGGACAACGGATCGAATTTCATAATTTTGCAAACTTTTGTAAACTTTATAATTAAAAGGTAAATATGATGGGAATTCAATATTATAAAGGATAGATATTTTAATATATAAAGTATGTATAGTTTAAGAAAGAAGTTAAGAAACTTTGATAATTTATGAGCTCTTCTTGTGTCGTATCACGGCCACGATATAGGAAAATACGAGCGAACGTCGACGATTATGTCACTCACTTAGCTGCCGCAAGTGCTTCCAACTATTCTCCCAATTATTAGCTTAGTTAACTTTGAATCATAAATAGGATTAATAGAAAGGTTGTAAAGTAATACAGCAGAAAATAAATCTTGTTCTATCATAAAGTACAGTTGGCAATCTTATCTTTCAACATTTTAATATGCTTACTCAGGCCGAACCCCGTTCAATTACACAAGCTACGTCTGAAAATAACCAGCGATCAGATTATTCTCTGATTATTTGATAAAGGAACATCATATATTTTTCTGCGGCAAGTATTGAAACTTTTGGATTTCAGCCTGACTGACTAGATTTAGGCTTTTTAGTGGGAGTGTCATGATTCTTGGGATGGGGGGGTTCTCCGCCTTTCGTCGGATTACTCAAAAATGTAGCAGATTGTCGAATGGTTTTACTCTTATACAGGCTTCACCTTTGCTAAGGAGAGAGTTTATGTCTACACACGACTTAGGATTTAGTACTGATCTGAATGGAGTTTCTCCAGGAAGATATTTTTTTTCTTTTGGTTGCGCCAAAGGATGTGCCATCTTCATAGATAGCAGTAGTCCGGGCGTTAGATGGAAGTTGATCTCCGTGTTTTGGTATTAATCTTTATTTATTTATTTTTTAATATCATTAGCGCGCGCTCAGGGGATTTGCGTACATTTAAAATGTTTGTGCGCAGCACAGGTGAAGAAAAGTTAGGGAGAAAAAAAAGAGAGGTACCAACGTACGTTGGTTTTAAATGTCTGCAAGTTATAATGACTAGGAAATAAAGAGCTCGGGAGGGCATTCCATAAGAGAGTTGTATGGCTTAGGAAAGAATCATGATATTTCAGAGTACGTCCGCACGGTTAAGGGTTTGTAGGGGCAGAATGTTACTGGCGATTTCAATGGAGCTCTGGTTGTGGAAATAGCGATGAAACAAGTGAGACAGGAGACATTACAGTGTTCGAAATTGTCAATTGATTGACTGATATCAGTATCACCTATGAGTTTTATCGCACAGGTGATAATCTTATCTAGCAGGTGCAGAGATATTTTAGGAGCATCTGACTAGATGTGGACATTGTACCTTATATATTGAGGCCAGATCAAAGGGGGTGAAATATTTCTTATATCGTTTGATGGGCCTGCCCATTATTATAGCTATTGACACTGCCTTTTCTTCAGTTTTAATCGTCTTCATGCCGTTGGCGTCGTGCTGGCTTAAGATTTTTAAGATATTCTATATTCTTAGTGTCTTCTGTAAGGATGTCAATGGGAATCATTCCAGCTATTACAATGGCGTCATCGTCTGAAATGGATCGAAAACCGCTACTTGTTTACTACTACTTAGCGTGCAGTGTCTGTATGTTGATCGTAGTCTTCTTTTAGTCTCTTTCGACCTTAGTGTCTCTGCGCAGATAGGGGTGGCATATAGAAGGATTGATGTTATTACATTGGAAAGTAGAATTCTTCTAGTGTACCCAGGTGCAGCAATATTAGGTAATATTCGCGACAGACCTGCTGGTACTTTCGAAGCTTTTTCATATATATAATATATATAACCCAAATATTTTTTGTACTGCTGTTCGTTATCCAACATAATTTTAAGGCACTTAATTGTTTCTTTGGACGTGATGGTTTGCTTACCGATCTGAAAAGAGAAGTATTTAACTTTCTTCGGACCGCTTTTGCTATATGATTGGCCAGCTACAATCCGGTGGAGATAAGTCAATCTTTTATATGAGCGATTGCTTCATTTGTGTCTGGTTCCCCTTCTGAAACTGTTTGGGTACTGTCACGACTGCAATTATCGTTACTCTCCTGAGCAGCGTTAATCGTAAGACTCCGTCATACATAATGTTGCATAACAGTGACCTTACGATCGAAGCCTGTTGAGACCCGCAGTAACATAGCTTCCTGTTGTGGGTTCATTCTAGCAAGTGCCTTTCTAATGGATAAACAGCTCGCAGAATTAAAAACGTTTTCAAAGTCCAGCGTAACCACTGTACAGTACTCCTTTATGCCATACAGTCACCTTTCGCCCTCGATGGCACCCTTTGCGATATCGACTACAGTTCGTAAGGCATTAACAGTCCAACTGAACTCTTTTCTGAAGCCAAATTGGTTGTCTGAGATAGCTGCTTTATCTCTTGCTATTGCTAGCAATCTACGATATTATAAACTATGCTCTCGAGAATATTTTCCATGATTTCCCAGAGGCATAATGGTCGATAGAAAGATGGCTCACCAGGGGTCTACTCTCCTCTTGGCAGCTGGGTGAAATTCTGTGTTTTCGATACTTCGAGAAAAGTGATGCAGTCAGGTGCGGGGGCTTTGCTGTCGCTTATATTGCCACATCTTCAGTGACGAGGCATATTTATGTACAAATGGCCTTGTTAATAAGCAAAGTTGCGGCATTTGGTTAAGCAAACAACGGGAGCTGTTCCAACAACGGAAAAATTTACTGCTTGGTGAAGTTTCCATCCCAGTGCCACCCATTGGAAAGTGGAAAGCTTGGATGAAATGTGCTTTTAACAGGACGGTGTCAATTGCCACGGGATCGACTTGTTGAAGATTAAGTTCAGCGATCATCTCATTACCAGAAATCGCCCTATTAATTGTTTCCAACGCATTCATTCCATACTTATTATGTAGCTCCAAGTGTGGCCGAAAAACTAGGTGTTTCAGAGTCAAAAGACAGTCCAATTCGTGTTGTATGAGAAAACACTTCCTTGCAGACCATATTTTGGAGTTTAATGAAAGCAGCAACGACGCATTTGCGCTATAGCTCATTTAATCAAAGAAACCGACGCAAATGTTTTAATTGATTTTATTATTGTACAGCTACATCATAAGCAGTCGAATAGCATGTATTGAGACAGAACGCCGCCCACTGTACATTCTCTAGGAAAGACGGCCAAGAAATTATTGCAGCAAACATCAAAAACAAAAACCATTGCCGTCTGAATTCAATTTGTACACATTTATTCAAAATGTGTTCATTCGTTGCTGTTGCATCTTTATTTATCCTAACCTTTAGATCACCTCTGGCTGCATAGGATGAATTTTTATTTTTACCAACAATTTTGAACTTTATAATATTTTTTTTCAACAGGAACTCAATTTTTGGGTATAATCAACAAAGTGTAAAAATAAATCGGCCAGCCTGTAACGTAAGCGCCTATTTTAGAATTTCATAGAACAATCTTAAGCCTAAGAATCTGCTGACTCGTACATTTTAAAAATTCCAATAATAATTATTGTTAATGTTAATTAGTTTAAGTGCTTGCGGTACCTATCTGAATATAAGTTTGAAAATATCTATCAGAATAATTAGACTAACTATGCTTCCTACTTTGCAGTTTTATGAAATCCAGACCAGCATTTCAATTGAAGACATACATGGTTGTTTATAATGTTTTCCAAATCATTTCTTGTATTTACCTAGTTAATAAGGTAAGTGAATTTTGATCGAATTTTTTAAAAAGATACAACGAAATTAATTGATTTATTTTAAAATAGATCTGTGTAATTAATGCGCCAACGCTACAGTTTTGGGAATGCGGGGAATTTCAAATTGGGAGTCCTGTAGAAAAGGACTACAATCACATTTGCGTCTTAACATTTTGGCTAAAAGTTACCGAGCTCAGCGAAACTGTTGTTTTCGTTTTGCGAAAGAAGGAGAGACAGATCTCATTCCTGCATGTCTTTCATCATTGTGCCACCCTGGTATTGGCTTACCTGTTGTACACGAATTACAAGGGTAAGTAGAAAGCGATGATTTTATGAATCATATTTGTAATTGACCATTTGAATAGAAAATTGTTAAATATTTAACTTAAGCCAAAGCCTTTAACAGTGTGTTCAATAGAAACGTACGTCTAAAAAACCAATGAAAAATGTCAGAATTTTATTTTAGTAAAAAACCCAGTCACCACCATTAATATTTATAATTGCTTGGCGTCGTCTAGTGCAAGTTTCACTTAATTTTTGCACCTTTGCTTCAAGACACACGCAAATTGTTTTATCGTGGCTTGTTTTTTTTTTTCGCAAGCTTCTGCTTCATTAAAGACCACATGTTTTCTATTGGATTCGCATCAGGA
Source organism: Volucella inanis (assembly GCA_907269105.1). NCBI lineage: Eukaryota > Metazoa > Arthropoda > Insecta > Diptera > Syrphidae > Volucella > Volucella inanis. The sequence continues at coordinate 154,918,383 of OU026155.1, forward strand.
CTTTGGGATGGTCTTGGGTTTATATACCTTTTTCGTTTTTCCAGAGGTGACTACCATGTTTTTTATTGTTATCCTCTTGCAAAATCCAGTCGTAATTGTGTAATCTATACTGAGATTCGGCAAACCTTAGCAATAATTTTATCATGAGTTTTGTATCGAGTTTTCGTTTTTATCCGAATCCCTTGATCTGGAATCCAAGAACTCTAGATTTGTTGTTATTTAGACGAACTATATGCGTATTTGTTCCTCGAAATTTACAAAGCGTCATAAATTCGCTCGACTCTTGTTATAGAGATATACGGCAAGTGGCAGTCTCACTTATAGAGGTCAAGACATGAATAACGAATCTCAAATAGTCGTTTCTGTTTCTCACTTGTAGAGGGTTTTGAGGGTTAAAATGACGGGACCTGGCTGACAATCATTTCAACTTATAGAGTTTTCGCGCTCATCCAGTTCTCGCTCAAATAGGTTTGACTGCTTAATCTTAGATTGGTTTCTTTTCAAAAACGCTGCGGAAGACATTTTCAGCCACTCAAATATAGAGGTGTCACTTATATTCCAAGTAGGAACGTAGTATAAAAGCTCGAGCGTTGAGTTGATTAGCGCCCATTGACTGAGAAGGAATAGGCATTACAACTGCTTTTCAAAAATTTTATCTGGACCTAATTTTTATAGGTCAGGGGCAGACTTTCAAGTTCGATTTCGACTTTATTTTTTTTAAAGATTATTCGAGGTCTGCTTTATTGAAAACCACACTTACTTCACGGCGACACCGGATTCGTAGAATCCCCAAAGAATATTACCTCCAGCACCAATTCAAAGTCGCATGTAAGACACAAGCTTTCTTTTCTAACAATTCAAGCATTCCAATAGGTTGTAACGTATGAAATGTCTTATTTTGAAGCAAAAATTTAAAAGCCAATATATTTTTTTAAATTTTTTTATTTAGTCTAAATATGACCCGGTATCAGCTATAAATTTTCCCAACGTGATTTAAGATCCATTAATCTTTTTTTTATAGAAGGCTAGATTTTTGGACGCTATAAAGTCTTCAAAGGCTTTTATAACCCCTGTTCGGTTTCAGAATACCTTCTGCTGACAAAATGACTACAGACTGCAGAAAAGATGATCGACCGTTGGAAAAACATCAGGATAGTATGGGGGATGCGGAACAATTTGCAATTTCCACTGTAGGAATTTTTCCACCGTAACGAGGTATAGCATTGTCATGCAAATTCCACTTTTCATCACACGTCAATATACGGTGCAAAAACGTAAGCTCAACGATGCACAGATTTCTAAGCGGCATAGTTTTTGTGTCTCGTACAGATTATGGGGATCCCACTTTTTGAGTTTTTTTTATTTTTCCTATTAGAGATAGGGGTCGACGCACCATTGTAGCTGGGTCTGCATATACCGGTGCTTTTAAAACATTGTCATCAATTACCATATCCGGTTTCTCACCTGGTTCATTTTCACGGGTAAGTTCCCGACCGGAACTTAGCAAACCAACGTCGGATGGTGCGTTCGTTTACTACTACATCCTTAAATGCGTAACTGCCAGAAACGCATTATGTCGCAGTTTAAATTCATAAAGGAAGAGAGTCCTTGTATGAGCCGTCGGCAGCCCAATAAAAAATTTCTAGCAAAAAATTACTGTAGTTGCAACGAACCCCAAATACATCAAACAATCGGGGATTTCATATGGTACAACCTAATATAAGTCATGGCAGCTGAGTGTGACAAAACATTAAGCTATCCACGGTTCCTTGATGAATCGAGTTACAGTTTTTGATAAACCACAGGATGCCAAAGCTTTAGTATATATGAGGTTGCTACGAGTTAAACACCTCACAGAACTGGTGAATATTTAGAAACGGGTTAACAGTCAGTGACATACATAAGAAACATAACAATCAGGAGTGGGGTCATGTAACTTTTGTTGTAACAAAACTATAAATAGTTTTAAAACCGAAAAAGTCGTCTATAATGTTCCAACTAGCCGGCGGCATTTGACAGAGTAAGCTGAATTGCATGAAAAAAACTTTTTTTACACCAAAGTCAAAAACTTTTAAAAGTATTTTTGTTGTTGGATGAGTAAAAGAAACTTATGAACAAGTCGATCGAATTTTGCTTGACGACTAAATTCAAGTCGACACGACTGTCAAAATAAGTCAAAACAAAGCTACCACGTTTAGATCTCTTTTATACAAAAACCCATTCAGAGAGCTATGTGCGTTAAGTAAGAAGCCCAAGCTGAGATTAAAATTTAAATTACGCAGCCCACATATGAAGTACACATCTTTTAGAATTCTACAAGTGATCCTGCCGTTTTCGGTCTATCTAGATCTATGATAGATTACCACCTAACGCATTTGGTAGGAAAAGATTTACGGCCTCTTAAGGACAGGTCTCTACCAGAAACGCAATTATTGACAATTAAGGTCCTTTTCTTTAAAACCGATACCAAGACATATTACTTCTAAATCAAAGAAAATTTGCATTACCTCCATAGAGACCGTGTAGAATAAAGCCCGGTTTCTGGCAATACAATATCCGATAACAACCCCATAGAAAAAAAGCTACTGCATATGACAGGTAGTTTAAATCGGATCCCAGAATGCATCTTACCTAACATACATTACTCAGCAATCGATCGGGCGATCCCGTGTAGGCTGTGTAATATACTACACTATCTTAGGTTATTAAAGGCACCTTTAAAATCGATTAAGATGGTTATGGCTTTCTGGGAAAGCCTCTGGGATAGATCAAAAAATTTTCAACCCCTACCTGCATAGACTATGCAGCGGAAAAACTGGAAGACCCCACGAAAGTCAGGAAATCCAAGAACTCTTTACGTTGGTGGACTAATGGACTAAAGAACTACAATGCATTTGGAAAGAGGTAAGAAAACATTTTAAGGCAGCCAAAAGTTCAAATGTGTGTTCCGACTGGGACAAATATAAAGAAAGTCTGGAGAAATACAAGAGCAGTCTGTAGCGCTAATAGAAAATCATTCAGAAAATTTTGCTTCAACATTGAAAGTACAACAGAGTATGCCAAGCTAAGTCATATCTAAGAAAGCTACAGCTGGAAATCTAAAACTACCAGATGGTAGTTACATGAAATCCAACACTGAAACTTTGATACTCTTGCTAGGAACCCACTTTCCTAGATGCACGGTCTGATACCATTCCTAAAAAGACTATTCAGCAGTAGCATCGAGTATGGATACATGTATGTGTCAAGGTAGCAGAAGTAGAGGTAGTTCTCATTCCCATTCCCATTGAGAATAAACGTGTGGTAACAAATCCCGTGATCCCGGCGGCCAATTCATGAACGTTCGCCGTGAGATGACCCAGCTGTTGCGCTGCTTGTATGGATATATCGACGTTGTCGAGCTTTGACGGTAACGGTGTCTCCTTTCTCATTTCAAAAGAAATAAGATCCGATGATGTGGCCATGCCATAAACCGCACTAAACAATCAATCTTTGTGGATGCATTGATGCTTGGCCGAACACTTATGGATTGTGTTCGTTCCAATAATGGCAATTTTGCTTGTTGACGTAGTCGCTGAATCAAAAATGGGTTTCGTCGGAGATGATGATTTTTTGGCCAAAATCTAGATCTCCGATCAACATTTTTAACTTCAATTCTTCCGTCTGCATAATCTTATACGGATGCAGACCCAAATTCAACCACAAAATAAGCCGGGTTGACTCACTGGTGATGCCCAATTGAGCTAATGGCTGATCGACATTTCTGGTTCTTATTTGATTTTGGCCGCTACGGGGACTAGGTTTTCTTCATTTTGCACCAATCTTTGTCTGGGTGGTGGCTTAAGATCTAAAACCAAACTTTTCCACGGTGCGACGAATTGACTGCACACTGAAACCATGACGACGACCGACGTCACGACGAAATTCACGTTACGTATTTTCAACTGAGCCGAAACTTTAATATTTTTTACTAATTTCGCACGTTCGGTAAGCGTAAAACGTTGCATGATGAAATGGCAAAGCTTACTGAATATTTTGACAGCTGGATGTCATTGCTTTGACAGCTGCTAAAACATAGTAATTGGAAAAACTATTATTGGCATCTGGTCACCCGGTATAAGCCGATCATGACGACACGATTTTCAATATCACCCCATTCCGCGATTGTAAACGACTATAACCAAAAATCTTTTCCGCGACAAAGAAGCTAATACTTTATTTAAAATGGTTGCAATAAAAATTGTATTAATAATTATGACTAGACTAAGGAGTTTTGGATTTGAAATTTAATTCATCCAAAACTTCAAATTTGTTCCTACAATAACTAGGAAATTTAATACATTTAAATGTACCCAGTCTTTGAGTTCATTATTTAGGAAGTCACAATGCAAACCACAACGTTTTTGAAGTGCAAAGTGGCACTATCCAGGGTACGAGCACTTAATACCATTATTTATATGTTATTTGCATATTTAAAAAAGAAGATACTTTGCCAGTTTTCAACGTGTCATACTAACTTAAGCAAACATTAACTGAAACAATAACCTAAAAAACAAAAACGTGAACTTTATTTCATCACAGTGAAAATATAAACAAACTCGGATGGGTCTTGTATCTACGTACTTGTAAATACATTAAAGAGATAAATCACATGCAAGTTAAATGCAAATAGGAGATGTGATGTATCCCAATACTCCATGTGACACTCGTGCTCGTACTCGTATACCGAGATTTGGATAAAATCCAAAATATTTATATTCAATCTCTTGCGATGTGATCAGATAAGTTGGAGTTCTCGCAAAATATTGATTATTTTCCGAGAACCGTTATTTAACAAGAGCTTATACGTATATGTACATACAAACTGGTCATCACCACAGTGTCCACTTGCACTTGGTTCTTCTGAATACAGATTAAAGGAGACTTAAAGTCGGATTTGTATTCAATTTAATGCTTAAAGTTTTTTTTTTTTTTACTTTCCTTCCATCCAGGGACTTTGAGGCACTTTTTTCCTGTAAGTTTTGAATGAGCAGATGTATATTTATAGCTCTATTCATATGTATTTAGTTTGCACATAGTGATAAGTAAAATGTTCACTGAGTTTCAGTTGAAGTTTGCTATCAAAGGGTCTTTGTATTAGTCGTCCTATTGTTTGACATGAATCTGGGTACATTTGAATCTACAATAGATACTGAACTAAGTTGAGAAGTACGACCGAATGCAAAAGACCATTTTCATCGTGCTTTGATTTATGTTCTTTTTTTCTTTTACGAACTGCAAAAGGTGTACCATATGTTATGTGTAGAAGTAGTACGCTTTGTTAAAATTCCTGTGCCTGTGGTTAAAATTCCATCTCCGCAAGCAAATTTACCACTACTGCCCCAAGGACAGAAATTCAACCTTTAAGGAGCTTGATGCGCTGTCTGACTCCATTCAAAGAATTGTATCCATGTGTCCTCACACTGAAATCGTGAAATTCTGGGTTGATTCGAGCTTCTGGACGCCGAAGGACGGTGTGTTGAGATCTTTGCTGCGGAAAACATCAAGACGCTGCTTATAAATGAGCCCACGCGAATACCAGACGTTGATAGTCATATCGCCAACTCCCTGGTCTTATTTTTAACTTCTCACCCTAATAAGTACACCGTGGATATACTCTCATATCTAGGCTTATCGGACCATTGTGTCATATCAGCTAATTTCTCGTATACTGACAACACTGTTAGAGCAAAAATACGAGAAAGCCAATTGAAGAGTCCTTCACATCTTCTTTAGGAATTTTAACTGGTCGTTATGTTTCACGACAATGACGTGGATGCCGCTGCTTATATGAACACTGTAACTATTCTCTTTGGAACGAGATCCATTATCCCTCATCGGATTAATTATATCAAACCTCAAGAAAAAGCGTGGTAGCTGTAAAGAGTTAGAGAAATGTTTTTTCGATCATACAAGACCCACCCGATAGAGAAAAACCGAAAAAAAAATTCAAACAAGCCAGGAATGACTGCAACGCCTTTCTTAAGCGTGTGAAATTTTAATACGACCAAGAACTGAGGCAAAAAATATTACAATATCCCAATGGTAGTAAAAATTGTTGGTCTTTCGTCAGAAACATTAGAAATTTTGCCTTATCTTCCCAACGCTAATTTTAAATGATTCCAGCTATCTACAGAGCTAGATAAGGCCAATCTGCACATTTTGCGGCCAGCTCAACACTTCTAGATTGTGCTTTGAGAAGAAACCACTTTCGCCCTCGTGTAGTAGCAAGAGTACTTAAAGACATCAATATACACAAATCCGCTGGTCCAAATGGTATGTCTCCCCTTCTTCTGAAGAGGTGTTCTTCCTCGCTGGCAAAACCACTGCGAAAGCTTTTTCATCAATCCTTCTCTTTAGGACTCTTTTAAAGCAGATGGAAACCGGTATTTATCCAGCTCGTTCGTAAAAAAAGGCGAATCTTCTTCTCTTTCCTCCTACAGACCATTTGCACTTACGTCAACTCTTTCCGTCATCGAAATGCTAATAAACCGTCAGCTCACGAAATATCTCGAAACACGAAAGATTCTCAATGGTCGGCAGTACGGTTTATATAGCAACAGGTCCACTGGTGATTTGATGGCTTGTCTCTCAGAAAAGTGGAACCAAAGTGTACATCCATCTAAGGAAAAGAAGATAGTTGTACTTGATGTTTCCAAGGCATTTAACAGAGTTTGGCGTCAGTCACTTTTGTCGAAATGTGTCTATTTTGGATCGACGACTCCTTTGCCTTGAATGGTTTCAAGTCTTATATTAACAAAATAAATGCAGGTGTGCCCCAGGGCTTCCTTCTATCTCCGACACTCTTTTTAATTTTTATCAATGATTTCTCGTCTAATCCGACATATTCCTTTGCTGACGCCTGTACTCTCTGCTTCTCATATTCGTTCTCGGACTCACGTCCCTGTTCTTCGCCTGTAAAACGGAAACGTCAACGTTTGTTAAACACATTAAATTCTGATATTAGCAGCATAACCAATTAGGGAACTATCAAGAGGGTGGAATTAAATGCTTCCAAAACACAATGCTGTCTGCTGTCGTTAAAGTGAAATTTAAATACCCAGCCATTATCCATGAATGGCTTGTATCGACTTGTATCGTCGAAACTGAAAAACTTTCCATTGCTGCGAAATGCCTAGGTTTCCTCAAGCGATGTAAGAAATATTTCACCTCCTTTGACCTGACCACAATATATACGGCGTTTATTCGGCCAAAATTGGAGTAAAATGCCCACATCTGGTCAGGTGCCACTAAAACCTGTTTGCACTTGCTAGATAGAATCCAAAATCGTGCGATAAAACCCCAATACGACACAGTCATTCGACATCCTCGAAAGTCTCCTGTCACACCATTGCCTTACCGAAATTGCCAGTAGAATTCCCCCCCTTAAAATTTTTAACCGTACACCCGTCTCGCTATGAATGCGTACACCCATCAGTACACCCTCAAGCCCATTTTCCGACATATTCTGAAATATCGTGATTCTTCCCTTAGCCGTACAACTCGCTTATGTAATGCTCTGTCGTACTCTTTATTTCCTGATCATTATAACCTTCAAATATTTAAAACCAACGCGCATTCGAACTTCTCTTTCTTTCCTACATAGATTTTCTTTGCCGAGTTGTCTGCAAACATTTTAAGGGTACTTAAATCCCCTAAGCGCGCACAATTTATAAAAAAAAAATAATAAAAAATTGCAAAACCTGGAATTTCTCTGTTAACTTAGGAAAGTTGACTACTTCAAACCTTAACAAGAAAAAGCACCTAACATTCAAATTAGCAGAAGCAAAGCGAGCAACTGGTTGAGTACCTATGAGGAACTTACATAAAAGACAAAGGCATATCTCACAGCACGAAGATGAAAATATTCTGTCCAAAAGCATTTTCTATTATTCTTTACAGAGCACAAGTACGGGGTTGAATAGTTGCTTCGTTGCTTTATAAGGAGAGCATTTAAATTGCCGAGTAGTTCGCTCACCTATACGCTCCACTTAGAAACAGCTACAGCTCTCCTGTTCTTGGACACACTCAGGCTTCACTTGGAATATGTGGTACCAATCATTGCAATGAACGAAGACGGGCTACTAGGAATAGCTCTATTTCATATGTTATTGATCAGGGGAATATACGCTCGAGAATGAGAAAGGAAAGCAGCTTATTGCGAATTTATTGTGTTTAACAACTCAAAGGTTATGTCTATGATGGATTCGTTAGTGAAGCTGAGACTTCGCAGCGCAAATTGTACTACAGCAAAATAAATAACTATTTGCGCAATAGAAAATATTTATTTTTTAAATGGCAACACCACCGGCATGATGAGTACCATATTTAAAACAATCGGGAAACCCATACGCTTTAATTATATCCCGCATCGACCAGAACTTTCTATCCTGTGTAATATATGCAACAAGAGGAGGATGTCTACCATTCTGGTAGATAGATACACTGGGGTTGGGGTAGTCTTGAAAATCTCTTGACGTGTGTTTAGGGTCGTTATCCTACTAAAATACTAATCCTTCACCAATTAATCATGCCAATTAAAATTGCCCTCTGCGATTTTAATGCAAAGCTAGGAAGAGGTTGCATCTTTGGTGGTGGTCGATTCCGAGGGGCCAACATCGACTCGGACTACTATTGTACAATACCTTGAAGGTATGGTTGCGGATATTTCGATCACCGCAAAGGCAAGCTACGAGTAATACTGTGGGAAAATTTGACGTCGGACAGCTACAATCACAAGTGATCGCCAAATTCTTTTTCGATAGAGTCTCCCTTAATCTTCTAACGTGCCAAAGTGCCAACATTGTCAAAAGTAACTAGAGATGCTGCCTTTGATTTGCTGGGTTTCATTCGACCACCACAACGAATCTCTGGTTTACAGCTACGCAAGATCTGCTCACGAGCAGAGAGGAAACACGAACACCGGCTTCTCTTAAGAAAAAAGGAAAAGCGCGGTCGAGAAAATTGAGAGATGCTACTCCAGGGATGAGATTCGGAAATTTTACACAAAAGGCAAAAAAAAAAAAAAAAAATGCCAGAGACGCAAATCCCGAAGCAAAGCCTGTAGAGAGCGCATAGCAGTAGAGTCGCAGTTGATGCTGAGGAAAGGGTATTTCTGTCAAACTGTATAACGATGTAGATCGACGATGGAGAATGCACGGTTTCAAAAATCCGTCCAATTACTCGCATACGCCGATGATATTGACATAATCGGAAAAAAGTAGCGTGATGTCAGTGTCACTTTCGCGAGTATTGAGGCGAAAGCGGCGAAGATGGGTTTAACGGTCAATGAGGGCCAAACAAGGTAGATACTGTCAACAAGAATGTCTCGGACAGAACGTCATCCTTGACATATATAGCTTTTGAGGTAGTTAAGGACCTTGTCTACCTAAGCTCCGCTATCAATATAGAAAACGACATCAGCACTGAGACCAAACGAACAAGAACTGCTTCCAATCGCTGCTTCTTTGGGCTAAGAAGGCAATGGACAAGCAAAGCCTTTCCCAAATAACAAAAGTGACCCAATATATGATCTTAATAATCCCATTCCTGTCCTAAGGGCGCAGAAGAATGAACTTTATCAGAAACGGATGAGGGAGCACTTGGCTGCTTTTGAGAGAAAAAATTTTCGGGTGATTTTCGGTCCCCACGGCATAAACGATGAGGGGAAGAGGGGACACAACGACGAACTGTACGACGATATCGGCTAAGCCAGAATAGTGTTCGGTCTGAAAAATCTTCGAATCTGCTCTCGAGCGACAGCGCAAAAGAGGATGACCGTGACTCAGGTGGTGCATGCGCACGAAACTGGAAGCAGATATCTAAAGGTTAAGCTATCTGGAGACGCTTGTTGGTTGAGGTCAAGGTTCACCAAGGACTGTAGCGCCACCTTAAATAATTTGTCGTTTCCGACTAAACAAAAAGCAGGAAAAAAAATACACAAGTACACATCAAGGGTTGATAGAAAAAAACACTGCTATCGGCATAAAAAATTCAAAGTCTTTCGCTATCTGGCATATTTGTGAGTCATCTTGGTTGATGTCATATCCTCCCACGAGACCAAAATTATGCTTTATTACAATAATGTGCCCAATAGATTGGGCATTCATTATTCTAACTGTGAAATTTGGTAAGCTGATGTGAGGATACATTTCCTTCAAAGGTTTTGGAGGGTTGGCTTTTACTATATAGGGCGCACCATGGATCCGGAACAAAATTTAAATATTTTAAAATTTCATTTGATAAACAGTGCAAATAAATTTTAGTTTAATGGAGACAACAAACCGAAATTTAAGTTTTATAAAGATAATGAGCCTCAACATAATTCGCATATGGCAAGAATTTGGCATCTTTTCAAGTGCAGCAAAGTATTGGATACAGTATCCCAGAACTCTCTCTGCCTTATGCCCAAAAGACAATTTATAGGTCTATTTTGAAAAAAAAGCGGCGAAAAGACGCTCAAAAACTTGAAAAGAGCTTAAATCTCCAACATTGGAGGAAAGTCATAAAATACCGAGCGATTATGACTTGCAGAAATTAACAAACTACTAACTACTCGACTGTGATCCGTGGGCATCAGAAATTGCCCATATTTATTTCGGAATTATGAATAAAATGACCATTAAACTGTCGCAACTATATTTAGACGTTTGGTTTCTACATATATTGAAACATGTTAAGAAGTTCTTATAAAACATTTCACCCCATATGTTTATTTTAAAACGAATCTCATTTGTACGACGATCTGACTTGCAGTGGGTAATTTTTTGACTTGTAGTAGTATTTCTCGCCTCCAGAAAACCTCAACCTCTGACTCATACAGTTCTGAGATCACTCCTCCGTTGCGGAAACTAGCTGTCCGGTGGTATAATCGGTTTTTAAAGCAAAAACTTCCACGACGCCGTAATAAATGTTGTTTATTTATGTAATGGAAACGCATTAAATAATTAACAGCTTTCTTTAAAGTTCTGGGTTCAAAGTATGATGCCGACGTAGTAGGAGTAGTAGCATCTGTATACACAGATTGTCGAAAATCTAAAGTAAAATATTTTGTTTTTTCTTATAACAAAAAGGCAGGCTTGTAATAAAACGATATAAGATGTGACTGAATTGCTATTCACCTTAATTTTATGGTTTAGGCTGTCGGTCTGTGTTCCAACTGATCTAACTGGCTTTCAAATTCAAACAACCAATAAAGACATAAAGAAATAACAGTTTCATTTTTGAAGAAATGAAAGTATACCTAATTCTCAAATCGTTTTAAGCCGGATGTGTTGGCATCACTGAACATTCTCTGATAAGGTCTTCGAAAAGCTCAGAAATCTCTTTTATTTTGGTGAAGAAAAAATTAATTTATTGTATGTGCGAGTAAATGTTAAAATTTTCATAAATAAGTATATAGCAACGCGTTCTTATCACCTAGTTGTTTATTTACTTCCTACAGTAGCCAGAATTTTTTCGATACAAAAAAATTTTGCATGCACAAAATAAGAATGGATAAACGAAAGTAAGACCTTGGCCCATATCAGACTGAGTTAAAATATGTAACTACTTCAAGATTTTCTTTGTGAAAACAATTTGTGTTACAATTACGAGCTGATGGAACAGAAGAAGCATCAGTAACTTTTTTCTATGTTTGTCCAACAAAATTTAATCAAAGTTCAAAGCTGTTTCATTTTCTCAAGTCAATAAATATCTGTTAATCAAATTCTATACAAAAGAGCATTAACATCAATGAAAACAGCACAAAGACTCATTATTGGTTTGTTTAAAAAGTCATTGCGTTTTTTTTCATTTGATGAATGCTGAAATATCGGTCGAATTATACGAAAAGTGGCACTGGCATCAGCACTGGCATCATCATAATCATCAAAAAGAAATGAAACTATCGCTCCATCTCGTACTCATGCTAGGAAAGGGCTTTTGCCATAATTTTGTGATACGTTTTCACTCATATAAATGTTATATGACCTTTGAACTATCTTTATAAATATTTACATGCTGACATGATCAGAAACTATGACACATAGTCTGTTCAGTTAGATTTTGGCTTCCATAATCCATTAATATTTTCTGACACATCTTCTCATTTAAACATTCCCAACACATATCTCTCTTCATGACTCATCTACGAGTATGTATATATGGTATATTTTTATTAGACAGTTTTTATCTATTTTTCTTCCCATTTTCTTTTCATTTTAGGCAGTGGAGGCCTGTATCCGCTCTTCCTGAATTGTAACGTCCACATTGTGATGTACCTGTACTACCTTATGTCTGCTGTTTTACCCGCACATATCATTGACCAATTGACGCCACTGAAAAAAGCCATCACTACAGTGCAGATGGTGCAGTTTGTTTTAATTTTGTTGCAAGTCGTTCTGGCACTGATCCGAGGGTGTAAAGTTGATGGCGTTGTTTTGGCAGTATACGTTCTAGTCATCACTATATTCTTTTACATGTTCTATGACTTTTACAAGAAGAACTACAATGCAAGGAGACAACCAGCCGGCGAATCTAAAAAGAATCTAACAACGAATTAGCACATTTAAAGGATTACTATCATAGGATAACTAGGTTAACTTACTCATATTCATTATTTTTTTATATATTTGTGGAGACAATCTCGCTTTATTAAAGTTTAACGTTTTGCTATTGGATTGGTTATTTGTTTTCTCCTTCAGAGATGGCTTGCGGAGGCATACGAGTAAGTATCGAAATTCATCATGCCCGGGTGGTTGGTGATAAGCTGCAATAGGTAACATGCTATCTAATGCGGTTATTCGCGACACATGACATTGATAAACTGACTATCTCTAAAGATAAATTTTAAAAATACTCGTAACAGCCGCAGGTGATGGTTTTTCTTTATTTCTATAATATTTTGCTGCCTGTGGCAAACGTTTTACTATCGAGGCGGGCAATACTAATTGTTGTTTGTCGGCTATGACGCAACATAACAAATTAAAAGGGGAATGTGTGTACATAGAGAATGGTAAATATTTTCCTTTTGCGTTTTGTCAATTAAATTAATTAGAACGTCGCACATTCTACGGATCCAAAGAAAGAAGAGGAGCAAAAGTCCCATTTGGTTTAGGAATTATACGATGAAGTAACATAAAAATTTCCCGCGTAGACAGAAGAAGTTTAAATAGATAATTATTAGAACCAGAGTCCTTGAACACGAGTTAAATATAAGCAACAAGTTGTTATTTATGGAGACGTTCTAACTTTGCGGTACATATATCAGAATTAATGCTTTACGATATCAAAGGAAACAATTTAGTGTTTCACACATGAACCATATATCTCGAATAAACGCATCTGAAACATATGAGTCTATGGACAATTATACAGCCAAGATTTAATTGCTGCAGACATAAGCTCTGAAAAAAACGAAGAATGCTATAAATTCGTCGTTGCGTCATCTTATTTTTCCTTTATTTCGATACCACCGCCACCACAGAAGGAAGTCACCGAATTCATTGAATACTGTCATTCATGGAGATAGGATCTGTCATACTTTCTGAAGCAGTAGCAAAAACAACATGAGAGGTAATAATCTTTTGAAGTTCATACTTTCATATCTGATCTGGTTACGAAGTAAGACACAAAGTAGTCGACTGCACACCACCAAGTAGTACATAAAGATTTATCGGGAGTTTCCATGTCAGACCATAGATACATTGAAATCAAGTCTCAACTTTAAATAGAATAGAATAGAAGGAATCCGCGGAAAACGAATTGGACTCGCTTTAAAACGTAGATAGGCTAGTTTGTGAATTCTCCTCCTAAACTCAAAACAAAACAAAATCCATAGTACGCTCTACAAAGTTCGAGCTTTGCATTGGCCAAGTGTTTTGAGCTGTGATGTCTAGCATTCATGCTGGGGACTTTGCAGGGACTCTGTAAGGAGGTTTAAAAAACTTCTAAACAAGGCACTTAAAACTAATTTGGTGGAAGACTGGAATATAAGAAGGAATTCGGATTTCGAAAAGTACCTTCAATGACAACTTGGTGATTACAGTGAAATATTTGATTCCATTTCTCTTTACGCCCCCTTTTCTGGGCAAAAAAAAATCATCTACTTCTCCTCCATGATATAGGGTGATTCATTATGAGGTTTGATTTTCAATAGGCTTTTTTTGATAGATCACGCGTGACTCCTATCAAACTGCTTTGTCATTTTTGTTCAGTATCGTTTGGCAAGTCATCATGAAAAGACTCACATCACAACAGTGTCGCCAAATTGTTCAGCTGTATTACGAAAATCAGCGTTCTGTAAGAAATGTTTTTCGTGCGATTCGAGGAACTTACGGTGCGCATAATGGACCTACTAAAACCACTATTGCTAAAACCATTCGCAAATTTGAGTCCCAGTTTACATTAGTGGATGACACTAGACCAGTTAGACCACATCCAGCACGTAATGAAGAGACTATAGCAGCTGTAGCTGAGATGATGAATCTATTCGACGTCGTTCTCCGCAGTTTGACTTGGCGTATTCGACAACTTAGCGTATTTTACGTGAGGATCTGGGCCTAAAAGCGTACAGAATTCAACTTGTGCAACAATTGATGTCAGGCGACTTGAATTTGATCCATATTTTCAGTGAATGGGCTCTGAAAAAACTCAATGAAAGTTCGGTGTTTTATCGTGAAATTTTGTTCAGTGATGAAGCACATTTCTAGCTCAATGGATACGTTAATAAACAAAATTGCCGTATTTAAGCTAATGAGCAACGCGAAGAGTACCAAGAACTATCATTACTTCCATTAAAAACAACGGTGTGGTGTGGTTTATGGGCTGATGGAATCATTAGTCTATATTTCTTCAAAAATGAAGCAAATAAAAATGTTACCGTCAATGGTAACCGTTATCGCGCCTGAAATTTAAGCACATGGTCTCGGTAAGCTCTGGTTTCAACAAGACGGCGCTATGAGCACTTGGTGAGCACTTAATTTCACGTTTTGCTACGGTTACTACTCCTTTGGACTGATTCCTCTGGGGATATTTAAAGTCTCAGGTCTTCAAGAATAAACCAGCTACAATTGGCCAGTCGCTATGCTCGAACGAGTCGCCCAAAATTGGACCTTCCGAATAGACCACCTCAGACGTAGTCAGGGCTAACATTTACATGATATCATTTTCAAAATTTAAATGCAAAAAAATTGTTCTTTTAACCGATAATAACAATTTTAAGTTCAATTTCAAATTTATGTGTTTTATTTTACATTATAAATGAAACCTCACGATGAATCACCCTATATAACAGAATACTTCGCTCTTTACGAAACAAAAGAAACAAATTACGGATAAGTTTTCTTCGCACCAATTCTTAAGCCTGCTACTATAACTATCATGGAACCTGACTCCAATTCGTCCAGCTCTATATGCGCTTTCGCGACATAGCGCAGACCAATCTTATCAACGATCATAAGACTTAATCAATTCATCAAATACAAAAGAAAATCAGATGGTTATCTCGTTCGATAATATATCATTAAAAGACACACATACTTTTGCCAACTATTTTGCAAACTCTTTCAAACAATCGTTTGCAGAAAACTTCTTCGTACCTGACCTCATATATTTTCCTCTTTTAATCCTACACTTATCGAATAAAAGTTACAAAGTATCAATAATGAATTTTTACCTGGGCCAGACGGGCTCCCCGGAGTATTTCTCAAAACTTTCCTCCCTATTTCATTTATCCCTCACACAAGGGGAATTCCCTCAAGTTTGGAAGACTTCTTTCATAACCCCAGTGCATAAAAGGGATCAAAGAATGAAATAAGTAACTACCGTACCATTTTTAAGCTTTCTCACATTCCTAAAATGTTCGAAAGTTTTTTTATGTGAAGTTCTAAGCAAGTCACTTATATCATCCAGTCAGCATGGATGCTTACAGCTTAATGTCTCCAAATGCCAATCTGTGACTGTCACGTAAGTCAAATCAACCTTGACTTTATTTTCTGCATGACCAACTTGTACCCCAGGTTCAGTCGCTTATACGATAGATAGTTGAACTTGATGAGATAATTCTTAAAGCCAACTCATCACTTGGTTTTATCAAATTATGGTCTAAAGAATTTTATAACCCCTAAGTGACTAGGTCACATTACATTATCTTTATCCGGCCCCTCTTTGAATTTGGCAGCCAAGTGTGGTCACCCTTTCAGTAAGTTCATATATCCCGAATCGAGAATATTTAACTCTGTTTCCTTTAATTTCTCCTTCGAGGACTATCCTGTGATAAACCTCTTTTACCTTACCTCCCTATCGTGACCACCATAAACTTCTTAACCTGAATACCCTAGAAAAACGCAGAGACGTAGCTCACATTCTCTTCAGTCATCGACTCCTAGCTGGTTCTGTGGATTGCGCCTCCCTTTACAATTCTATTTCCTTCAACACTAACCCTCGTAATGAACTTCTATTTTTATTATTTAAATAAAACAACAAACGTGTAAGACTTAAAATTGATTCTGGCTTTATTTTGAAGCTACGTCTATGCCATTATGTGTGGAGTAGCACATCATTCAAATGACCGCCTTAGTTTCTCTGGCAGTGCTTCAAGCGGTCGGTCCAATTTTTGATGACTCGGTGTCAAATCGCATGATCACGGGGGCTAATTGATTAACGCTCGCCGTGAGATGCCCCATATTTCTCCTTCACAACTTCGAGCGTTGCGTCGCTTTTTTTGGCATGTAGCGCCTTGTTGGACATATCGATGTTGTCGAGCTCTGACCACAGAAAGTGGGTTAAAATCGCTCTATACATGAGGCCATTGACGGTACCGGTCTCTCCTTCCTCATTTCGAAAGAAATAAGGTCCGATGATGCCGTCATGCTATAAACCGTACCAAACAATCTTTGTGGATGCATTGATGCTTGGCCGAACACTTGTGGATTGCGCTAAGCACAAAATGTGCCTTGTCCGAGAAGATGATTTTTTTGGCCAAAATCCGGATCTAAGGCAAACATTTCCAGCGCCCAATAAGCAAGGGGCTTCAATTCTTGTATCAGCATAATCTTATACAGATGAAGGACCAAATCCTAAATGTTTTTAAGTTAGTTTAAGCTTGTATTAAGGCAAATAAATGGGGGCGTCGGGCCCTACCAAAATTAAATTAAATTACCATGATGTTAATTGTAACTGATGCCTTCGGCAAATGGATCGAGGTGAAATTTACCTATCCAACGAATTCATCTGCAACGATAAGTGCCCTAGATGAATTTCTTACAGCTTACAGTGTTCCCGTTATTATAGTTTCCGACAACGGAACGGAGCTTCACTTGAACCTCCAAAAAGTGGGCGTCGAATATCATAAACTCAATGCCCGATACCACCGGTCAAGTAATGGATCTCCTCACAACTAGAAGGGGATATGGGCATTACACTTCACAAGGACCAGGTAAAAAAAACTAGGTGGTACTAGGTACTAGGTGGCGCAAAGGTCATCATCCTATCGGAAAATGCTATAATTTTTGCAAATGGCGGCAAATGTCAATTCTATGATATTTTGACATATGTGAAGTAAACAGATACGAAATATGAATCGCTATACTACTAAAGAACGCGGTATATTTGTTACAGTTTTTGTGGAATAATTCGTCGGTGGTGTGTGTGGCGCAGTGTGAATTTCGGCACAAATTTTCCTGTCGTCCGAAACCAACTGGGCAAGCACTATGGTGTTAAGCCCAGAAGAGTATGGGACAACACGAGATGCTGCTAGGTCTGCCCAGCCCCGCAGCGTCCGGTCTACTGAGAATACCGCAGCTGTGGTTGAAAATGTCGCAGGGGACCCTGGAGTATCGACCAGACGAAGTACCACTCAAATGAGCATCAATCGGCGGTCTTTACAGAGAATTTTGGTGAAAGACTGTAAGATGTCCTCTTACAAGGTGTAGACAGTGCATTAGCTGGTAGCTGTTGACCGCCAAGCGCGTGTAAACTACGCTCTAGCCATCCTGATTTTCGATCAGGGGGGAGACAACTTTTCATCGAAAATCATCATGAACGACGGAGCCCATTTCCATCTCTGTGGATTTGTGAAAAAGCAAAATAAACGCTTCTGGGGCATCGAAAATCGGCGTATAATACACGGAGTGCTATTACACCCGCTCAAGATTACTGTATGGTGTGCTATTTACCCTGGAGGCGTCTTTGGGCCTTATTTTTTCGCAAACGGTGCGAGCCAAACGAGTACTGTGAACGGCAAGCGGTACAGAGCTATGCCCAACGACTTTTTCCTTTCTCAATTCTATGAATTGGAACTGCGGAACATGTAGTTCCAACAGGATGGAGCAACGGCGCATACTGATTGCCTGATTCAATCGTTCCAGAATTATTTTTGCGGAGTTTTTTGAAGTCACCAGTCTATGTCAACAAGACTCAGACTTTTGAAGTTCTCAAAGAAAATATCCGTCAAGAATACAAGGACTTTTGGTCGGAAGTTCTGGCAAAAGTGATGGAAATTGCCACAAATCAGGCCCGAATAGTAATCAATTCTGGCGGCGGCCACTTAACGGATATAATTTTCTCGAATTAATGAAAAAAAAAAAAAAAAAAAAAATTAAGACATCAAATAAACATAATCCAAAAGCAGAGCCAAACATTTTCATTCATAAAAAAAACTTGCAGCCAACTTTTGTATAACAAGCACCTAGCTTCCTTGACAAAGTATAAGAATAAAGTATTGGAAAAAGCTACACTTCAATCCTTCTATCCACATCAACAGAAAGTAACGAATCATCAACACCAATGCAACCAAGCCTTAATCCTCAGAGGGACGCGACCCTTCAACTAAAGATGATTTGCAGACTAGACAAACTATTCCTCATCCAGACGCACAGGATTATGTACTGCGCGAGACCCCGAGGAAGCAACAGCGTCGTACTCCCTTCCATCTAGAGGATCCCAAAAAAACGATCATCAAGATTTGGGATCCAAACATTCTTCTACTCCATCGCTTAAGGTAACGATTAAGGTAACGACGCCTCATTTATTCTCCTTAGACATAATTAAAGAAAGAAAAGAAATGCTGTGTATTTATAATGGACGTTGAGTAGTTGTCGAAATTTCCTTGATTAACAGGGACGACTTATGCTAACTTGGACCTTTACCACTATCGCTTTGTAGTAAATCCAAGCAAACTTGGTTTTGTGGCTGTTAGTGAGAGCATATGCATAGAAATAATCATTCGAGAGAAATAGCGCCGATTTGGAAGTAGTAATATCAAATAATCGCATATACGTATGGGGAAATCAACTGAGTCGCAAACACTTTAGTCGATATAGCAATCCAATCAGCAACGACTTTGATGTAACCCCGTTATCTGTATCGCCAACCCTTTAAATCAAACGTTCACAACGATCACCTAATTAAATGAACTAAAACGCTGTGCCAGCAGTTTCGACACATGATTTCCCCTCACATGCCTTCACAAAAAGAACGACTGTGGCGTATTACAATTGAAGATGCCAATTAATTGCCAGCAATTGGCGCACTTAATTGATTGCCCCAACGTTTAAAAACAACAACAGATAGACGCACAGGTCCACATAAAACTCTTCTTTGTGATGTGATATGTAAATAACGCATGTGTCCGAATCAATCACATCACATGGCTTATCTAAAGAACCACAAGTGCTTAGAAAACGTTTGCATTAGACTCCATTAAACTCAATAAATACGTTGTTGTACGTCAGAACTATATTTTTCCTTAACCTACCCTACATCGTGTCTTATTGTTGGCAAACTGAAAAGTGAGTAATACAATGCCCGAGCAATCTATATTTTGCTCAAGGGTGTGCAATCCATATTTCCACAGCCGATGACGTGCAAATCAGTCCATTCAACTTGCGGACGGACGAATAATCATTGCCAAACAAAAGTCTTCGAATGCAAACTTGTTGATTGGAATTCAGACACACCCTTCCGTCTCGAACAAGCATATGAATAAGCACAGAATTCGGGGAGGCAAATTCTAACAACAAAATTTCTATTAAGTAAACAAATGAAAGACTGCACAACCAAAGGATACGAATACGAGTTTTCCAAAGAATTAATTATTCCAGGGGCAAATCTAATAACACTCCCGCTTTATCCACTTGAAAATGACTCAGGAAATTATACAAAAACCCCAAAATACTCAGCCATTTCCAGCTAATCCCATAGAAACTCCCGGACCTGATAAAACTGCAAAAGTTCATCCTAATTCCAAACTAACTTGCACTTCTAGCTCTGACTTATCAGCGGAGCGTCTAATATTTGCCCCCTCTTTGATTGTTTTTTTTAATAATTAATCTTCCACTGATTACCGATTATCAACGGTTGTTTAATTGCCTTTCATTTCCACCAACATACAGACAGACAGATAGCGCAGAAAACAAGTAATTCTCCTATTTCTCATGGTTTTTTCGAATTTTGTTATTATTCATCGTACCATACCAACGCAGAACACTGCCATCGGTAAGGTAGTTCACTAAAAAGTTAAACGTCAAACAAATGACAGCAGTAAATCCTCTCCCAATTGGGAGATGATTTTTTTCTTTTGTTTTTCGCTTTATTCTTTTTTTTTCTACACACATCAGCCCTGTGAACTGTGTGCTGACCACCAACGTTGCCCCGGATTTTGATATTTTCGGAGGAAAAAATTAAGAATTATTGTAAATATTATAACGCACCGTGTAGTATGACAATAGACCGGCATTCTCGTCCAAAACAAAGAATCGATACTGCCAACCTTTCATCACGTTTGTCCACTTGCTGAGGGTGCCCTCGAGAGTTCCAGTGCCAGCCATGGCCATTGCAGTGGCTGTTCAATTCCTGCGTTCGAAGTTTTTCCGAGTTTTGGTAAATTTATTGCTGGTTCCTGTGCTGGAGTTTGGTTTCACTTTTTTAAGCACACACCGCACGACTAGGCCACGCTCGCGCAACACAAATTACAAAAACCAAAAATAAACGAAAGCAAAGTGCGAAATTTTGAAGAAAAACTGGAAATTTTCTCGGTAGCGTTTAACAAAAATTCAACCGACAACAGCACCGTAAAATCTCTCACTGCTGCACTCGCTCACTTGACTGTCGATTGAGCGGGGAAAAATTTTATCAAAAGATGAGAAGAGTTCTCGTTAGACGGATAGTTGACGTTTGGGTGACGTTTGTGGAATGCAATGGAATACGGTGGAACGGGTGCTCTTTAAAGGGTTTGTTAGATTTCGTGTTAAAGAGTTAAATTTCGAGTAAGAAACGGGTAGAGTATTGACATCGACGTCAGAGTAAGTCAGTTAATGTTTATGGTAGATCATAGAAAGGGTGAGAAATGGAAGTGTGTGGCATAAAATAGACTATGCTTTGGAAAAAGATGGATTTATTTTCTGGCTTTTAGTAGGAAAGTTAACACTTCAAATAATTTCTATTGTACGATAAAAAAGAGAGTAGATGCGCTAGGGTCAAGGCCATGTTTTAATGTTTACGAGCAATAATATTGAGCTATGCTTTTAGCAAGTCAGACATGCTCGCAGTGAAGCACTTATTTACGAAAGGAATTTTTCAAGAAGCCACTGGTCTGAACTTTTGACTTGAATCTGCACGGTGTGAACATTTTGTCAATTTAGGGATTACGTCTTATTTACCAGGACCAGGACCTCGGGCAACATGATTTCTGCCAGCTGCCTCCAGCTGCAGACACGAAATTTGATGCGGTCCTCTTCCTCTTTTCTGTGCCACTTAAGATCAGGTTGTCTTCTAATGCGTTGTTCCTCTGGGTTGGAGTCGAAAACTATCCGGCCCGGGACGCTAGTGCTCATGCGCTCAAGGTGAACCAGCAATCTAAGCTGGGTCATCCGAACTTTTTCTGATGAGGTTGGCATCACTTCTGTACGTAGAAGTACGAGCTATTGTTCGTACGTCTTCTCCATTCTCCATCGATGGAAATGAGACCAATTATTATCTAAAGAGCTTTCCAAAGCTGATTTAGGATACGGCGTTAGTGTCTTCGATAACGGTAGATTTCACTCCTTGTTGGAAGAACTTACTTATTTTTGTCTTCCAAGCGGATATCTGCAATGCTGATGGCAATGAATTATATTTTGAAAAATCAGTGGAGGCAGCAAAGTATCTGCATCTACAGCGACAGCCAAGCTGCATTTAAAGTCTTGCTGAATCCTCTCACAGTCGTGACTTCTGTGAACGTAATCGTTGATATTGAATCCACTGAGTCTTGTTTGGGTTCAAGGTCAAATGAAATCATTGATTAACTTACTAACTTTTTCGGATGACTGCTATTGTAAGAGCAGCTAGAACCTTCAATTCTCTAGTATTCAATTGATTTTTTAAATATATTTGAACGAGCTGAGGGCAGACATTATTACTAGCTGGTTCTTAACTCTCTTCATATGAGTATTTATCTTCCTATAATACTACGTTTCATTTATAACCCCTGTCATTACCTGGAACTTAGAAATTCTCCAAGTTTTGCAAAATACCCATGACAAACCGCTGTCACATATCCATATAATTTATTTGCTGTAAATCCGTGCAAACGAAATACACTCTGAATACAGATGAGTTGCTATTTATAATAAAAGAAAAGAAAAAAAAATTAAAATTCAAGTCTTGTAAGAGATCGAATCCTCACCAGTTAAGTATAATACCTAGTCGTAGATGCTAAGATAGACTTTGTGTATAGGTATGTACATATGTGTATTGAAGTCAAGGCTTATTTGAGCGTGAAACAAATGAGTTCGGTACATTGCTAGTCGACAATGACACTTAAGCGAAGTTCACATTCAAGAGAGGGAGCCAAGTTATGCATTCGTATTAGTCTTCTCGTGACATACAGAAGATCTTTAGAATTTTAAACGTGCAGCACAGAACAGAGCATCAATTATAAATCAATCAATTCCAACTTGTAGAACTATTCAATGTTAAAGCTACTTGTACAATGCTTAACAAATGTTCAATGCTCCATTTGATGGCGCTCTGGTCCGGGACAAATCGGACCTCGAACAACCAGTCAGATGATAAGACAACACGATACGGTTCATAGTTTGTTTGCAAAATATAGAATTTGGAAGGAAAGTCATCACCTGCCATAAGGTTGTAGTTATGAAAGGGTAGAATGCTTTCGAAGGCGATTGAATCTACCATTTACTTTAGATCAGCTTCGATAGTACTTTACCTAAATGGGCCACCTTCAATCTAAATCTAAATCCCTACTGTAGGACTTCCTTAAGTATGGCGTTATTTTCAGCGCGATGATGCTGCTTCTTTCCCTTATAATCCAATGAGATAACAAACAAATTATAATCAACGTGAAGTAACATAGTTTTGACGTCTGAGTCCATCGATTAAGCAACACCTCGCTTATCGCCAATAAAAATAACTTTTGGGAATGGATACATCGGTGTCGTATGACGCTCTGGATTTCGAATGCCGAATTACTCCGATATATGCTCTTTCTGCGCAAAGCAAGCCAGATAACTTCTCTGTTCATGCTTTCGAACGGTTTTTCAAAATCGATAAACAGCTGGTGCAATGCAATTGACTATGGTATTTGCCCCTAGTATATCACACTATGTTGAACTTCTCTCATCTTTGACTCGATTTTGGCTGTTCCTGTGTTTGCTACAAGAAGAGCTCTTTTTACTTTTCGTTTTTAATCAATCGCCAAGTTTGTCAGAAAACCAAGTACTCTGTATTCCTTGCAACCTTTCAACAACATCATACGCTTTAGAAATAAAAATATTTTCTTCCTCCTGCTGATTGTTACCACCCCTTATTGTTCCCCTAGTTCTTGGTACACGAAAGGGTTCCTTAATCGGTCGACTTTTATAAATTTATAAATTTATGGCAAAAGCAAAATTAAAGAACTTTGCAGCCATCCAACTGGACAATGAGATGTTTGATTACTGATTTATCAGCTCCAGCGATAGCATTTGATGCGATTGGGATGGCTGTGGTGTAGTGGTTTATGCATAGACTCCTCAAGCAGAGGGTCGCGGATTCGAATCCCGTGCAAGGCATTTCTCTGAAAAAGTCTTTTCATAGAATTTGCACGTAATTATTGTATATAAAAATCCCTTCGGTGTCGACTCTGACATGAAGGTATAACACTGTTGTTGTAGTGGTTGCTGGCTGGTCTAAATGTAACAAACTAACAACTAGCACGTACCCACTGGTTGAGGACGCACTGGCTCGTCCCGTCCAGCTTGACAACCACCTCTTTGAAAAATATCGAAACCAAACATACCTGAATTTCAAACTACTGCACCACCTGCCCGCGCTTAGAAGAAAAGCTAGTAAAAGGGCATTCATACTATATCCCCTTAGTGCGCGCGCGGTATTATAAAAAAAAAAAAATCCTTTTAAAAGCGATTGCTTTGACTCGCTTAAATAATTCATAAGCCCTTTTGATAATGGTATGTGATGTTACAGCTAACTTAGCTGTATTGAAGCCATACAATTTTGGACATACTCGCGGCGAGTATTTGTATAAAAAGGCGACTGTTTCTTGTGTCGGATCTTCAGTAACCCAAGGTAATGCGATTCACCTTGTGGAAGTAGGTTGTGATGATGTGTGGAAAACAGTGTTCGACGTTTGAAATTGGGCAAGGGGTGTACAACAGATGCTGCAATTGCTGTTCCGTCATGTTGCTGTTCCACGACATAATTTATCCAGAAGAATTAGGCTATGGCATGCTTTAGAATCAAAGAAGTTTCGTTAAGTTCCACAAAAAATGTATCTTGACCTGTGATCAGCTAAAGAAAACCTGCAACTTTGAGCGGGCACGTGACATCCAATATCCGCCATAACGACGAGAATTTCAACCTGCCTCATGAGCGTACTTTTACCACGCATTTTTGGGACAGTTAATAGAGCTAAAGGTGCCGTATTGGAAAAGCCTAAATCGCAGCGCTTGCCGTGAGTTGATTCAGTCGCCAAATTTCTCCTTCAAAATTTCGATCGCTGCGTCGCTTGTATGGCATGTAGCCCCGTCTTTCGCTTTACAAGCTCGCGGACTTCTTAGTTTCCCTATATATATCCTCAACATTATAAATACATTATTTTGACTCTTCTGTGTCTAATTCTCCATTTATATCATGGTCGCCCACGGTCAGAATTTTCCGCCCATGGATCACCATATCTTTTTCGAAATTTTCATAATACGGCGAAAGTCCTAAAGCTTCGTGCTTAGATGTGGTATGACACATACCATAAATGGATATTCCAATCCCCATGCTTTTTTTAGAGATATAGGCCCTAAGCGGAACTTTAAATACTTGAGAAGAGTAAAGTAATCGAAAACATTTAAGATATAATTGAAACTCTACATGACCTTGAAAGCGGACCGATCTCTTTGTCATTAAGAGCAGACCAACTGGTTTCTCATTGATTAGCTTTACTTTTTGGCAAACTTTATAACTTTTAACATATTTAGTTATAACAATTTCATTATAGGCCAAACGTTTTTGCCTCCTACTCTAACGAAAGTCTTCCTAACCCCCATATGATCCATGGAAAAACAAGCATTTGGTACTCCTGCCAAAGGGAAATAAGCCAACAGGTGAACCATATTCATAATATGGACAGTACCATATGTCTTCCAGATATCCTGGACAAGATTCTGGAACGTATCATCTACTGAGTAGCTGAGGAAAAAGGAGCTTTATCAAATCGCCAATCCATTTTTAGATAATCGCAGGCTACCATAGATGCCATAAAAGCGGTAGTAGATATTGCGACTAAAGCGATAGAAGGAGAACGATGACGATGAGGCACAAGGAAATGTTACGCAGTGGTAACACTTGATGTTAAGAATGCCCTTAACACCGTAATCTGGTTATCCATAATAAGAGCACTTCCTAGAATGGATACACTCAATAATAAACAGCTTCAATATCCAACATAAGATCAAATATTACAGTATATTTGCAGGAGTACCACAGGGATTAGTACTAGGATCATTATTGTGGAATATTATGTACGACGGAGTACTGCGACGGACGCTGCCATTTTTATGGTCGTCAAACACATTCACGAAATAGCATCCGCTACAAATGCTGCTATTGCGTCAATGGAAGACTGGCTATGTTCAGCTCAACTTGAACTTGCTGACCACAAAACTGAGGTCATTTTAATAACCAGTCGTAAGACCGTGGTATATGTAATCTTTCGGGTTGGATGCCAAACAATTCGGTCTAAAGAAGCACTTAATTACCTGGGAGTAATATTAGATAATAGACTGCAGTTTCCACTTTATGTCTTCTATGCCAGCGAGAGGGAATCTTTAATACAAGCGGCAGTATCACGAATTTTACCAAATATCAGTGGACCCAGTAGGCCCAAGGACCTACAAGTTGATTCCGTCTATAGAAGTGTG
Organism: Volucella inanis; assembly: GCA_907269105.1. Taxonomy (NCBI): domain Eukaryota; kingdom Metazoa; phylum Arthropoda; class Insecta; order Diptera; family Syrphidae; genus Volucella; species Volucella inanis. The sequence goes on from OU026155.1 coordinate 154,944,809, forward strand.
AGTAAGCCGGGCGCATGGAAACTGCAACAACCATCTCACGCAGTTCCTTCACGGTCACTGCGTCTAAATTGTAAAAATAACGACGAACGTGCGGAGTATGCAATATTTTATTGCAGTCGTTTCGCAGAAAGAAGAAGAAACGTACCGGGTCCACAGTATGTTACGATGAGAGATGTCTTGAGGTTCCTATACAAGAGGTACACATAGTTTTTGCGGCTCTAGGGTGGGGAGAACTTTCACGGAAGATCTTGGTTAAAGAATGTGTGTTCTGAAAACTCCAACCGAGCTATAATTCTCCTCAGCTCTTGATCGGTTTAACCTACTCATTGATCATTCAATCTTTGTTAATACTTTCAAGTACTCCGATGATTTCGGAAGATTTTTCAGAAAATCTTCGACCTCTACCATTTTTTGCATTCACGGCACCATAATGAAAACGGGTAAGATGAATATGTTGCTTTCATTAAACCCCTCCGTGCCGACCTAAGCGATTTACTCGTCGCCTTAAGCTATGGTTTTCACAAGGGAAAGCGAATTGTAACCGAAGGTCTACAACTATCCCATCCACCGTCTTTGTTTTAAGATGAATATTAAGATCATGGTCATTGAATACCTTAAGGTACATACAGGTGAATGTGCTGAAAATAATGTGCATGAGGAATAATCAAGGCTCAGAGCAATTCTTAAATTCAGTGCCAACTGCTGGATCGCATGTTGTATATGATTTTTCCTACCAATAACTTACTCCACACGTTTCAGAATCCAATTATTGCAAAACTAAAAGTATAAATTAATTTTCCAATCAAAGTCAGTTGTTGACAACTTCCTCATTATTTCAATCTTTCTCCAGATCCAGTCTTATAACGAGAACTCGTTTACACCAACACGATATCTCATTACCATTACACGACTCAGTCTCACTTTCAATGAAATTCCAAGCAAAACTCAGTCCAATGTCAAGCATATGAAATTCAAGATAAAAATTCAAAAATATGCAAACAACAACTTTTTTCCACAAATGCGAAATTAAATTTTCAGCACGAGCCTAATAATTATATATCTTAGTATGTATCTCTTTGCTGACAAAAAAAAAAAAAAAAAAAAAACAAACAAACAAATAAAAAAATCGAAACAAACAAATAGAAAGAGTACTTCTCTAGATTTGCATGCTTTGACTAATCTCAAGGTCTCCAGCTAATAGATTCTGCTAGAGGTGCTGCTATAATTGGAGCCCACTTAGTAACCTTGTTATTCTTGTTATTCCTTATTAGTCTGACTCTTTTCGAACCCTCTAGATAATGGGAAAATCAAATATTTAATAAAGACGCACGTTGGAGATTCGCACAATTCTAGACAACATTAGGCAGGTAGAACGAAGCCACTCATTTGGAACATCTCATCATAACATCATAAGGAGGACAGATTGATGAGCTCCAATTAGCAACCACGTAGTTTCCGGAGTTCATAAGAGGCTCTGTTTGTCAAACGATGCACGTGTACACGTATGCATTGTAATAAGAAGTTCACAAATATATAAAAAAAAAAATAATAACATCGTACAAAGAAATCCACGTGAAGAGAAAGGTAGACAGCAAAAATGGCAAACAAGATTTATAATTAAAACTGGAGTCATTATCTTTTTCTGACGCCTCGATGCCCCCTGAATACGAGTATGTACACGTAGATACGTAGATAGATATCCAACTCCAAGCCCTAACTCGTAGATATTGATACAATACACTATCTCGAACGTAATGTAATCAAACAAACTAGAAGTATATAGATGTCGTTTTGAGAATACCCATACTCATACCCTTACTCATACCCATAACGATACTCATACACAGGACGAGATCAGTACCACATTATTGAAATGTTTGATTCTGTAAATATGATAGTTTGGAAGCACTGATGCACGTTCTGTTTGCTTATTAGCGATTCGATTAACTGCGGCATTCTTCCAGACGATGAGGTAGGTTAAAGTCGGAATAATTGCGCCAAGTGCTGATCAAGATACTGCCAACTGTTCCCTACTGATCATACTCATACACTTCAAACGGTGTAAAAAAAAAAAAAAAAAAAAACATACGTTACGAACGAGTACAATAAATCGATTGCGTTGTGTATTTTACGGTAAGCACAAAACTTACAAGTATTATGCTATACCAAGGTCAATGGTGTTTTTTTTTTTTTGGAGGTGTTTTGAAGGGCTAGTTCAAAGATCGATGACCCCGAAAAATGTGATTAAGTAAATAGACGGCTTGAAGTATCATAATTCGGATCGCAAAGGCTGGCATTGTGTAAATTGAATAATTTACAGCACAATTATGGATCGGTCGCGAAAACCTTTTTAGTGCATTAAAACGCTATCACCATTTATAGGATTGTTTGATTGGTGAAATCATAGGGTTATTCCGTTTTTGTGAAAGGCGCCCTTTAAAACTAGCCAAATTCGCTCGTCAGGGAAATGAAGTGCGCACAGCTTAATAGCCGAAATGTAATTAGAGTTCTCTTGGATTTTGGTTTTTATGTCATTTGTATCCAGATACCGATCTTTTCAGTGTCGATTTACTACTTTACACTTAAAAGCGTTTAAGGGGTTAGGCCACTCTAGAGGCCATGAAAATAGGCCTATTTTGATTCAAATGGCCTCGTCAGGGAAATAAAATGCGCACAGCTTATTAGCCGAAATGTAGGTCATTAATGTAATTCGTGTTCTCTTGGATTTTGGTTTAAAGTCATTTGTTTCCAGATACCGATCTTTTCTACTAATTTAGACTTCAAAGCGTTTGAGGGATTGAGCCACTCTAAATAGAGGCCGTAAAAATAGGCTTTTTGGGTTTTTTTTTTTGAGGAAAAATATGAAATAAATCGAGTTTACAAAGGTAGAAATTAATTGTATAGGGTGATTCATCATGAGGTTTGATTTTTAATAGGCCTTCTTTGGCAAATCACTTATGATTCTATCAAACTGCTTTATTATTTTTATTAAGTATCGTTTGGCAAGTGATCGTGGAAAGACTCATATCATAACAACGTCTCAATATTGTTCAGCTGTATTACAAAAAATCAACGCTCTGTGAGAAATATTTTTCATTAGATTCGAGGAACTTACGGTGCAGATAATCGACCTACTGAAACCATTATCGCCAATACCATTCACAAATTTAAGTCCCAGTTTACATTAGTGGATGATACTCGACCGGTCAGACTGTCGTGGCGAATCGATTCGTCGTCGTTCTCAGCAGCTTGGCTTGGCGTATTCGACAACTTGGCGTATTTTACGTGAGGATCTCGGCCTAAAAGTGTACAAAATTCAACTTGTGCAAGAGTTGAAGCCAGACGACTTGAATTTACGCCATATTTTTAATGAATGGGCTCTGAAAAAACTCAATGAAAATCCGGTGTTTTATCGTGAAATTTTGTTCAGTAATGAAGCTCAATGGATACAAAATTGGCGTATTTGGGCTGATGGATGGATGGTGTGGTTTATGGGCTGGTGGAATCATTGGTCCATATTTTTTCAAAAATGAGGCTAATGAGAATGTTACCGTCAATGGTAACCGTTATCGCGTCATGTTAACGGACTATGTGCTTTCTGAAATTCAAGCACATGGTCTCGATGAGCTCTCTCACCGCGTGAAACAACGGACTTATTGAGAAATCATTTTGGTAAGCACTTTATTTCACGTTTTGCTACGGTAAATTGGCCGCCTAGTTCGTGTGATATCACATCTTCGGACTATTTTCTCTGGGGATATGTAAGGTCTCAGGTCTTCAGGAATAACCCAGCTACGGTTGACGATTTGGAAGCCAACATTACTAGTGTTTCCCGCAAAATACTAGTTGCTATGTTCGAACGAGTCGCCCAAAATTAGACCTTCCGAATAGACCACCTCAGACGTAGTCATGGCTAACATTTACATAATATAATTTTTAAAGAGTAAATGCCATAAATTGTTCTTTTAACTGATAACAGAAATTTTAAGTTCGCTTTCAAATTTATGAGTTTTATTTTACATTATAAATCAAACCTCACGATGAATCACTCTATACATATGATTAACTGTAAAACACAATTTTTTATAGATGACCTCTCTTTTCTGGAAAGGTCTATGGCCGTACCAACGGCTCCTGTAAATTTTAATTTATGATGAGTCACTAAACTTTTTTTTATTAAATATAACAACAGCTAGAGAATTACGTAGCATATTTTGATATATTGATTTTTGGCCGAATGGAGCACTTCCAAAGTCAAACTTGTAAAATTCACAAAAATCGCCAGAAAAATGTTAATAACAAATGAACTATGCTATATATATAAAAAACGACGTACTTATTTACACAAAATATTTTTAAAGATCAAGTCAAAATTTGAAGTGAATTGGAATGAATTGAAAAATGCAGTTTTGAGATAAACGCGTTTAAAATGTTAAGTTATAGAAAATCATACCTAGCGGTCTTGTACTGTATTTTGAAGAACAAGTACTTCAGAATAAATATTTCCCGGCCATAATCTTTTGGGATATCATTTCTGAGGTCCTAAGGGACTATTAAAAGCAATAAGAAAATAGATTTTTTGAAAATACTAGATTGGCCTAACCCAGTGGGCAAAGCAAGTACTATTTTGGAAGAGACAATAAGCGAAAATAAGAAGGATTTTTTTTGTACGCAGCGTGGACGAAGGTACCGAAGAGGTACCGATGTACATTGGTCTTAAATGTTTGCAACTCATAACGACTAGGAAATAGAGAGCTCGGCAGCGCATTCTATAAGCGAGTAATACGGCTAAGGAACGAATAAGGATATTTTAGAGTACTCGTGTGACCGAAAGTGTGGTTGAGAGTATACTGATAAGCATTCATCAGTTGAATGCTACTGGCAATTTCAATGGAACAATGGTGGTGGAAATGGCAATAAAACAAAGTGAGACAGGAGAAATTACGTCGGTATTCGAGGGTGTCAATTGATTGACTGATATTAGTACCACATATGAGTTTTATCCGGGCTACCTAGGGCGGGTTGGTGGATTCAACTCCTCAAATGGCATGGAAATGCACATATGGCGAAAAGTTTTGAACGCGCTCAGCAGTTCAAGTTCAAGCTGACATTTAGCCTCTACGTGGGGCCCCTAGATAGCTATTTCAGCAGCTGCTGAATAGTGAACTAATTGTATGCAGCCGTGTTCTATGCAAGAGGACACGTTCTTTTACCCCGTTTAATGGCCCAACCACGTAAAAAAAATCCATCGTTACCAGAGAACAAAATGCAATAGAAGGAAAAGGACCCGACTAAAAACGACGACAGGGAGCAAAAAAGGACAATGATTTTAAAGTATGCTTTTGGAATGTTAGAACGTTATATGCTCCAGAAACTACCTGACCTACCTGGAATATCTTCACTCATTATGAGGCGAAGATTACTGCGATCCGGGAAGTGCGCTGGATAAGATCAGGAATGATGAATAGAAAGTAGTGCGATATATATTGTATTACAACTGCCAAAAAATGTTGCAAATATTAGGATGCGGATTCATCGTGGGAAAGTGGCTGAGATCGAAGGTCATCGATTTCAAACCAATTAGCAATCGCTTGGCTATAATCTGCATCCAAGGGAAATGTTACAACATCAGCCTTATATGTTCAAACGGCCTTCCCAATGAAGCTGAGAAATCTTTCTAAGGGGATTTCTACGACCTCTTGGACGAAGCTTACGATGCCTGTCCGGAATACGATGTTAAAATCGTGCTCGGGGACTTCAATGCCAAAACTGGTAAGAAGGATAGTTTTGGTGGAGTAATCGAAAAATAAAACCTCCACGAAACGACAACAAATAACGGCTTTCGACCCAACTGGTAACACGAGGTGTGTTCAAAAAGTAAGGTAACTTTTGAAATTTCGCGGGAAACGTACATTCGATTATCAAGTATATATCAAGTATATAGCGTACTTAGTTTTTTTTTTTTTGAAAGATAAAAAGGTTAGACCTATTTTGGTGTGCTCGGAGATTTTCAATAATAATAAAAAATATTGCAAAGAATTTGCATGAAATTTTGTGTAACAAATGGGCATGGTGTCAGCGAAGTTTGTTCCGAAACTTCTTAATGATGTTTCAATGTTGTCAATGATGATCCTGACTTGGTCAAAAGGGTCATAACTAGTGACGGTTATGGTTATAACGTAGAAGCCAAAACCCAATCGTCCCAATGGAACACGAAAAAAAAACGTCAGGAATTGTAGAAAACAATTTTGGTTTTTGCATCACGATAATGCACCTGCTCATTCATTCAGCATTTAAATATTTTCACTTTGTCACTACTCAAGACGGCGCGAAATGAATTTATATGTTTTAAAACATATGTGTCGTCGATTTCTTTCTCTGAAACATGGCGACTACGACAATCATTTAACAACGAATTTGGTTGTTTACGACAACATTCGTATAGTCATCCGTCACTTATTTGATAAGTATTCCTAAAATGTGTTGTGCTAACCTCACCTTTAAATATCAGCTTTTACACTTTTTCATAAATAATGTTTAAAAGAACATGATCTTGTAACTTAACTGTTATTTGTTAAACTTTATATTTGCTCTAGTCTTACTGGTAAAATGCCCCCATGGGCATCGACATGGTAGATCTACAAATATTTTTTCAGGTAATAAAATCCCACTTCTATTTCTGTATCTTTAACCTTTTATTTGTTTATGCTTTTGAACATTTAGCAGGTTTTTTTTTTTACAATTTTTTCATTCATATATATTTGTTGCATCATATTTAAGAAGTAGTCAATTGTGTTGTACAAAGTGACGACTAAATTTTTACTACGATTTACATTAGAGTATGGAGTTAATCAAATTGGTTTCTGAAACTACTTACACATGTCTGCAATGGTTTTCCTCTTTCAGTTTTGAAGATTGATTTGATTTACGGGAAAAGTATTTTTTTTACTGTCAAAATTACTTAGGCCTTCCTAGTTTTTAATTCATATTTTATTTAAATCGTTTTTTATTGAACAAAAAACACACGGAATGGTTGCAGTAGACAATAATGAATAAGGTCTAATAAATAATTAGTTAAACTTAATTCGTGCGGTTTGCTAAGAGATGGCGTAACTTGTATTATTCCATTGGAACATGCGTTGGAAAGCTACTGTCATTGTACGTCATTTCAGTATATGTCATTCATTTAAAGCGTTAACAACAATAATTTTTTTTTCACTCAAATATGTCGAACTTTGTGCCTGAAAAAGTGTTTATGCGGGGAGTTCTTCTTCATTACTTTTATATGAAGAAAACTGCTGCCGAAAGTCATCGTATTTTGGTGGAAGTTTATGGTAAACATGCGCTAGCTGAGCGAACGTGCCAAAAGTGGTTTGCACGATTTAAAAGTGGTGATTTTGGCTTGGAAGACGATGAATGAAAAAATGAAAAAAAAGGTTGAAGATGAAGAACTGGAAGCATTACTCTATGAAAATTGTTGCCAAACACAAGAAGAGCTTGCAGAATCTTTGAGTGTCACTCAAGCAGCCATTTCAAAATGTTTAAAAGCAGCTGGATATATTTAAAGGAACTTGGGTTCCACATGAACTCAAGCCGAGAGACGTCGAAAGGCGGTTTTTCATGTCCGAAATGCCGCTGGAACGCCGCAAAAGGAAAAATCCATTACGACAACCCCAAGCGCGAAAAATCATATGTGAAACCCGACCAACCAGCCAAATCAACGGCAAAGCCGAATATCCATGGCGCGAAGGTAATGGTCTGTATTTGGTGGAATCAGATGGGTGTGCTGTATTATGAGCTGCTAAAACCGGGTGAAACCATCACTGGACAACGCTACCGAACACAATTAATCCGTTTGAAGAGAGCAGTAGCCGAAAAACGCCCGGAGTATGCGACCACACACGAGGCAATAATTTTCCATCATGATAACGCTCGGCCTCACGTTGGTATTCCGGTTAAGAACTATTTGGAAAACAGTCTTACCCCACCCGCCTTAAAGCCCAGGCCTTGCCCCTTCTGACTACTATAGGGCAGAACGCCCTACGGTTCACATCAGAGCAGAATATCAAAAATTGGCTTGATTCATTCTTCTTTTGGGATGGGATCCACAAATTGCCAGAAAGATAGGAAAAAGTCATAGCTTCAGATGGGCAATACTTTGAATAATACTATTGTACATGTTTTTCTTAAATAAACGTTCAAATTTTGAAAAAAAAAAAAACCGCACGAATTAAATTACACACCCAATACAAAATATGGATTTGATGGTTCTTCAGGCGAAGTGATATGGAGAGCACAACGGAACTTTCGGATGGTGGCTTATATATTATATCTCTAGTGCCATAAAGACTACTGAACTCTTTCTCAAAATATTAGTGAAAGTTATAATAGCAAAAGTGTGATTTCGGAGATATGGAAAAATTCTAAGCCATCATCAACTTATTTCTGTCGACCTGTTGGAATTTAAATATGTAAAAGAAGATCGAGAAGGAATTCAAAATGAGAATAGAAAGTTAATAGGACAAGTTAAAAACATATGGTAATATACTAAGTAAATCAGAATTAATGATGAATTTTTTTTACAATGGTAAAAGGAAAAATGGCTCAGTATTATATACGACAATAAGCATGAAGTACGCCATACGTATCAAAATTATGAAATAATTTATTAAGAGTAACACGGCTGAAGCTGAAAATAATGCTGAGTTTGGTATACCACTTTTGCATGCAAGAATTTGTCTAATAAAATTTCTATTAAGCTTAGCAAAGTAATTAATTTTGAAAAAAAAAAAACTAAAAACTTGCAATTAAAAGAAATAAAATACTCAAGATGGAAAAATGACAAGACGATTTTTTTTTTAATTTCAAAACCACTTTTATGAATTCTTCTGAAAAGGTGTTTTATTTTATAAAAACAAAAAGTATAGGTATATTTAGTGACAACATCTAAGTTTATATTGGCATTAATGACCTTCACAAATTGTTTCATCATCCCGAGTTTTATGTTTAAAGGGGGTAGGAACACTTTTTTTCGGGGAATAAATTGTCTGTCACAACATTTTTGCGCCCATGAACTAGTTCAGTCCTCGGTGGCCACTCTTTTTTCGTCCAATGTTTTCCTCTGTTTCGACTATCCCACACACAGTGAAAGCAAGGGTACTTCGTATAACCACCTTGTTGATTGAGCAGCATACCTAAAACTTTCAGATCTCCACAGACCATTTAACCTTGTTTTACGTACTTTATTTTATCCAACACATTTTTCAAATAGTCGTAGCATTACTTCAGTGAAGCGTACTTATTGTCATTATGCCAAAGGACTGCTTTAAAACTTTGTTTTGATGAGTCTATGAACAATCTCCATTCGTTCGCCATACAGAGCGAGTGTTACTGATTGCAATGTTGGAAATGCCAAATCCTTTTTTGTTTTTGAATTGTAGCCTCTAGTCTTGCAGCAGCAAAAATAACAGTGTGATTCGGAGGTTCTCTCCATAACACAGGCGATAGGAGATCAAAGATATTGTTCTTCCCTTTTGACCACTTTCGATAGTGGGATCCACTTTTTATCTTAATTGGCGATTGTTTGGCCTAAATACGTATTATAAACATTACTTATGAATTCGGAAATGCTATTTCTCAGCATTAAATGCCCACAAATGTAGCAAAAATTGTGCGGAGAATTTAAACACTTTCGCGATATTTCTCAAGTGAGCGTTACAAATTGCACGGAAGTACTGATTTTGTAAAACCAGTAATGATGCTATTTATACAAAAAAATATTAATTTACGTTATAAGAGGGTTATTATAACGATTTAAGTCAATTTCTATTAAAAAAAAAAAACATTAAGTCTACGAGAAATGAGGTCTAGCCAGTAACTTAAAAATTCACCTTTCTTTTGATAATATTGGGTATATATTTTAATTCGTCGTTTTTTTTTTTCCAAAATTTGAACGTTTATTGAAGAAAAACATGTACAATAGTATTATTCAAAGTATTGCCCATCTGAAGCTATGTCTTTTTCCCATCTTTCTGGCAATTTGTGGATCAGATCCCAAAAGAACTGCTCCGGCTTGGGAGCCAAGAATGAATCAAGCCAATTTTTGATATTCTGCTCTGATGTGAACCGTATTTCAGTGAGGGCGTTCTGCATCGACCGGAACAAATGGTAGTCAGAAGGGGCAAGGTCTGGGCTATAAGGCGGGTGGGGTCAGACTTCCCATCCACTGTTTTCCAAATAGTTCTTAACCGGAATAACAACGTGGGGCCGAGCGTTGTCATGATGGAAAATTATTGCCTCGTGTCTGGTCGCATATTCCGGGCGTTTTTCGGCTACTGCTCTCTTCAAACGGATTAATTGTGTTCGGTAGCGTTGTTCATTGATGGTTTCACCCAGTTTTATCAGCTCATAATACAGCACACCCATCTGATCCCACCAAATACAGAGCATTACCTTTGCGCCATGGATATTCGGTTTTGCCGTTGATTTGGCTGGTTGGCCGGGTTTCACATATGAGTTTTTGCGCTTGGGGTTGTCGTAATGGATCCATTTTTCATCATCAGTAACTATCCGATGCAAAAATGATTTGCTTTGGTGGCGTTCCAGCAGCATTTCGGACACGCAAAACCGCCTTTCGACGTCTCTCGGCTTGAGTTCATGTGGAACCCAATTTCCTTGCTTTTGAATATATCCAGCTGCTTTTAAACGTTTTGAAATGGCTGCTTGAGTGACAGCCAAAGATTCTGCGAGCTCTTCTTGTGTTTGGCAACAATCTTCATAGAGTAATGCTTCCAGTTCTTCATTTTCAAACTTTTTTGGCTTCCCAGGACGCTCATCGTCTTCCAAGCCAAAATCACCACTTTTAAATCGTGCAAATCACTTTCGGCACGTTCGCTCAGCTAGCGCATGTTCACCATAAACTTCTACCAAAATACGATGACTTTCGGCAGCAGTTTTCTTCATATTAAAGTAATGAAGAAGAACTCCCCGCAAAAACACTTTTTTAGGCACAAAGTTAGAAATATTTGAGTGAAAAAAAATTATTGTTGTTTACGCTTCAAATGAATGACATATACTGAAATGACGTACAATGGCAGTAGCTTTCCAACGCATGTTCCAATGGAATAATAACAATGGAATAATACAAGTTACGCCATCTCTTAGCAAACCGCACGAATTAAGTTAGACCCAATATAGAGAGCAAAAGTAAAAGAGGTACTCGAATCTATGTATTTCTTCTACACTTATAGCTTGCAAAAGTCTATTTGCAGCGTGATCTACGATGTCTTGACGGCTTAATTCAGCCAAAATTTCGGTAACAATCTAGTTAGATGGTATTAAGTATTTTTTCCCACCACTTATTGAGGGGGAAGAGCATAACTTTTTTTATTAAATATTTATCTTTCGAAAGTCCTTAATCCAAAAATATTGCTAATGCTTCTTCTGCTGAGAAACTTGTGGTTTCAGCTTGATTTAAAAATATACTCATGGATTCTATCAATTTCTTCTTGAATTGCTCTCTGTACAATATCCACATTTCTTCCTATTTTTGTTCGTAATTTTTTTCAAATCACGTGTTAATGTGAGATCTTAAACAATTTGTTTCACATTCATTTCTCCTTCGTCTCCTAAATCTATTAGAGCTTTCTTCGTAAAGCTTTTTTGGTCATCCTCTTGTAATTAACTATTCTTCAGAAAGGTGTCTTAACAAAAAAGAATTTTCTAGCCACTTGGAATAATTAATTATGAAGTTCTTTTTGCTATATGCACAAGACATATATTTTCTTTTTATTTGATTGAACGTCCCATCTAAACTTATGTTGAAAAAAATTAATTTTTTTTGTTTTTTAAATTTGTAACATTGACCTTCGAGCCTTCACAAAAACACTTAAAAAGAAAACTATAGGTCCACATTAGTATTACACTGCAAATTTTAGTATTGTCGAGGTTTGTGTTTTTTGGAAACCAATTATTCTCTTTTGTTTGTTAACATAAGCCACAAACTGGATAGCAATTCAATCTTTAACGAGTTTGATGCGATGTCTGACTTCATATAAAGAATTGCTTCCCTGTATTCACATACTGAAATTCTGAATGGCTTCGACATTCTGGACAGACAACACTCGAAGGACGGTGTGTTGATATCTTCGCTGCGGAAAACAACTTGAGACCTTGAACTTGTTTTTAACTCTTTATCTCACCCTGATAAGTACATGGTCGATGTGTTATTCCCTCTAGGCTGACCACAAAGTTAGAGAAAAGATTCCCAAAAGAAGCACATGGCAATACCATAAAGCCAATTGGAATGAACTTAACACCTTCTTTAAGAATTTTAACTGATCGTTGTTTTTCCTTGATAACGACGTGGATGCCGCCGCTGATATGACCACAGACACTATCCAAGGAAGATCTTTTATCCCTTATCGAATGAAGAGTATCATACCAGAAGAAAAGGCATGGTACCACTCGAGCTTTAAAAAGGTTGTCAGGGTTAGAGAAAATTGAAAAAAGTTCAAACGAGCTAGAAATGACTGTAATGTCTTTCTCAAGCGTGTGAAATTTTAATACGTCCAAAAGCTGGGGAAAAAATACGACAATGTCTCAAACGTAGTAAAAATTATCGGTCATTTGTCAAAAACATTATCATTCTCCATCCGAACGCTCATTTACAATGACATTCCAGCTGTTAGCTATTTGGATAAGGCCAATCTGCTTGCTGCATACATGGCAGCCAGCTCAACACTTTCAGATTGTGCTTTGTCTTTTCCTACACTTGAGTGCGTCGAATCCAATCCACTGGGACGTATCCACTTACGCACTCGTGTAGCATCAAGAGTGCTTAAAGATCTCAATATATACATATCCACAGGTTCAGATGATATATCTCCCCTACTTTTGAAGAGATGTTCTTCTTCACTGGGAAAACCCTGCGTAAGATTTTCCATCGATCTTACCCTTTAGAACTCTTTCCGAGCAGGTGGAAAACAGTATTTTTCCAGCCGATCCCTAAAAAAGGTGAATCTTCTCCTCTCTTCTACTACAGACCCATTGCACTTACGTCCCTTCTTCCCAAGGTCATGGAATAACTGATAAATTTCAATTTGTCTTGGATGGTTTCTAATACTAATGGAGTCTAATACTCACAAAATAAATGCTAGTGTGCCCCAGGGCACCTTTCTGTCAAGGAGAACTTCCCGTTATCTGTACATCCTATAACATTTGTTTATTATTATATTGAATTAAATAATTGAAGTCTTCAAGAATGAATGACAGACTAAAAACACAGATGGAGCAACCAATTAAGCTATTGTGCTATTCAAGTCGCCTGATATCCCTGGAATCCAGCCAAGCTACTAAAAATTTTAATGAGTATTGCCATCCATGGGTCAAACCCCTGCCGAACAGTAGGAGCAGCTTTTGTGGTAGAAATTAAATAGAGATGACTTGTCACTAGCTAAGGACCTTAGACTCTTTAAAAAGGTTATTTTTTCAATGGAAAAGAAGACGGATTTATTGAAAAATTTAGTTGGAAGTACAATTGAGCAAATTCGTTGCTATTAAGGGCACAACTATGATTCTCACTTTCAACTGCATGTGCAAATTCTACAACAAGGCCTAGACGAATCAAAATTTGGCGAATTTTATGTGATGACTGGAGTATATAAGAGCCTCCATCGCTTTGATAGATTTTAGTCAACTCTGTGCTTTATGCTTCTCTCCATAGTTTTACTGTATTGAATAAGGTATGTTCAGTTCACTCAGATCGTGTCCATCGGCTGTCTACGCTAGGCCAAGCGAGGGTAGATGCACCAGGAATATACTTTTAGCCAAATCTCAGAAGTCAAGATTGTTCATTTCAGCCTTCAATCTGTTTTTCCTTTTTTGAGGTAGTCCACGAAGAGTATGCCATGGCAATCCCAGAAAACCGACGCCATAACCTTTCCGACCCATCGAACCTCCCTCGGCCGCTTCGGAGCACTCGTGCCGGCTTCAGTCCATTGCCGGACACTTATTCTGTTCTCTGGTGTTCAACAGTTACCAATCGACGCGAAAAGTCCGCCCAATTCCACATCAGCAAGTCCAAACACTGTTTCGAAGTGCTCTCGCGTTCGTGTTTTTGATCAGGAGTGAGTAGGCAGAATAATTTTTTCATATGCAGAATATTGCCCAAAATATGGCGTGTGCGCTCAGTACTAATCTTTGTGGTATCAGCCAACACCACTTCCGCTGCGTACTTGATCGGGAGTGGAGTTGCGGCCACCACGACACTCTCGAAACCAATATTTGACGGTGTAATTTGACGGAGCATTAGCCCCATAATATTTATCCAACTTTTCTTTTGTTTCCTTCGCCGTTTTACCTCTCAAAAAATAATGTTTTATGAGAGAACGAAGACCGTTTTTGTCCATTCTCAATATGATGCCAAACACGTCAACAACAATCAGCTGTTAAAACAAAACTAAAGACAATATCGCACTGAAATTTGGCATGTCTGCCTAAATAAGGACGGACCTCAAGGCACCATAACTTTTTTTGCAGTAGCAGCGCATTCTGGCAGTCAAGGCGGTTACTTTTCACTCCACCTAGAACTATACCATGTTCAACAAAAATCTGCAGTACAGGCCTTATGGGAGAACTTTTTTTCGAACACGGGTGTCTATTGCTCAGTTTTTGGTTCAAAATACTACAGAGTGCCATTGTCATTTACATTTACGTTGAAATTATTGTTGTAACAATCCGATACAATACTCTTGCGACTCAGCCACGAAGCCGAAGACAGAATGATCAATTACATGTATATCTGCTATTGATATCTCTTGATTTGCTAACAACAGGAACAGAGTTACCAGTATTCAGTATTCATTTCGCTGGCATTTTCACAAGTTCTTTTCGTTTTTGTTGCTTTTAAAAGCTGTTTTTAATTGGCTGTAACTTTCTATGCTTCGTATAGAATTCATTATACGATATTAATAAGCAAACACGAGTCTTGTAACTAATTATACGACTATTCTACAGAACCAATTTTCAAAAGGTATATAACTTTGGAAAGCTCGTTTTATGTAATCGTAGATGTCTACAATGACTAATAGTTTTAGAATAGGTAAATATGATTGAGCTGAGATATAAAGATATAAGAGGTAGTAGATGCTTAAAACTAAATGAACCGTTGTATGTGTTAGCAGTTTAGTTATTAGGTTCAAAACCAAATTGTATTACTAGCTTTTTGACCTAACTGTAGTAGTTTCATCTTAAAGTTATCCGACGCCTTAAGGGTCAAATTTTTCATTAGCTGCAGGTAGTTTTAGATCAATGAAGACCGATTAATGAGAACACTTTGATGATGTTATATTAATGTATGTAGGTAGTTATAATAAAAGTTCTATGACAAGGCCATCTAATTAAATAAACCGTTTTCAAAACTGAGTAAGGTTAGTTTTTAATTTAAAATCATAACTATGGAAGAAAATTAGTGAAAGCTGAGCCAAAAAGACAAACTTGAGATACACGTGGTAGATAAACTGGTTTTAAATGGCAGGACATAAATTACAATTGCCTCCTTACCACTGCGACCTTAATGGGCTTAAGTAAACCTAAAAATTGAAAGACGTTTAGCTCATATTAATAGAAGAGTTTGAGAAAGTAGACAGTTAAGAGTGTCTCAATTCGTCAAACATGTTAAACCAAAAGTTGAGAATAAGATGTGAGATGTATTGCAAATGTTTTCGCCGACACAGCAAACGAGGGCATTGTTATAATTTTAAATGATGAGAACGACAGCAGCAGCGAACATTCTTCGGATAAGTTTTGCTTTTATTATATAACTATCTAACGTTTTACACTGTTTGGTACAATGGATAAAAATAAATTATCATCAAATCATGTTGATAGCAACCCTATGGTAATTATCTTCAGAAATTCCTGTCGACAAATATGCTTACCAATTTTTTTTATATTTTTTATTACCTCAAAATAAAATACAAAACATATAGTATATTATTTATAGGGAACATTCTTTATCTATGCTTAAGGCTTAATGCTTAAAGCTAAAGATTTTGTGGATGTTGGCTGCCAATCGTTGTCAGTTACTGAATTCAATGTGGTTGATTTTTTTGCTAGATGCCATACAATCTTTGGCAATTTTAGTCATGGAATCGTTTGGCACGCAACAACGCATTTTTGTTATTCAATTTTATTACGAAAATGAGCAATCTGTAAAAGTAAAATTTCGTAAAATTCGTGAATTTTTTGGTCAACATAATCGGCCTAGTGAGTCCGCAATTTGTGTAATGGTGATGCGTTTTGAAAAAAAAAAAAAAAAACTGGTTCGCTATCAGGTCAAACTTCATTTCAGCATGCTCGGCCAGCACGTACACGCCAAAGCATCACCACTATGAGCGAAAGTGTTCAAAACCAGCGAGGCACCTCAATTCGTCGCCAAAGTCAATAATTAGGCCTCACTTATGGCATTTTAAGGCGAATTTTAATTTCATTTGCACCCCAACTGAAGTCTTTGGACCATCTAGGCTAGGGCAATTTTGTCATTTCTGGGGACCGGAAAATTCATACGAGTCACTGTATGATGCAGATTATGGGTTGAATGCATCAATGGGCCGTACTCTTTCGCAAATGAGGCTGGAGAGACAGTAGAAGTCTGGTTTCAACAAGATGATGCTACCGCTCACACAAGCCATCAATCAATCAATTTATCGCATATTAAATTTGAAGATCGCTTTATTTCGATTAGAGGAGAAGTTGATTGGCATCCAAGGTCAGGCGATTTGACATCTTTAGACTTCTTCCCGTGGGGTTATTTGAAGAGTAAGATCTATGTCAATAGCCCAGCAAAAATTCAGGATCTCAAACATCACATCCAAACTGAAATTGCGGCCGCTGATCCATTTATTCTTTAAAAAGCCATCGATAATTTTGTCCTTCAGATGATCGCTTGCAACAGAAGCCGTGATGATTACATGAACGATATTGTATTCTATAGATATCATATATCTATATGATTTTAAAATAAATGTGTATTAAATTTAATGAAAACTTCCACACTAGCTGTTGGCTCATCCTTTATAAAGTGCCTCCGTACAGCGATCGTTTAAAGCTAATTAATCTGCAGCCCCTTAAAAAGTGTCGAGAAGTTGCTGATGTACTCTTTGTTCTTCAACTACTCATTGATTGTATAGACTGCCCTACCCTGCTCTAAATGATATCTTCCACATTAACTTTCATAGAACCGACTACGGCCGTAACGAACCTTTGCCCAGAATGCTGCAAACTGCAAACAGAATGGTTAATGGGGTTTACTTTAACATCAACAAAACCAGTCTTCGAAATTTCTTCTCCCAGGCTTCTTGGCCTTTATCCTAGTTTTTATGTTATATTAATGTTTGTTTTAAGCTTTACTAAGCATTAAATCAACTGTCCGGGATCATGAAAAACTTGGGTTGTTTCTTCTCATGTCTTGTTGCGTCTGGATTAGCACCTCTTCATTTTCTCGATCACTCGTTTCTCAGAAGAAGCCAATATTCTTTCTTCCTAGTTTGTTTATAAATCTCATAAACTTCACAGGCCACTACCTGACTTAGTGCTTCTAGGTTAGGTAATAAGGGATGTGCTAGTCTTAAAGGAACAAGCATACAGAGGAGCGTATTGGTCTATTGTGATTCCCCAGCAAATATCTACTCGGTAAGATTCGTATGACTCTACTTAGAGTTTTTTGATTTGGTTGTTCTCACTTGCCCCAGGATTTATGGCTGTCTGATGGTCCACAAAGATAGAGATCTTTCAGGGATGAAGTTCCATGAGAGGTACAGCCTCTGCAGGTTTATGAATGGCAAATAATTCTGCCTGATTCATACTACATTCGTTCGGAATATTTAAGGAGTCCAGGATGTGTAGCATTTCAAAGTAGACTCCAGCCATAGTACCTTTCGCCATTTTGGAGCCGTCAGTCCAGAAAACACCTCCTTTTTCTGTGATGTGGAGAAATTCTTAGCAAAATCCACGCTTGGAAGGATTAAGTGTTTACATTTCGTCCTGCTTCTATACTATTTTATTTATTTAAAATATATGGAACTGCCTTCTGTAGCATGGTCGGGACTACATCGTCTATACCCGCCGATTTGTAGGGTTGTTGATTTTCTTCTTTCATTCAAAGAAAACGGCGGCTGAAGCGCACCGTCGTCGCTTCAAAGACGATGATTTCCTTCGAAGATGCTGAGTCGAAGGAATTGCTCGATGAGAATCCGTGCCAAGCCAAGAAGAGCTTGCTTCGGGATTAGGATCTACCCGCCAAGCCATTTCCAAGCGATTGCATGTCTTAGGACTTGGGACTGATTCATAAACAAGGAACTTGGGTTTCTTATGATTTGAAGCGAAGGGACGTTGTTTTCGTCTGTGAACAACTGCTCCAGCGGCAAAAAAGAAAGGGTTTTCTTTATCACATTGCGACGAGTGTTGAAAAATAGATTCATTACAGCAACTCAAAGAGAAGAAAGTAATGGGGACTGCCCGGTTATGCTTGTACGTCGTTGGCTCGGCAGAATATTTACACAGCAAAGGCTATGCTGTGTATTTGGTGAGACTAGCTCGGTGTTATTTGTTATAAACTGTTGGGATCCAACAAAACCATCACTGGGAAATGATATCGACTTCAATTGATGCGATTGAGCCGAGCACTGCGCGAAAAACGGCCACAATAAGAGCAGAGGAACGAAAAAGTAATTTTACAGCATGACACTGGATTTCACGTTGCCAAACTCGTTAAAACCTAGTTAGAAACACTCAATAGGGAAGTTCTACCCCACCTGCCGTATTCGTATTGCGTGTTCCGTTTGATGGCACATAGATTGGTTCTTCAACAGTTCCGCTCATATGAAGACATCAAAAAATCTGTTGATTCGTGAACAGCCTCAAAGTATAAACACTCTTACCGCGACGGTATTCGAGCTTTGCCAGAAAGATGTGAAAAAGTTGTAGATAGCGAATGATTCATTTGTAACCACTTTTCACAATTAAGTTGCATTTTCATCAAAAATAGTTAGTTGTGCACCTTATAGAATAATACAAAATCTTTAAATCAGATGAAAATCTAACCTGAGATGTCAAATCAATATTTGCGAACATTTTGTTACTTCCGAACACCTGAAAATAAATATGCTATTAAGACAATACTCAGCACAACAGTAGCGCATTACCAGATCGAAAAAACCAGAACCGATAAAACGATTGATGACCAAAATTAGAATTGACTGTAATTGTGAAATCAAAACAAATCCACTCCCAAGGCAGTTATTATTCTGACACCAAATATGCAAATTAGGTTTCGGTTTAGTTTAAAGTGACATACAAAACAACCTCTTAATATTTCATATGATTCATCTGTTAGAAATCAATTAAGGTAAGAGGACAATCACCCTAGGATAATCACGAGACATAAATAAATTAAAACAGTTTAGGAGCAGGTGGTTATTTTAATAAAATGTTGTATAATCAGCTCTTGACAGATATTTAAATATTGCAGTGGTACCCAAATGACAGCAAAAATGAATCATGCTAATTTTTTACTAGGGATATTTGACCCAAATACATATCCAAATACATATGTATGTATATGATATTTGGAACTTACCTCGCAAAGATAAGAAGATAGTCACAGTTTATTGAAAAACAAGAATCCATTCTGTTTCCTGTAAATCCCTTCTACCTTCACATCTATGTGAGAACCATTCAATCTTATAAAAAAAAACCGAAAGAAGTATCTATCTAGAATAATCTGATTCAGATCGAAAAACCTGACAAAAATTACCGTTATTTTTGTTAGCTAAAAACATGCAAAACACTTAGTAACTTATCAAAAAATTACTGCACAAAAATGTATTTAAAAATTAATCTACCGGGAATAATTAGTTGCATCAGAATTGTTTATTATTTTGTTTTTAATATTTTATTAAAAAAAAAAAAATAATAATAATAAAAAATAAGATACTAAAGCAGAAGAGATAATAAAACTGTTAGCAAAGTAATAAACGTAGAAATTATTTTTTATTTTACAACAAGTGAACACAATGTCGCAAGCAGGTCTAGTGTTGGTTCGCTACTGCGATTAAAAAAGTTTATTGTCAATTATGACAACACATTACGATGTGTATAATATAATTTGTGTCAATACAATGTCAAACATATTAAAAAAAAAAAAAAATTAGTAAAGACAATCTCGAAATGTGAAGATCTTTAGCGCAAGGAGAAAGAGTAAGTATTGAATAGTGGAATATTACCTGTTTAACATGTTGTTTACTCTTAACTTGAGTAATTAATATTAAATGATAATAAAATGCAAAGAACAAGAAGTTTCATGCCCATTATTTCAACTCATGGCTTGGGAAAACCATGGCCAGTTTAAAATAACAACCAGAAAAGTAAACCACAACTGTGCTTATAAATAACCGGTGCGGCAAGGGCAGCAATCGCTGCCCTTATTCAGATGCGGATTAGCCATAAGAGGTAAACTAAGGAAACAAGTCTTGAGCTCAGGCATAGAAGCGAATGCCAGGCCACGATTCTCATATGGAGTAAATTCGCCAACACAACAGAAACACCGATGCCTCGACAAAGGAGAAGGTTGCCTTTACTAAAGACTGCTTCTACAAGGTCCTCGATAAACCTATGAACAATACCCCAAGAATGACATAGAAACCGTCATATTTAGAGGGCATCTTTGGTAATACAGTGGAGAAGTACATCCCCAATTCCATCACCACCGAAAACGGACAAAGGCTTATTGATTTCGCGGTCAGACGGAATGCAAAGGGCCCTCGCTGACTCCTGATAAACAAACCGTCATCCAAAATGATCTATTACGATCAACACAAGTGTTTTGAATGTCTGAACATCGACTCGGGGTATTATCTTGTTTTTGCCAAAGTACGGATGCGGATATCCGTATTCAAAATCACTGAACCATTATGAAGAATTTCAATGGCGAACGGACGCAATCGCAAGAGACAGGCGATCGAGTTTGCCTTAACCTTTCAAGCAACCCGATGCCCCAACATCGAACAAAGACGCCCAGTTGCATCATTGCCAAAGGATAATCAGAGAGCCTGCCTTTGATGTACAGGGTTTCAACCCGCAGTAATAAAAAAAAAACGCCTGGTTCGATGACAAATGCAGACCTGAAAAAGCATCGTATATAAAGAGCGGTCCTGCAGAAACGACAAACGAGAAGAGCTAGCGAGGCTCTATGAGCAGAGCGGATGGGAAGAACATAGACTTTTCAGAAGAAAAAAAAAAATGCTACCGGTAGAATGAAGTTCGGAAGTTTTACTACAACATAAAATGAACATGCCCAATATGTCGAGCGCGAACAGAAATCTGCAAGGATCTAGAAGAAAACCTCAAAGTAGAACCGCAGCGGTGGTGGTATGACCTTGAAACAAATAATCTTTCAAGGTCATCAAGACGGTGATGACGAACAACATCCCACCCTCAGGCAAAACTAATCTGGTCGAAGACAAATAACATAATGTAGCCATTTACAAGCTACAAGCAGAGGAGGAGAGACAAAAACCGACTTATAAGGAGGAAAAAGAAGTAATACGAAAAGCGTGTGGTCGAGGAAATTGAAAGATGCTACTCTAAGAATGAGATTTGGTAGTTGTACTAAAACGTAAAAAAAAAAAAAACATTCCATGGACATGAACCACGAATCAAAGCCTGTAGAGACAAACAAGGGAACAGTATAGCAGAGATCCCAGTCGATGCTTAGGATTTAGAACTTAGAAAGAGTTCTGTAGACTATATATGAAACCTTTAACCTGGACGATGGACACAAATCTTGGAAAAAACCCACGAGCTGTAAGTCGATACATACCACCTATTCATCGATTTTATATCAGCGTATGACAGCATTCATAGAGACTATAGCTCGTCTATAGTCCGTCCAAACTCGTCCGTCTGTGCAGAATAACTACCATATGTAGAACGCTTGCTGCTTGTCGGTAAAGAATTCACCGAGACAGGATTTAGACAAGGCGATGCGTTGTTATGCGACTATTTTAACGCCATTCTTGAAGAATAGTGCAAAATTCACGCGCCAACGCAAGAGGTACAATATTTCGAAAGTTCGTCCAATTATTCGTCGGGTGATTACCGGTCCGGTCCAGCGTCATAGACTTAACCAAAAGAGTGAAGTTCCAACAACTGAGGTTGCTGGGTCGTATAGAGCAATGTTCTGGTCAGAGAAGTCTACGAATCCGCCTCAGAGAGACAGCGCAGTAGAGGAAGACCGCGAATCAGGTTTCGCACGCAAGTGGAAAGGAACCTTAACCAACTCAGCGTGTGAAACAAGGCGTAGCTGTCTGACGATCCATAGACACTTCTTGGTTGAGGCCCGCGCTCAGCTGGACTGTAGCGTCACCTTAATGAAGTAAGTACCAATTTACAATTAAGCCAAGTGCAATGGGGCGTGAGGCATAGGAAGAATAAAAGGTGGTCTTTAGGGAGAGCTTACTAAGGTGGAGATTAAACAGAAGTTTAATATAGTTGACTTCGCGAAGCATTCTGAACAAGGGTTCCTGACATCCGTAATTCATGGACTTTATCAAAAACAGATGAGAGTGCTCTTGGCTGCTTTGAGAAGAAAATTCTTAGCTGTACAGCAAAATCTACTAAAATAGAAGAGTGAAGCTCCAACGACTGAGGTGGCTGGGTCACGTAGAGCGGATGGCATTGAAACTCCAGTCCAAAAAGTTTTAGAATCCGTCCGCTAGGGACAGCGCAGTAGAGGAAGGGTACTTTAGCCAATTAAACGTGCGAACCTGGAGGCAGCTAACTTAAAATCGAGCTGACTTAAGGAGGACGCTTGTTGGTGGACGCCCAGGCTCTGCATGAGAACAGGTGATACACCTCTAGATCTACAAACAACATAAAGGCTAATTGTTTCAGATACAGGCAAGTCTAAAATTCCTCTATTCTTTCTTTAAAAGCCTCGTTCTATTGAGCTGAAAAGGTCATGTTGCTGCCATCTTAATGATAGAGTGTGTAGCATTAACTCCTATTAAATGAACTTAGCACTTCCGAACAAGTTCAATTACCAACTTAATCTGTTAAAAAACACATGAAGAAAAAAGCGCGTGTTAATTGGTAATTAAACCTTCGTAAACTGACTTACCAAGCACTTGCAGGTAAAAATCTGATAACGACTAAGTGGCTATTGCATCCAAAATAAGTTGTTACACAGTTCTCTTTAGAAAGGCCGCCCATTAAACCTCAAAAGTAAAATGAAAAAGCTATTTATCTTCTCACTGCTTCGCTTCAGAATCAACAAAAAAAAAAAAAAAAGGTGAAGAATGCAGACAGTAAAAAGTGCTTAAAGTCTACCAAAGAAAGAAAAAAAATTACATCTAATGGAGTCCAACTTTGTAAGCTGTGGTCACCGGCTATTATCGTGGAAATGATCTATCAAAACTTGCGCAATGCGAAGGGCGAGACGTTTTTGTGGAACCACAGTACCAATTTACTTTGTCATTATTTTTATCACTTACCGTCATGGTTTTCATGTACTCGTTCACCCGCTGATCAACTAATCACACACGTTCGGCTGTTTTGTTCGTTTTTTTTTTTTTTTTTTTTTTTTTTAAACAAAGGAGATGACTTATTTATCCATCAGATACAAGTACAAATATACATATATATATATATATATATTTTAAACAAAGAACCAGTTTCATTTTTTCTCTGGCGATGTGGCGGTTATCTAGGTTGATAAATGGTTTGGTGCAGCTACAGCTTACATTACATTACAACATAACAACAAGGCTCATTGTGCACGCCATCCGAATTCGAATGCGATTTCGATTCATAGTACACTCGTATCTACTTGATGAACATACTCCGATTTGAATATGGTACTTGTTACCTGCTGCTCGTAAACAACGGTTGCATTTTATTTGGCGCGTATTTCAAAGAACCATGTTAGTGGATTAGCACACTCTTTGTCATCATCGGTAGCTAACCCAGGCTAATATATTCCAACCGGCATTCGTGCTAGCAGATACGAGTATATACTCGTATACCAGGAAAGCGATAAAGAGTGGGTCACCATTAGCACGAACACAGCTACAGCTACAACTACCCAGCATTTCTTTACAATATTACGTAGTCGCGTCACATCACATTCTGAGTCGGGCTTGGTCTGGTGGGCTTAGCTAGAGCCAAAGTCAAAGTCGAAGTCGATAGTTACAAACTTAACTTCGAACGGTATGGACGTTACTGGCGGTAGCAGTTGTTGGCTGGATGGCAAGAAAATACTTCTCACCGGCGCAACCGGTTATCTCGGGAAAGTTATTTGTGAGAAATTACTACGCGAGTGTATCGGGATACGCAAAGTTTACATCCTCGTTCGTGCGAATGAGAAAGAAGACCTCCAGTTGAGGTCGTCAAAGTTCAAAGATGATGTTGTGTTCGATCGTGTGAAGTTCATGGAACGCGGAGTCATGGATAAAGTGATTCCGATCGAAGGTGATTTGTCTAAAGTGAATTTGGAATTACAGGACTATGACAGGGATGTGTTAAGAAACGAAGTGAATGTGATTATTCATGCTGGGTGTATAAGTGATCTGTATGTGAATTTAAAAGAAGCCATCTTGACAAATGTCCGTGGCACAAAGTATATCCTTCAGCTGGCACAGTCAATGACCAAGTTAGAGTCGTTTGTTTATGTGTCGCATGTATTTTCCAACTGCTATGAAAGGATTATAAAGGAGGAGATCTATCCGGCGCGGCTGGAGCCAAATGATGTGATAAAAATTATCGAGGAGAGGAAGGATTTTGCTATGGAATCACAGGTTCTTAAAGATTTTTCAAACTTTTATCTCTTCTCTCACCACCTGGCCGAAGAATTGGTATCACGAAGTATCATTCCATCCGCTGTCGCAAGATTGTGTACTTTGACTCCATCATTGGACGAGCCGTACTCAGGATGGATTGACAGTCCGAATCACTTGGATAATTTAGTTATGTTCACAGGGAATGGTTCCGTGCAATCGTTGTATGGAAACGACACAGCGCCAGTGGATATCCTTCCTGTCGATTTAGCAGCTAAGGGAGTGATAACTGTGGCTCAGAAGAGGGCGAAACAACCTTCGATGGATTGTCTTGTCTACAACCTAACCGAAGTAGGACTGGGGGAGATCTCATGGAAAACCCTTTTGGACACTCACAAAAAGGTTGAAGTTGAATTGGTTCACCGGGTGATAGAGCTAAAACTTTCTTTTTTTCTTCACAGACGATTATCGAAAATCCATTGGAGACAGTATATTGGTATCCCGGCGGGAACATTTATTCCAATTACTATCTATACTTCACCACATTCGTTCTCTTTCAACTGATTCCGGCGATTTTCTATGACATGGGCTCTCTTCTCTGCACAGGAAGGTTTCGCTTTGTACGAGAACAATTGGAATTGTATCGGCAACTGAAGTCTGTGGAGCGATTTTTCCGTAAAGTTTGGATGTTTGACACGGAGAAGACGGATGAGCTCTTTAATAATTTGTCCTTTACTGAAAAGTGAGTATAATCGATCCTCCTCTGCTACAATACCTATATAGATATATCTGGATTTACAATTTTCCTATTGTCCTTAGACTTAAGTTCCGATTTCGGACACAGCATTTCAATTTAGAAGAGTACGTCCGAAATTGGAACTATGGGCGACGGGCGTATATGTTGCATGTTGATCAGAAGGCCAGTAGGATTGCCAAATGGAAACTACAGGGATGTTACATACTTGGTATTGTTTTAAAGACTGTTTTTGTGCTGTATCTGGCACATGAATTACTCAAGATGATCAGTTGTGAGAAGTACTTAAGAATAAGTTCCAGTTTTATAGAAAATGATTGTGGTCCATGCTCACGCGTTAGAAGTCATCTGTTTAGCACATTTCAAAAAATTTAGTGGTATACCAAAAAATGTATTTCATCTTTAATTGTATTTATAGTAGTTTTTTTTAAATTAATATGTTTATTGTGTTATTTTTTAAGGAAAAGATAAATATAGACAGATACTCGTCTAAGTAATTATGGGTTTATACAAATGTTTGTGCAAAATCGATCCAAGGTGATGTTGACCTACTTCGATGTAGGATTACGTGGATTTATCAAACAGTCGAGAGGAGAATGATGTAATGGGCTGGAATTTAAGTGAGGCTCGGGTGGCTTTATTAATTTTATTGTACCTTAAACAACTGCTGTGTTTAAAGGTGTTGCTCACCTTATTTGTGCGGCATATGTATCGTTAAGATATCATTAGTGTCGATGTATCTACTCATATCTTATTTCTTTTTTCTTGCTCATGAACTTCAACCAAGGTTAAGAACGTAATTCGATATAATAGTTAATGAAGTGGTAGTACGGTTTTAGTGTTTGGTGGATGGAAAAGAAAGCTTAATCGCATCTGAAGGTTTGATCGTATTTTGAAGATATTTGCGATGATTTCTACGATAATAAGAATCGAAATTTCAGCGAGTAGTATGGTAGAAATCTACGAGTCTTTTCTAAACATGTTTAGGTTGAGGTTAATTGGTTATCAGACAGATTTCAACACGAATTTAAACCAGTTTTTTTTATCTCTTACAAAGATAACTTCGTATATAGCTAAATAGTTCAAAAAAGTCCACAAAGAACATTACATAATTTAAATAAAAAACCAGATCTTTTGCCATATGCATATGTTCCACAATCTGTTCAAGTCCCAATGAGTAGTCGAGATTTCGTGCTGGAAGATTCTACTATATATTCATGGGGAAAATGGACAATAAGTCAGCGGGTCAGTAGCTACCTAAAATATCTGTTAGGTCAGTAGCACAACATTTCAAGTTCCCGTCAAGTACTTGCTTTCCCGCTTGGTGATGAACCTAAAAAACTGCATGTGTACACCATGATATGTATATAAAGTCGAGCCAAGATTCAAAGTTGAATAAGGAATAGCCGAAGAACTCCCCAGATGGAATTAGAACCTTTTGAACTGATAATTGTCTTTCAGAACCAGCAGAACCAATCATCAGGATTTCTGATCTAGAGACGATGAAGGAAGAACTTTAATTGAATTTACACAACACTCATAACCTCGTACAATGTTATTGACATCGATAAAGGTATGTAGCTAGAGGTGGCGGTTTACCATGAACCCAAGTACCATTCAAATGTGCATTTTTCTTACCACGACTCAATGTCTAACAGTCGGTGCCTAGATCTAGCCTGTGGAGGTAAGAAAACGAAGTGTCTTTAATGTCGTTGAAAAATGGTTGGTTGAGCGCATGTAGGTTCTTTCTATCGACGAGCATTTGCAGGGCAAATTAGAGAGAGTCTTTTTCTCATTTTTATTCCCGCAACTGCGGTAATTGGGGTTGTAAGGGACACCTAGTTTGGCCGTATGGTGTCCAATTGGTCAATACCCCGTGATTATCACCGTGCCTCTGGCGATATCTGGGCGGGTTCGGTTTAATAGGTATTTTGTTCTTTGATTATTGTAGGTCGGCTATATCATTATTAATATAGCGCAGTTGGTTAAGTCCTTCTATTGGAAGTTGGCGACTAGCCGGATGTGGATCCTTATCTTAAATTCTTAGTGTAACTTTTTCTTGAAGTTTAGTTTGGGTGTAATATGGTCGGTTGGAAACGTGACCATGCCGTTTGGTAATGAGACCAACATTATGCTGTGGTAATGAGAAGAGGCCGTGCAGTTGCATAGTGCGGTATTTTTTGTATGTAGGTCTAGAGGCAGTAAGAGCACAGTAAAGACATCCTTTGGGGCCAACCTCAATGCCCCCGTGGTGCATATACTGGCTGTTCTTTGGAACCTTTTTAATTTCAGGAGGTTGTAACCTTTCCTCAACACGGGCTACTATGCTAGCTACTATACTAGTGACCCGTAGGTGAGAATTGGACGTATTACGGCTGTGTACATCCACAAGGTTATCTTTGGTTGAGGTCCCTCCTTTTTTCCAAAGGGTTTGCTGCAGGCATAGAAGGCGACACATATCTTTTTTACTCTGTGCATCCAGTTAAGTTTTGGGTCAAACATGATACCTAAATATATAGCGCTGGAGGGTAGTATGAACGGTTGACCATTAAGATAGGGAAGAGTAAAATCAAGTATTTTCGTTTTGGTAGTGAATGGCATTGGTTCATTTTTCCTCTATTTGACACCAAAGTCAAATATTGCGGCCAAGGTGTCTACTCTGTTAAGAGCAGCCTCCATGATTTCACTTATCAAAGAAGGAAACTTCCCTGACACTACACCCTGTCTGACTCGAACTGCAACCAACTTCAGACATGTCAGTGACACATGACAGATAATTTTATTATTTACAAGCTTTTTAAACGATTTGCGTCTCAGTTGTGTTGAATAACTTTTATCCGCGATGGAATTCAAACGTGATATGTAGTGTGATTGTTTTATATTTGGCTGGAAAACCACAAGTAGCTATGGTGAACGTGAACTTCAACGTGAAAAAATCATTCGTGTCTCGAACCATAGCTCGTTACCTGGCAGCGTTGCAAAACGCCAGAGAGGTCCTTCGAAAATGTACACCTTCGGACGGCTACCAGAAAGCAGGCAGCACCGATGGTGATGGTTTGGGCCGCCACAACCGCCGATGGTCGCTCTCCGCTCGTATTTTTGGACCGTGGCGTCAAAATTAATGCGATCGTATACCGTGAAACTATCTTAGAGGCAGTATTGAAGCCTTGGGCAAACAATCATTTCGGTGGGAGACCGTGGACATTTCAACAAGACTCGGCACCGTCTCACAAATCGCGCTTGAACCAAGATTGGTTAAAAAACAATGTTCCACACTTCATTTCTTCGACACAATGGACTGCAAATTTTCCGGATGAAAATCCGTTGGATTTCTCTGTCTGGGGTATTTTGAAGGCGAAGGTTGGTACTAAAAAATACCAAAGTTTGGACCACCTCAAACAAACACTTTGTCGGGAATGGGCCAAAATACCGCAGAGTCACTTACGTGCAGCGTGCGATGCTTTTTTCGGCCGTTTCAAAGCCTTTTTTGCGTCAAAGGTGGACATATTGAAAACTACTGATACAATTTGAAAATTAATGTGTTTTCCAACATTTTTTGCCTTAGTACAGTAAAATTTATCAAAAAATCGCATGAATTTTGCGATTGTTCGCAATTCCTCGTGGGAGCCGTTGCCTGGATATTCCCTTGAGGTAGGGATGTTGTCAGCCTTTTATGCCCAAAGGGGTGAACCGAAAAGCTTGGCCTTCCATGGTAATATCGATTGTATTTTACTTCAATTGATTGTATTTCTTTCAACAACGTCTAAATCTTTACAGAACACCGGACACCAATGTTTAAAATTCTTCGTGAAGTTAACGATATTGTGTCTCTCTTCGACTACCAGCTCAGCAAAATCTCCATCAAGAACATTCTTATTTTCACCTATGCCTAACGTCCTAACTTTCTTAAGCCGCTCCCATCCTCGAGTTTTTATCTTTAGTTTTAAGTAAAATTGTTAATTTTAGGAAAAGCCTTAATAAATCTATTCGGGTTAACTTATATTAAGTAGCAGATACACTTATATTAAGTAGCTCATTTATTAAAGATCATTCCTTTTCTAGATTCCCATTAGCCCTATGAAACTTATTGATATAAAAATTTTTCTTGCATGCCGCAATTTTAATTTTCACTTATCTTTATCACTGATCTTTACATAGGCTTTTCTAACTTATACTCGTAGTCCTAATTTGTTGTAGCAAGTAGTAAGACATCCATTGCTTTAGTCTTTTCTGATTTATTCCTCTATCTCTCTAGGGAAATGAACATACTTCAATATGGCCATTCATTGTTTCATCATACATATGTGTCTTGCTTTCCTGCATAAGACGACTTTTTAGGTTCTGAAGATTGATTCTGCTTTTAGGTTTGGTCTAGACGGACTGTAGCAATAGTACGATTTGGTACGAGCACATTTAAAGAAGAGACATATCATACAGTGATCGGATATCCTAAAATCGGAAATAGAGCTGCTGCAAGATAACTCAGCATTACATAAATGTGACCGATACAAGTCGGAGATTGGTCAGTAGTTCTAGTTGCTTCATTTATCCAAGAGTCAAAAT
This sequence comes from Volucella inanis, assembly GCA_907269105.1. NCBI lineage: Eukaryota > Metazoa > Arthropoda > Insecta > Diptera > Syrphidae > Volucella > Volucella inanis. The sequence goes on from OU026155.1 coordinate 154,974,956, forward strand.
CATAAATGGTGCAAATCGTTTGTGTTTTGAGTAAACTATGAGGTGACCAAAGAGTGGTAACATTCCAGGACGTTCTTGCTGTTCCAAAAGGCTTTTTCCAGCCTAGGCATCCAATTGATGGGTTGCGAATTTGTGACGTTAGGATCTCTCATTTGCTTGTTAAGTGTTGAAAGTATTTCGGCGGCGTTTTTGATAAACTCCCTGTAGAGGATGATAAAATGACGCTCCTGAGCAGGGCCTACTGTTTATTGCCAGTTCCAAACGGCTCTCCTGGGAAGCTTTTTCAGAGGCAGAATTTGATTTTTGGAGGTTTGCCATTGCCCGCCGAAAGGGTGATGAGGATTTTGAAAATTTTGCTGTTGTGCCCATAGCGTGATACGAACCCAGATGGGTGGCGTGACGGCCAGTGAGTCAACCATCACGCCATCGTCACCACCCTGTAGAGGTTGATGGTACCAATAAATACACGGATCTTCTTTACGGTACTTAGCTGAGGGAAATTCTGGATAGCGTAGACTTTCTCCGGAAGTGGGAGAATACCGTTAGAAGAAACCAAATGTTGAATGGTGAAATATTGTTTCAAGGTGGCCGACATGCTGTACCTCATCCTTAGATGCCACGCGAATACGTCATAAAATAGAATTCGAAGAGGCCGAACGTGTTATGATGGCCTCATCTTGATATCTGGTTAATCAACAGAGGCCTTCTGACTCCTTTAATGCGAGGTGAAGGAGTGACTACCAAGAACTGTCTAAGAGACGTGCTGTGCCTAGCTGGATCACTTTTTCGAAATCTGTTTTGGTAATCCGAAGATGAAGCTAGTCGCCTTGCTGAAAATTGGATGGCTATCTGTTATTTCTATGTGATGGACCGTAGTATATTGTTCCTTCCGGTTGGTAGCACTTGGTTGTGTGATGGTATGGAACTTTTAAGGCACTGCTGCTAAGTCTTTTCAATGCAGACTTTGATTGTGCGAACAAATGAAAACTGTGTCTTTAATACTTCACCCAATGTCGAGCGCCCAGTAAATTCGTCGACAATCCGCTGCTGTTTGATGTACATATGCAATCTGAAATGGCAAAAAAATTCTGCACCGATTATCGCTCGGCTGATGTCGGTCACGATGAAATGCCACGTGAAAACTTTAGTAAGTTTCAGGTCCAGAGGAGTTTGCAGTCGGGAGCAAACAGCTGGTAAGTATACAAGTTTTTGCAGGTGAAATAGCCAGCGTGCCTTCCAGACCCCTTCATCGATGCCATGAACCAAACTCGTTATATATCGGAGGTGCTGCGACGGCGTGCGATCTCCTAAGCTTTCTTTGTGTAGGAGTTAAATCATTTTTGCCTCTTCAGACTTCCAGAAGCGGGAAATTAATGTGCATTTATACGTCTGGTACGGGGTGTCAGGCGGAGGGTTAATTATAATATCTTTCCCTTCATCGGCAGAGCGCGTATCAATCAATGATTAATGATCTCACAGTTTGTAAATTACGTTTCTAGCTACGCAAACCACAACGATGGTCTTTTGGAGCTGAATGGGAGTGCTTTGTTGTTTTGATTGAGCAAAATGATAGGATGATACGCGTGGGATGTTATTATCCGACTGTATCTGGCAAATATGCGGTAAGGAAAAAACATAGCAAACAAATAAGACTCGTTCACGATGCCTTAAGAAAAAGTAGTGCTGCCCAGCTCAGTGATGGAATGTCAGGTTTACCAATTAAGCGGTTTATAAGAAAAAAGAAATTGTTCCCGATCTGATTTTAATAAAACAATACGTGTATGTGTTGTAAAGACGACTTGTGGTGATCGACGATTGTTAAATCGGTTGTGTGTTGAATAAACTATGAGATTACCAAAGGACGGTAACATTTTCTTTACATAGTCTGCTTTGTATGTGTGGGCTCTGGTCATTACATATACAACTCAAGCGTTTTCATAATTTTATTCATTATTTATTTCACAAACATGCGCCCATAAGAAGAAAAGTTTTTAAGAAAATCAACATTCCCTTGTGTATATTAGAAGAAGGCATATAACATATTTATTTATTTAGAAGAAGGCAAGATGGCGGAGATATAAATGTTAAGCTATTTACAATGTATACACTTCACTAAGAAATGCAGTTAAACTTTTGATTCGGAATAAGAAAAAGTCTTTTTACCAGAACAAATTCAACTATTTCGAGATAGGATTGAGGTCTGCTAAAGAATCAATTACACAAAGCTTGTTGAGAGCAACTACAAATAACTTAATTTTCAGACCAATTTTACTTACAATTTACTTACTTACTGGCCACCGGAACGAAGATATGTTTTCACTTTCCATAGTTGATAAGTTCAGTGTTGGCCAAACAATTTTAAAAATCAAATCGAAAGCTGTTGTCTCGGATGATGTTTTTCCGATTTTTGTTAAGATTCTACTACCTCACATATCCCCATATTTAACTCGATTAGAACCATGCCAGTTCTTCCCGACAAGTGGAAAATTGCTAAAATGCTTTCACTGCCAAAGCCATCAACGTCTAATAGTACCGCACACCGCCCAATAACGATTCTTCTTTTTGTAAGTTAAGTAGTTGAAACTATTATTGGTAGTTAAATTGAATTATTTTTAAATAGAAGAAATCTCATCACAAAATTTCAGCCATAAAATATAACTATACCACAGCTCTACTCAAAATAGTGCCTAGCTGATCTTCGACGATTTATCGTCGGAGCTGTTGTAAGAGCATATTTTGGTTTGGGCTGAGGCGCTCAATTATTTGGCTTAACACAAGCTTAATCGAACTTTAAAATTATCAGCAAGGCTTAAGAGCTAGGAACCAAGGGAATGATGTGAAGATCTTATTTGAGAAGAGGAGTGCTCAAGATGAAATCAAAAACGAAGCGGTTTGAGTTGATCTTTTGGATCATACAGGTGATTGCCTCATTGCAGCCATAAGAGGCGCGGTTAACCAGTAGAAAGTAGAGACAAGGACAATGTAGATTACATGGGTTTGTGTTGAAGAAAATAGATTTGAAAATGGATGCGCAAAGAATGACAGCAATATTCCTACATGGTAGGTAGGTAAAAGTGGCTTTTGAAAAGATCAACCCACTTAGACCTTAGGCACATTGGTGATGCTACGCGGATCTGTGATCCTCCTACTCACGGAATCAATTTAAGCTTATGATGAAGCGTAGGAGATTGAACCTAAAAAAGTAGAATCTTTTTTCTCTCCTCCTACAGACCCATTGCACTTACTTCCCTTCTTTCCGAGGTCATAAAAACGCTAATAAACGGTCACCTTATAAAATATCTCGAAACATGAAAACATCTCACATACCAGGTCCACTGGTAAGTTGATGGCATGTCTCACCGAGAAGTAGAACCAAAGTCTACACCAATCTGGCGAAAGTATGATAGTTGCACGTTATATTTCTTAGGCATTTGACAGAGTTTGGCATCAGGCTCATCAGATCTAATTTTGGGTGACTCATTCGAGCATATCGACTGGTATCTCGCGGAAAACACGAGTAATGTTGGCTTCTAAAAAGTCAATCGTAGTTGGCTCATTCCAAAAAATCTGAGACTTTACATATCCCTAGTAAAACTAGTCCAAAGGTGTGATATCGCGCGATCTTAGCGGCTAATTTACCGTAGCAAAACGTGAAATTAAGTGCTCACCAAAATGATTTCTCAACAAGTCCATTGTTTCAGGCGCTGTATGGCTCGTAACGCCGTTTTGTTGAAACCAGAGCTCACCGAGACCATGTGCTTAAATTTTAGGAAGTCCGTTAACATAGCGCGATAACGGTTACCAATGACGGTAACATTCTGCTTTGCCTTATTTTTGAAGAAATATGGACCAATGATTCCACCAGCACATAACCCATACCATACCGTTGTTTTTAATGGATGTAATGGTAGCTCTTGGTAATCTTCGCGTTGCTCATCAGCCTAAACACGCATTTTTATTTATTAACGTATCCATTGAGCCAGAAATGGTATTCATTACTGAACAAAATTTCACGATAAAACACCGGATTTTCATTGAGTTTTTTCAGAGCCGATTCACTGAAAATATGACGAAAATTCAAGTCACCTGGCTTCAATTCTTGCACAAGTTGAATTTTGTACGCTTTTATGCCGAGATCCTCAAGTAAAATATGCCAAGTTGTCGAATACGCCAAGCCAAGCTGCTGAGAACGACGACGAATCGATTCGCCACGATCTTCGCATACACTTTCAGCTACAGCTGGTATAGTCTCTTCAATATGTGCTGGATGTGGTCTAACCGGTTGAGTATCATCCACTTATGTAAACTAGGACTGAAATTTGCGAATGGTATTGGCAATAGTGGTTTCAATAGATCGATTATGCGCACCGTAAATTCCTCGAATCGAATGAAAAAAATTTCTCACAGAACGCTGAACAATTTGGTGAAGCTGTTGTATCCATGAATGACACTTGCATCGTGCTGGAAAAGCAATTTTTCTTTGAGACCTCCCTCTGCAATTTAATTGCTTCAAATTTAGCAAATAGGTCTCAATATGTATTTTTCGGTAATTAATGTTTCTTCAAGTCTCTTTAGGTGTCCCTCAAGGTTTTGTACTGGATACATAAACTTTTTACGACCTACGAACACCATATACATATATTCGTTGCTCCCAAAATCACTTAAAAACCAAGGGTTAAACAATATTAATCAAAAACTCAACGAAATTCATACCTTATCTTTAAATAATGAACTTAGTCTCAATCCAGCAAAAACTATAGCTATGATCAGAACAGAAAAAGAAGCAGAAAAAAGTAAGCGTTCCCTGCGGTAATTCTTAATGATGCAACTGTTGAGTACGTTGATAACATAAAAAATTTTGGGATATACATCAGTAAGAGCTTGATTTGGAATATTCACTTAAGCAAAGTTATATCGAAAGTTTATAGTGTTCTAAGGGGTCTTAGTCCTACGACAAAGTATCTACAGGCAAATTATAATCTTATTCTTTTGAAAGCTTCCACTTTACCACTAGTTCTTTATGGATGCGAAATATATTTCGACACGGATTACTCATCCAAAATGAAACTTATCGTTTCATACAATAGTTGTGTGAAACATATAGTATAAGGTCTGATCACATTTCTGAATTTACAAAAAGAAAATAAAATGGTTGTTCAATAATAGCTCTAATGAACTATAGAACCATTCAAAAATTAGGTTGTTCAATCAAATCTGCGGTTTTTTATTTCGGGTTAAATTTAAACAAACATTTTTGGAATACCATATAAGCTTATATTTAATCCATCTGATATTGTCCATCATGGTCTATTACTTTTTTCAAAAGTTCTGGAAGAGACATATGCCTCTTTTGTAAAAGTCAGCAGACTAAGGGTAAAAAAGTTCTTGTTCTCATCTTCGGAATTGAACTTCCTTTCAACCAAATTGTTTTGGTGAGAGTGGAATAGAAAGTGGAATAGAATTCCGATTTTGTTTTGTCACTTTGTATGGTCTGGTGTTGTCATGATGGAAAACAACGCCCTTACTGTTCACCAACTCCGGCCGTTTTTCTGCCACTACCTGCTTCGAAGAATCGGGCTGAGAGCAATATCAAATGACATTTATTTTCTAATTGTGTGGAAGCAACTCGAAGTAAATTACACCTCGCCAGTCTCACTAAATAGTCAACATGACTTTTTTAGGATCCAAATTTTGTTTACCGACCAATTGCGATGTTTCACCAGGAGCGCACCATGATCTCCTACGCCGAATGTTGTTGTAAACCACTCTTTTTAGGAAAGCAAGTTACATCTCGACAAACACTCACAGACCATTATCCGATCCATAATGTTTCTTTCACTGAATTCGTGAGGAATGCAAACATCCACTTTTTTCGATACTTTCAAAAAGTGAGGTGACTATAATTTTTGAAAAAAAAAATTATTTATTCACCAGTATTAATGTTGTCCCTTTAAAGTAATCCCACTCAGATATAATATAAATGTGTCAACGCTTTTTCCAATCCTCGAAGAATTTCTCATAAGCACTTTTTGGTATAGCCTTAAGCTCTTTCAACGATTCGGTCTTAGCTCTCGTGGGTTTTAGATCAACGTCATAGTCATATGGTATACTCATGATTCCTCACCAGTTGTGAGCCTTTTGAGCAAGTCAGGATTATCATTGACGTTATTCATGAGCTCCTGAGTCATGCTTAGGTTCTTCTGATCAAAATTAAGAAGTTTCGGAACAAACTACGCTGACACAGGTCTCATGCCCAAAACATCTGAAAAATATTCATGACACGAGCCCTCCGATATGCCAATATCCTCAGCAAATTCTCGTATGGTAATTTGACGATTTTCCAAAACAATTTTCTTCACAGCTTCGATGTTATCATCTTTTGTTGATATGCTGGGGCTTCCAGAGCGAAGTTCATCGTTGGCATTTTCTCGGCCATCTTGGAAGAATTTGTACCACTTGTAAACATTTTTTATTTGGAGCAGACTCCTCGAATGCCACTGTCAACATTTCAAGTGTTATCGAGCACTAATTCCATTTTTGACACACAATTTTATGCAAACTTCTAACCTTTCTATCTGTCAAAAACAAATTAAGTATGCCATAAACTTAAAACTGTGAACATATGTTTGTGGCATATGTTAACATAGCAAAAAACATCGAAAATCGAATGTATGTTGCCCGTGAAATTTTAAAAGTCATCTTACTCATTGAACACACCTCGTACATGCGATTCATCTTTGAATCTTTGGTAATCCTAAACAGGTATTTCTAACACATCTCCATATTAAATTGGGCTTATTGAAAAATTTCGTTAAAGCTCTAGATGGGACCGATAGAGGGTTCTTTTATCTAAAAGGGAAATTTCCGAAAGTTAGTGGGGCAAAAATTAAAAAGGGCATATATGTTGAACCAAAAATACGGAAACTTTTGAAAAATAGTGAATTTGACAACATGCTAACTGATGTTGAACTAAGAGCATTGAAAGCTTTTAAAACTGTTGTGACAGATTTTCTTGGAAATATGAAAGCCAAAAATTACAGAGATCTTGTAACAGAATTGCTTAGTGCTTACAAAAAAATGGGATGCAACATGTCACAACAACTTTACTAGATTTCTTTCCGGAGAATTTGGGTGCAGTTAATAACGAACTTGGATAAAGATTCCACCAGGATGTCGCAACAATGAAAAAGCGAGACCAAGGCAAATGGAGTCCTACTACTGCATTAAACCTTAAAAAAAAAGTTATGGGTGATAGAGAAAATCTGAGGTCGTTTTCTATTTTCCAGTATAATTTTGGTTTTTTTTATTCAATGTCAGAACAGAGCACTCAGACAAAGAACTAGTCCATTGTACTCCTTGTAAAGTTACTTTTTACTGAAAACTTTCAATATTACGAAGAAAGATGGGTAAGCTCTTCAGTGATAAGGTGCCTACAGTAGCAGCATCCACCACATCAGATCCAAATACCTGCATCCTGATTCAAGCGTAAGCCGGACATTTACAGAGATAGTGCTACGCGGTGTCGTCATCACTTTCGCAGCAAGCATCGCAAGATGTACGTTTAAGTGCTTTGCAAAAGTGTAATGTCCCGTCAAGACGCCAGTAAGCAACCTGCAGTCTTTCCTGCTGAGAGACAGAAGAAAGGCCGCTGACTTCCTATAGACGTCGGGAAGTATTCGTTTGATCTGCCTACATCCTGCGGAGCTGTGCCATCTGCAGGACGCAGGCAGACCCAACGTATGTACGGGTCCTGAAAAACTCTCCTCTGAACCGTGTCTGGCAAGTTCGTAGGCAAGTGACCCAGACAAGGATAACTGAATTTAGACTTCCGACTGTGTAAAAACTTGCGTTTTTATTATTATTTTTATAGCTCGCTGCCATCAGAATTGCATAATCTTCTGCTTGGAAGACAGATGCAAGCTTTCCTAACGTGAAGTCAAATCCAACGTTGTCGTCCTTCAGAAAGACACCAGTGCAAAATTTTGCTTAAGAAACACTATGTTTTATGCATGACACACAAAAAAAAATATAAAAATATAAAATAAATCGAGTTTACAAAAATAGAAGTTTATTGCACATATTGTTGACTGCAAGACACAATTGCTATGGAATAATTTATTTATAAATGGCGGCTGTGCAGCGTTTTTCGGATGACTTCTCTTTTTTGAAGGGTCTACCGCCGTACCAGCAGCTCTTGTAAATTTTGAATGATGCTAGAGCTAGAGAAGTAAGTAAGATTTATTTGATATATTATTTTTTGGCCGAATGGCGCCCTTCCAAATTTAAACTTGCAAAATTCGCAGAAAAATCGCTAGAAAATTGTTTATAAAAAATGAACTCTGCCATATAAAAAAAAAATGCTACGTACTTATTTAGGCAATATACTTCTAAAGATCAAGTTAAAATTTGAAGTGAATTGGTTGAAAATAGTTCAAGTTATGGATGCGGTCAACTTGGAAAAATGCAGTTTTGAAAGTCTTTAAAAATTTTGCAATACCCTTAATCCGCGCTGCCTGCACCATATAATAGGCCTTCTAGATTAGTGTCCTGCTCTTTCATTTCTATTTCATGCGATCCTCCACTCTTTTGCAGCTTCAGATAGCGATCTTTCTGCAAACTTTATGCACACTTTGTCAATCTCCAAGCACATTTTGTAGCGGTTCGGGCCGATTTGTAAGTCCATCGCTTTCATTATTTTCAAAATTAAAGCTAAGCCGTCATTGTACACGCAAACTGCAATATCCAAAGTTATGTCCAACACAGTTTTACCATTAGAAATAGATTTTGGGGCCAATGTCTACATAGTCGAATGAAGACTTTCATTACTGTTTTGAGTATAACCGCCGATGCATCGTGTAAAAAGATCGTCTCTAGTCAATTCTCAGCCAATCTTTTGCCATGAACACCATGAAACCTCTCTGATCGTATATTTATCGTACTGTGGTATTGCATCAGCAGATAATTTATGATCGAGTGTAGCCCATACGAGTATACTCATGTTTTCAACTGAATCACAGTTTCTACGAATGGCTAATCCATAATAAAAAGAGAGTTCGTTTATTAGTTTTCCCATCAATTTGCCCCTTCCACCGAGACCTTTTGTATTCTTTTTCAAATTACGTAGGCGGGTACCCATTCGCTTATCTATACACTTTTTCTTGAGCACTGTGACATGCCTATTTCGTATATTATTCGATAACTTCTTTATTTTTCCAGAGCTTACACGCCTTACAGTATTTTGATTTCACTGCGCAGTTTATAATTTTTGCACTGTAATTGCCAATAAGCGTCACTAAGCCAAACAAGACGTTACCATAATTTTATTTTCTCTTTCTTTAATAGATAAGATATCTCATCTTTCACTGCTTTCATCATAGCGTTCTTGCAAACAAGTTTAGTTGCAGTTGAAGTTCTTTTGACAACCTTATCGTAGAGAGTGTAAAACATAAGCCGTTGTAATTCCATGAATACACAAAACTTTTTTATTCCGTGAAAACCAATTCAAAGTAATTATATGGAAATTACAATTCTACGGTTTATTTCACAGCATCTTTCAATAAATGGACTCTGTCAGTACACATTTTTGACAGGACACTACTATTTTGAATTCCAAACCCCGCTTACCGCTTTCCGTAAATATCACTTGCGATTTTCATACTTTACAAACGATATCGTTTAAAAAACGACAGCTCGATTCAAGAGCTGAAAAAACTGCAATAAAGTTAATCGTACGACAACCAAAACCTGGATTCACTTCAATATCGTACAATTCTTCTGATTGCCTAAATTTTTTTGGCGGATGTACAAGATTTCATTTCACTTGGTGCATTTAACTGAAGTCGATTCAGCGATCTTCTTCGTTACAATTTTATTCGCTTTGATGGAATATACATTTTGAATGGACAATTACCTCTGAATCCTAAAAGGTTCTCGTCAATCGTACAATACTCGTGAGGGGTATAATATTTAGAACAGTTTGAAATAAAGTATTCCCAAACGATATTGAAATACTTTTTTGCCATTGGTTGTTGATCTCGATGTAAGTATTTCTTATCAAAGCCTCTAGTACAAAATTATCGAAAAGAATATTCCATGCCTGAACCGTAGATGTTATTAATTTAGCCGCATCTTTACATATCGGCATTTTCAAAACAATATTACTCGCTGCTGCCCGATCACTTGATAACGGAGGCTGTGTGGTCCAACGAAATCCTTTTTTTCCAAGCAGAACTCCTAAGTGATTCTAAATTTTCATCATCTTAGCAGTGACTGGCGGAAATTTTATCGTTCTCCTCAGAATCTTTCTCTACATCGTCTGAGGAAGCTTCACTTTCATTTTCAAGTTGCCTTATTTCACCCTCATTATACTTGCCCTTAGTTTCAAACATTTTGTCCAAATAATAGTTTATATCGGACTTCTGCATAAGGAACGTTTTGTTATGCAACTCTGAAATGATTCAGTTCCAAAAATTAACAAACAAACACAGTCACAGTCACCGACATCTTCCAAACGGAGAGAGGAAATGTACTTAACAACTTTTACAAATAAAATATTAACGAAAGAAACAAAAGTCATTTCATTCTAAAAAAAAAAGACTACTTTTATTTAAAAAAAAATTAACGGTTTATTTTTTCATCCCTTATGCATTTTAGGGAGAAAAAACAGGCCAATAACACTCATAAAACAAAAAAAGTTAGCACAAACACACGTTCTTCAAATAGCGTCATTCTTAAATGTTTTACTGTACGAAACTTACTGAAACTGAGGCTCGCTGCCTACCTGGCGTCCTTTTACTATACTTTGAAAAACAAGTATATACTTCGAGATATTTCCCGGCAACCATCTTTTGGGATATCATTTTTGAGGTCCTAAGGAATCATTGGAGTGGCCTATCATTAGTTCTATCTTAGTTAGTTTTGGTCTGATTTGTTTCAAATTTTGACACAACAACAATTTTAAGCCGTTAAATTGTTAAAATAAACTTGCATAATCAAGTCAATATCCAATTTAAATTGTCAAGAGCATAAATAGTAAATACTGTGTATGGACTTGTCACCTCATCCTAGCCTTTTTTTAAAGTCAAGTTTATAATTATGGGATAACAGTGTGACGTCATCCACATTTATTTTCACTTAAACCTCGCCTATACGTATCTCTTAAGCGGTCATTTACTCGTATAATTTTCAAAAAATTAACATACTCCCAAGCCAATACCTTGAATTTGAATTATTAATTAACCTGTTTTCCTAAAATGTACCATGTTGTCTTTTTCAGATAGCCACTCACGGAAGAGATGATCGCTTTTGTGGTTATGGCATACCTTTGGTTGTTTACAATGTTTCCATCTCTTAAAAAATCTTAACCAATATCTGATATCATAATAAAACCGGCCAGCGAAAGCGACTCTCAAACGAGGAAGACTGTAAAAAGACAAAAATTAAAACAATACCGACTAGAGATTGTAAATAGATAAAAGATACAAGATGCGAGTATTCATCTGCGCACTTTAAATAACAAACTCTATAAGCATCATTGTTGCAACGATGCGACACCAAGTCTTATACTGCGGAAAACTATTTTGTGTTAATTGTTTAACTACACAAGAGTTTGTTTGCATCTCCGGTTGAAAAAGACTAAACTTCACTAATTAAAACTGCAAACATTATTAACGTGAAACTCATAGATACTCATACATACTCGTATTCGCATTTACCCAAATTGACGGAGTAGAAAACTGCATACTTTTATGTAAACAAATGAACAAACGTCAATGTTGCGAAACATTTTTAACAGTAAAGACTAAAATATGAAAACATCCTGTTATGTCATGCATGAGCTAGATACAGGTTCTCTCAGATTACTGATCATTCTTCCACGTTTGCGTGTTCTTTGCGATCAAAATATTGTTTTGCATTTGTTTACCAATGCATATACCAGCTACTAGATAGGATGGATTAATGCGCTTTCCGTAGGTTCAACAAACTCGTACACATACTTACATATATGTTTAAACCATATAATGCCAGATCAGAGAAAAAGATACAAACACGAGTGCAGTAACGAAGCCAACTGATCGTGTACCCGTATAAGATCGTAGGCACGTGTTGTGAATGAGTCCATCTATGATAAGTGGAAAGCGGTTTGTATCTACTAGTAAATACGGTTTCGGGAAGAAACCCACAAACGTCTTAGAACGGCTATCGCTTGAATGTCGCATTTCGATCTGGACCGGAGCATGCGGCCTGTCATAGTAAAATACAATATCATGACAGGCAATCCATTAGTTGTGTTAATTTTTGCGTTTTATTTTTTTTATTTTTTTTTTTTTTTTAATTTTTACAAATGTAAAAAAGATTCGGTACGAGCTCGTATTTGCTTTTGCTGCGCTAACTTATTTTGGTTTTAGTTGGAGAAATACTTATTTTGGATTTCGTCTCTTTGTTTTTGTGTTTGGCTTTTTATGGGAAGCGATGTCATGGTTTGATGACCTTTGGAACGTTAGCCATTCAATAATTTCAACTTGCTACTTTTACTTTTCATATGAAGATATGCATCCGCTTTGTGTGCCACTTCTGTATACATTTTCCAACATTTTTAGTTGAGAATAACATACATATTATACGAGTACATGGCAGCTTAATGGGGTATGCCATCTCCATATTTAAAAAAAAAATAAACACACTCTATTTCACACAGAGGAGAATTAAAAACGAGGAAAGATCAAGTTACGGACTGTTGGTTTTTCACTGGTCCGTAGCTCTTTCAAGGTAAATGAAAGTAAGTACTATTTTGGATTGTGATATTTCAGTCGTTTAAATAGTAATGGCCATCCGAAATTTGAATGATGAAAATTTGGCTGGTCCCATAAGTATATTAGATACTTGTTAAAAACATTGCAAGAGCAACCCGCTTTGTGACAAATTACAATATGTTAGTGTTTCTAAACTAAAAACCAGTTTGACAACTATGTAGCAAAAACTTACTCTTGTATCTGCAGATATTCTGTCTTGATGGAGGGGAAAATAGGTCTCCCCTAGGTACGGTCTTGAGTCCTGAATCAGTATGGGCCTCAATAAACAAAACACACCCGCTAGCAGGGTTTCTTGCAAGATGCTTCTAGTGCCATTTTGGGTGTGGTCGTCCTCTGCTGCGCCGTCCCTAAAGGGTCAGCCAACCCGTACAGTTCGTGGTTGAATCTTCTAATCCATCCCCATCAATGCAAATCATGCGCAGTATCCACATTCGAACAGGCCCAAGCCTCTACACCGTAAAGAAGGATTTTAAAATCTAGTTTGGTCTTACAAGAGAGAACTCTTTTACTCAATTACTATACCTAATGAGCCCAAAGAAATAGCGATTATTATGCAGTCAGCAGTAGGAGTATTTCCATATTCTCAGCACTGACAGCGATTTTACCGCTTGTTGCTCATGTTCATCTCTCAATTCTAGCTTCATTACTCTGTTATGTTCGTTCTTAATAACTCAGTTGAGGTTTTCTTCTGTTAATGCGCGCCACTAAACCAATTTAAAACCAACGTTCATGGGTACCTCTCTTTCTTTCCTCCCAGATTTTCCTTCGCCCGCGCTGTGTACAAGCAGTTGAAGGGTACTCAAATCCTGCGGACAAAGTAACTTACTTCTTCGAAGTTATAGCTGTCGACTGTGAGGTTCTGCTCAATTCGTAGACATTGCATAAATTTCCCTTTTTATTGACAGCATACCTTGGTTTTGCCCTCAATTACTGCTAAACCCACTCACCGGTGACAGCTTGCTGCGTTCTCCTAGTTACCATATGTCGATATCTTTGGCATCCAGTAGAAGTAGGACAGACTTTTAAAAGATTGCGCCTTCAGTGTTTGCTTATGAGTTCCGCACAATTCATTCAAGTATGATGTTGAAGAAGTCACATAATAGCGCGTCACCTTGTTCAAAATATTTCTTGACATCAAAGATCTCGATAAAGTCGTTACGGAACCTAATGGAGCTGCAAGCGTTCTTAATGCGAAAACTAGACATATGGTTCGTCTCTATAAATGCTGTCATATGCGGCCTTAAAATCGATAAAAAGATGGTGGGTATCGATTTCGACTTCCTGAGTTTTTTTTTTATTATTATTTATTTTTTCTTTTTTTTTTGTACTTTTCTGGTCTGACACTGCATTAGCAGATGCCAATCCGGTTGTACAAGATATCAGCGAGAATATTCAGAACTCCGAAGCACGAACTTAAAAATAATCACAAGGGGAAAGGGAGAGCAGACGGAGACCGAAGAGCCAAGAGCTCTGAGATAGGAGTGGAAGGCAAAGTGTTACTGTATAATATAATCTTCCCAAACAAATTAACACCCATTTTTGACCAGCAAGAGTTCAAAATAATTGAACGGAAAGGAAACGATGTTGCACTTCGTGGAAAGGAAGATGGTACACTGTTTAGGAGGAATATTAGCCACCTTAAAATAATACCTGCTTGTCATGCATCCAGACATGCCTTCAAAATGTATTCCACATACTCGTACGTCTACCTTTTTAGGTAAAGGTGATTTCTTTGCTGGTCTTAGTTGGCATAAATATCGATCCCCTGGAACTTTAGTGAAAACAGAGAGGTTTGAGTTGACCTTTCGAGTCATACGGGTGATTAGTTTGTTGGACCCATAAGAGGTACGGTAGACCGGTAGATAGAAGAACCAAGGACAAGATAGATTACGTGGGTTAGTGTTGAAGGAAATAGAGGTGAAAAGGGATGCGCCGATGGAACCTAACCAATGATGAATGAAAATAATGTCAGCAATATTCCTACATTCTTCTAACGAATTCATATTGAGAAGTTTGAGGCTATCGTGATAGGGAGGCAAAATTAAGGAGTCCTTTCAAGACCACGGAGAGCAAATCGGAGGAATCAACGTTGAATAACCTTGATTCGGGAAACATGAACTCGGTGAAAGGTGAACAAGCTTGACTGGCATACTAAAGCCAGGGGAAAAAAAAGGAAACATACAGAGATCTAGTTACATATGGGCTGGAAAATTTCTTGGACCACTGTTTAATAAAGCCAAGTGATGAGTTGGCTTTAACGATCATCTTGTCGATATGCGAACGAAAATTGAGCTCACAGTAGCATAACATGTCGAGGTCTTAAAAAGACTGAATCAGGGCTTGACCATAAAGAAAATAAAGTCGGGGAGGAGACGGGTTGCATTTAAGTGAAAATTTATAGATTGTCATTTGGCTTAATTTAGTTCTAGACAGTCTTTGAGGCACCAGATTGAAAATCGATCATGGGTTTCCTGAAGAAGGGCAGAGTCATGGGGAGAAAAAATATGTAGTTTCAAAAATGTTTGTGTCGTCAGCGTTAAAGGAGGGCCCCCTCAAGATCGTAAATAATATGAATGAAGAGAAGAGGACCAAGATGGCTGCCTTGTGGAACTCACATGAAACAGAAAACGCGGATCTAACGCGAACACTAAAATATCGGTTTATCAGGTAAGAAAGAATCAATTTTATTAAACAAAAGGTTCAAATGAGAGAGCAGACAATTTGAAAAGGATTAGTTGATGAGATTATCTAATCAAAAACTTCAGTGAAATGAGTTGCGGTAACATCAATTTCTTTGCCACGAAATCAACTAGGTTTGTGGTAATAGAACTGCCTTTTAGAAAACCATGTTGTCTGAGTGATATAAGAGGCTTGCATTTAAAGCTCAAGGTTTTATATAAAATCCCTTCAAAGGGTTTGGGTATATGGGAGAGTTTAGCTCCCCTTTTTTTGTGTATCAGGATTATATATTCCCACAAATCTGGTGAAATTCTCTCTGTATAAGGTATAGACGAAATATGTAGGAAAGGGGGGAGGAGGAGACCATCTAGACCACGTAAAAATTCATCTTTAAGATTTAGTTACTTTTCTTGAAAAACAGTAGGATCGAAATTTTGAGTGATAAGTTATTGAAATAAGAGGGATTTGGTACGAAGGAGTTGTTGGCAAATAATTGTTTGAAAAATATAATAAAGAGATGGTGATGGTAGGAGGATAACTTAAAGATTTAGTTTCTTAAGCGAGCGGGAAAGGATAATCATCGGACTTTCTTTTACCATTTATAAATTGAAAAAGGACTTGGGGTCATTTATGGGATTGATTCACGCACTATTTGGGTAGCATTGATAGAGAGAGCTGTAAAGTTCAATGAACTGAAGATATTTACCAAGATAGTCGAAGGAGAGCCAAGGAATACAGCCTATAATTTTGTTCGGAGAGATCGGCGTCTACGATTATACCAAGAAGGGGACGTAGAAGAAATTTTATGGCGGGAATATGGCAAATAAAGAAAAATGGATCTTAATGTTTCTCTTTAAAAAATGCAGAGAGCAGCGACCAGAGATACAAGAAGCCCTGCTTAGTTAAGCATTGATTTTACAGAAACTAGCTTTGTGAAAATTATACGAAGAGAGAATTTGCTAGACCGCTATCTTCTGTCTTCCCGAACAGTTGAAAAGTTATTTTCTTTAGCGAGTTGTGTCCCGTTTGTCTTTCTTTTTGCAGGAAATTCTGTTTTTTTCCACTACGCCGACGAAAGTCTACCGGGATCTTACTACACAATCTCACAACACAATCCTTATCTGTTATCTGGTATCCTTCTTCTTTCCTGATCCCATTCTGCTTTCCCTTTATCTGTTATCCCTTGACGTTCTCTTTTCCTTTGACTTTCCACTATAATTTTTTTTTTCTTTTGTCACTTTGGCTTAAAAATGTTTCCTTTTTACACCGAAATCTCTTCTTAGCTTCGTGGCCGCCCTGATTCCATTTATGCTCACTCAGCCCATTGGCCACCCACGCACACATTCGTGTACTACATCCAATCCGATCTGTGTGGACGCAATGTCTGTACAGCGCTGCGCTTCTTAGCTGGAATGTGTTCCATGTCTTGGAACACCGCTAGATCACTCTTTCATACACCCAAGTGTGCCACTTTCACTATCCAGATCCTCGGGCTAATTTCCGAGTTCTAGGAATTTCTTTTGGCCTGAATGAAAATTTCCCTTGAATTGTCTTGAGTTTAAACAACCCTTTTTTCCCCAAAATTGATCCCTGAAATTAGTCGAAGTGACAAAGAAAGTTCATTTCCTATGCATTTGAGACTAAGAAAGGGGATCTAGGTACCTCAAGTTGAAAATTTTGAAAAATTTGTTTAGCCTGTGGGACGAAGGAAGGTGGACTTCCTTTCATATTTTGGGTGGAATGGGGAATATCAGATGAATATTAGATAGCGTTCCGTTTTTATGTTTATTTATTTAATTGTACAAATTGTTTTGTTGGTTATTGTATTTTTATTTTTGTCTTGTGTTTCGTTTGCGCTTGTGCTTTTGTGGGTGTGTTGGTGGGTGTGTTGTGTGAATGAACTCCATGCATCAGGGGAGACAGACGTGGATAAAGGGTCGACTATTTCGCCCTGGACTTTTGCAAAAAAAATAGCGCTTTCCACGAGTTCCCGTAGCAGTCCACCCGCCTCATCTTATGGCGTTTCTCCTCGGAGCTTTTGACACTCCGTTCTACCTGTTTGTACTTTCAAGATACTGAGAGAGCCCATGGCTGCCGACCACTCAATCAAGATGTTGGAAGAACAAGTATTCAGTGGCGAAAAAATCGGATGGGTTAAGATGAAGCTTTCCAGGCGAAAAGCGTCCAACTCGTTGTGATAAATTTTACCGCAATAGTAGTAAGGTACCTCATCTATCTTGATTCACCCTCAACAGCAGCGTAGCAGTCCGCCCGCCTCATCTGATGGCGTTTCTCCTCGGAGCTTTTTACAGTCCGTTCTACCTGTTTGTACTTTCAAGATACTGAGAGAGCCCATGGCTGCCGACCACTCAATCAAGATGTTGGAAGAACAAGTATTCAGTGGCGAAAAAATCGGATGGGTTAAGATGAAGCTTTCCAGGCGAAAAGCGTCCAACTCGTTGTGATAAATTTTACCGCAATAGTAGTAAGGTACCTCATCTATCTTGATTCACCCTCAACAGCAGCGTAGCAGTCCGCCCGCCTCATCTGATGGCGTTTCTCCTCGGAGCTTTTTACAGTCCGTTCTACCTGTTTGTACTTTCAAGATACTGAGAGAGCCCATGGCTGCCGACCACTCAATCAAGATGTTGGAAGAACAAGTATTCAGTGGCTAAAAAATCGGATGGGTTAAGATGAAGCTTTCCAGGTGAAAAGCGTCCAACTCGTTGTGATAAATTTTACCGCAATAGTAGTAAGGTACCTTATCTATCTTGATTCACCCTCAACAGCAGCGGGAAGATCATGCACAACGCAGTAAAGGACGACTTCTCCTTAGGTAGTGCACACGTAAAACGGGATATCAGCCAACTTCGTGTGCGCAACTAAGGCAGCTGGAATATTATCTGAGATGCTGGTCCATTCCGGATTGTGGTGCTAGCTAAGTATAGTAAGTAAGAGAGATTAAGTCTACGGCATGTTTTAATTTTTCTCGATATATGATAACATATGATTGTTATGTGACATTTGCTTTGTATATACATATAAAATGCATTTGGAATTGCAAAATGCCAATAGGGCCAATAAGTTAGTCCGTAAAAAATAAAACGAAGTATATGGGGACCAGCCTCCATTGCAATACAAAATTTACAATCAGCTGATCGTACTTTTTTGTCCATCTTCACATTTATTTATCTTACAACAGCATGAACATAACAAATTCTGCAAGGCATTTTCCATTGCTGGCCTCCTTTCTCGGTTTCCAAGAACTATGTACGAGTATGCATTCATTAAAAACGTGAAGAACTTCACACTCAGCTAACGACGTATTTCCTGAAACACTGTCTAACCCAAAATATGACGAAAATCCATTGTACAGCGACAAAAAATAAGAATTCCCCAAAATTGAACAACTGCTGTCGGCCCATAACTTAGCTGACAGTGCCCTCTCACACGACAATACTCACGGGGTTGCCTAGGGTCGCTGCATTTCAAAACATTCAAATGGGTAAAAAAAAAACTGTTATCAAAATTGCATACTCAACGTTGTTAAAAGAAAATAAAAAATTGCTATTAAATTATTTTATTGCCTCCATTTGAGTGTGATGACGTCAACTGTCAAGTCAAGTTATTGTGCCATTTAAATAAAAATAAAAACAACTCAGTGACTCATTAAAGTGAACTCTGGTGTGTGTCTCTAAAAGCCCATTAAAGAGAAGAATTTTTTAGGAATTCGCACAAATTTAAGTGTAAACTCTCAAGAGGTTTCGAAAAGATCGTCAAAGATGCGACCACTTAATTCAAAATTTAATTCTTTATTCTCAAGGTTAATGTTGAGTTTATTTATAATTTAGTCTAAACGCAGTATACAAAGGGGAGAGTTAAATGACAAATGAAAAAAAAATAACATCCTCCGGGGCCGGAAACTTCAAGAGGATATAAGAGTTGAACAGAACGCCTAAGAGAACTTCCATCTTTTGACTTGCCATCACGTCCAGGAAATACCTTCTTGACAACAGCCAACTTCCAAAGTAAGCGTGGGACATATTGTTCATGAACAAGAACAACATCATTTTCCATAACGTTGTACGACGAACCCCGTTTGGAAAGATATGCCGATCGTAGTTGGTTAAGGTATTCTAATTTCCAACGTTTCCAAAACAGCCCAGTTGCGCGCAGCCTGCTAATCCACTTGCCACGAAGTGCCTTGTCTGAAATTAGAGTAAGTTTATCAAAATTAAAAAGTGTGCTGGTGTTAGTGGTGACAAATCGTTTGCATCATTACTCATATAGGTTAGCGGACGGCTATAGACCACATCCTCAACCTCCGTAAAAAAAGTGTAAAGTTGTTCCTCAACCAACACAGCACGACCGACAGCAGCCTTAAGTCCGTCCTACACGGAGCACACCAATCGCTCCCAAGATCCACTCCACCATGGGGCTCGCTAGACGATGAAATGCCAAGTTATTTTCCGTTCTGCCACAAAAAGTTTCAGCTCATTAGATTATATGTACATCTCTCAAAACGGCTAGCTCTGATGAAGAACGTTTAAAAGTTTTAGCGTGATCTGACAAAAATGTCTCTGGAACTCCTCGTCGCGCCATGAACCTTCTAATACCCATAAGGCAGCTTTTTGTATTGAGGCTTGGCGTCAACTCAAGATGTACAGTGCGTAATGCAGAACAGGTAAACAACATAATGTAGAATTTTTTGTTTCCTTGCGGTTGCTTTACAAATAATGTACCAGCAAAATCTAATCCCGTATTTTTGACTGGTCTCGAACAGAAAATCCTCTTGAGTGGTAGAGTACCAACAAGCTGATGCGCTGCCCTGCCCTTGAAGCGCTTGCAAGTAACGCACGATTTGGTTATCCTCTTAACGCTTCCACAATTCCGCTAATAGAGTACCGATTCCCGCATGGAAGACGTTGGTGATGTAAATCGATGACAATCAGTTCCGACAAACAACACTCCTTTGATAATATGATAGGAAAAGTTTTATTATAAGAAATATCTGATTCTGACTTCAATGCAGAGAGAAACTAAGAGAACTAACTCTTAAAAATCACTCTTTAGCAATAATAGCTTTCAGATCACGAATACTAGAAGAACTGTTAATGGTAAGACCTTTACGTAACTTACGAAGCTCGTCACAAAATGATATCCTCTGGTAAGATCTAATCCAATATCGTTTAGAAGCTTTTAATTCTTCAGCCGTTGGAACTTTCACATTAGTTCGTAATGAAGATTGTATTTTTTTCTCGCTCCCAAAGATAGTAATAGTTTTGCCCTTTCCTTTCCTTGATGTTTTCTTGTTGCTTAATAAAGCGAAAGAAGTATGCGGTGATCCTTAGAATCTTTTGAATCTCCTGTGGCATAATTGGTTTTCGATCTACGCTCACATCCCTGAACTGCTCTTTACTAGAAACGAGAAGAAAATAGCTAATAAAATGCACATCTTTGTTACCTTTCTTAATTGAAACCGATGAGTCCCCTTCTTCTAAATTTCGCAACCATTCGGTACCTTGCAGTCAGAAGTCCGATTCGCATAACTTTTTTGCCGAAACACCCCTGGTCAAAATATTAGCCGGATTTAGTTTAACACAGCAGAATCTCGTACTCTATTAGAAACATACGGTTTCCACTTGTTGCAATCTCCACTTATCAAATGAAGAGTAATCTGGGAATCAGACCAAAGATAAATTGACCTAAAATTCATCATCAAATTGTTCTTTAAAACAAAACGAAAAGTCGAGTACCAATAACCGCAGCAGTTAATTCGAGCTTCGGTAACGTCAACTCCGGAGATTTGTCCTCGTTCAAGGGGGCTATTCTATTCTTAGAGCAAATGCAACTTATATCCACTTGTCCTTGAGACGTGACATTACGAATATATGCTACAGCGCCATAGGGCTTAAGGCTTGCGTCGACAAAAACCTTCCACTTTTTGCTAGGTGGAAATTTACAAATATATACATCTGGGAATGATAAGGTTCTTTAAATATTGCAGTTCCAATATAGACTCGGTCCATGTTCTTTGCAACGCTAACGGCAATGCATCATCCCAGTTGAGCTTTTATTTCCAGCATTCTTGAAATGCTATTTTAAGTTTTACGGTGAATGGACCACATACATCAAAGGGATCGAATATTTTTGAAATAAGACCTAACAGTGTCCTTTTCGTTCCGCATTGTGGTAAAATGTCTGACGTCAGTGAGAACTCACAAACCATTTAATACTTAGTACCTTTTGCATCAATGTAGTCTCCTTCGCGTCGAAAAATTCTCCTCGGACCGTTGGCGAATTAGAATTCCATTTATGCAAGATCATACCAGCTCTGTTTATAATACCGATTCTCTATGCATTTGAATAGCTGCTAAGTCATCCGAAATGCTACACACCAAATCGTCCATGTAAAACGACCTCTTAAGGATGTCATAGGTCAGTGGAAAGTTTTGTCGCTCTTGACATGCAAAATAAATGGACTGCATGCAACGCCAAAGGTAACTCTAGCCATTCGAAGTTCTGTCCAGTTAGGAAGTTTACGCACATCATTTATCTTCTCGTTCAACCAGAAAAATCTCTGAACATCTCGGTCTTTCTCACATAAATGAATTTGCAGAAACGCTTTTGAAATATCTGCCACTAGTCCCACACGTTCAACTCTAAAATATAGAAAAATGCACAGATCGTTAGGCAAGAAATTAGGACCAGACGATAGCAAATAATTGAGTGATGCATTACTCCCCACGTGTGCTGATGAGTCAAATACGATCCTTGTTTTGGACGTGGCCTTCTCATCTCTATAAACTGCTCTGTGTGGTAAATAATAAATTCGCTTACTTGGTTCAATGAGTTTGGGAATCCGCTCAGCTATTCCGCTCGCTATTAACGCCCTCATCGCTTTTTCATATAACAACAATTCTACGGGATTTCTCATAAGCTTACGTATTAAACTATCAAACTTGGATTGTGCGCCTTCATAGAAGCTTTTCCTCGTAGTGAGTATCTTTTTTCACAGCGTACTCGCTGAATGTTCTTTGTAGGTCTTCGGTAAATTTCTCTTCGTTCTAAGTCCCTATCTTCTCAAAGTCCCAGAAATTAGGTTTTTTTGGCTTGCCGTCACTCAGGTTCAATAAAGTTATAGTTGGTAGGCAGATTGAGTTGTTTGTGAAGCAACGCGACGATGGTCCTTGCAATGTCCAGCCTAGTGCCGTTTTTAGAGCATCCAAATTTTGGAAAAGATGCTCTCTTTCAGTTGAAATGAACTACCGTAATAATCGTAAACAAATACCTGGTTCCTGGGGCATATTTTGAATGTTTGAATTAGCCAAATTCAGTTTTAAGCCTCTGATGTCCGCACAATTGGGTTCAATAAGAATATCATCACAAATTTGATCAACTTCAAGTGCAGTCATAGAAACAATTTCGTTGCTAAACTGGCTTCTCAAAGGAAGACGCACTAAATTGCATGACTGCGCCGGTTTTCTGCCACTAAACGTTGAGATTTCTATTGTATTTGGGATCCTACAATCGGCAAGTTCAATTTCCTGGAAACGCTTTGATTTACGTAAGTACGCTACAGCCCGACAATTTGAATACTGTCGCACCTTTTAGTAGAATGACTTACAGAATTGCAAAAGATACAATTATTTTTGTCCTTCTCTGTAGTCAACAATGAAGCAGCTGTGTGAGTGATTTTCGTTGTTTCGTTATTAGAGCGAATCGCTACAATGGAACGATCAATCGATTCGACTTCTTTTTTTAAAAATTTTAAGAGCATTCTTACTTGCTTGTCCCCCTTAAAGGTAACTAAACTCGTATTGCTTACCACTGTTTCTGTCTCTGTTTCGTTCAAATCATTACTGTTGTCGCTGCTGTGTGAACGATGAAACTCAATCCTCAGTTCAGTGGGCTTACATTTTAAAAGAACTAGAACTACCCTCTTTGGGAAGAGGGTACACCTAGAGAAATTAGAGATCTAGTAATGGAGATAACTGTATTGTATAGTCTACAATACAGGACTAAGACGTCCAACAACATCGGATTTCAAATTGACAGATAGCAGAGATATCAAATTCTGCATCTTTCGATCTATAATCCTTTCAGTATCGCCATACTCTTCTTGCAAAAGAAATATTGCCGCATCATAGCAATTTTGGGTTAGGGTAAAACCTGAAAGCGTCTCTCGTGCTTTTCCCGTTAATGCCGTTAAAAGATAATTAAATTTATCAATTTGGCAATTTAAGTTTATGTGATGACTCTGCACGCGGCATTGCCGTTTCGAGCTTAACAAGTCCTCCTTAACTTTCTCGAATTTTCGCCAAGCGAAGCTCTAACCGGGCTATGCTGCTAATTGCTTTATCTTCATATTTGCAACAAGTCTCTAACTCTCTTTCTAGTTCATCTGTGTTAAGATTTTGAGCTCTATGTAGCTTTAAGTTTCCCCTGTTAAGATTTTCTCGGGCTGCTGCAATACGCTGTAGAAGAACGCTAATCTCCTCTTCTATTTCTGAGAAATTGTCCTTATTGTCCGGAATCAACTATGACGCTGGGCTTCCCAAGTATTCGCTCGCTATTTTAGTCAATTTTGTGAGCTGCCCGAGAAATACTGCACCACATCGTAACGATTTCTTTTCGTGGTAGGATTTTCCCGGGTTTCGGAACCAGTTTCGAAAAGATAAACAAAGTCGCTAAGTGGTCGTACAAATGGTACAAATTTTTATTCTCAAGGTTAATGTTAAGTTAATTTATAATTGAGTCTATACGCAGTATACAAGGGGGGAGAGTTTAATGCCAAATGAAAAAAAAAAAAAAGCTGACTTGGTTAGGCCATATATGTGAAAATCACAAAAAAACAAGGCGGTGTTGCCAGAATTGATTTATATTTTTAACAAGAGGGCCTGTCACAAAGACTCTTTTGATAAAGATCTTCAACTTGACTTCTACTCAGCAAGGCCTCGTCATTATCAATATTTTATTCAGAGCAGGTTAAGCAAAAAAAATTTGCAAACATAACTCAACATTCAGCGAATTTATTTGTTGAGGAAAGATGTACTCGTACTGGTTTTGCTTGCATTTCCTTTTTGTTTGAAAACAATTATTTCAGATCTTTACGTTTGAATATTCTACAAACACGATACTGTAATAGAGCAACGAGCAATACTTGAGTCAGCTTTTAAGTGATGCTATTAAACAGTGAAGAGCACCCCATTAAGTAATCAAACAGTCCAACAAAAAAAGTTAATTTTAAGTAGGCTGTGCGTGCTTAGGGAAGCTAAGCCTCTTTGGGATGGTCAAGTTTTTGCTGGTGTGTTTGAATATGAGTGGTCTGATTATTTTAATTTTGGCTTTTTCTTCGAACCTCGCACAAACTGGTATTTGAGTCGAAAATCTGGCCAAAAATATTTTTACTGGTTTAGATGTGGCTAGTTGTTCCTTTTTCAATATAACGCTGCTACTACTAACCATAAACTCGCGATAGTTCTATTCGTACACGTACACATTAAGCTGTTTACTAATTTGGAAATCACATATCATAATTACACTACCTACAAGTAAGTAGGTACGAAAAAGCTATGTATTCATATTTACGTATTTATTTAATAAGTAACTACAAAAGATATGTACACACATTAATGAGAGACTAACAATGAAAATACGAATGCGATATTTACAAGATTTATTCTTCATTACTCTCCTCAGACTCAGGTGATTTTAAAAATTCGAAAGCTTCCTTTGAAATTGACTGTTTCTTTCTTTTAAAATTATGCCTAATGCTATTCAAAAACGGATCTGTCCTAGAAAATTTTCTTGTGAAGCTTTCTCTTTACTGGCGAAAATGCTTATTCCTCGCCTCTGCTCGGAGGATGATTCAATATTTTGGTGACATAGGTTGCCAGGCATACAATTGGACTTAATGCTTTGCAGTGTCCATGGTGTACATACCAAATTTTTCGACGATCATATCGAAACTCGAAGATATCACTTTTAATATTATTTTAAATCGGCGAATTGACTCAAGGTCTATCCCTGTGATAGTAGCTGCTACACTAGTCTCGCTAAAAAATCCCCGGTGTTGAGCCGGGCCTCAGTTTATTGAGATATTTAATACAAACATACCATTTAATTAACTAACTAACTATAAAAACTATTTTTACTTTAACTAAGGTCTAATGAAGGGAAAAATGGTTGTTCAGGGAATTTCGAAGGGCTAAACTACTGCAGTGGAAGTTGACCACTTGATGTATCCTATTTGTTTCTCGTAGTATTCGACACAGTTTTTCGTTAAGACCATCAGTTGTCCTGTGATTATTCGGAAGAAAAAGGTGGACAGATCTTAACTGACACGAGTTGGTATTGAATGGGATTTGGGAGAGTATTGTGGGACATTCGATGATGCCGGTTAAGAGTTTGTGGATGAAGTGAATATCGGCGAACTCCCGACGTTTTTCCAAAGACAGAAGACCGAGTAGTTTGAGTTAATTAACATAGGGAGGTAGAATATTGTGGTCAGCCCATGGTAGCCCGTGTAATGCGAAACGTAGAAATTTCCGTTGGACAGCTACAATGTGCAGAATATGTAAATCGTAGTAAGGGGACTATGTCTCGCTGGCATACTCAAGAAGTGGGCGAACAAAGGTTATGTACAGGGATTAAGTGACATAGGGGTAGGAGAATTCTTTAGAACATCGATGGACAAATCCAAGAGCGGAGTTAGCTCTGTTAGCTGTGTATTACAAATGACAGCCTTATCCCGCATTGAGATAAATGCAGCTACTCTTTGATTAGCTTCCATCATAAACAATACTTTCAAAAACCTTGGGGATGCAGGAAAGTTTAGCAATGCACAGTGATTCAGGTTCCAAGAAGGGCGATCATAGGGTTTTTTGGGCACATTTACAATGAAATCATATCATTTTGGCCTGGAAAATGGTTGTTATGATTACTAGAGGGTTAGAAAACGACAAAAAAGCTATTTTTTTAAACAAAGAATATTCGTGCATAAAATATTCATCATATAATATAAAAAACATAAAAAAAAACAAAAAAGCTCGAGTTCTTATAACAATTAAATTAGTTTTGTTAATATAATATAATAAATATAATATTGCGTATATATTTTAATTCGTGCGGTTTTTTTTTATCAAAATTTGAACGTTTATTTAAGAAAAACATGTACAATAGTATTATTCAAAGTATTGCCCATCTGAAGCTATGACTTTTTCCTATCTTTCTGGCAATTTGTGGATCCCATCCCAAAAGAACTGCGCCGGCATGGCAGCCAAGAATGAATCAAGTCAATTTTAGTGTGGGCGTTCTGCATCGACTGGAA
The DNA here is from genome assembly GCA_907269105.1 of Volucella inanis. Taxonomy (NCBI): domain Eukaryota; kingdom Metazoa; phylum Arthropoda; class Insecta; order Diptera; family Syrphidae; genus Volucella; species Volucella inanis. Next base: position 155,001,779 of record OU026155.1, read on the forward strand.
AAAATTGTAGTCAGAAGGGGCAAGGCCTGGGCTATAAGGCGGGTGGGGTAAGACCTCCCATCCACTGTTTTCCAAATAGTTCTTAACCGGAATAACAACATGGGGCCGAGCGTTGTCATGATGGAAAATTATTGCCTCGTGTCTGGTCGCATATTCCGGGCGTTTTTCGGCTACTTCTCTCTTCAAACGGATTAATTGTGTTCGGTAGCGTTGTCCATTGATGGTTTCACCCGGTTTTATCAGCTCATAATACAGCACACCCATCTGATCCCACCAAATATAAAGCATTACCTTCTTCGGGTTTCACATATGATTTTTTGCGTTTGGGGTTGTTGTCGGTTTGTGGCGTTCCAGCAGCATTTCCGACATGCAAAACCGCCTTTCGACGACTCTCGGCTTGAGTTCATGTGGAACCCAATTTCGTTGTTTTTTTGGCTGCCCATGACGTTCATCGTCTTCCAAGTCAAAATCACCACTTTTAAATCGTGCAAAACACTTTCGGCACGTTCGCTCAGCTAGCGCATGTTCACCATAAACTTCCACCAAAATACGATGACTTTCGGCAGCAGTTTTCTTCATATTAAAGTAATGAAGAAGAACTCCCCGCAAGAATACTTTTTCAGGCACAAAGTTCGACATATTTGAGTGAAAAAAAATTATTGTTATTTACGCTTCAAATGAAGGACATATACTGAAATGACGTACAATGACAGTAGCTTTCCAACGCATGTTCCAATGGAATAATACAAGTTACGTCTTGTTATAGACCCAATACAATAAAGCTCAAGAACTTTTTTTTATACTGCAACTTTCTTAAACTAGAAATAAGTGGATCTGAATTAATAAGAAGCTTGTGCATGTCAGTAACATCTCGGGAATGTTTTCTAGTACTATCGCGTCTGAATAGTTTGGCTTATTTATTACAAGACTCAGCTGCCTCCTCAGATAATTCACCAATAGATAGTAAAGAACTATATTATCTATCACTTCTGCTCCGTGAATCAATACTTTATGTATTGATGAAGGTAAGTTGTACCACAAGCATCTTGGCAGTATCAAAAGCATAACTCTTAAATTTTTCTGAATTTATTTTGCAACCAGAAGAAAGGCTCTGGAGAAGGTGACTACATCTGTCAATAAGATCTTTTCTAATACCTGTTATTTCAGATGAAATATAAGAGTTATGCAAAAATGTACGTGCTGTGTTTCCATCATTGGATGTGCCACTTCCTCCACTTCGAGGTTTGTCTACAATTAAACATAATTTTTCCCTAAACTGCAGTTGAACTAGCTCTTTTCTCTGAGCAAGACTAGCTTTAATATTAATTCGATAAGAAACGTGAATAAAATACTCGAAAAATCTAATGTATGAATGCAGAGGAGATAAGCCAAACTCAAATTTACTAGTATCAGGGACATCTTTTAAGCATATATTTCAATCGTTAATTTCTTTTGGTGTTGCACCAGAAATGTAACACCTACTCGTAGATAAGTCGCTAAGTGCATAATAAACTTTACCATCTACCATCGTCAACTGTAAGGAAAGGGTGATTTTAATTTCGTGGCCATTAATAAGAACTGAAGTAGGGACTAACTGGTTAATTTGGCTTTTGAAATAAACTTCTTCTTGCAAGGTGACTTCCTTTGTTTCTTTTGTAAATTAAAAACGAATTGGTCTGCACCAACTAGTAGAGGAAGGGCGTGGGTTTTTCCTAATGATTGATTCATTAGTTATTTGGTTTATAAACTAAACGATAGTTGAATCTGAAAATTTCTTCTTATATTGACTATGGCCTGTGCTGCAATTAAAACCCCATTTACCAATTAAGACTAAGTCATCCTTAGGTTCGTGAAGACTTTCAAGCATAGCTTTTTGGGATTCAACAATGCAACTTGATGTATGGTCTAACAATGATTGCAAATTGATTTCAGCAGAAGATTCCGTCACGCGAATATCAGTTGGCTTCCAGCACTTTATGATAGGATGAAAAAACATTTGGTATTTTAGAATGAATCTCTTAGTTTTTAGTAAGCTTAGTTTCATTAATAAATGAAACAACTTCATCCGTGCTAAATTCCAAAGAACTTTCTGATTGATTTGAACTGCTAAGTAAAGTAGTTACAGCGGAATCGTCCATCTGTGATAAAACTGCTAATCTACGACGTTTGGACCTTTGCTGCAGTCTCCAAACTCCTTTCTGTATCGCGTTCCACTTGTAGATTGAAGAGATTCCTTTTGCTCGTCATTGAAGTTTCCACATATTTCTCCATCAGATACTTTAAGTATAAAAACTTCGGTCTCATTTAACCAGCTTTCGTATTTGGCCCTAGCTTAGCTTTTGATCTCCTAAATTGCTTCCAATATGCGACAAACCGTTTACAGAGATTCAAAAGGAGATTTCTCAAGCAATCAGTCTGGATATTTTTAGCATCCGGTAAAGAATTCGCAAGGGATCCAAACACTTCCCGAAACCTTTCTGCTTCATTTCTTTATTTTCTGAAGCTATCCACGTATTTAAAACAAGCATTCGGGTATAAAAAACGTAATGGTTATTTAAACCAGGAAAATAAGAGATTATATTGATATATGACTCATTTATGACGATTCGTGCCTTCATAAGTAAAATCTTAGTTGAATATGGAAAATGGTTAAAAACAAAAAAAAGTGGAAGGTGTGTTTTGACGGAGCTAGTTATGAAGAGTCGCATTGTAAAGGAAAACATAATTACTTTAAAAATTTCGTTCATACCTTCAATTTGAATATCCATTGCATAATTATATCACAAACAATAAATTTCACGGAAAAACCACACTTTAAAAACAACACCAATTTATGTGAACAAATAAACTAATGAGCACTAATCAGATGTTACCACTTCCGGTGCATAAAATTAACTGTACCGTGTTTGTAATTGCAATGTTTTTTATACCTGCGAATAGAAGGGTTTTTTATGCTTCCTATACCTGTAAAATAACATCATATTTGCAACATCGGTATTTCGGCCCTATGACCTACGGCTGAACCACTGTGCAATGGGGCGATTGTTGATGATATCGTGCCTTGGCCCTTTTTTGTGAATAAGGAAAAAAGAGCCCTTCAGCCAAAGATAGTTTGAAAATACTAGTGAGGGATTGAATTGGATTATCAGCACATTTTTTCAAGACAATTGCGGGCAATCCATCAGGACCTGGTGAAAAGTCGTCCTTCAGTTTGTGTATATAGTCTAGTAATTTCAACTGACGAAGAGGAAGTTATTCCGGATCGGGGTCATCAGATTGGGCAGAAAACGATTGACTGAAGAAGTTCGCAATTAAATAGATTGGCGATGTTTTTCTGATGAAGACATATTAGAAGATTTGAGCGTTGGAGGATAGCAATGGTTTTTTTTTTTTTTTTTTTTGTTTTGTGATGGTAGATTGCATTTGGCTGAGATATCTTTGATTCAGCAACCTTACAAGGTAGGAGGTAATTTTGCTGGTCAAAGTTAGAACCAGATTTAACGTATTTGTGCCAAAACCTATTTCTCTTATTACGAAGTGCACAAATTTTTTGTTATACTAGGAAGGAGATGCGAATGATTTCTCCGTCAAAGTAGTATCCTACCTTATACAGTGGAAGATCTTATCGTAGAAGATAACTTAAGCAGAATCTGTGGTTACGTTACTGTTGTGTAAAAAATTAAAGTCAACATTTTTGAGAAGATTGTTGAGATAAGTGTAATTGGTTTTACGGAAATTGAATTGGAAGCTAGTTTTTGGAATTATTGCTATCATATGAATAAATAGCGAAGAGAGGTGGGTGGAGACGGTCTAATTGCGAAAGAAGAAGTTCGAACTCAAGAGCAAGATCGTTTATGGTGTCGGATGTAAAGATCAGGTCTAATTGCAGACCAATGAAGTTAGAAATTGGGTTAATTTGAAAAAGGTTAGAGTTTATGAGACATTCTGTAAAGAGGATTTCTTTGTCATTTGTGGCTTCAAGATAAGATTCTTCAACTGAGTCAATCCATTGGAGATAGTGGAGGTTAAAATCGCCGAGAACAATGATTTCATCTGTGATTTAAGGGAAAAGAGAATCGACCACATTAGTCGCGAGCTGATAAATGTGTACTGGTTGGAAGGGGAGAACAAAGCCCTACATTTTGGTAGTAGAAAGATAAATGATTGTTTGCTTGATAATGGGCGTGTTAGAATCGATAATTAATAAATATCCAATTGGGAGCAGCTTGAAATATGGATGCGTGGGAAAATGTATGTTAGCGGAAGAACAAAGAAAAACCTCGCGGTTCGATACTCTAATGTGTCTTTTATTTCACAACTGTCCCAACAATGACATTTCATTCAATGGAATCATTTGACAATACTCATTGGTAACATTCAGCAATATTTAACTTATTCATAACAAAGTATAAAGGATTGTTATCTTAATATCTAACAGTCCCCTCCCCCTAAATTACTTTATTTGAACGTACTTTATTTGAACGCCTAGGTTCACAAGGTTGTACTGGTGGTTGATCCACTGTTTCACTGACCTTTCCTTGATTGTGTGAATAATTCATCTCACTTACCGAAAGACCGGGGGCTAAATGCTGCCCCAAATTTTCATTTTCAAAAATTCATTTCATTAACACTTCTACGTTTTGTTGCAACTTTTCCAAAATCTGCTTTCTCACTGCTTCCTGCCTTACCCTTAGAATTTTCGAATTCCTCATTCGGAGAATTTTCTTTCTGTGTTGAAATTGCATCGCTTGCTGTAGGCTGTGAGTTCATGGAAACAAGGGTAGTTATAAGTTCCGAATTATGACTTTCAACGTTGGTAGATCTCATTTGATCAATATGCCGTCGACAAGGATTTCCGTCAACGTCTACAATATAATGTAGTCGACCTACTCTATCAGTAACTCTACCAAACGTTCATTTACAGTTTTTATTTAGGTAGTAGCGTGCTTGCACTGATTTCAAAACTTCTTTCGGATTTTCCAACTTCCAATGTATGTTCTGGACTGACGACCCGCAATAGATCAATTCTGGTTCGTAAGTTGAATTTGAGCATCATTTTGGCTGGACTCTTGCCTGTAGTAGAGCTTACTGATTTCCTATATTGCATTATGCCTTGCATGTAGCCTTGTATGTAGATCCCCTGGATCATTTGTTGCCGATCGTAGACCATTTTTCAAAATTTGAACGTGGCGCTCCGCTTGTCCATTCGTAGATGGATGCACCGGTGAAGTTAGCTTATGACAAATGTTATTGGACTTCAAAAAGTCTTGAAACTCCTTCGAAGTAAACAATTGTTTGAGGAATTCCAAATCTTGCGAAAAGTTCTCTCATCGCTCTTATGGTATGAAAGCTTGTTATTCTTTTCATTGGGATTACTTCTAACCACTTGGTTTTGGCGTCAACTACAATCAAGAAATACTGCTGTATGAAGGGTCCGGCAAAATCAATGTGCAAACGTTGCCACGGTTGTGCTGGTACTTCCCATGTATGGGTGTGTTTGATCGAGCTGGCTCCTGTAAGACCATTGCACAGTCTCGGCACCCCTTTACAAACACCTCAATGCGATCAATTCCTGTCCAATAGCAGTAGCTTCTAGCCAATGTCTTCATTTTTATAATTCCAATATGAGCTGCATGTACAATAACTCGTTCAAAACACGGGTGCGTAGTATTTGAGGTATTAGAATTCGTAGTCCACCATAAATACAGCCTTCGTTTATCATAAGTTCATCTTTCATATGTTTGTACGATGTGTTTCTTAAAGATGCTCCTGTCTGTAGGAGTATCTGAAGTGAAGATAGATTCTTATCACGCTTTGTCTCCTTTGCTATGACAGAGTTCGTTATAGGGAAGAAATCTTCAAAGAGCTGAAATAACTCGAAGTCCCCCCGCCACTTTTACTAATTTGAGTGTTGACGGGGTTTCTGGAAAGAAAATCGGCATTCATATTATTTTTAGAACTTCTGTACTTAATGTTAAAGTTAAATCCACTCAGAAACTGGACATAGTGTAACAATCTTTGAGCTGTTAGTTGTGGTAAATTTTTATGCGGGTGAAATATTGCAGTTAATGGCCTATTATCGGTGATCAAAGTAAATTCTCGCCCATAGCAGTAATTAAAAAACTTGTGTTAGCCCCAGTAGATCGCAGTCGCTTCTTTATTTAACTAGCTGTAATTAGCTTCTGCCTTCGACAAGCTTCTCGAGGCAAAAGCGATCGGGCGTTCTCCATCCTTTATTTCATTAGATAAAATAGCTGATAACCCAACTGGAGACGCATCTGTGGCTAAAATAAGTGGAAGCCTTTCATTAAAGGGTACCAAAACGTTATCGCTCATCATCTCTTTTTTTATAGTCATAAATTAATGTTGACAGTTTTCCGTCTAATTGAATGATTGGTCCTTCCTTAAAAGCTGATAAAGCGGGTGAAGCTTTGTTGATAAATCTGGAATAAGTTTATGATAATGGTTTACCATTCCAATAAAATTCCGTAATTAAGTTAAATCTGTTGGTGGTTTAAGTTTGGAAATGGCTTCTACTTTTTCTGGAGTTTTGTGTAGACCCTCCTTATCTATTTTATGGCCTAGGTACGTTACACCTTCCTTAAATAGCTTACACTTTGACTTATTTAAATGGAGATCAAATTTTTGTAACTTATCAAGTAAGGGCATGCACCTTTCAAAAAGCTCAGCTATGGACTTACCCACTACGATGATATCATCAATGAAACATGCAGTACCTTCGAGGCCATTCGTTATATGTGCATCCATAAATCTTTGCCAAATATTCGGTGCAGTCTTGAGGCCAAACATTAATTTTTTTACTTTATAAAACCCTTTAATTGTACTAATTGTTTATAAAAGTGCACTTTCATCCGTCATGTTTAGATATGTTAAAGGTGCAATAATATCGCCTGTCTTTCAATTTTTGAAATAAATCTTCAATCTTATGAATTTGATAACCATTGTTCACCAAGTACTTGTTCAGAGTAACCTTATAGTCGGCGCATAACCGAATAGATTTATCAGATTTTATTACGGATACCACAGGAGTTCCCCAATCAGAATGTTCAATCTTCTCGATAATACCGCATTCCTCTAATCTGTTTAATTCAGTTTCAATTAAGGGACGAATGGCATATGGTACAGATCTTGGCTTTACAAAAACTCGTGTAGCTCTCTTCTCGTAATTTCAAAATCCCTTTGACGTTTAGTATGCTTCCAATCTTCTGTTCGAAGACATTTGCGTACTTTTCAAATATCTGCTTCTTTAATTGGGTTACAACCGCCTTTGTATGTATTTCAATTACGTTTGTATCTAAAAGATTTAACATATGAACCCATTCATGGCCTAATATAGTATCTAATTGTCCTTCAACTATGTATAAATCACAAACTACTTCTCTGCCTTTGTATTGGACACTAACCTTCGACTTCCCGTATGCAGGGATAATTTCTTTGTTGTAGGTTCTTAACATAACCTCTGTGGGTAATATTTTGACCTTTGACCAATGAGTTTTAAAAGTATTTAAACTCACCGAAATTGCGGTACCGGTATCAAATTCCATCTCAAAGGGTTTTCCATTTATTTTTAAAGTAACAAAGTAATACATGGGCTGAAAAGTCCGTTTCTAAGAGAGGGCACCACTTGAATTAAATCACTACCATTTTCAGTTAGTACCAACCCTCAAAAGATAGGTGTATAAATTTGACAGCTGTCGGACGATTAGTTCCCGAGATATTGCGTTGTGAGTAAAGCAACTTTTGTTATTGTGAAAAAAAAAATGGATTCAAAGCAATTTCGTGTGTTGATTGCTTTTTTATGGGAAAAAATGCAGCCGATGCAAAGAAATGCCTTGATAAGTGTTACCCGGACTCTGCACCAGCCGAACGAACCATTCGCAAGTGGATTGAAAAATTTAAAAGTGTTCATACAAGCACCGAAGATGATGCACGCAGTGGACGTCCAAAAGAGGCTGTTTCAGATGAAAACATCAAAAAAGTCCACAAAATGATTACGAATGACCGTAAAGTGAAGTTGATCGAGATAGCTGAGGCTCTGAAGATATCAAAAGAGCGTGTTGGATATATCATACACGAATACCACATCTGTAACAAATTATTATATTATTGATTTGCTTGCTCTTGATGTAATTGGATCTGTATGAATTTGCTTTTTTATTTATCCGATGCTTTTTTATTGGACGATCTTGTTTTGACCTGTAGCTGATGAATATTATTTATTGTACGGCTTTCCTGTTTCGAAGCCTCTATTCCCAAATCACTTTGAATTTTCATTCATTTTGGCTCAGTAAAACCGCCTATCTTCTAATCCGAGTACTCATCAAACAACATTCGTATGTGTTTTATCCTCATGTTTTCGCTGACACTTGTCGCTTGGAGATTCCTTGACTGGCTTTTTATATAGTCAATCTCCTCATTTGTAACATCTTTGTTTTCTTTGATAAATCTCATCCGAATTGGTCTGCAAAATCTGGGTGGCGATGGGCAAGGATTCTGTCAGATAACTTTTTTATCAAATTTTAATTTAAAAGTTGCAAGGGAACTGAGTTAAATGTTGGCATCACTGTCTTCATCGTTTTGAAGTTTTTGGTTGTATTGGAGTTGCTGCAATCTATCACATCCCCACTTTAAGACCAGCATAAAATCGTAGTTTTTTTTCCCACTCTATACCATATACAGATGGTATGGATGTTGACTGTCAATTAATGTCATTTACGGAATCCAATTTGGTTAATAGTTTTGACAGGTGTCATACAATCTTTGGCAGTTTTGATCATGGAGTTTATTATTCTTATTATTAGGCAAAAAGTATCTTTGTTATTCAATCTTATTACGAAAATGAGCGATCTATAATAGTAACTCTTCGTAAAACTCGGTCAACATAATCGGCCTAGTGCAAAGGTGATGTGTTTTGAAAAAAAAACTGGTTCGGTATCAGGTCAAACTCCATATCAGCATGCTCGGCCAGCACGTACACCCCAAAATATCACCACTGTGAGCGAAAGTGTGCAAAACTAGCGAGGCACCTCATCTCGTCGCCGAAGTCACTTTTGGCACTTTTAATTTTATTTGCACGCCAATTGAAGTCTTTGGACCATCTACGACGCCGCCGATTTGTTAACTGGATGTTGGATGGCCAGGGCAATATATCATCGAATTTGATATTTCCCTATGAAGCCAGTTTTTGATGGATGGGTAAGTAAATAAATAAAATTATCATTTCTGGGGACCGGAATATCCATACGAGTCACTGTATGGTGCAGATTATGGGTTGGACGCATCACTGGGCACTTTTTCGAAGATGAGGTTGAAGAGACAGTTACAATGAATTGAGAACGTTACCGCAGCAAGTTGACCGGCTATTTTTTTCCAAAATTGAAAGAATTGGGTCTGGACAATCTCTGGTTTCAACAAGATGGTGCTACTGCCCACACAAGCCATCAATCAATCAATTTATTGCATACGAAATTTAAAGATCGCGTTATTTCGATTAGAGAAGAAGTTAATTGGCATCCAAGGTCAGGCGATTTGACACCTTTAGACTTCTTCCCTTGGGGTTATTTGAATAGTAAGGTCTATGTCAATAATCCAGCAAAAATTCAGGATCTCAAAGATAACATTGAAACTTATTCTTTAAAAAGCCATCAATAATTTTGACCTTCAGATTGTCGCATGCAACAGAAGCCGTGATGGTTACATGAACGATGTCATGTTCCATTAATAATTTTCATAGAGCGAACTTTATTAATCAATAAAATTCTATGAGATATTGATTTCACAATAAGTGGGTGTTTAATTAAAATTAAACTACTCCACACTAGCTGTTTGGTTTACGTTTAATACTTGTTTTTAACATTCACACAATCTCCTTGTTGTATAATCCTCTAAATCTTGCAATTTGATTTCAGCATAACTTTCATAGACAATCCGTGCTGGATAATAATCTTGCTAAGCTTTATAAGAGAAATATACATACCATACATTCTTTTTTGCAGACTGTATAACTTCGTACTGATTTATGGGTAAGTTGGCGTCCACAAAATGTTGCCAAGGCTTCTTCGGCGTAATTTTTTTTTTTTTTTTTTTTTTTTTTTTTTTTTTTTTTTGTCGTAGTGCTACAGAAACTGCTTTGCAAATTTTTGTCGCCCTACCTAGAGACTTTGTTATGTCTTAAATTACTCTAGCCATGTCTTTATTACCTGAAGCGCGATGACCCCTTTGCGCAGCATGTGTTAGTTCATCAACAGGAATGTTTTTTCTAAGGTAATTTGTTTCTTGCCGCTTGATTCCCCGAATTATTATTTTGTCGGTCGCTTTGTTGTACATGTATGTTAAGTAAGTAAAAAAAAGATGTTCAATTAGCCATTCTTGATTTTTTTGTCAAAAAACGGCTCTATGTACTGTTACACGTGAGCCATTTTCGCTTGTAAACAATCTAAAAGTTGATAATGATATTCGTGAATTCGGATAATTTCTCAGAAAGGAACTTCGGTAACTACTATTAATTTTGCCTCTAAATATTTTAGTTTTGCATCAAACAGCCTCTCTGTGCTTTCTCTTATTAGGTTGTGTATCTTTATCTTATTTTCGTGAAATCATGGGAAAACTGAGTACAAAGTTATTCAAAACATTCATCCATATTTAAAATAATGCAAAAATGCTTTTAATTTTGATTGAGTTTGTAGAGCTTCAAAAAAAAAAAAATAATAATAATAATAAATAAATAAAAAATAACGATACAAAATTACTGGACTCATCGGAAAGTAATTTGGTATTGTTTTTATGAAATTGAGAGACGAATAGAGACTAATAGTGAATAAATATCTTATCAAGTTATTTATGGTACATTCTAGTCCAATACTTTTTGCAATTTTTCTGGTAGACTTGTTGAACTAAATGAACTAAATATTTTCATGCAGGAAAAAGTAATTGACATATGTTTAATTTTTGACAACAGAATCGCGAGTGGAACTAAAAGGTTACCGCGACTACCACGCTCATCTTCCATCGGGAAACGTAAGAGGCGGGTCATCCCTATTCATAAGAGACTGAATTGAACATACTTTAGAAGCAATAATTGAACTTGACAAATTTCAAATGACCATGGTGCGCGCTAAAAATAAAAATTACTCTTTTAATATATCCTCAATCTATTGCCAATTGCGCTGCAAAATAGAAAAACAAGAATTTATTGACCTATTCAACTCTCTTGGAGCAATCTTTTTTATTAGTGGCGACTTTAACGCGAAGCACACCTTTTGCGGCTCAAGGTGTATCTCTCAAAAAGGCAAAACTCTTTACAGGGCTGGTACGGAATGTGGTTGCTATTTTTACTCAACAGGCAAGCCGACATATTGGCCCTCGGATGTCGCCAAAACACCCGATCTAATAGATTTCTTTATCGGAAAAGGAGTAAACGCTAGTTACGTTAAAGTTGAAGAGGGCTTCGATCTTTCCTCCGATTATTCTCCAGTTATCCTCTCATTGTGCAAATCCTTGATTAAGAAACAAAGACCACCCAGACCACCAAAAACTCACTGGGAAGATTTCCGAATAGACGTTGTAGACAATACTGAGTTGAAAGTAGCACTTAGAATGCCGTATCAACTTGAAAAAGAAGTTGAACGTTTCGTTGAAGTCATACAGCAAGCGGCCTGGAAGAACACTTCCCGCGAATCGAACAAAGTTCCCAAAGTCGGCGTAAGATATCCACCGGAAATCAGAGAAATGATAAGGAAGAAACGAAGAGCGCGGAAAAAGTGGCATGAAACCCGGGCACCACAAGATAAAACGTCCTTTAATAGGCTCTCCAACTTGTTAAAAAAAATCGATCAAGGACTTCAATAATCAAGGTATTAATAACTACCTTGAAAGACTCACAACGACAAAGGATACCAACTACTCCATATGGAGAGCCGTTAAAAGTGTTCGAAAGCCCCAAATACACGTGGCACCAATAGGAAGAAACCAGGATGACTGGGCGGAAGAAGATAAGGAAAAAGCTAATGTTTTCGCCGACCATCTTGCAGAAACGTTTAAACCATTCGATGGGGGGGTGCTTCCTGAGAATGTCAATACGCTAGACGTGACGACAAACTTTCCAGTAGAAAAGGCTACACTTAGGGAACTTAGACAAGTTATAGACACGCTTAAGCCCAATAAAGCCCCGGGATATGACTTAATAACGGAAGAGATACTTAAAGCGTTGCCGAAAAAAGGTTTGCTAAAGCTGCTCTATCTTATAAATGCCAGCATTAGATTAGAGCACGTACCGCACCAGTGGGAAGTCAAGTCATATAGACCAATATCGCTTCTTCCGATTACATTGAAGGTCTTCGAGCGAATCCTTCTTAATCGTCTTAAACCAATTACCGACACAAATTCCTTCTTGCCTGACCATCAATTTGGCTTTAGAAGCCAACACTCTACAGTTAACCAAGTGCATCGAATAACCGATGTAATTGAACGAGCAATCGAGTGTAAGTTAGTCTGTTCAAGCGCATTCCTAGACGTTTCGCAAGCCTTTGATAAGGTATGGCATGAAGGCCTTAAATATAAACTCCGACAAGCCCTACCCCAGCAATTGTCTTATATTTTAGGTTCATATCTGGAAGACCGACTCTTCCGTGTGAGACACGGAAACGAATATTCCACTTTTAAGACAATAAAGGCGGGGGTGCCGCAAGGAAGAGTACTTGGCCCTCTGCTATATTTGCTTTTTACCCGTGATATACCGCAAACGGACGACACTGTCCTAGCCACATTTGCTAATGACACTGCCATTTTCGAAGAAACAACTACCAAGTTGCAACGTGCCCTTACACGGATTAACAATTGGACAAAGACTTGGCGAATCGCGCTTAATGAAAACAAGTCTGTCCACGTGAACTTCACTCTCAAGAGAATCCACCTGGACATATGGTGTACAACTTTGGGGTTGTACTAAAAATAGTAACATTAATGTATTACAGACATTCCAAAACAAAGTTCTTCGAGGTATTGTTAATGCGCCATGGTACATTAGAAACGATGATATCCACAGAGACTTGGGAGTCGAAAACATTCAGAACGTAATTAAAATGTTTGCGCGAAAACATAATAATCGATTAGAAGGTCATACGAATATTTCTGTTAAACAGATCCTCGACGAAACAAATTTATTGCGCCGTCTAAAAAGAACTAAGCCTCTCAATCTAGCGCGGTGATTAGCAGCGCGTAATTTTTCTAAAGTAAACAGGAATTTTCAATGGAAAATCGCCTGCAGGAGATCTTATAAAAACAAAATAAAATGCGATAGAAGAACTGCTTGTTGAGTGTGAACTCAGTCGTGGTTTGCATAAGGGAGGTGTTTTTTAGTGAGTAAGAATCTCACACTACTATAGGCTCCGGGCCTATAGTGTCTATAAAGATTTCTCACCTTCCCATGAAAAAAAAAAAAAAAAAAAAAAAAAACATTCTGGTAGTAGCTTGATTCCACGCTTATAAAATTTTTGCTCGCAAAAAACTGATCCAAGTGATTTTTGACTTCCTCAACTGAAGTAACTATTTTACCGTGTAAAAAATTTTGTAGAGACCGGAGCAAATAATAATCAGAAGATGACATATCTTTAGAATATAGTGGGTGTGGCAGTCGATCCCAACCAAGCTGTACAAGCTTTTGACGATTTACCAAACTTGTATGAGGTCTCGCATTATCTTGGTATGATAAATTTAATCTCCCAGAGATCTCACGACTTATTCGCCGGTTTGCATGAATTCATACATTTATTGTGTCTTCATCAGCCTCAATTGGACTTCCAATGCGTGGTGCCAGTTTTCGCACTGGCGTTCTGTCAATACATACAGCATTTTCACTTTTTCGATAGTAAAGAAGTAAAATATGCGAAAAATGCTGCTTTTCACTTTCATCATTTGAAATGGCACCAACCAAAAACTACTGCATAGAATCAATCGAACTTTTTTACAAGTAAGTCTTTTTATATCAGCTATCAGAATATATCGATTATGCTGCTTAAGTGTTCCGAACAATCCAATAGTGAAAATTTCTCCAATAGAAAGTATGAATTCCAAGATAGGTAACTTTTGAAATTTTGCGGGCAACGTACATTTGATTATCGATATTATTTTTATTTTTTATTTTTTTTCTGTGTTGGTACACATGTCCCGAATATATGTTCTCAGAGTCAAGTTTATACATATAAAACATACTTAGTTTATATTTGGTAGATAGAAAGGTAAGACCTGTTTTGGTGTGCTCGGCGTTTTTTAAACTTAAAATGTTGACAGTGGCATGTTTAAAAGTGGTAAAAGCTCTTTCAAGATGGCTGAGAAGGTGCCAATGACGAACCTCGCTCTGGGCGCCACAGAACATCAAAAAAAATTATAAGGTCAAAGCTCCGGAGAAAATTGTCGAATTGCCATAAGAGAAGTTGCTGAGGATGTTGGCGTATCAGCATATTGACTCGTGTCATGCAATTTTTTCGAATGTTTTCGGCATGAGACGTGTAAGTTTATTCCGAAACTTTTTAAATTTGATCAGAAGAACCGTCGCATTAGCAACGCTCAGGAGCTCTTGAATGACGTCAATGATGATCCTGACTTGCTCAAGAGGGTCATTACTGTTCCCTGTTCCTGTACCTGTTCCCAAAACTGAAGAGACCTATGAAAGGACGGAGATTTGCAATGATTGAGGAAATAAAAACATCATCGCTGGAGGAGATCAAGGCTATACCTTGCATACATACCTACCTACTTACCAAATTCATGATAAACATGAAAAAAATGCAACGCAAGTTTTTTAATGTACGGACATGCAGAAAACAAAGACTGAACGTATCAAGGAGTGCTATGATCTGGCTGTTGTCCCATCTAACTGGTAGGGCCGACAGACGTGAACACGCTGCCACATAACGTCATATTTAAGTAAGCTATATTTTAATGTTTGCAATTCTGTCAACTTTTTGTCAAAAACACCAGTCAGCGTCTCGCCTGAAACTTGAGTATTTATTATTTTTGGACAGAATTTTCCGTTCTTTCATTTGCTCGTACTATTGACTAATTTCGCTTTTTTTTTTTTTTTGTTAAATAACGCGCCTAAAAGGTTAGGGTATCTTTCAAATGCTTGCACACAGAGCGGGCGAAGGAAAATTAGGGACTAAAGAAAGATAGGTACCGATGTGCGTTGGTTTTAAATGTTTGAATGTTACAATAACTAGGAAATAGAGAGCTCGGCAAAGCATTGCATAAGCGAGTTGTTCGGCTTATGAACGAATCACGATGAGCATTCATAGCGAGACGAGTATTACGGTTGAAGGTTTGGAGGGGTGGAATGCTATTGCTCTACGGAGCACTGCTGGTGGAAGTAGCGATAGAACAATGTGAGACACGAGATATTTCATCGGTGTTCGAGGTGTCCGTTGACTGAGTGATATTACCATCACTTATGAGTTTTATCTCACGGTTTTGAATCCTATGTAGCAGGTGCAGAGGTGTTTTAGGAGCGGCTGACCAGATGTGGGCATTGTACTTCAATTTTGAGCGGATGAATGCCTTTTATATATTGTTGCCAGGCCAGAGGGTGTGAAATATTTCTTACATCACTTGAGATAACCTGGCATTGTGCGGCATTTTTGGCCACACCGAATATGTGGTGATTCCAACGTAAATTGTCACTGACATACATACCGATAATGAATAGTTTTTCGTTTTCGACGTTACAAGTGCCATTCATATATAATGGCTGGGTTTTTAAATTTCGCTTTAATGGCAGCAGGCAGCATTGTATTTTGGAAGCATTAAATTCCACTCTGTTGATAGTTCGCCAATTGGTTATGCTGCTAACATCGGAATTTAATGAGCTTAACACACGCTGCCGTTCCCGTTCTATAGCCGAAGAGCAGGCACGTGAGTCTGAGAACGAATATGAAAAGCAGAGAATGCTGTCGTCAGCAAAAGGATATATTGAATTAGAATAGACAAAATGGAGCCCTGAAGCACATCAGTATTTATTCTGTGAATATTAGACTTCAATCCAACTAAGATAAGTTAAATTGAACCTTCCGAAAGGTAGTTTCTTTCTTAAGGAAGAGTGTCATCGATCCCAGAATCACGCATTTTCGTCTTTTGTCTGGCCTGATGCCAAGCTCTGTCAAATGGCTAAGAAATATCAAGTGCAACTATCTTGCTTTCACCAGATTTATGTATTTTTTTGTTCCACTTGTTGGTGAGACATAATATCAAATCACCAGTGGACATGTTGCTACGAAAACCGTACTACTGGTCATTGAGAGGTTTTCGTATTTCGAGATATTTCATGAGCGTTTCCATGACCTTGGAAAGAAGGGACGTACGTGCAGTAGGTCTGTAGGAGAGGAGAGAAGAAGATTCGTCTCTTTTAGGGACAGTCTGAACAAACGCTGTTTTCCATCTGCTCGTCAAGAGTCTCAAAGAGTAGGATCGTTGGAAAAGCTTACGCAGGTATTTTGCCGGCGTAAAAGAACACTTCTTAAGAAGAAGGGGAGATATACCATCTAAACAAGCGGATCTATGGTATGTATGTTGAGGTCTTTAAGTAACATTGCTACTTCACGAGTGCGAAAGTGGGTTCGCTTCATTGAAGCTTCTATGCATTCAATTGTAGGTGGAGATAAATCACAATCTGGAAGTACTGAGCTGGCCGTAAAGTGTGCAGCAAGCAAGATTGGCCTGACAGCTGGAATATCATTGTAAGCGTTGGGATAGAAGATGAGGCAGAATTTCTGATATTTTTGATTAACGACCAAAAGCTTTTACTAACTTTAGGACATTGTAGTAGTTTCTGCTTTAGCAAAAAAAAAAAATAATTCACACGTTTAAGAAAGACGTTGCAGTCATTTCTAGCTCGTTTGTACTTTTTTCGGTTTTTCTCTTTCGGGTTGGTCTGGAAGGACGGAAAAAATTTTTTCTAACCCTGAAAGCCTCTTTTTCTTTTGTTACTTTGATACTCTTCATCCAATGAGGTATTATACAAAAGATCTGATTCCAAAGAGAAAAGTGTCTGTGATAATACCAGCAGCGGCATCAATGTCGTTATCGAGGAAATATAACGACTAGTTGAAATTCCTAAAGAAGCTGTTAAGTCCGCTTCGATTTATGAATATTTTCCTTAACTGTATGATGGGTGTATGAGAAATAAGCTAATATGTCACAATGGTCCGACGAGCCTAGAGGGGAAAGCACATCAAAAGTGTACTTATCTGCGTGAGAAGTTAAAAATAAGTCCAAGGTTTTAGCGGTATGACTATGAACGTCTGGTATTCGTGTGGGCTCATTTACAAGGTGGGTCAATCTGTTTTCCACAGCGAAGATCTCAACACACTGTCCTTTAGGTTTTGTCTGTCCAGAATGTCGAATCTATCCAGACTACAAAATTTGTCATGGGTATTCCTCAAATCACTCAACTATCTAAATGGCAAGCATTGAGTAATCAACTCAAATAAAAATTTTTACACTTTTGCAATTGTTCTGGGGTTTTTTGACAATTACAAACCGAACGTTTAAAAAATACGCTTCCGATTCATAATTGCTACCAATATTTTAAGTTTCCTGTTCAATTACCAGTCTTATGGCCATCAGTCGGTCACTGATTTTTGATGCGCTAATGACCTTATTTAGAACATCTGCTGACAAAAGTTTAGGACCTCCGCACGTTTTTCTTTTTCTTTTTTTTTGTTCTGCCCGTCATAGTACATTTTATACGCTTTCTTTTTCAAGTTTAAGCAGGGGCTCTGTTTTTGATGTTAGGCTACCAAGTTCCAGAATGCGTATAATATCGATATCACGTTGCCGTACTACGATTCAAACTTGTATCCAAACTAATTAAAATTCATAAGATTGTGACTCACAAATCATGTCAACCAAAGTGGACTCATCGTTATTTTGCAAAGATTTTGACTACTTTATAGGGTGGTTAAACATGCGTACGTAAGCACACATCTGTATGGTATAACCTTGATACTATCCGAAGCCCATTGTGTTTATTTCCACGGCGATGACATCAAGGTGACCTACCAGGCTGTTCAGCATATTTTTTGTCATCAATAACAGAATGTGTTTACATATTTTTATTTAATATACATAAACTTAAATTCGCTTTTTTTGTTAGAGAAAATACAACTACGCAGTAAAAACAAAAACAACAAGTAAAACAAATATTTATCATTTAAAATGGCTTTATTACATCTCAAAATACTCTCCAAGAATATCAATATGCTTCTGCATGCGATTGTACCAATTTTCGAAGTACTTTTTCCACTCGGTAGTATGTTTCTGTTATTGTTTTTTCCTTTCTCCAAATATTTAACGTGGATCATACCTCGCGCGTCCCAAAAAACAATGGCTATCACCTTTCCGGCCGAAGGCACGATTTTCGCCTTCATTGGAGCACGTTCATCAGGTAAAACCTATTCTTTCGATTGTTCTTTAATTTCTGGTGTGTACCAATGAATCCATATCCCATTGACGGTTTTGAAACGACGCAGAAACTCCTCCGGATTTCAATTAAAAAGGGTCAAGCACGTCTTTGAAGTGGTCGCACGATTGCGCTTGTTTTCTGATATGAGGAAACGCGGCATCCATTGCGCGGACAGCTTTCTCATGCTAAAAATCTCATGCAGGATATGGTTTACCCGTTCAATTAAGATGCCTTCTATCTCAGGCAACCCGCGAATTTTCACTCGGCGGTCCGCAAATATGAGATCATAGATTTTGCACACGGTTTTCTCTGTGGTAACCGTTTTTGGACCACCTGAGCACGGTTTATCAAAAACCAATGTGCGGCCACGGCGAAACTCTGCGAACCAATGGTAAATAGTTGTACGGGAAGGTGAATCGGTCCCATACATACCATCGAGAATGGGCTTGATTTCCTCGCAGGTTTTGCCACTGAAAAACTAGAATCGGATCATTGAGCGATACTGCTTTTTTCCATGGTCGAAAAAAACTCTAAGAAGATGTTTTGAAATGATTGCTAAAAGAGGTTATACTTAATGATGGGTCACTCATTTTGCCTCAGTAGAGCCACCTATCTTTCAATCCGGGTACCGATCAAACAGTCTTCGTTTTTACGAGTAAACCATAGATCTATATTTTGTCGCTTGTCACGAACTTATATACGTCTTTCGAAGTACCGTGGTCAAGTTCTTTCAACATTTCTTTGAACCAATCGACACGAGCCTCTTTTTGAGTGATTGTCAAGTTATGCAATACCCAAGACGAAGAAATGTGCATGCAATATTATGGTAAATGTACGCGAGTTGACCTAATGCCTAGACATGCCTTAATTTTACGATAAGTCACATGGCGATCGTGTAATATCAGTTCCCGCACATCATCGATGTTTTCTAGCACAACAACCGATTTTGAACGATCTTCAGGAAATTCGTCCTACAGCGAACGGCACATGATTGAGTTTCATCTCTAAAAGTCGAAGCATGTATACCATTAAATACGTCAAACTTTACAATGATGATGTCAGATTTGACGTATCTACACCGGTATTTCTATATCTCAAAGCTTAAGTAAACTACGTATAAGCATTTTTAAATTTAAAAGAATCATTGGGAAAAGCTTAGAGTTGTAATACTTTTCCACGTTCATAAGCTCATAAGGTTTTGTTCTTTTCCGAACATGGTCTCGTTCATTTAAGACTGTCTCCATTTCGGAGTTCATGTGACTTTGTAGTCGCTAATTGTGCAATACTGCGGTTTTTTTTAACAACTTCTGTTACCATTTCAATTTATAGGTTGCGATGTAAATAGTTATTTCTTATACTCGTATACCAAGAAACATTTACTATTCCACGAAGAACTTTGTTTTGGAATGTTTGGATAGTTTCTAAATTTGTTTTCTTTGTACATCGCCATAGTTGGATGCCATAGGTCCAAACGGGTCTCAGTACTTGTTTGTATATCATTATTTTGTTCTGGATAGATAGCTCTGAGTAACCAGTACATTTTTCAATATTTAAGATTTAGTGTTTCTCTTTTCATTTTAATGTGCTCTTTCATTTTTGCGTCTAAATTCGTTCAAAGATATTCGGCAGTATTTGCTATTATCGTTAATAAAAATCGCAAGATTGCTTAGCTTTTCATTTGTAAAGTTTTTATTAATTGATTTTGTTTCATTAGGTTGCATACGCCATTGTTGAGTCTAACGTGTTACTTTATAAACTACATTTTGCAATATCCCTGTTGCCTTTTTAACGTTTCTATTAGGCACCAATATAGCAGAATCATCTGCAAATGTGGCGATGATAGTATTGTTATCGACTGAAATATCTTTGGTATACGAGTAAATCAAGTAAAGGGTTGGTCCTAAGAAACTTTCTTGTGGCTTCAATTTGCTTGAGTTCCGAACGCTCTTGTTCATAGAGTAGCCTAAAGAATCGGCCTGTAACATATGATTTCAGTAGTTATGATATTGCCTGGGTAGGTATCTATGCAGTTAAAGTCTTGAGTAGCATCTAAAAATAGAGCCGAACATACTTGTTTTCCTTCTAATGCTTTTTCCAAAAGATCAGTAATTCGATGTACTCGTACTAGATCTATGTTGGAGTGTTTATTTCTGAAACCAAACTGATAGTTTGGGATTACTTTTTTTCTTCTATTATTGTTCTAATTCTTTTGAGGAGCCATAATTGGTAAAAGCGATATTGGTCTGTAAGATGTTACTTCAGTCGGTGGTTTACCCTGCATAGGTATAACTTTGATTTCTGCAATTTTCCAATTTGATGAGGCCCTTATTGGAACTTGAGACATGCATTTATTATGTAATGGAATTTTTTGTGGGCTACTGATGGCATTTCTTTCGAAACTTGAACAGTAATTAGGTCGTACCCTGGTGATTTTTTGTTTGATAACTTATGTTGGCACATGCTTTTTATCTCTTTGGGGAATTTCACGGGTTTCCGTTCAATTTACCGTCTTGTATTTGTAATCGGGGGCTTTGTATCTGTTGTTTTTTAAGGCGTTTGATTGTTTTCCATAAGGGTTAATCGGTAGAAGCATTTGTCGTCAATCTCCTAAGGAGCCTACTAAATGTATCATTTTTGAATTCACGGATTATTTTTCTTTTAATCATTGTTTAGACGGTTAAATGCAGACGTAGTTTGCCATTTTCTTCAAGCACTTCTTTTTTCCAATATTAATCCTTTTATTTGCATAAGATATTTTATCTCAGTGGTAACACTCCAAATAGAAACTCAACTTTTTATAGTTGGCGCGTTAATAATCGAGCATTGGTTAATGTTCCAATCGCACATAGAACCAAATTTTCTTATTTTTTTTTACTGTTACTAAATGTTTTAACAAACTACCTAATGCTATTCGATGAAATCCTTATTTTCACTCGTTTGTAAATAAAGTTAAAGATTGGGTACTTACTATAGATTATCCCATTATTGAATCGTTCTTTCGATATGAGTCCTAGGATTCATTATTTGCTTTATGTTTGTACTTATCTTTATTTTTTATAACACTTATAACTACTCCACATCAAAACTAACTTTAAATAGTTACAGAATAATTATTATTATTCGTTTCACAATTATTATTAAGAATTATTTAATTGTTTAATTCAATTGTTATAATTATTTAAATGGAATGAATAAAATTAAAATCAATCAATCAATAAATCAACCAACCTCCTATTCAAATGTAATGGAGGACTCGCTTCTGCTGCTTGTTACACATCAGTAATAAATTGTTCTGCTTCAAGATCAATTTGCTCAATTGTTTCCATAGGAGACCTTAGTTTTATGAAACTAGGATTACTTTCTTTTCTTATTTCAACATCATTTAGTGTTAAGATCATTGAACTATGGTCTGACGATAAATCGTTATTACCTTCCACACTTATATGTGGCCCTTATACTTATACGTAGCCATTAGCTACGAAAACGTCAACAAGTTCTGGTATTTTATTTTGATAGTTGGCTAGCCTAAGGAAAAGAATTCGCAGCTATGTTTGCGGCCTGCTTGGTATAGTCGTTTACGTTGTTATGAGCCTGGATCCCCAGTAGGTGTGTTTAGCATTGAAGTTTCCACAAACAAGAAAGTTGTGTCCTATCATTTTCAAAAGTTCTGCATAGTCTTCTTCAGTGGGAAAGCGCCTCGGTGGGCAGTATACTATATTGCTACTATCTTGAACTCTTTCTTGTTTATATCAATATTAGTTATTGTTATTCGCATGTTTTTATTTGTGAAATAAGATTCCTCGTAGTGCTTGAAGCCGATCCTCCTCTAGTTTTATCTGCTGGATGTGGCATATGATAATATCAAGAACTTGCTCTCTCACAAAGGGTTTTCCGACACCAGACAAATGTCTATATGTTCGATGTCTAAAAAGATGCTTAATTCGGATGTATGTTGCAAAAGACCGTTTATATTCCATGTTGCGATTTTAAGAGTTCTGTCCATCATTATTCATTAAGGGCGAATTTTTCGCTTAGCTGTTGGATGTTTAAGTCCTGTTAATCAATCCTTTTGAGGAACAATTAGAGAATTTCTTTAATTAATTTCATTCTTTCGCACATTTCCTTTTTACAAATTTGTGAATAAGATTTCTTTTCATCATTTTTTCTTTATGCAGTTGGTTCTTGGATTTGTTTTTCATGGTTGCCTTTTTGTTTACAATCGTATTTTTTTTATACGCTGATTTAGTTAGATTATTTTTAGTATGATTGCATTTGACTTTAGAATTTTTTGGAAACTGGACATTGTTAATAGCTTGCAGGATGGTCGCCTTGGCAGTTCACACATTTTGCTTTCAATTCCTTATTTTTTGGACATTTCTTTAACACAAGCATATTCACGGTTGCAATATTTCTGAGTATGGCCGAAGGCTTGACAGATTTTACGTTAAGAATGAATCTTATAACTTTGCAATATAGGGTTTTCGAATAACGACTTGGGACTTTTTTTTTTAAATAAAATCAAACCACTTGAGATATTTCAAAAACTTTATTTTTGGCTTGAAGTACAATCAAAACATTTATGAATGGAACTCGATTTCGGTCATATGACCACCGCGGGCACGTTTGCAGCGGTCGATTCGTTGGACCCAATTTTCAACGACTCGGCCACACCAATGTTGGCTCTGGGCTCTTCCAACGTCGTTAGCGTGTTGGCATAAGCCAATGACTTAACGTAGCCCCACCGAAAATAGTCAAGCGGCGTTAAATCGTACGAACGAGGCGGCCAATCGACTGGCCCATGTCTTGAGATAGCACGCTTACCATACTTACTCTTCAATAAATCGATTGTAGCGTTTGCTGTGTGGCTTGTGGCACCATCCTGTTGAAACCACATGTCGTTCAAGTCCATATCTTCCAATTCAGGCCAAAAATAATAGGTGATCATGGCGCAATAACGCTGACCATTCACGGTAACGTGACGATCGTTATCGTCGACGTAAAAATATGGCCCAATAACGCCGCCGGTATGCAAACCGCACCAAAAGTTATTTTTTGTGGATGAATTGGTGATTCATGAAGCACATGTGGGTTTTTACCCGACCAATAACGCATATTTTGCTTATTGACGAACCCATTGACCCAAAAATGAGCTTCGTCACTGAAGATGATTTTGCGATGAAATTTATCATCTTGGCGCATCTTCTCCAGAACAAAATCGGAGAACATAGCTCGTTAATGTACTTTACCATGATGAAAATGTTGAGCTTACTGAATAAATTGACAGTGACAGCTTGATGATTAGTGAAAGAGTGCGTTCACAAATTAAATTCAAAGTTATCAAGTACCTATTGGAGAATTCTATATATACAATGTATAATTTAATTTATATTTGTTGTTATAATTTATTTGATTATTAGGTCAAAAAAGACTAGAAAATTACTTTAATACAAAGGATAAAACTTTAAGCAAGAAAAATCATTTGTGGACCTTACACAGATTGGTCATAATTGCCGGTAGGCTTAGGGGTTACATGGGTTTCGAAGGCTGAAAAAAAAGTGTATTTTTACCAATTTTTTTTTTCTTATATACCATATAAAATGAAATATTTTATTCACACAATTTACAAAGTATTAAAGATACATGTTTGACAAGTACTTTGTGAAATTTGTATTGAAAAATCTTAAAAATTCAGCTATTGACACTTCATTCCCCTTAACCCCTCAAAAACAGTTCTTTCGCCTTGGTCACAATAACTCATGGTAGGTTCATCTGAAATTAAAAAATCTGTTTATAGATTTATAAAGCCCGTATTTATTGCCTCATAAAATAAATTGTGATAAAAAAAATATAAATAAATAAATCCTTCGTCCAGGTCCAGATCGGTTCATAATTTTTTGAGAAAACCACCAACTTTAAAAATAGAGTTTTAAGAAAAACGCGATTGCAGTTTTAAGTTATGTTTGACGTGCCCTGATGGGCGGTACTTCCGAAGGGTATGTCTCTAAGAATTTTACCCTGATCGATTTGAAATTTTGGGAGAATATTCAAGACATGAAATTTTCAAACAAACAGTTTTCTCCAACGTATAACAGTTCGCTCAAACATCTGAGGCTCAAACCTGCTTGTAGGCATGAACGAACTCTTATATCCTTTTTCTTTGAACCTGCCTTTCATTGCTTTTACGTCTGCTGCGTAAGTCAAACTTTTTTTTTTGTCATTACTGTACTTAAGCTTTGTTCAGTCGATTCCCAGATCTGACAATATTGTCAGGTCTACCATTGGTTTGTCAATGAGTTGCAAATGAGCTGACACTAGGGAACTACCTTACAATGCTAAATTGTCAGATTTTGCGACATTTTGTTGTCAGATGGTTGGCCTGGCAATACATTGTCTAAAAAGATTGTCAGATTGAAAATTGTCACTTCACACAGTTGGCAGATGTTTGTTAAAAAAAAAATGGCGGATTAGTTGACAGGCATTGCCAGACAAATTAAAAATTGTTTTTTCATTCTGCATGCAGTGAAGTGAAGTGTTGGTTGAGAAATGTGAAATAATAAAAAATTAAATCGAAATTTAACAAAAGTATTGGAAAGCAGCCAGCAGGATGAATTGCCACAGAAACATCGGCGTGTTTGAACGAAGAATCGGGTGGCCCGCTGTCAGCAGGAGGATCTTACGTAAAATTGCTCGTCGAATTGAGAGCTGAGGAACCAAAATTGTAGCCCAAGTTCTTGGCGTATGAATTCTAAACAATTCGATGATCTTCTTGCTTTGGTGACTCCACATATCCAAAAGCAAGAAAAGAATATGCGCGTGATCATTTTAGCGGCTGAGCTGAGTATTTAATTCTAGACGCCGGAAACACCAGAAGCCCGGAATGCTGTTGCCAGCAAATTCAACGAACTGTGGCAATTTCCAAACTGCATTGGATCAGTAGATGGGTGGTGTTTTCAACCAATGCACATTTGGACAAACGCTGGATACAAATCAGCTGGGCTTTCCAGCACACAAAGCACTACCCGGTAGAGACTTGCCTGTTCTGTATGACCGTATATATTCGTTGCAGATGATGCGTTCGCTTTAAGGCACAACATATCGAAACCATACAGCAAACGCGGTCTTTCAATGGTGCGGCGAGTATTCAATTATCGATTGAGTCGCGCCCGCCGTATTATCGAAAATGTTTTCGGTATTACCATATGTCAGCACTTTTCTGAGTGCTGCGAAAGCCCATACATTTGGATGCCGAAAAGTCAAAGAAAGTTACGCCTGCGTGTTGCGTGCCCCACAACTACTTGAAGTGAACAAATAAAAAGAAGTATGCTCCGAGCAATTCATTCGAGCATTACAAAGATATTGACGAACTTTTCTTGAGTGATTGTTGACGTGATGTGGATGTGGAAGGCTGTACAATGCATCCATAAGAAGGATCACCTACTGATACTTTACTCGAAGCCAGAGATGTATGAAATGAGTTCAATACGTTCTTCATCGAAGAAGGTGAATTCGAGTGGCAGTATAAATTGTTTTGATAAAAAGATTTAATTTGCATTTTGAATGAATATTTATATTGTAAATAATTTGTGAAATTAAAGTGCTGTTTTTAATACTAATTATATTGGTGCATTCTCACTGGCGGTTTCGCCACTGTCAGTAGATTCTATTGTTGGCTGTATGATTATAATGGGCATCAGTTCATACTGCTGAAATGGTTTTTGCTGCGGTTGCTCGAAGGCTGTAATGCGAAAAAGGTAATGAAGACATATAAAAAATAATGAAACTGAAAATGCACTCGCTATCAGAGCAGCATCATCAGTTATGTCGTTGAATGCACGTCTGTTTTGATCTTACGAAAGCAGCTTGGTGTGGCGTTAAGTTGTGCATCTCGGAGGCCATATAGCCTCGTAAGGCAGTGGATGCTTTTTTTGCTTGCAAACTAGTAGAACGAATGGACTGCAGTGCCTCTACCGCAATCTGTTTCAAACCATCGCGGTTAGTATCTGACGGAGATGGCGATGGTTTTGACGAGGTAATACTGCGTTTGAGTCGTTGCCTGGACGTAAATGATGACGGTGACAAAAATTCGAGCGTATAATACTCGCCAAGTTCACATATAAGGGTTTGGTTGTCGATAGTTGAGTTCTGAAAAACGTACACACAGAACATATTAATAACAAATTCTGAAACATAAAACCAATAAAGGCGAAGAAATAGTTACCAGTTCCATAGACGAAATCGATTGGGTCAACTGGAGAACTTTGTTCGCTTCCAAAAACATCATTGCCTTAAAAAAAAACTTCCAGGTAATAGAAACTGATTCGCCAGCACCTTGACATAATTTTTTTTTTCGATATTTGTCAAGGTTGCTGTTAAAATTGATGCGGAGATTCGACCATTTACCTTTGCGGTCGTTTAGGGTCATATGGATGGCGTCTGCGACTTTCTGCAAGAAGGCTTCTTTCGTTTTGTATTTTGCGCATCCAGCATCCCATAAACTGCGTCGCGTCTCGATTTCGTTAATTAATTTGAAAATTTGATTTTGGATAAATTCACTTTCTACTTTCTTCCTATATGATTTTGAGTTTTTGATTTTTTTCCAGATTTCGACTTCAACCAGACGAAATGTTTGATCGTTTTTAATGTATTCGCAAATTATTTCATTCATTTTCACAACAAAAAAAAAAAACAAATGCAGCTTAAAAATGTAGAACAATAGTTTTACTCGAGAAATAATTACCTGACAATGAAGAAATTGTCAGACGTTATTAGCACAGCACATCTGACAATAGAAAATGAGTAAAAAAAATGTCCTTACCGCTTTCAATGGTCTGACAATGATATAATTGTGTGTTCAGTCGATTGCCAAATAACACACAATTTCATTGTCAGATGGCCCTATGACAATGATCTGACAATGTGTTTTCTGCAAATATTTTCAGACAAAATTGTAAGTTCACACGGTTGTAAAACTTTTGGAACAATTTTTCACTGACAGATGTGGCAATCGTCTGAACATAGCTTTAGACTACGTTCCAGCTTGTGCTTAATTATTTTACAAAATTCTAGCCTGGCCTTTCTGGATTTTTTTTACTTGTTTGCTATGGCACAGTAATGGATTCAAGCCAAAAGTACCAGTGGAGCTCATAGCTTTTCTGCACATCACACGTTAAATAAAATTTTTTGGGGCGACTGCCCGGTGTGGGCCAAGGTCTAGCCTCTCGCACTCATTTGTGTTTCACATTTTGACTTTGACAGAGTTTAACTTTCGAAGGTTTGCCATTGCCCGCCGAAAAGGTTATGACGATTTTGAAAAATTTTCTTTTGAGCTTTTTTTACCGGTATTCGAACCAGGCAGGCCAGTAAGTCAACCATCACGCCATTGCCACCACATCACACATGCCCTTGAAAAGAAAAACAAAGATTTTTAAAGCTTGACAAAGCATATACAAGGAGATAAGATATTTTGATTACTCGGTGAACATATATGTATGTACTTAACCAATTCCGCAGACACGTTGACTTTTAGAGAAAATTTTCAAGGTTCCAATAGAGTCCATTTCATTTGTGTTGTAAGTCGTAAAGACTATTGTGCGGAAAACTAACCCACTGATTTCAAACTACACTCCAATATTCCATGTGAATGCCCCAAAATATGTTGAGTGTCTTGAGCACATAACCTATATACATATTGTGGGAAGTGTAGTCATCCATTAAGGCATCTATAATGCAGGAGTAAATGGCAAAGGTATGCTTGCGGTTGCTCGGCTCTAGCTCGTAAGATTGGGATGGCTATTACCACTACCCTGTTCACCTTATCTTTTATCTCGTGCCAAAATATCAAAACGGAAGGACTTAAAAGAAAGGAGAAGAAAAAGATGTAAGGAAGAAAGAGGGAAGGAAAAAGGAAGATCACACCTGTATTCCATTACTACCGTGCAAGCCCGGGACGTTCGCACTTAAAACTAACTAATCCTACCCTAACCTAAACCCTTAATACTGAATTTAATTCAATGAATTAAAACTAAACCTACAGCTAACTTAAACCTATGTATCGTATACCGAATAATATGCCACAGGATCACACAGCGATGACAGCTCGTTACGACCAGAAAAAACCGGGTGTTGTTGGCTGAGGATGGCCAACCCACCCTTATCACACTTAAACACGACCAATTACTACCATTCTGGCTAAAACTGTGGAGACGAGGTTCCTCCCAGTCGCCACCTGTGAGTAAAGGAATTAACAAAAGTACATTACGTCATTTCCTGTCATGTCGTCATAGTCTGTGCGTCACGTCATGTCACAGTCGGCCCCATCGGCACCACTAGCGCTAAATTTAAGCCTTCACGATAGAGAGAGAGAAAAAAAAGATTTCACTTCTCCATACAATCCTTTACTTTATTAAAATAAAATATTACGATTACAAATGAAAACTTATGAACTAAAACGTTGAACGTTGAACTTATAGCTATAGCTTACCGATTATTACGGATCCCCACGTCGTCCTGGCGCCACCACTAGGAAGAATCCTTTTACTGTATGAAATCTAAGAAAATACTTTGTTCCCGCACCAAAGAAATAAAATAAAACTCAAACGAAAAATTACTTACACTTAACCTTAACCTTACTCTAAACATTAAATTCTAAAAAAAAAGCAAATCTAGATCTATTAGAATGCATTCTTCTATTTTTTCTATACCACCTTGATCAAAATCATCCCGGAATTTAATCAGAAAATTAAAAATACAAGTTTATTCATCTCAATCTATATTGTCCCCTTTAAAGTAATCCCCATCGACTGCAACACACTTACGCCAGTGCTTGATCCATTCCTTGAAACATTTTTTTTTATTCGCTTTTTGGTATGTCCATCAGTGCTTAATCTCGGCATCAGTGGTTTTTTAACTCGATTGAACAAAAAGAAGTCACAGGGAGCCAAATCAGGTGAATTCGGTGGCTGTTGGATGGTATTTGTTGCATTTTTCGTCAACGCACTATGAGACTGTGCGTTATCATAGTGCAAAATCCACGAGTTTTCCGCCCACAATTCTGGTCTCTTTCGGCGAATTGCTTCACGCAAACGTCTCATAATGCCCAAATAATACCCTTACTGTCTGGCCTTCTGGCAAAAATTCATAATGCACTACACCGTTGTAATTCATGAAAACCGTGAGCATTGCCTTCTTTTTTGACTGAAAACGACATGTCTTTTTTGGTTTCGGCTCATTTGGGAACACCATTCACTTGCCTGATGTTTGGATTGCGTGTCGTACTCATAAATCCACTTCCGTCTCCAGTAATGATCCTTTTGGTGAATGTGGGATCGGATTCAGCATCGCAAATCATCTATTTTGCGATGTCAACACGATCTCTTTTTTTGTATGAAATTGAGGTCTTTTAGCACCAACTTTGCTGCTACACGACGGAAACCCAAATCATTAACCAAAATGTCTTGAACAGATCCATAGGCAATTTTCAAGTCCTCCGCTATCTCATTGATGGTTAATTTGCGGTTGTTGAACAACATTTCTTTTACTTCGTCAATGTAAAGTAAATCTTTGATTGACTCAATACCACTTTTGAACCGCTCGTGCTACTGGTAAACGACCGTTTTCTTTAGAGAATCATTGCCGAAACACTTTTTCAACATTTCCAACGTTCGCGCACCATTAAATCTGTTTTTTACGCAAAATTTAATACAAGTTCGTTGTTGCAAATTTAAGTCCATTTTTAAAATTGTAAAAAATCGCCTACACACACAGAGATAGATGTATTCCTGGCTACGTAACTTTTGTAAATGTCAAGCTATGACGCTATGAGCTATGTTTGTATAATTTCTTGTTTTCCTTTTTTTTAGTTGGGGATGTCCCTCAAAGCACCTTTCTTAGGCGATGTAGCTACTTATGGAGCCCGAGCATCACCGAGTTGAAGCTTTGTATGCAGCCTTCCCATACACCAGGTTTAATTGGGTGTATCTTAGGGTACTGATGTCGGTACCATTTTTAGGCATAAGCGTAATGGCAGATGCGGTTAGATAAATTTTTTTTTTTTTTTCTTTCACAAAAAAAAAATTCGAGAGCTCGATATACTCGTATACTGTATGCGGTATCAAAAAAAAAAAAAAAAACCGAGTATACGCGTATATCCAAAGTGGATCAAGTCTCGACTCAAAAAAAAAACGCCATAATGCCACAACTTTGCGCGCCAATGTCTCGAACAAAAAAAAAATACTTCACACCCAAATGCAACCATAACTTCCATTTAATCGACCTTGCCGCTATCTCTCCAGACACCCAAGAAAAATCTGTCTGCGGATTCGATCAGCCTCTTGCACCAGAGTTTGAACTACTCAACACTCCCTAGGGCAAAAACGACAAATTCACGATAGGAACAAGAGCACAGAAGTGAGGGAGCTTACGAAGAAAGTAGAACGAAGGAATTCAAAAATAGGGTAACGATAGATAGGATCAGGTTCTGTGGTGGATTGGAAAGAGAAAGATTAGTAGGGCCAATTGAATCATTAGAAGGGGAAGATGTGTTTAAAAGAAGGGGTCAATTCATTGGGCTTGGAACAGTGACACAAATATGAACACCACAGATAAATAATTTCATTATTATTTTTTGTTTAAAAGGCTGACGCTGTAGTCAGAAATAAGCGATCAACTATTTAAGCGGACGGTTTCGCTAGAGCAATTTAATGAAAATATTTTGAATTTTTTTTATTAATTCTATCAATCCTTTCCAAGCCATAGACGACCTATTTTTTAGAAAACCTTTGACAAAAGGACTAAATGTTGTCAGCAGAATAACTTTGGGACGCTTGATTGAGGACTATTATATGAATGAAATTACATACATCAAGAGTGAATTAAACGATGTAAAGGAAGTGTGCACAAAAACTCGATGTTTTTTTGGCGTCACGGTACACTGGCATGCCGAAGTTTTTCAGGGACGCACAGCTATGACTGAATAGCTCTTTTAGTTAAAGCAATACATGCTGAATTTGGTCTAGACTCACAAAAATTACTAGCCACGGTTACTGATAATGGCAGTAATTTCGTCAAAGCCTTTAAAGAATTTGGCATACATAGGGATACTAAAAGTGATAGTGATAACATTGCTGAAGACTTAGATACTGAGCATATTTCTCATCAGTCAACAAACCTAGAATTGCCCGTACATATACGGTTTTCTAATAACGACTTGACAACTTTTTTTGTTAAATAAAAGGCAAACCATTTGAGATGTTTCAAAAAATTGTACTTGAAGTACAATCAAAACATTTATGAATGGAACTTGACTTCGTTCATATGGCCACCGCGGGCACGTTTGCAGCGGTCGATTCGTTGGACTCAATTTCAGCCAAAACGGCCGCTATTTTGCGTTCAATGTTGGCTCTGAGCTCTTCTAACGTCGTCGGCGTGTTGGCATAAACCAATCGACTGGCCCATGTCTTGAGATAACACGCTCACCATACTTACTCGTCAATAAATCGATTGTAGCGTGTGCTGTGTGGCACCATCCTGTTGATACTATATGTCGTCCAAGTCCATATCTTCCAATTCGGGCCAAAAATTATCAGTGATCATGGTGCTATAACGCTGACCATTCACAGTAACGTGACGATCGTTATCTTCGACAAAAAAAAAAAAAAAAAGATGGCCCAATAACGCCGCCGGCATGCAAATCGCACCAAACAGTTATTTTTTGTGGATGAAGTGGTGATTCATAAAGCACATGTGGGTTTTCACCCGACCAATAATGCATATTTTGCTTATTGACAAACCCATTGAGCCAAAAATGAGCTTCGTCACTGAAGATGATTTTGCGATGAAATTCATCATCTTGGCGCATCTTCTCCACAACCCAATCGGAGAAAGTACGTCGCGCTTCAAATGGTCTATCGGCTTCAATTCTTGAGTCAGCTTGATCTTGTATAGGTGTAAACCAAGATCCTTACGCAAAATATACCATAATGTGGTCTGAGCTTGAGAACGCCGTGGAATTGACTGATTTTGATCGTTTGCTACGGACGTCTGAACGGCAGCGATATTTTCGACACTTCGACCAACCCGTTGTCTCACTGACACAGCAACATCACACAACGAATATGTAGACTCAAATTTTTGCACTAAACTTGTTATTGCCAGTCTACTAGGTAAAGAATTACGTCCGAAAATTGGAGTTAACGCTCTTAAAATTGTTGTCACCGACTTCGAATATCTGTAGAAAATTTTTATAATTTGCAGACGTTTCTCGTTAGTGTACTTTACCATGATGAAAATGTTGAGTTTACTGAATAAATTGACAGTGACTGTTTGATGATTAGTGAAAGAGTGCGTTCACAAATTAAATTCAAAGTTGTCAAGTACCTATTGGAAAACCCATTCTGCCCACAAGCTCAATCGATGTGCCACTACGGTCGCTAATAAGGTATTACGAAATACCGGAACAACTATTGCCGATATTCACGACCAAATTATTAAAAAAATGCCATCATTTTGTACCAGAAAATGATGACTTGCGGAAAGTATTAATTTTTTGTTTTCCTGCAGAGTCGTATCGAATGTTTGTCGAGACATATGGTGATCATGCTCTATCAGAAGCAACATGCAAAAGATGGTTTCACTGGTTCAGAGATAACGATTTTGATGTGAGAAATGAAAAACGTGGAAGACCACGCCGAATTGCAAACAATATTGGATGCAGATGACCCTTTGAGTCAGAAACAAATGGCAGAAATGTTAAATGTTGCACAACAAAGAATTTCTGACCGTTTAAAGGCTATGGGAAAGATCCAAAAGTCTGGAAAATGGGTGCCACATAAATTGAATGAAAGACAGATGGAAAACCGAAAAACCACTTGTGAAATAGGTTTTGCATTGAATTGTTACTGGCGATGAAAAATGGATTTATTTGCAGAATATTAAAAGGAAAAAATCATGGGTTAGTCCGGGACAACCATTAATTTCAACTGCAAAACCAGATCGATTTTCCAAGTACACATCGCTACCGACAACAGATGATCAATTTTAATCATGCATTGATCGAAAAACGACCAGAATGGGCCAAAAGACACGGCAAGGTAATTTTGCTCCATAACAATGCACCCTACTGCTACCCCACCGACCGTATTCACCAGACTTGGCTCCTTCCGACTACCATTTGTTTTCATCGATGGGACACGCATTAGCTGATCAGCACTTCAAATCTTACGAGAAAGCCGAAAATTGGGTAACTTTTTTACACCTTTTTTTAGTGTATGCCTTCATGTCAGAATTGACGTCGACGGGATTTGCATATAACTACATACAAATTCTATGAGCCCGCGACCCACTGCTTGAGGAGTTTATGCATATACCACTACACTACGACCAGATTTATGAAACAATAATATTTGCTTTTAAATTTTTACTATAAAATAGTGGTACAACCCAATTTAATTGTTAAAAGCCAAGGAAAGGTGATATATTTATATAAATCAACGAAAATTATTAAGAGATACGCAACATCCATATGCTCCTGAAATTTGTGCACAAAATTCAGCGACTTGAATAAAAACGTGAGTACATAACTACTTATTAACTTTTCACTGGCAATCGGTGTTGTCTCCTAAATAATTAAATAATTCGAACAAATTTATATGTTTGCTTATACGTTATTGTAATAAATTGAAATAAAAAGCATCACCCGATATGAATCTGGCCCATATATGGTATCTTTCGTGTTAATATATCTTCCTTTGAGATGCTCCATAGTATATGACGAAGCCAGTTGCTGTGGAAGGGATATCCTTTTAGTGGATATTGTAGAAGATATCACATGTACATACGTAACATGCGTGTAAGCAGAGGCTAGTTCTTTTGAAAATTGTGAAAACGTGGGCCTAGATTTTTCGGATCACTCTGACCTGAATTTACTGATATTAACTTGTGCCTTTATTCTATTCTTTATATTGTTTCGCTATATAAGTTCATATGGCTAAATTCCATATCAGTTAGTGATTTGTCCACTATTGCTAAGCCACAAATTGGACAGCAATTCGATCTTGCGGTATCTGACTCCATTCAAAGAAGTGTATCGCTGAAGCCTCATACTGAGTCCTAAGGATGGTAAAAATTCATGGTATTTCATGCAAAGCGATAGAAACAATGTCTCATCCTCCATCCCAATTCACATTTACAACGAAGAGCAATTCAATTGTATCACCCTATACCGTGTCGAATCTTCTATGCGACCAATCCACTTTTCCACTTTTGTGGAAAATACATACAATACATGAGTACGCTGGTATATCTCATCTTCTTAAATGGTATCGAAACCACTTTGTCAATTCTACTCTTTAGGACATTTTTGTTTATTTTATTCTCACTTCTTTTACAGACCTATTGTATTGATAACCCTTCTTTCCAAAGTGATGGAAACTCTGAGAATCTCATGAAATAGCTATCAATACGATCAACTAGTGATTCGATTTCATTCTTTAATGATAAGTCCAGCCAAAATCTAAACCAATTTGGCGAAAGCAAAGTAGTTGCATGTGACACTTCAGAGGAATTTTATAGAATTTGGTATGGGCCTCTTTGTCAAAAATTTATGCATTTTAGATCAATGAATGTCTTTTTCACTGAATTAGAAATTATATGTCGATAAGTGTGTAATAGTCAGGAAATAAATGCGGTTGTGCCTGAGTGCACCGTTTTATTTCCGAATTACTTACTTAGGTGGCGTCATAGTTCGCAATGAACCTGGGCCTCAACTAACAAGCCTTTCCGGTTAGCTCACCAGTTACGCACTCCAAGTCTGATGAGGTCTTTCTATACTGCGTTGCCCATCCGGGTTAGATGCGAAGAATCTGCGGGCCGGAACATTGGTGTCTGCTCGCTCTATATGTCCTTTCCTTTTCCAAATACTTAGATGTCGCTATATAGCTCATACAGGACCGAACATCTTTCGAAGGATTTTTCTCTCGAAACAGCTGATGATATCTTTATCCGCTTATAATAGTCTAGCACTCCATATTTCGGTGCCATAAAGTACAATAGGACTGTAGATAGATAGATAGATAAGATAAGACTGTAGTAAATAGATTCTTACTTTTTCTGGATGGGGCCTTACTACTAAATTGCGACGTTCTGTCCATTTCGTAGGTATTGTGTTTTTCTGCTTGTTGATAGCATATACTTGGTTTGCTAAACAAATTTTAGCAGCTTCTGTTTCAATACTAGCAAACGCACAGGTGACAATCCGCCGTGATACCTAGGCAAGTACTTAGCTACGAACTTTGCCGATTAATCTCCATAGATATCCTCTATTCTATTTCCAACTGTATTTTGAATTTTTACTAATCAACACTTGCATGCTGCTTATATTAACAATTTTCCTTTTCTGACGACATTACTCTCTTTATTTCATAGCCATTATAAACTGCAAACATTCAAAACCAACGTACAATTGTATATTTCACTCCTCGTCCTAGGGGTATCTATATAAGTGGTAATTGCACGGCCTATGAAAAAAAACAAGTTACGAGGCAACAAAAAGCTTCGGATAGGGACGGATCTACTGTTGACAACCCCTGCAAACGAAGCAAGGACAAACAACTTCGAATAATGTTAGGTTACGTGCAGCTGAATTACAAGCGGAGGCCTGGAGTGCAGATATTACCGCCATCCGAGAAATGCGATGGTGTGGGCCAGGCGATTGTTGTCGACGGCAAAAAGAGCGCCTATTTGGATGCAGGTTTATTGTTAGAGACAGCTTTTAGCAAGAAGTCTTGGATTTCCGGCAAATCTGTTTCAAGATAAAATTTGTCAGCATTAGCATTTTATGGGCGCACGCCTCTAGAGTGCAGAAAGAGCTCTTGTACTAGACATGTGAGCAGCGTCTTAGCTATAACATCAAAATCGTTCTCGGCGACTTTAATGTAAAACTAGTAAGAGAGTGTATCTTTGGTAGTACTGTCTGAAAGTATAGCCTGCATGACATCACCTCCAAAAGCGGATTCAGACTAATCAACTTCGGCGGGACGTAACATTGTCGTAGCTAGTTCGCGGTTCCCATCAATTAATCGTCAACTAGATTGACTTCATTGTGATCGACTCAGATTAATTCTCCAGCATTATGGATTTCCGAACGTTCCGAGAGGCCAACATCGATCTTGGACCATAACCTATTTTATAGCTAAGGTACGGTTGTAAATATCCCAAACATTACAAAGAGGGGCTAATATTGTGAAAAAAGTTTGACGTCAAACGACTACAATCGCAGGAGATCGCCAAACCCTTTTCCGATGGAGTCTAAACTAATCTCTTAAGAGGTCGCATTCCGGCAGCATCTAGTATCAGGAACCAGTGGCTGCTTGCTAAAAAACCATCAGAGGCGGCATCTCGGCCACCACAACGAAACGTCTGATTCGACGACGAATGCCCACAAGTACATGTAGCTAAGCAAGATGCATATAGTACATATAGTGATAGTTGCTACTCCATGAATTAGGAACGGAAGTTTTACCGAAAGGTAAAAAATACATGCCACAGAGACGAACCCGGAATCAAATTCTGAAGAGACGAACAAGGAAACATAGTACTAGAGTCTCAGTCGGTGCTGAAAATTTGGAAACAGTTCTGTAGACCGTATATTAACCTTTCAACATAGAGGACGTAGGCCAGCAATTTCTTTCACCCGACCTGGATGAAGTGAAGATAGCCATATCCAACAAAGCTGTGGGACAGGAATGCCTGACCACCGAACTCTTCAAAGCAATACTTAGTAAGACCATACTCTAACAAAACTCTCGCGCCAATACAAGTGCACAATCTTTCAAAAGTCCGTCCAATTACTCGTATACGTTGGTAATATTGATGTAATCGGAAGAAAGCCGCGTGAGAACAGTGGCATTTTCGTAGGTACTGAGTCGGAAGCTGGGTTTGACGGTCAACTAGGGCAAGTCCAAGTATATGCTGTCAACCAGAAAAGACACCAAACACCGACCTTTTGGACAGAACGTCACACTCAACAGATATAACTTTCAGGTAGTACTCTATCTAGGCTCCGCTATTAATTCAGACAACAACACCAGAGCTGGGGTCAAACAGAGAATAACTCTTGCCAATTGCTGCTTCTTTGGGATAAGAAGGCAGTTGACCAGCAAAGCCCTTTCTCAAATAACAAAAGTGACCCTATATAAGACCTTAATAACCCAGTCCTGCTCTATGGTACAGAGGAATAGACCTTATAAAATGGCATGAGGGTGTTCTTAGCTGCTTTAAGAAGAACACTTTTCTGCCAAGGCGGTGAGTGGAGGAGGAGATTCAACGACGAACCGTACGGAACCAGAAAAAGAGCGGGTCATGAAGAGCCGATGAACACCTATGCTCCGGTTCGACAAACCTTCGAATCCGCCCACGAGGGGTAGCGCAGTAGAGAAACACTTCACAAGTGGAAGGGGACCTCAACTAACTTAGCTTGCGAAACTGGAGGCAGTTAGATAAAGATCGAGCTGATTGGAGACACTAGTTGGTTGAGGCTTAGGTCCACTCCGAACTGAAGGTAAATTTCCTTTAGGGAGACCAAAATGACATTATAAAAGAAACTGATAATCAAAGTCCTTCCCTAGCTGGGAAAAGCATATAGGGTAACTTTCGGTCCCGAAGGAGACGTTTCCACAGAAATGCCGAACTTTTTAGAAAACCTCGGATAACTCTACTTAAATGGCAAGACCAACTTGAGCGCATGGACAGCAGCGTCCCAGCACGGAAAATATTCGACTCCAACGAGGACGACCTCGTCCTAGGCGGTGTACACCCAACTTCGTGTGCCCAACTGGAGCATTTGGCAAAAAACCGAGCTAGCTTGTGATGCATGTTAGATGACGCCCTGGTTCACCTCGGAATGTACTTACTTAAAGTAAGTATGAGTAAGTAAGTATCCAGTCAAAGCACACAAAACAGTTTTATCCAAAGACCTTGGCTGCGCAACATATTAACGGCAATCCTTCTTCTATTTTTGAAACTAAAAATCTAGTCTTACTTCATAAAAGGGTCGAGTTTTCTTAAGTCGTTGTGTCCAGTCCTATGAGGATGATCTAAATTGAGGAAAATTTGATTAAGGTTTCGCCGTTATAGTGTAAAAATTATATATTTCCTTTTATTATATACAAAAATCAACATTTAACTAAAACTCTGTTTTTGGCTACAATTAAAAAAAAGAACACTTAAACAATAAATAGCACCGCATACAAAAAAAAAAAGAAAAAAGAAAATAAGGGAAGACAAGGAGAAAATCAAATATAGAGCGCCACTTAAGGTTTTACGACCGTTGAGGTCATAAAGTATTTCGCTAGGAACCACTTGTAGACAAGATACGAAATCAGGCAGATCCACATAGCCTTCCATATTTTATCCACGCACCACATTCTAGAAAGATACAACATTGCAACCGTAATTTCCAATTCTTCCTTAAACAACCAATCCAGATAACTTACACTTTCATATGCCTCCTGGCAGCTGGGATGGTATCATCAGTCTCCTTGAGAATATATCGCCTGGCACAGAGAGTACAATTCGTGAAGTAGTCCACCAAGTCCAAGTCGATTTTTTCGATTACGTATTTCAACCGTTCCGTATTGTTCATACATTTTCGAAGATCCACCGCCTCCCTGTTGTCAAATTGCCATACATTGTTCGCATAGTATTCGAAAACCTCAAATCCTTTGGTGATACGATTCTGAACTCGACATAAACTAAGGGTCAAAGACAGACAGTCAAAGTGTATCAAATGTTTTGTTTCGAATTGAACTACTTACACTGGAGGATATCTCAACAGAACCAGAAGAGCGTCTACAAACAAAGCTGGGATCCAATGAAACAGAATCATACATATGAAGTGAACAAAGTAGTTGGACTTCATGGAACCTCCAGGATACCAAGCGACCCCATTTAGGGGTACCCGATTTTCAATAACCCATCGACCAAGTTCGATGATTTTAGCCCATGAAACTTTTATCTCGTTTGAGCTGGTCATGTGAGCAACTCGATTGGTGATCTTTTCCTGAGTGATGCACCTCCAACTGGCCACGAGAATTCCATTCACAGCAACGTCAACGGGTAAAAAGTCTCCATAGCCCGATGAGTTGCAGTACATTGTCCGGAGCACACCTTTTCCAGCGCCAATCAACAGTCCAGTGGGACCGTTTATATTATCTGTCCAACCAGGAATTGGTTCCTTCCAAATTGGAATCACTATCGATGGCCTCAGAATGACTGATGGAAGTTCATCGAATGTCTCAACGACTAAGGCTTCTGCCATGGATTTGGTGTAAGCATAAGTGTTTGGTATATCTCCAAGAATTCTACAAAGAAAAAGGTGTCAAATTGCATTGTACAAAGACAGGGTCAACCTATAACCCACTTCTTTTCGATTAAAGCTATTTCATCGTCCTTAAGCCATTCGCAAGCTTGGATTACCATGTGTGGATCGGCTGGAGGGTCGTAGGGCTTTTCATAAAGCGTCTTGATATGAAGATGACAGTAGGCAGTCGAAACGTAGGCAAAGAAGGCCAGTTTCTTGCAAGTTTTAGCCAAGTCCAGCATAAGTTTGGTACCTTTTGTGTTCATAAGGACTGCCCTTCGGAGCGGCTCATCAAACCTAAAATGGAACATAGGATAGAGCATTCGAGAATCGGTTGGAAAATATTGTATTTACCGAACTGTAGCAGCACAGTGATAGATAATGGAAACTTCGTTGCGAATAACTTCCAGGTCCTCCTCTGAAATACCAAGACCAGGTAACATTACATCGCCGGCAATTGCAAAGACTTGATTGAGAATGGTGGATTCCCCGCGTTGCTCCTTAACCATATCGAAAAGCTGAAAAGAAACATTTTTTTTTTATTAAATTAAAGTCAATATCCTGCCGGCAAACAAAATATGTTGTGCTAAAAATTCAAACGTTGAATAAGATCGCCGTGGCCTTGGAGGCTGCAGGACATTGTTACAGAATTCTCCGAATGTCGAAATTGCTGGTCCAGGAATTTTTGTTTCATAATTCTTCTCGTAATAACAAAGTGACCTGTTCGATTGTAAATTCTTCAATTCGATACTTACAGATTCCACAATATTCGCATAAATTATGATCAAATTTTAACTAGAAGTTACCAAGTGCAGATCTTTGTTGAGCCAAATGAATACAAGACAAACAGCTTTAAACAGCTAAGGAGACACACTTGACTGCTCTCACGCAGACATCACCACCATCCAGGAAGTGAATGCGATATATACTATGGTTATTGCTATAGAAAAAAGAAACAGAGCTTATCCGAATGAAGATTTGCCATACGCGGTAGACTTAGGCAAGGAGTCACGAACTTCTGACACGTGAGTGAGCGCATTATGAAGGTTCGCATCAAGGCTGAATTCGAAAACGTAAGCCTAACATGCGCCCTTGCCCCTACAAAAGACAAGGACGATACCACCAAAAAAAGTATCTACGAGCTCCTCGACTTGACATATGAGCAATGTCCGAAGTATGATAGGAAAGATGAACATAGGACAGTTGAGTTGATAGCTTATACCACATCACGGCTAGCAAGAGCTTAGGCTTATTGACTTTGCTGTGGGGCGAAAAACTTTTTCTGCAGACTCTATAACGACGAACAACATCCCGCCGTCAGGAAGAATAGACTATTCACCGAAGTAGGGATAACAATAATATCTAAACTGAAAACCAACCAATCAGCAGGACCTGACGGCTTACCGGCCGAGATATTCAAAGTTTCTGGAAATGACATGTGGAGGGTATAAACCAACATCAACTCTAGTCAGAAGAATGTTTGCCTCATGAATGGAATCCTAGTGTCGATTCAAAAAAAGGGGATCCCCTCAACTACGCCAATTATAGAGGTGTAGGTTTTCTCACCATCTGATACAGGATCTAATCTGCCATATGTGTGAGAACGTCTGAAACCCTTCGTCAACAACCCGATTGATCCCTATCAGTGCGGTTTCGGAGCAAGAAAGTTCACAATTGACCAGATCTCCACACTCACCGCAGATCCTGTATAAGACTCAAGAAGTCCAAAATCATTACCCAGCATTTTTTTACCGATTTTAGGACCGCATATGACAGCATTTATAGAGACGAGCTATATGAAGCCATGTCTAGTTTTTGCAACCCTGCCAAACTCGTCCATGTGCACAGGATAAACACTGAGAACGCTTGATGATCCGTGAAGGTCGGTAACGACTTAACCGATACCTTTTTATGACAAACAAAGCTTTATACAAGGTGACGCACTGTCATGTGACTTCTTTAAAATCACTCTCGAAAGAATTTTACGGAACTTATAAGTAAACGAGGCACAATTTTTCAAAAATCTGTTAAACTACTACCGTACGGCGATAATTTCGGCATAATTGCGAGAACTCAGCGGATTGTCCACCTGTTCGTTCGCTAATATTGCGGTAAATGAGAGCATAATCAAGCATATGCTGTTGATAAGAAGGGACACACAACATCGATGTATTGGACAGAATCTCATAGTCGATAGCTACAATTTCGAGGTAGTTAAAGAACTCTGCTATAAGTTCTGCCAACAACACCTCAGCTGAAATATAACGAAGAATCACTCTTGCCAACTCTATTTTTTGGGATAAGAAGGCAATTTAAGGGTAAAACCCTATCACGAAAAACTAAAACTCTATATACGACTCGATCATCCCAGTCCTACTTTACGGCACTGAAGCATGGACTCTATCGAAAGCGGATTAAAACAACCTAAGTCATTTTGAGAAAAAAATCCTTTGAAAAATATTTGGTCTCGTTTGAGTTGACGGGCTTTAGAAGAGAGAATTCAATGACAAACTACACAAACTGTACAGCAACATCGACCTAGTCAAGAAACTGCGTATCAGTCGCCTGAGGTGGCTACTCCCGCACACAAAGTTTTTGAATCAGTTCCGGAGGGACAACGCAGTACAGGGAGACCTCACCCGCACTATATCACCGCTTAAGTATTTAAAGGAGTGCGTTAGGTTCTATCCAGTTGTGTGTAGCTTTTTATGGAGCTAATTGGTAACCCGCTGAATGGTCGTGGCAACATGAATGTTGAGGCTGAACCTTTTCTGGCCAATTCGCCTGCCTTTGATTGCCATCATAACCACTTTGACCTGGCAGCCAGATTGATGCTGGCTAGTCTTTTGAGAAGTACTATGCAGTCCCGGACAATTTTTGAGGTTATCTCAAACGTCTTAATAGCAAATAAGGTCGCTTTGCTGTCAGAGAATATAGATGTTCTTGTTGGCTTCAGATCTGTTTAAATTCTCCTTCATGCCGATCCTTATTGTGTGTATCTCCACTTGAAATATAGAGATGCCACTGTCCATACTGGCGTACAGGAAGCAATTGGTTATTTCACAGTATATGTCTATTCCAACTCATTCGTCTGCTTAGGATCGGTCGTTTACCACATCAGTGAATCTTTTGTAAATATGGGTTGATACTGTTTCCAATTTTGAGGATCAGGGAATGTAACCTTGAAGTTATGGTTAAAGTTATACTTTTTCAGACAGTTGTCTGCCAGAATGGTTCCTAATAGTTAATTTCCCCTAAGTTCCAGGAAAGTCTCTGGATGAACTATTTTGGAATTGTTTTCGACCAAAGCTAAAGCTTTTTTCTGTATAAAGAGATGGGAGGTTCAGCAGAACTCGTAATACTGCTGTAGATGTGGTTCTCATTGCAAACGTAGTACATACACAGGCTAATCTTTGAAGTTAGCTTAGTCCAGCTTGTGTAAATTTTTGTCTAAAGGGCTCATAGTGTTTCGTACCACCTTTTTATCGATTTCAAAGTCGAAATTGACTGCATCTGTAGGGATGAACCACACAGAGGCATGTCTAGTTTTGGGTTTCGACTATGTAGAATGACGATGAAAATGCAAGCCGCACTGTCGGACTCGGTGCTGACAAATGCGCTATCATGTGTTATTTTCAACATAGTTCTTGAAAAAATTATATGAAACTCACAAGTCAACTCCAGGGGGAGCATTTTTCAAAAGGCTACTCGCATATGCAGACAACAGTGAAGTAATGGGAAGAACACAGCGAGT
Source organism: Volucella inanis (assembly GCA_907269105.1). Lineage (NCBI taxonomy): Eukaryota > Metazoa > Arthropoda > Insecta > Diptera > Syrphidae > Volucella > Volucella inanis. The sequence continues at coordinate 155,045,357 of OU026155.1, forward strand.
TGTCAGTGGAGCGTTTGCGACTATTAAAGCAAAAACGGAAAGGATTGGTTTGGAGGTCAACGACCCGCAACATCGACATGAAGAAGCAATCCCATGAACTGCTGTTCGAAGCAAGCCTACTAGGAAGAAGCTGGGGTGAGCCAAGATATTTATTTCTCAATGACTATTAGCGAAGCTAGCTAAAAATGTTTAATGTTAAAATATTTATACACAGTGCGGGCGAATGAAAATTAGGAAGGAAGAGATGAGAGGTACCGATGTAAATTGTTCTTAGATGTTTGCAAGTTATAACGACCAGGAAATAGAGAGCTCGGCACGGCATTCTATAAGCAAGTTGTACGGCTTAGGAAAGAATCACAGTATTTTATGTCCGAAAGTGGGCTTGACGGTACTCGTAGCGAGACGAGTGTCACGACTAGGTGTGATGGAAGCCACAGTGGCCACAAGAAAACAAAGATGGTCATGGTTGATGATTGTACTGAACTTATGAATGTAGGAGTGTTGCTACGCAAGCTTCATTCCATTTTGTTCTTATGTTCTTAGCACCGCGGTGGTGCTACGATAGCTTCGCTTTAAAGTGAGGGTCAATATGATTGTCCGGTTGTAGGAAAATATAGGGCAGAATAGTCGAAGAGGAATCGAAATCACTTGGAATTGGCTGGAGAGGTCTGAAATGCTTTTCGGAACTTAGAAGACGTTTAGCCTTGAATGGTAAAAGGACCTTAGAAGAACAAGAAGAAATAAATAAAATTTTAAAATGAGGCGAGATAAAAAGCAAAAAACGGATCGTACATATCTAAATGCTATCCAACTCATAAACATTTTAAAAAAAATATTTAATTTTTAAAGTCTACTTACGGGCCCATTCTATGAACAAAATTATAACAAGCCTACCTTTAGGATTAACAACAACTATTGAATGTGAGCAGCGTCATCTATATTTCTATAATAGAACATTTCGATAGCATAAGCAACAACCATTAGTGAGTGGAGAGTATAATTGAATTTCTAACAAATTAGAAAATGTATGGAGTGCTGGATGGCGCAGATTCTTCTCTAAATTTGTCATTATAGTACAAATATCAGCATCCCCGAAGTATGCAAACCAGTTCATCAGTTGAATTTAAAGTGCAAATTTAGACAGTGATTAAATGGTTTAAGTAAAAGATATATAAAACTGAAAATGTTAAGATAAGCGATTGTGAATTGTGAATTCGAATTTGATTGAATAAAGAGATTGTATTGAAAGTACATAATAAGTTCAATCATTTGTACTCACACAAACATTTTACATTGGTGTCAAAAGTGGGATAGGACTTACTGCGTGTAAAAAAGAAAGTGTTTTGTGATTGTTTGAAAAAGATATAATATCGCAGTTGACCCTCGTCCAACTCAAATCCGAGTTGAACAAGAGAAACCTCAGCGCCAATTTAGGAAAGAGTGACTTGGTGCTCCGACTTCAGGACGCTTTGAACAACGAAGGAAATGATCCGGGTACATACTCCTTTGACGTTGACGAGGAAAATCAAAAAGAATAGTCTCGAACAAAATCTGAAGACCAAATTCGACAAAAAAAGAACAGCCTTTAACAATAGCTGGACGAACAGAAGAAAAAATCAAGATGAACAAAAGAACATTCTTGAACAAAAGCTGGATGAACAGAAGAACGTTCTACAGCAAAAGTTCGAAGAAATTGATAACACATTTGAAAGAATAGAGAAGAAAGTTGAACAAATGGACAGCAGAGTTGAGCAACTGGCAAAAGAGCTTGACACAGTGCGAAAACAAAAACTTCGAAAATGTTCTTTAAGCGGTCCAAGGAGGAAAGAGTTGAAGCCTCCCTTATTCGATGGCCAGATCTCATGGTCTGCGTATTCGTAGCAGTTCGAAATGGCTACTTGTGCGAACCACTGGGATAATGAGGAGAGGTGATTTGCCCTAGCAATGGCTTTATACTATCCTGCAGCAGAAGTGTTACAAACAATCGATATCGGAAAGAATAGAGATTATCTGGCTTTAGTGCAAGCTATCGAGAAACGGTTTGGGGATAGCCACATGCTTGAGATTTACAAGGTAAAAGATACCGGGAAAATATGCCTTGCTGAGGCACTTGCCCTCGCTCTGCCGATGGAAGTAGCCAATGAGGCTTCCAATGGAACACATTTCTCCAGGAAAGTGGCATCTTTTGAATACTCCTGCGGCAGAATTAGTGCCGAGGAACGAGATACTTCACGGGATAAACGAAGAATGCGCTCCTGGAACTGCAATGAAATAGAAAATTTTCAAGGGCATTTCAAGGAACCGTTACGACGAAAAGGTTGCCTTCACTTGGGTTATAGGCAAACAGAGGGAAAAACCTGCAGAAACGGCTACCAAGAAGCCGATCAAACTTTCCGAAACCATCAGTCGGGAAATGCATACTTCGCGGGACAGAAGTCGGTAGCTGAAGTTGGCGACTTCAGAGAAATTATGCCAATACATCGAACCAACATTGGCCTGGAAGGAACACGAAGAAAGACAAAGATGGTAGGAGATATTGGACTGGAGCCAAACTCTGAAAGCATATTGGGCACAGTGGGACTCGTTTTGTGTACAAGATGGTTGGCTGAAGAGAAAATAGGAAAGTGCAGATGGAACATCGTGCCGCCGTCCAGAGTCACCCAAGTACTCCATGGAATACATGACGGAATCTCAGGAGGCCATTTGAGAATAAACAAGACATTGGAAGAGATAAGGGAAAGTTTCTTTTGGCTAAGTGCTAAACAAGATGTCGAGGTGCTAAAAGGACATAAGTTGTACCAAGGGTCCCAAAATAAAGCCACAGGGACGAATGCAACAATACAATATTGGAGCAAGACATTGGAAGAGATAAGGGAAAGTTTCTTTTGGCTAAGTGCTAAACAAGATGTCGAGGTGCTAAAAGGACATAAGTTGTACCAAGGGTCCCAAAATAAAGCCACAGGGACGAATGCAACAATACAATATTGGAGCACCATTCGAACGAATAGCCATAGACATCGCTGGGCCCTTTCCCGAAACTTTAAATGGCATCCGATTCACCCTCATCGTCATGGATTGCTTCAGTAAGTAGTCGGAAGTGCTTGCCATCCGAAGTCAGGAGGCTAAGACCGTAGTAGAAGAGATAGTGAACAACTTAGTGAGCAGATTCAGATCCCACTCTGATTAAGGGCGAAACTTTAAATAAAAAATCTTCCAGGAATTGTGCCAATATCTGGGAATAAGGAAAACAAGGACAAAGCCACTACACCCCCAATCTGATGGATGGAAATGGAAAATCCGAGCGATTCAATCGGACCTTGAATGAGTATCTTTGTAAAGTCGTCAACAACTGCCAGCGGGACTAGGATCGACGCATACCTCTCTTCTAAACGGCCTACCGAAACGCGGTCCATAGTTTAACAGGACACACACAATCCGAGATCATATTTAGTTAAATAGTTCGGTTGCCAAGTGAAATAAAATTCGGATCCGCACCTACGGAGCCAAGGAGGTTAATGACTACGTGTACGACTTGCGCAGTAGGATTCGTAATGAAAAATTAAAAAAAAAATAAAAAAAAAAAATCGGATGAAAACATCCGAGATAAGTTGAAGCTAGCGATGAACCACCTGAAGACCAGGTACGACATCAAAGCAAAATCTTCCGGCTTTAACGAAGGAAATCTGGTGTGGCTGTATAATCCTCTGCGTAAGAATAGAGAATCACCAAAATTGCAACAGGATTGCGAAGGACCATACCAGGTGATAACTCGATTTAATGACGTATGCATCGTGGGAAAGAGGAAATTTGAAGGTAGTGCATTTGGATAGAATGTGTCATTTTAAGGGAATGATGAATGACGAAGTTGTTTGGGACGAACAACTTTAGGGAGGGAGCAGTGTGATATCCAATTGAATATGAACAGCCTCATCCATATTTCCAAAGCAGAAGCATCAACCATTAGTAGTTGTAATCGAATTTTGCAGCAAATTGGAAAATGTTTGGAATGCTGAATGGCGCAGATTCTTCTCGAAATATGTCATTGGAATATAAATATCAGCATCGCAAAGTTATAAAAAACAGTTCATCAATTTATCAGTTTAATTTAAAGTGTGAATTAAGACAGTGATTAATTAATTTAAGCTTTTTACTTTTATGTATTTTTTACTTAAGATAAGCAACTAAATTTTGAATTCTAATTGGATTGAATAAAGAGATTGTATTGAAAGTAATATCATTCCAATCTCGCTCAAATCTTGTCAAACCACTGCTGATTTAAATAAACAAATACGATAAAAAAAATTCCGTAAAAGATTAGATCTTGGCTTTATAGAAAAGAAGAAAATACTTTTCTTCTATGTGATATAATAATTTCATACCCATGCCGCTCTACTTACCGGATTATCAAACATATCCTTGATTCTCTCCTGGGGATCCTTGCCCTTTTTCGGTCTAATCAACAGATACATCTTCTTTAGTTCAGGACATGCTCTGCCCGATGAAATTAATCCAAAACACGAACAAGAAAAAGTTACAAAAAACGAGGAAAAGAAATAAAAAAAACAAAAACAAAATGAATAAAAATATGATTTAAAGCACATCATGTCTCAACAAACATCTGTCCTAAGCCTGTTGTCACAAATACAGAAATATACGTCGCCATAAATACAATAGCATCCTCCCACATTTGCGACATGGCACATATAACCCTAAAGAGCTTGTTGGTACATTACCTGAGCAATTTTTCAACAAGGACTTTCCCAAGGAATCCAGTTCCACCGGTGATAAATAGACATCGGCCAGCGAAGCATTTCCCAATTCTATCCTCCTCACCCTCGGGAACATGGTCGATGGTTACTTTCTCAAAGTCGAATGTTGGTTTGGCCGTCATTATATCGTGCTCAGTGTATACCACTCTACTCAACAGTCTTTTCAACTACAAAAAAAAAAAAAAATAAATAAATAAATAAAAATAAGTAAAAAACAACAAAAGCAAATCTAAGTTTTTTTTTTAAGAAATTTCCTCGGGACATGCTTGGAATTAATTTTTGAACTACGATTTGCTGCTGCATAATGGGGTAATGTCCGTAATCGGTAGTGTCCCATTTCAAAATCAAAACTCTCAAGTGCGAGCGCATTCTTACAACGGACGGGTTTTTATTTACTTTTACTCCGTCAACTTCAAATTCACTATCGGCGAATGACTCCTACCTGGTTTCACGGTGATGCAACTGATTATGCTAAGCTTACTGTGCAGGAATCCAGTCTGGCGCTTTAACAGCTGAAAGTAAGTCAGTAAGACTTGCAGTCGTGTCTGTGCCTCTGTCAATATATGAATGCCCGCACTTGTAGCCGTATTTCAACGCTTAAGATATAAATTTTCAAGACTAGTTTCAACGTTCCGAGGTACTCTCAAGTCAGTTGATAGGTCTGGAGATTTAAGACATTCGACCATCCAATCAAATACTGATTGGTTGCACTATGCGTATTTATCGCGGATCGATGTACTCGTATGTTATTGCCGTTTCCACCAATGCTTCCACGGCTCCTTCATTAAAGTAGAAGCAGTTTCGGTTTCATTTGGCCTCATAGATTAGATGGATTCGAAGGGGGTTGATTGGGATTAAGGCCACTACATGGAATGGCAACATATGGAAACATGTTTGGATGCGATTTCATATCTAGTTTGGACGCGGACAGTTTTCTGCTCTTTTTCAAAATCGCAAATGTCTTTGAAGGGGAATGTTACTCGATTGCAGTGAACTCAAAATTTAGCTAGGCATTAAGAAGGCACAGAGTCTGACGCAACTTTTGTGGCTCGTTAAAGGAATAAATCTTAGAAAGGGGAATATCGATTTACAACTTTGCCCAAAAAAGCAAAAAAAATGTGAATAAGGTTAACGTTGCTGCAATCACGTTTGTGGGTTGCCAGTCATGTTGCTTGTTATAAAAGTGGTTAAACGGGAATTGCTTTCAATTTACATGGTACTCGTAAATGTTAACGTAATGCTGATGATACGTGGGGATTGACACCAAATAAATAGATACGAATACCTGCACGGAGCTGAACCATGGATGTTAGTAAGTAGGATAATTGGTGTTATTGTGACCTACTGAAACAGGTGGGCTTAACTTATTCTGATGAATTTCTTTTGAACGATGACAATTATTTGTATATTGTGTGTATGAACATACATAAAATGTTTAGAAGGTAAAATTGATTAATATGCTCTTCCTTTTGAAAGACAGGAAAAACTGTAGTTCATGAGTAATTTTCTTAGTCTCATCAGGTTTTTTCTGATTCTTAGAAAATATTTAACCAATGCTCACATATGTCTTTGTTCATTCTCCTGTTCTAACTCGTTGTTGTTTAGCTCGTGTAGAGCCAGTTGTAATGTCTGGCGTCTTGCAATTTGTGTCTTGCACAACTCTCGATACGCCTACCTTATCTATGGGGTAACTGATTAAGTCAAGACACTAAATTGCTTTTTGCTTTCCATGAAAAAGGCTTTGAGACCTTTTCTCCAAGAGCTAGACCTTAAAAACTAAGATCGATCCACATCATCATCATCAGTAGAGTAATAAATGCAACACTTGGTTACTACCACCAAAAGAAAGACCCACAGAGGAACACCTCAGGGTGGTATATTTTTTTTTTTTTCTCTTTTATAGAACTGAGCCCTCGATGGTCTTGGTACTTAATCTTTATTGGCACTTTTTACAAAAAATATTATCCCATACGTGTTGGTACAGGTATCTATATCTCATTCTCGACAGCAAGCAAGCATTACAGAATGAAGCAAGCAAAGACATAGTTAAACTCTATGTGTGCCATAAGGGCGTAGACTAATAGCGGGACTAAAATCTAAAGTCATGCACTAGATTTGCTCACGGCCGTGGAACCATATTTTACTTTCACTTCACTGTGATCGTATAGGCATCACCAGTGCTTAAAGAACGTTAAGAACCCCTACAACAGCGGTCTTCAACTTTCTGCTTCATTTGCTGACCGTTGATATTTTCGACATGCAGGTTACCAGAAACTCTGTTCTTGTAATAGATTTAGAGACACTTAGCAAAGGAAAGAACTAAATGTGTGGCATATACTACTCTATAGCAATCCATGGCGCCTCCCTCAAAGAACTCACTTTCAACTAACGAAAATTGAGTTCAGCGCAGACTTCGATCATCTGATTTTAGGAAATATGCGTTCAGTATGTTCATATTCATAGAGATTTATAAGCGCGGTCTCAAGAGGCTTGTGTACCCTTAAAATATTTGTACACAACGCGGGCGAAGGAAACTTAGGGAAGAAGGTTAAAGAGGTTCCGATGTATTGTATGGGTACATTGGTCTTAAATGTATGCAAGTTACAACTACTGTTGTTACAAATACTGGGCATGCCATATGCGAATTGTGCAGCTTTTAAACGAATCACGATATTCAAAAGTACATCCGAAAGTGGACTTGAGAGTATACTGATAAGCATTCATAGCGAGATGGGTGTTACGGTTGAAGGTTTGAAGTGGCAAAATGCTACTGGTGATAAAACAAGGTGAGACAGGAGACATTACGTCAGTGTTCGAGGGTGTCAATTGACTGACTGATATAAGTATCACCAATAAGTTTTATCGCACAGTTTTGAATCCTATCTAGCGAGTGCAGATGTGGGCATTTTACTCCAATTTTTGGCGGTTAAACACCCTACATATTAAGGACAGCTCAGCGGGGGTGAAATATTTCTATACCGCTTAAGGAAACCTAGAAATTTCGCAGTGTTTTTAACGACATCGAATATGTTGGCACTGACACACATACCAAAAATGGAAAGTTTTTCGGTTTCGGAAATGTAAGTGCCATTCATTGATAATGGCTTGGTACTTCAATTTCGCCTTAACGACAGCAGACAGCATTGTGTTTTGGAAGCATGAACATCACAGTCTCTTGGTTTCTGGGATAAGGGCGCATCCCAGGTAACAGCGCTTCTTTTGAGCTGACCGTACGGGTACCGTTAAATAAATACAACGTTAGACCAGAAATGTCCTACAATCTAACAATTTAACACATTTTGAAGACCTTTCGATTACCAGACATAGATGGGCTCATCGATAGAACTTTAAGACTTCTAAACATAATCGTGGGATATATTGTTATTGGAAGATGCTTACAATGATTTCTGAAGCAGCTGCAGAAATAGAGAGAAAGAATAATCTGTTGTTCACTCCTAGTGTAATTGAACTGTTTTGATAAATATCAGGATGCAATCGTTACGCAGTTATTGCATCCGAGATCTAAATGATCTTTACTCACACTGCGTGCAATTGTATGCCTGGCAATCTATGTCAATAAAATATTGATAAATGCTCCGAACATAATATCACATGCTGTATTACCGATTACCTAATTATTGGAAGAGTCTGCAGAAGTAGGGAATAAGCATTTTCGCCAGCATTTTCGTACAGGGAAAACTTCACAAAAAATTTTTCTAGGACAGATCCGTTTTTAAGTAGCATTAGGCATAATTTTAAAAGAAGGAAACAGTCAATTTAAATCACCTGGGTCTGAGGAGAGTAATGAAAAATTGTAAACATTCTTGTAAAGCATTCGTATTTTCATTAAAGGTCTCTCATTAATGTGTGTACATATCTTTTGTAATTACTTACTAAATAAATACGTAAATATGTAATATATAGCTTTTTCATACCTACTTACCATGTAGGTAGTGTAATTATATGATTTACACATGAGTAAACAGCTTCCTACCTGTACGAATAGAACTATCGCGAGTTTATGGTTAGTAGTAGCAGCATTATATTGAAAAAAGGAACAACTAGCCACATCTAAACCAGTAAAAATATTTTTGGCCAGATTTTCGACTCAAATACCAGTCTGTGCGAGGTTCGAAGAAGAAGCCAAAATTAAAATAATTAGATCACTCAAATTCAAAAACATCAGTGGAAAAGTTTGGATCTCAAGCCACCAACGAGACAGAGAAATGAAGAAAACAAAGCCGCCATAGGGTTAAGTATTGAAGAAGACCTAAAAATGTCGATTCAGCGCCGATCAACTGAAATGGTCAGCGCCAGAGAGTCAACCCGGCTTATTTTGCTGTTGGATTTGAAACGACCATAGACAACGCCGTTGAGTTCGCTTAATGGGCGCTGATGGCCGGATTTCGGCCAAAAAATCATCTTATCTAAGGCTGAATCATCGGACCTTATTTCTTTCGAAATCGAAGGTTAACATCGATAACTTTCTGTGGTTTTAGTATATCACAGCTGTGGTTTCAATAAGATGCCGCGACATGCCATACAAGCGACGCAACACTCGAAGTTGCTAAGGAGAAATTTGGCGAATGAGTCAACTCGCTTCGAGCGTTCATCAATGGGTTGCAGCGATCATGCGATTTGACATCACTCGATTATTTTCCCTAAGGCTATATCAAGACCTTAGTCTACGTTTACAAGTCAACCACTTTAGATAAGCTAACGCCGCACATGTTGAACCGAGTCATCAAAAATTGCACCGACCGCTTGAAGCACTGACAGAAAAGCCGAGGCGGTCATTTAAATGATGTGTTACTCCACACATAGTGTCATGAACGTAGCTTCAAAATAAAGCCAGAATCAATTTCATATCTCACACCGTTGTTATTTTATTTGACTTTTTTTTCTATTGTTTTATCTGGTCACCCCTTACATCCCAGTAAAAATTATTAAAACGTGGGATCTCTCTAGTTTTCCTAAATAAAGTTGTCACTTACTACTCTGTATGTCATAACTGCATGAAAAGTCTTATGTTAAACTGTAAATTAAAAATTGAATTTATTGTAAAGATATTCTGTTACAAATAAAACTAAAATCAGAACAGGGAGCTAATGACAAATAGCGCAAACTATGACGGTAACCATATTCCATTCAGAGTGCCGTATAAAAATACTCAGCTAACGTTTAAGTTCTGATCATGATATATCTATAATGATATCAATAACAGAAACTTCGCTAATTTTGACTCGAAAATATTAATCTGGAAAACAATCAAAGGGTTCCGTCACCATAAAGCAGTCTTATAGACACATTTTCTCCGTAAGTATACGAGTATAAGTTGAAAACAGGTTATTGAATTGATCTACAGAGATAAATTCCATCAACTCTTAATTTCCCTAGACTGTACTTAAAAGTCTTCGTTCACCAAAATATACTCATATCGTTAAAGCCCAGAAGTTGAACCCAGAAGGCAAACAGCCGAACGACATAAAACTAAGAACCTGTTCCACTTTGTCACTTTTCCAGTAGGTAAAGGCTACGAATTTTAATAGTTGTACTAAATAAGTTCTAAATATCATATAAAAACTTCACTCTAAACTTTATTCATATTCAACCCCCAACGTGTGGACAGATACACAGATTCGATAAATTCATCAAAATCTTCCACTGGCTTGCTAATCATGTTGCTGATCATATTTTCACCTTCGACTTAAAAGTCCAAACACAAAATATTATATACAAAGGTAGATAGAGACGCCCATTTATTAAAATTAAAATGAGTATACCAAGTTGATGGATAATTAGCCATTTAAATTTTAACGTCGCACACGATAACTACGCATGTTGAGTGTTTAAATAGAAAAAAGTATCTGCAACCTATTATAGTCCTTTCGTGGTAAGCTGGACCTTCGGTCACTATTTCCTCTACTAGAATTTCGAAGCCAGCCTGCACCTACTTATTTGTAGAGCATGACTTTGAAAATTTCTATAAAACAACTCGAAAAAGGTGCCCAACCTAGAGTTAGTACCTACTTTTGACATTGGCTTCGTCGCACTTGTTATACTCGAACTAGCACTCGTATTCGATAACAATCTGACAATAAAATAAAATAGTCGTAATCATTCAGCAGTCATTTCATAGGTAATTACTTTGTTAATAACGCAATTAAATGCGGCTTATTATACGACGCAGCCAAGAATGCAAGCTAGTGTCAATCTAATAGTAATTTTCGCTGATTTGATTATAAGTGTTTTCCACTCAAAATTAATTTAACTCAAGAAACAAGTAAGTTGAGTAATTTTCAAGTTTTCCTCCATGACAACCAAGCCAAACTATAGTAAGCTCATTATAGTAGGGCGACGCTAAATTAGTTGGCAGTGCCGCACTTTAATGTTTATTTGAAGTCACTGAATCATGAAGTAGGTTGGTATGAACAGTCTGAAACTGTAGATAAATGGTTGTCGACTTTTGCAAACTGGTTATTAATAATTGTTAAGAACGACACTACCCGTGACCAGATACTCTTTTAATTAATATTTGTTTTATTAAAAAAAAAGGTGATTTACGAGTTTTAGCTCTAAATGCGCCAGTAAATCTTCAGAATGACCTAGACCTTCCAAGAACAAGACTTGTACTTTTGTTTACAGTTCTTAATATCTTTAACCTTCAGATTTCTATCTAGGGTTACATAAGTGCTACTGTAAGGTACCTTAGGGCAACAGGTTAAGGGAAAACTACACTTGATGAATGTACAATAATATGTAGAACTTACTGCAATGATATAATAAAAGTAATCACGAATCAATTATATAGTAAATAAGTAGAACTTGGACTCAATTAATCGACCCCAAGAACCAGTGGATAAGGATGAATTGTATTTATTTTCGAGGGCCGAAGGTCTCTAAATGCAGCAATTCCGGTAAAATGTAGGAATGACCTCCTGTGGTTGTACCTAACAAAGGTGAAAAAAGTCAGAGTAGCGCATAGCAAAAAAAAAGAAAAGATGTGCAGGAGCTTCTAGAATATCACCAAAGAACTGTAAAAAGTTCACCCGGTGTGGAACACTAAGAAGATGTGATAGCAACCATACTGAGTATAAAACAGAGACTTTCTGTTTAACTCTCGGGACTCACTTCAAAAAAAGCCAAAGAATTGGCTCCCAATCAAGTCCTATGATCGGAACATCAAGTGATTTGAGTAATACAGCCTGCTGATTTTTTTTTTTTTTTTGTGACCTTGCATGATTTCTGGATTTTTACCGGTTCAAACCACCCCATTTAATAGTCTGTATCCCTGAGGTCCAGCAGTAAGACGTTACTTCGCGATGGTCAGCCTGATGACATACCTTACTCTACTCACTTACTTACTTACTAAGTCCGAGGTGAACCAAGACCACAGCTAATATACCTCTCCAGGTAGCGCGGTCTTTTGGCAGCTCCCTCCTTCCCGTTGCACAAGTTGATTGAGGTTCTGCTTCAGTTGTATGCGCCATTCAAGATGAGCTCGTCTTCTATGGTATTGCGTTGTCCCTCTGGGTTGGAGTCGGGCTAGGACGCTGATGTACATGTGCTCTAGGTGACCTAGCCATCGTACAATTTTCTGTTGAAACGTTTCCTCTATTCTTCATTGATGCAAACGGTATTGGAAATTATCCGAATGACTTTTCTCTTGAAGCTTTTCGTCAGTGTCCTAGCTTCTACGCCGCCGTAAAGCAGGATTGGGATGATCAGTGTTTTGTATAATACCTTTACTACTTAATTGCCTTCCAAGCTCAAAGAAGCAGTGATTAGCAGGAGTGATTCTTCGCATCATTTCCGTACTGGTGTCATTATCGGAATTGACAACGGAGCCGAAGTATGTAAAGTCTCTTACTACCTCAAAGTTGTAGCTAGGAATGGTCTTAAGTGTCCACATAATTACCGCAGACAGAATTCTGAAGACTTATTCTCCTGTGGGTGCAGTTCAGGGGATCTCCCTTCTTTAGAATCAGGCGAACAATGCTGAGTCTATATCTAATCATCACCGGCTACTTTAAACAATTCGGCTTAAGCTTGGCTATCGATGTCCTGACTTCATCTTGGTCTGGTGGATGGAAACGTTGTATATCTTCGACCAGGTTAATTCTGCCTGAGGGTATTAGAATTAGTTTACAGAAATAACCTTTCCGGATTCTTTGCACCGACTGTAGTTCTACTGTAAGGTTTTCCTCTCCATCCCTGCAGATTTCTGTTCGGACCTTACTTCTTTGGCATGTTCGTTTTATTTTTTGGTAAAACTTTGGAACTTCAATCGATCGAGGACTTCGGGTGGTCTTTTTTTTCTGAGGAGGATATTTTATTCCCTTCTTTTCTCTGGTAGAGCTCACGAGTCCCTCTCGTTCGAGCTTGCAGAAAAGAACGCTCTGCATATTCGTTGTTTTTTCAAGTTTGCCTGTTTGAATACGTCATCGAATCAGGTCAACGGATTTGACTTCCCTAACATAAGACTTGACCATATTTCCGACCAACTTACGCGACTGTCAATAATTCAAGGTGGGGCAAAAAGTAATGTCATAATGTAAATGTTCCATGATTTTTGCAAATGAAGTCAAGTCTCATTGTACTTTGACATTTACATATGTTGTAGACAGATAGATACTTAGTTGAAAATATGCAATGGAGCATACACACCTAAAGAACGCAGAATAGTTTGACCAATTTCCGTCGTTGTTTTTCCTCGTCATCCTGCATCGTCTGAACGTCCCATGCAAAGTAGGTCTACTAGATATGTTGCAAGAAGTATTGCTCGTTCGACTGAGAATATAACTTCTGTGGCCGATGACATCCGAGAGAGTACACAAACATCAACGAGACAACAATGCACTAAATTTGGCATCAACATACAATAATTTCGTTACGTCCAATTTTGATGAAAGACATTAAGATGCTCCCTTATAAAGTGTAAAACGTTCCCCAGTTCCTGTCAAGTGAGGTTAAACCAGATACGAGAAGAGAAAGATTTCGTATCCAAAATCATAATGAGGGACGAAGCCCATTCCCACTTAAGTGGTTATGTGAATAAACAAACTTTACATTTCTGGGGCACGTAGAATCAACATGAAATGCACGAGGAGCCAATTCATCCCCTCAACAATTTTTTTTTTCCCCAAGCTGCTGAATTGGGTCTCGAGCATAGTTGGACGGACGGAACAACCGCTCACATAACTCGCGCAACGATTGAGATTTTGAATCACCAATTTCCAGGCTGTGTGATCTCATATAGCAGCCAATTTACCTTATCAAATTACTTTTGCCCCACCTTGTACTTGAGAAACTATGGAGAAAAAATTCATGCTTTCCATGTGCAATAAGCACTGTTTCAGTTTTATAATTGATAAGTTGCAAACTTGTACTAGTTAGCCAGCGACATATAATTGTTTCATTCATTGAACATAATGTTTCATAATCGATAGCTTGGGACAGAGCCTTGTGGCACACACAGTAACTCCGTATGCTTGAACTTCATCGTCATAGTCATGGAGGAGGATTCTCTTCGATTAATAGCTCGTTATTATTTTTCGCTATAGTCGGGTATATTTGTTTTTTTTAATTAGCGCGGGTGAAGGAAAATTAGGGAGGAAAGAAAGAGAGGTACCGATGAACATGGTTTTAAATGGCTGAATGCTACAATTCATAGCAACATGAGTCTTACGAGACGACTTACGAAATACGAAAAGCGTATTGGTGTTGTGATAAACCACTTGCTGTTTCAATTACTGGCAAGAGTCTATTGTATGTATATATATTGCATACCTGCCCTAGCTGGTATTTGCCATGGGTTGCCGCGACGGATAAGACCATTAAATACGCTGTCGCGTCCTTTGATATTGATGGCATACATACAGCTAAGCTACAAAAAAATTAGACCAGTTACATGCAGATCTTAAGAGTAACTTCATTGCTTACTGACCACATTGGCGTACATAAAGATACCCCAACTGAACGAGTAGACTTTATGCCAAAATTGAGAAAGAATGACTGTACGCTTGCCAAGAGCTTCAGGCCATAGAGTTTGACTTTCTTCATGTTGATGGGCATGGAGATAAGTCTCATGTCCTTTTTCTATAAGCCTACGCTTCAAAATCCAGTGGGCAGAATTAGAAGCACATTCGGTAAGAAGAAATACAGATTTTCATTGACACAACGGAACTGTTGATGGCTTGTGTAACTCGGCCAGACAAATCAGCGTACAAGAATCTCTAGTCTTGTAGATTAAAGCAATGCTGATGGATAGGACACCGATTTAGGGTACTGACTGCAGCAAATATGTGATTGGGTGGGGAAGCAGAGTTAGTCCGCAAAAAAGGATCTTGTTTCCACTGCTTTGTGTATACTGTTCGGTTCTTCTTTTGATCTTTTGTACAATTTAGTCAGAACTGTAGTTGGGTTCATTGGTTTTCTACCTATCTTATAAAGTTAGTAATACTACAAGCCGAGAAATTCATTAGTTCATTCGAGTCAAATTTTTCTCTAAAGAAAATCTTTTATCTAATTTCATTGAGGTGGTTTCAGGCGATTTTAAGCGGTTTCAGGCGGAGATACCTATACGCGATAATGATAAAAAATAAAAATAAAATATTTTGGCGCAACAGCCCGGTATGGGCCAATGCCTAGCTTCTCGCACTCATTTGTGTTTCTTACTTTATGAATTTTTACACTCCTGAGCAGGGCCTACTGTTTATTGCCGGTTCTGAACGGCTCTCCTGAGAAGCTTTTTCTTAGACATAATTTGACTTTCGAAGGTTTGCCATTGCCCGCGAAAAGGGTGATGACGATTTGAAAATGTTCGTTGTCGTGCTTCTATCGGGATTCGATCCCAGGTAGGTTTTCGTGACAGCCAGTGAGCCAATCATCACGCCATCGCCACCACCTACGATCACGATAGCAATAAAATGTATCGTATTGTGAAGATTCAGTCGAAACAACCAAGATGCTCTTAAGGCTATGCTTAAGTCTCTCATCACTTTCTAGCTACTTTGAAAGAACGAGGCTACTCTAAATGCAGTCAAATTCTCAACAAAGCCATGACTAATCCCAGACCACAATGAGATAAGAGACTGTTAATTAAATCGCAACATGACACTAAATTTTGCTAAGTACATAATCATAGTCCTACGACGATTTCTGTCAGAGTTGTAACGACATTCCGGGATACTTCCCCTGTGAGTAGATGCAGATCAAGATATGGCTAATTTGCTCTGATATGGTGGGGGCTGGTACTGTAAATCAAATGTAAGACTTAAGCGCATCATCAACATACTGAGTATGCCATATTATCGTAAGTCCGCCATTGAACATATTACTCTAAGTATATCAAGAACGCCGAGAAACCAGATTAACACACTCCACCTCTTTTTGCAAAGAGGAGAGATTTACCAATTCTATACTTCCTTATCTGAATTCGATAGTCGTACAACTTCTTAAGTCTGATAACATCTCCAGAACTATTTTCTAATAAAGTATCATGCTATGGAAATACGCCAATGATATCGACATTGTCTGCATCAATGCACTGAATCTGAGCGGAACAAGAGCAAGAGATAACCACCTTTGACCCACTGAACAGTTCGTTCAGTGTAAACACAAAAGGTCGACGCTGGTCTAGAAAGCCAGCGAAAAATAATCCCAAACACCAGGTACTACCCGGGTTAAATAGGATATTAAAGGGTAGATCCACTTTTTCGAGTCCAAAAACGACACTCCGTAATTCACTTATATCTATTGTGAAACTATTGAAATGATAATGGTTCTTAAATCACTCAAGTTAAGCGAATGTTCCACCTCATAGAAACGAATGTTCTAATTTTCAATCGTAGAATCGCTATTAGTTGTAGGTCCAACAAAAAATAAATAGAACTTTAAATCTGAAATAATCTCTGCCCAACTTAGTTATGGGAGTATCACTGACCACTTAGTCGCTAGAAGTATATCGCTGATGGTATCCGGACAGTAGGGAGATAGTGCTCCAACATCATTTCTGACCCTCCAACTCTTCTGGCTTTCAAGTGAAATGTGACAAATTGTTGGTTCAAGGTATATGGAAAGATAAGCTATCCGACCAAGGCTGTATGTAGGCAATCAATTTAAATAAAATTGTCTTCTTTGCATCGTTATAGAGCAATATTTCCATCAAATCCACAATCATTTGATTAAAGAAAATCAGTATTTTCTTTCCAATGATTAGTTCTTTTAACTTCAGATTGCGTGTCTATAAATATGGCTCAAATTCCCCAAAGATATAGATAGTCGTACATCTAAAGTTTTTTGAGAGAAAACTGGTTAAGAGAAGTTGGGATAGTGAAACGAACAAACGAAAATGTGGACTTTTTTCATTTGTGGTTTCGTTTTGAATAAAACTGGAATTTGCATTTATTTGCAATAAATTTTGTTCTATTTGCAGATACATACCATATATCTATTTGTATGGTTGTATTCCCAACAAAAACAGAAACTGCAACTTTTCAAAAGTTCATACGTTAATTACCAACTCCCAGATATTATGAAACCAACACGCGCTGTTACTGAAGCAACAACAAGATACAACTGGCAATAAAAGTATACGAGTACGCTTGAAGCGAGCATTTTCCTAGAACATAAAACAATATTACGCCTCGCAGACAGTGCCGGTCTTTAGTTTTAGCCTTAAATTGAGTCTTAGTTTTATTGCAATCTTACTACCAGTAGGTTTTTACAAGTCGTCTATCCATTCGCACCTGTGGTGTTGATTACCATCAGTGTTCGCATTCGCATTTCATCTTCAAACGGAGGCCATCTCTAGAGGCTAGATGCTACCACATAACATACATATTTCTTACTATAACTGCAACGTGGTGTGAAGAAATTGCTTTCTCCTCATCCGAACCGCAATTAATCTACAAGCCACTCGTTAACTAATTGAATGGCTAAGTTAATTTGACTGAACTGACTCTTCGATGCGAATGATCAATAAATCAAATCTTCAATTGATACTAATTGTTATCGTGGATATTCTGTATTAGGAGTATCTTAACACACTTTTCTGAAATTACAATAATATCTTTAGAATGGTTTAGGGCTTGTTTGTTCATCTGACATCAATCACTGCGTCACACCACCGCTACACCATACCGGCAATTATGCAAAAATCATGACACTACTTAACTTTGTGATCTTTATGTTCATCTCTATAATGGAATTCAACGTTGGACGAGTATCTCACAAGTGAATAGAAGAAAAGTTGTTTGTTTGGTTTGACGTCTTGGCCAAGTTGTTTCTCTGATTTAGTGACTAAGTTGCCCACTATTTTAACAGCACCTTGATTTGTTTGCGAATAGGCATGCGGTTTTGAAGACATTCCGTCAGCTGTTAACTGCGCTGGCCCGAAATTAACCTGAATGTCGATGTCGTAAAGAGATCATCTTGTGAGAAAACTGCTGTAGAAGACGTAATACTAGTAATTCCATGGAAATGAGTACGAATTGCAGCACGAGCGGGTGAGGAAGAAACACCTGCTGCTTTAAAGATTCATGAATGGACAAGTCTTTGAAGACGATGTGATTACTGGTAAGAAATGGAACAAATTCAAATTATTTAACCGGTACCATATAGAATGGTTATATTGGCAGATTGCCTATGGACAAGTTGCTCCATAATGAGTACATATCGTTTGCCTGGGAAAAATTTTTAAGGATCTTTTCAGGTATGGAGAAAAAGGGAAGTGGATCACATTACCGTGATCCAATTTTAATGAGAAGAGTGTAATTGGAACTAGTTGCTTGACATACCAGTTCTACCGTGAGAACTAGGGCACTGGTGTGGAGTACTGTTATATATATACAATTACACCTATGAGCAGTATCTAGTTTGTTGATTTTTACTTCAATTTGAACCTAGATATGAAATGTAGTTACCAGCTACTACTATCACCAGTCTTACAGTGAGAGACGAAAAAAGTCAAAATGTTCAAATTGTTTTGAAACACTGAATTGTTTGGTATTCTGAAACTCTATGAGTTGAATAATACATTTAGGCGGAATTTAGAAACAGTTGCAACATCTTTAGGTTACGTTAGGTGAGAGTGACAGTTGAAGAACCAACCCACTTAGGCCTATTGCCACCTGGATCTATGATCCCCTCACTCATGGAACCAATTTGAGCTGTTTTTTTTTTTTTAGATCGTTTAGTTCATTATAGAAGAAGGTTCCTAGGTGGAGTTTTCTTCTCTGGGAGCGAGCTGGACATGTACAGAGAGGGTGGAGGATTGTATCCTCTTTCCCCTCGTCCATGCAGCTTATATAGAAATCGTTTGTAAAGGCACCATGCCTTCTTGCATGCTTGCCTATAAGACAGTGTCTAGTGATGCGCTAATGATCAGACTCTTAGAGTGATTCAGATCCAGCTTTGGCCAGATCTGTTTAGTCACTAGACCTGTTGGCCCACGGTCTATCTAAGGTCTGTTTTTTTATTAGCATCCAGCTTTAATAGTGATTTGCAGATAGCGATTGGTATAACTATGCTACCCTTTTCCGATAGAATAATTAGAGTGATTCCAATTTTGGCGAGTTCGTCAGCCCTAAAATTCCCTGGAATGTCCTTGTGGCCTGGCACCCAACTAAGGTGAAGGTTGGACTGCTCTGCCGTCTCCATTAGAGATTATCGGCATTCAAGGGCAGTCTTAGAATTTAATGAGACCGAATTCAAGGACTTAATAGCTACCTGACTATCCAAAAAGATGTGAATATATTTTTCAGAAATCACGTTTTCCTTCAGCCAGGTTAGATCTTGCTTAATCGCCAAAATTTCCGCCTGGAACACGCTACAGCGATTTGTAGCTTATCTGAGAAAACGCCGCCATCAATCCCGCTATCGGTCTTAGATCCATCTGTGTAGAAACGGATAGACTTGTTCTCCATGAAAGCATCTTCCTCCCAGAAGGATTTAGAGGGAAAGCTCACATGAAAGTCCTTGCCAAACCGAAGTTTTGGTGTGGTGTAATCAAAGTTCTCTGTGAGAGTTTCTAATGAATGTTAGAGTGGTCAAATAAATTATTTGTCCACTGTGTAATCGCTTTAAGGCGAATAACTGCAGTCGCAGCTACTTGCCTGTTGAAGATGTCGAGGGGTGTCAAGTGAAATAGAATATCTAAGGCCACGGAGGGAGTAGAACGTAGTGCGCCACTTATGCTTAGACATGCTGTTCTTTAGAATCTGACTCTTTCTTAAATGTAAGATTTCCAGTTTAGCTTCCTGTGAAGAATGAGACCCAGATATTTTGCTGTATCGAAAAATACTAAACTGTCACCGTTTATTGAGGGAGGGTCTATAGTTGAAATTTTATATTTTCTGGAAAAGAAAACAAGATCAGTTTTATGGGGGTAGACTCCCAATCCACAGCGATCCTCCCAACGGGTTGATCTGTTTAGGTTTAGCTGAAGGAGTTCTTTGATGGTATTAAGATGTTAACATAAGGCAGCTAAAGCAACTTCGTCCGCATTTACAATCACCCTGCTCCCTTTCGCTTCCAAGTGTATCAGTAGTTCATTCTTTAAGCAATTATGGATTTTCTAGGTAAACGGTCGAAAAATCAATATGTATTTGAAAAAGTTCAGTCGAGCAATATTCTTCAGGCTCTTACATAAACAACTATACCGCTTCCGGTACAGTAATATAATAACTGATAAATTAATATACCTCCTACTGAGGCAATTTGATTCTTCCTCATTTGGTCGTTGTAGTTTCTTCGAACTATGTACTACGTAGTAGTAGATATAGTACACATAATTTTAGGCAGTGACCCTGATATTGTGAAGTGCATGGAGAAAGTGAAAACTGATTTCCCTAATCTAACACCATATCACCTGGAGAAAATACAAAGTCATTTACACAAGGTATTTCTACCTCACTTTAATAGAATATGGAAAGAAGGAAGTCCAAATAAAGACCGTTTCATTAAAAAATTAACCTTGGCTGACATGCTGTATAAACTGTATTGATACAATAACCGAAAAGGGTCACCCGTCTAAGACTTTTGAAGAGTATGGTATCGCATCTAAAACTGAAACTCAATTAGATTCTATCAGCCACGAGCTAGTTTCTAGCTTAGTTTCTAAATGGGGCTGCGATGGCTTTTCAGAACACAGTGAGTACAAGCAAACATTTACAGATCAAGGTATAACAGACGGAAATATGTTCCTCACATGTGTAGTACCTTTGACTGTTGCTAACAAAAACAACTCTAGTCTAACTTACTGGAAAAATCCAAGGCCATCGTCAACAAGATTATGCAGACAAAAACACGGGAAGACGGTGAACGAGTGAAGTCAGAGATTTCACAGTTAACTGAATCAATTGTTGTCCATCATGAAAAAACATTCAGAGTACATCATGAATTGATTGTAATAATCGACGGAAAAGTTTCGCAGTTTGCCCCATGTGCAAGGCGAAACCTTCACAAATGAATGAGTTTGATGTTTTACGAAATCTCACCGAATCAAAAGAAGCATTTCAATTTCGTTTGTCCCCTCTTCATGCGTACATCAAATTTATGGAGTTTATCTTGAAAATTAAGTTTAATAAAGTTTAATTGTGACAAACGATTGTTGATTCCGAAGTAAACTGCCAATCCTGAGGAGGGGCAGAGACATGATTTCAAAACCAATGACACATTTAAAAGAACATGAACATGGCGCTCGTGAGCTGCTGAGAAAGCTACGGCCGAAGAACAACTAGCTAGGTCTGAAGCAAGATTGTTGAAAGCAGAAGGGGAAATTACTAACATACAACCGGCAGCAATAAAGTTGCATATATATGAAAAGAAAGGCAGCATTTTCCATAGCAGAGTTACACATCAATGTCCGAAACCACATTTCTAGTGGGGACGGTGGCGAGCTAGCGCCCAATACTAACGATTCACATTCCCCTGCCAAAGCCGCAGCCGAAATCTTTGACGATTTCAGCGCAGATTTTGACAAAAGATGTGCCGCAGCCGAAATTAACTCGTGTCATTAAGCCCTACGGTTCGAATAAGTTCGACCAAGAGTCCGAGATCAGTGTGCACCGCGAACGAAAAGCAAAAGAATGCTACACGGTTGTAATGTTGTAATGTTAAAACCGAGCATCAAATGGAAGAGTTTGTCAAATATCAAAAAATCAAGGACGACGTCGAATACCTCCTGAAGGCACAACAACTTCACAATCAAATGTCTTACAGCCAATAGATTGGTAACAAACTGTATAAGAGTTATAGTCTTTTGAGTGCATGCGAGAGCACATGGTGTAGTGACGAAGTTCTTCAAAGCACTTAGCGATGCCAATTCAGACTTGAGTATCGGCTTGTGTACCTCAGTAATAATATTCATACTTTCAAAGAATGCACAGAACATGGAGCTGATGATGACGCCACAACGTATGCAAATGCTGCAGATATCACCAATTATAACCGCAACAAAAAAAACTGTCACAGAACTTTGCGAAGAAACCGAAGGTCTATCGACATCATCAGGGACATTGGCCATTGAGATATTACTCTCTTTGAACTCAGAATGAGCTGGACAATGGTTAAAAGAAGAACTACGTAATCTCGGTTGTCTCGAACGTATTATTAAAGTAATTTATGAATGCAGTCGGCAAAACCAAGTTTGCCAGACAACATAAAGCCAATTGTTATATAATGTAATCTAACACATTCTCAATTACATCGACAGTGAAGCAACAAATACTCTGTTCACTTTATACCGAATATGAGAGCGAGCAATTCAACTGCATCCGACTAGCGATTTTACGTCCAAAGTTAATCCTGGCATTGTATTGCGCGAATCACTTATTCCTACTCTAAAGGTTTTTATTAATATCAATCATCCATTCGACTCAAATGCAAATGGAAGCAGCCTAATTGGTCAGAGGAAAGAAATTTTCGACACCAGCTTCCGTATTCTGCTGCAAACCCTCAACTACGTTCCTGAGCGGTATGTCTTTGAGCTTAGCATATAATAAGCCAGATTTACTCTCTGGCGATGCCCAATTCAGCTGATCGGGGCCAAATCGACATTTCTGGGTCTTTTTCGAGACTGGCCGCTACGACGGCTATGTTTTCTTCATTTCGCTCTAATCTCTATCCTGTTGGTGGCTTAAGATCCAAAAAAATGTATTCACTCTGCGACGGATGCGGTTTCAGGCCAAGAAACTCCAACATCGAATACATATTCCAACTACGGCAGATCTTGTCAGGAATTTCAGATCGACTCCTGCCCAGAACAGTAATTTAGTCTATAGCTTTTAACATGACAACTGGAAAAAATTTAAACATCTTACGCGGCAAAAAATCTATGCGGTACTAAGAGCATACAGCATTCTGTACCCAAAAAAAAATTAAACGTTGTGACAGTGCCAATGCGCTGCCGTTTCACATACAACAACTAATCAATATCAGAAATATCTTAAGATCTGATTGGATTGCTATTATAAATCATTTTTATCTCCCTGAGATGAAAAAGCTTAATGCAAGCATAAAAATATTGATATCAGATTTCAGAAATCAATCAATCAAATGACAAATAAAGCATCTGGCTTTGATGGGTTAAAGAATCTATATCTAAGACATCTTTCAAAAATTGTGTTCAATTTCTTCAAGATATGTTTAATAGCTGTTTGAAACTCAGTTATTTTCCGGCAGATTGGAAATCTGCCAAAGTTATCCCAATCTTAAAACCTAGTAAAAATGCCACCTTACCTGACAACTATAGACCGATAAGTTTACTTAGCTCCCTGAGCAAATGCTTCGAGAAAGTAATTAAAAATAAATTAGTGTCGTACATGAATTCGCATAATATTTTGCCTTCTGAAGAATTTGGATTTAGGGCACATTATAATACAATCATCATCATAATACATACAGGTACACCATATCTCGAATCACATTAAAAGAAACTTAATTGAAGGTAAAAGTACAGGTATTACTTGACGTTGAGAAAGCGTTTGTTACAGTTTCGCATAATGGTCTGTATAATGGTTTTTATCTGAGCGTTATTTTAAAGTGTCAGTTAATAATGAGCTTTCAAGCGACTACTCAATCGTTGCAGGTATTCCTCAGGGATATGTGTTTGGCCCTATCTTATACACTATTTTTACATCTGACTTTCCAGAACTTAATAATTGTCAATCTGCTATGTTTGCTGATGATACATGCATTCTCTCATCAGATGCTCTCGGTCCAACATTGTAACCAATTTTCAATCTGCTTTGAATGTTGTACTAACGTATCTCAACAACAATAAGATTAAAATACCATAAATGCTTCAAAGACTCAATCTCTATTTTTTACTAGAAAAAGAAAAGCCTGTTTCTTATCAAGCAAAAATCTTCATATTAACCGAATTCAGACTGAGTGGAAAGACAATGCCAAGAATCTTGGTGTACACCTGGATAAAACCTTAACTTTTGCCGTACATATCCAGCAAACGATACGTAAAATAAATGCTAACATAAAAAGTCTATATCCTTTTATAAATCGCAAATCAAAGTTGAGTATTGATAATAAATTGATAATTTTCAAGGTAATTTTCCAGGCAATAATGTTCTACGGTTGCCCCGTTTGGAGAAATTGTGCAATCAGCCACATTCGCAAGCTACAAATTTGTCAAAACAAACTTTTAAAAATTTAAAACTATTAAATAATTACAATTTGTCTTGCAGTTCGTCTGATAATCTTTTGATTTCCAATCTAGTCACATAAAGTTCTGTATTATTGGGTATATATTTTAATTCGTGCGGTTTTTTCTTCAAAATTTGAACATTTATTTAAGGAAAACATTTTTCATCACCAGTAACAATCCGATGCAAAAATGACTTTATTTTGTGGCGTTCCAGCAGCATTTTGGACATGCAAAACCGCCTTTCGACGTCTCTCGGCTTGAGTTCATGTGGAACCCAATTTCCTTGCTTTTGAATATATCTAGGTGCTTTTAAACGTTTTGAAATGGCTGCTTGAGTGACACCCAAAGATTCTGCGAGCTCTTCTTGTGTTTGGCAACAATCTTCATAGAGTAATGCTTCCAGTTCTTCATTTTCAAACTTTTTTGGTTGAACGTTCATCGTCTTCCAAGCCAAAATCACCACTTTTAAATCGTGCAAACCACTTTTGGCACGTTCGCTCAGCTAGCGCATGTTCATCATAAACTTCCACCAAAATACGATGACTTTCGGCAGCAGTTTTCTTCATATTAAAGTAATGAAGAAGAACTCCCCGCAAAAACACTTTTTCAAGCACAAAGATCGACATATTTGAGTGAAAAAAAATTATTGTTGTTTACGCTTCAAATAAATAAATGACGTACAATGACAGTAGCTTTCCAACGCATGTTCCAATTGTATAATAACAATGGAATAATTCAAGTCACGCCATCTCTTAGCAAACCGCACAAGTTATAAACCTAAGAGTGACGTGAAGCACTGCTCTGTCAGTGTGCGATTTAAGTGCAGTCCCTTAGAAGGAAAAAGATTTTTTTTTACAGATGTTAAAAAAACTATAAAAAGTGGTCAGCTATGAATAAGCCCATTGTTGACCCTTCTGTTGTTACATCATCTAGAAAGTATAGTAGAATGCCGCGCTTCACCTTGATTTCAAGCTATCATTAATTCGGGGTGAAAAGACAAGTGCCTTTTGGTACATCTCGGACAACCATAAGTTCACTTATAGGGCTTATAGGACCTGACCTATACTTAGTCTGACTTTGGGCAGAATCTTAGCCAGAAAAGTGGTGTGGTCGGATCTTATCAATGAATGTAGAATGTACCATTGGCATCTTTATTGAGCACGACAACCTCAGACTTCACTACTACATTCCAAGCAAAGAAATACGCCATTCCTACAAACTGTATTTGAAGAAGAGATGGTCAGGGTGATGTATCTAATACATCAAACTATAACCCATGTTTCCATTTACAGTTGGGTCTCTTATAAGCACAGCCGTGAATGTCATGATTTTTTTAGCTGGAAACCAGATTAAATACTGCGACGCTAGCACTATGAATGATGATAACATCACGCAGCCCTTTCTCTGTTAATACTTGGCTCAAGCTCACTTTTGGATTTGTCTGAGAGTTTTGGACAAATAACCATAAACCCTAGAAAACACTTTGCTTACTCTTAATTACATCATCGAAAAAGTACGTTAAAATCCTTTGAGCAGAAAAATTCGTTGATTCCTATTTTCTTTCTAATAAACTTGTAATCAACAGGAAAAATATCTATCGGATCATCAGGGGCTAGCTTGCATTACTATACATAGATACTTCTCATTTCCGAAAATTATAAAGCAGAATCAAAGAAGAACGAAAACGCAATTTATATGGAAATTTTAAAACTTTTCAGTGTCAGACCTTTTTAATCAGTATCTAAGCTCTGAAAACCAAAAAATCTTGACATACCATATTTATATCGTACACTCTACCCTTTGTATCATCGTCCTTGACTATCATACTTCCTAGTATCGCAACTGAAATTTCGAATTCAAACACTGTGAACGTGTGCCAACATTCCGGAGGTCAGCAAGACCCAAAAGTATCGAAACCATTCTATTTTATACAAGCTAGCTCAAGAAGTGAACCAAGAATTTTAGTTGAATTGGCAAATAACAACAAGAAAACCTGTAACCGAATCAAGTTGGGTCTGATGCATATTGATAAAATCACATCATTGATCAAATACATCCTTCATTTAGTTAAAAAAAAAAAAAAAAAAAAAAAAAAAAAAAAAAAAAAAAAAAAAAAATCCACAACTTAACACAAAAACTGAATAAAAACACTTTAATTAATAAAATTATGCAATAACATCCGACAAGAGCGAAAAAAAATATCAAAAAGATGCAGAGATACGAGTATTCGTTTCGTACACGCTCTAATATGCAACTCCCAAATTCCAAATGAAACCAGTTTTTGCATCACCTCCGCCAACCTCCAACATGGTGACAATATTTTCGTGTTTCCCCAAACATAAAATTCGAACAAAAAAAAAAAAATAAAAAACATGTTCTACTTGCATGTTACATGGATTTCAGGTGTGTCAGAGCTGGTCACACCAAAAATAAAAGAACTCCCAAATTCACGATACAAATACTCTTATTCTAGCCCAGAAGATCGTCAATCAAAGGAGTATCTGCGTCGCAGTCCCTTTGGATTCATTAGTTTACAACACTAACCGTTTTTTTTTTTTTCTTAGTTTTAGATTTTTCCTAAAACTTTCACTTTGCAAAAATTCAAGATTCGAGAAAAAAGAAAAACGAAATCAAAAGAATTTCCGAGGGTTTTTGGGTTGGAACACAACATACACAGAGACGAAATTTATCAGAACAGGTAATTTTTGACTTTACAATTCGGCAATTCCAGAGATCAAACTTACTTTGAGGTTAAAAGCAAAACAATACTTGTACAACGGTTGACTTTTTCTTCAGTACCAGTGTATTCGTTATTCGATATTTAATAACTGCTATTGTTGTTCCCGCTGAATTGCGTTCGATTTGAATGACTACCGCCAACTGAATGAGCTAAACGTTTCGACTCAAGTATCTAAGTGTTGTACGGTACGGTATATCTGGTGCCTGCACCGTGTTTGCTGTTGATGAAGGGGCTTAAATGCATGTGGAAGATTTAATTCACATGAGATCGGGTCACCCCCTTCTACCTTTTATATTTTTTTTAAACGCCGAGTGGTGTAGAGGCACCTTCTCGTTGTAATCAAATCACCTATGGAGCTCCAAAAACTGTTTGGGGAGAAGCTTACACGTATTTTGACCGAGCCCTTCTTTGAGTGGAATTTCGATCGTTGTTGACTCATTTTCTTATTCCAAACACATGGTTCCGGTCTGATAAGAAGACCCTGTAATTGGCTTGTTTGGTTAGTGGGTCTCTGAATGTCAAATATTTAACTGAGCGAAGTGAATTTAGATCCACTCGTACAACTTAACTCAGGTGCGGTTGACGAACGTTGTTGTTGTCTCCCGCAAATGGCAGGTAAATTATGAATCTAACACTCTTAAGCTTGCGTAAGTCTCCGGCTTTGAGTAGACTTTGGGTTTTGGTTTTGGTTTTGGTTTCTTCGACTTTGGTCGAGATTGTTAATTATTTTGCAATGGTGTGTGGTATGGTATTCACAGATACGGGCGCTGGAGATGGTGCAAGTCATTTACTCATTTTTAACTGGTTTATGGCATTGGCTACTCGTATCAGCTTCATCGCCAGCGATCGCCCTGTGCTTTTTTAGGTTCGTCGTTTTGCATATGGTTAACCAATTTATAAAGAGCGATGGCATTGACTCGGTTTAGCTTACGCTGATGAAGAACTTGCCTTGAACTTCATTTCATTTTTTCCTCACTGTGTTTCGTTTTTTAGTGAAAAGAAGTCGTCGTTTCTTATTGTTGCATTGCGGCAATTTTAATAATTTTACGAACTTACGAATATGTTGGTTGCTAAATTATTAAGTGTAACATAGTTGTTAATTTGAAGAAAGTAAGACGTAAAGTGGTCTAATGTTGATGGTGAACCATGACGACGTTTTGGGCTACCGGTCAGAAACGCAGGGACAGAGCAGGTAAGTACTTTACATGGGCATAATCTGTTACATAAAAACACCGCTAAGTACCTTATAATAACAAGAAAATTTTGTAATATGAAGCAAGAAAAATAGATTGTTGAATAACATAGTTTTTTTTTAACAACAGCTAGAGTGGTAGACATTATTTACTCTACTACAGGGCACTGTATTCACTAAGCCTCTTCTTTCTCCTCTGGCACTTAGTTACCCTTGGAATTTCGGATTTCTTCAAAAAGATGTCAGAAGTGGCATTTGTGGGTTCACAAAACATGAACTCTAACCATTCTAGCCTTATCTCCATCCAAGTTGGCTGAAACTGGCTTAAGCGATATCTTGGAAGTTCTCAATAAAAAGCTAGATTAGAATTCACATGTTAATAATAGAGCTACTAAAGTAACTAAAGCCATGTGGGCTTGTGTGTGGTAATACCTGTGGATCAACGGCAAAGGTTACCCAGTGGATATATACAATGATGATACGACCTATCATCACCTACTCCACCATAGTACTGAAACAAAATATAAGAGAAATGTGCCATATTAAAGCTGCAGCGGCTACAAGGACTTGCATGCCTATGCATCGCTGTCGGAATGCACACATGTCTCATAGCAGCTATAGAAGTCTTCATTGGTTCCACGCCATTCCATTCCTTCATAAAAAAATATAGCGATTCTCACCGCAGTCAAATTATTACAAACAGGATAAATCACTCAGATCACATAATCACGTAATCCCAAAACGTGAAGCATGAAACTACAAAAATCCAACTTCAAACCTTAAAGGATGGATCAAATATGGATACGAATAAGTGCTGGTATATTTGATACAAACATCAAAATATCGCTCCCAATTTATTACAAGTGGAAATACGTGCAAATCAGGTGTCTCGATCCATATGGTATACTGACGAACAGTCAAGCAGCCATTAAGGCATTAGCCTCTAATCTCATTGAATTCAAATTAGTCATACACTGCATATACCATAAAATCTCTCTCATAAGAACAAAGTAAAACTTTATTGGGTGTCTTGTCATACGAGTATATAATATTGGTATTGACGAAAATGAAAAAGCTGACAAACTGGCTAGAAGCGATTCGGCTGACTCTGTCATCGTCTCTGTGCCGGTCAATTCAGGAATTAACTCAACAAAATATGGATATCCCATTGGGAAAATATCCCTGGGCTTCACCGGGCTAAAAGAGCTATCAAACCCTTCCATAAAAAATCAAAAGAATCCCTACAGTTTAAAAAGGATAATATCAGAAGACTGGTTGGATATCTAACCGGACACTGCCACCTTCGATATAACCTACAAAAAAATTGATCTTTTTGAGGAAACTGAATGTTCTATTTGCATGGAAGACAACGAAACTGCGGAACACATTTTATGTGTATGCATGGCTCCCGGTGCCTCAAGGAGACGACACTTCTTCAGAGAAATTTTGATCCCTGGAGAAATTCTCAAAATTTTCACAAGAAAGATTCTCACTTTCATCAAATAAGTTGTTCCTCTCTTGGCTTTTTAATACCGATTTTGTGGCACAAAAGCTTTCAGTGAATACCTGAGTTCTGTTACGGAACATGCAGTCGTTTGCGGGGGCCACAAAGAAGGCCTTTTACTAGAAGGAATTGGGTTGATTCAGCTTTCAGCTTTCAGATTTCGGCAGAAAGAAATCCATTGACAGTAACGATGTCTACTTCCCCATTTAAAAAAAAAATAAGGTCCGATGATGCCACTATACCATAAACCGCACCAAACAGCCAATCTTTGTGGATGCATTGATGCTTGACCAAACACCGTCGGTTGAAGCCGATTCAACATTTCTGAGTATGTTTTTCGCATTGCACCCAAGTCAGGCAGTTTAAGATCCAAAAGAGTGTACTCACGCTTAAACTTTTCCACGGTGCGATGAATTACCTGCATACTAAATTCATGATGACGACCGACGTCACGACGAAATTCATGTTGCGTATTTACAACTAAGAAGGAATTTCGATAAAATTTTTTTAATAATTTTCGCAACTTCGGCAAGCTTAAAACGGTGCATGATGAAATATCAAACCTTACTGAATATTTTGACAGATAGGTGTCATTGGTAACTTTGACTGCTGCTGCATCATAATAATTGGAATAACTATCATTGCTATCTGGTGCCGTTAAAACATTGTGACACAGTGGAAGCCACACTTACTGCAATATTTTTGATGAAAGTTAAGGGACGTTAGCCAATGGCGAGGTGCCTAGCGCAAAGAAAAAGACTAGAGAAATAACTTTCGAAACTGAAGAATTAGCAAAAGCGGCCCGCAGAATGTCTACGATATAGACATATAATTTTTAAATTCACACAATTTTTGCTGGATACGCGTGTCGCCTCGATAAGCAAAAGCCTAATGTAAAGTTATGTGAAAATTAAAAAGTCTCTTGAGTCAGGACGCAAGCTGACCGGTTATTTTCGTTGCTTGAAAAAGTACTCTCCTCATCTTCCTAAACATTGTCCTTCGAGCCAGAAGTACTCTCCTCGTCTTCTTTAACACCCCCTTTCGCTTTTGACTTTGGGTAATCTGACGGGCCTTTAGGCTTTCTAGGAATACTACCGTCGATAACAGGATTGAAGAAGGAACCAATCTTAAAACTTAGAGAACCACACAAAAAATTCGCAGTTTTTCACTTGTCCCTCAAGAATATTGACAGCGGACAGTGTCATCATAGTCATCATGCTATCCTCTTGATAAGACGGATCACATTAAAACCTCTCTTTTGCAATTTTAAGGCTCATTCTGACATTACTCTACAATTCCTTGAAACTGATGACCTAAGTGCCTATTAAGACCCTTACTTTTAAAAATTTTCTCGTTTTTCCCGGAAAACATTTTTAGTTGAAAACGTCGGATGCTGCAATGTTGAACTGTACATCATTCATACTGTTTTCATTTTTAAAGTAATCCTTTTCCATGCTTTAGACCTTTTCTTTTTTTTCGTAGCAAATTCCTACCCACCCTCCACTCGTCTTTGAGCTTTTTACTTGCTGAAGGATGCTCAGATCAACGAATTTGTTAGTGATGGTTAGTCCAGAGATTCAACCATCTTTGTTGTTTGCAGGTGCTGCTTCATCCCATTCTTCCACGCGCTTACTTAAGCTGATAGCACGGTCTCTTCCTTCAATGGCTCATTTCACGACGATCAAATACCGTCCGCTTATGCTACCACCTTAAGTATGGATTTGATTTGATTTTTTTTTTTTTTTAGATTTTTAACGCTTCCTGTGGTTAGTTTGGAGAAGAGAGGCTGATGGACTGATTTATTCTGGTTAGTGTGGTCTCTATCAATGTCTACCCTAAGCCGATCTTGAGTCTTTGAGGCTGACTTGTCACCTGTGTCATGTTGAGTGTATCCAACAATAAACTAAAAAAGTCCATTTTGCAGCCATATTTAAAGGTGATTTTAATGTAGGGGCTACTGTGTGAAATAACGCATCATCTTTGTTTTCAGATGTTTTGCGTCCTTGAATTAAATAACTTGATAATATTTTTCTTTACTTAACCAATCCTTGCTAGCAAAAAGGGTAAAATTCTAAAATCAAACTGGCGCCGTCTTTTACCAATTAGAAGTAACAGAGTAACTCCTCCACTTTTAAGCTGATGGCTGATGATTTCTTGTTAAAGCACATTACGTCGCCGCCGAAATATGATCCCAATTGTCGCCACTGTACATGTCATCCAATGAAAAGTGTCCTTTCTTTCTAGTGCCAGAGAGTACCCTTTCTTTGAGCTATATATTTCCAGGCATAGTTTGTGGCAATTACTATCCGATTGCACTATCATTAAGGACAAGAAGTTTATGTGCGGGTTGTCTCTGCTGGATGCTTAGAAACAAAAGTTTACGAAACAATTTGTGTTGAAAGTGAACACTTTGTGGCACTTGTACCAGTGGTTTTCAAACAACACCAACACTTTCATTGAACAAAGTTGTTGCTTTTATAAATTTACCATTTTATCAACTGCCTTACATGCAGATGTAAATCTGTTTGTCATTGGGGCTGTTTTTGAAACACTTTTGAAAAAGAGTTTGTCACTAAAAACCGGACTGGTCAGAGCACACCTGGTAAATTTACTTTCA
The DNA here is from genome assembly GCA_907269105.1 of Volucella inanis. NCBI lineage: Eukaryota > Metazoa > Arthropoda > Insecta > Diptera > Syrphidae > Volucella > Volucella inanis. Next base: position 155,077,842 of record OU026155.1, read on the forward strand.
ACCACCCACAGAGCAACCACTTCCGTTTAAAATCCGGTGAAATCAGTCAAGTGGCATAAAATTGTGTACATTGGAAGGTAGATACCTAAAATGCAACAGATAGTGGGCGCAATTTGATTGTCATTGCAACAGATACGAATGCGTCTTAAAAAAAAAAAAAAAAAAAAAAAAAAAAAAAAAAAAAAAAAAAACACGGTTGTCATTCAATCGGATTTTGGCTTATGAATTTATGGAAAAATGTTAGTTTTGTTGGTAAAAGCAAACTGAACTACTCTTTCAAGAGATTCAAGTTAGAACTTTAACCACCTTGGGCCTTAACTTTGGCCAACTGCATCACGTTGGTATTCTTCTAATGCGTTATTCCATCGGCTTAAAATCGAAGGTTACATTAACTCTGCATAGATATAGATAGCTAACGACTGATGAGCAATTTTCAGACCAGCTCGCTGTACCTGTACGAGTTCGGTTTCAAATTCTTTTCTTCAAAATTAACTCGGAGAATCTGCCGTATTGTGTAAGCGTCTTAAACCATTATTCGGCCATCATTACAGTTGTTAGCCCGATGACCACCACATTTTTAATTATTTTAGTGGCACATCGATGGAGATGGACTACACAGAACCATGTTTAGAAAAACACTCGCTGTTCTGTTAGAAGCAATCACACCAAAACCATTGCAATCACAAAAGTGTCTAAGTAAGGTTTTCTGCTGCCATGTAAGTTCTTTTACGTCAGACTTGAGATAATTGTGGAGAATTCGCCAGTGAACGCCAGAAGCACAATTCCTCAAATTGATATCATTTGCAAAGCGCTGATGATTAAAGGTGAGCTTCCAAGTTTTGAAAGAGGAGGGAAAAAATGAATTGAGCTGTGGCCGATGCCAATACTAAGTTTATGTTATAGAAAAGAAGAGAAGCACCTAGACGAATCCTACTTAATCTAATAATAGACATCTGCATTAGAAATTCTTTGTATGTCTTGACTCTGGTTTCAACAATGATAGCGACTCCAAAACTCCGACTTAGTGTTATACCTGAAATGGTCTAAGGAGCCTAAGCCTTTGTACAGCAACCGTAAGGATTCTTTTTCTGATACCACCATTACCCTAGAACAGCTTTATTGTGCAGAAGTGCTAAATGGAGGTACCCTTGTTGACGATAGATAAGATCTTGTATGCGATGTTAGGGAGACGAATGCCTCTATTGGTATCTTTCTTCATGGTTTTTGGTTTGTGCTGCGTGACAGAGAAATTGGAATCATTCCGCCGTTTAACATTCTGCTAAAGTAGCATATATTCAGTTCATGGGGCCTCTGACTACCCACGGTACTATGGTAATTGGGTAGGGGCCCCCATGAGAATAATAAAAAGCACGCAAAACTCGGAATCAAGAATATTGAAAGGCCCTTCATCAGGAATGGCACTGACAAACAGAAGCCTACCAAGACCGCCAAGTTGATTCTAAGAATTTGAGAAGGCAATGGCTATCAGACAAAATGGTCCACCCAACACAGATGATGACAGCCAACAACTCAATCGACCCCAACAATCTTAGATGAGAAAACCCGTCACCATATTAGCTAAAGATGACTACTCAAAAAATATGTACATCTGGAGCCTCGGGGATTAGTATACTATGTGAAAGTATGGACACCATTGCTACTGATCGAAAAAACTTTGAACTCAATCCACTTCAACAGAGAAAGACTCGATGCAAGGTAGCGTGTACAGTTGGAAGACGGTCTCAAGCAACTCGAGGTTACTAGAAAGACTAGTAAATTGAAGTCCTGGTCAACTACCATATTGCGATTCAAAGTCAGTAAAGTTAGAGTGGTCTTTTATATATTTGACGATTTTATTAACTATATATGGAAGATTCGTGTTAATGATAATTATATGATGTTTTCCTGCAAAGTCGTCTACCTCCAGGTTTCCACTTTAATTTTTTAAAGTCCGGGGTCAATCTGGACCTCAACGAACAAGCCTCTCTACCCAATTTTACTTTTAAGCTACCTCCGATTTCGTACACTAAGTTTGATGAAGTACCCTTCCACCTGCGTGCGCTATCCTTCGGGGGCGGATTCGAATATTTTTCGCATCGGAATATTGGTGTCCATCCGCTTAGTCGTTCTTGGTCGGTCTTCACTCTTCTAGCTAAGTCGATGTCGCTGCACAGCCCGTACAGTTTGTCGTCGTATCTTCTCCCCTATTCACCGTCTATGCAAGCCAAACCGAATATTACCCAAAGAATTTTCCTCTTAAATCAGCCATGAGCACCCTCATCCATTTTTGACAAAGTCCATGCCTCTCCTCCATGAACGAGGAATGGGATAATGGTCTATAAGGTCACTTTTGTTGTTCAAGACAGCGGCAATTGGCAAGGGTTATTCTTCGTTTAATCTCAGCACTGCCGCAATACTAACGAAAGCGCCATTGACATCAAGCTCCTTTCTTCCGTTATGTCAGTATCATCGGCGTATGCGAGTAATTCGACAGACTTTTGAAAGACTGTTCCTCTTGTGTTGGCGCGTAAGTTTTGCACTATTGTAACTAAAAATATGTAAAGAAATCGCATGACTGCGCAATACTTTTGACATTAAGGATTTTGCTAAGTTCTTTACCGATAAATTATTTCCCATTGTTACTCTGTATAGCTCGTCTCTATATATGCTGACATACGCGGCCTTAAGTTAGATGAATGTGTATCGATTTTGAGGTCATGGGTTTTTTCTAAGATCGTCGGTAGTGTAAAAATTTGATCTATGGTGGACTTTCCTGGATTGAAGCTTCACTAATGTGCACCAATCACGTTGTCGACGAACAGCTTCAGGCGTTCACACAATTAGTTGAGAAGGCTGATACGTCTCTAGTTGGCGCAATTTAGAGGCTCTCCTTTTTTGAAATGGGGCAAACATTGTTGAGGCTCTATTCATCGGCCATACATTCGTCCTTTCATGTTTTATATTTTAGTGTTAGCTCCTACCCAGTCATTGTCTGCTGTTTTGAGGAGCTCGGCAGTTAATCTGTTCGCTCCAGCAACTTTATTGGACTTAAACTTAGATATGGCTATTTTCACTTTATCCAGGTCGGGTGGACGGAATTGTTGGTTTACATCGTCCAGGTTAAAAGGTTCATTCTACTTGACAGCGGTATTTGGTTCGTCCTCCCCGTTATACAGTCTACAGAATTATTCTTTTCAAATCCTCAGATTCGATTGCGACTCTACTAGTATATTCACTTGTTGGTCACTACGGACTTCGGTTCGGGGCTTGTGCCCATAGCAAGGCCTTCGAATCTCATTCGTAGAGTAGAATTTCTCAATTTCCTTGACCGCGCGCTTCTGATTTTTTCTACTTAAAAGTCGGTGTTTGTCTCTCCTCTTCTGCTTGTAGAGGTCATGAGCAGCTTTAGTCCTTCTATGCAGCACCGCTGTGCATGCATCTTGCTTAGCCGCACGTGCTTGCTAGCACCCATAGTCAAACCAGACGTTTTGTTGTGGTGGCCGAGTGAAACCCAGCTCATCAGAGGCGGCATCTTTAACGGCTTTTTGGCAATCTCACTTCGATACTTGATGCTGGCGGCATAGGACATCTTAAAAGGTTATTGGAGATTCGATTGGAAAAGGATTTGGCGATCTCTTGCAATGAGAGTATCAGCTTCACTTTGCGATGTTCGAGATATCCGCAATCGTACATTGGCTACAACAAGGTAGGGGTTTGAGTCAATGTTGGCGTGATCAATTTATTTGACGGTAGATTGATAAGAAGCTCTCCAAGCCCCCTTAATAATATTGAATAGCAAGAACGCAGCAACAATAATGTTTCGTTAAGCCACAAAATCGATTACCCTGAATCCGTTATCAGGGGTGGTGTCGTCCAGCTTACGCTTTCCGACGGTACTATCAAAGATGCCTTCTCTTCTTAGCTTTGCATTAAATTCGCCGAATACAATTGTAATGCCATACCAAATATACTGCTCGTAGGTGTTGTCCAAGAGCTTGTAGAAACAATCTTTGGTTTCGTCACCTTTTTCCTCTCTAGGGTCGGGTCCGCATGTAAGGCTAGTGTTGACAAATTTTGCCTTAATACGGATTGTTACGAGGTGCTTGTTAACATGCCGTAAACTCAAGACTACTTGCCTAAGTCTCCCTCTAACAATAAATGCGCATGCAAAAGATCGATAACAATCGCCGTAGTAGATGTCGTAGTTTTTCATTCTCTTTTTGTCCGGCTCACTCCATTTCTTTGATGGTGGCAATATCTGCTTTGAAGAAATCCAGAGAATCCGCTTGTTGTTCGGCTGCATGTAGCCTATTAAGGGATCTAACTTTCCACGTGCGGATCCGAAGTACGTTGTTCTTGTTTCGTTTGCAGGGGTAGTCAACAGTAGATACATCCATATCCGAAGCTTATTGTTGCTTCGTTTTACCATGTCCGAGCAATTACTCCTGCGGCAGAAAACAAAACCTGGAGTGCCAATTTCATTATAAATACTAACCCATCCGGAAATATGAGCCCTGCCGTTCACACATCCATCTCCTTCCCAAGACCCTGGGAAGGGTAATTCCGGGCTATTACTTCACCGTTCATCTGGGAAGTTTATTCGCTTTTCCGTTTGAAATGTTTTATTAAGCAAAATATAATCCCCTTTTCGACAACCTTGATATTGAAGTCGCCAAGTAAAATTTCTATGTCATACTTCGTTCATTCCTTATAAGTATTCTTCAGACGCTCGCATAAGCACTATCAACATTTGTATTCTACAGAATAGAATCATTTTAGCATACTCAACCCCAAGATGTCTTTCTTATATCACTTGGACCAATACTCTGGTTGGTTGAATGCTGCGTTTTTAAGCCCTTTCTAGAGTGAGTCAAAGAGAACCGTGATGTTCCGATCAACTGAAACCATTCGTTGTCCGTGTACGCTGTTCAAACATCAAACAGTATTTATCCGTAATCGAGCCATTAAATTTCATTTTTCAATTTTCTCGCTGTGAGACAAAACAGTAGGCAGTAACCTTGTTTTGTGGCGCGGGAAAATCGTCATATTCGTCCTTTTTCGTTAGCAGGAAGAAATTCCAAGCTGGTACCATAAACAAGTACGAATAAGTCTTATTAATAGAGCCTCTAGGATTTCGAATGCAGTGACTCTTTCTCATTACTAATCGGATGAACACATATAGCAACGACGGCTATGTTAAACATTTACCAACTGTGTTACCAACCAATTACATACGAAGCCTTGTATGAAGTATCACCAGAACATTTGAAGCAGCCTTTTAGGTTTCAGATGCTCCTTTCTTTGCAGTGGGTTAATCACAGCAACGATTAGAAAAAGATTGATACAGAGTGATAAAGAGTGACACAAATATCTGTCTAAATGACATATCTTTAAAAAATCTACTAAGAACTATTGACATTTTAAGTACAAAATGTATCAGATCACAATCAGAAACTAATTTCAAAAACCATCTTATTCTCATCATACTTAACGAACAGTCTAAGCCCATCAAGAACCCTTTGATTAGAAAAAACGTTCACACTCAAAACGCTCACAAAATGAATCCTTTTCGAAAATTTGACATTTCAACTGCTCATTTTAAAAGGAAACTGTATGCAATGCCAGATTCACGCAGTTATACCCCACCGAGAATAACTAAATTGTTGCCTCTCTTATTAAATAATAACTTAACCGCATTTTTAGGCCATAAACTTACCACACAAGAACCCTTAGTGCATATTATGCACTCAACACTTCACAACTATCATCTCAACACCATTATCCTTTCATTACCAAATTCCAAAAAAAAGAAAAAAAATCATGGACTATTCATATGCTTTCGCGCGAAACAAATAAACTACTCACACCTACAAGTACCATCATCCGAATACTACACCCACTCACTGTTAACCAGAAGCCCAAACAACGACGGGGTTGCTACTTTTCATTCCCAATAGCTATTTCTGCGCAACAAAAACACAGCATCGCAACATTTATGACCAACAAAAGGATGAGCATGACAGTGTTCAGATGTGCATAGATATGAAAACCACGCAGTAGATACAAAAACTGTTGCAGCAACAATCTGCACAGATGCGAATAATGTCCTGATGCTCATTGTGCTACCAAGTTTTGTATAAAAATGCCATGCACAGCATCCGGTAGTCACAGACGTACTAAGAAACCCGCGAGTTAAGAACCAAAAAACAAAAAAAAGCCTATCTTCACTCGAGCATCAGTATCTTTCAAATCAAAATAAGAGTGGAGAAGCGGACAAACATTCCCATTGGTTGGTAATTTGTGCGGATGATGGAGTGATTAAAGTTTAACGGCTAATTAAATACCGTAACAGTGATTTTACTCCTACTCCATCGGTGTGTTTACTGCAAAAGTGTTTTGTGGAAATTTCCTTGGATTTTATATTTCGAAGTCAAATATCCTGGTAAGTTGCGGATAGCAAGCCTGTACTATTGGGTGGTGGTTTATTGAAAATTTTTACAACTTATTCGTATGTGTATATCATGGCAGGACACGTCTAAAGAGATATTCAAAATGTCTCGTATTACGATAATGCATCCATTTTATGGATAACTCATGGGTATGGTGTAACAGGTAACGAAAGGAGGCAGTGAAAGATGGTCCTGTTCTGAAACGACTGTCAACGGTTGTCAGATGAAATTTAAGCTGTTGAACATGTGTTTTTTTTTCGATGATAGGTATGAGTTTTTTTTTTATTTTTTGTTTCTTGTTAAAAAGGTTATAATAGACATTCCAAAGTGTTTCATTAATTTTCGTCAAAAAGAAGAAAAAGTGTAATACTCATAGCCTAGGGCTCAGGCTCAGCCTCAGGCTAAGGCTCAGAGTGTTTTCACGCACTCGTACATTTGAAATATGAATCATTTTCATCAGAGCCACGTACTAATCGAAGCCTAATTCCTCTGAAGATTGATTGCTTTCGAAATGATTTAGATGGTGGACTCAGTTTTGAAGACTGAAACAAACATTTTAATATTTCCAGCGTTGATTCTGATCAATATGTGAGTGAAATGAATGAAATACGAAATTTTAAGCAATAAAGTGTGAAAATAGTTTTGCTCGTGTTCATCTGGTGTCCATGATTGAATCCTAGAATGCAATAAAATATTTTATGGATTGGTACACGGGTATTAATACTCTGAGTTGTGAACTTTCATTCAGTCAATGATTTTCTGAGGTACTCCTACCAAATGCGGTTCCTATTGTATTTCCTAACTTCAGTCCTGGGTGTTTGATGTTCTTTTAAAATAAGAAATAGATAGGGTGATGTCTTGACAAAATATGAGTGCAATAAAATACGAAATGTAAACTAAAAAAGTGTGAAAATAGTTTTACTCTTGTTCATCTTGTGCACATGACTGCACCTAGAACTCATTAAAACATTTTATGAATTAGTGCCTCCGTGCACGAGTTCCTGGAATTTAACTATCGACATGATAGTTACCTCTGAATATTCGGGCGATGCTTCTCTGAGGCGCTCGTATCAAATGCGGTTCCTTTTTCTTAACTTTTGTCATGGGTATTTGGTATTCTTTTCAAGGAGCAACAGAGTTGGAATTTTTGCCTTAAATGACTTTCACGTGGACTTTACTTAAAGTCAACAGATGGCCTAATACTATTTTCAGTTTTTCTAAATAGAATTATGTAGAATGGAGGATAAGCATCGCGAAAGGAATAGGGAAGAAGGATTTACGGATTTGCTTTTCGTCGCTTTTACTACATACTATGCAATGTGCATTCGGTGCAAATAACTGCACTTAGATATGAGGATTGTAACCCCCAAATAGAAAAATGCAAATTAATTCTTACTGGTAAAAGTGTGAGCGTATTGCACATGGATTTAACAATAAATGCGATTTTTTTAATAAAACAAAAATTCAACAAATATTTCACGTTGATTGCAATGTTACTTATGATATTTATTTAGGTTGAGCTAAAGTTCAGCGTGGACATGGGTCTCTCGGAGTGATGAGGGATCCCATTGGGATAATCGCCTGTAATCCAGTCGACTGAGGATCCTTTCCATTCGTACGTCCACTTAATTGTCCGTGTCCATAATAAACCTTAAATCACTTAGGGTGGGCAGCGTGACGTTCACCATTTTTACGAAGAACTGACAAGGACAACGATCGCTGTTTAGACCATATAATTCTTTGTTTTATCTTCTTCTCTGAACTTGGTTTATGCTAGTACGAACTCTGATCTTGAAGCGACCAGGGGAAATTTATCAGCTTAAGATAAAATCTATGCTTCCGGTCACATAGTAGTGCATAGGGGTTTTATGCAGTGATTTCTCCGTTGTTCTGAGAAGGACTTACTTGTTTCTAAGTTTTTTCCTAATCCAATAAAGCAGCTATCAGAATGATGCTTTGATTGATTTCTTCGGTTGAGTAGTTATTTGCATTAGCAATGGAGCCTAGATGTCCTTTTTAAATGGAAAACATACATTTTACGCTCATTTACCGCCGCCACTTTAATGCCCCTCTAGAGATAGCTTGCTGATTTCCTCCTTATGTTAATGTCGTTGTCGTATTCCAGAATTTGTGTAGTGTTGTGAAATGTTGTGCCTTTGGTAAGCTAGAGTATACTGCGCAGTCTTTTTTAAGAATCTGTAATTTTGCATAACTTTTGAATGTGATATTTATTGCATATAGAATTTATTAGAACTCAACTGCTTACATAAGAATATAACGTCTTTTAAAGATAGAGCCAGCTTTGAATATTTTTTAAACAATGCAATATAGAGGAGTAGTTTAAGAAGTAACCTTAGGGTTAAAAAAAAATAAAGTAGAGAGGAAGATAGAAAGAAATAAATATAGCAATTCATAATTATTAAAAAAAAAAACTATTTAGTATTAATTCAAATATAAAATATTCAAAAAAATATTCAGAAATACAGCAGTGTTAAGGTTAACATCTTTTAAGCACTTTTTACGTTTTTTTTATAATTTATAGCATCCTAAATATCTTCTAGTATTAAATTCCTATTTTCATAAAAACTTGAGTGTTACGTTCTTTAAAAAACAAAAAATAAGAATGGAAGCTTCTCTTTCCGACAAGTGTTACGAACATCTGGAGTTTCTAATAGATTATTGGGAAGGTGCATCATCGAAGTACTCTATTAATGTTGTCATCTTCAATACACCATATACCTCTAGGGAGTTAAAGTTAAAATTGTTGGTTGTTGCTAGATGTTCATGCTGGATTTTGTCCAGGTGGGTTTTCGTTGCATTGTTCTATGTGATATATTTCCTTAAGTAAAAAACTGCAAATAGACCACTCTTTAGTTGTAGATCTAGATTATTTATGTGGCTATGCGTTAGGAAGTTTTCGTCAATTGTGATTCTAAGCTGATATTTAACAATGATCATTTCGAAGGTAGACATCAATAGTCGCTTCCGGTTTCAATGGTGTTCGTATATAAATAATTTTTATTTTTGCAGCATTTATAATTAATCCTTGGTCGTGACACGATTTAGGGGCATTGTCAAATTTTTCTTACATTATTACTTTTGCTGAAACTTATCACGTATGCCATACAAATATAGATGTGCCGTTTGCATATGCAAATTCCGTAATTTTTTTGAAAATGGGGGGTAGTGCACTAGTGAATAAGATAAACAATATTGGTGAGAATTTTGTACCCTATGGTACTCCGCCGAAGTTCTGTTTATCTTGAGTAAGTACATCAGAAACCTTCAACCCCGTGGTTCTTTCAAATTAATAGCTTTTTAGCCTTTTTGCTAAAATCCGTCTTATGTCAACCCTGTTAAGATTTCTTTCTTCGACTAAATGTGTCGTAGGCGTTGCTGAAATCAACAAACATGACCTGAAAAAAAGAATGTATCTCGGGCATGGCTGGTATTAAACGCCGAATTGTCCGACTCACGGCCACCCACTTAGTAGCCACCCAGTAGTACAACTGAACTGGTAAGCAATTTGAATGAATACCTCTGCAGCATTTTTTCTTGATTTTTAGCTAATGGATTAGACTTAAATACAAAAAAATTAAACAAATAGTTATTCCAATAGAAAATAAAAAACTTCACTTCAAACTTATTCTTTCTATATCTTTCCAAATAAGACTCCTTTTTATTTATATGAAAAATTAAATTAAAATATTCCTTCGCGAATAACTCTTAGTCTGATTCCATCACCTTATCACTATTTAAATTCGTTTCTTTTATTTTTTTTATTTATTATATTAAATTATCGAACTCTCTAGTAATTAATATAAGAACTATTACTAAATCCATCTGATTTAAACATGCAATTTTCCGTCATTGCTAACTTCTATCTCAAATCCTTTGCTATTTACTCTCTTATATAGTGGTGGTCGTATAATTAGAGTATTAGAGGTGTATACATCTCTTCGACCTCGGATGTATATACTTTTTGGGCATTAACACTTGTCACTTTGTCACACTTGTTATTCAAGTTTAAACAACCACTCAATCGCTCTTTATTACAATATATAGTTAAAACAACTTTTAATAGGCAAGAGGCTTCAGAGTTCTACGAAGATGGTATTTAGAGCAATTCGGTTGTATAAGAAGACTGAACAATTAAAACCTAACTACGTAGACCAAAAAAAAAAAAAACGAATTGTTTCCTTACATCAAATCAAATAAAGGACATCACTGAACTCCAAACTAGAAAAGATATTTCAAAAAGGAATGTAAGGCGTCGCCTACGTGAATGCATCACACGCATGTTTCCAAAAAAAAAAAAACTTAAAACGTCGCTTGGAATTCGTGAAATTGCATGTTACTAAATTTGCATTTTTGAACAAAAAAAATTAATTTATGTTAGAAGTCCTCCACGGGGAGAATTACCTCCCAAGTAGACACTCAAAATTATCAAGCATGAAGAAGATAAGGTAATGGTATGGGGAGCATTTTCCTGGCATTGTGTTGGTCCACTTGTCCGCATACGTGAACGAATGGACCAACATATGTACAAGAATATAATAGAGCCTTACCGCTACTGGCACCTGCCGATTACGTTTGTTTTCCAGCAAGATAACGATAGTAAACATACTTCACGCCTATTAAAGCAATGGCTTATGGACATGAAAATGGCGATTTTTAGATTAGCCGGCAAAAAAACTTAAAATAAAAAAAAAAAACATCTAAATTGATCCCAAACATATATGAAGCTGTATTGAAAAGAAACTCTCAGAGTTTCAGCAGGGATTGGAGCATTCTCTCCAATTGTTTGAAATGGATCGGCAGTTGTTTGACTAACCAGAAGTAATTATAAAAATCGGATTTGTACTCTCGAAAACAATTTTTAATTTTTCCGGTGTTCCTAAGGGATGACACACTGACCCAATTCTTTTGTTCTATATGTAAATGTCTTGTAATCTATTTAATATCCGATGAAATGGATCTGCAACATGATATATAGTAAACCAAACGACTGGTATTTGGTTTATATATCAATACGAGTAAATTATCGGTGATTACATTTACTGGAAAAAAATTGTATTTCATGTACTCGTATTTATGTACTATTGTATCTAATTACTGGATGCAAGTTTGTGTTTTGAAGGGAGTCGAGAAGATTAAGGAGCTGTTTTTGTCCGTAAACAAAAGAATATATGTACAATAAACTAAACAAGGCAAATCGCATTCTGGGTTACTTGTTTCGCAGCTCTAAGAATTTTTATAGTCCGCACACAGGTCCCTATATAATTTTTTGATATGCTTTATACCAAAGTATTGTACTAATGCTTTGAGTCTATGCTATCGTAATGCTGAAGCTCGAGTGGAAAATATAGAAAAACGGTTCATGAAATTGCATTGGCATAATTTTAGTATACCTTCCTATGAAGCTAGATGTGCATTGGTTGACTTAAAACCACTAAGCAAAAAGAAGAATATATCTATTACTCAACACTTTTTCCGCATGATGTTTTAAGAGCTCATATTGATTCCGCATTCTTCGACATAGGGAACAATAGTTTTTCCATGTTGCTGAACACGAAACTAATTATGAACACAGTACGGCATGTATAAACTATAATTTGTTGAGAATGTTATTGATTTTAATTTGTTAAATCTTTGTAAACTATGAGTAACTTTTATCACTTATTTTTAATTGTAGCCATTCTATTTGTAAACTTGGAAGTAGTCTAGAATAAGTTTTCTTGTAAATAAATAAGTAAACTGTCAGGCTCCTTTGTTTAGTTATCGGAAAATTAGTCTTGCTTAAGTGTTCAAAAATTAAGGATCATACTGTTCGTATGAGACTTAAGAGCATGTTAGCTTAGCATCAAGATTTGTAAAAGGCGTTCGATCATATAAGACCCAAACGCAAAATAGAATTCGTTTAAAAGATTTACTCCAAAGTAAACAACGAAAAATCAAAATTTATTTCAATATTGTGTAATTGTCAGATATACACGTTTAAGAACAGTATTTTACAAAATAATAGCTCTTCATTTACCACGTAAAAGAAACCAATATATTTCAACGCATATAAAGCAAAATAGTTGGCCCACTCTTATATCTCCGCAAAAAAGATAACCCAATTCAAATAACTGACCTTCACCATTGAGTGACGTCACTTTTGTTTTTATAACGGCCGTAATTCGACTTGGGAGTGTTTCCACTAAATTAAAGCAGCCATCCCAAACTTCTTGTATTTTTTTCTTTAATTCATTCAAGTTCTTAGCCGAATTTGTTCTTAATTTTTTTTTAAATTTTTCCCCACAAATCCTCAATTGGAGACAGGTTGGGTCTGTTTGCAAGCCACTATGTTCTTGCAGCCAGCTCATATTTCGCTTGGCTGTATGACATGATGCGGCATCTTGCTTAAATGCTTCTGTTTGTAGCCTTTGAATTGAAAATAAAAGCTAATGATCTAAGATGTCTTGATACCTACTGGTATCACGATGCCATAGATGAAGCAAAGGTTGCCTACTTATAGAGCTGACATACATCCCCAGACCACTACTGAAGCAGTAAATTTCGTTTTTCGCCGAAAGCAATCTGGCTGAAATGTTTCAGCTGGCATTCTTAATACTCCTGATCGCGAGTCTCCAACACAAAGCTCGAATCGAGACTCATCGCTCCATATTACGCCCCTCCATTGTCACAAAGGCCAGTTTTGATGATAACGAGCCCACTTTAAGTGCTTCCTTTTTTTGCAAAGGAGTTAAAAGTGGTTTTTCTTTTGCCTAGGTAATGGTTTATTTTAAGAAAACATTTTCTAAGATGATAAAATAAAAATGGTAAAAATTACTTTATAAAATTTGTATTCCATTTTTTTCATTTCTCGAATGCGGGTGTCTCTTGAAGCTTGTTTTTTAATTGCATTCTTCTACTCCAAGGTGATATTTGCCATAGTTTTTATTAGTGGAATAACATTTCCGGTCTTCTTGAATAAATTAATTATATTTTGAATTGAACACCTTGATATTTCCAATTTTTATCCCATATCATATGTTGAATCGTGTTTTTTATACTCTCTTATTATTAAGTTACGCATTGCCACGCGCCATGAAACTTTGATTGCGAATGCAATCAATGCATGCTATAAACATAACAATAAACAGAACATGGCAAGAAAAGAGACATTATCTGCTTAGGCCAACTACTTTGCTGCGAAAAATTTGCGGTCCAACTTTTTTGCATTGACAGTAACATAGATTAACATTTAAAATTTGTAACAAAAGGCTTTAATCATTTTAACTTATAAATAGCTTTGTAAAGAACACATATTCATTAATTGTTTTAAGACAAAAAAAAAATTAACCTTTATCTACCTATACATAAAAATAACACACTAGGAAATGTATGTTATGAAAAATGCAACACTAAGCCAACTATTTTGTGTTTGGGCTCGTACCTGATGCTCAAGGCTTCTTCTTAAGACAGACTTACGCCACTTAACACATGGGCTGAAAACTCAGTGCCGTTTTACAGAAAAACACAAAATTTTTCCAAAATTCAACTTTGAAACGGTTTTTCAATCTTTCGATACTAGTTTTGTAGTACGATTTCGGTTTAGCCTCAAAATAGGCCTCTGTTTCGGCGATTACTTCTTCATCGGTCTTAAATCTCTTTTCGGCGAGCATTCTTTTGAGGTGTGCGAACAGGAAATAGTCGCTGGGGGCCAAATCTGAAAAATACGGTGGGTGGGGAAGCAATTCGTAGCCGAATTCATTCAATTTTGCCATCGTTTTCATCGACTTGCGACACGGTGCATTGTCTTGATGAAACAGCAATTTCTTTTTCTTCAAATGCGGCCGTTTTTCTGCGATTTCGTCCTTCAAACGCTCCAACAACGCAATGTAATAGTCGCTGTTGATAGTTTGTCCCTTTTGGAGATAGTCGATGAATATTATACCATGTGTATTCCAAAATACGGATGCCATAACCTTGCCAGCCGACTGTTGAGTTTTTTTTGAGTTGAGTTTTTGGTCGTTTTGGACGAGGTTCGTCACCTGCTCGCCACTCAGCTGACTGCCGACTTGACTCTGGTGTAAAGTGATGGAGCCAAGTTTCATCCATTGTCACATACCAATGCAAAAATTCGACTTTATTGCGGTTGAACAGCTTTAAACACTCCTCTGAATCATCAACACGTTGTTGTTTTTGGTCGACTGTGAGCAAACGCGACACCCACTTTGAACAGAGCTTTCGCATGTCCAAATATTCGTGTAAGATATATCCAACACGCTCTTTTGATATCTTCAGAGCCTCAACTATCTCGATCAACTTCACTTTACGGTCATTCGTAATCATTTTGTGAACTTTTTTTACGTTTTCATCTGAAACAGCCTCTTTTGGACGTCCACTGCGTGCATCATCTTCGATGCTTGTATGACCACTTTTAAATTTTTCAATCCATTTTCGAATGGTTCGTTCGGCTGGTGCAGAATCCGGGTAACATTTGTCAAGCCATTTCTTTGCATCGGCTTGATTTCTTTGCATCCCATCAAAAAGCAATGATAAATCAACACACGAAATTGCTTAAAATCCTTTTTTTTTCACCATAACAAAAGTTGCTTTACTCACAACGCTTCGAGAACTAATAGTCCGACAGCTGTCAAATTTATGCACGTATCTTTTGAAGGTTGGTACTAACTGAAAATAGTATGGATTCAAGTGGTGCCCTCTCTTAGGAACGGAATTTTCAGCCCATGTATTATGTGCTTTCCCCAATGTTGGCTCCTGCAAATGCTTATAGTCGTTTTGGATTGCAATGACAGTATTGATTTCTTTTATTACAAAACTTTCTGAATTTTAGATGCATCCCTATCGTAAATATGAATTCATAAGATGATAAATATTTTGAAAAATCAAGAAGCCTACATCTACCGTCATTCGACATTGATTGGTTTTGGATAAATAAATGAGAAGTGGTCACCTTGTCCATTCTCGAAAACCAAATAGTTATAAAAATGCTAAAAAACCTCAAATAAAACGATAAAAAAAAAACTGAATTGATGTCTGCCTACTTCTAAATTTACAAATTAAGATAATTTAATCAGCATACTCGTACCACTTAAATCCAAAGAACATCCTTTTAAGATTTTTTTGCTATTCGTAGAAACAAAACCTCCTCACTCAATAGAAAGACACACCATGTTTACAAACTATTCATTAGCATAATGCCAACCATTACATTACATAAACAAATTACAACTTTTGAGCGCCCATCAATGAATGCCCAATCATTTTTATAAATGAAATACGTTCTACCTCTGATGGATAGGCAACAAAACCAAGACAGTATTGTTTACAAAACAAAACAGCCATTGATTTCAAGTATTTGGTTTTCTTATTGTTTCTTATCTGTTCCCTAACTGGTTTATGGGAATTTCAAAATTTCAGAAAAACCAAAGTCAATTTCGATTCTCTCAAAACATGTTTGCTACAAAAAACCAAGTGATTAAGGAATCTTTTGTAATTAAAATCTCTGATGCTTAAACTGTTTACGGCCGCTAAACAGTTCCGGTCGTACGTATAATTTTAGCTTAAAAGTTGAGACGACCAACTTTTGCTTTGCCCAATATAAACGACATAAGTGGGTACAAAGTTTACGCCATCCCATGGCTTTAGATTGGGATGAGATTTTAAGTTCACTTTCTTTTATGAATGCCGGTGGCTTACCCTGATTATTTCAAAGTCATCCTCTAGGTCCAGTTCCTCAAATTTAAATTTTAATGCGATTTTTTTTCCATGAATCTATGACCAACAGTATAATTAAATTATATTCCCGTGTACATCAACTTTAATGAGATTTATAATATCTCATCTTTTCAATTTTCCGTCTGCCATCGCTTATAAATTTTTCGTAAAATTTACTAAAATTTGCGGTATTTCTTACAGGAGTTTTTCTTTTGAATATTTTCAGAAACAATACACAACAGGACGCAAATATAAATATACTGCCATGCAGTGTGTTAACCTCTGTTATATACGAATGTTTGTATACTCGTATATCCAGCTTTTTTGCATTTTTCTCAAGCCTGCATATTTGCTACCAGGTTGGATGAAAAAAAGTTTGCCAACCACATGACACATGTACTATAATTTGCGTCATTAAGCCCACTGAATCCACTTCCTCCTCAACAGAGGTAGGTTTTACATTGATATGATAGATACGACCAAACCGTTGGTCCTCTGTAACAATCCACAGGCTGCATCCACAAAATAGCACTAAACCGGGGCTCTGTTATTACAGCTCAGTTTTAGTATTTCTAGATACCATATATACTCGTAGTTTTCTCGATTCTGGTGATTATTCATAGATTGTTGCACACAATGATTAACTCATCGTCAAAGTAGTGTTGGTCAAAGAACTTGTGCTTTTCAGTGCCAAGTCCCTTAAGTTTGCTGCGAGTGTTAACAAGAATCTACAGAGTTTTAGCCGTTCCCCTTACGGCAGGTGTAGCATAAAGTGGTGTAATCTACGCCTGCCACATAAAAGTGCTATGCGTAAAGTCGGCTCTTCATTTAGGCGCCAGCAATCAGTCTGAAGTCATTTCTGATGAGTATTAGCAAGTCATGCTATTAAGAGTTGTGCTCTCGAGAAACTAAACTATCAATGGGTTCTGAGAAGCCCTACCTAGATAGTTCATCGATGATATCAACTTCTCAAGCTCAAGAATGTGTTACATCAATAAATACTTATTTTATGCCATGTGATGATTTTGAGGGTACTGTTCGTCATATGAATATCAAGGGAAGGTATAGCAAAACGTGGTATGACAGAAAAAGTATCTACATATGTAGCCAAATTGAATTTTTTTTCAAAATCTGCTGTAACAGTAATACATTAATGCCAAATCATAAAAGATGGAAAAAATATAATAAATGAATAGCGCGTTAGCCCAATGAGATCAAAATACGAAGCCCTAGGCTCTCAGCAAACTGTTTTGTACTTTTGTCAGAGGACTTACATCGATCCGTCCAGCGACGGAAGAGTGAGAGACTTTTGCAGTTCCCTGTTAAAAGTGAATTAACGTTAGAATAGTGATGGCCTGATGAAAACTAGATCATCTGATACAGCTTGGAAATTCTTAGAATCTTGATTGTTTCAATATTAACTCACCCTCATCCTTATATTCATTTTTTTTTTCAATTTTAAATACTACGAATACAGGCAATTAGAGTCAGCCAAGGTAAGATGTTTCATCTATATCAGAACCTCGAATTTTGATGATAACTAGATTAGGCGGGGAAGTGGGACCATGTACCCTTATCACTTCGGCCAGATTAGGCCTATTGTGATTTGAAAGAATAGGACTAAGAAACGCAGCTAGGATTTTTAATTACCTTGATGAAATCCACAATGGACTACAAAACCCTCCGAGGTCTATTTGGTTAGAAAAGAACACGATCTATGCCTCATGGGAACAGTAGTATCACAGCGCTATTTTCTATAACCTGTTTTTGCGGCAAATGATCTATCATAAGAATTTTGCCTTCTAGCTCCAAAATTATTTTTTACATAATCCATTACCGGAATCGACTAACGCTTAAATATCTCTTAACGTCCTACATTTCTTTGTTATCAAAAGTTTAAATCTGCCAAAATTTTTGGTAGAAGAATGCTATAAGAAATCTTAAAAAGTTTGGAAACACATCCATCTCTCCCAAACTGTTACTCATTTGAAACCAGAAGATTACCATGTGGTGAGACTAGTGTGCCTTGTACCGACTGTCAGCTCATGAACAATAATAAACATATTTCCCAACGTGTCCGCATCGCTACAAGACCCGTTATGGTGCTAACTAGATTTGCGAGTGTTCCAATTTTCTTTCAACATCGGTTGGAACTTGCGCTTTTATAAGTCAAAAAAGCTGGCAAAACCAGCTTATTTGCTGTGCCTGGAGTGTTTTAACTATCACTTCTTATAATTTGGAGGCATCTGTGAATGCGTATACTCCTTATTAGATCAGATTTTGTTACATCCGCTAACAATTTTATTATTTTCATTCCGTTCGCTTCCATTTTTCCTTTATACTTCTTGTATATAGTCTAACAAACTTTTAAATTTCAGAGGTATTTTTCAGTCACAAAATTATGTGGAGCTTTCGCGCCATTTAAGCCATCATCATCGCAATTTCCTTGGAGGATAACGACCGAGTTTAGGTATTGTATTTAAATTGTTAGCACTTTGGTTCGATGACTCCTTTTAAATAGGGTAGATCTTAGAATTAAGTTCTAACACCTTAATCCAATTAATTAAAGATGCCTGTAGGGCTGTGACCTCATGGGTGATGATAACGCTATTATTGGCAAAAAGAAGAGAAGTTTTTCTTGAATCATTTATGTGATTCTTCAATAGAAAATCTCGGACGACATTAAAACGCAACGAATTTTGTATTCCAGTCTTAACTTCGAATTCTTCGGTTGTACCCGTCTGTATTAATGTCATCGTAAATATCAATAAATATAAATTTAAGCGCCATCACTATAAGATTTGTATGTATAGCATCGAATACTTTTCCCAATTCAATGAAGATACATTGAGATAAGAAAGTTTACCCTCCACTGGTCACCTCAACTGAGGGGCTTCATTTTATCATTTTAACTTAAAAGGCTTAGTTTTCCATCCACCTATTGTGGATAATAAGTAGCCAAAAAGGTTGACTACAATGTTGTCTATTTCAATGCTGGAATCAAGCATAAAGTCTACGAAGCTTCCACCTACAATAGCTTACAGTTTTTGTGCCTCTGAATTAATTTTACTACCTCTGGTGTGGAATACGACCGTCGATATCAGGCCACTGAAATGCTGCTCCTCCTTTCGCCAGGTATTAAACAGTCTATCAAGGCAGGGCTAAATGGTTTTAGCATAGCATTCGGTTATCTCACTTAGCTTACCCTCAAGTTGTAAAATTTGCATATAAAAACTTCTTGCTTAGATACAAGAAAACTGTTGTCTTACCTTCATCTCAGTTGATTAAATTTTTTGCTGTTGTGAATTAGCAAGGAATAATCTATGCATCCATAGACTTAAAGTTGATGTACAGAGCAGAGATGTTAGGTTGAGTTAGGTCAGGTAAGAGTAATTGTTGGAAAAACTAACTCACTTAGGCCTATTGGCCCATTGTAATGCCAGGTGGATCTGTGATCCTTCTACTCTTTGAATCAATTTGAGCTTGTGACGAATTGCTTAAATCGCTTAAGTCACTGCAGAAGAAAGCTCCTAAGTGCAGTTGCCTTATTTGGGAGTGAAAGATTGTCTCCTTATCTTCCTCCCCCAAGCAGTTTCTACAGAAATCATTAAAGATAACGACAAACTAAGTTCTAAGATAACTTTAAACGATTGAGGTCTAGCTTTGGCCAGATTTTTTTGTTCGCTAGACATGTTGATCCAATAGTCCACTTTAGATTTGTTTTTTTGTTAACATTCAGATTTAATATTAGTTTGCACGAAGCGATTGGTAGAGTAGTACTATTTTTGACGAGTTAGTCGGCCTTACAATCCCTGGATATCTCTGTGGCCTGGTACCCAACAAAAGTGAATGGTGAACAGCTCCGCAAACTCCTTGAAAAATGATCTGCAGTCAAGGGCGGTGAGAATTTCGTGAGTCAAGATATCCGAAAAAATACGGATATCCCTTAAAAAAGTCACGTTTTTTCCAAGGCTGGGCTTCCTTTATAGAAAAAATTTCCATCTGAAATACGCTGCAGTGATTTGGAAAGTGGACTATCAGTCTTGGATCAATCTGTAGAACTTGGGTTGGCAAACTATCAGTCTTGGATCCATCTATAGTAATAGGTTGACTTGTCATACTATAGAAGTCTTTGCCAAATCAATGTTGGGACATGGTGTAATGTTCTTTATTCTTTTGGAGGATTTCTAATATGTGGCGATGTCTAGCGTGGCCGAATAAATTATTTGTCCGAAAACTATTATTTTTGTAGTTGCTTTATGGCGAATAGCTATGAAACAGAAGATCCAGTGCGGCGAAGGGAGTACTACTTAAGGCCCCGTCTATGCACAGTCATGCTGCTATTTGGAATTTGATTAGTCTGGTGCAGTTGACTGCATTGTCTATCGGTCTTATAGGCCATAACGTATAGGCAGTGGGTAATGCGAGGCTGAAGTCACCATTTGTTCTCAATAGCTATTTTGCAATAGAATAAAGCGGTCATGTCTTTCTTAGCTTATTCTGGCGTAAGACCCGGATATTTCATTGAATCGGGAAACACTAAGCTGGCATCGTTGATTGACGGTCTATGATTGTAATCTTTTATCAAATCTATAGGGGCTTACTCCCAATCCACAGCTATCAGCCCGATGGGTTAATCTGTTAAGATTTAGCTGTAAGAAATATTGAATGATATTGAAATGCTTACCTGAGAGGGCTATAGCAATGTCATTTGCATAGGCAACCGCTTTGCTACCACCCACTTCCATATATATCAGCTGTTCATTGACCATTAAGTTCCGGAGAAAGGGTGAAAGGCCGCTGAACATTTACTGATACAGGAAAGCGACATTGTGTATTCTCTATATTGTTGGGATCGTTTGAAATGTCAGTGAATGCAGACTCGTTTTCACCGACTTTTCTTTACAGTATACATGTTGAGCCGTTGACATAAGTCGTGGCTCAAATTTTAATTCGTATATGGATATGTCGTTCTAGAGTTTTCGGAAGTAAAGATGATAATCTTATAGCTATTAGGTTCTTTGGGACAATATGAGAACATTTTCCGATTTTGCGAATGAAAACTTCATAAATATCTCTCCATGACAATGGAATGTGGACCATTTCTAGTCACATTTATTCATATCTGGCATTTTTTGTTAATGAATAGGGAGGAGAGCAGCATGCATATATGTAAGCCTGTTTGGTCTCAGATAAGCACTCTTACGTATAACAAAATTACATCATGAACAAGCTTCGTGAGCAAGACTCGCTTAGAAATGCTTCAGAATACAATGCAGCCCATTGTTTTACGGTAATAAGAAGTAACTTCAACAGTGTCTCTTCAAACCCCTTAAACTACTTTTTTTACAAATGACTCCTTTCAGGATCTCAGTGACATCTAGATATAGATAACCGGGATTTTCAAGAAAGATTTCAAAAAGATTTAAAAATAGAATCTCTTGAATTTCTTTGGAAAACCTTTGAGAATATTTAATACCGTCCACGTTGTCTTCTAAAGATCCAATGTTACAGTGGTTCTTAAGTATACACACTTACTCGTAGATTACATAACACGACTTCTTGTATCAAATTTATCAAGTTAGCACAAAGCCAAGTATCTCAATCCATTCCAACTCCCAGTATACATTAGATCAGATACTTTTTATTTAATTTTTCATTAGATCTAACTAAACAACTAACCACATCAAACCACATTATTCATCTTTTTGTGGTTGAAATTTTGATCGTTTAGAATGAATTCATAATTTTCAATATCTTCACCATTTATTTTAATTCACTGAACTAAGTGCTCGGATACGTAAGGGATTGGATCAACGGACGTGCAAAAATTCACAATCCCTTAAGGAAGACATTCAGAGTGAAACTCATGATGCTGACACCATAGAGCTCACGGAGCCCAAGACCGACACCCAAGATACTATGGTACACCGTGTTGTATGATGGCATACCGAAAAGTATCTGTATATCTATCTACATTTACTAATATATGAAATTGTATTAAGGTGTTAAACATTCATTAATTGCAAGAGTAACGCTTGCCGTTGTCGGTTACGAATTCCACAGTTTCCAGCTAATTAGTCCCTTTTTGCACGAGTTGTATGTATACGTACACACTACTGGCTGTCCTTAGATGCCATTCCGGTGGTTTTGAATATCCATAATAGCCAATTGACTAGTAGTTGTTACGGGACATGTAAATTAGAAGACAGTATCTTGGTAACCTTTTGGATGATGGACTGAAAAAATGTTTTGTTTCGATTGTACCAATGTTAAGGTTGTAACGGAGGAACTGTGCAACACACAAGATTGATATGGATCGAATTTACTTGAAATTATGATACTTGCTGTTTTGAGTTTGAAAGGAGATACAGACGTAAAAAGCTGTGGAAAATGACAACTGTCTGGATACTCTGGTACTTCAAGTGAAGTGAGCACCCCTTTTGATTTGAACTGCTGGTCCGTAATATTGTTTCAATGTGGCTTATTAGGAGCAACTTTATCTACGATTGACACCTGTATAACAAGGCGGGATTTATAGCAAAACGCAAAAACTAGATTAATTCGTTTAATTCTAGGTTTATTCACCTTATGAGATAAGGAATTTTGTGTACGGTTAAAATGTTTGTACATAGCACTAATGGAGAAAATTGATTAGAAGTTGACTTTTTATTTCGATCTGGAGGTTTTTGCAATTGTAGCCATCCGACTTCAAGCCTCATCAGACTGTTCTCCAGGGGCTGTTCTTTCTTTGATATCTGCAATAGCAGCTGTCTACTACTACGTGCCAATATTGGCCTTCGGATGCATTGCGTATTCGTCTTCGAAACGAGTACTTGTTACTTCACTATTTTTTATCCGATTGCGAAAGCAATCAGCGTGTCTCCAAATTCGGATATGATACCGTGCAAGCTTTGCATACCTTTATTGCTACCAAAGATAGGTCTTTCTATCCTTGTTTTAATGTTCACCATTTTTTCACCAAATGTCAGTACATTCGTGGCTCTATTTTATCGATACCAACACGGTTGTTGGCTTTGAATGCTTCAATTAACTTGCCAGCGTTGGCATGAACCTTCTCTATCACTTAGTTTAGGAAGTCAAACTGTGTCAAGTCGTATAATCTCGACGGTTAATTTCGATCACTATTTCCGTAAGTGACTCCATCAGTTTTTACCACTAGCATAGCACGTAGATATACGTAGAGGTATCCTCGAGTTCCGGCTATTCAAATTCATTGTCTACGTTTCGAGGACGTAGGCTATTCATTGTGACAACCACAACCGGCTCATTTTTAAGGCAATCAGACTCAAAAATGCTTTATGTCCGCACTTATGTAACAGTAAGACGTTGTATATAGGGGCTTCTCCGATTTTCTAAACCGTAAATGTGGCATTTTTGCTTATTACAAAGCTTTCAAGGTAAAAATATGCCTCATCACTTAAGATGATTTTTCTGTTGAATTCTTGATTGTTTGCAGCTTGAGCATTTGCAGCTCTCAATTGGCAAAGCTACTACACTGCTGATAATCGTTAGGCCTAGGTTCTTGCGTCTGTTGCACCTTAGAGGGCTTAAGCTAAATTCGGTGGAATATTGTTTATGGTATACTCAATTCTTGAGATCAATATGGAATCGTCAATCGTGAAGTTTCGGCCAATTTAATAACTGGAGGACGGGAAGGTGCTTCACGCCAAATATGAAATTATGTAAGTCATTCATCTATTACGGCAGAATTATTTGCATTGTTATAGTGGATTTATGCGATTTCAATGCAATGTTCATATACATTAATGTCCTGGTTTTAGCTTGCTATCTGGTAAAAAGTTTTAACACATTCTTTGACGGAAGGCAAAATAGCATAAAATGAAACCTTTCTTTGAACACTAATCCGTGCTTGCTTCTCTTCTAGAATTGCTAGAACCCTTCCTTTGAAGCGTTGTCTTTCTGTCCATTGCGGCATGCGTGCATATGGTAGAAGGCTGATAATGACTGTCACCAGTAGGTTGCATTACATCTATGGTATATGATTTAATACTTTAGTCCGTTTCAAATCGTAAATCGATATTTAAATATCCGTCCCACCCAATTCTGATCGCGGTATTCGCGATTCTTGACCCTACCGTCCTGCTGCATTTCTTGTATGGTTGTTATGCCAGCCTTATAAACACGTGTCTCCAAAAAGTCACCGGAATAACGAAATTGATTAAGCTAGTAACAAACGTTCTAAGACCAAACATATTAAGATGAAGACCGTCCAAGTATTCCCGGTTGTTTGAAAATTAAAGAGTGCTTTTAGTGAAACATGGGGCGTACCGCTATATTACGTATATCACGAAATTTCAATAAGCATTTGCATCAGTATATTGGTGGTATGAGCATTTTTTTAGCCAACTGCAAAAGAAAGTTTGTCTGGACTCTCCCCTCAAAGTGCCTGTAACTGGCCTTAATGGATTTGACCTTATCCTCTAAAGATTGAAGTTTTAAGCTTTGTTTTCCAACCACTATTCAAGACGCATTTGAAGTAGATAGCTACACAGTGAAGGAATCAGATTTCACTTTCAAATTTCCAATCGGAGATGTATCCACGTAGGTAGAAGTGGTTATCTGATAAGGTCAAGTAGCGCGGATTTTGTATACTCACGTGACCTGGATGTAAAAGGGTGTCGCTGGGAGCGTAGTTTTCAGATTCATCTAGTGGAGTCCAGAAATTAATAATGTTGCAGAATTGTATGCCAGAAATCTATGGTAATTCCTTTAAAATGAATTTGCCATGTGAGCGATGTCTAGTTTTAGCTTGTGTCGGGCAGTCACAGAGAAAGTGGTATAGCGTTTCCTTTTCATGTGAGCTCTTACATCTACGGGAGTAAGAGTTCAAGATATATAGTGATATTAACACAAGCGCTTAGCTGCGTGATAATAATTCCTTTGCAGTGTTCTATTAGCAGCGCTCTAATAGCAGCCTGGTTGTCAATAAATATTTCTATGTTATTTATGTTATTGGACCTGAAGCAAAGTATCGCGCAGACTTCTCTAATCGCTAATACCTCCAACTGGAAGATATTCGAAGAATCTATAAGGAGGTACAATTTGGGCATAGAGGCATTTCTAAGGCTTCTGCAGAAAAGACCGCAAAAAAGAATTCAGCTGTTAAAAGATTTACAATAATAAGGTTTGGCTTTTGCCGTCAACCGAGAAAGGAGTGTTTTGACATTATAGAATTAATGCATTTTAATTAATTAATTAAGTCCACTGTACTCTCTTACGAAGAAAGATAAATAAGCGTTTCAGTGATAAGTTGCCTACAGTACCAGCACTCACAACGTCAGCGCGGAATACGTGCAGCTCGATGTGAGCATAAGCCGAACATTCATAGAGATAATGCTCCGCAGTGTCGTTATCATTTTCACAGCAAGCATCGTAGGATGTTGTGTCACTTTTTCTAAGCACTTAAATGTGCTTGGCATAAGTGTAATGCCCTGTCATGCATTCGTTTGGCCTCAATGTAGGGTTCTGAAAAACTTAAGTTCATCGGCGATTTTATTTCCCCATTGTGACCTGGGACCCAAACGTGGGTCACTGAATTAAGGCTTCCGACTGCGTTCACTGATCTCTTGCGTTCTTGAACTAGCTTAGAGGTCGTAAGTGGATGCAGCAAGGCTCTAAGCGCAGCTTGATGCTTCGTACCCTCCATCTCCGTAATATAGTTGGCTGCAGTATAGAATATAGATGTAAGCTTCCCTAACGCGAAGTAAAATATAATGTTGTCGTCTTTCTGAAAGACACCAGCGCCACTTCGTATATTTGTTTTGGAGCCCTCCGTGAAAACCCTAATGCATTCCTTCCCTGGCTCAGATTCTTTCCGAAAAGAAAGAGGAAAAGAGATTTCATATTTTTTTCGCAACAGGAGTTCTGGTGTCATTGCATCGAATGGGATGTCCATAAGACCAGATACATAAGACACATGCACAATATAGTTTAGATTTCTCCATTTAAAACGGGAAGGACATCATTCGAAAAGAAAGTGTTTCTTTTCCATAAAGGGATCTTCTGATTGAGCTCAGTATTAGGCAGGTTCCAATGAGATGAATGCCGTCTTCTCTTGTTTTAAGGTTGCATAGTGTACATTCATTACTTCCATCAGTTCTATGTGACATGTAATTTAATTACAGTAGTTCGCCATTGGTCTTGAATTCTACAGCGATTCCCTTTCTCTATCTTGATCAGATCTCTAAGGTTACGGTTTAAAACTTTACAAATGTTTTCTATTTGGCTTTGCTTTTGAAATAACCTCCGCGATGATCCTTCGACCTTAAATAAAATAGAAAAAATTAATCTTGTATGGTACATTATGCTCACGACTCAGCCTAGTCCATTCGATAAGGAAATGGAAGTTCCAATTTTTAAGGTACATATGAATTTTATGGCGAAGACTATGACTTGGTTGTGATAAAATTTTAAAGTCATATAAGAATTGTAGGTTAAAGGTAAACACTTGAAGCAGTGGTAACCCAGTTTAGAGTACAACAATTAGTTTGACATATTTTCTGGCAGGCGGAACATGTTCTTTAGGAAGTATTTCAAGAGTTGTTCAACCTCCTACCAGATCCCCCACACTTGTTTCAGAAAGCGCATAATTGGCCTTCTGACTGCTTCAAATACTTTATACTTTACTAACAGTTACACCTAATTGCCCGTTTTGATTCTTTTAACTTCTCTTGAATGTGGTTTCTAAACGATAACTGTAGGGTAAGTATTTATATTCCTTGACTCTCTATATTCCGCATAACTACTAGTTTGTTGCTATTAGAATATGGTACATTTAGACCTCTTAAGCGGGTGAGGACCTGAAACGCATTTACATGTATTTCTTATGAAAGACATATGACACATTATTGCAGAAACGGCTGGACCAATCTCGCCCAAATTTTATAGACATCACTTGGCCCATTATAATAATAATAATAACAATAATTAAGGTTTTATTTATCTCAATGAAATCGTTGACAATAATTTGATGGTAAGGTAAGATGCGCCACCGACATCTAAAATACCATATCTCCACAACTCCTAGTACTTTCATGCTGCTCTCTTCACGGGCATTGTGTGGTACACTGGAATTGATGTTCTTTATGATCGTGGTGTGGAGTTTCTGTAGCTTATCGGTATGGTTTTTTGACTTGTTGCCCCCACGCTAATATACCATACCTTAGCTTAGATTCCAATAAGGCATAATACACCTGCTTCTGGATCGGATGCGTCGAATAGTAACCCAGATAGATAAGAACAAAAAGAGCTTTTTTGAGGTCAGATCGAAGCTTCTCGATATGTTTATTCCATAAAAAATGGCTATCAACTAACAATCCTAAGTATTTGTAGCTATCCGCAACTTCAATATCGTGTCCTGTACTTTGATAAATGTTGCTGTTGAACCCGATTTTTTTATCCGCTTTTTTATCATGAGGGTATCGAATGTGCATCATTTTTGTTTTCGACGAACTTAGAATAAGCCCGTTATCATGGCACCATTCAACTGCATTGTCAAATTCGGTTTGCAGTATTTCCATTCCAGTTTTGAGACACCTATATCTAACAACTATTGCTGTACCATCTGCAAATGCAAATGGAATGCTATTGGTGAAAACCCGAAGCAATTCATTGGTAAATAAAATAAATAGAAATGGTCCAAGTTTCGAACCCTGTGTTACTCCAAATGAAATCTATATGTCGACGCTAGAGAAATCTTTAATTTTTACTCGGAAGGTTCTACCAGACAAGTAGTTATGCAACCAATTCGCCAATTTCCTCCGGATTCCAAGTCGACTCAATGCTTGTATTTACTTTGTGTGACTTAGAGTAATTTGCTGAAATCCATAAAGAGTACCAAGACATGATGACTTCTGTTCAGGTTTTCATTTATCGTGTTTGAAAATTTTCCCAATAGTTTGTTTGTGCTTTTTTTTTTTGGAAGCCGTACTGTTTTGGGTGAATTAATGATTATTTTTCCACAAATTTAAGTAATCGCCTCGTCACAACTTTCTCCAGACACTTTTTAATTACTCGCAGAATTGATATAGGCCTGTAATTTGCAATGATATTTTTGGCCACGCCTTTGTAAATCGGTCGTACCACCGTAATCTTGAGTTTGAGTGGCTTTTTCGAGACTATTAGGGCAAATACTTCATCATTAGCCTTCATATCTCTCGCTCTAATTTCGTCGACTCCTGGTGATTTATTCATGTTTAAATACGTCAGAATTTCATGGACCCCATATATTCATAAAAATTCGATTTTTGTGTTAAAATTTCTTAATCTAATTTATTTCTAAATCTCTTATAGTTTGTAGAGCGTATATACATATCTACCAAACTGTTTAGAATATACGACGTATTGGCTTCTTTTACGTTGGTCGTATTTGGTGATAAAGTGCCATATATATATATATATATATATATATATATATATAAAAATATAAGGTGCCGGTTTTAAAGGAAATAAAAAATACACGTAGTGCAGACCGTTTTAAGTTTTTTTTTCTTTCAAAAAATTTTTAGAAACATTTTTCACCATAAAGTACAATGTGCGTTGAATTTTAAAAAAATTAAGCATTGACGTAAAAAATTAAAAGCGTATTTTTTGTTACTAAAAAAAATAAAAACTTAAGATTTTGATATACAGTAAATAAATAAAAATAATGAATCCGATGAACAAAAATAACCATATCTTAAGGAGAACTAAAGATATTGGAGGCAATGGTATCCGTGGTCTGAGAGGTATTACGGGACAGCGTGTCGTTCATGCGTGTGGTCTCATGCGTTGCTACTCTACTTTGACGGTTTTTTGCATTTAGAATAAGAATAAAAATTGGAGGCTTTACCCCATTAAAGAGTCCAAAGAGCCTCGTCTATAAGAATCCGGCTTAGATATGCTTCAGGCTTTCCTTCAAGCAATTACATTGAAGGAAAAATATGAAAAGAAGGCCTTTGTAGTGCTCCCATAAACAAACCAGTTAAGGTGAAAACACTATAAACACGCTCAATTGTTTTTCTGTAGAACCTTACTTCCTATTGTAGTTACGTTGTCCTTCTTATCTTCTTCAAAATTACTTCTCACACTTGAAGGAACATTCTCTTGGCCTTGATCTTTCTTTACCTCCCTGCTGGTCTCCAGTTGGTAAAAATTTCATATCATGTCGAATTCTAAGTAAATTATCTTCAACATGAATCTCAGTATCACAAAAATACTTTTCGTAAAATCGACACACTCAATGCAATAACTACTCAAGTTTGAATGTCATTGAGTCGTGAATAGCTAAATACTGATAAGATGAAGTTACAGAACTTGGCTAGCTAAATGTCTTGTTTGGAAAATTTTCAAAAAGTGTTCTCTAACATCCGTCACTGTAAAAAAAAAGCCATAATAGTTGTATTAAGGAGCTATAGTATGTTCATAAAATCCGAAAAAAAGCAAATGTTTTACTTAACATAGGTGACCCAGTTTCGTGAGTAGTGAAATCATAAAGAAGACACCATAAATGATGTCAGTGTAAATCTTTAAAAGGATGTACTAAGGTGTAGGACAGTAGTATTATAGTTTTTATTATGGACACCCAAATATTCCCAGTTTTATCTTTTTTATCAGGGCAAAGTAAACGCTTTTATTCTTCTGGGACTAGGAATCTTTGTGTTTGTTAGTGTGATTATACTCCTTAAAGAAAAATGAAATCCAAACCGAACATTTGGAAACATTAAAACAGCATCTTCTAGACAGAATACTATGGACTTTCACCAAATGTATTGAGTTCAAAACCCACACCCAATTCTAAACGAAACGTAGCGATATACAAAACACAGTCAGTGGCGAGAGTTCATTAACAGTAGCCTTTGGAGTCAATAGTGAAACACTGTCGTAGATATATCTCATAGATACAACCAATTAAAGGGAAAGAGTGAAGAAGTTCAACTTTGATCGATCAAGCTAACTCCTTTCGAAAGCCACTAAGCAAATCGTGTTAGAAGCAACCCCAGTATAGAAGTCCTTTTGCCACAATAGCAGCGGTTAGAGTCGTTTGAGTTGAGTTGTCAAATAAAAATATCCCTGAAAAACCAACTGTCTCAAATCAATAAAGCAGATCTGGATCCTCTTCCAATGATCAAACTGAGTAAAATTGTTTTAAGTAATCTTCTAACAATTCACTATTACTCTTTTCGAGCCGAAGATGATTGCTGTCTTTTCAAATTACCAAAATTATTACGTGAGAGAGTTATCTGAGTATAAGAGAAGTAGTATGAAACCTTGACATTGTACGTACTCGTTTAATTATTCCGGTGTTGACAATTAATTATATGTCGGAATCCCACTAATTGGAATATTATATTTACTTACGGTTATGATTATTATAGAATTCCGTTGACATTTGACTTCTCCACGCCGACGACGTCAATAAAACCTGAGCAGCAAAACATCGTTTTAAACCAGAGTTCGCGTATGTTATCCATTGATCTGAGGGCAAATCTATCAAAGCAATTTAAAAGAGCAATCAAGTTGGTTACTAGGTGATTATTTCTACTATTTGATACACAGAATGACGGGTGTATGAACATTCAAAGCATTATACCGTCGCAAGTGGTATTGTCAAGAGGGTCTCATTTTTGCGGTCTCCTTTTAAAAAAAAAATCCAGAGATCTAACTCATCTGTTATATTGATGATTTAATGTACATACCAGGTGTACCGGTATAAAGTGAGCGTTTTTTGTTAAAATAAAACACTAATTTTCAATGGGAAAGTAAAAACATTTTATGCAAATTATTGGCCATTGCTAGCTACACATTTTTCCCATCTTTCAGGAAATTCATGGAAAATTGTTCGTCTTTTGAAGCAAGCCAAAAAGTCACTAAATTTTCGACTTCCTCGTAGGATTCGAAGTGCTGCTCATCTAATGCGTGTCCCATCGATGAAAACAAATTGTAGTCGAAAGGAGCCAAGTGCTTTGGTTGTATCCTGAATGAGTTTTGCTTTGTGTGCAGGTGCATTGTCATGGAGCTCGTGTTACACCACACCTTCCTGGTCCCATCAGACACACAGCATTGTCTTCTTGCCGAATCGATCTGGTTTTGCAGTCGAAGTTGATGGTTGTCCCGGATTAACCCATGATTTTTTCCGCTTAGGATTCTGAAAATAAATCCATTTTTCATCGCCAGTAACAATTCAATGCAAAACTGATTTTTTTCGTGTCTTTGAAGCAAAATTTCACAAGTGGTTTTTCGGTTTTCCATCTGTCTTTCATTCAATTTATGTGGCACCCATTTTCCAGACTTTTATATCTTTCCCATAGCTTTTAAACGGTCAGAAATTGTTTGCTGTGCAACATTTAACATTTCTGCCATTTGTTTCTGGCTCAAAGTGCCATCTTCATCCAATATTGTTTGCAATTCGGCATCTTCAAACTTTTTTGGTGGTTTTCCACGTTCTTCATTTCTCACGTCAAAATCGTTATCTCTGAACCGTTGAAACCATCTTTGCATGTTGCTTCTGATAGAGCATGCCTCGACAAGCATTCGATGCGACTCTGCAGCACTTTTCTTCAAATGAAAACAAAAAATTAATGCTTTCCGCAAGTCATCATTTTCTGGTACAAAATTCAAAATTTTTTACACGATGAAAAAATATGATGTTGTTTGTTCAATGACTTGATGTATACTAAATATGTTTGACAGGTGTCATAGCAAACCAACAAAAAATTAAGGCCCGTTCACAATAAATGTTCCCTATCGAGACATTTGTAACTTGACGCTCATACCGGTGCACCTGGTATATGATCGGACATACCAGACATATCCTGCTGGTTTACACATTCTGGCAATAAAGCTGTCAACTACGGCAACCTTAATTTTATTTAATACGGATACTGAATTGGTATTTCAGCGAGATCGGGTAGTTGAAATCGTTGTTCGCCACTTCCTAAGTTGTATTGATCGTTCTGCATGATGTACGATAGAAGTGGATTTATTCTCCTTTTCTGAGACATTAGGAAACATTCGTTTAATTTACCGGAATTCTGGAGAGTATTACCATCTGCAGCGATTTTCACAAGAAACCAAACTGTTAATGGAAGTTTTACAGGTTTTACAGGGGGCACAGGTAATCCTAACACAAATTCGAATCCTATGAAAATCTACCCTACACCTTACTTGCCAAGTCCATCGGCGATCATTCATTCCCCGCGATTACATTGTGATCTGGGACTCAAATAAAACTCAGTGAATTCATTCTTCCGACTGCGTCCAGAGAAGCCCTGCTTTACCTTAGATCTCTTCATATTATAGTTCATTGTCATTAGTAGTGCGCTAGAAAAAGACACACGTTTTCTTAAAGACGACTGATGTCGAATGTTGTCGTATTCAAAAAAGAAACCAGTGATGCATACTTAATTGGTTTTGGAGTCTCCCGTTAGGACCCGAGTACATTCTTTTCCTAACTCAAATTATGACTAAAGCCAAGCAAGTTGATTTCGTACAAAAAGACTACTTCCCTTTGCAAGGAAGATGGCTTTGTAAGTGCAGCCCATGATAAAGATATCAAGCTGGGAAACATGTATAGGATGTTTCAACAAGAAGTGTAGAATTTTTTTTTTGAATAAAAACAACAATTGTTGAGATATCTCTGAAACCTTTATTGCTTTATAAAGTAGACACATGGGGATTACTTATGGAGCACAATATCTTCCAAATGACAACCTCAGCTCTTGTGGCAGATCCTTATCCTTTCTCGAAATGTCCAATCACACTTTCACATAATTGGGGCTCTATGGCAGTGGCGGTTTCAATGTTTGCTTTCAGAGTTGAAATTTTTTGCGTTTGGTTGGCGTAGACCTGCCCTTAAAAACAAAAAAAAAATTAAGCACGACTTTGCCGGCAAATTGGTTTTTCTGAAACGCGAAATTACACGGCCAGGAAACTTCATTCGCTATAACTCTATTGTCCTCGACTGAAGTGGCACGTAACATAATCCTGTTGAAAGTAGAATTCGTCCGTATCCATATGATTGAGCTCCGGCCACAAAAACTTGTTTATCATGTCTCAGTAGCGCGCTCCATTTTCACTTAATTTTTGAAAAAGTACAACTCATACGACAGTTACTCATTCTGCGTGCATTTTCTTCTCCTGACTCGCGCGTAGATTTTCAGTGCCCCAGATGCGAAAATTTTGCTTATTAACGTAATCACCAATGCTGAAATGGGCCTCATCCGAAAACACGATTTTCTTTCAAAAATAAATGTCAGTATATATAGTATGTTTCCCAGGAGCCAAACCAAGAGCATACGGCGCTGCTGGTGGTAGGCTGGCTTCAGTTCTTGTGTTAATTGGACCCTGTATGCATGGAGAGCCAAATTTTTCGTAAAAATTCGGTGCAGTGCGACTGTGGAGAGGTGAAGCCCCTGAGAACAGTGACGATTGTTTTGGTTTTGATTCTGCCTTTATTTTGCAGCTACGTTCATGTCACAATGTGTGGAATAGCTTATCATCCAAATCGCCGCCTCGGCTTCGCTGGCATTGTTTCAAGCCGGTTGGTCCAATTTTTGATGACTCGATCCAATATGTGCGGCATTATTCGTGCTAAAGCGTGTCGAATGTTGGCCTCGAGCTCTTCTTAGGTGGTTGACTTGTTAGCGTAGACTAAGGACTTGAAGTAGTTCCAGATTAAGTCATCCGGTGATGTGTCAAATCTTATGATTGCAGCGATCAATTGATGAACGCTCGACGGGAAATGAGCCAGTCTCCAAATTTCTCCTTCACAACTTCGATTGTTGTGTCAGTTAAACGGCATGTAGCGCCCAATTAGCAAACTCACATCGTCGTCCATGGTCATCCAGCTTCAATTCTTGCGTCAGCATAATCTTATACAGATAACGGCCCTAAACCAACTGGAAAATATGTCGGGTTGACCCTCTGGCGATGTTCATTCAAAAGAGTGTACTCACGTTCAAACCTTTTCACAGTGCGACGAATTGTCTGCACAATGAAGGTATGATGACGGTCGACCTCACTACGAAATTCACGTTGCCTATTTATAACTAAGCCGGCATTTCGATTATTTTTAAATAATTTCCGCACGTTCGGCAAGCGTAAAACGATGCACGATAAAATGGCCAGCCCTACTGTATAATTTAACAGCTAAATATAATTGGTAACTTTGACAGCTGCTGAAACATAATAATTAGAAAATCAATCATTGCTCTCTGATCACCCATTAGTCACGCTTAAGGGATTGTGAACACCCTAAAAATGCAAAGAAAAAAGAAGGGATGAAGCCGATATTTGTTGGTTTTAAATGTTCGTAGGTTATAATGACCAAGAAAAACAAGTTCGACAGCCACTCCATAAGCGAGTTATACATATAAGTACGACTAAGGAAGAAATCATTAATTTTCAGAATATGTCCAAAAATAGACTTGAGGGTAAACGGATAAGCAGCAACAAAGCAACAGTTTTAAACCTTGAACCCTTAAAGGGTCAAAGACTTAATAATTGTAGCTTTCCATCCATTACAATCCCAAGCCTGCTGCTTCTAGTTGAAAAATCCGCCATCGCCAGATCTTTAAACCGGAGGTTCGGTCTTCCATACCTTCCCGAC
Source organism: Volucella inanis (assembly GCA_907269105.1). Classification (NCBI taxonomy): domain Eukaryota; kingdom Metazoa; phylum Arthropoda; class Insecta; order Diptera; family Syrphidae; genus Volucella; species Volucella inanis. The sequence goes on from OU026155.1 coordinate 155,112,651, forward strand.
CCTGGGGGCTTATATGCGAAGACTCTCTTATCATTATCCCTCATCATGTCATCATTATCATGTCTAACTTATCGTCCAACTTTCGACTCCTTTTGTAGCTTTGTAGAGCATGATTTTGACTCTTTGCGTTAGGAGTTGTTTCGACAGACTGAAGTAGCAGCGGTTGCCTCGAGTAACTCTTCGTCGAATCTCCACCATGATGTCGTTTGTGAAGTTAATTTTTGTAGGTGACCATTTTGACTACCTCAAAGTTATAGCTTTCCATAGTGGCATTACGTCCAAGGTGATATCATATATCGTATTTAGTTTTTTAATCAATCACTTTAAGATAAACTCGTTTGGCCTCTTCTTGAATTGCTGTAAAGGCTTCAATTACGGTACGTTGGGAACTTGCGATTATATCAATATCGTCTGCGTATCCCAGAAGCTGGACGGACTTGAAGATAATATTATCTTCCGCGCTGACTTTTGCTCGTCGTACTATTTGCTCAAGTAGTCAAGACAGCGCGTCTCCTTGCCGAAGTCCGGTTCAGACTGCACGACGCATCGCAAGTTGCACTGGTATTCACCGATTTGTACGAATGTTGCAGTAAAGGCCTACAAGAGTTGCTCGTTAAAATAGAGCTACCTTTGAGTGATTTTTTCATAACTAAAGCACAGCAAAGTCAATCCCGGAACATGTATCGAATACTACATCACGATTTGGGAGAGAGAAAATACTAATACTACATTATACCGCATTTTCCCTTCGGCCTGGGTGCAATAAGATAGCATCCCAAGTGAATGTAGACCCCTCAGAATCTTCTTCAAAAATTCAATCAGTAAATGAGTATCTTTCGTCGATCACAATAAGACCAATATGAAGGGTAATTAGGCAGGAGATCGTCAAATCCCCTATGAGACGAAGCTGCCATCATTTTTCCTATTTAAAAATTCATGGAGATACAATTTATCTTATCGGTTTATCAATGGTACTAAATCTAACCAAGAACCTTGGGACTTTAGTGAACACGGCTTGTTTGTAATTCTAATTGCAGTCAAATAAAGCGAAAAGATTACCTTAGCCATCTGAGAGTAATATACTATGTTACAGTAATCAGTGCATAGTATCCCCATATCCTCACCATAATTCCCCAAACAATTCATGCTCTTTCTCATTTTAGATCGCAAAAAGTTTTTCACATCAAAACATTCACTAAATATGTTACAATATATTCTGTCAAAGTATCGGTAGTTCTAATCGAACAATCATTCGCAAAATATTTCATTATATCATCAGCATTGCCAAATAATAATTGTCAAATAATAATGCAATAGTTTGAAAGACTATCATCAGGTAGGTAGGTAGAAGGTAGACTAGGTAGGTAAGTAGATAAAAGTGGCTGTTTGAAAAACCAACCCATTGTGATGCCACGTGGAGCTGTAACTCCCTTACTCATGGAGCCAGAGACTAAAAGAATTTTATTTCCACAGAAGACACAAGATACACTCAAAGCGTTAATTAAACAAACTAGTTCAGTTCCACGTGGCCGTTTACATGAATGATACACTCACCTCGATCGAAAAATAGAAAATAAAAGTAATCTGAATTCTATATTCGAATTGATTTGCCATTTAACATTCATGCGAGTGTAAGAATTTTGTGTATACACACATTAAAATTCCCATTCTTGGCAGTCTAGTAAGATAAAGAAGTCATCTCTGTAATCCTAAGGCTAACGGAAACGGTCAGTGTAAAGGAACTATTCAGGTCTTTATATTGACGTCTTTTACTTGCTTTACATCACTATGAAGGTCACATTGCTCTTTTGCCACATTCTAACGACATCTCGTCTATGAAAAGAAAATACTGAGAAGAGAGCTTTGTAACTACCACTACTGAGATCACTGTTCACCGGAGTTCATTACTCGATGCTGAATTTTTATTAACCAGCATGACTGGTCTCTGCTTGGAAATATAATCATAAAATAGCTTGGAACCTACTGCTTATTTTATCACCTTTTTCAACCTTAAAGAAGTAGGAGTCTTGTGTTTTATTTCTCACAATTTTGTTTTTGCTTCTGCAAATCATTTTCATTGGCTCTAGGTAACCTAGATATAATCTGAACAAAATCCTCGAAACTATATGTTGAAATCACTATGAAACGAAGGGTGTTAACACCCATCAGTGGATTCAATCTCGGCCGCACACATTTAATCTGATCAGACTGATTAAGACTAACATAGTATTCGCAGATATCCTACAGAATCACGTAATATTTTCGTATCTACTCTTAAAAAAAAATTCGATATATCGTAACTCTATTACGAAACAATTAACTAATTAACTTAAAAGTTGAAGAAAAAGTTTTGCTCCCACCAGATTGAGCGGCATTCATAAAAAGACACCACCTCAATGAATAGATAACCTTATACTAGCCATCTAATATCGTATAGATAACCGTACCTCATTCATTTCCCAACAAAAATAAAAACGCTTTAGCTGCATAATCTGGAGACACTTCCACGCTACATATGGCAAATATTGACCCTTGGCTTGTTGCAAGTAGGTACCACAATTTTTTGCTTGACTTAAGTCAGTTCCAACTGCATATGCACTATGTGTATCTGTGGCCACAAAACAACTTAACATCTCATTCCATTTAGTTGAAGTTCCATTCGGTATATGAACAATGTTTAACTTTAAATTCAAAAGTGAAAGTTCCTCTTCAAATCCACTTAATCAGATCATAAGGCTCTGACAATACGTACTCGTATGTACATATGAGCAAGTGTGCTTATCCATCGAATGCATGCCCGTCACAGTCATGACATAATGAAGTTGCCTATGACATACTCCTACGGACTGCTTCGTCTTCAGATACACTGTTGCGAAACATTTGCGAATGTTTGCATCTTCAAATGGACACATGTTTGACTTGGGAAGATATTTCCTTGTTTCAACTCTTCCCCCATTGTAGTGGATCATTGTGGGTGCAATGATATTAAATTGCGAGCATCTATCGAAGTAGTATGCAACAAGTTTCGATTTACGATGTACCACTCAAACGAGCAAAATTCAAATCAATTTTTAGAAACTCAGAGAAGATTACAAATTTCCAACCAAAAGGGATTAAATGCCTTAGAGAATGCAGGTTTTCTGAATCGGTATTGCGCATTGAAATTGAAATCGTGGCGTGAATTTTTGTACCTGTTGGTGGAGTTGTTTAAAGGGATTTAACTTTGAAATGAAATACATTGAAAGGGGTGCATTAGAGGGGCTTTTTCTTTCAATCAGGTTTAAAGTGTCCGGACTGATTCAGTTTTCCATTTCACTAGAATTCGATTGAATCAATAGTCAAATTTGAAAATATAATTTTATTGATGATCGGACTTTGATACTTTTTCACTTAGTTATAAGAGGTTCAACGGTCCACTTTAAAATCCATTCACTCAACTACGATTTATTTTAGAAAGCAGAAAGGTATATTGTACCGTGGCATCTTGTAGTTGAGGATGAGACCTTCCTTTGCTAAAGTGTTGGCGCAACACCACATCTGGTCGGCTTATCGACCTTTTCAAGATCTTCCAAATTTCTGTGGTCAGCAATATCAGAAGAATGATGTTTGGCCAGCTATAAGGCCGCGTGATTTGTTTCTTACATTGTCATTCTACTTTTGAAGCTGTTTTCTATATTTCGAGACTTAAGAGTGGCGACAAGTGTATTTGGAGTAATTGCAGAACTAAGCTAACATGCTGCTCAAGTTGCTGGTACTTTTGCCTGACTCTACTTCATACTCCATCTGGGAGCGTCGATAAATATCGATGCTTCGTTTCTGGAGACAATTCTATTTCCTTTCCATTATTATTGATATTTCGTTTGAGTTTTACGTAGTCAATGTGCTAGCTGTCTTAGCTGTCTGGATAGCAGATCCAAAGTTTTGCTATCGATTGGATTCGTGGAAAGTTAACTCAATAGAATTATTGATAGTGGGTCAAGAGCTGAATGGTGAAACCTTTCGCTTAATACAGCGGAGTTTGCTTACCTTGGAGTCGTATGCTCTACTTGTCGAGCAATTACATCAAAGACTTACAGGTGAGGAAAGGATGCTATAATCAAAGGGGATTCCTAGCCCTCAACAAATAAATATCCAGTAAATACGATTTTTGGTCAACTGCCGCTAGTTATACACTCCAAGTTATCTTTAAAAGTGGAAATCGAAGATTCTTCATATTTACTCAATATGTTCTTACCATCAGGTCGATGTTGCCATACGTCTTGCAAGGTGCGCTGCTATATTTAAGTCGAAATGCAAGTCGTGACTTGCTATACTTATAGAGCTTCCATAATTTATGTCAAAGATACTCGTAGTTATCAATGATTTTCGTAGTTACTTCCCTAAGAGAGGGAACATCTTTTTTCATATATTCAGTTTTAAAGCCTTTAAAACTACTTCCACAGCTCTTCCATGATTTATGCTATGGTATGGAAACACGTGGGTAGAGCAAAAACCCTTCTACATTAGTTGTTTAATGTTTCCAGAAATTGGATCAACCCTTGACTTCATGGAGAATATGTTATATTGGTTTAGAAATATTGTAAAGTTCCAGTATCGGATAGTTGTCGATTAAGTATTTCATAGGACTCCTCAGTTTAACAGCAAATTGCTTAAGCTTTAATCCTGATTCAAGTCTAGAAAGAGAAGGTTTATGGAGCTTATCGTTGGATATTTAACCGAATTATTCGGAAAAATTTCCTTTCCGGACTATAGATGAGGGCTGGGAATAGACATCCTCTTTTGAAGGTCAAAAAAATTAATATTTTCTGCCAAAATATGATGGGGAAATACGTACATTGTTTTTCCCAAGCCAGAAGTCAGACTAGAACGAGGATCAGGCTTTGACGACCCAGTATCAGACATCATGCTGGACAACCCAGTCTGGTATAGAAAAATATGTCGATATTATGGAAAAGTGAGAACAATCAAACTACTAAGCAATTAAGACAAAACATCGCTAGAAATATATCTATAACCGCAGTACGGGGTACTCGTATACTCCATAATACCTTTTGTCATAGCTGCAAAGATGTAAATGAGAAAAAATCGCAGATTTCACGAGTCGTGGTAGTAATGTGACACAACCAGTGTAAATTTGGGTTTTATCTTAAAAACCCCTATTCCTACCTTTCTAGATATGAAAGTTCTACGCCTCGAAAGTTCTCAAAAGACAGCATAATGTCGGAAAGTCGCCATTTCTAGTTAGTACAGGCCTAAGTGTCTAAATTTGGATCAAAGGTGTAATAACCATTTCGAGCACTTCAACAACAATGTTTTGCAGCTCTTTCACTGCACTTCAACTTTTCCCAACTCAAAATTCTTTTACCTTCAACAGTTCTATTTAAACATCGATTTCACAACGCGCTCTTTTTATACTAAATTTGCGACGAAACACATTTTTACCACTGTCAACTCTTTGTAGAAAGGAATCAGGCGTTCAGTGGCGCCATATCACTCCGCTCACACCTAACCAAATATAAACAACAAATCTATGGACCTGTTTGGGATCTCAAAATCTCAAAACCAGTCTCATTAAGGCTGATTCTTGAGCGGTATTGATGAAACCTACCAGACTTCACCACCAAGCCATAACTCTGTTCCAATAAATATTTTCCAACTCCAATCCCTTTCCTGCCTTTCGCCGAACTGACTACGGTCAATGAAATGCACAGCAGTACTTTGGTCTTCACCTTATCTCCAACGCCATTTCTGACATTGTCCACTCCCTGCAGGCTTTTTAAGAGTCTCGTCAAATTTTTGTTTTTGGAATCAATACTATCCAAAGAAGATGCGGTTCATAAATTAAAAAAAAAAATAAATCGAAACGACAAGGTATTTTTAAAGAAGCCTTGAGTTGCTTGGCTCTGTCCAAACGGTGGATTCTTAGTATACTACAGCCGCTAAAAGACCGAAATTTTTAATTTAACTTAAAATTGATTCGCGTGCTGTGTGGCATGTAATGACGTCTTGCTGGAACCATATGTCTACCAGGTTTAGTTCGTGCATTTTGGGCAAAAAAAAGTTTAACGATAGCGTGCGCTATTGAGGGTAACTTTGTTCTCAAGGTCATCTTTGAAAAAATACAGGCCACTAATTCCGCCGGACCATAAACTGCACCAAACAGTGCATTTGCAGCTCTTGTATTGCCTGAGGTTGCTCATCGAATCAAATACAGCATTGGATAATTCACCCAGAAAAGACCTTCGTCGTTGAAGACAATTTTTCGATAAAAAAGCAGATCTTCCTCCCGCACACTCACGCTATGCTAGTTCGTTCGGCTTAAGTTCTTGCGCGAGCTGTATTTTTTACGTAGTCGAGTAACACAATCCCTTCATTAAATCTGATGGATCCAGCAGCAATTGGTGTGAAATTTGGTCACTATGGCTTGAACTTCTTGCTTTGTGGCTCGATTATGACGGCCATAAAATGGTCAAAGTCAGCGAAAAATATTTTTCACAGAGTACGAGTTTTGATACTTAAATTCAATAATTTGTAAGCGTTTTTCGGGTGTAAGTTTATCCATGATAAAATGACAATGCTTACTGAGTATGTTTGACTTTGACAAATGTTACGAATCACGCGTGAGCTCTCACAAATAGAACATTAAAAAACCAAAAATAAAAAAAATTATCCTGTATAGCATAATTCAAAATCGAAATTAAGTCCTGAGTTAAGTTTTAATTAGTAGAACAGTTTCTAAAGTCTTAATTAGATTCAGTACCAAATAGCCAGTTCCTAATTTTCTTAATGTAAACATTTGAGTTGTGTGTTACTTGGATGGAATAAAGTAATTTATTAAAATATATTAGAGCTTTAGCTGTGTAGAAATATGAAAAATGAGTTGTATGTGTACATTCGTTAATATTTCTACTTGGAATATTACCACTAAATATATATATATATATATATTTTTTGTTTTAATGTCGGAACAAAGCACTCAGCCAAAGAACTAGTCCATTGTACTCCTTGTAATGTTCCTTTTGATGAAATCTTTCAGTCTTACGAAGAAAGATGAGTAAGCTCTACAGTGATAAGTTGCCTACAGTACCAGCACCCACCACGTCAGAGCCAAATACATGCAGCGTCACTTAGACCCAGCACGCTTAAGTGCTTTGCAAAAGTGTAATGTCCCGTCACGGCGCCAGTAAGCCACCTGCAGTTTTTCATGCTGAGATACAGCAGAAAGGCCGCTGACTTTCTAGAGAGATCGTCAAGTATTCGTTTGGTCTGCCTACAGCCCGCAGAGCTGTGCCATCTGCAGTTATGTTCGTATAAGACCCAACTGTCAATGGAAGCCTTAACCGAGGACGAAGGCAGACCCAACGTAGATTCGGGGCCTGACAAACTCTCCTCTGAGCTGTGCGTTCAGTAATATTGCATTCTCGAATTAGCTTGGAAGTTATAAAAGGGTTCAGGAAGACTTTGAAGAAAGGCTGTCGCTGCAGATGCAAATGTTTGCGCACTCCACCGTTTCTCCGCAATATAATTCGCTTCCATCAGGATTGCGTAAACTTCTGCTTCGAAGACAGATGCAAGCTTTTCTAACGAGTGAAGTAAAATTCAACGTTGTCGTTCTCCAGAAAGACACCAGCGCCACATCCACATATATTGGTTTTGGAGCCGTCCATGAACACCCGACTGCATTCCTTTCCTGACTCAGATTCTGGCCGAAGCCAGTCCTGAGCACAAGGAAAGTCGATTTCGTACTTTTGTCCGCAACTGGATTTCTAGTGCCATTGCCATCTGGTAGAACTCCTAAATATATAAAGTTTCTTACTGTCTCAATTTTAAGACACATGAGAACATGAACTACAATCTTAAAAGTTTATTTATCCGCAAGTTTGCAGCGGTAAGCTAAATTTATTGCAATCGTATGCGTGAAAATAAATATTATAATCAGTTAAAATGCTACTAGATACTCGTGGTATCTTAAAACTTGTTAGTTAAGTTTGTTCCCAAATAACTAACCTGTATGCTGTTATTCATATAATCTTAGTGTATCTTAGTCTTCTCCAATCTTAGCAATGCACTCAAATTGATTAGAGAATTTGTACTTAAAAGTTACTTCATTGGAGCTATTGAATCACTGTTTAAAAAGCGAATTGATATATATATATATAAAAAAAGGAGAGGTCTAAGTGCAGAAACTTGTGGCACACCATTTCTTAACGCACAAGATTCACTCAAGATTCCATTTACTTGTGCTTTCTGCTTTCTTTCATTTAAGTACGTTTTAAACCAAAAATAAGTTATACTTTTACCCTAAATTAAGCATTACATCATACAACATATTCAGTGATAACTGATGGTCAACCATATCAAATGCTTTAGTCATTTCTATGAATAAGCCTATTGTGGATTGATTATTGTTTAAGTCATCAAATAATTGACTGCACAACTTGGGAATAGCGTCTTCATAACTGGAAAAGAACTGACTATGCTCTAAAAATTTTACCATTCTGACTTTCAACAGTTTCGCAACAGTAGTTTCTTTTGAATTTTTAAAAAAAGGTACATCAACCAATTTACAAACCTATTTTTTCAATAAGATATTTATTATACAATGGCTAGTGCCTGATTTTTTTTTTTTTTTTTTAAGGACATAAAGGATAAAGGACATAAATAAGGCATATAAGGTATTTAATGTACTTAGATATGTCGCCAAGTGGCCAAATATTTATGTAAGGTAATCCTGAATTGTCTCCCGTTTGTAACTCTTCTAATGGTTATTGACAGGCAGTTGCAAAAGCGAGAAAAAATTGGCTCTAATGTCAAGCATGAGAAGCTGGGTTGTATAAGATAGAATGATCTTTGTGACCATGGGAATGACATATTACTGTGAAGGTTTTCTGATTGTGCAGTGGTAATGATTCCATGCATACTATATATATTAAAGCCTTGTATTTAAGAAAGTCATCCAACGTACATCCGAAAATTTAAATTTTTCTGGCTCAGACATGTGTTCATACGAGTACCTTCTTAAGTAGATAATGTATCTAGCAATGTCGTTGAAAAGAATGTTAAGCTTATTCATGGTAACGTAATCAGGGATACTGAAAGTTTCGCAACAATATAGTGTGTTTCGGAGCACTCTTACCGGCTACTCTACCAAGTAGTATCCTAAAGCAAAAGTAGCCTACCATAAACTATTCCTAATATTGTGTTCAACAGAAGGGAAGATTAAATGAGCTAAAATTGGTTTTGTAGATTACCATCGCTTTCGATTTACTTGCATTCAGACATAGAAAGTGTTTAATGGACCACTTTCGTATACGAAAGTAATCTCGGCAATTGAGTCAAGAGGGCAGCTGAGATACGCCTGTGCATCAAAAGCAAACATATGCATTTTTGAGTGTCTGACAACATTTGGAAGTTCGTTTACATATATTAAAAAAACAGCAGTCCCCATATTTAGTCTTGCAGAACTCCGTTTAGTACTGAGAAGAATTTGGAAGAACGTTCGTTGGTTACGACTGATTGAACTATGTTCGTAAGATATTAATTTAAAAGTTGAGGTTAAGTAACTTATGGTTAACAGTGTCAAAAGCCTTGGAAAAATCCAAAAGTAGTAGAAAGGTGACATCTTTTCTATCCAAAGCAATGCGGTATTTCACCTCCATCAACTTAAAGATTACTTATTTCTCTGAGTTATTTCCATGGATTGCTTATTTTTCCTTAAAACGATGTCTATAACTCTCCATTCCTTTTTACTATTATTATTTGTCCTGTTAAGCAAATTTAGATAATATTAGTTATTATGCGCTTAATAATATTAGTATGACGGACCAGTCGGATCATTGATAATAATTTTCAGTTCATTTAAAACAAATAATTATTCGTGCAATCATCAGAGTAATTTAAGATGTTTATATCATCCAAAACAGAATGATTTTTTTCTTTTGACAGTTTTACTAACTTCCCGCAGTCTATACACACATTTAAGCTTTGTAAAAATTGCACGTATAACCCTTTGACATACACCAGTAATCCCCCAGCTTGGTAAAACTCATTTCAATTGACAAAATCCGGCAAGTAACCTGGAACGGATTCCATAGATTCCATTAATTTCCATATTTTACTTAAAACAATAGCTATGAGTAGATTTTGTTATGCATTAATATGAGCTAACAGTGTCGAAAATTTTTTTTCGAATATTTGAGATAGTTCGTTGAATATTGGTTTTCCAAGGAAATTCTTGTCTAGAAATCAACTTCGACTATCCACGTACTGACTACTGGCATACAGAATTTACGTGTCATACCCGATGGTAGTACAAGCTGGCCAAAGTAACGAGCCTCAGTCTAGATATTTTTATCATACAGAAAAGGAAAAAATAGAACAGGTCTTGCCTAGTAAAAAAAAAAAAATAAAACTTTTAAAATATTGTATTTACCAGATACAGCCTCGGCTATAGCATCGCTTACTTACTCACAGTGTGATCGAACAACCTGTGTGTATCTGAACTGCACACGAGTAAAAGTACAAATAGCATAATTAAATCATAAATGTATTCTGACATGAGTTATTGAAAATAATATCTCTCATGCAAATGAGCATTCCCCAAGACTATAAACAAAAAAACAAATCAGCATCGACGTTCATTTCATCTAAAAGATACCATTACCCTGTGAGTATCTGCATCTCTGAGTTCATGCTCGCATCAGAACTCGTAATCGTAACTCGTAGGCGTCACTGCCACTCAATTACGCACTGTAACTCACTTTTCTCTTTTATTTGTATGCAAATTATTAGCAAAGGTAAGAATATCTCGAATTTCGACATCGAACATCAAACATTCGAATTAACTGTAAGAGAGTTTTCGCTTTGATTTGCAAACCGATATCGTTGCTACTTGACTGTTTGACTGTATATCAATTAGTTAGGAGGTTGAGTGTTGTTCGTCTTTTTTTTTTTTTTTTTTTTTTTTGCCTGCTGCCGTTGATCTCACTACCATCTCAGCCCAAACCAGCCAGAACTTACTTCAATCTGTACTGAGTAACAGCATATGGGTTCAAATGAAATTCCTTCACCTATCCCTGTATCTGATGACATAAACGATATTCAATATGACATCTTGCAACAAAGGCAACAAAAAATTACAACAAAGAGATTATTTTTAACATGGACGAAGGATTTTTCGGTAGGTTAATCCATCCCGGTGATTGGAGATGACGCATGATTTTTCAAATGTGTGTGGGAATTGGTTTGGAGGGTTATTTTCTTGTAAAACCGGGACGAGTATCTCAGTATCTAACAAGGAGATCAAAATGTTGCAGAAAAAGATTCCAACGAATTATGCTTTATCCTGTGACAGCAAATTACCTTTGGCTAGCGGCTTCCTTACCCCGGAATATGACCAATTGCCGGTTTTCCTATTTTATTTCTGTTGCGGATATTCTTTTTGAGAAGAAACCAGAACTGCAGCCAAGAAAATAGTGAAAGGAAATAAGTAAATATGGTATACTGGAAATATGAATGCTAATTTTGTATCTTGAAATTCAAGGAAATGGGGGCTAACAAATAAATAAATAAATGGCACGACAGCCCGGTGTGGGCCAAGGCCTAGCTTCTCGCACTCATTTGTGTTTCTCACTTTGTGAATTTTTAAACTCTTGAGCAGGGCCTACTATTTATTGCCGGTTACGAACGGCTCTCCTGAGAAGCTTTTTCATAGGCAGAATTTGACTTTCGGAGGTTTGCCATTGCCCGCCGAAAGGGTGATGACGATTTTTGAAAAATTTGATGTTGTACTCCTACCGGGATACGAACCCAGTAAGTCAACCATCACCCATCGTCACCACCTGCTGGGTAAATGGGGACTTCTGCAAAAAAATTATCCTCTAATTGAGTACATTTCCAGGCATTGGTGGTTCTTAACATTATCAGCGACTTACAATTTATACAGGCTCTATCATCGTGCTGCTTTTTTTGTTGAATATAAGTAAGAAAATTAACCCATGACAATGTCAAATTTTCGTACGCAGATGGTTTCACAATGAGGTGTTGTTTTCATCCATCCATCATGGCATGGATCTCAATGGGGATCTAGTGATTTAATGATACATATCACGCTTGACGACATCTATTAAGTCTTGCTTTCGCGAACTAGATTATTTTAAAGGGACTAAGAGCCTTAAAGGCATCTTAACTGACGCAGTAGATGCAGATACTTCATCCTTGTAGAATATTCGTCACAGCAATATGCATTGGGGTTTCCATGCCTTTACTTGGAAGATGAATACATTTTCACATAACAACGAGTAAGTTCTTAGGTGTTGATTTCTATGAAGATGCAAGCACTGTATCCTTGATTGATGTAATTCTATAATACCAAGTCTGAACCTGTGTTGAACGCATAGGCTCTATAGGTACCCAGGACTTACTTGCAACTCCACAACGGGTCAACCATCTTTGTAGAAGACCCTTCCTGCGATTTTAGCTAAAGCTGCCGTGACAGGGGCCCAATTTCATATAACAACGAGTAAAGTTTAAGGTGCTGCCCTTTATGAAGATGCAAGCATTACATCCATGATTGGTTCTGAGACATTCGTGGAGACTTGACTACATTTATGGCATGGCTAAGACCCTGGTCTTTTTTTTTTGTGGTCGAGTAGGAAGCACAGGCATGCTCTACCTGAAGTGAGGCCTTCCCCTACCCCTATGTTCCCCCGGAATGTGTTTATTCGCTCAACATCTAGCCCATGAATTTCGCATGTATCTTATTATCCGTTTATGCAAACGGGACAAGAACTAACCCGAACATCTTTTCATTTGAAGCAAACAAGGGCGCTTTCAAACACTCATATTTCTGCTGGTTCGAACGGTTCGGCATTCAATACCAGACTTAACCGAAAGACTTTTTTTTCAGGTAAATAAAAACATCAAGTCATACCCGTGGGGCGAAATAGTCACTGAGCCCAAACATTTTTCTTTCTCTTTCTGTCCCATTTCCGAAAAACTTAACACATGATTTGGCATCATAAGTGTAGTCATACCCACTTGAGTGTTAAGTTCTTTTTAAGACAAAAAAAAAAGTGGGGCTGAGTGGTTAAGCGTCTTATACTCGTATGGTGCTTTCTTATCTATTCATTAGATGGGACTATTTTTCGGTTGTCTTCGTAGTCCACAAAAATATTATACCTCAAAGATATAATTGCCTTTTATGCCATGCTATCCGAGCCATAGGTGTTGGGTATAATTTTTCTTGTCGAAAAGTGTTTGCCCTAAACCATAATTTCAATTCCGTTGTCATATGCTAGATTAAGTCTCTGACGCCAGCATCCAAGTTCCGCTAAATGAAACCGCATGGCAGTAGATAGTCTTGTCAAAAGCTATTATTGATATCAAGGTTCTCGGATGAGGGATTTTTTTCCATAGTCATCCGGCAGAGCTAACCCAGCTGTTCATCGCCAAAACCGGTGATGGGTTGGAGTTATTTTCTTCACATACGCTGCCAAAGACTGGATTGAAGCCGACAAATGGGTGCTGTGTGCGCTAGGTGCTTTTGTCCGAATACATTTAAGATACGATTTGATGCTGCTCTTCATGTATTCATCTTTCGCCAACTAATACAACTCGGTAGTTAGACCGTCAGTGCCGGCATCCTTATTGGACATGAATTTGGATGGAGTTGTTGCAAAATATTCTTCCAAGTTATCACTAGGTTTTCTCATTCGTTCTTGCGTCTGCAAGACGAGGTCCTTGTTGACCTAGCATATTCATTCTACCTTATGGGAAAATTTAAGAATGTCTTTTCTGTTATAACATTTCAAAGATTCCTCGATTTCGCATTTCTCGTGTTGTTTTTCTGCGTTCTGAGAGCCAGTGCTCGTCCTCCTTGCATGTTGGTGAAGCTAACGAGGTACTTTAATCCTGCTTTGCAGCGGCGCTCTAGAGTCTGGAGAAACCTAGCATTACAGGGACGGCACCTCTAGTCGCTTGTTGGAAGCTTTGTTACTGAGTTTGGTGATAAGATTCTGGCACGTCGAATAAAGTCTTGCGGTTCCAACAATTACAGACTTCCGAAGTTAAACTTGCTCAAAATATTTCCATTTATTGAAAACGTTAAAGACATCTCCATTCGTACCTAAGCCGCAACAAGACAGTGGTCCAAGTCCTAATACTGGAAGAGCGTTTTTGTTTTTCCCAGTTGTTGAGATGTAGAAACAGCGTTTCCGTGGTGGAGTCATGCAAGCCATATTTACCACGCAGTCCACCACAAAAGTCCTCCTTTTCGAGAATTACGGAACGGTTTTTCTTGTTCAAGTCTCAATGAAAGGCCTGTTGCTGATACTAAAAAATATTTGATACACCTTAACAAGTGATCATCAAATCGTGTCTTACAATTAACGTTTGACAACTGTTATTTGTGTAACTTTAGCGGCACTCAACTTTCTTCCTCACGAATATGGTATCCAAAGCCATAAAAAGTAATGCCTCTCAGCTTCTCTGCTCTTAGCGTGTTAGCCTGAAAACTACATATAGTGATGGATATGAATATGATATGATGGTGATGAATAAAGGCCTATCTAATACCTCCGCCATTCTGTGAATCCTGTTGCAGTACAACTCTACATCGAGCAGACTGACTGATACCATTGTCATTCCACGGTTCGCAACAAATCAGAATAAATTACAATTTATAGCTACTATGACATAATAAACTCAGTAGATCTGGCTCTCCCCATGATACTCCCACAAGGGGATAAACTCCTAGTTCCAGAGCTCTTGACCTCCCATAGTACCAGAATATAGCTTTGAGCCTCGCAGTCTTGTGGTCTTTACCATCTTCCTATCTATGGTGTCTATGACGGAAAATCTCATTTGATAAATTACGAATTCTTTCGAATTTCGCTCATAGATACTGGCCTGCAAATCCCTAGAACACACACCGGATACACGCACAGAACATGCATCCAGTATTCAAGAGGAGCTCGGCATGAGCAACCTGACATCTTACTTAAGCCTCTCTTATGCAAAAACGCATTTAAGGAGCCATGCTCGGTTGAAACTATGTCATTTAGATCTTGGTGGACAGATTTTCCACCTTCGTCAAAGAGACCCAGTCAGCATTTTTCAGCGGTAGTATCTTTCTAATCTTTTAGGTGATAAAGTCAAGAGGAGGCACCCCCAACAGCAACTTTAATGTACCCGAAGGTACCTTTCAACAAACTGGTAAGCAGCAAAACAAGGCCATTCTCTGACAAGCCACGATCCGACGATCCCCGCACTCAAACATTACTTTAACGTACAAAGCCGATGGTATAAATGTCTCACAGTACGAATGGCACATCTGGTAAGTCTGGTAAGTAATGTGCCTTATCTGACCCATAACACTTAGCAGACGTTTCTGAGGTAAGAAATTCATCCGCTCAGCTTACATTATGCCAAGATACTTGACCTTAATCACATACAGAAGGCTTACACCATTTAGGCGTAATGTATTAGCCCGATGGACTGCTTGAAATGGGTTATGGCACAGTCTTTTCTTCAGATATGTTGCCGAATACGCTTTTGCCTCATCTACTCTCGCTGCTATTTTTCCAAGTTCATCACAGGGCTGACCTTCCAAAAAGAGAAGCATTGCAGTGGATTGACAGATGCTACAATTGGATCCAACACAAAGTATCATATAAATAGACCACATGAGAGCAACCGCGCTCTACATCTAAACTAACCTTAACCTAACCTAAACATTCATATGTTAGTTTTCTCATAGGCCGATTGGCAGTCAAACTACAAAAGCTTAACCTGGTCAGAATTGTACCTTTCGTACCTTTCGGCTTCGCGTAGGGACTTTGAAGGAAGATGGAGTTCACCATTTCGCACCGGAGTTGCAGGCCAAATGATTAACCTTACCTTACTTGATAAGCACAAATAGAAAAAAAAACCTCAGCCATCTTAGTGTACCTAACTAGTAGTAGTATATAAAAGACTCGTCTAAAAAGACACCTCCCCGTGGCGCAGGAAAAGTAAGTTTATAGCCGTACTAGCAATCACAAGAGCCACTTGAAACTAATTTACTTAATAATTTCTGACCAGTTAAATGGTATTTCCCCTTAAAATATTTTTTTCTAACAGATCTTTCCAGGAAAATAGGTCAAAATACATGCGAAATCAATCCACAATTTCCTTAGTAAACATCACAACAGCAAAGACCTTGAGTTTGTATTTAATATTTGATTCACACCGTCTAACCTGTCAAGCACGTTAAATTTAAGTACGAATCTCTAGTTCCAGTAACATTGTATCTATTACATGTATATACAGCTGAAATCACCTATTACCCTAAACAATTAAAGTTAATATCCAAGGTGCGATGACATAAGCCTTACGTAGATCTTTTATGATTCATGGCACTTAACAAAACAAACACAAGTAGATCTGATTTTAATGGACAATACGTAAAGTACGACGCTGTACAAATCGTTCGTCGTCAGCCTACAATGTCATCTTTATAGCGACGCTGTATCAACAAAGAAGTACATGAAAACTGAGAGAATCTAAAAGATTTATAAACGAATCTTTCAAGTCACAAAGCCAACACAATACGGCCACTTGCTGCTACTTGCTGCCACTTACCACCTAATTAGCCATAAAAAATAATTTAGAGGGTGATTCCATAAGATTCTGCTGCATTTGTTGGGACAACTACCAGAGGAACTAGTGGTACAAGTGCATGTAGATGTCCTTCCACGTCTGCCACTTTGCAAGTAACCAGCAAATCTGCTAATAAGGCGTCAAATTACCACAGCTCCTATTCAAAAAATTTGTTTGTAAGCCTTCGGATAGATAGTATCCGCGAAGAGTAGGCCCTCGATGGAGTAGTAGAGTATATACCATTTAACAGCTTTTGCGGAGCAATATGTCGCAGTAAAGAGGAGATTTGTTGGTTTATCATGCATATGGGCTCTTAAATATTTATCTTTCACCTAATGGATTATTGCAAATCGAAATTGAAACTGCACTTGGGACACTTAAGTAATTTGCTAGTCAAGCTGCTTACATTTGCTGACACACTTGTGAAATACTCGTGAGTTATTGCTGTATCAAGTTTTATGGGATGACAACATCGTCGAAGTGGTAAAAAAAGAAAAAACTTACTCAGACACATTGGGATATCATAGCATAAGGCTTGACATTTATCAAAGCCTTTCATAGGAAAACTGTTTGACTCAGATGGCTATGATATTTTTGGGTGCTCCCAAAAACTATATTGGTGGAAAAATCTAAAGCAAAAAATTAATAATCTTCAATTTATGTGTCGCCGATTATAATACTCAAAGTTTCCTCTAGCTCTAGTACATGCAATCCCAAGACAAATGTCCTGAAATCTACTTATTTTTGGAAGAAAGCTTATGGACGTTATTATTGGGAAATCTCCTCTGATGGTGCAAGCGCAGTAACCTCTAATGGTGCTAAACATACATCTTTCACCTTGGAGAGTTACAAAATATTAATTATATCTGACAAGTACACTGACTTGAGTCTAAGTCATCTGACATGTTTTTGTTTGATCACCTTCTGAATGAAAGCTGATGTTCGCCGTAACGCTAACCTAAATATCTCCAAGATGTCTGCTAATGCCAGTGTATTGCCTCTACGCTAACCTTACATTATACGCTATTTATGCTGATTATGGAATTTTCATGCATTTTACCTTGATATAACGAATTATTTTAGGCAATCGCTGACCAAGCCGCTTAAGGCTTCTCTATTCTTCTAAACAGTCATATCCATTTGTGAATCTAAAAATCTCTGACTTTGACCTATTCCTCTCATTAACTAATTGTTTTATATAGTAGACTATAAGCTTTCAAATCCGAGTAACCTTCCTCTAACATATCTCTTTCTTTCTTTTGCAGTTCAAAACGTTACACCTTCGACACTAAAAATATGGTCCAACTCATAATTTTCCTTCTGTCGCTCTACCAGCTGAACACATTGACGTTTAGCGAATCGATCGATCCTCCAAACTTTGCTGACAATCCACTAAAAAACGATGAGTACAACCCGAATTTGCTACCAGAACTTCCACCAGATGTCGAGGACTATCCAATCATCAAAACCTCTGGCGATGAAGCCGAAATTGACTTTGACGATCCCATTACTTCTCTGAATATCGATTACCTAAACCGTGCCATCATCCTTCAATTTAAAAAACAGCGGCAAAGAAAAGATGCTTTTAATAAGAATTTTATGAGATTCGGCCGTTCTGATGAGAGTCGCATGCGATTCATCAAGCGCCAAGATGAAGGTTTATCCGAACAGCCCACCCTTGAATCGTTTAGACCAGTGGCACGTTCCGAAAGAAGTAATGGAGCTGAGAGTATACGAGATTCAAGAGGAGATAACTTTATGCGATTCGGCCGATCAACCGGTGGATCTAAGAACTTAATGCGATTCGGTCGATCCCCAAATGATTTTATGAGATTCGGTCGTTCTCCTTCAGATTTTATGCGATTTGGTCGATCTCCCAAGGACTTTATGCGGTTTGGCCGATCTCCTTCAGATTTCATGCGATTTGGCCGATCTCCTTCAGATTTCATGCGATTTGGCCGATCTCCATCTGATTTTATGCGATTTGGTCGATCTCCATCAGACTTTATGCGATTTGGCCGATCACCTTCTGATTTCATGCGATTTGGACGATCACCCTCCGATTTCATGCGATTGGGCCGATCTTCTTCTGACTTTATGCGATTTGGACGATCTCCATCAGATTTCATGCGATTTGGACGATCTCCAATGTCGAACAAAAACCCAATGCGCCTCGGCCGTTCCGATCAGGGTTTCATGCGCTTCGGCAAAGCCGACAAATTGTCCAAATCCGACATTGACAACAACTTTATGCGATTTGGACGACTGGATAGCTTCATGCGACTTGGCCGAGCACCAACCACAGGTAGCAATAACAACTTCATGCGACTTGGTAAGCGACAAAGGGAAGACCCCAGCAGTAGTAGTAGCACCACAGTACAGAGTCCCAAGGATAACAACGAAGCAAAGACACAATTCACAGCAGAGACAACAACCATCTTCCCATATCAAGAGCTCGAAAACGACTTGGATGACATCTTGTTTCTGAATGACATCCCAGAGTCCATGAACAACGATGAGAACTAAGCCGTACACACATCCGCGAAGCATAGATACACTAGATTCCTACTGAATCCAGAATAAATCATTTAAATACCAAACAAACAAACAAAATGTAAATAAACTTTTAGCCAAAGATTTTTGTCCGTAGCCTGAAAGGATGAAGTGAGCTTTTAAGTGGGCTGGATTAAAAGTTCACTTCAACATGTGATGGGAACGAACGTGCACCTAAATTATACACATAAATCTAATTTATTTATTTACCTATCGTAACTGTTAACTTAAGTAATTTATTGTACAACACTATTTATATTTTGTTACAACAATTTGGTTATAGTGTATACAACTTGAGAACGTATAACCGTTGTAATCTTAATCGAAACACTAACAGTAACCGTAAAATGTAGGTATTTGCCGAGAAAAGTCTTATTCTAAATAAAAAAATAAAAAATATAATAACTGTTATACATGAAATATACATATTTACGAATACATTCAAATGCAAAATAAATGCACACATACAAATGAGTTTCTAATTAAAAAGTATTTTATTTTTTCGTGTCGTTTTGTACTGTGATCCCCTCAAAATTAGACGGGATAAGGTAAAGTTTGAATAGATGGGATGTAATGTGAATAATCAGCCCCTGCTCCCTTAGACCACAGGTTTACACGTAGTCCATTGTACTCGTTTTGAGTTTTACAACGAAGCCTATAGAGAGACCGCTTATTTAACACCAACCAAATAATGGCGGCGAAGCGTTTTATGAAGACACAACCGTTGACAATTAAACCTTTGCACAGGAGCTCCATACCAAGGTTGGTGGTTTCGCATGAAGGTAACTTCTCCTTCGTGCAAAACAGCAAACAGTTCAGAGACAGCCAATAGCCTCAGATATGAACGGATAAAATGTTGATAACGTTTTAAGGAAAAGGAATTATGATCTTCACATGGAATGTTAGGGCCTTTATAACAGATATAACCACAATGTGGGAAGTGCGATGGGATGGGCCGGGCAAAAATTAGATGAAATCCTAGGACATCTACTACGGCTACTGCCATAAAGGAGGAACACAAAGCTTAGTTAGATATGGATTTTTAGTTTGAAGGGGACTTAGGCAAAATTCATAAGATTAACCGAAAATATCCTCAGTGCCGCAGATAAGACACAAAAATTGTCCTATCAAATCTTACTAAGAAAGCACTCTTCGAGCGAGTCATCGGACAATACTGCCTTAATAACACCATGGGTAGGAATAATGGAGCGTAACTTTCAAATAATCAGCACGCGGTTCAATCTTTTTAACATTCATGGAAGAGTTTGGCAATCAATCACAAATTACCTACTTACTTACTAACTTCAAGTGACGCAACTGTCCAGCTCGATCCTTAACTAGTTGCCTTCCACTTGCGTGCGCCACCTGATTCGCAATCTTTCCCGGAGCATTGGTTTCCATCCTCTCTGACCCAGGAATCGTTGGATTTTCACTCTTCTGGTTAATTCGTCGTCCCTATACAACCCATACTGTTCGTTGTTGTATCTCCTCCTTCACTCAGCGATGGGACCGAAAATTATCTGAAGAATTCTCTTCTGAAAGCAGTCAAGAGCACTCTCATCCATATTTGGTAAAGTCCATGCCTCTGCGCCATAGAGCAGAATTGGGATTATATAGGATCCCTTTTGTTGTTCGAGAGAGTGCTTTCTTAGACCAAGGAAGCAGCAATTGGCAAGAGTTATTATTCGTTTGATGTCAGCGCTGATGTCGTTGTCTGAATTGACAATGTTCGTTAGGCAAGTCATCATGGAAAGACTCACACCACAACAGCGTCTCCAAATTGTTCAGCTCGTCAGCTCACGAAAATCAGCGTTCTGTGAGAAATGTTTTTCGTGCGAGGAACTTACGGTGAAACCTGCTGAAACCACTATTGCCAATATTATTCGCAAATTTGAATCCTAGTTTACATTAGTGGATGATACTCGAACGTAGTGATGAGACTATAGCAGCTGTAGCTGAGAGTGTACGCGAAGACCGTGACGAATCGATTCGTCGTCGTTCTCAGCAGCTAGGCTTGGCGTATTCGACTACTTGGCATATTTTACGTGAGGATCTAGGCCTAAAAGCGTACAAAATTCAACTTGTGCAAGAATTGAAGCCAGACGACTTGAATTTGCGTCATATTTTCAGTGAATGGACTCTGGAAAAACTCAATGAAAATGTTCAGTGATGAAGCTCATTTCTGGATTAATGGATACCATATTTGGTATGGTGGATTGCCATATTTGGGCTGATGAATAACCCGAAGAGTACCAAAAGCTACCATTACATCCATTAAAAACAACGGTATGGTGTGGTTTATTGGCTGGTGGAACCATTGGTCCATATTTCTTCAAAAATGAGGCAAATCAGAATGTTACCGTCAATGGTAACCATTATCGCGCAATGGTAATGGACTATGTGATTCCTGAAATGCAAGCACATTGTCTCGGTGAGGTCCGGTTTTAACAAGACGGCGCTACGAGCCATACAGCGCGTGAAACAATGGACTTGTTGAGAAGCCATTTTGGTGAGCACTTTATTTCACGTTTTGCTACGGTTAATTGGCCGCCTAGATCGTGTGATATCACACATTTGGACTATTTTCTCTGGGGATATGTAAAGTTTCAGGTCTTCAGGAATAAACCAGCTACGATTACGCTTTGGAAGCCAACATTGCCGGCACTAGTAGTCAAACCAGATGTTTCGTTGTGGTGGTCGAATGAAACCCAGCACATCAGAGGAAACATCTCTGATGTCCTTTTGGTAATGTTGCCACCGGTCTTCAATACTTGATGCTGACAATATAGAACTGCATCCAAATAGGCCCTGATTTTGCCGTCGACAACAATCGCCGTAGTATGTAAATGTGTCAGTTTTGCATCCTCTTTTTGTCCAGGCCTCCAGTAGTTGGTCGACGGCACTTGGCCTATTAAGGGACTTTACATTCCACGTACAGATTGTACTATGGTATTCCCATAGTAATGACATTTTTTTTGAATCTTCAGTGACTCGTTGGGAATCCGGTTACTGCGTGTATGGTATCTGACTCCTAGAAAACTGGAGGAGTTGCTTTGTTCTTTTGGCGGAAGGGTTTAGTAAAATAGTTTTTTGCTTGCCTGTTAGAATGGAGTGCCTTGGTTTTTAGTTAATTGTTTATGTAGCTTTTTATGGAGCTAATTGGTAACCATTAGAATGGTCGTAGCAACATAAATGTTGAGGCCGAACCTTTTCTGGCCACTTCGACAACCCTTTCATTGCCATCATAACCGCTGTGACCTGGCACCCAGATTAAATGGACTTTATTGGTAATGGCTGCTTTAGTGAAAAGTTGAGTGCATTCCCAGAAAATTTTTGAGGTTATCCCAAAAGCGTTAAAAGGCAAGTAGGGCCGCTTTACTGTCAGAGAGAATATAAAGGTAAATCTTCTTGTTAGTGGCAAATCTGTTGAAGTTCTCCCTAATGCAGAGCTCTATTGAAATAAAATAGATGCTTCTGTCTATACTTGCGTATAGTGATAGTTTCTCCGTATATTGCTGCTTCAACTCCTTCGTCTGTTTTGGGTACATCGGTGTACCACACGAGTGAATCTCTTTTGAACAGAGGTTTGTTCTGATCCTGCAGTCCTGTCGATTAGGGAATGTAACCTTGAAATTATGGTAGAAGTTGCACTTTTCAGACACTTGCCTGTGAGAGTAGCTTCTCATAGTTCATTTCGCCTAAGGTTCAGGAAAATTTCAGGGTGAACTATTTTGGTGTTGTTCTCATCTACTGAAGTTAGCATATAGGCGATAGTCAAACTCCGTTCTGTATGTGAAAAGGTTGTCATTACATCCAAACACAGGCAATACTTCGAAGTTTGTTTAGTCCAGCCTGTGTAGACTTTTGTTTAAGCCCTAGGAATTTCGCTTCACTCGAAAACTTTATGGTTTCACCAAAAAGTGTTGGATTTTCTTCTCTTCGTGAAGGCAGCTATAAGGCTCTTTTTAGGGTTGATGTTTGATTCAACTTTCTTGCTCAAACTCCAGTGTGGAGTAAAGTTGTTGCCTGACTTTCCTTTGTCTTGGCAATCCTGATGATTCGCAGATTTAGCTAAAGCGTTCAGACTAACGAAGCCAAGTTCTTGGCTATCAATGCCTCTTATGTTTTATAGCAATTGTCACTGGATTTCATAAGTTCTAAGCTAGGACCTAATGGATCTTTGCTGTCTATAAGGTTCGGAAATTTTGGGTGTCGAAACATATTTGACGATGATCAGACATCGATGTTTCAGTTTTGATTGTTTTGTTGATATTTGAGCTGTCCTATTTTGTACAGTGGGCGTTCGTATCCCATCCAATTACCAGCTGGAGTCTCCTTCTGCCACAGTAATCCATGAGTTCTTACAATGGCAGAAAGACCAAGTTGGATGAGTCACCCGCCAGATAGGTTGAGCATATTACTGGGTCTGTTTTACCACCTTTAATGAGTAGCTCAACTATTGCCGCTGCCAAGTCCTTATTTCCGTGTTCTGAAATTGGAATAGCTCAGTAGCTGCTATGTTATAATTTAACATAATGCAGGCTCTCGGTTTTCCTTCATTTACGGTATAGTACAGTAATTCACCTAAGAGACTCCTTATCCATATTAGTGCACAGATCTTTTATAAAGACCACGATTATTTAATACCGCAGAAGCGGCATTTAAATTATGTAGACTAGTTTACTAGATGCACCATAATCCCAATATGAAATCTATTGCACGAATATGTTGGCAGAGCCGCCAGCATTTTTAGCTTCTCCAGTGGACTAACTGGCTTCAGAGTTAGCCATGAACGTTAAGCTGCTTGTTCTAGATGTGGTGGCTTTGGCTGTCTTTTTTTTTTTTTTTTTTTTTGGGGCATTATCAGCTTTAAGTACCCTTCGCTTTATTGCATCGAGAAGTCTTTGCTGAGTGCTAAACGTTGGATGAGCTGGTGCTCTGTCCTCAATTTTGGCTTCAGATTCTTTGTTCTGGACTGATCTTGATGATCTATTCTAAGTTGAAAACAAGTTTACGTCCTTCGCTTAGGACGTAATCTTTGAAAACTCATCCAGTACAAATGTAATGGTTTCGCCTCTTTTCATCTCCTTAGTGACCCTGAAGAATCGTCAGTGAATCGTTTTTGGATACCCCGGAGTTTTTTCTAACGACTTGGGTTAGAAAAACTTCTTGGTAAAGTTGTCTGTTTCGGGAAAAAAGGCAATGCAGGTATATATACAATATAAATTGGGAACATCGTGTTCCTAAGTTATAGACAGATTTTCGTTTTTGGTTAGGTACTGTGTAGTGGCAGGCGATCGAAAACATATCGTCTCTAGCTGCAGTGGCTACAAATCTTAGTTTTTGTCGAATTTGTTCATCTGTCCATCTGTAGGCTCTTCCTCGCTGGCTTGATCGCTTGGTATGTAAAGATCTGTTTTAAGTACATGAAGTGCATGATAGCCACCTAACGTTGGACCATAATATCCCTTTAGAATAGCCCTGATGTGCTAGGTCGATGATGTTTTCTCTTCATTCCTGACATAGTAGAGCTATCTATGCACCTGCCACGTGAGCTGGTGCTGGGTCCACTTTGTTTTTCTCTTTCTTCTTTCCTCTGAGCGATAACTAACACATATTTGTATCTTTCCAACCTCTTTAATGAAAGCAGTGTTCATATTTCTGCTGAGGTTTGCTTACGTCGGTTTTTGCTGCTTCGAGAATTTCGCTCCTGAGCATCTGTTCTTTCCGAGATTTCAGATGAACTCTGTGTAGTATTAATATGAGATGGGATGAGAGACGTCTCTTCTGTGTCCATCTCAGAAATTGGTGAACGGAGTAAAGATTCCTTTTTTTGATTCCGTTAATATTTTTGTCATTGTTTTTGTTTTAGTTTTATTGGCTTTGTGATTATGTTCATGCATCTGTTGTCCACGAGTAAGTCGAGAATGAAAAGTAAGCACCTGCAGAACTCTCCTGCAGGTGTGAGGTATTTTATTGGAACATCACGTTTACAATGCACATTTTCCAGTTCCCTGCATCATTTAGTCAAGCACACGTATTTCAAAAGCCCTTAAGTTGGGAAATTTGACTCTTGGTCGGCGGAGGTGTAAAAACCTTTACCGCACTTCGTGGTCTTCCCCTATTCACTAGCTGGGGACGCTCCGGGTAGCGTTTAAGTAATGCTTAAACGAATCCTTCCAAATTAGCCCTTTTTCTGAAAAATGCAATCATTGGTGTCAATTGTCAGAATGTCAGGGTTCTATTTCCCTTCGTTGAAGATCTATCAGAAAGTCAAGCATTTTTTGAAACCGCCTACGTTTTATGATTCAATAAAACGTTTTTTTATAATACCGCGCGCGCACCAAGGGAATATGAATACCCTTTTACTGGCTTTTCTCCAGGGCGCGGGCGGGTGGTATAGTAGTTTAAAACTCAGGTGTGTTTGGTTTCGATATTTTTCCCAGAGGTGGTTGTCAAACTGGACGGGACGAACCAGTGCATCCTCAACCAGTGGGTCTTAGTACGTGCTAGTTGTTAGTTTGTTACATTTAGTCCAGCCAGCAATCACTCCAATATCAGTATTATGCCTTCATGTCAGAGTTGACGCCGACGGGATTTACATATAACTACATACAAATTCTATGAAAAGACTTTTTTCAAAGAACTGCCTCACACGGGATTCGAACCCGCGACCCTCTGCTTGAGGAGTCTGTGCATATACCAATACAACACCCCCACCCCCACGGTTGGTTTTTCCCATTTAAAATAAAGTTTAAAAAGTACATCGCATACCAGTTGCATATGCAGCATTCAACCCCCGCCTCCTACAAACTTCATTAACTTCGTGGTGATGATCATTTTCAGTAAACTTGAAAAGCATCTGCAAATGTTATAATCCTCCACACAGTGAAAAAAACAAATCAACTTGTTAATCAAAACTAATCTGATTATATCTGGAAATTTTACCTTATCTCTATTGTCTACAGGGATTAAACTAAATATGCTTTCTAGGTCTTTTATTTACCAAAGTGTGCAGATACACATACGAGTATTAACAAATGTTATAAAAATAAAAATCAAAGGAAACCTAAAAATACGAATACGTACGAATACTCGCACATCATCAAACATCAAACCAAATGCGCTGGTCATAAAGTTGTTAAGCAATTTTTTTATGCAGCCAGCCGTAGAAGGATAAAACACTGAAGTGTGAATACAGATTCACACTTTGGCGGTCAACACTGTAGCAGTTTTGCGTTGGCAGTGAATTGGATGCCGTTTAAGACATTTTATCCTTATGGTACTTAAAGCTTGACCTTTAGGCGTCTATAGATATTTGAATACTATGATACAAATGTGTAGAGTGTAATGTCACCCTTAATCTTTATCTTTACCTTTATCACCCCTCCTGGTATCCTTTTTTTTTATTTATACGTTTTCTTGTAACTACGTCTCAAAAATATAATAAAGAATTAAGAAAGTGAACTTTAGCGTGTAATATTGTTGTGTATCATGTGTTCGTTTGCACCCCTGGTTCA
Source organism: Volucella inanis (assembly GCA_907269105.1). Classification (NCBI taxonomy): domain Eukaryota; kingdom Metazoa; phylum Arthropoda; class Insecta; order Diptera; family Syrphidae; genus Volucella; species Volucella inanis. The sequence goes on from OU026155.1 coordinate 155,139,362, forward strand.
CCCTTTTGCTATACAAATGTTTTTATGTTCTTCCTTTACTTCCTTCTCCGCTCTTTTAATTTTTTTCTGTGGTTAAAGCACATAAATCTGTTTTTTCAATGAATCGTATTTCAAATTAAGCTCAAATCTACAATCTCAAAGCTACAAGATTAGTGAGCCTGACATGATTTTTATTAATTTTATTGAATATCGACAATTTATCAGATTTTTTTTGCGACCCAGAATTGTACTGAATAACACATGGTCACAGTTCTATCTGTTCTACCGACATCAATATCGAAAACCAGGAACGCAACAGGTACGTGTACATTAAACAAATCAACAAACGCAAGTCCTGTATCAAACAGCATGGAAGTCGGAAAAACATCTGCATACCCTCGATTACCAATACCGACAGTCACTGAGACCCCTTTTAGACGCGTGCTTTATGAGTCATGTTTTTGGCAATTTCGGAGTGACAAGCGACGATTGAAAGTCCAACACCGTCATGACGCACGTGCCGCAAAAAAAAAAAAAAAAAAAGTAGTCAAACTGAAACCAATCATCGACGAAGCACCAGTGGATGATAGCTACGAATACATTAAAACTAAGCTAATCGCAGACTTCGTAGACAGCCAACGTCACTAACTGAATAAATTACTATCCAATCTGCCGCTAGATGACAAACATCCCAGCCACGATATGTTTTACATAGCTGGTGATGCAAATTAAATTTGCTCACCAACTGGCCTGATGAACTGCCGTTAAACGTCTAAATATATCTGTGCTGCCTACCAAGTTTTTATAATGATCTCTTAAGCGGACTTGAGTAGTTTTTTTTTGTGACAATCAGATGGCAAACTTCAAGGTGAGTTCCTATTCCAATATATAGGTGAACACATATTATCGCTAACTGCGATAATAAATCATCAATTATAGTGATATAATACATGGGCCGGGCCGTGCCGTGCCGTTTCTAAGAGAGGGCACCACTTGAATTAAATCCATACCATTTTCAGTTAGTACCAACCTTCAAAAGATACGTGTATAAACTTGACATCTGTCGTTCTTGAGATATAGCGTTGTGAGTAAAGCAACTTTTGTTATTGTGAAAAAAAAAATGGATTCAAAGCAATTTCGTGTGTTGATTGCTTTTTTATGGGAAAAAATGCAGCCGATGCAAAGAAATGCCTTGATAAGTGTTACCCGGACTCTGCAGCAGCCGAACGAACCATTCGCAAGTGGATTGAAAAATTTAAAAGTGGTCATACAAGCACCGAAGATGATGCATGCAGTGGACGTCCAAAAGAGGCTGTTTCAGATGAAAGTCCAAAAAGTCCACAAAATGATTACGAATGACCGTAAAGTGAAGTTGATTGAGATAGCTGAATCTCTGAAGATATCAAAAGAGCGTGTTATATATATCATACAGGAATATTTGGACATGCGAAAACTATGTTCAAAGTGGGTACCGCGTTTGTTCACAGTCGACCAAAAACAATAACGTGTTGATGATTCAGAGGAGTGTTTAAGGCTGTTCAACTGCAATAAAGCTGAATTTTTGCGTCGGTATGTGACAGTAGATGAAACTTGGCTCCATCACTTCACACCAGAGTCAAGTCGGCAGTCAGCTGAGTGGCGAGCAGGCAACGAACCTCGTCCAAAACGACCAAAAACTCAACAGTCAGCTGACAAGGTTATGTCATCCGTATTTTGGGATACACATGAAATAATTTTCATCGACTATCTCCAAAAGGAGCAGACAGAACAGCGACTATTACATTGCGTTGTTGGAGCGTTTGAAGGATGAAATCGCAGAAAAACGGCCGCATTTGAAGAAGAAGAATGTGCTGTTTCATCAAGACAATGCACTGTGTCACAAGTCAATGAAAACGATGGCAGAATTGAATGAATTCGGCTACGAATTGCTTCGCCACCCACCATATTCTCCAGACTCGTTCAACAGCGGCTATTTCCTGCTCGCAGACCTCAAAAGAATGGTCGCCGGAAAGAAATTTAAGACCGATGAAGAAGTAATCGCCGAAACAGAGGCCTATTTTGAGGCTAAACCGAAATCGTACTACAAAACAGGTATCGAAAGATTGAAAAATCGTTTCAATCAGTGTATCGCCCTCGAAGGCAACTATATTAATAAATAAAGTTGAATTTTGCAAAAATTTTGTATTTTTCTATAAAACGGCACTGACTTTTCAGCCCATGTGTTATACAGCTAGATATCCCATTGTTGAATAAAGATCCATTCACAGCTCAGGGAATTGAGAATGAACTGACAGCGAACAAATCATTTTTAGTACATTTAAAGACAAGGAAGTGACAATTTTACTATTCCAAAAGCACAGAGTTTAATTTATCTGTGAATTATTATTAGCTATTGCGAAGAAGTCAACGATTTGCTTATTTCTCAGCGAATAAGTCAATGTTCTTTGTGAACTGTCAAAATTTACTCGCATTCCACAAATGTGGAGTGGAACAATGCATTCGTACGACCAACCCAGTCGCGCGAAATTAACCTAAAAATTCTCCTGTTAGCTGTTTTCTTCTGTTTTGCTCGCAGGTCGCTGAAAAAGTTCATTCGTTCGTACTCGCAGTTCGCTGATCTCCTCCTCCTCCTGATTTTGACATCCTGGCTGTTAGTAACGGGAAAGTATCTTCGGACGTATCGTTCACTGTTGACAGAATGACCAAGTTCAATGTCAAAGACACACCCATGCCCCTTCAGTTGTATAAGAATCCCAGAAATTCCAACCGGGAAACTTTACAACGGACATAGATAAGAAACATTAGGTCGTCTACGTACTCAACGTGGAAACCCTAAAAAAAAAACTAGGACCGATTTCCACTCAGACCTTTAAGAAGTCATGACCCACGAAGACCATCAAATCCAAGAGTTCCCCACATTGGTGGACTAAAGAGCTAACATACTTGTATTAGAAAAGAGTTGAGGAAACTTTCAATGTAGCTTTTTCATAGAATTAGGGAAAATACAATTTACCCGATTGTAGATACATTAAAGACAGCACTGAGACTCTAGGTCCCTTGATAGAAACTCACTTTCCCGGATGCACTCCGACCCCAGCATTAGTAATGCACAGTGATGCACACCTCTCTTAACCAACACGTCTACATAAAAGACAAAAGCACTGAAATGGCCCCGTATGAAGTTATCAGTCTCTACGATCAAAAAATACACATAAGCTACCTTCCATAAGATTAAAGGAACCTTCAACAGATGAATAAAAGATAAAGTATTCTGATAATGTGGTTCTAATAGGCACCGGCAAGTTCCTTTTCACAATCAATGACATTTTTTGAACCCCCAGTGTACTGTCTGGGCTAGAAAACAGCCCGAAAAAAAAAGATAGAGCTTGCCTTCTTCACACATGAAAGGAAAATTCCACAATTTAACCCTTATTCTATAGATGGGACAGCCCTTCGACTATCCAGCAGTGATAAATATCTAAAGATCGTACTAGATGGTACGAGTCTCAATCCTCCAGCAAAAAGAGTCTTCGAATCTCAGCCCTCAGATTCAAAGCGACAAGAAAGACTTAGGCTCCGTTTTAAGTACGAAGCCATCGCGAATGGTTGAGCGCTTGATATAGACAACTGGAAGCAGCGCCCGAGACCAAAGAGAGTAAGTAGGTTAAGTAGGTAGTAATTGTACCATTGTCAATTCGTTTATATCAATATTTACAGACGACATCGAAATCTTTTAGCACATTTAGTCTCCATCTGACTGTTTTCCGCTGCATGAAGACCTTTCCACTTGGTGTCAAAAGAAAACTACCTTAAGCTTCCTCCTAAAATGTCAGCGGTCCAGCGCAGGTCAGTCCATATGTTATTAAATTCCTTTACTTAACCGTTGCTCGATCTTTTCGAATATGTCTGTGTAGTTACTTTATTTACTGAGGCTCTCCCGGACTGATAGCTTCAATATTCTAGCCTATTTCGATGGTCTGAAACTGATAGATTAACATTCCCTTACAACATGTGGTGAAGTTGATGACTTATCTTTGGTTATCAGCTTCTCCTAACTCCTGCTTTATTGCAACTCATCTTATTGAATATTAATTACAAAACTTAGATCAGTTCTTCGCTTCCGTATTTAACCTCACCGAACGAATTATGGATACCATGAGCCTATGTCCAGAATGCTACGCAAAGTCAACTGTCTTTAACTTCTCCCTCAAGACTGGCTCTTCCCTTACCCTTCCTATACTTAACATCCAATATACCTAGCCCATAACACTTACTAAATTATTAGTTTTTAAGTCTAGTATTGACGTTTCTTCTTGTATGAAGGACATTAAGGCTGTCCGGGTTGACCCGTGCCTCACTTACCTAGCAGAATCTAGGTTGGCTCAAATGGTATTCATATGCACCGATGTGATCAAATTGCAATGATGCTTCATTTCTAGGGGGGTCTGTGTATTAAAAATGTTTCCGGCATTCACAAGCACTTGTGAATCTTATCCTAGCTTCATATTTAGGGCACCAGTCGTAAGTCTTCTCGAAGAGGGCAGGCAGAAACATTCTTTAGTGTCATCGTCCTTGTTTTCCGTGGGGACATGAGTGCTTATTAGGTTTATATAACGAATTTAGGCTTGTTGCTGATTGTCATATGATGCTTGCTAACGTTCCAGAAGCTCAAGACTTCTTGTCTAAGTCTGCCGAACAAACTCTGTTACTGCTCCCTAAAGCTATCTCATCATCATGTCATCGTTTTCCGTTTTATTCTTGCACAGCACATCTCATCGCACTTCCTTAATGGAGTTGAATTCTGCATGATAGCAATTAAGGGCCTCTGTTAATTATTCGCCTGAACCTGACCTGTTAAAAGTCTGAGTATTTATTGTGTAAAGTTATCCGTGTCCAAGCCCTGTTTTGCTTCAGAAGTTTTCGGAACTTTGCTTTTCTGTGGCAGGGAAGTAACTCCAATGCGTCGTATACAATCAGACTTAGGAAACGCTCGCCATTGATTCACTATTAATGTTTTATCCAGCAGGCACCATTTGGAGGTGATGTAACACCAATCATTAGCGCTTAGTGCGAGTGACCGAGTGAAACTCAGTGTACCAACAGCGGCATATCTGACGGCTTTCTGACATCAATTCCTTCGATATTTAGAACGTGGAGTAGGTTGTAAGGACCTAAATAGGATCTTAAGTGATACGCTAGCTCTGTTGTTCCCCTAAGATATTGTACCTTGATTGTTTCTATGCAGTGTTTCGAGTCTATTAAGGCCGCTGGGAATGTTCCAATATTTATAATATTGGAAGTGTATTTCATTAAGGATTTTTCATTAGATTCGCCCAATTTTCCAATAGCGAATTTCTGAACTCAGTTACGACTACTTTACGTGTGTTAGCTTCAAATTTTTTCGATTATAATCGTCCCGATAAGCGAATAATTAGGGTTTACTGACAAAATTTGAATCGACTTTTTCATTCAAGTGAAGATAATATTGCGGCTGCACGCGATTCAGTAAGTCCACACCGCAAGCAATCGATTTGGCACCGTTCTCTAGAGCTGGGTGTCTCTCAAACGTACCTGTATCATATTTCGCGTAAGACCAGGATTTAAGAACGTTCAAGATCGTATTAACCCAAAACTTAGGCCAAACGACCATTATTCGATGTTCGCAAAAATATGCAAAATGGGAGAGGATGCGGATTTCTACCGAAAATTCATCCTTAGCGACACAGAAGTGTTATAACAGCAGGCACCGTGTACGAAAAAATTTAATGTGTCGCTGGAAGTGGGTTGTTCTTCTTTCGAGAGTATACCGACGGCCAATTACTGTCAATGCAAATTCTTATCGCTCCATGTTGACCATTTTTACTGAAAGGTTTGAAGAATCTGAGATTTTAACAGCACAATACCATTTTCAATAGACCGCTGGTCACCATTGACTTATACCAGTAGATTTGGCCTAATTAATTGAAACCACCCCACACACACACACACACTTGTGCAATTTAACACCTTTTAGACCCTTTTATTTTCAGCTACGTTAAATCTCTGTATATGCTAATAAACCAGAAATTTCCGACGTTTCAGAGGCCAGAATTCCACTTAAAATTTCCGAAATATCGGCCGAATTAACCGAAGAAGTCATGCAAAACTGGCGTATTTCATAACTTATGATTATCAATTTCATTTCAATCCAAAATAAAACTCTGCATTCACAAATGCTACCTCCAAGGAACTCTTAGACGACACATCCCATCCACTATTTAGTACTTATCATGGATATAAACGAGAATTGCAAAAGTTTGATATCCCCTGTTTTAACAAGCAGCGACACCTATCTTTCAATTAGCAAGCAATATTCTAAAACATAACAAACAACTACTGGAATCAAAACACACCGCTCATCTGATAGCACAACAGCTGCTTGTTTGTGAACACCACGAATCGAAACAACTGACAGTTCTGTTTCTAGTTGTGGGCTCTACTGGCCAATTTCTCAATCTAGAATTTTTTTTCTCAGGTTTGTGCGTTGTTGGCAGACGAGATCTTCCTCGATTCCGATCAAAGTGTATTTTAAATTAAAGTTTAACATATTTTCTGAAATTGTTATCAATTGAAAACTACAAGCTGGAATCCATTTTAATCGCTGCGATTTCGTTTTATTTGCTTGTTTGCCCGTCGCCATTTCGTCATCGCCAGTGCAAGTCGAAAGTCCAATTTCCTGCTATTCAGGAATTAATTTAATGAATTAGTTATCTTTTCAATCCGGTAATCATTTCGATTCGAGATAAATCAAATGGCGGGTCTATTAAAGCTAGCGAGAGGTGAGTTTCAGTAAAAAAGAAAAACATGTCCGCCAAGGACTTGATCTTTTGTGCAGACCCAGTTGATCAGCTGTTTTAAATTAATTTGCGAGTGCTTGTTACATAACTAATTATATTGTTATCAACAATTGTGTTCCCCAGCACTGGTCGGAACGTTAGAACAGAGTTCTTTTTCCAGAGGTAACAGGATATCGCAAATTGGAGGTCAGACCTTAGGGGCTAACATTTATCTGTGACGTCCGAGTTTTGGACAACAATAATAACATGGTTTAAAAGTGATAAGATTAGCTAGTGGCTTTGTTCTTCACACTCGTTGGGATTGGTGGACAGTGCGACATGTAGAATTTCCACCTTAGGAGGTGTGGTATATAACTTTTTTTGGTTCTATGAGGAGCAGTGATAAGCGCCAACATGCCTTAGATAACCCTCCCTCTTCTTATCAAATCAAATGTATTATCTTTATCATCTTCTCCTTCGAATCAACTAAGAATTACTGAAACCGGTGTGCATTTCTGATTGTGCAATTAACAAGTCTGAGTCTTGGAAACTCATCAGTATGCAGATGTGGACATCTTCTTATTTATTCGTAATTTAGCAAGTTTTGCTATTTTATTTGTGCGTATTTACAAAGTCGTGCGCCTTTATTACTATTTATAGCTGAACCGAATTCATTTGCGGAGCTTAATGTCGTGCAAGTAAATAAACTTCTACTAAGGCAGGTCATTGCTACGTTCCAATGAAAGGTGGTTGCGATCTTTATTCTTTAGTTTCTTGTCAACGATACGGTATTCCCTAATAACATTCTTATGTAATCGGTTTTTTATTTTATTTTGTGTATATTTTGTTGCTGTTGACTAATTCAAGAGTATTTACGTTTACGTAGAGGAACTCAATGAAAGCACCTATGTAACAGTGGGTGTAAGATACTGAACTTTGGACATACCGGGACTAGAAATGAGACAAATCACGTAATCATGTGCTCGTCGGAAATGTTTATAAACTTTGGTGTTCAATTTTGTGGCAAATTATTGGATGAGCCAACTTATCTTGTGTTGGTTGGTTGTCATAAAATAATAAAAATCTTTATTCCATGGAAATCTGAAGGCTAAACTTGGACCTCATTTTAAATAATTCAGTGGAAAAAAGAAGCTTTTACAATGAAATAGATAAGAATATTTAAAATTACAAAAAACTCTCGATTATATGAATTTCTCGGATATATCAACGTAAAAATGTTTGCACTAAACCTCGATTATATCAATTAAGACTCTAATGTATGCACTACGAGTTCATATAATCAAATTTCAGATGAAAACTTGCCAAAGGCAAATTGTAGTTACCATTACAGACGGCATTCGTTTCTGTTTACGCAATACAGAATGTTACCCCAATTTAAACATCTACACTTTGTTTACATGTAAGGGGTGATTCATCGTAAGGTTTGATTTTCAATAGGCTTTTTTTGACAGATCACGCGTGACTCCTATCAAACTGTTTTGTCATTTTTGTTCAATATCGTTTGGCAAGTCATCATGGAAAGACTCAGACCACAACATCGTCTCCAAATTATTCAGCTGTATTACGAAAATCAGTGTTCTGTGAGAAATGTGTTTCATGCGATTCGAGAAATTTACGGTGCGCATAATCGACCTACTGTAACCACTATTAGCAATTCCATTCGCAATTTGAGTCCCAGTTTACATTAGTGGATGATACTCGACCGGTTAGACAACATCCAACACGTAGTGAAGAGACTATAGCAACTGTAGCTGAGATGGTACGCAAAGACCATGACGAATCGATTCGTCGTCATTCTCAGCAGCTTGGCTTGGCGTATTCGACAACTTGGCATATTCAACAACTTGGCGTATTTTACGTGAGGATGTCGGTCTAAAAGCGTACAAAATTCAACTTGTGCAAGAATTAAAGCCAGGCGACTTGAATTTGCGTCATATTTTCAGTGAATGGAAAAACTCAATGAAAATCCGGTGTTTTATCGTGAAATTTTGTTCAGTGATGAAGCCCATTTCTGGCTCAATGGATACGTTAATAAACAAAATTGCCGTAATTGGACTGATAATCAACGCGAAGAGTACTAAGAGCTACCATTAAATACATTAAAAACAGCGATATGGTGTGGTCTATGGACTGGTGGAATCATTGGTCCATATTTCTTCAAAAAAGAGGCAAATCAGAATGTTACCGCCAATAGTAACCGTTAACGCGCCATGTTAACGGTCTCGTTTCAACAAGACTGCGCTACTAGCCATACAGCGCGTGAAACAATGGACATGTTAAGAAATCATTTTGGTGAGCACTTAATGTCACGTTTTGATCGTGCGATATCACACTATTTTCTCTGCGGATATGTAAAGTCTCAGGTCTTCAGGAATAAGCCAGCTACGATTGACGCTTTTTAAGCCAACTTTACTCGTGTTATCCGCGAGATACCAGTCCCTATGCTCGAACCCGTCGCCCAAAATTGGATCTTCCGAATGGAGCACCTCAGACTTACATGATATCATTTTCCAAAAGTAAATGCCATGAATTGTTCTTTTAACCGATAATAAAAATTTTAAGTTCACTTTCAATTTTATTTTCCATTAAAAATCAAACCTGCCGATGAATCTCCCTATATAAGTGCCCTTATCGGGTGAAATATTGAAGACTCAAGCCAAAAATATGAAGACGAAGAGCAGCTTTTTGCCAGCAACGGCTGGCTAACTTATTTCAGGAAGAGGTTTGGTCTCCGTCTACTAGCCATATATGGAGAGAAAATGTCAGCTCAGTCAGAACTCGTCCCCGAGTTTAAAATTCAACTGACAAAGCTAGACTCTACTAGAAAATGCTTCCTGGCAAAACATTTGTCGTTGCAACTGAAAGGAAAATAACCAAAGAGCACGTTACGTTCTTAACTTACTCATTCGCTACAGGTACGAATAAGCTAAAACCATTAGTTATTGGAAAGGCCAAGACATCAAGAGCATTTCAAAACTTTGAGATACCTGTTGAGTATGATCACTCAAATTCAGTATGGATGAATGCTACAATTTTTTAAAAAACGGTTTCACAAATATTGTGTGTCAAAGGTTAGGCTTTTCAATTGAAGTTCTCCAAAACAACGATCAGATTGGAAATTCATTTAGGTTCGAAAAAATCATGTAGAAAATGGTTATCCTCCAAAAGCGCTGTAATAGTCAATGCACCGAGTCATTTACCAGAAGACGAACTTTAAACAGTGATGATCAAATTTCAGCGATGTTTCTACCAACTAATGTCACATCCTTAGTACAGCCGATGGATCAAAATATATCCGGCTAACAAAGTTATATTACCGTAATTTGTTGCTGCATAAAATAATACAGCGCAGTAATGCAATTGTATACAAACTATTAAAGCGTACAACTTTGAAGGAAGCAACAACATTCCTAGCAAGTTCTTGGGAGAAAATAAGAGCGGATACAATTTTTGCAAATGTTGGCAAACCATATTTGAGGACGATGATTTTACAAAAAAAATGACGATGGGCCCTTTTCTAGATATTTTCCACAACTTAACTCAGAATTAGCAGGTGCAGCACAAAGCACAGTGTCTTTGATGAGAAATGCTATTCCTGATGACACTTTCGAATAGAGCTTGGCAAGAGTTGATAGAAGACCCAGTCCCAACTTTGTTCGTAGAAGGAACCGACGAAGCTGTATCCGACATTGAAAATCCAAGTCAACCACTGAAAATCTAATTGCAAGAGGCAATGTCGGCGATAAATACGCGTATAAATTGGATCTCAAAAAATGATTTTTCTTATGAAGAAATGTTAATGCTACGAAAGATGCGTGGAAAAGCCATTTAACAAGGATTTCAAAGGACAACACAAACACAACTTCTTGGATTGTTTTTTTTTTTTTTTTTTTTACTTTTCATTGCCTTGTTTATTCTATTTACGATTAGCTTACGTTTATTAAAAGTTTTTCATAAAGTTTTTCATAAAAATCTAAAGTTCGCATAATTTTTCTGTACTTAATACGATCCCTCGATTATATGAACTTTCCTGACATTGATTTATTCATATAATCGAGACTCTACTTTACATTCGAATATATATGTATATCTGCTATTAACCTACCTAGGTGGCGCTACAGTTCGGGCTGAACCTGAATCTCAACCAACAGTTACTCCAGTCTTTAGCTAACTGTCACCAGTTGCCACTCAAAGTCGTTTGAGGTCCCCTTTTATTTGTGCGCGCTACCTAAGGTGAGTTCTTCCTCTACTGTGAAGATATGGTATCCATTCGGTCTACATGTCCTAGCTATCTAAGGCGACCGATGCGCAGTTTTCTGGATAGGTCGATGTCGCTGTACAAATCGTATAGCTCGTCGTTGAATCTTCTCCTCCAAAGTCCGTCAGAACAAACGAGACCAAATATTGTTCAAAGGATTTTTCTCTTGAAACGACTGAGGATATTTTCATCCGCTTTCAATAGAATCCATGCTTCAGCGTCGTAGACTAGAACTGGGTGTGTACTATCATTTTTTTCATTCATGGTGACAATCCAATGATATGTTTTGTCTTGACACCCATTTCAAAACATCGTGTTAGTATTTTTTGCGACCATGGAAAAAGAGCAGTATCGTGATCCGTGATCTGATTCTGCGAGGAAATCTAGCCTATTCTCGATGGTGTGTAAGGGGAAATTCACCTTCCCGTACAACCGTTCACCATTGGTTTGCAGAGTTTCGCCGTGGCCGCACGTCGGTTTTTGATGAACCGCGCCCAGGTGACCTAAAAACGGATACCACAGAGGAAGCCGTGGAAAAAATCCATGATCTCGTATTGGCGGACCGCCTAGTGAAAATTCGCAAGTTGGCTGAGATAGCAGGCATCTCAACTGCCATATCCTGCACTAGATTTTGGTCATAAGAAAGCTGTCCGCGCGTTGGGTGCCGCGTTTTCTCACACCGGAGAACAAGTGCAATGTGATACAACTTCGAAAACGTGCTTTGCCCTTTTTAATCGAAATCCGGAGGAGTTTGCGCGTCGTTTCATTACCGTTGATGAGACATGGATTCATTGGCACAAACCAAAGAATAAAGAACAATCGAAACAATGGGTTTTACCCGGTGATCGTGCACCAATGAAGGCGAAGACCGTGCCTTCGACCGGACAAGTGATGGCCACTGTGTTTTGTACGTGCGAGGTTATTGAAAGGGAAAATTTTTTTTCACAGAAACATACTACGTCGATTTATCGCGCCGATTCAACGCCAATATGAAAAAAAAGACCACATTTGGCGAAGAAAAAAATGCTCTTCCACCACGATAACGCACCGGCTCACACCTCCGGTGTCGCCACAGCCAAATTGGTCAAATTGCACTACGAATTGCTCTCCCATCCTCGGTATTCTCCGGATTTGGCTTCCTGTGACTTCTCTTTGTTCCCAAACCTTAAAAGATCGCTCGCCGAAAAGAAGTACGGGTCGAACGAAGAACTCAACGCTGCCGCGGAGGAGTATCTTGCAGGCCAACAAAAGTCGTACTATACGGAGGGGTTAAAAAAGTTGCAGAACCGCTTGGAAATGTGTATCGAGTTTAGAAGTGATTATATTGAAAAATAAATTGTCAGAACCTTAAAAAGTTGCGTTGTCATTTCCCATCCGGGTATTCATCATACAGTCCTCGTATGACCAGACAACCACCAACGGTTTACTTTGTTCTTATGAGAGAGATTTTGCAGTGTATTGAAGCAGTGCATGACTGATTTGAAGTTAGTGAGATTAGGGGCTAATGTTTAAATGACTGCTCGACTGTCCATGAGCATATGGATCGGGACACCCTTCATTCCCTTATCGAGAATGAGTTTTGCAGCCACATGAATGGCATGTTTTTCCACTTGAAATACATTGGGGGCGATATTCTGATATTTGGATCAAATATACCACCACTCACCCTGGTATCCATTTTTGATCAATCCGTATACCATTCAATACCGCTTAGGTTTAAAGTTAAGTTTTTGTAGTTTCATGCTTTTCAGCTTGGGATCACTATATTGAAATTTCTGCCGAAGCACAGAGTCTTCTTCAGGAGGAAAGATTCATTTGATCTACATATGTTATCTGAGTGATTAATCTCTCCTGTTTTTAATAGTCTGACTGTGGAGCAAATCGCCATCTTTTTTATGAAAGCTTCTATAGCTACTATGAGGCATTTGTTCATTCCGCCGGCGATGCCGAGGCATGCAGCTTTTGTATGGCAGATTTCTCTTCAATTTTGTTTCAGTAGTACGGTGGAGTAGGTGATGATAGGTCGTATCATTGTATATATCCCATGGGTTATCTTTGGGGTTAATCCCCAAGTCTTACCATATATAGGTCGACAAGCCTACATGGCTTATCGCTTTGGTAATTTTATTATTACGTGTGCATTCTAGTTAAGTTTTTTCTATTGAGAACCATTCTAAGATATTTTACTTCGTAAGAGTACATAATTGATGTACTTTTAAATGAGATCTGGTCAAGGCTCAGATTTATTTTAAGAGTCATCCGAGTGATCTGCATCGTATAGCGAACGTCTTTACGGTGTTTACTCTTCACTGTTATGACTAGGTCGTCGGTATATCCTATTGTTTGATAGCCCAGATTACTAAGTTTTATTAGTAGGTCATCATCGTCATAGAGAACACCTCCTTGTGGACAACCTAGGACTGCTGACACCGAAATTTTAGTTTAACTCAATGGTTAGTGGTATGGTCAATACCCTTTTTGGCTTCCGAAATGGATTCATATCCAATATTGTCAAAGGCACCTGCAATATTTAGGAAGGCATATATTGCAATCTCCTTTTGTCGGTAGGCCTCTTTAATGTGTTACCGGATTTAGTAGAGTGCCTTCCATAGATCTTTCTTTACTGTTTGCATATTGGTGAAGATGCAGAGGTGAATTTCTGTTGAAAAGGTCTCTGATATGTAAATGGCTTTTAGAGGAAACTATCTACGACTTATGGATAGATAAAGTTTAGTTAGTTCACAAGCTTTGACTTGTTTGAAGATAAGAACTACGTTGACCTTCCTTGAGGCTCACGGGTTGCATCAACAATTGAAGCTAAACCTACTAAATAAGGCGATTACAGTGGTAAGAATTTGGACCAGACCGTTTTCAATTAGTGCTGTGAAGATTCCGTCTGTTCCAGGTGCCCTATATGGTTTAAATGACTTTCCAGAGTCAGTCCCCTTAGTCCCAGTAGCAGTTAATTATATTGTTGTAGGAAGAGTTTATGACTTCAGAATTGACATTGATGTCTCTAAGTAGCATTTATGGAGTTTACTCTCCTCTAGTTGTGTAAGTACCATCTTCTATATGTAACAAAACTAAGAGGAATTTTTGGAGGCGCGAAATGTCTAGCAGTTTTTCCAGGTTTTCGGAATTTTTTCTCCAGTAAGCTCTCTTGGACTTTCTTATGGAAGTTGACCAAAGCCCAATTACCGGTTTGTTTGGATTTCTTACGCATTTTTCTAAGTTAAGGGTTCTATTTGCCATTGCGAGCACCTTTAACTATGTTGCGTTTCAAAATGCACCTGCATTTAGATGGTGAAAATACTCCAGTCCGTGAGTTTTTTCATGTATCTAGTTTGATCTTGTTCGACATTGCATGTTATATTGAACCTTATGTGCATATGACCGATAGGGATGCCTCATCAGACACATGGTAATCTTTGATATACATAAAAAGGAGAGGAAATGGTAAGGATAAGTACCTCCTCTCTTATTGAATTGATAAAATTACGTAAAAGCAGATTTTTGTTAAAAACATATTTTGAAAGTAACTCACCCATTCTGTAGCTGTCGCTACTCCAGATATTATTTTGGGCGACAGCTTCGCATCCCAGAACAAGATGCTTATTGAGACGGTCGCACTGTTCAATCAACTTCTATACAAGAACAGTAAGAAATGCAACTATGTATGTAGGATATTAACCAGTAGGAATACTTGATCACCACACTGTTTAATCTGCTGATCATATCATCAATCACACCACAAACGCAGCAATGTCATCTCAACAGATATAAAAGCAGCAAAGCAAAACCAAATAAGGATTATTGTATTCTCTCTTGTTCTCTCTTGAGCATCGTTGGTTTAAGGGGCATGGGGCATCATTAGCGCGGTGCACGTTTCCCTGCAGTACCTTCAGTGTAGCCATCATTAGTTGCAAACATATGCGGGATTCCGTATGCAGTTAGGTTTGATGTTTGTTGTTGCAGTATGGGAACGTCGCCGAAGGGGTGGCCGTAGTATGAGCTAGGTTATCTGCCGCTTCACTCTTCGGTAAGGGTACAGAAACTCTAGTTTTGTGTCTGCAGTAAATGCTTTTTTTAGTTAATCGGCGAGTTCTTTTAAAGCTCGAAACTTCCAATGTCAAATGTTGCACTAGGGTCATGAACTACCGGTCGGGTTTAACGTTTTGTACCTTTATACTGCACACACATAGGCGTTTGTGAAAAATTTAAATATTGTATCAGCAACAAACAAACAACACGAGCATCCTAATCATTCCCTTATCAATCACCCCCCAATGTCAAATTGCTCTGATAACAATGACTAATCTTTGTGTTCTTTTATAGTGAACAAACTCATAACATCAACTGCGATAAGATCGTTTTCGGATGCCGTTAAGTTTCCAAAGATCACAACCCACTACACGGTCTACCCACGGGATAAGGATGAGCGATGGAAGGGTAACTCCTCTTTGACATTTCAAAATGCAATTTGTTGAGATCATTCTTCTTTTAGATATCGAAATGGAACGTTTTGTGGACGAAGTGGACATAGTAATCGTTGGTGGTGGTCCAGCTGGTATGTCAGCTGCCATCAGAGCCAAACAGCTTGCGGCAGAACAAGAAAAGGTAAGAATGCTTCCATGAGAATATGTACTCTTATAAAGAGGCAATTTTTGTTTTTCATTAGGAAGTTCGAGTCTGTGTTGTGGAGAAATCTGCTGAAGTAGGCGGTCACATACTTTCTGGAGCCGTCGTTGACCCCATTTCTTTGAACGAGCTGATCCCCGACTGGAAAGAGCAAGGCGCCCCACTTAATACACCAGTGACCAAGGATACCTTCTCCTATCTCACACAATCCGGTCGTATTTCCTTGCCAATCTTTAAAGGTTGGCCAATGGATAACCACGGTAACTATGTGGTCCGTCTGGGGCACCTTGTCAAATGGCTTGGCGAACAAGCTGAAGCGTTGGGTGTCGAAATCTATCCAGGCTGCGCTGCTGCAGAAGTTCTGTACCATGAAGACGGTAGCGTAAAGGGCATTGCAACAAATGACGTGGGAATTGCTAAGGATGGCTCACCAAAGGATACATTTGCTCGCGGTATGGAATTGCATGCGAAGACAACACTTTTCGCTGAAGGCTGTCGCGGTCACTTGACAAAGCAGGTTATGAACAAATTCGGCCTTAATGAGGGAAGCGAAAATCAAACTTATGGCATTGGGCTGAAAGAGATTTGGGAAATTCAACCAGAGAAACATGTGTAAGTGTAAGACATTTAAAGTTAAAAAGGTGTTTCCCTAACGAACAGTGTTTGCTTTGTAGTCCTGGTTTGGTGGAACACACAATTGGTTGGCCATTAGATAAATTCACTTACGGTGGGTCGTTTCTGTATCACTTAAATGAACCAACACCGATGGTGGCAGTCGGCTTTGTTGTCGGATTGGACTATTCGAATCCATGGCTTAGTCCATTCCAGGAATTCCAAAGATTTAAAACACATCCCAAGGTTCGTGATGTGTTTGAGGGAGCAACTCGAATTGCTTATGGAGCACGTGCAATCAACGAAGGTGGTCTACAGTGCCTTCCCAAAAAGCTTACATTCCCTGGCGGTGCTTTAACTGGATGCAGTGCTGGATTCTTAAATGTTCCACGTATAAAGGGCAGTCACTACGCTATGAAGAGTGGTAAGTATACCTAAATTCCAAACAAATCTGCCTTCCCTATTAAAATTGTTGATTTGCAGGTATGTTAGCCGCTGAAAGTGCATTAGAGAGCATATTCAGTGAAGTAGGTCAGGAAACAACTGGAATTGAACCCAAATCCTATCCCGATAAGTAAGTTTTCTAACATCTTTACACTTTCCCAATTCTGATGTGCGTTTTCATCGTAGAATTAAAAACTCCTTTATCTGGAAAGACCTCCACAAAGTGCGCAATGTTCGTCCAAGCTTCCACAATCCACTTGGTCTCTATGGTGGTCTCGTACTCAGCGGTTTCTCAATATTCATGGGAGGCCGTGAACCATGGACTTTGTCGCATGGTGCCCCAGACAACACAAGACTGAAACCAGCCAGTGAATGCCCTCAAATTGTCTACCCAAAACCAGATGGAAAAATCACATTCGATTTGCTCTCATCGGTTGCTTTAACTGGAACCAACCATGAAGGCGATCAACCAGCTCATTTAACCTTAAAAGATGATAGAATTCCTGTGGAATATAACTTGGCATTGTATGAAGGTCCCGAATCGAGATTCTGTCCAGCTGGCGTATATGAATTCGTACCCAACGACGAAGGTGGCAATATGAAACTCCAAATCAATGCTCAAAACTGCATTCACTGCAAGACCTGTGATATTAAAGATCCGAAGCAAAACATTAACTGGGTTGTACCAGAAGGTGGTGGTGGCCCAGCTTACAATGGAATGTAAGAAGCCGTGCGTTATTGCATTTTTTTTTTTTTTCTTGTTTTGTTTAAAAAATACCCCTATGTCTTCGGATGTTAAGTGCAAAAGTTTGTAATTATATTTCTTCTTCCCTTTTCAAACTAACAACTAAGCGAGAAACTATGTATATTTTTGTATGAAATAAAAATTGTCTTAAAAAATTAATTCGTGTATCAGTGTTGTCATTAAAATTTCAACTTGCTTACATTCTAAATTTTTATAGAGCTCTACATCACGCTGTACAATTTACGCAAAAATAAGTCTAACAACAGCATCTATTCCATCAACCTTGTGCATTGCATCAGTAACGTGTCAGATGTAAATCCGCATGTGAATACGATTTCCCTGTTGTCTGTGACGTCTCTTGCCTTGTCTCTTGACATGTACAACTTATTTGATACTATAGATGCTTGCTCAGATGACGTTACAATGAATAAAACGCTCTAGTTGAGGCGATCTTTGGCTGAATGCTTGTCGTTTCAGACGATCATTATCGATTCAGTTGATGTCGTTGTGTTCGCGGATATCTTCATCTGCTTTCGCTAACGTCCATGCTTCCAAGTACCAAGATGATAGTGGCTTTGTTCAGGGTCTTATTACTCAAAATAGTAAGAAAGAATAAAAGTAATTAGCAAGTGTAGCTCTTGCTTAATTTTTTAGGTGTCATTACCAGAGTTAAAAGCGGAGCCGAGGTAAATTACCTGTGCAACTGTCTATTATGAGTCGTCTATTTCGTTGATATTGTGCGTCCATTCTTGTTGAGAGCATATACTCGTACCTGGTGTTGCCCGCATTCATAGCTTAACCTATTTTTGGAGCTCCTGCTTCAATAATTCCAGTCCTTTGGAAAATTTTGGTTTGGTTTGCAAGCTTTCCACAATCTTATTAAATATTAAAGATGTCACGTGATATCACAGTATCTAAAGCGTTTTGGGCCCTATGACATTATTTCTGAAAATTACAGATCATTGAGGGTTTGCCATCGTCATTCTGCACAGTCTGCTGTGTTTGGAAGGGTCCAGCTTTAAAATTGATGAAGAGGTGGTGTTTATCGACTGGATTTTTGGAAACCCATTGATAGGAGCCAATCAGAGTGCTGAAAAATGATTTCAGGTGATCACACTATACGGCAGACAAATAACGTTAAAGAGACTGCCACCTTAAATAGGTCGGCAGCTTTGTTATAGTTATTTATGGATATTTCCATCGTCACTGGCTTCTTATGCTGAAAAAATTGATGATAGCACCAACTGTAACTCAACTATGGAATCTCCTTCCTTTTTACTTTAATTACTTTTTGGTAAAATTTCTAAAAGTTGTTGCTGAAGTAGCAGATCTCCATTTCCTCGATTACAGAAGCCGATGTACTTCCCTCCTCTTATGTTTATAAAGCTCTCGAGACGCTTTGGTTCTTTTATGTAAAACGGTTTCATAGGCCTTTTTTTAAGTTTTTAAATGCATTTTATTTTCTTAAACACTAACTCTTACATACTAACAAAAAATGCTTAAATGCTAGCTTACAATTACTTAACAATCTTATATTAACTTACTGGCCCCTCACAGGCACTCTAAGCTACTCTAAATTCTTATATCTATGTCTTTCGACTTCATTTACATTTTATTTAAAAAATTTTATTTTGTATATACCAATATACGTATATATTTCTTAAAGGCTAACCTAAGCCTATGTAGGCTGGCCGTCGCTATTTACATTGCAAATAGACTGGTCAGCTCTGCCTCATTAGTGAGGTTGGTCCGTAATTGTCGGAAACGACGACGAACCATCTTCTCCATCATTTTACCACCAGAGATGCTGGTGCTGCCGAACGACATCCCTCTTATCGCGATTCCCCACCGCCCTACTGAACCTGAAACGATCCACACTACTATATGCGACGTCTCTGTTGTAGTTGAGTCGCCTATCCCCAGCTGTCCGAGTGACATGAAAGATTGACGGAACCGCTGATCTATCTTGGATCAACCCTATCTGATCTAGGTAGAAAATTGCTTCCAGTGGAACGAAGCCGTCAGAACGCACACTCTCGTGGAAAAGGTAATTGGGGTAGTAAGCCCCAGATATTAGGTTATTCGTCGAGGTCATTGCTCTTGCAATGTGCCTTCGAGTCAGCTTAATTACGAAGTTGTCCATTCGTTTTAGGTTCGCCCTGTTGTAAAGGACCTCATTAGAATAAAATTTCTTGTACTCCGACTCTGGTGTTCTGTACAAGCGAAGACAAGCCCTAAGGCAAGCCCTCTCAAACACCCGAATCTTTTCCATTAGGCTTGCTCGTACATTGAACCATACGGGACACCCAAATACCAGCATGGGCCTGATAAAGGTCATTTAGCAGATTACCTTTACCCTCGCATCGAGTTGGCTGCTATAAAACAGTCTCTTTGTAAGGGCAAAAGCGCCTTTAGCTCTGGCCAGAGCAGCATCTACGTTTTTGTCAAAATACAGAAACCGATCTAACCAGACCCCAATGTATCTGAACACATTTCGACAGGCAAGAAGCTGCCCGTGTTGTGCAATGATCGAGAACTTACGTCAATTTTTTCTGGTATCCCTAGAGGCTCTAGATAACGGCGTCCTAAAGAGAATGGTTTCCGACTTCTGAAAGTTGATTTTCAACTTCCATTCACGCAAAATCGTCTTATCTTATCGAAGTTACACTGCAAGAGAGTATTAATGACCTCAATTTTTGGACCTGTTCTGTACGCTATCAAATCGTCTGCGTACGCAATAGTATGGGGAAGTGAACCTATCAAGTCGCATATTATAAAGAATGTACAAGAGTGGTTTACTGATCCCCAACCTAGTCAGCTTATAGAAAAGACCCTCTAACCATATGGTGTCGAAGTCCTTCTCCAAGTCAACAAGGCAGGCACCAGTACATTGGTTTTTGCCTTTATTCCATTGTAAATCGGACACTAGTTTAGACGCGGCATGTGAGATATCATGTCTCGCCTTAAAGCCGAATTGATTATCCGGAACTATATGTTTGTCCTCAACCCACCTAGACAGAGCTCTATTGATTACTTTTTCAAAAACCTCACTGATATTCGGAAGGAGACTTATCGACCGGAGATTCGCCGGATTGGATATATCCTTTCCCTTTTTGGGGATAGGTTGAACCAGCGCCGTTTTCCAATGCGCTGGATAATGTGCATTATTCATTGCATTATTAAACAGGGTGGTATAAATGCCCACCGCTTCTAGAGGAAGATGTCGAAGTACGATGTTCGGAATACCATCGGTCCCCACTGATTTTTAAGCCCTGATTGTGTCGAAAATGAACGGGGGTAGGTTACACTCTCTGGTAATGACATTATTTGCCATGTTTTCGTCGCTGAACCGGGTGAAACCAGAGCCCTCGGATCGCCAGTTCTCTACTTCATTTCGAATGTAGAATTCGTGCACCAAGACGCGATCGTCCAGGTCATAATTAGGGCAAATGGTATCATTGGCCTTGTATACTTCCTGGAAAGTCGCCCCTTTGACCTCAACCTTCTCCTGTGGATCCTCGATCACAAAGAAGTCGTCATCATCAGCGGCCTCATTTGGATCAATACCTGCTATTGTCAGTAACCGTTCGTTGTCTGGTGTCCGGGCTATTTTAAGACACTGAAGATCGTTTTGATTTTTTCTTCAAAATAGTTAATTTATTTGCGGGAACATATCCGGGTTGCTGGTATTTACAGCCCGAACCTTGTTGTTCCAATGCAAACTTACAGAAATTCTGTAATTCTCTTTTATTAGCGTTTGCAAATTTTTGATCGACGACTTCAGTGTCCTGATATCCGGGTGTACAAGTTTTTGAGTCTTGACAGAAGTCTACTTTTCTGTTGGTGCAGTGCGTCAATAGTAGGATTGCGGAACAGGTCTTTGTTAGTCGTACGTCGATACCGCGGTATTGTAGTGTCCATAGTTTGTTTAATTGTCTCGTCCATTTGTTTTAGGTAATTGTCGATCTCCTCGTTTGACAAATTCCTATTGGACGGTGGGTGGAGCGTGTTCGAGTAGAGCACTCCTGTCAAGGTTGCGGAGAAGCGTGTCCATCGAGCCTTACTGTAGTTGTAAGAATATCTTTGGACAAACTCCTCCAATTCCACAATTTCGTTGGGAACTGTAATTTCGGTGCTAAAACCGCAATGGTCACTGTCATACACGAATGTGCGCAGACAGTTTAGCGTTTGTAAATTCGTACCTGTCAGTCGTATACGTTCGTCGTACAGCAGAAGATCCAAATAAGAACCGCCTCTGGGAAACGATGGGTTATCCGTCGCTTTAATACCGAGTCTGTACATGACATCGTGCTGACCCCACCAATCGAATAGTAGGTTCCCTTTAGTATTTAGCAAATGATTTCCCCAATCTCTGTGTTTAGCGTTGAAATCTCCGCCGATTATAAAATATATTTCTCCGCCGATTCCAGCCGCAGAAGTCGAAAAAGCGTGTCAAGCTCTGTAATGAATAAGGTGGATTGCGAAGCTTCAGGTGCATAAACAGAGGCCAAATACAGCCGCTTTCCACTGCGGAGCGAGATGTAAATGACCACAGCTTCCAACACCCGGAACCGGCGCATCACGCCCTTGTACACCCTGTGAAATTTATATGTAGCAATTAAAACATCGCGGCTCTTCGTTCGATCCTACTCAGTGAATTAACATTCACCGCAAGGACCTTCAAAGTCTGCTCCACCATGTGGGTACCCATTACGACATGTGTTGCGTTAGGCCCGGCAGCAGCGGGCCAGGTCCACCCGTTTGGCCTGTTCTTGCACCTGCTTTCGCAGCTGAGCCATCTGCCCTTGGATTGCGAGCAAGATGGCCATCATGTTAGGTGAAGCTTCCGTTGCTCTCGTCATTGTGCCGGAGAAGCAACAGTCGCTTACTGTACCGTAGCCCCCCTACCTGCCGCCATTTGGGCGTAGGAAATTTGGGACGTGACCTTCTGCTGCCGAGCCAGTTTTGCTTTCTTAATGTCGGCGAACTTAGGACAACCCCGATAGTTTACGGTGTGTCCCACGTTTCCACATAACACGCACGAGATCTGCGACCTATCGGATGCTCCGTCAACACCCAGACCACACTCCTCGGAACTGTGGCTCTTAGCGCACTTCACGCATAGAGGCTGCATTTGGCAGTTCGACGCTACCAGGTTTTGTGCGGATTGTCGGACTAAATTATCCTTCATGCGGATTATTACAAGGTGCTCGCCTATGTGCTCCAGTCTAAGACTTTTTGCCTTAATCTGATTCATTATTTGTTCGTGGCCTCTTCAAGGTCCAAATATTCCATGCAATATACAAATCCTAACGTCATTGGCATATGTTTTGACAAGATTTTCAACAATAATCTGTGTTTATCCGAGCTCTTTGTTCGCTGTTACGAATAATAGTTTAATTTTTACGTAGCCAGGTAGTTAACCCCATGCACAACCCAAACCTAGAGGCGAGTCTGTTTCATCATATTTTAGACGAAAGGGCACGGAATTTTCACGAGTCAATAACTCACTTCGGAGGTAAGAGAGCTCCCGTTAACCCAGTTAGGATTCATCCGCCACCATCTGTATTTCAGTACCTTGACCAGTCTCGAAAAACGTTACTGCCATAAAAGGTATCTACCATACTGACTGACTAAACACACCATTGGAGCAACGATTTGTATTTATCCGTCGCACATGCTCCATCTGAGATTTAATCATATCTGACAGTGAATTATAGTATTTTTATTTTTTCTTGTTCAACACTTGCGCTCATAGAAAACTTCACCACCCACCGTGAAGCCACAAGATCTTTCGGCTTGAGGGCCCTTAAGTGGCGGCCGCATTGGAATGTGATCTCAACTAACTTGGAGTGCGCGACCGGAGACAGTAGCTAAATAGAGAGGAGAGTTGAGGGCAAGTCCACCTCGGACTTTTTATTTTATAATTGGCACACGCACAAAAGATTTTATGTACGTTTAAGATGTTTATCCATAGCGTGGCTGAAGGAAAGCACATTGTCATTGACACACATACTGAGAATGAAGAGATTTTCGTTTTCTACGATGCAAGTGCCATTTCATTGATAATACCTGGGTTTTTAGGTTTCGCTTTATCGACAGCAAACAGTATTCTGTTTTAGTCGCACCGTGGAAAAGTTTGATCGTGAGTAAACTCTTTTAGATCTTAAGTCACCAATCAGATATGAAGAAAACATAGTCGCCGTAGCGCCCAGTATCGAAAAAAAACCCAAAAATTTCGATTCGGCCAGAGGGTCAACCCGGCTTATTTTGTAGTTGGATTTGGGCCTACATCTGTATAAGATTATGCTGATGCAAAAATTGAATGGATTTTGGCTAAAAAATTATCTTCTCGGACGAGGCTCATTTGCTCAGTGACTATGTCATCAAGAAAAACTGCCATCATTGAAGCGAATTCACAAGTGTTCGACCAAGCATCAATGCATCCACAAGGATTGACCTTATTTCTTTCGAAATGAGAAAGGAGACACCGTCACCGGCAATGGTCTCCATTTGACTCCATTCGATTATTTTCTCTGAGGCTACGTCAAGTCCTCCTTTGCTAACAAGCCAACCACGCTAACATTCGACACGCTATTGCCGGAATAATGGTGCTCATATCGGACTGAGTCATCAAAAATTGAATCGCCCTCTTGAAGCACTGCCAGCACTGCCGAGGCAGCCATTTGAATGTTGTACCTTCCAACACATAATGGCATGAACATATCTTTAAAATAAAGTCACAATCAACTTTATATCCCACACCGTTGTTGTTTAATTTAAATTTTTTTCCTATCATTCTTATATGGTTATTCTGCTAATCGGAATTAACAAACTCTGTCGTTCCCGTTCTATAGCCGAAGAACAGGGACGTGAGTCCGGGAACGAATATGAATAGCAGAAAATGCTGTCATCAGCAATGGAATATTTGGATAACAAGTAGCAGACAAGAGATCATTGATGAAAGTTAAAAAGAGTGTTGGAGACAAAACGGAGCCCTGAGGTACACCAGCATTTATTTTGTGAATATTACACTTGAAATCCGTTATGTAAGGTAGTTTCTTACAAATTGAAGAAGAAAATCGTCGATCCCAAATGCACGCATTTTCGGTAAAAAAAGCCTGATGCCAAACTCTGTCTGGCTCTGATTGGAGTAGACTTTGGTTCCATTTTTCGGTAAGAAAAGCCATCAAATCACTGCTGTACCCATTGCAACGAAAACCGTACTGCTGGTCATTGAGGAGCTTTCATGTTTCGAGATACCACCTTGATCAAAAAGTTTCCCATGGCGTCACCATGTGACGCTCCCATTGTTCCGGTTTGAGTTCTGTTTTTTTTTTTTTTTTTAGTTGGTACATCTGTTCTTGACATTCCCTATTTTTACTACATAGCTTGACATTTACAAAAGTTACGTAGCCAAGAGTACATCCATCTCTGTGTGTGTTGGCGATTTTTTACAATTTTAGGAAAGGATTTAAATTTGCAACAACGAACTTGTATTAAATTTTGTGTAAAAAACGGATTTAATGGTGCGCGAACGTTGGAAATGTTGGAAAAGTGTTTCCGCTCGTTTACCAGTAGCACAAGCGGTTCAAAGTTGTGAGTCAATCGAAGATATTGAACGCAGTGACAGACAATCGACATCGAAAACCAACGAAAAAAATGATGAAGTAAAAGAAATGTTGATCAATAACCGCAACCATCAGAGATATAGCGGAGTACTTGAACATTTCCTATGGATCCGTCCAAGACATTTTGGTTAATGATTTGGGTTTCCGTCGTGTAGCAGCAAAGTTGGTGCTACAGGGTTCATTACTTTCAGGTTCATTACTGGAGACGAAACGTGGGTTTATGAGTACGACACGCAATCCAGACATCAGGCAAGTGAATGGCGTTCACCAAATGAGCCGAGACTAAAAAAAACAGTAAACAAAGAGGATTACTAGGTGGAGTGAAAAGTAGCCTCCTTGATGGCCAGAAGGCGCTGCTACTGCAAAAAAAGGCACCAGCCTTGAAGTCCGTTCATAATGCTCCGTCAGATTACATCGTCAAATATTGGTTTCGAGAGTTTCGTGGTGGCCGCAACTCCACCGGTTGCTCTCTACCGGTTACAGAGGACAATGTCAAAAAAATACATGAAATGGTGTTGGCTGACCGGAAAGTGAAGGTGCGCCAACTAGCAGATACCACAAAGGTTTATACTGAGCGCACACGCCATATTTTGGGCAATTTTCTACGTATGAAAAAGTTATCCTGCCGCTGGGTGCCGCGCATACTCACTCCTGACCAAAAACACGAAAGAGTGTTTGGACTTGCTGATGCGGAATCAGGCGTCGATTGGTAACTGTTGAACATCAGAGAACAGAATGAGTGCCCGGCAATAGATTGAAGTAGGCACGAGTGCTCCGAAGCGGCCGAGGGAGGTTCGATAAGCAGGAAAGGTTAAGGAGTCAGTTTTCTAGGATTGTCATGGCATACTCTTCGTGGACTACCTCAAAAAAGGAAAAACGATCAACAGCGAGTATTACTGTGCATTATTGGAGCGATTAACGGCCTCACATGAAGTAAAAAAAAAACTTTGTTTTTGCAAGACAATGCACCGGCGCACAAGAGCATTGCAACCACGACTAAAATCAATGACTTACAGCTCCAATTGCCCGATTTGGCTCCCTCGGACTATTATCTCTTCCAAAACCTCAAAAGATGGCTCATCAATTAAAAATTCAGCTCACGTGAGGAAATAATCGACGCCACAGAGGAGTATTTTGCAGACCTTTCGGAAAATTACTTTTCGGACGGGAGCAAGAAGTTGGAAAATCGCTGGAATAAGTGTATCAAACTAAAAGAAGAATAAATTGAATAAAATAAAAAAACATTTAAAAAAATTTTTGTTTTCATTCCCAAGGAGGTTACTTTTCAGCCCACCTAGTATTTGGGCGTTATGAGACGTTTGCGTAAAGCAATTCGCCGAAAGAGACCAGAATCGTGGGCGGAAAACTCAAAACATCGCATAGTGTGTTGACGAACAATGCAACAAATATAGGGTTTTCTAATAACGACTTGACAACTTTTTTTTTAAATAAAAGGCAAACCATTTGAGATATTTCAAAAACTTTATTATTGCTTTGAAGTACAATCTAAACATTTATGAATGGAACTCGACTTCGTTCATATTCATTCGTTGGACCCAATTTTCAACGATTCGGCCACACATTTCGGCCGAAACGGTCACTATTTCGCGTTCAACGTCGTCGGCGTGTTGGCATAAACCAATGACATAACGTAACCCCACAGAAAATAGTCAAGCGGCGTTAAATCGCACGAACGAGGCGGCCAATCGACTGGCCCATGTCTTGAGATAACACGTTCACCATGTTTACTCTTCAATAAATCGATTGTAGCGTGTGCTGTGTGGTTTGTGGCACCATCCTGTTGAAACCACATGTCGTCCAAGTCCATATCTTCCAATTCGGGCCAAAAATAATCGGTGATCATGGCGCGATAACGCTGACCATTCACAGTAACGTGACGATCGTTATCGTCGACGAAAAAATATGGCCCAATAACGCCGCCGGCATGCAAACCGCACCAAACAGTTATTTTTTGTGGATGAAGTAGTGATTCATGAAGCACATGTGGGTTCTCACCCGACCAATAACGCATATTTTGCCTATTAACAAACCCATTGAGCCAAAAATGAGCTTCGTCACTGAAGATGATTTCGCGATGAAATTTATCATCTTGGCGCATCTTGTCCAGAACCCAATCAGAGAACGTAGCTCGTTAGTTGTCAAGTCCCTATTGGAAAATCCTATACCATCCAACAGCCACCGAATTCACCTGATTTGGCTCCCTGTGGCTTCTTTCTGTTTAATCCAGTTAAAAAACCACTACGGAGAACGCGTTTCAGCAGCCGAGATTAAGTAATGGAAAAATCACAGGAAGCACTAATGGACATACCGAAAAGCGAATATAAAAAATATTTCGAGGATTGGGTCAAGCGCCGGCATAAGTGTGTTGCAGTCGGGACAATATAGATTTAGATGAATAAACTTGTCTTTTTAATTTTCTGAATAATTTCCTATTTTTGATCAAGGTAGTGTTTCATGAACTGACGTTTTATTAGCCTCTCCATGATCTTATAAGTAAAGTACGTAAGTGCACCATCTATGTACCATAAGTCAGCAAGTAAGAACATGGCTATTTTTCCAATGTACATATTTTCCTCTTTATTTATTTATTTTTTTTTTTTTTTTGGTTTTACTTTTAACATTTATATACTTGTCCTCCTTGATATATTTAATTTATATATATATTTATATATCTTTATTTCTGTGTATAATAATATTTTTTTCAATACATATATATTTTTTTGTCTTTTTTTCTATCAATAAACTCTTTTAAGTTTTATTTGAGACAGTTTTGTTTTTCTATATCAATGTACATTTAATGAGTGTACAATATACAATTTTTTACTATTTTTACAAATTTTTATCTACAAAATTAACCGATATTAAATATCGGAATTTATGTTTTAACAATTAGTTTTTACAAGTACATAATTCATTCTTATTATTTAAATGTTTGCTCTTGTAAGTAATGTGCAAATTGTTTTCCTATATTTTAACTTACATTTTATTTTTTATTTTTTGTCCTCGTATAAATGGATGCAATTGCCTAATAAGCACTTTTATTTTTAATTGTTTTTTTTTTTTATCATTTTTGTATTAAATACGAGTATTTTACTTTTTAATTGAACCATTGACCAGAACACCAATTTTTTTTTTTTTTTTTTCTTAAATTACACTTTACGAGTACATGTTTATGAGTTTTGTACAAATAAATAAATGTAAGTTTTATTTTTAAGTTTTTGTGTATATGTAGTAATATTATCCTTTTATCATTTCCTGTTTTCTTGTATCTTCTTCACTTGAGTGTAAATAAACTATCTGCTAAACTTTGCTTTGTGCATTCCTTGCTTTCTACTTTGTAAACATATATAATATATGTGTATATATATTTTATTCTAGTTTAATCTTTTAATTACCTATAAATATTTTTGTTATATTATTTATTTATTTATTGTGTAAATATTACAGTTTTTTCTTTTCCTTTTTTTTTCAAATTTTTTCTTTTCAAGTTTACTAGTGAGTTTAGATTTACCTTAACAAATTGCATGGTCCCTTGTGACCTTTCAAAAGTACAATACAAACATTACATACAACAAAGTTGTAATTTTTTCCAAGTTTTTTTTTTTTCTATATTTAATTGTTTTTACTATAATTTTTTTGTTAAGTGTACAGTATAACACTTAAGAAAAGGTGTATAATAGTAGTGACAGGTACAAAACGCAACTTAACATCGATCTCACATTATTCACAATTAGGTTTTTTAATATTTTTATTTATTAATTTTTTTTTTTTCTTTAAACAACATTTACGTATTTGACTTTTAGTAGTTTTTTTTTTTTTTTTTTTTTTTTACTACTTTATATTTTCTTCAAAATTGTAAACATGAAAAAATAGAGATCACAAAAACAATAATGACAAGTCGAGAGTCTTTTAAAAATCAGGATCTCAGACCGGGACACCGAATACAAGCGATACCAAAAGAGCATGATACTACAAATGTTTAAGACAGCTTGGTGATTCTGAGAAGCATTATGTTTCCCGCAGCGCTTTCAGGATTGCATCATCAGATAGTGAGGTATTCAAAAACTTCATGAGTTTCGGGCATGTAGAAGGTTCCTTTCTTGTAAGTCAGCACCAGAAATTCTACACTCGACAGTCCCGTTTTAACCGGCTAAATACTCGTAAATTAGCAAATGATGATATTTAACGACTATTCCCAAAGACTTCCAATGCGGATGCCTCTATCAGGCGGAAAAATTTTCTTTCCAATTCAACACTGACATACCTTGAAGAATGCAATTGCAATTTGGATGTCTACTATATTAGAAGCTAAAATTTCAATATACGAGTATGGTATATCTCTTTCACGACTTCTTCTTCTAATTGATCTTCAATGGGATCACTATCTCGTCACCAAAGTATTAGTTGTAGGGGATAGTCAAACATTACCCACATTAAGTGCCTGGTATGCATGCAAACTGATTATTTTGCTGAGCTATACTTCCAAAAGGCGAAGTTCTTGAACTCCGAAAAGTTTTCTATCAGAAACCACATTTACAAGCTTATGAATACAGACCCAGGTCAAGACGAAGAAATTTCCTTGGAAGTTCCTTTTGCATACATATCAAGGGCGACTTTATGGGTATAATTGCGAGCACATACACTTCCAACATTCCTATGAAACATTGTGGCTCAAGTGATAGTAATATTGACTTACAGCGCCAATATTTCAACGTTTTATTTTCAACCGGAGCCAACACTCATGATTTGAAGTAAAAACAAATAAATTGATGACGCAACAATCCCATGTAAATAGCATCTAGCATATTCACAGACTGTGTTGTTAGTTTTATCGTTTAATACATACAGAAAAAATGACGTACGAATCTACTCGGACCTTTAATAGGGCACGTGCAGCCTATCAATTAGAAGAGATGCAGATATCACCGCCATCCAGGAAGTGCGATGGGATGGGCTGGAAGAAAGATGGAAAAACTGTGATATATGTATATATGGTAGGGTGACTGCTATAGAGAAAAAAAACTGCGCTTATTCGGATGTGGATTTGCCAAATGCTTTAGACTTAGGCAAGAAGTCTTGAGCAATCGGTGTCTTATGAAAAACCGCAATAAGACTAAATTCGCTGGCATTCGCCTCATATGAGCCCATGCCTCTACGAAAGACAAGGACGACGCCACCAAGAATTATTTCTGCGATCTCATCGACAAGACATATGATCAATGTTTGAAGTACACCAGAATTTAACTCCAGAATAGGAAAGGACGACCTCTTTGGTAAGCATTGCCTCCACGACACCACGTCTACCGGACTTAGGCTTATCGACTTTGCAGCGAGATGAAATATCACTAGCAAGCACACGGTGTCCTCGTCTCAATATACACAACGTGAAACGCTTAATCAAATTAATCACATTGCCTCCAATATTTTGGACGTAACATTCTGGACAGCTAACATTGACTCGGATCAGCAACTTATTGCAGATGAGGTTCAAATGCGAATTTTCCAAGCGCCACAGCAGAGAAGAACTACGGTGAGAAGATATAACGTGTGTTACTAACGTGTGTTCCAAAATCTCTCAACAACTCTTATGCCGCCAGTTTCAATTACCGAAGACCAGTGGCAACGTTGCAAAAGTGACAACAGAGACGTCGCAACTGATGTGCTGGATTTCATCCGACTATCACCAATAAATTCCAGGCTTGGTGAAAAATGCCAGGAAGTAGTACAAGTGACAAATACAATTATATGCCGATTTCATTACTGTTTTCAATTTCCAAGGTTTTTGAGAAAATTATTTAAAGAAGAATGTTAAAATATCTTACAAGGGTAAATTACCTAAGCCCTGTTCAGATTGGGCTCAGAGAAAGCCTTTCCACTAGAGATGCAAACCTGGAGTTTTGCTCTTCTATATACAAAGTTGTAGATGATAAAAAAATGCTGTGCTGGATCCTTTGTGAATATAACAAAGGCTTTTGACACAGTGAATCATATAATTCTCTTTAATAAATTATATTGTGCAGTGCCTGCTGATGATCTAGGTACTGCATATCGCTCCGAACCTAAATGCCGACATAAATCATGACGTTTACCTCCTAAGAATTTGGTTTGCGGAACATGAGCTAGTCATCAGTAGTAAAACTAAATAAATGAATTTCAGTCTAAGTATGTAATGGCTACCTAAATTTCAGTTGCGAAATATTTAATAATCACTCGTCCTGTGATCTAAATTCTTTTAAAACTGAAGTAGTAGAACACTTTAAATATCTAGGTATTACCTTTGACCAACACTTGAGTAGGTCTGAAGATATTTTAAATGCAAATCAATATTTACAGTTCGAAGCTTGTGCCGGCTCAGAAAATTCTGCGAAAATGAAAATGGTATATTATCAGCCACTGGTAGTTCTGCAAAAGTGCCCTATTCGATAAGTAGGTTTTGTTCAGAATATTAAAAATTCTTCAATTTAAACGTTAGTATTACTGTAATAATTACTTTTATCTTGTAAATTGTTTAATACGATTCCTTTGAATACTCGTGTCATTAGATTTTCGCCAGTCTTCTTTAAAAAAATAAATAGGATATGGTTTCTCAGCTTTGATCACAAAGATATTAAAATTTCGCTGCCCTATGTTGTTCGAATTAGATTTTTTCTTACTGGTAATCATTGTATTGTTATACCCTTATCCAATCTATGTTTAAGTTTTTTTCGCCAGAATCTTTTTTCTTACTTTTATCGTTTAAGAATGAAATAGTTACGGGCACTACTCACTCAACATCCTGAAATATGTTCCTAAGAAGTGACATTAATACTATTATTCACTTTTTCTATACAAATGTCACTACATATTCTGAAGTCAAATATTGTTAAAAATAAATTAAGTAAAGCTATTTTGTTAAAATCAAGAATATTGAAAAAAAATAATAATGGTCACAGTAATAAGCCTTGAGGGACGCCTTTGCGCACGTAACATAAAGAAGAGAGTTTAGTATATAACGGCACAGATTGTAGACTATCACCCAGGTACGAAAATATAAGTTTAACTGTTGTGATAGACATATCAAAGAGGTTGGAGTTTATTACAAAGAATTACAGTCAAAGGATTAGAAAAATCAAGTAGTGTGAAAAGAGTTATGTGGATGAGGTCCTCTGTCACTTAAAGTAGCGTCGTAATACAGCTATCGCCTTCAACGAAGCCTAATTGTAAGGGCAATAAATGTCATATCTATATATATACAATGCCATGTATAGTTCTTCCATCCCTGCCATTTCATTTTGAAAAAATATCAAAGATATGAATCTATCTTATAATTTTAAAAGTGCATTCATTCGCCAAAAAAAGGAATATTAAGTGAACCAATAAAAACATTTCTCATCATTAAAATTTTTTTAAAAAGACTTTTTTATAAGTTATTTCATAAAAATAATGTGCGCTCCTACGAATGTCTACCAGTGTAGATTAAGTCATTTTTAATTGATTTTTAAAGGACTTGCTCGTCAATCTCTAATATAAACGAAATTCAACAAAAAATAAATAAAATAAAATATACAACCTAAAACTTTTGAAAACCGTCTTCTACAATACAAGATTTTAATGTCAAGTTTTTAAAGCCATAAGAGTAATTGACTTTTAAATCGAGCAGATTTAAAAGCCCTTCCACTGTTGCATTAAACATTTAAGTTTTTTTTTTTATTATTATCTTCTGTATAATAAATATTTATTTATTTTTATTATTTATTAAATGTTTTTCCCATGTACATGTACATATGTATATTTATATTTTCTTCACATAAAATAGGCACTGTGTTTAAGGCATCTACAAAGTGGAGGTAATTAACATTTACACACACGCATAATTTGTTGTGTTTTTTTTTTACTTTTTTAATATTTAAACATTTTTTTTTTTGTTTTTAGACATAAATAAAGAAACTGTTCAACACTTTGTCGAATTAAATACTTTGTAATTTTTTTTTTTTAACTTTATGGTACTCTGGTTTAAGTGAAAAAATCAATACGAATTTATTTAGCGGATTTTGCAACGAATTTTTAATAAAATCGGAAAATAAAATCTAATTGAAAAAATAAACAAATATTTTATCTATCTACAAGGTGAAAAGTTAAAAGGCATTTTCCACTTAATGTCAACATTAAAAATATACATCTAGTATTTTTTATATATTTATTTATGTATATATTTTTTTTCAATATTTATTTTATCACTTATATTTTTAACAGACATATTATGATTTTTGTTTTTTTATGTAAAGACAACTGGAAACCATTTTGTGCACAGCTATTGAAGGATGCAATATTTTATATTCTCACATTAATTTTTTCTTTTATTTAAAGATCCCACTTTCCAAATACATATATGTTTTTATTTATTTATTTATTTATTTACAAACAACAATAGGAATTGACATAGTAAAGAACAACTATTCTTTTTTTTTTTTTTTTTTGTTTTTGCAAATACGAGCAGTGCATAGATTTTTACAGTACAATATACAAATTGTTTTTATACTTAATTTAGAAAGTTCATAAGTTAGACGACCATTAAAAAAAATTAAATGGAAACGTTTTTCTCCCTTTTTGTGAAGAAGTAGCCAAGAAATGTAATAAAACCAATTAAAATATCTTTCCTGTTATTAATTTGTTAACACTTATAATCAAGAAAACATAAAAATACGATTTTAAATATTTTATACATAGAAATTTGAGATGTTCAACTCAAAAATAAAAACGTTATGGTTTTTACTATCAAAAAACTGGAAAACCTCGAAACTATTGTAATTTAATGTTTAAGAAATAATAATTAAAAGAAAATGTATTTTAAGAAATTTTTTTTAAATGCGAAAAGTGTGTACGAATACCAGGACCGCTACTTAACCCAGTTATAACCAATGATCTACATGTAGAACACCATCGCCCCTGCTATGGTCCACCGTATTTGATTAACTAGTGATAATTCTCAACTTCTTTGTCCAAGAATATGCACAAGATATTGCTATCCTAATCAGAGATGAATTCGAGGACATAATTTCCGACCGCCGCCAGAAGGCTCTAAACCAAAGTTGGCCTTAAATTAAATCCCAAGAAAAGCACCAAACTGTTATTGTAGATTCACTAAGAGAGGAAGACGAGGTAGAAATGTAACAATCTTCCATGAAACAATATAGTTCTTAACGGAAGTCAAAAACTTTAAAACTCATCTTTCTAAGTCTATTGACAAGGCCAGGACCGCACTATGGACCAGAAAAATTCTAGTCGGGAAAAATTGTGGACTTAATACCAAAATGACACTGTGGATGTACACGGCAATAACGAGATCTATGGCGTTTGGTAGCACGTATGCAGCTGCCGTTTGCTAGCATAAAGCAATACAAAAGTCAACACAGGCTAAAAACAACAAATTACAGAGACTAGCCTGTTTTTGTGCAACTGTGTAATGAAAACCGCACCAACAGCTGCGCTTGAAATTATCCTAATAGTCCCACCACTTCATTTAGAACTTATGAAAAAAGCAATGGGAAATAAATGCCTACATGCTCATCACTGAAGATGAATCTAATTTCAAACTAGTTCATACTGCAATTCAAAAAAAAAAAAAATGAACTTGATTGGAATACACTTAATTTATACTACCATATAACTTTCGGCACATCTTTAAGGTTACATTTCCAGACCGTCTTAAGGAGGTATTCTAGTCCACAAATTTGAAAAAATCGAAAATCAAGAATATGACCTTAAAAGGATTTTTAAAAATTTCAATTATTTTATGAGTTACAACCATTTTTGTAATGCGGCGTCTGCTCCGGTCTGACTTGTCTCAAAACTCCAAACGCGTTTTTGAAACCATTCACGCCAGGGCACCCTTTTTTTCTCATAAGTTTGTGAAATATTGAGTTTTTTTTTTTTTGGTTAATTTTTTATGTAATCTTAAAATATATATAAACAAATAATAGAAAAATGGATATTAAAAAAAAATTTTGTTTCGTTTATTCAGAGCTTCAAAAGCTGCCCAAAATGCATACCTCTAGACTAATATACTCCCTTAACTGGGAATAGAATAAAACAAACATTAGCCAAGGACTCAAATGAAAAAGGACGGATCCAAAACAAATAAAGCAATTGAAGCCGGAGTATACGAAACACATCCATACATGCCAGTATGGATACAAGCAACTCCGTATTTCAGGCTTAAATCGACCTAATAGAGCTTTG
Organism: Volucella inanis; assembly: GCA_907269105.1. Taxonomy (NCBI): domain Eukaryota; kingdom Metazoa; phylum Arthropoda; class Insecta; order Diptera; family Syrphidae; genus Volucella; species Volucella inanis. The sequence continues at coordinate 155,174,744 of OU026155.1, forward strand.
CATTCGAGAGAATCTAAAGTTGTGATTAACGCGTTTGAAATAAAACTAAAACTGGTCTGAGATTGCCTTTAATTTCTACAACAACTCGCCACCACAAATAAAGTCCATCTGATTTGGGTGCCAGGACATAGCGGATATGAAGACAATGAAAAAAACAGACGAACTAGTCAGAAAAGGATCCGAATCTCAATTCATAATGCCAAAACCATTCTGTGGGCTATCAACTAACACAATATTAAGAAGTGTTAGAACCTGGCTAGCAGCTAATAAGCTTAGTTTATGGAGAGAAACTGAAAGAAAAAGACAAGCCAAAAACTTTATGCCAAGCAGTTTCCACAAAAAAAAAAAAAAAAAAACAACTACTGCTACAATGAAGTAGAAGTCAGATTCGACTGATCACAGGTTTTCTCACAGGGCATTTAAAGAGAAAGGAGTCGCAGCCCACTTGATGTGGGAGACTAACTGGACCACGATCACGTGAATGGAAAAAGCTACCATATTACGAGTAGTTGAAACGTAGGCCCAGCCCGAACTATGGCATCGGTTTCAGTCAATCAGTTATTGAGATGTATCGGTGGAGAAAGTGAAGTACCCGAGTCAACCACTAAACCTTATCGTTACTTCTAAGCTGATTCGAAAATGAGTCTTTTTGGACCTTAGGTTACAATGAGATGACAAAAAATCATCAATAAACCTGCTACACAAAGCTCAAAGGAATGTTTCTCAGTATAAATTTCAACGGATGATAAAAGAAGAAAAAGATACATTAATGGTATTCTATATGTGTATAGTATAGACTGACGAAACAACCACTGACTGATTTGTTAAAATTCGATTTTATTATTCAACATAGTTGCCTCCGAGAACAATACAACAACTATAGCGGTCATGTAACTTTTCGATACCATTTTTACAGTAAAATTTCTCTTTAGTCTCAAAATAAGCCTCAGTTTTAGCGATTACTTCTTCATTAGTGCTGAAATTTTTTCGAGTGAGCATTCTTTTTAGGTCCTTAAACAGGAAAAAGTCACATCAACTGCGTGCATCGTCTTCGGTGCTCATTTCGACCCGTCTAAATTCGGCAAACCACTTCTCAACAGTTGATTTTCCTGGTGCAGAGTCCGAATAATGTTACTTCCTCTCAAAGTTTACGCTGGAGGAGTCATTAGATATAGGAAAATAGGGTCATACAAATTGTGGTTATTTCTTTTTTGTTCAGATACTTAGGTACAAACTTGGGAAATAGTACTATTATGAGCTACAACACTTTAGAGAAGACCAAGCTCAATAAAACTTTGCAACCAATTGCTCAACAGTTTTTACCCAAGGAGCTTATCAAAGTCATCTATATTAGTCTTTATCATAGCGAAATCTAGGTTTTTTGAACACGAAGAACGCACTAGAAGCTAATTTCATCAATAGGTGCCTGTAACTGGTCTTACTCGAACTGAAAGAGCTCACTATCTGAAGGGAATGTTATACGAATTCTTACAAGTGTTGTGGATGATCTAGCAACAGCGAAATGAAGGCCCTCTGGTTAAACCGATGTGTCTCGCAAATCGCAGATGTACAATCGTAAAATGTACACAATCCAAGGAATCTTGGATCGAAAGCCTGCAAGATCGATCCCGGCACACGAATAGAATGCTGTGCCACGACTTGGGAGAGAGAAAATACTTTAATGACCAAAACTGTGTAGATACTATTTTATTTCCACAATTTTTAATGAAAAAGACAAACTTTTACTCTTAAAATCTTCACCATATAGAGCCGAACGCAATGAATGTGGTCCGTCCTAAAGCAGATAAGAACAGAGTACTGGAAGGTAAATGAGGTATCCCCAAACCAGTTTAAACGAATCCTAAATCGTCAAGCAGATTTCTTTATACTTATTTAGGATTACTCTTAAGTACAACAGAAAATTATTGAGGCTTTTTAAATTAAATTTTATTCTTAAATGCAAAAATGTATTGAATTGTTCGATCGAGCTTTGCTCCGTAATTACATTATAAATTATAAAATGTTAAGCCTTTCTGGCTGACGCAAAAACCACTGTCAAAACTTGTGGATTTATAAATTTTTGCTAAACAATTTTATTGTGAAAATTAAAATCACTTTTACTATTGCTACTACCTCTTTATGGAAAATGCTCTAGCAGAGCCCATCTAACATGAACTAACATGCGAGGTGTGTTCAAAAGGTAAGGTGACTTTTGAAATTTTGCAGACAACGTACATTCATCATCGATTTTTATTTTTTTTTTTTTTTTTGCTGTGTTGGTACACATGTTCCGAATATATGTTCACAATTACAAGTACAGTGTGACTGACTCGAACTGCAACTTTTTAAAATGCTATATTTTTTTTATTTTTTAATAAATTTTATTGTGCCAAGGCAAAAAATGTTGGAATGTTGGAAAATAAATCAATTTTCAAACTGTATCAGTAATTTTCAATATGTCCACCTTTGGCGCGAATAATGGGCTTGAGTGGGCCAAAGAAAGCATCGCACACTGCACGCAAGTGGCTCTGCGGTATTTTCGTCCATTCCCGGCGAAGTGCTTGTTTGAGGTGGTCCAAACTATGGTATTTTTAAGTGCTAACCTTCGCCTTCAAAATACCCCAGACAGAGAAATCCAACGGATTTGCATCCGGAGAATTTGCAATCCATTGTGTCGAAGAAATGAAGTGTGGAACATTGTTTTTTAACCAATCTTGGTTGACGCGCGCTTTGTGAGACGGAGTCGAGTCTTCTTGAAATGTTCACAGTCTCCGACCGAAATGATTGTTTGCCCAAGGCTTCAATACAGCCTCTAAAATAGTTTCACGGTACACGATCGCATTAATTTTGACGCCACGGTCCAAAAATACGAAGAGCGACCATCGGCGGTTATGGCGACCCAAACCATCACCATCAGTGCTGCCTGCTTTCTGGTGACCGTCCGAAGGTGTACATTTTCGAAGGACCTCTCTAGCAAGTAAACTCTGTCATTTTGTTTGTTGATATATTGCTCGATAACAAATTTCGACTCATCGAAAAAAGCCAAATTCGGCAACTCACCACTTTCGTGCAAGCGTAGCAACTCCTTCGCTCTTTCGACTCTTACTTTTTTCTGTTGCAGTGTAAGATCGTGTGCTTTTTGGAACTTCAATGGTTTGAGCCCAAGCTAATTTTTCAGTATGTGTTGCATCCGTTCCAACGATATGTTGAGCTCACGAGCCATTTTTCTTCCACTTCGACGCGGATTTCGCTCAATTCGAGCCTTCGCTTTCCGAACCATTTCTGCCGATGTTGGTGTTTTTTTATGACCACCTCCATGGCGTTTTGCAACGCTGCCAGTATTACAGTAAAGAGCTATGGTTCGAGACACAAATGATTTATTCACGTTGAGGTGCTGGGGGGCTCTAACGATAGCTACTTGTGATTTTCCAGCCAAATATAAAGCAATCACACTATCACGTCTGAGTTCCATCGCTACACAACTGAGACGCAAATCGTTTAAACGGCTTGTAAATAATAAAATTATCTGTCATATGTCAAAATTTGAGCTCACAGTAATGAACAGTTTGGAAATTATAGCAGTCTGAAGTTGGTTGCAGTTCGAGTCAGTCAGGATGTATATACAATACTAAGTTTATTTTTGATAGATAGAATGGTTAGACGTGTTTGGGTGTGCGCGTCGATTTTCAATTTTATAAAAAATGGAGCAAAAAATTTGATATGCATATGTTGACATGTTGTTTATGAGTGGTACAAACTCTTCCAAGATGGTCGAGAAAATGACGATAACAAACCTGGCTCTGGACGCCCCATCACATCAACAAAAGATTTATTATCGTCGAGGCTGTGAAGAAATCGGCTTGTGTCATGCAATTTTTTCGGATGTTTTGGGCATGAGATGTGTTTCAGCGAAGTTTGTTACGAAGCTTCTTAATTTTTATTACAGAACTATCGCATGAGTATCGCTCAGGGGCACTTAAATGACGGCAATGATGATCCTGACTTGGTCAAAAGGCTCATAACAGGTAACGAATTTTTGGTATATGGTTATGACGTCGAAACCAAAGCCCAATCGTCCGAATGTAAGCACCCAGGAGAAGCAATACCGAAAAAAAAACACATCAAATTCGATCAAATGCCAAAGTTTTAAGAAATGGAGAAGTATTATCTTAAAGTTATGCGCCGTTTAAGAGAAGCAATACGAAAAAAACATCCGGATTTCTGAAAAAACAATTCATGACTTGCATCACGATAATGCAACTGGTCATCCATCGTTGCTTGTGAGACCTCAACTACCATATTCACCGGATTAGACCCCATGAAACTTTTTTTTCGTTGCACGGAAATGTGAAACGATTGAGGATATAAAAATGACATCGCTGAAAGACTTCAAGGCTATACCGAAAAGTGCTTATGAGAAGTGGTTCGAGAAATTGGAAAATGCGTTGGCACAAGTGTATTTTATCTAAGAGGGGACAACATTAATATTGATAAATAAATAAATATTTTTTTAATTAAAAATATAAAGTCACCTTACTTTTTGAACACACCTCGTAGATGTTAAACTATCCAGATATTGGAAATTCAAAAGCTGCTTTCCACTGATCGCCTCTATCTGTATAATCCTGCCTCTGAATACACATAAACTTTCATCACGACAATTTCTTTATCCCATTTTACGAAAAACCCGCCCATTTTACTCAAAAAACGTCATCCCCATTACACAAACATCGTGAACCAAATTCTGGCAGGTTATAGAGATGTAAAAATGTTGGTAATCCACTTACAGCGGGTCTGTGTGATGGCTAAGGGTTACAAAAAGATTAGTATAGTTTGCCATCTAAGGGATATAATCCTTCGCAACTAGCTGGAAAAAAATCTTTATTAATCATGCTTTATTTATCTAAGAGAAAATATTAAAATTAAAATCTATAAAAGGCGTTATCATCTTACATCAGTTAGCAACTTTTGCGCCAGTCTGTACTTAAAAACATAAGAACAGCTAATTGTGTAATATTTAACTCCGTTAACCACGGAAATTATATTTTTTTTAACAAATTTAAGATGAATTCAAGAGACTACGAGTATAATGTGATTAACTACATCTGTATTCATGCCCTTTAGGGGTAGTGATAAAATGAAAGTAGCTACCTCCCAAATGTGTATTCTCTTTATCTTGGAAACCAACAAAAAAAAAATAATAAATATTTTAAAAAGCGAAACAATAGAAACAAAATCAAAGCGAAACTAAAGAAACCAACAAAAAAAAAAGAAAAAAATAAAAATAAACTCAAAATCGAAGAATTTCTTAATTATTTGTTTATTTTTCGTATCATTCTCTTTTTTTTTTTAAATAAAAAGTGTTTCCTTAAAATATGACATATTTGAATTTTCATTTAAAATTACTGTAATTACTAGTCACTAGTCACTATTCATATATGTATGCATATTTGTATCCTCCAACAGAATTTCTCACTTTTTCAATTTTTATTTTTGTTTTGTTTTGTTTTAAATTATTGAGTATCTATAACAAATTAATTTTTCCTTTTTCATTTATCAATTATTTATGTTAGAGCTTAATTCAAAGGAAACAAAAAAGAAACATAATCCAATCAATAATAGAATAAAAAAATCATAAAATATGTTAACATTTAAAATGAAAAGAAAACAATTAATAATAAAAGAAAATTATTGTTTTTCTTTGCGACCAGACACATTATTGATTATGTTTTTACTTACTAAAATTAAATCTAATTAAAAAAAAAAAAAAATAATAATAATGAAGGTATTGAACAAATTAGAACGAACACAACTACTTCGGATTGCAACTAAGAAAAAGATTGGTAGACTATCTAATTGATTTGATTTTTTATTTTTTTTTTTTTTATCTAAATAACTGTCTATGAATATAGATCTAAAATGTATGGCAAAGACTTAAATTTTCATAAGCAACCTACAGTAATAAATTGTCCCCGTGTTTTGCCCACCATTTTTGACTCTTTTTTTTTTGTTTTGTTTTTTTTTTCTTTTTTTCTTTAATTTTGAAGAAAAAAGAAACGACAAAACAAAACTAACCAACTGTCGAGGTTTGAAAATATTTCGACAGATATTTCTAAGTACGATTGCACATTTATTGAATTTTGTTTTTCTTTAATTTTACTTTTAAACTTATAAATATTATTTACAGTGTTTTAAAGTGACTTAATTTTTTTTTTTTTTTTTTTGTTTTGTTTTTTTAGTCACACAAGTCCCACTATATAATGTCATTATATAAATTTATTTTTATTTTCTTAGAAATTCAAGACTTTATTTTTCATTTCATTCATTTATTTATTTAGTTAATATTTGTCTATCTATGATAGTTTAACTAGAATTTTAATTATTTTAAGGCTTTTCTTGATTCTATCCAGTTTAAGAGTAAGTGTTTGCTTTATTGTGTTCCCAGCAAGTTTTTTTTTGTTTTTTTTTTTATTTATATGTATACATGTATATTTATTCATTTTTCTTTATACTCGTATGCTTAAATAACTTTGTTCATTATTGATTATTCTAATGTGAATTGTTTACTATCTCTGTGTGTATTGTGTTTTAACAAAAATAAGTGTTTGAACTATTGAATCGTATCTAATATAAAACAACGTCGGATACGAGTATGTTTTTAATCTAAAAATTTTCTGCATTTAAAATTCAATTTTTAAATTAAGTGTGATGAAACCAAATTACCAGGTACAGATAAAAAAAGGAGGAAAATGAATCCAAAAAGCCACATTTTAAGGATCAGTATGCTTCTAATATCCGACATTGGTAGATTATCAAGAAAGGAAGTTTTTGCTTTTGTCGCACACTATTTAACACTAGTCTAGGGTCCCAAAATTAGACTTGACGAGATTAGAGTTTCAGACTGCAGACGGGAATACATAATCGTCAACATATGAGCATGTTTTTTTTTCGCATGTTCTCAGAATTTTAAACAAATAATTAGGCATGCATTACAATTTATACCATCTTTAAATATTACTGCTGTTTTGCAGTAATCGATGCCGAACTAATATAAGAATAAATTGTACGCACTCCGTAAGTTTAAAAGAGATCTTCTTTTACAATTAACCATGTTCAAGAGACCACGAATTCGCCTAAAATGTTTGTGTAGACTGTTTAGCTTTTGCGTTGATACAATAGCTTCGATAGTGAAGATATGCGATTAAGAACTTATCCGATTGTAGAATAAGTTACTCTTTTTCTAATTATTCGTTATTTTCTGTTCATGCATTATTAATCAATAAATTCTTTTATAAGTTACTCTATAAGTATTGTCTATACAAGAAAATAGGCTTAAGACATTGCGGTACATACGCACGAAAAGTAATTTTTCAGAGTAAAGTTTTCCAATCTTAGAAATGCGAACATGTTTAGTTTAGACGTTCCTATTGGTCTTGAAGAGGTAAACCAAGATTTGCAAAGGTTAACATTTCTTGGTTATTTAACTTTCGAACAGAAGTGGCAAATGGTGAGCTGTTTGCATTTTATTTCAAAGTATGTGAACTCTACGACCTGTCAACATGTCAGTCTAAACATGCAGATCAATTGATTGTATGTTTTATTATTTTGGTTTGTCCAAATCGATATGAATACTCTTGCAGTGCTAAAGTATGTTTTAATTATGTGGGAAAACGAAGTTCTAAGGATTGATGAGAGATATCTTAGCAGGCAGGAGTATGAGACTTTCTCATTAGCGACTATGTTCGTTGTTGAATTAAGACAATTATTCAGCTGACTGATTTTAATTGATTAAAAAAAGAATGTCTTGTGGTCACCATCTCGATTAGAGGCGAATATACTTCATTCAACATTTGACACTTGCAAACTTAAAAATGCACTAGGAATCAGTGTACTCAGGTTGATTGGCTTCGGCTTTATCAAGAATAACTGAGTATAGATGTACAAATTCCTGTACAAGATTTTAATAAACCATTGAGGAGTTTATCTACCTCGGAACAAATTTAAATTTTATAAAGGGCACTCTGATGGATATTCGATGCAAAAAAAATTGTAATTTTTTGTACCTCAAAACAAATCGACGGACAAAAGCTTTGCTCTGAACGAGACCAACTCTCTTAGTCTTACTGTATAGAGCCGAATACAGGGCAATAAAAAATTTCCGAACACATTTGGTCATGTCTGCGAATGAAGCGCATAATGAGAATATTTATTGTTTCCCAGTCCGAACCATTGATTCCCAAAAGTTCCTATTTATACGGATTTCTTGAAAACCTATAAAGTTTTCATATGTACGAGAATACATGTATACGAGAAACGGACTCATACTTAACTTTATGTTTCCGATTAACCGGAATTAGTCAGGCAGCACTCTAAATTCTAGAATATTGGAACGGATGTTATGAGATACCCATGAACTAGTGTTGATTCACTAGCAAGAGACTCGTTTAGTTCAAAGTCGTTAAAGTCAAACCATTCCAGTTCTTAGTAATATAAGAAAAACTGCGTTGACGATAAGACATTGGTTATTAGACGCACTAGTCGTATTTTTCTTAGGACACTAGAACCCTTAAACTCGGAAACTACAATGTTAATGTGATTCCAAAGACTTCACACCTTTAAACGTTAGCCGAGTGCAATGCATAATTTAAATGCTTAGAAAGGAGTTCACTCATTTCCCAACTTAAAGAAATATAGTGTAAGTGTAAGAATAATTTTGTACAAACTTGCAATAAACCGTTTGGGTCTACTTTATAACCTAACGCCAAAAGAACTAACTCATTGTTTACAAAATTTGGGTAAGGTAAAAATCCAAAACACTATATTTGAATGCAATGCAAAAGTAACTTCCAATTGGACGACTAACAAGCGACGAATAAACTCATCTAGTACCGCAACTTAAAGCAAACAAAATTCAATTGTCTATTCTACAATCGAAGGAAATCTATGGAATATAAGTCGAAGCAATAATCATAATAAAAGAATCACATCAATGCAAAATTCAACGATTTGATGATGGGCTCAAACCAAGATACTGGGTGAAGAAGATCAATTTTTAAAAGCAAACAATTTGTTTCATTCATCCTAAGAGTGAAACTTGAAAGTAAGCCACACATTGAAGCTTCACAATTATGCATATCACATGGCTTCGGTCTATTAGGTGTTAGCGAAAGTTCTGTTGTTTTACCATCACATGAAATAATTTGGGTAAGTAGGCATACTTTTTCTTTTGTTTTATAAATAGCCTGCACTCAAGGGATTTGTGTACCTTTAAAATGTTTGTAAACAGCGCGGGCAAGGAAATTTAGGGAAGAAAGAGAGGTACATTGTTCTTAAATGCTTGCAAGACTAGGTGATTTCTAAAGTTTATAAAGCTGAGATATTGTACAAATATTCTATGGGTTCCCAAAAAGCCATAACGCGACGCAGGCAAAAAACAAACCTTGCCAAAAGTGATCTTCAAAATTACGATCGGATGACTTTTCTTTGAAAGGCTAAGCTTGGTTAGAAAGATAACAAAATATTCATAATGGTCTGTATGTGATCTGATCCGGACAAACTTCCATAGATGTGGCCTTCAAGCTAGGAGTTCATCAAATAACCGCATTGGATCCCATCAACGGGTTTAGTTTCTGTGTCAAAACTTTTTGTATTGGACCACACGAACTAAGCGAAAACAATTTATTGGACTGCATTTCCACAGAAAAAGTGATCCGTTTTTGAACCGCTTGGTTATTGGATATGAATAGATAGTCTATCTCCTTCATCAACATTAAATTCTGGTGCGTATCGGAAGAAAGTAGTTTATAATTGGTCTGCAACACTGATCACTATTGTCCTCAGCTTGGTATTTTAAACAGTGAAATTCAGTGCAAATGTCCATCTTTTATCAACAGAAAGGGTATAGTCCTTCATCACGACAACGCAAAATCATACATATGTGGTAAGGAAGACCATGAATTGTGCTGAATTGGGTTGGACAATTTTACCACAGCCACTATATTCTCAAACTACAATACATATTCCGATCGCTATAAGACTTTTTTTTGGTGAAAGTGAATATTTAAATTTTGAAGTGAAAAAATGACAGTGAAAAGAAATAACATTTTTGGACTGATAAAAAAAAAAAAAAAAAACCCACAGAACTTTCCATCACACCTAATAAGTAAAGAACAGCACTCGTATTCACCGGTATAAGTCATTTAAATTTTCATTCCACATAAGTTTGTATCTATAAAATAATTTCCGTATTTCAATATATATGTATATATATATATATATATATTTATTGTTTTAAAGTTTTTTTGTGCATTTTCTCTTGTAAAATTCCATCGACAAGTCTTCTTATAATTAGAACGAAAAAATAAAAATATTTCTTTATCCTTCTATCTTGTCTACGTGTAGATGCGTGTGCCTTTTTTGTTTAAGAATTTATTTTCTATTATTATAAGCTTTCTGTATATATACATTAAAATTCCAACACTGTCTCTTAATCTTTCTTTTTAAACTTAACATTTAATGAGTAAGTTTCAACTTAAAAAAAAAAAATAAAAAATAAAATAAAAAAATATTTTTCTTGTAAGCAATGACTACGGGCTTGAAATAAAATCGAATTCAATTTAAAGATCTTGTTGTTTCTAAGAGCTCTTTTAACAAAATAAAAATATTTACGTCCTTTACTGAAATTGCACTGTTATATTAATAAATGAATTGGCTCTTCTTATGTGAATGAAAATAAGAAGTGTATTTTTTTAAGAAAGTTAGAAACTTATAAGTTCATCTTCACTGTTTTTCTATTTTGTTTTCTAGTTTCTGTTTGTAGTTATTTACATTTAACCATTTAACCTAGGACCTAAATATATATTTTCTCTTTAATCTATAACTTTTAAATATATAATTTTATTTTATCTTTACTTTAAAATTAAATAGATATGACACGATTGATTTTTCTCTTTTATATTTATTTATTTTCTTTTCAACATTTTTCTCTGCAAATATATATACCACATATATATATTTATTTTCGAATGTCAAAATATATATGTAGATATTTATTTATATATATTTTTGTTTTCTTATTTTTTTTTAAATTTAATTTTAAATTTTAGTTTTAACATTTTATTTATCTATACGTGGTTTTTTTTTTGTAAGAGGTGTAAAAATATTTTTTTTTATTTTATTTTATCTTTTACTTTATGATTAGAAGATTTGTTGTTTTTTTTTTTTGTATTTTTTTGTTGTTTTTGTTGTTTTGTTTTGTTTGTTCTTAGTTAAAAATATGACTTTTGTTGTGTGATAAACCTATGCTATTTTGAAACAATGACACCATTGCTGGTCGGCGTGCTAGAACTTTGATTACTACCATTGTGGCTGCTATTGTGATGTTGCTGGTGTTGCTGCTGCTGCTGCTGCTGTTGTTGTTGTTGTTGCTGCTGATGATGATGTTGGTTATGGTTATGATGGAGAAGATGCTGTTGCTGCTGCTGTTGTTGTTGGGGATGTTGTTGCTGGTGGTGTTGCATGTGATTTGAGTAATTTGCATTTCCACCATGTAATCGCCTTTGTTGCAGCATATTCTGTGCCTGATATGGACTTAGACCATGATATTGATTTGAATAGCTTGAGAAATTTCCTTGTAATGTTGAATTTGAATTAAGTGGTAGAGCACTAGCAGCAGCTTGTTGTTGCTGTTGCTGCTGTTGTTGTTGTTGTTGTTGTTGTTGTTGCTGTTGAGTCGATTGACTGCAAAATCGATTTGACGGCTATGTTGACCAACCTTCTGAGATGCGAGGTCGTTTATGAGGTTGATTTGATGAATCATAATCCGAGAGTTGACTATTCAATCGTAAATCAGGTGACGGAACATTCGTCGGTGTCACAGAACCTGTGGTGAAGATGAGAAAATCTGTTAAAGTATTAGTTAGATCTTAACTGACTTTTTATAAAATTTGAATTGGGAATTTTTCGCGCATTATTTTGTCTGTATGGTTTATGTTTTTCATTCAAAATAGGAATTGTGGTTGCACGATGAATTTTAGATTTTTTATTCTTTATTCAAGCAAGCACACACAGCCAGTTTTATTTTACAATACATTATGTTTATGTAGATTGCTGTCAATACTATTACGTAGTAGTAGTTGCAGGAAGCTTTAAAAAATTGTTATATTTTGTTAATTAAAAAAAAAAAAATAAAATAAAATAAAATAAAATAAAAAATGCCGCACTCAATTAAATACACAGAAAAATATATCATATATTTATATTATAGTAAAAAAAAAAAACAGAAAATTATAAATCAATTTTATAACAAAAAAAAAAAAATAAAATAAAAATAAATATCATTTGCAGGGAATACACAAGGAGGTTAATAAATTTTGTTGATGAATTATGATGAAGGGTTAATTCTAAACTAAACAAAAAATAAGACACAAACAATTTACAATTTAACTAACGAGTAAGAAAAATATAAGTAGTAACTAGAAGTTAGTCAAAAGATCAAAAAATTTTATACAATTTCACTATGTTATTCTTGCCGTTCAATTCTTTTTTTGGAATTTTGTTTTAAACAATTTAATTTTCTACACCCAAACGAGTATGTATGTTATATTTTAATTTTCTCTAAATTTATTTCATATTCGTGTAAGTTTTTGATTTTTTGTCTAGAAATTTTGTCTACGTTGCTTATAAAAATAAATGAGATGTTTTGTTTGGTTTTTTTTTTTTTTTTTATTTGGACTCTGAACAAGGATCTAACACGGTTACAAAAATAAAAAAAAAAATAAAATAAAAATAAACTTAGAAAGAAGGAAAAAAAAAACGAATGTAGAAAATAATGCTTTGATTGAACTGGAAAATTAAATGTTATAATAATTATAATTAAATAAATAAGAAATAATAAATTGTTAGCCAATTTACCGGCAAAATTCCAAAATCTAGAATTAGGACCCAGTTGGGAGCGACAATAGCCATCATATTTGTCTAGAACTATGTATTAGAAAATAAAAACAAATTTGTTTTTCAGTGTTATTTTATCTCGTATTTGTTATTATTTTGTTTTTTGTTTTTAATGTAGGGGTTTGGTGTTTTTTTTTATTTATATTATTATGCTTAAACTATCTGAGGGGGGTTTACATTTTATAATTTTTTATATTTGATGTTTTTTTTTTTTTTTTTTTGGAATTTACACAAACAAATGATGTGGACTGGATTTTGAATTTGATTTTGCCTTATTCAAATGGCAAATGTGGCCTACGAAAATTATAAAAATAAACAAAAAAAGAAACAATCAAGAAGTTGAAGATATGATTTATGAACTGAGATCTATAAAAAACAAAACTAATATTGAAGTTTGTAAGGCTAAAGTTGAAGTAAACTAACCTTTTTGTTTTTTTTTTTTTTTTAATAAACTAGCTTAATTCAATTCGATAAATAAATCAGCTCGCAAGAGTACTGTTTCCTCATTTAAATTTGTATAAAGCCTTTCCGATTAAGATTACTAAACAAGGAGACAGATCGTCTTTTAGCAATGAACATGTTCCCATATGTACCTGGTCTATTCATAAGTACTGATACAAATAAAACTTATGCCAAATGAAAACGCGCTGATATTCAAAAAAAAAAAAAATAAATAATAATAATAATAATAATAATAAATTATACTTTTAACTTATTGAATTTCTAGCTACAAGGTAGCACGATCTGAGACGTACTGGCCAATAATCAATCGTATTAAGGACCTTATTCATCAGGAAGCTGTCGACAGCCTCAATATTTTGGTCTACTCATCACCATTCCCTCTAAAACGGACAACTTGTAATACAAGGAGTTGAGATCCGGACTACCAGCTGGCCAATCAACCGGTGATATGAAGTCGGGTACATTTTTTAACCACTCTTAAGTAGTTTTCGCTAGCTTTTGGGCTAGAGCAGAAACTTGTTGGAATGTCCAGTGCTTTTTTTGCAAACATTGTTCAGCTAAGCGAATTAACGACGTCTTCCAAAACAGTGTTTTGGTAAACTTTCGCCGAAGTCTTGACGTCTTTTCACAAAAATAGAGGTTGCTTATGCCATTATGGCTCACTCCACACCATACAAATACATTTGCAGGGTGATGGCCTTTTTCAACCTTTGGAATATGTTCTGAAGTTTCTTTTGATGTCCGAGCATACACTCGATCCTCTTGCTTATTAAAAGTTTCTTCGACGGTATAAATTTTATTGCCGGTGAACAGAATTTGCCTGTGAGCATTTTGAGCGTACCGCCCTAAGAGAGTTTTTGATGTATCAGTATGAAGTATCAAGTATCACCGTGAAATTGTTGGCAGCTGAATTAAAAGGAGGTCATACCAGCTTGGTTGGCGATGAACGTTTGGGACTAAAACCACTGACGATAACATCGTTCAAGTTCACCAAATCGGCCAAAAAGCATTTTTCTCATATATTGAATCAAGGTCCAGGTATGAGAAATCTGACGGCGCGTTCGTTGCCGAGTTTACTTACTTCGGACCAAAAACGTATACAAATGACTACTTATCGTAGAGAATCCACTCTTCATCACATGTCAGTAGCGTGTGCAGATCATGAAGAACCCAGTTGGGGAATATTTTTATTTTTCCAAGCGCTTGTAAGTGACGGGAAACAGTCGAAGAGCAAAGTCCCTTACAGTTTGGCGAGGGAGAGATTCCACTACAGATCGCAGCTCATCGTTGTCGATGGTTGGTATTCAAGAGTGATATCCCCCGGTCGCAATTTTTCGAACTATCTCTGTAGGGTTCTTTCATTTACTGTACTGTACTGTAGGTCCAAACTCTGTGTTGATATTTTGACTGACTCCACTGTCAAGAAAAGGAAATCGTTTTTGGTTAATATGTAAGGTCTTCTACTTGGTTAACCTGTCCTATCACTTTGAGGTCTAGAATCGAATTAATGCTATTTGAATACGGAGGAATACATCTACTATGAAAATCAATAACGATTAGCCTTCTTCGCAGCGGTTTTTAATATGAAAATCCCATCAAACTTCACATTAACCCGAAATATAACATTACATGAGCAAGTCTGACGATATCATGGATAGATGAGACATAGCATCCATGTAAGTATGCATTTTACTCACGTTCAAAGACAAATGATTACTTTCGTGGTCGAATCCATGTAGAATTTAGATGAGTAGGCAAATCAGTTGTCAGCAGCCAGTTTACCGCTGCATACTTTGACTATGATTAGCCCAACAACATAAAAGTGGCGGTTAGAATCAGACGATAAAAGATGATGAATGAAGCTTCAACTTCCATTCTAGATGGAACATATCATATTACTGCCAAATTCTGAAACACAATCCTACTTTACTAATCAAGTTATGAAAGTAATATTCTTTATTAATAGAAAGTGAAGACAAATTCAACGCACGATATCACCTTTCAAACTGACCATGATTCCAGTTCAGCATCTACTTTAGAGATACGTTCCTACAGGATGTATAAGATATATGTTTTATTACGTACTTTAATGTTAAGAAGAAGAATTCGAATGCATTAAAATGCCGTTTGTATACCATTTTTCATGGTCGTGAATTTCATAGCGGATACTCGTATTCTCTTTTAGTTCCGTAACAGACCGCAGATTATTAGCGTAGACATATGAGTTTAGTCTGGAATCTTGGTGGCCATTGAGCATTTCCAAATCCGCTGATTAGTTTTCGTGGGAAATGGTCACGCAACGAATTCATGGAGGTTCTAATGACATGCTGAGTCATACCACGTGTGTGAATAGCAGAATAAATGCTCTTGCAAATTAGTTAAAAAATAATCTGTGATCATGCGTCCATTTTTTGTCGCTGCTCACATAAATTTTCAAAAAAAAAGGTCCCGATGATTCCGTTCTTTGATAAGGTTCAATAAATACTAACTCTTGGGCAATGTAAAAACCGTTGAAGTTCGAGTCACAGATATCTTTTCCGTGGAAACCAGCAATGACGTCGTTGGCCTGAAATATGCAAATAATCACAGTTCGAAATCTCACCAACATTGTTTTACAAAAGTTTTTTCATAAATTAAATATATTTTCGTTAAGTTATACTAACTAGTTTTTGGGAATCGCAAAAGCACCGTTGTTCCACATCCCGAATATTTTCGGATCTCCTTGATATTCTACTGAGCCCTGGTTGAGGGCCGATTTAAATAAAAGGTTAGCCCATCGCTCATATTTACATTTTAAAACTTAAATCTGCTACCGGACACGCTATATCAAAAAACCACTCCTCATTGCATTTTCTTAACTTGGTTCTATTTGTATTTTTTTTAGCAGCCTTAGACAGATACTTTGCGAGTTGATTATCCTATTTTGTAAACTTCTTATCTAACAGATTTTCTGCTCCAAGTTTACATTCAAAACACGAACACTAAACTATAAAAAATCTTAATATATCTCAAGTCTAAGAAAAGAAGTTTAGTACAATTCTAATATGTACAATAACAAACAAAAAAAGTTGATTAATTCATGCCACTGAAAATTAGAAAAAAAAAAATTATCATAGAAACAGCAAAATTATTAATTTTTAGATTTTATTCATCTTTTTTTCGAAAAAAAAAAAACTAAACAAAAATTAATGAGAAAAAAATTTATAATAAATCCAATTGCATAGCAAAAATTATTATTGAAATGAAAACAACTCTGCTGTTAACAACTAAATTACAGAAGAAAAAACTCAAAGCAACAAAGAAAAAAAAAAAAAAAAAAGTTCAGAAATAGGAAAAGGTTTTTAAATATCTACCTTGTGTAGGCGTTAGATGACCTGTGGACGATGGTCTAGACGTTGACATAACTAGATGTTGCTGTGGATGATTTAGTACACTTAAATTTGTCGCTGAATTATGTCCATTATTGCCACTACTACTGGTACTGGGACCTCCGCCTCCACCACCAGCTATCACTGCTGCTGTATTCATAGTAGTAATCGAAATGGCACCACTTGAGGATTGTCTCAAAAGTGAACAAGAGTGTTGCTGATCTTGTTGCTGCTGACTGGATGAATGTCCTCCTTGACCGGCTGATAAATCTCTGGGCGGTGACACTGGTTCAGATTTCACCTTAATTGATATTGGTGATGTGGCGGGTGGTGGAGTACTATTCGATACAGCTAAATGTGGTAAGCTAAAAGTAAGAATGGAATGATTAAGCACGAATTGAAGGAATAGTTTCAAAGTGAATATTGAACAAACCAAGGGTGTTGTACTAAGTTCTGATGGGTGGTCCACGATGACAGGCTCATCACATCTGAGGAACTCATTGAAAAATCTTGCGGAAACGAATAACTAGTCAGCGCTGGTATTGGGGTCTGTAGAGTTACCACAGGCGTATTGAGTGATGTGTGGTTATGCCGTTGCTGGAATAAAAACCAATTTCAACAATATTCGTATTTCAACAATTTATTTTTTTTTTTTTTTTAAATGCTGGTAGTTTTCTTTTTGTAGTACTCACGTCTGAATAGCCTATGTCATCTGGGGCTGACATGTTTTGAGCAATTGTTGGTGTTGGTATGACTACACGTAGATTGGAAGCTCGCCCATTTTGTCCACCCGGTGATTGTTGTTTGTGTGCTATATGATGAGATGCTAATTAAAGGAAAAAAACAAACAAAACTGTTCAATTGGTTGTCTTTAAACGGATTACACAATCATGCAGCGATGTTAAGAAGAGTTAATGGTTGTAAGTAGGAAAGGAAAAATAAAACTAGGAATCCAAATAAAAATATGATTTCAATTTTGAATTCAAAAATTAGAAAGAGTTAAAATCAGTGAGTAATTTTGATTGTGATTTTTACTTGGGGCTCAACATTTAGATGCTTCAAATAGGGATTCACGATAAATCAAAATTGTATTATTTGGTTCATTAGTTGGGCCTGTTAAAGCATATCTTCCTAGGTCTACGTAAAGAATTACATGTGCAAATAATATTCGCCGTTGTCCTAAAAAATGAATACTAAACCTCGTTGATTAAAGAAACAAAAGTGCATTAGACGCATTTTTTAGGGAGCATTTTGGCAAATCTACTCGAAATAAGTCTCGCCTCGTCTCGTCTGAATCTGACGGACATGAGATTTGACATTTTCTAAAATCTATCTCAAATTTGAAGAAGAGATATAATGATAATATGTAAAGATTTACGGACATGTTAGAGTGAAAAAACACCACCAATCGCATAACTGGTTTTTGGGAGAACAGAGTTATACTAGGGATATTACCATCAAAATAGAGTGCAACGGAACCTCCTGCATTAGGCGCAACAACATGTTATGGATTGCCATTGGAATTGTGATTTAATAAGCACAACGAATTTGAGCTTTGAAGGGTAGGCAAGATGTGTTTTGTTTCTTTTCTTCTAGAGCAACAAATTTGTGGTAGACTCCGACTGTTGCCTCACCTAAATCCAATCACAACCTTAGATTCTACTTAGATTACTTAGACTAATATACCATATATATGAGGTATCAAGAACTTGTATCATAACTCAGTGACGGATGTTAAGGCGATGCAAGTAAGGTGTCCAAGGGTGATGAATAAATAAAAATGATGTTGGATGCACCGATGATAAACATGATGTTATGGTAATGATGACAGGCTTCATCACAATTCAACCGTCCGCGACGACCGATGGTGTAAAGTTCATCACATTTTGGATGTACCACAGCTATTCAGATACACAATCTCTCCAGATCAGTGAAGTTTCTTGCATATACTGACGATAATGACGTTTTTTTTTTTTTTAAGAACTTAACACTCTAGTTGGCATGAGTACACTTATAATGCGTCAGCACATGTGAAGATTTATGTTATATTGGTAGTAAAAATACAGCGGACTCTCAATGAAGCATTTGCAAGCATCAAGAATGATGGAACTAAGATGGGTTTGATAGTGAACGGGAACGACGAAACTAAATGAATACATGTCGATAAAAAAAATACAAGACTTGTACTTGGACAAAATCACCATCAAAAACCATAACTTTGAGGTAAAAAGAGGTTAATTAATCTATTATGCTCCGTAGTTAACTCTGAAAACAACATCAGCATAGATACGAAACGAGAATTATACTTGTCTATCCCCCTAAAATTGAGTAGACAAATCCTATCAAAAGTGATCAAAACTTTATGTAAAGCCCTTGTCATTAATGTTCTGCTTTATGGTGCAGGAGCCTTATACGAGGGCTGTTTGATGAGTACCCGGATTGGAAGATAGATGGCACTACTGAGGATTCATTTACTTTAACCCCTTTTAACTCGCCTGTCAAAATTTGGTGACAATCCAACGCTTAGTTTTGTCTTGACACTTTTTGCGACCATGGAAAACGAGCAGTATCACTCCGTGATCCGATTCTTGTTTTTGAGTGGCAAAACCTGCAAGGAAATCAAACCTATTCTCAATGGTGTGTCACCTTCCCGTACAACCGTTTACTATTAATTTACCAAAAACGGTTACCACAGAGAAAACCGTGGACAAAATCTATAATCTCGTATTGGCGAATCGCCGAGTGAAAATTCGCGAGTTGGCTAAGATAGCAGGCATCTTAATTGAACGGGTAAACTATATTCTGCACTAGATTTAGTGCATGAGAAAGATGTCCGCGCGATGGATGCCACGTTTGCTCATACCAGGAACAAGCGTAATCGTTTCTGCGTCGTTTCGTAACAGTCAATGAGACATAGATTGTACAATCGAAACAATGGGTTTTACTCGATGAACGTGCTCCAAAGAAGGCGAAAACCGTGCCATCGGCCGGAGAGGTGATGGCCATCGTTTTTTGGGACACGCGAGGTGTGATCCACGTTAAATATTTAGAGAAAGAAAAAACAATCACAGGAACATACTACGTCGATTTATTGGGCTGATTCAACGCCGATTTGAAGAAAAAACGACCTTGCTCTTCCATTACGGTAACGCACCAGCTCACACCTCCACAGTCGCCACAGCCAAATTGATCGAATTGCACTACCAATTGTTTCTCAATCCTCGGTATTCTTCGGATTTGGCTTCCTGCGATTTATTTTTGTTCCCAAACCTTAAAAGACCACTGGCCGGAAAGAAGTACGGGTCGAACGAGTAAGTCATCACCGCCAACAAAAGTCATACTACACAAAGAGGTTAAAAAGTTGCAGCACCACTGGGAAAAGTGTATCGAGTGAAAAATTGTCAGAACCTAAAAAAGTTGCGTTGTCAATTCTATTCCGTGTATTCATCAAACAGCCCTCGTTGTACCTAGTCGGCGTGATTATTTCCATGAGTTGGGCTATAAAGCCTTTCCAAGCCCCCAGTAAATACTTCCTGCTTTGAAACCTAAAGAAATAGCTCGGCGGAAAAAATTTTGCTCAACCGACAAAATCTGCGATCAAATAAACGCCTATTCCGAGAAACCCGATACATCTAATTATTTGGAAAGGATCAATCAGTTAAAGAAATGTTAGATGAAGTGTATTGAGTTCAAAAGTAGGCAATGTTGAGAAATAAAAAGGTCGCTCATTCAAAAAGTCAAAGATAGACCTTGCTGAAGAATTAGAGGTGTCTTCGCTCATAAGAACTTATTTGGACACCCAATTTAGGACACACCCTATATGTTATGCTATAATCGGTTAAAAAATCTTAAGAACCTATTCGAAATAAAGTTAGTGGTTGAGGACACTGCATTTCTAAAGGGAGAAAAGTAAAACCATAGATTGCAAATCATCTATCTAGCTACAGGCATTCTGAAACGAAGGTATCTCTGTTCATGCAATAACTGTGAGTGGAGTTAAATTGTTAAAATAAGGACAACTGAAACATCTACGAATGCTAGATTTAAAATCAATTTTATCACGATATATACACTTTTTTTCATGTCAACTTTTTTACTATATAAAATTTGTATACAATAGTATTTTTGTTAAGGTTTTTCTTTATTTATTGTTTTTTTTTTTCTGTTGTTTTCATATTGCAAGGAGGGAATTTGGAGGGACAAAACTACCACTACCATGCTTACATTTATTATGACTTTGCCCACCTATACCAGGACTTGGCCCCGGACTTGGGGATCCACCAAGTGGTGAATGCGAATGAGGATAACCATTGGACATCTCCAGCATTGATGCAGATGGATATACTGTGAATTTGAATAAAACAAGTGCAAAAAAAAAAAAAATATAACAAAAAATCCTGTTTCAACTTTAGGCTTTAGCTTCAAAAAACATTTTTCTTTCACACACACAAGTTAGAAAAAAATAAAATAAATAAATAAATAAATAAGAAAGAACAAAAAAAAAAAAAAAAAAATAGAAAGTATAAGAGAAAAAAAAAAACTATTCCTTTCAAGGATTAATTAAGGAGATTAGTAAAAAATTTCGAAAAGATCAAATCGTTCTTTGTATCTTTTAAAGTTTAAGGCTTTCCTCAAAATTAATCCAAAACTTAAGAACACACAAAAAAAAACACATTTTGTATACCAAACATGGGATAAGTATGAATGTGAATAAAAAATGAAAACAAAAATCAAAAAATAAAAAATAAAAATAAAATAAAAAGAATAACAATACGAAACACAAATAATAGATGATGAAGAAGAAAGAAAACTAACTTATCAATGACATCCCACCTGAATCCGTTTCCGAACTCGATGGTCTTGGGCTGATATTCGTTTGTGACATCTGTGGGCTGGCCTGCAGCATTGCTCCCCCATAGCTATCTGCTACGGGCATCGTAACCGGTAACGTATAATTCGAACTAGTCACATTACGAGCTCCGCCAGCCATTTGAGTACGTTGCATCACTAATTGAAAGTCCTCCTCGATTTTATTGTATTTAGCTTCGGTCCTGGGGGTTAGAGTGTAGTCGGCTTCTTGTTCGGGTGAATCCGGTGACATGACGCCATTCTTATTTTCCTTCTTTATAAGTACCTGCAAGTGTCAGTGGACAGAGCTCACAACGTAATGGTGTAGGTTTCTTAAAAACTAAGCGCGCTCTCAAATTACAATATATTTTAACCTATTGTAGTTACTTTCTGGTTAGTTATTATTAAAAAAACACAAAAATTAAAAAGAAAAAAAAAAAACTATTTCGTTTCGTGGTGGTAGGTTTTCTCAAATACTTAGAAGCAACAATGTGAGGCTTTGAAAATTTGCAGATTTTCTGTTTATTATTTCAAAAATATAATTTAATAAATAAATTCTCAAAAGACAAAACAAAAATAAAAAAAAGCTGAAAAAACTGGTTAGTATGGTGATTTGTGTTTCTATCGACTTAAAACTGATTGCATTGGACCTTTGTCTACTTCCATAACATAACCTCAACAGCATTGCATAAGTCTAAGCTAATCCCGCAGAATATAACCCATACACGACGTAACACGTGGTGGGTGGAGGGTAGGGGGAATCCACCCCATCCATCTAACCGTCCAATTGGTGGTAATTTGTTATGCAGAAAGTTCAACGAGGTGAACAGCACACCAGCGCTGCAACACAAAACTGTCCTCTGTTTACATATGTATATTCAAGCGGGATCAACGGGCAGCAGACCCTCACTTAAGTAAGACTTGTTATGAATAAGAAAAAAAATTCAAAACCAAATGGTTCGATAAAAATCAAGAAAGGGGCAAGTTGTACAAAAATTCCTTTGAACAACAAAGTCGTTTGCCATTTCGCTTTGTCAGTTTCAAAGTTTGAGGTCTGACAAAATCCAAAAAAAAATTAAAATATTAATTTCATAAAGCATCAAAGTTTAAGGCCGGTTGAAGGTAGGACAGGCATGAGAAACATTTCAATAGCACATTCCGATGTATTCTCTTATGATGCTGGGTGCGATTGTTGCTTTGAGATTTTTAGTTCCCTCCAGACTCCACTACGTATAGAGATGAACTTTATGAGCGATATGAATTTATTGTTATGGATTTATGGAAACAAAATGAAAGCTGGGGGCCTAGACTGCAAGTTACTAAGAAGGGAATTCACTGAATTTTCAAAACACGGACTGGACCAGTAGTAACTTTCATCTTTATGACGGTCTTGTCTGGGAAATTTCTGCTTTCTGACATCTCTCGGGCAACTTCACAAAACTTCTCATATTTCTCTGCACGAAACTTATTAATGTGCTGTTTAATTATTTATTTTTAAGGAGTTTTACAAGGAGTGAAATAAGTGGCGCAAGATATGGGCTATACGGTTGCAAGCTGCGACAATTTTTGCCATGTGCATTGTAGTGGTAAGACCCCACACCCTTACGATTGATCAGCTCCAGACATTCTGTGAGATACCATCACTTAATTTTTGTAGCTGCTCACAGTAGGCATCGGAATTAATCGTTTCGTTTTTTGCAAGCAGCTCACTAAACACTGGACCCTTCCAATCCCATCACACTGACAGCATCACCTTCTTTTCATGGATGTCCGGCTTTGCATGCCTTTCCGATGATTCATCTCAACTACTCTTTTTCTTTGGCTGATATGATTGTGGACAATCCATTGTCCGTCGCCCGTGATCATACGCTTCAAGAATGAATTGCTGTCTTCGTGTGTGGGGAATTGATCACAGACGTTTATGAATTTCTTTCAACTCATGCGGTACCCAAATACCATATCGAGTTTCTTTACGAAGCCAAGTGATTTCAAGGGCTATAAACGCTTCCCATTGACACTATTAGAGCGGTAGCAAGCCTAACAACAGTTGAATTCTTATTTATTTGCAACAATGCGTTGATTTTATCGGCATAAATCTAGGGTAAGGAGGCCTTCCCTAGCGTTGTGAGCCTTCAACTGAAAAATCACCATCACGGAATCGGGCGAACCAGTTCTGGCACTGATACATTTCTGTCATAAATTTTTAAATAACTTTTCCTTGCCTCAGTTGCTTTCTTGCAAACACAAAACTCGACAAAACAGCGCCAACTTTTATTTTTTATTTTTAGGTAAAGTGTCATCAACAAAACGCGCGCAAACATTTGACGTATATGTCATGTTCAGTTACATATAAACACGGAACTTATGGTGCAACTTTGAGCTTCGTCAAATTTTGCTCACTTTTTTGATTGAAGTGGTAGAATTCGGAAATACGAGTAAATGCTGTTTGAATCAAAAAGTTTTAATTACCATAAAAAATGAATTATGACATTATGTTTTCAGCACGACTTAGCCTTTGAGTTCTATTTTGGGCCACTCTCTCGAGCATTTGAAATTATAGGCCATACCTATCGGCCAAAGGTTTTACTTGCACAAGTAGTAATCGGCAGCCAATTCACTGGTCCACTTCGCAATGTCTTATTAGAACCACGGATTATTCTCTGGCAATGATGCCACCAGCAGATTTAACACCATACCAGTTAAAAGTCAGAAGTTTTTTCCGGATTTACCTCATTTTTGCTTGTTCAGACCCGAAGGGAGCCACATCACTGAGCTGGTCAAAAGCCTAATCTACGAAATCCCGTCGCAAGCCATGGTCTAGTGGCCGTAAGCTCGTAATCTGTGGTCGTTACACTAAATTTTACACAAAGTCGACGAAAAAACGACAAACTATTGTAATTGATGCCTCACGCACTGCGGCCACAATTTCTTCTAAACGCGAATTGACAACGTTTCTCTCCGCAGCAAATTCGATCAGCTTCTTTCCTTCTTCCAAATGCATTTTTATTCATTAAAAATTCCTTAGTGCTGGACAAAAAATGCTTAGTTAACTTCATGGCTTCATTCTAAGCCACGTCCCACTCTAACACACTCTAAGCCGTGGTGTAGTGGTATATGCATAGACTCCTCAAGCAGAGGGTCGCGGGTTCGAATCCCGTGCGATTCAAATCTCTGAAAAAGTCTTTTCATAGAATTTGTATGAAGTTATATGAAAATCCTGTCGGCGTCAACTCTGACATGAAGGCATAACACTGACGTTGGAGTGGTTGCTGGCTTGGTATATGTAACGAACTAACCACTAGCACATACTACGACCCACTGGTTGAGGATGCACTGGCTCCAGTTTGACAACCACCTCTGAGAAAAATATCGAAACCTAACACCTGAGTTTCAAAACTACTACACCACCCGCCCGCGCTTTAGAGAAAAGCCTGTAAAAAGGTATTCATATCTCCTTGGTGCGCGCGCGCGATTATATATAAAAAAAAAATTATACACATTTCCTGCAAGGGTTCAACAATGATATTGTGTATCGAGTGACGGGGGACCACGCAAACGCAGGCGCGCTTTCCTAGTTACCTTTGCGGTACGTATGCGGACAAAGTTACACACTACCAATTGCAGCAAATAGATACCATTCTCGTTATCCAAAAACAAATTGCAGAGGAGACTAGCAGACTAAAGGAAGTGTAGAACAGTTTATTGTTGGGAAGGAAATTAATCAACGCCGACTACCAATTTTCTTTCACTAATGGCACTATGTAATATCAGATCAATTACTCGAAGCTTAAGAAAATTAATATTGGATGAGTTGCACAGTCCTCATGCTGGAATCGCTTGGATTGCAAAAGTGTTTAATTCTAATTATCAAAAGGGGTCCAACATCAATTGGAATATCCATCTACTGTAAGGTTACATGTTGCCTTTCTGATAGTGGTTGATTCGCATTCAAAGTGTCCTGAAATTTTTCAAATGAAAAATACTCGAATAAAAGCAGCACCGACAACAGAAATTTTAGGTGATCTTTTCGCCCGATATAGCCTACCATTGAGGTTTGTCAGTGACAATGGGCCCTTATTAACCTCTGGGGAACTTCGAAGCGTCATAAAAGGAAACGGAATTAATCATAAATGCACTGCTTCATACCAGAATTTTCTATGAATGGTCAAGCTGAATGTTTTGTTTAAAATATGAGAGTAGTATTGCTTATAATATTGTACGTTTAATACGTGCAAATACTGCCGAGATGATAAAGGAGAAGCTGATTGGCCCATATTATTCGGGGGATAAATTTCAAAAAAGAAACTACACCAGTAAGGACAAAAAATAATAATCTGGAAAAATTTTGCGCCGAGATGGATTTCTTCATTATTTTATCGATGTCCATGGATGGTTTTTGAGAAGGTCTGCATCAGATACCAAAGGGCAACATAGATTCCTCCAAAGAAGCTTGATAGGGAAATCCCTTCTTCGAAAGTCTGACCTGTAAATAATGATCCAAACACGATTGATCCAATACAAACAGCTTAAGACGAGTCTCTTCCGATGTGCCAACATCCAGGTACTGGGCTCTTTACCCATATGCCAACGAAGTGAAGAGTTAGTTCAACCTTAAGGGAAACACAAAATGAAAACGAAGATACAGATAAAAAAGCACACATTCGAAAAAGCCATCGAATCAGGAAACCGGTGGAGCGGTTGGAATATTCTCAATTTAGAGTGTAGGACTGTTATATTGTATATTGATGAACTCTTGACTAAGCCACCAATTTACTCCAACGCACCCTAGAATGAATTTCAGAGATTTCAATTTGACAAATTCCCTGCTGTCAAAAATGTCTTATGATTCCTTTGCCGTGCTTGCTAACCTTCAAACCTTTAGGTCGCATTTTTCCACCATGGATTTAATAATAAAAGGATTTGAAATTAATAAATGAATTGTTTTAGATGGAAAGTAATTCTATTTTGCCATATTCCCGAAAACTTAACAAGTAGGTCCTGAAACTTGGATTCAGCTTAATTGGAAGAGGTTGACCCCATAGTGAGAGCAATGCGGTGGTTGTGTTTTAAGTCTAAATGGAAATCGATTCGACTTTGTAGGTTGTTCTGCAATTGTAGCATATATAGGGTGTTATGACCCTTAGATTTGCTGGCATTTAAATGGACCTCATCTTTCACCAAAGGAGAAGTTTACGCCAACACATGACTTTGGTGTCTACGATCAACGACATCGATTAAATGCCATTTTAATCGGATTTGTGATGACACATCGTTGCCTCAAGCCGTCAAGGTAGGTTCCTATAATTCGTTCAATTTCGGCAGATAGTCCTAAGTGCCAAAAATCGTTACGAAGGTTAAGTAGCGACGTAGAGTGATTTAAAAACTTGGAAGACTGCAACCATGGAATCGACAAATGTCGACTATGTTGTACAATCAAAATATCTCATTTAAGTTTATTCGTCCTTGGATACTTAGCTGTCTCTTGATATTATTTTGATTAATGGACAAAACACTTGTTCAATAGAAACACAAATCCCAATAAAAATAAAAATAATAAAAAAAAAGATAAACACAAAACAAAATATAACATAAGCTTTAAAAATAGTTCTCTGAACTTTGAAAAATAAAAATTTCAATTAAAAAAAAAATCCTCTTGATGTGTGTTAAATATTTTTTTTTTTATAATTTTCATTGCCAACACATTGCCGCTCAACATAATGTACCTCTATTATGTTCTTGTTGGTCAGCGACTCATGTGGTTCATTATATTCCGTATATTTGAGCAGGACCTTATCCATATCCGTGCTGGCATATTGATACAATTTATTACTGGATGAGAAGATAATTAAAGCGATTTCACAGTCACACAGTACCGACAGCTCGTATGCCTTCTTCATCACACCGAATTTACGTTTGTTAAAGGTCACCTGAAAAGAAACAACCAACGATATAGTATTAATTCACCAATTTAAAGTACAAAAGATACTCAGATACTGTCGTGGAGACAATTATACGAGTACGATTCAAACAAAAACAATCTCATTAAAAATTCCTCGAATTTCGCTCAAGTTAAATTTCACTAATTATATTTTTACGCTTTTAACAATACTGTATTCGTATGTGTGTATTTCTATCTGACGCAATTGTGTAAAGTTATCGATAAAGATTAGGAGAGGAGGACTGCTGTTCAATTCTTAGGTGTACACCTTTCTCTACCACCAATAGTCTTATACACTTGAGTTCATTAGGAAACAGTGAGCGCCCCCAAGCGCTAAACTTTCTCAATTAAAACTAATATCGAGCGATTGAATTGCATCCTGCTGCGCGTGGGTGAATGGGTCTGTGAGCCTGTGAGTCAATCAGTCAGTGAGTATGTGGTGGTGTAAGAGTATGAGTATTTCAGCTCTAGGAGGCCTTTCGTTTTAGTTTTACGTTGATTCGTGGGTTGAACCTGAGAAGTACTCAATTGGATACAAGACTGACACAGAGTGCAGTAATTTAATCCTTTCAATTGCTAAAGGGTAGTAAAACCCTTCTTCCCTCCTCATAGGAAAAGCCGCCCGCACAGTTGGGAAATTCCGAATACTGAGTTCTGCTGATTCTAAAACAACTGGGTGTCCAAGTATCTGAATTTATGGTATGTACTTCACAATTCTCACTTGGTAGCCTGGCTAATGAAATTAAATCGACTTTGTTGCACTTTAGTGCTTGAGTTTGGATACTTTTTGTAGTGTCGATTTACGGATACTGACAATAATATGAGTAAATGAGCAGTTAGCAGTTGGAAAATTGATCTGAAAAAGGAATATCCCCTGTGGGAGTGATTTATTTATTTTTTTTCTTTGATAGAAACTTTACTTCTTTTTCTTTTCATTAAAATGAAAAGGAAACTAATTAAAGGGCAAATATTGTTACATCCTGCAAGTGGAAAAATGAGATGTTTTCCATTTAATGAGTTCGTGGAAAAGTACGTTTTGTGTTCAATTTGCAGAGGCAGTTTACAGGATTTTTTCTTATTTTTAGGTGGAATCAACTTCTTATGTTTAAAGCACTTTATGAGCGGCATTCTTAAACACCAAGTTTACTTACACAATTTACAGGTATTTTTTACAGCTGTAGAAGATGCTTCATTGTACTATAAATGAAATTAAAGCGCAAAGGGTTGTTGGTGAACTTTTGTCTTCGCAAAGATGGAATATGAGTGGAATATTCGAAAATGTTTTACTCTATTTGGAAAAAATTTAAATATAATATGAACACGCTTTAAAGGGTAGGTGATGGATCACTATTAGTCACCTGATAGATTCCTGATATTCTCACAATGGAGGAAGAAGTGTAAAAAGGAAAATCCCACGGTGAACTGTGAAATCTTGAAATAGTACTTGGAGAAAATAGTGCGTGCGTAAGTCTTTTTTTTTTCTATTTCTTATTTCGAGGAAATTTTTGTTCCAAAATTCGCGTTCCGTGCGCTAAACTTATAGAGCACTACGCCCAATGGTCCATCTGAGCAGCTTATACGAAATACTATGGATCGATTTATGTCTAACGTATACTCTTATGGATAATATTCATCCAACACGAGCTCATACTGTGCGTACCGAAGAAGTCATCGCCTCTGTAAAATTGAATGTGACCGATATGGCGGCGTTCCCAGCAAATTAGCCTTTGCCCGCCCACTTCAAGGAAGATTTTGAGGAAAGATCTTCGCCTATAACCGTATTAGATCAAACTGGTGCAGCAATTAAAGCCAATGGACCATCGTTTGCGTCGTACGTTCGGTGAATGGGTTGAAACGATAATGAGACGTATGCATAATGCATAATTGCCCCATTTTTTATTTTATTTTTTTAAATCTGAGGATGACGCCAACATTACCGTGAATGGCGAGCACTTAAGCTAACGATTTTTTTGTTTCCCTGTATCAACAGCGCAACATGCCATACAGAAGATCGAACCATCACTTTATTGGGACAAGCATTTGGTGAGCGAATCATTTAAATCAACTTGTCAATTGGCCACCTAGGACATGTGTTTGGGCTCCTTTCGACTACTTTTTTAAAAGGGGTATGCCAAGTCACTCATGTATGCTAATAAACCAGCTACAATTGATGACTTAGAAGTCAACCTTCGGTACGTTATTGCCAAAATAAGGCGGGCTAAGTTGGAAAAAATGGTACAAAATAGGACCGATGAGATAACCTACATAAGACGCAGCCGCGGTGGCCAAATATAGAAAATTGTTTTCAGGCACTAAATGCCATAGCATTTTTGACCTAATAAAGTCAAAATATTGGTCATTTCATTCATTTTTCTATGTTTTATTTTTAATAAAAGCTCTGAAGCTCTAAAACAAACAACCGATATATTACTATAGTAATTCAGCAATCTAAAAGGTATGCGCTGGCCGTCGCATCTATTGGCAAATAAAATTATTTCGTAAATTTCAATTATAAATAATTTAAAAAAATGCAAGTGGTATAACTAAACAAATGCAAATTCTAAATTAATTAAATTTAAAGCTTTCCGAAATTATTTGTTGTCTATCGTATATTAGAGCCCTTCTTTACAGTACGCAGAAAGGGCATCCCAATCTGCGTTACCATTAAGGATACCCTTATTATCTTATCTCCTTCAATATAGGGCCAACTGATATGTACTGAAAAATATCCTCTCGTACTTCAAGATTGCAGATTATTGGTAGATCATCCCTATGTAGCATATAATTAAGTTTAAAGAGTACTCCTCTAGCCTTAAAGATCATTGCAATACGCCCGATGCTGCTGATATCTTTGGAGAAGTCCCTCTCTTTTAAATTGAGGTTTAGCTGGCTGTAGTAAGCCTTAAAAAATTCCGAATTAGCTCATTCTATAAATTGTTCCCTTCACTAAATGTTCAGAACTCGTATGAAAGTATACATGTTATCCGTCCAAGAGCTGCACGTTCAAATTGATAATTTTACGATGGACGTAAGGCACACCGGACAGCCAACATTGACTCGGAACACCACCTTGTTGCAGCCAAGGTGTGAATGTGGATTTTCCAAGCGACACAACAAATAACTACTGTGAGAATATGTAACGTAGAAAAGCTGCAATTGAAAGAAACCACCCGAATCTTCGGCGAACGTGTATCTCATAATCTTCCAACAACGCCTATGACAAAGCTTCCAACATGCTATCAGAGACGCTGCAACTGATGTGTTCTTGTTCTTGTTCATGAAATCTCTGGTTTGAACAAGAATGTCGTCAATCACATGCAGCTAAACAAGAAGCGTACAAAGCGGTGCTGCAACGGAGGACGAGAGCCGCTCGTGAACTCTACGACAGAAGAGACGGGAAGAACATGGGTTTCTTCAGAAGAAGAAAAGTTAATGAACGCTCGCCATGATATGACCAAATTGACAAATTTCTCCTTCACAACTTCGAGCTATGCATCGCTTGTATGGCATGCAGCGCCGTCTTGTTGAACCACAGCTAGGATATATCAATGTTGTCGAGCTCCGTCCACAGAAAGTTGGGTAACATCGCTTTTTATCTGAGACTATTGACGATAACGGTGTCTCATTTCTCACTTCGAGAAAAATAAGATCCGATGATAATGTGGATGCATTGATGCCTGGCCAAACAACACTTGTGGATTGTGTTCGATCTAATAACCGCAATTTTGCTGGTTGATATAGATGTTATATAGATGTAAGGATCGTAAGACGATCCATAATGAAATGGCAAACCTTACTGAATATTTTGACAGCTGGATAAAAGTGGTAGCATTGAGTTGCTGAAACATAGTTATAAGCTAAGACCTAACAAATCAGCTGAACCTAACGGCTGACCGATCCAGGCATTCACAGCTGCTGGCGATGACTTTGTAGAGGGCATGCATCAACTCATTTCCCAAATTTGTTTAGAAG
Source organism: Volucella inanis (assembly GCA_907269105.1). Classification (NCBI taxonomy): domain Eukaryota; kingdom Metazoa; phylum Arthropoda; class Insecta; order Diptera; family Syrphidae; genus Volucella; species Volucella inanis. Next base: position 155,206,283 of record OU026155.1, read on the forward strand.
ACTATATGCCTGATGAATGGAATCTTAGCACCGTTTGTCCGATCCACAAAAAGGAGACTTCCTAAAATGCTCCACCTATGGGGGTATGTCTTCTCAACTTCGGATACAAGATCTTATCCGCCATATTGTGTCTGAACGTCTGAAACCCGTCAGATTAGAAAAGTCCACAATCGACCAAATCTTCAAACTCCGGCTGATCCTGTAAAAAAACTCAAGAAGTCCAAGTCGATACATACCATCTTTTCACTTATTTTAAGGCCGCATATGACAACATTTTGAGCTATATAGAACTATGTCTAGTTCTGGCATCTTGCCAAGCTCGTACGGCTGTGCAGAATGACGATTAAGAACGCTCGGTAACAACTTAACGGGGGGCTTTGATGTCGAAAATGGTTCAAGACAATGTGACGCGCTGACATACGACTCGTTAACATCATGCTTGAGAGAAGTGTGTTGAACTCACAAGCGAACACTGGAGGCACAAACTCAGCAAGCTCTCACCAGGCGTTCGTTAAAATTGAAACAGAAGCTATCAAAATGGGTTTAGGTCGAAACCATGAACCATATATCCTGTCAACATCGACGATTTAAACAGAACGTCACAATGGACTGCTATATGATAAGAGGAATTAAGGGACTTTGTCTACCTTGGATCTGCTATAAATTAAGCTAATTGGGCCTAACAAGGCAATTGAGTAGTAAGCCTCTTATCGAAAAACTAAGGAGACTCTATATAAGACTTTGACAATCCCATTCTTAGAGGCATGATCTCTATCGAAAGCGGAAGAAGACATCCTTAGTCGTTTCGAGAGAAAAACTCCTAGAACAATATTCAATCCCATTGGCGTTGACATCCTTTGGAGGAGAAGATTCAACGACGATCTATACGAACAGTAGAGCGACATCGACCTAGTCAGAAAGCTACGCATCAGCCGCCTTAGATGGCTAGGAGATGTAAAGCGATTGCACACCAATGCTCCGGCCCGTAGAGTCTTAGGGGTCTTAGAGCCCGAAGGGACAACGCAGTAGAGGCAGACCTCACCTTAGGTGGCGCACTTAAGTAGAAAGGGACCTCAACTGACTTGCAGTTGGAGATAGTTAGCTAAAAACCAGACTAATTGGAGAGGTTTGTTAGTTAGTTCACCCCAAAATCTATTTACTAAAAGCAAGACATTTTTGTCTCAATCTTAGATATGGAAAGCAATCCAAAGAATAGGTGGCCACTAAGACGAATGTAGATGGTTTGGCTACTTTCAAAAGTTTACCAATTTAAACCAGAAACTGTACTGCCACTAAACTCGAGTTCAGAGAGGTTATGTGCTCTCTAAAGTTTAGGAATGTTGGGTGATAATGGGCCAATGGCTAAAGATGCATATCCATAGAAAAGTGGTTACTTTGGCACACTTTCCTGAGCACAACCCCAGTTAAAGACCGTCTACTTAGATATTTGTGATTCCTTAACAACGTTTAATCCCCCCAAAGTGCTACAAAATCCTTTAAATTCTTCCATTAAATTTTCTTTAAATGTTGTTTCGCGCCAGTCAGTGTAGTCCGTACAAGCAGACAGAATTGATTTCCACATTCTCCAATTCCCACAATTAAAATCCTTGAAAATCACGACACAAACAAGATGACAAAAAATCACATTTCAATAAAAGTATCCACACTCATAAAAGAGAAATAAAAAATCAACTCACCTGTCTATTCCGTTCATCCGTGATCCGGGAAATTTGAATTTTTTTTCTACCCATGGCCGCAATTTTGACAATAAAATTTATCGCCTCTCACACAGTATGCTCAAATACTGTCGACCACAAACGCACGAGAAAATATTGAAATCACTAAAGTTTTCCGTTTTTTTTTGGTTTTTTTTTTTTTTGAATTTTAAAACAGTCAAATGCCGATAAACTGCCACCGAGAAAAGCAAAATGACATTCAAGGATAGAACAAGGTTTTGCGCTTAATTCCAATGGTCCCCCACAGAAACACACTAACACAGCAGCCAACCACCAGTTGAGCGGGTTTTTTTGTTTTTGTTTTTCTATTTTCTTCCTTGTAGTAGGTGTTTGTAACCCTTGGTGTGGGGTTTTATTACAAAAACAAATATATCTCTCTTCGATTCTCACTCTCTTTCCGTTTCTATGTATCTACGAGGTGAGCGGATACAATCATTATCCTGATTATTGATTATTAACGAGTGAACAAATAGCTGATTTGTAAAAGTTACAAGGACTCCGCCTGATTTGCTCTCCAATCGTTGTGTTTGCCTACAAATTGCCGTAAACAACAAACAAAATAATAAGTTGATGTATCTTTTCTTGTTTTTTTTTTTTTTTTTTTTTTTTTTTTTTTTTTTTTTTAATACATACATATATTGTATATATTTATTTATTTATTTATTTTTTGGCGGTCCTTCCGTTTTAAAGTGATTCGATTTACGTGGATGCTGTATCCTTGTTCCTTTTGAGAAGATTAATCTTTAAATATTGTATACACCTCCTGAGTGCTTCTTGTCCGTTTGATTGTGTATGTGGGTGTGATTTTTATTTGTGAAAAAGTGTAGAAACGATTTTTTGCTGTTGCTGTTGCTGTTGTTGGTTTTCTGTTAAGCTTTGGACGGCTTTTCCTGATTACATAACAGCTTCCTGATAGCTGGTGGCACTGAGTAAACTGGATAACTGGATACACTGATGTGTTGTGTTGTTGCCTAGGATTTTCACCTGAAAGGTACAAAAAAAAAAAATTAGAAATCTTTTGTTAAAGAAGATATCAGTATTAAATTTTGAGAAGGATAGCACTTTTGTTCAAGCTCATCGGAGCAGGTGATTAGATTTAAATCGAAACACATTGAGCGAAACCAGAGCGAAAGGTCGTCTTTGGTAATCGTTTAACCCAGTTTTTTTTTTTTTTATCCTTCCATTTTGTATCCAGAAATAATAGGATCATGGAGGGGTTAATCAATTTTACTGGATCGAGGTGAATTTCCTTTGATATTTTTATACAAGTGCATACTAAAGGTTCGGCTAGTTCATTGCCCTGTGTTATTCCAGATAAATAAACAACTGGCAGGGGGGTGTTTTGTGGTTATACACATCATTGGTTTGCATGTGAAACGATTTATGTACTAATTGTACATACATACAATACAAAGGACAGGACAACCTCCCTTCCTGACGGGTCTGGTATTTTCTGCGAAAATTGTGAGTAAACGCAAGTGGGTGGTATACTATACCTACACCAGATTACAATCGAATGTGCGTCAAGGATAATAACTGTGGATGGTGGCCTTTGGTATAAATGCTAATTAAGGGGACGTACACGATTTATTGGAGTCGCAACAACTCTAATTAACCAAAAAAAAAGATTTGTTTCGAGATCCTTAAATAGATACAGATATCAAAGGTGCGATGACTCACAGGTACGTAATAAACTACTGCAAATATTGGCACTGGTCATCCCTCGTTCATCCACAAACCATTACTGATGATATTAGCTCAACTCATACATCATACAATAATCCAAACCTTGTGGCATGCCCTTAACCCTTAACTCAACTAGATTTTTTAGACTCATGTCCTTCTTCTGTACCCACAATGCTACGTTAAACTGCAGTTTTTAAATTTGGACGTATATCAAACTAGTCTTCAGTGTTATGCATTGTTTTTTGATCAGAAGCTCAAGTCAAAAACCAGGTGTGTTGGTCAATTTTCAACAAGTTCCAAGCCACATACAACTACTAAATAACCACAAAGGCTAACATAAATGCGAAGTCTACACATGCCGTTTCCATCGAGCGGATGGATGAAAACGTTCTATGATAGTTAAAAGGAAGACGAAATCTTTGATACGACTCAAAATTACAAAACTGTGTGCTTAGTATTGAAAAGTGTGGAATATCACTTTTGCAGAGTGGTGATATACCAGGCGATAAAGGATGCAACGAGAATTGTCGGTCTTCTCAAAAATCACTTATCCAACATTTAGACATATTGAAGAGAAATTTCTTGTTTAGAAGCGACATTTCCTCTGATGTTGCACATGAGAAGAAACTAAGCACAAAAATAAGAGAATTGAACTGGAGACATATGGCTGGATCGGATCACATACCTTCCGAAACATTGATAAATGTCGTTGGCGATTTTATTTAAATAAATAATTAAAGAAGCTGGATGGCCACCTGACAAAGCGACACCCTTTATTCTACTGTATAAAGGCAATGATGATACGAGAAACTGTAACAATCATAGATCGGTCGACAAACGTACTTCCGGTTACAACATGCTACGTGGTCAAGTAAATTAGGCTGTTTAGATTTGAAAATTCCAAGATACATATAGGACTGAATCAAATTGCATTCTTTACCTCATTTACATATGTACTAGATAGCGCCAAATGGACATGAAATGGACATGAAAAATCGGAAGGTGCATTCTAGAAAGCGTGGAACAACTACATACGAATAGACGACTTAAGAATGGCATGGTCTTTTACCCACAGAATTCAATCAGTATTGATGACGAGACATTGGCGTTTTGAGAAGGAGTAATTCCTTTAAGTGTGTATGGATAGACAAAGCAGACAAAATACGAGTATCTCCTTCTAATTTTTGGAAATAGCGACCAGTTGAAGCTAATTAACACTAATGCAACAAGCAGCGTAAGCATACGAAGGAAACGATAACATTACATGCAGAAACATGCAGAAAAACACAGCCTGAGAGACTTTACAAGTAGAGGGATCATCGTCGTAGAAAGCACGAGTTTCGGCTATCTCTTTGGAGTGTCTTTGACAGACGACTTACTTTACTTACTAACTATGTGGCGCTACAGTTGAGGGTGAGCCTAAACCTCAATTAACAATTCTCTTCAGTTAGTCCGGTCTTTAGCTTATTGCTTCCAGTAACGCACTGCGAGTCGGTTAAGGTCCTCATCTCCTTGTGCGCGCTACCTAAAATGAGGTCTTCATCTACTGCATTGTTCCTCCGGGTTAGATTGGTGTTCATTCGCTTTATATGTTCTAGCCATCTCAGGCGACTGATAGCATATACACAGTTATGTTACAAAAAGTTAAAGGTCAGCTGCTAGTAATTCTGAAGATCATTTTTACTGCTAGCCTAGCCCTGGCATACATACTAAAAACCTGATAAACCGTGAGCGTAGCTTTTATACTGCAAATCGGAAAAGAGGACTACATGCTCGCTAAGAGCTTAAGACCTATAAGTCATGTTGAAGAACATAGAGAGAATGGGCAGGGCCATGTGCGCAAGACTGCTTTACGAATGCATCCTCTGTATGGGATGGGCTGGGCTTTCGACAACGCAACTTTCGATTGACGAATCACAAGTTTTGTGGGTCAAAGGGTCAGGACACTGACTGCCGGTGCTGATTCTAATGGCACCACTGCTATGGTGCATGTTGGTTGACTCACTGCTCAAAGCGCTCAATATTTGTGATGTCTTTGCACAAGCATATGCAGATGATGTAGCTAAACTGTCTGTTGGATCGTGTCTATCGGATGTCTGATCTAAAGCGCAGGCAGCCCTAGACATGATCGACGATTGGTGCACTAGTAATGCGCTCTCAGTCAATCCTCTTAAAACTACCTTTTCTAACTCATCACCATCGAATTCTCCAAAGAATCTAAGTACATACTTGGGTGTCATTCAGAATAACAAACTCCTATAACTAAACTAAACTAAATATATTGCATCGAAAGCCTTTAAGGAATTGCCGGAAAGACATGGGGCCTATCATTAGAAAGGGTCCTTTGAATCTTTGACTATGATAAGCCTAATTATATTCTATTCGTTGGTTGTGGAACAAACTCTCACAAAAAAACGTTATCGCTGCATTTATTAGACTCCAAAAAACGGTCTGTATCGGTTGCATAGGGGCTTTCTGCAGCACGCCTGGCTTCGCTCTAGACGCATTGATGGAATCTCCATCTCTTTGACATTCATATCATGGACTGCACTCTCAAAGTCATTTTCCGTTTTAAAAGAAGTGGTCTTTGGTACAACACGCACTAGAGCCTTGATTTGATGATTTTACGCGTTGCGCCGGCTGTCTTTTGACGGTGGTCTTATGAACATGCCATCTGACGTGAAGGAGACCAAGGAATTGCATCCGCAGCGACAGCCAAGCTGCGTTTATAGCGTTTTTAAATTCTCTTATGACTTCCAAGTTAGTTTGCGGGTACAAGACATCACTTAACGCAGTCGGAAGGCTGAATTCACTGAGTCTTAACATGGTTCCTGGTCACAATGGGATCACGCTAAATGAAATCGCTGATGAACCTGCCAGGCAAGGCTCAAATAAGAATTTTTCGGGATCTGAACTTACGTTTGTTCTGCCTGCATCCTTGGTTAAGGCTTCCATTGACATTTGGGTTTCATATGAGCACAACAACAGATAGCATGACTTCCCAGGTTGCAGGCAAACCAATCGAATGCTTTCCGATGTCTCTAAGAAGTCTGTTCTTCTACTGTTCTTCAGTAGGAAAGACTGAAGGTTGCTTACTGACTTCGTGATGGGGCATTACCCCTTTGCTGATATAACATCCCGTGACACTAGCTGTGAAAGTGGTGACGACTTCGTGGAGCACAAACTCTATGAATTTCCGTCTTACACTCGGATTGACGTGTATGCAGGCACTTTATCACTGAAGCGTTCTTTGAAAGACTGAAAGACTCCTCTGAAAGGAACTAACAAGGATTACAATGAACTTAGTGCTCTGTTCTGACAGAAAAAAAAACAGCAAAAAATATAATTAGTATTTAGAAGCGGCACAGGGCTGCCTCAGTTCGTAAGAGGTGATCAAAGTTAAAGTTAAAAGTAGTGTATACCTCGGTTCTATCATAAGACCTCTGCGTTGCTGGAGTTAAAATAAAGATCTGAAGATGAGCAACGTACATTTATTTTATTTACGCGTGTACATATGGAAAGTCAAATTCTTCTCCAGCAGCTTCCTGGTTTACATGCAATCACGAGGTAGCCATGTTAAATACTCAATCTGCGTCTCCCCTTCACATTGACTTAATCTCCTTGAAGTCACTACACTTTTTTCAGAACAAAAAAAATATATTAAAAATCAATTACTTCCTTTCCCCTGTCATTGATAAGGTCATTCATTTTTCCACCACTCAGAAAAAGTACTCCAAGAAAGCGTTACCGCCTCCTATCCACGCCTCGTCAAGCCCATGCTCTCTAATTTTCAATTTTAAAAACAAAATCCCTTTACTTACCCAGGTTCCCTAGTACTCATACGCGACACAAAAATCATAATCCAAGAAAAAAATTGAATAGAAAAATGGGGGGAAAATAACGGTAATTGGCTGTATAGAACAATTACAAAAGAAACTATTGTATAAAGCCAACAATTTTCTACCGGTAACGTGCATTTAATCAATAAATCATGGATTACGTAACTGAAACAGGGGCGGATGAAACGACTGAGTGATTAATAAGTAATCGAGTGACGTAGGGGGGGCAGATAAAAAATAAAAAACTTAGAAAAAAAAAACCTAGAAAAGGCTTCCCTCTTCCTTAATCTGCTGCGAATCCACTCCGATCCTAAATCCTTTCACTATAAATTATTGATTAGGAGAACATAGTACAACGGACATAAAGATAGAACGGATAGGGCATAGCTACATCCAACATTACTGTCGTTCTAGTATACGTACATATGTTTGTATACTACATGTGTGTAATTTGTCCTTGACAGATTCAAGTTTTCGAGCTCGAAGAAGGAAAAAGGTGATGGAGTTGGATCGAGTTCAGTTCTTCATTTGTTTTTTTTTTTTTTTCGTCACAAGTTACAGACAATGGTGTCAATGTATTTTTAAAGGTCGAAATATATACGTAAGGCACTAACCAACTCCAAAGTATCATTTAAGAAATTTTGTAATTATAGTAATCTTCATTCGGGAGTAGTATTTAAATGGAATTTTTTTCAAAGGTGAATAGGGCGGCCTATGAAAAGGTTTTCCAATTTCACTGCTTTAAGAAAGTCATGTGTATTTTTAAAAGAGAAACTAAAACGGCCGTGAAACAGGTAAACATATAAGTCTTAATCTCAAGGTGATTTGAACAAGATATTCCTATAAGAATTTCCATCCTAATCGAAAGCTCTTTCATCGTTTGTTTACTGGAAATATTACAAAGTTCTCAAGTTCTACTAGATCTGAACTGGGGAGAGCTAAATGGTGTTTCAACAAGAGGTGCAGGATTTGTTTTTTGAACAAAACGAACAATCGTTGAGATATCTCTGGGAATTATGTATCAAACACAATATCTGCCGCCTTGGCTCTGCTTGTAGACCACTGAAACTTTCAATCGCTCTTTCACATAGAGTTCCACTCTACTAGGTGGGGTAAAAAGTAACCTCCTTGAGAATGAAAAAAAATTTTTTTTAAATGTTTTTTATTTAATTCAATATAGTCCCCTTTTAGTTTGATATATTTATACTAGCGATTTTCCAACTTCTTGATCCTGTCCGAAAAGTAATTTTCTGGAAGGTCTGCAAAATTCTCCTCCGTGGCGTCGATGATTTCCTCGCGTGTGCTGAATTTTTTATCGATGAGCCATCTTTTGAAGTTTGGGAAGGGATAATAGTCCGAGGGAGCCAATTCGGGCGAATACGGTGGATGCGAATACGGTAGATGCGAATACGGTGGAAGCGAAAGTAATTGGAGCCGTAGTTGCGATGCTCTTGTGCGCCGATTCATTGTTTTGCAAAAACAAAATTTTTTTTCGCTTCATGTGAAACCGTTTTGCAGCGATTTTGGCCTTCAATCGCTCCAATAATGCACAGTAATACTTGCTGTTGATGATTTTTTCCTTTTTCGAGGTAGTCCACAATACCAGAAAACCGATGCCATAACCTTTCGACCCATCGAGCCTCCCTCGGCCGCTTCGGAGCACTCGTGCCGGCTTCAGTCCACTGCCGGGCACTCATTCTGTTCTACGGTGTTCAACAGTTACCAATCGATGCCAAAAGTCTGCCCGATTCCGCATCAGCAAGTCCAAACATTCTTTCGAAGTGCTCCCGCGTTCGTGTTTTTGGTCAGGAGTGAGTATGCGCGGCACCCAGCGGCAGGATAACTTTTTCATATGCAGAATATTGCCCAAAATATGGTGTGTGCACTCAGTACTAATCTTTGTGGTATTTGCTAGCTCGCGTATCTTCACTTTCCGGTCAGCCAACACTATTTCATGTATTTTTTTGACATTGCCCTATGTAACCACATCGGATTGCCTGCCGCTGCGGACTTGATAAGTAGTGGAGTTGCGGCCACCACGAAACTCTCGAAACCAATATTTGACGATGCAATCTGACGGAGCATTAGCCCCATAATATTTTTCCAACTTTTCATTTGTTTACTTCGCCGTTTTGCCTCACAAAAAATAATATTTTATGAGAGAACGAAAATCTTTTTTGTCCATACTCAACATGATGCCAAACACGTCAACAACAATCAGCTGTCAAAACAAAACTAAAGACAGTATCGCACTGAAATTTGGCATGTCTCGGCGATGGCGGCTTCTATGTTCGCTTTTAGAGTTGGAATTGTTTGCGGATGGTTTGCGTAGACCTTTGCTTTTAACATTGACCCAAAGAAAGAAGTCTAAAAGTGTTAAGTCATACGATTTTGGCGGGCAATGGGTGTCTAAAAAAGGCGCACCGGAAACTTCGTGTGCAATAACTCGATTGTTTCGCGAATTGTATAGCACGTAGCACGTTGAATGTCGTCCGTATCCATATCTTCAAGCTCCGGCCAGAAAAAATTGTTTATCTTTTGTCGGTAGAACGTTTTTCTGTTCTCATTTTTAAAAAAATACGACCCTATGACCCTATAAACCCAACCATGCAGTTACTCATTAAGAGTATATTGGCATCTCCACATGCGGAAATTCTACCTATTAGCGTAGAATCCAATTCGAGAACACCGCTGTTGGTGGTTGGGCGGCTTCAATTCTTGGTTTATTGGACCTTGTATATGTGGAGAGCCAAATCTTTTGTGAAAATTCGGTGCAGTACGGTTGTGAAGTGATCAAGCTCATGTGAACGGTGATTATTATTATTATTATCAAGGGAACGATACAAATTAATTTTTAGGGTCCGCGATTTAACGCCGGTGTACTATGCCCATGTGGCGCGTTTTGTCAACAGCACGCGGAACGCAGTACCATGTGGTCCCCACCTATGTACTTATCGCGCCCAACACTGCTTGATTTCGGTGATCTAGTGGGAACCGATGCTTTCAGTATGGCGAGGCCGTATCTGTATCTCTGTATCGTTCCAATTTTAGTATATGTTCTGCCGAAGCAAGAACTGAACGGTGATGAATGGAGGTATTTGGGTCGTTTTCGACACTTTCCTTTACTATGGCGATGTTTTCTATTGAACGTCCGTGGCGGTCACATTGCGGCGTCCTCACATCTTGAACTGAGCCCGTGTTTTGGAATTTTTTCATTATACTGCGCACAAACGTCTTGGAAGGCACATGATAACGTGCAAAATTGGCACACATTTTTCGCATCGTTGCCACGATTTAATATGAATTCGATTTGGAATTTTTGTTTCACTGTACAGGATTTCGTGGTAAGTTTACAAAATTTATAGATGACATCGGTCACTATATGTCAACCCTGCATCAGCTGTAAAATAATTTCGTTGAAATACCCGTTATATGTATAGGGTTTCCCATCAAGGACTATACTATTTGAGATATTGAAAAAATTTGTATGTACCATTAAAGTATGAGACCTTTATGAGACCATTATGAATGAAATTCGACTTCAATCGCTCTCAGCGATCGATTCGTTATAATCCATTTCCGACCATTCTTCCACACATTTCGGCCGAAATTCCGGAAATTTTGCGTTCAATATTGTCTCTAAGCACATCTTACGTCTCTGGCTTATTGGTATAGACCAATGACTTTACGTTGCCCTGAAGAAAATGTCCAAAGGTTTTAAATCACATAAGTGGGGGGCTAAATTGACTGGTATATTGCTTGAGATAACACGCTTACCAAACTTTGAAATTGATTTTTTGGCCCGTTGTGTGAAAAGTGGCGCTGTCCTGTTGAAATCACATCTAACCAATATTGAGTGCACGCAATTGCAGTCAAAAATAACTTTCTAACATCTAACATCCCGATAACGATTTCCATTAACTGTAACCTGGCCGCCATCATCACCAACGAAAAAACACGGCCCGATGTCGCTGCCGGCATGAAAACCACACAAAACAGTAATTTTTTGTGGATGTAGTTGCGTCTAGTGAAACACATGTGAATTTGTAGCCAATAGCACATATTTTGCTTGTTGACAAAACCATTTAGAAGAAATGAAGATTTGTTGTAACCATTCAAAGAGACCTATTTGAGAATGTTTAGTGCTTCAAATGGTCATCTGGGTTTAGTTCTTGAGTCGATTTGCGCTTATATGGGTGTAGGCCGGGATGCTTTTGCAAAACTCGCCACGATATTGTTTGAATAATGTCCAGTTCCCGCGTACAGCGGTTAGAGTGTATATGAGCTATTAACTAAAGATGTGGTTTTTTACGAGGAAGATATCTAGATCAACACGGCTATAATAAGAGTAATCCTATCCACCAACTTACACGTGGGTTGTTTAAAGGAATAAGCTTTCAGCAGACTCAAAAGAACAGTCTTTTTCGGCTTTGCTTTTGACGCACTCATAATTCTCCTTGCTTTGATATTTTTATTGAAGGTTGTGTTGGTCTTTTGACTCAGATCGTATGAACATGCCGACTTACGTAGCAACATCAAAACAAAAAGAATTCGGTGGAAGAACAGTAGAACAGTTGGCAGTTATTTCAGATCTTGGTACTTTTTCAGCAAAAATTATCTTATAACGAACTTCAGTCAAAAGTATTCGGCGTTTAAATAAAGTACAAATTCATCAAGGGTTTTGAACATTGGTCTTGAACTCGAATGGTAGTCGTAAGAGTGCAACAGGACTGACCAAATCGGATAAGACTATGATTTGTAAAAAGGCGTAAGAATGGACTTAGTATTTGTAAGGGACATCAATTTGGATCTCTAAAAACCCACATTAAATCTCCTCATTCCCAAAGTCGCCTATGTACATATATCTCATATGTGATGGGTTGTGCCTTAGAGAACCTAGGTCTTCTATTTGCCTGGGTTTTTCATAATTCAAATCCTGTCAACAAAGCTGCCAACTCGAAACACATCTGAATTCCTGAGTATCATACATGACCAACAGGTGGTAATTTTCTTCTAAGTTACATTTTAAGGTGCACGTGCAATTTATAGACTTCCTCACCACACTCCCTGTCAGTTCATTCATAACACAAGTTACAAACAGCCAGCCGTACGTGATTTTGTGTCGAACAATTACAGTTTTCCTTACAACCCCCACCCCACCTGGTACAAAACCATTTTTGAGCGCTCCAATAATAAACTTTATCCTCTCAATTGACGTAAGCAATATTACTGACTGTTATCCCACCCCTATCCTTCTGTGTTGGATATGCAAACCAACTTATGAAGCACGTGCCCTCGGCTAAGGTTTCCACGTGAATTTTCAAAAACCAATACCAAAACATGCGCAAAAACTGTGTGAGCACCCTTAGACGACAATAATAATTCATAACTCTGACTGTGGTAGCCTCCGGACGGCATACATAAACTAGGAAAATCTAAACGAGAAAATAAATATCCGAAAAATATCCTTTAACCTAACCCTAACCTTACCGTTCTGTCGTCGGTTGTTCTGATTCTAGCACAATTTCCAAATGTGTTTCCACGGCAAAGAAAACGCAAAAACGAAGAAGACACGAAGTAACATTTAATCCAAAAGTAATCAAAATCAAATGAGAAATAGACAACAAAAAAATATTACGCCTACGCCCCAGTGTCCCATATATTCACCCAAAAAAAAAAAAGGTAAAAAGGGGACAACTAACGCGCAAGGGATCATAGAAGAGGCCAAATCAATTGCATTCAAGCCGTGACAGATATCCGTTTACTCGTATTTCTATTCAGACGAAGGACATACATAAATTATTATACTCGTATACGAAAAAAAGAGGAAGGACTGAAAGCAATGTTGCCAAAATGAAGCGATGGGTACCATAAATGATACGTTTTCTCGTTTCTTTTTAACTTTTTCATTATAGAGATACTTTTTTTCAATTAATTCTTTTAATATTGACTTTGTTTACTGGCCAATGGAGCCAAAGACGAAAAAAAAAAACTCGGTGGTCAAAATTCTGAAGGCTACACTCGACTTAAAAGAGGAAAACTCATGCGTGCCACAAGGGTGAAAACTGGGACCAATAATGTTCTTCAAATTCATTAAAGTTTTTTTAAAAAATTGGCGGCCACTTGTAAACTAATGAAAGTTAGGTAAGGTTTTATTCCATCAGTGCTGAGCTGTTGAAGGCAGCAATATCTGTCTTTTCAGAAAGCAAACACCACGATCAGATGAAAGTATGCATGATGATCTACCGATATGATCCACAAAACATGAGACCGCTCAACTGTAACTAAATGTTACACACGGAGTATATTTTCACAACATTTCGTACGGCATTGTGAAACGATCAAAGTGATTAATGACCTCATTGATCCTTATTAGTGAGGTTTTAACCCGGCCCAGCAAGAATTGTACCAACATTATTGTAAAACAACTGCAGACTCAAGAAGCCCAGGTCGATACTTGTTACCACTTTTCCGATTCCAAGGTCCTATACGCTTACATCTAACAAGACAATCATGTCAAGTATTTTTGTTTGCAGATTGTGCAAAATGACGACGGAGAACACTATCCTCAACAATACAACCACAACACGACCTTTAAGATCAAAATAAAACTTAGACAAGGTGAAGCCCTGTCATGTGCCTTTAATGGCACCATTTTCCAAAGGCGTGTCGAAATGGTTGCACAAGTTTATGACATTGACATCGGCGAGTCGCAAAAAACATCACTATAGATAGCTATAATTTTATCTATCTATCTATCTATCTACTATATCTATCTATCTCCACCTCGCAGTTAACTCTGATAATGACACCTGTTTAGAAATCATACAAAGATCTTCATTTGCTAATCGCTATTCCTTTGGCAATTGGTCAATATGTCTTAGATGAAGTACATGAAAATATCGCAGTAGGTGCCGCTTATAAATGGAAGAAAACCGTAACTAGCTAGAAGTGGGTAAATGATCACGATTTTATTGTTTGGGTCTGTTTGGTCTAAGGCCTGTCATATTAATACGGCTCCTTAGCGCAGAAGTAGTTGGGCGCTGGAGAAATAGGGTAGGCCCTGAGAGGTGTCAACTTGGCGACGTCCAGTGTTGTAACTGTCTCTATATTTCGATTGTGCTTATTTTTCCTCCAAGCAGTAACCATCGGGCACTGGTCAATGTCCATCCGCTCTCAACTTGCCAAACAAGTTACAGTTTTGGCATAGAGATGGTAGCGGATGAGCCCTTAATGGGCAATAATAACTCAAACGAGTTATTGGCTTCGATCTAACCAACCCCTAGTCCGAAAAATATCTACTCGAATAATGGAGCTGGCACTCCAGAATTGGGTTGAGCTGACGGATATGGAAAAACACACTCAAATTATGAAGCAACAACAAGCCTCGGATACGGACAAAGCTACTGTTGACAACCTCTGCAAACGAAACAAGGGCAACGAACTTCGGATCTGCACGTGGAATGTTAGGTCCTTAAACAGGAAGAATAACTAAATGCAAACCAAAGCAGTTCCTACCACCTACGAAAAGCAATGGGATGGACTGGAGAAAAAGGGTATAAAAAACTCCGACATCTACACGACAATTGTTATTGACGGCAAAAGCAGCACTTGCTTGGATGCGGATTATTTTTTAGAGGCAGATTTGGCAACGATATATAATAACGATATAAATAATTGCGTACGCCCCCCCCAGAGAAGAAAGATGATGACACCAGATATAGCAACTAGGAGCGCTTAGATAAGACTTACGAGCAGTCCCCTTGCTATAACGTTAAAATTTTTATAGCCGACTTTAATATGAAGCTAAGAAGAGAGGGCATCTTTGTTGAAACTGTCGGAAAGTATATGTTAGCCTGCACGAAACTATCTCCGATAACAGATTCATGCTACTCGACTTTGCAGCGGGGCGAAACTTTGTCGTTGCTAGCACGCGGTTCCCGCATCTTCAATCAACGGTCAACCATATTGACTACATTGCGCTCGACGCAAGGCACTTCTCCAGTATTCTGTATGTCTGAATTTTCCAAGTGGCACACAACGACTCCGACGATTACCTTGTTGTAGCAAAGGTACGGTTGTGGATATCCCGTACATAGCAAAGACAAGCTGATACCGTGAGCACCGGCAAGCACATGCACTTAAGTAAGATGCATACAAAGCCGCGCTGCATAGAAGGACTAGAGCTGCTCACGAACTCTACGAGCAGAAAAGAAGAGACTAAACAGAAGAGGAGACACCGGCTTCTAAGAAGGAAAAACAAAGACGCATAAGAAGCGCGCAGTCGAGGAAATTAAGTAATGTTACTCCAGGGATGAGATCTGAAAGTTTAACAAAAGATTAAATAAACATGCCACGGACACAAACTCCGAACATAGTAATAGATTCGCAGTCGATACTGAAAATTAAGAACCAAATACCGCTGTCAGGCAGTATTCCGTCCACCCGACATGGATGACGTAAAGATAGCTATGTATATCTAAGTTCAAGTCCAACAAAGCTGCCTAATTGTCGAGCTCTTCAAAGCGGCAGGCGATGACTTTGTAAGGAGTATACATCAACTTATCTGTAAAATATGGTTGGACGAAAGAATGGCCGATGAATGGAACCTCAGCATTGTTTGTCCGATCCTCAAGAAAGGAGACCCTCTGAACTGTGCTAAGATTGTGCGAACCCCTAAAGCCGTTCATCAACAGCCTGGTTGGTCCATATCACTATGATTTCAGGTCAGGAAAGTCCACCATCGACCAAATATTTACACTACCACAGATCTTGAAAAAACCCCATATGCTTCAAATCGATACACACCACCTAATCACCGACTTTAAGGCCGCTTATGACAGCATCTATAGAGACGAGCTATGCAGGGCAATATCTACTTTCGTTATCTCTGATAAATTTGTAACTTTGTGCAGGATGACGATGGAGAATGCATGCTATTCCATCAAGGTCGGTAAAGAACTTACCGAGACCTTAAACATGCGATTTCTTCAACATCATTCTTGAAAGAATAGAGAAAAACTCACGCGCCAACACAAGAGGCAAAATTTTTCAAAAGTTCATTCAATTACTCGCATACGCTGATAATATTGATATAACGGAAGAAAACAGCGTGTCAGTGGCGCTTTCGTAAGTATTGAGGCAAAAGCGGCGATTTAACGAGGTCAACGAGGGCAAGACCAAGTATATGCTGTCAACAAGAAAGGGCAACCAACACCGAGGTCTCGGAGAGATAGTCACACTCGACAGATATAACTTTCAGGTAGTTTAGGACTTTTTCTACAACGACATCAGTGCCTTAATCAAACAACGAATAACACTTGCCAATCCCTCTCTCGAACAACAAAAGTAACCTTAATAATCCAAGTCCTGCTCTGTGATGCCCTTGTCTAGTTTGAGTCTAAAATACTTCAGATCATTTTCGGGTCCTGTCTGTATAGACGGTGAGTGGGGAAGAAGATACAACAACGAACTGTACGGGCTGTAGTGATATCGGCTTAGCAAGAAGAGTGACAGTGGATAGACATCTGTCCGAAAAGTATTCGCAACCGCCCTCGACGGACAGAGAAATATAGGAAGACAAGACACAAGTATTATAAAATGGGACCCCAGCCAACTTAGCATGCGAAACTAAGAGGTAGCTAGCTAAAGATCGAGCTGGCTGGAGACAATTGTTGTTTGAGGCTCAGATAAACCCCGGACTGTTGCGCCACCTTAAGTAAGTTAAGGCACCAGAGTCGCTGTTAGTAAGAAAGGGTAAAATAAAACCATAAGATCTCCTATAATAAACTACCAGGCACCAGTAGCCAGTCTATGATTTATTCATATAAAGAACAGCAAAAAACGTTGGAAAGTATTCTTAAGATCTGTCCATATATCATATGTCCAGGCCGTGACGTCTGTAATTATGCTCACAAAAAATCCATCTGTTACTGGAAGACCTGACAGCGGATGTTGAGGTTCAAGTACTGAAAAGTCAGTCAGCTTTGTGGCATGGCAAAACTAAGTTAATTCCGATTTCTGACTCTGAAAAACCTTCTCAGCCACAGAAGAGCTGAGAAAGACAAAAGATGCACAATATATTGTAGTTTATACCCAATAGGATTGCATATTTCGCCGCTTGCCTATCAAGGAATGAAGCCTCAAGTCTTCGTTTTCTTCAGCGGGGACACAGACGCCACATTCTTGATTAGGGTTGAAATTAAAAAACTGTCTTTAAAAGATTGCAAAAGATTTTCTGGTGTCGCTCGTTGTGGTCTAGAGAGGCCAGCAGAAATTTATTTCCATTGAACCTAAGCCAATTATCCGGATGGGATAAAACTGGTCTTATCACAGCAGTATTTATCGAAAGCCCACTGATCAATTATAGGCTATGAGTCTCGCCTAAGGCAAAGCAGGTTGTGATGCCCTAAAGTCCATTTCTATTGCATCAATTGTTCAATATTACATATTGAATCACGCAGTGGGATACAAGAGTTCGTCTATAGAGGGCTCAGTGGCCAAGTAATACATGTATGTACGTACAAAATCTGTCAAAAGGTATCGGATGGCACCCTTAATGTCAACGAAATTACCCAGCGTCTAGGCTCTCTTGTCGAGCAAACGTTCAAGTGTGCCTTGTAAGTTCTGTAGAGCTGTTTGGAAAGCTGTCCTGGTAGGCATGTTGCATTCGAATTCGCGATGTTGGCTTAGCTAGATATACCATATGTATGCTGGGTGCTGACATCATACCCATTAAAAAAACTTTTGAACCAATGCATGACGAGCGGAACACCGGGTTAGTAAAACTAAGAGACTAGAACGCAAGGGTCGGTACGATAAAAAAATTAAAAACCAACTGACGTGAACATCATTTGTATGTTGAAATTGTAAGTCAAATGCCGTAAGCGATATTTCTTGTTATTTAATCAGTATTCCAAGAAAGTATCATAGATTCAATAAGCATTCCTCGAAATCTCTATACCCAAAGAGTACATTTGCAGTAAACTTAAATTTAAGGAGACGTGGCACTCCATATTTAGTTTGAAGGGAAGAAAAACAGTGTTAAGTACGCGACAATGTCTAGATAAGGATATAGCCGTATAGCCGTATAGCTCGTACAGGAAACTCTAAATGTATATAAGCAGAGTTCTCCAAAAAAAATCAGAAGCTTGTCAAACGCATAAGCAAAGAGATTTCCCTTTTTGTTATAATTTCCTGTCTGTCGATATTTAGAAATCTCAACGGCAACCCTGACAAAGACCTACGCAATAATAATTTCAAGCACACACGCAGAGAAATGTTGTCTTTCGTTTCATCCCCTAATTGTATTGTATGATACTACCCAACCCATCATTTACCGGCAGCACACATAATAACAAGCGAAAAAGAGTTTCAAATTTCCTTTTCGTCCTTTTCAAAGTCGAGTTCTCCCTGATTAATAATAGAGCAGCGCCTTTCATTTGTTGGAAAAAACAGAGCTTTAAGGGCTTGATAACGACGACCGTGGTGGATACCACTTTTATTTACCCATCTTCTCCAAAGGCCCATATATTTTTTTTTTTTTTTTACCCATTCCTTATGGCACAGCGCAAGGCAGTAGAAAAGAGGCAACCAAAGAGGGTGAAAAGAAATACCACGGATACTCGTGAAAACCAAACTTTAATTGATTTTTGCTTTTGTGGTGGTTTCATAGTCGTGTTGATTTTTTTTTTTTTTTTTTTGGTTCGTGTGCGCACCCTTTCAATGGGGTTTTGTGGTGTATGCCTGGGTGCATTTCGTTAAATAAGATTGGCGGATGGCGTGGGTTAGCCGTTAGTTACAGTTGATTATTTGGTTTTTCAATTTTTCCTGTTGTTTTTGTTTTGTGGTGGCTGCTTGTACCACCCGAATTCAGACACACCACTTACCAACGCACATACGCACACAATCATAAATTAGAATGCGAAAGCCTTAACATTAACAAGTTTGGTCGTTATGCTTTGTTTCGTTATAGCGTCGTAGCCGTGGGTAATGTGGCAAACGAATGTATATAATAATTGAAACAACCTTCACCTTGAATACGAATACAAAAGTTTGTCGTCGTCTTTTCAAGTTTTTCGTTTTTCCCTGGTCGCGTTGTGTAAATAAAAACTCTCGCACATACAGTTCCTTTCTCCCCGATGTGCAGCTTTCATATGGCATACAAACATACATGTCCGTATTTCACGAAGGTAGAGGGTGAGTTTCTGTTTTTCCTTCTTTTTTGGGTTCTCCACAACGAACGTCCCATACTACAAGTGAAATACCGTACCCTAACCCTGGTGCGGTGTATCCTTGAAATAGCCAAAGCTAACACCTCCCACCTTCACACCTCCACCTAATGGATACTCCGCTTCTGGAATTCCTTTTCTATGATACTCGTACTTCACCATCATCATCATCGCCCTTTTGTGTACTTTTACTTTTTTACTTTTGAAGTGAAAGTGCAAAACCCGGGATATACGTGTATCCATCCGTACTTGGCCTTTTTATTTTTAAAAATAAGCACAAATGTGCGATTAATCTAAATTTGCTTCCGTTTTTGTTTTTTCTATTTTTGGGACATTTCTTGTTATTCGGTTTCTTTTTTTAATAGAGTTCCATGTTCCTTTTGTCATGTGTACTGAGTTTGAATGTACGGCATGCTGCGCCTTCTAGGTTTATATTTGTATCTTTTTTTTTATGAATGAATTTGTAAATTTAGCAAAATGAAAAGTCTTAGCAATGAAAATTAATATTAATGTTGTTGACCCTTAAAGCGAAGACGGAAGGCGGAAGACGTACTACCCCAACGAGAATCGATAATGGATGATTAGGTACTGTAATTGAGGTTAATGTAGGTCTGAGTGCTAACAAATCTTTGTTGCCTGACAGCTGAAGCCGGAGGAGTCTTATTCTTTTTCTAGGCCAACCTAAGGGTATTATAATGTTGACCATGAATATACAAAAGAAAGTTGAGTTAATTGATCAATAGACGAAGTTCCATATTGTATACTGCATATAGTTCATTCTTCTAATAATAATTAAGAAGAAGACCAACAAATGCGTTTGGGTACCTTTTCAATGGTTCTTGTTGTTGACCCTCAAGTCAGAGAATTAAAAAGCGAAAGTTCAATTAGATTTGATAAACTTGGAAACGCATAGATATTAAGACAACAAAGGAGTTCAATTACTAAGCCTCTTACGAATCAAATTAAAAACTAAAAAGGCCAATTTCTATCTTCCAGCAACATTTATTTTTAACTGAATCCAAAGGCTCTTTCAACTACCCATCATACATTTGTATGGCATCTAAGTGCCCCTTAGGAACATGAAATGGTAAAAGGAATGCTCCATTCAATATTCAACCTCTTGGGACTAGAGAAAGATTGGGAAAGATTGATTCTCAGCTCACATAGAGCAAACTTGTCCTAAGTGGGGAATAAAAACCTTCATTGCCGAAAAATAAAGGCTTAATCCTATTACGACCACTCCGACTTATTTTATTGAACTATGAGTTACTTGAATCTTACATAGGAAATAGATTCTTTAGAGTTAGCTATGATTTAGCGTATTCTGAAGGTGTTCCGCAGGGAAGTGTTCTAGGACCCACTCTTATTATTATACATATTATTATAATAATATTATTATTATATTCTAAAGATACTTAACCCTGTTCGGACACATCCAATTATGGGGTTGTAATTACAAAAAAAACAAATGTGCACATAACACAAACATTTAAAAACAAAGTCCTTCGGAGTGTCGTAAATGCCCCGTGGTATTAGAAATAATGATTTGCATAGCGATTTACAAATTGATCTTCTAACGAAAGTATGTTAAATTAGAAGTACGCAATTCGTCACAACCAGCATCTACAGATGCATACTAATTTTGTAATAGAAAACGTCTGAAATGTGCGATATAATTTTCGTAGATTGAGAAGTACTAAACCTCACGAACTTACAGTCTGCCAAATATGAGAACCCGTATTGAAATTATGGAGTCCTGAGTGGCGATTGATCGGGAAACTGCTGAGTTTCCTATAACTTGGATTGGTCCATCACCATAACAATCGATTTCGTAGCGAAGTGCTTTGCTTACGTCCCAGTGGAGGTATAATATAGATAATATAGAGAATAAAATCCTTGACGAGCCAACTAATTGCCTCGGATAAAAATGGAGTCACTGTTGATGATCCTACCAAAAGTTTAAAGGTCAACAGATTTCGAACCGTTTTGCAGAACAATTAGAAAATACCCCTGACTGTTATCACACACCAGTTAGTGCGATGGGATGGACCAGACTTAAGGAGGGCGAAAAACGGTGACATAGGTATCCTATTGTGATTGCAAGAAAACTTAAGAAAGAAAGACAATGACTAGGATGTGTCTAAGAGCTCCTCGACAAGGCATATGAGCAATGTCCGAAGTATGAATCGCCTAGCAAGATTTTAACTTTAGGGTAGAAGAGAAGGGTATCTTTGGTAAGACAGTTGATAATCATAGCCTACACGACACCACGTCTGGCAACGGATTTGTTGACTTTGCGGCGGGACGATATATTACTATAGCAAGCATACGTTTTTCTCATCTCAATATACACAAGGGGATATGGCGGTCTCCCGAACATCAAACACTAAATCAAATTGATCATTTTGCTCTCAACAACTCCTATGCCGCCAATATCAAGTACCGAAAACCAGTGATAACGCTGCCAACATGCCATCAGAGACACCGCAACTGATTTGTTGAGTTTCACCTGCCCGCTACTAAGAAATCCCTGACTCGATGAAGAATGCCGGTAAGCACATATAGCTGAACAAGAAGCTTGCAAAGCGGCGCTGCTATGAACAACGAGACCTGCTCGTGAGCTACAGAAGAGACGGGGAAAACATCGGCTTCCCCAGAAGAAGAAAAAGGTGCACGAGAAGATATTGAAAAGATACTCCAGGAACAACGTACGAAAGTTTTAACAATGGGTAAAAAGAGCGTGTCAAAGCAAGAAGACCCGTACTAAAACCTTGTAGTAGAGTCACAGTCAGTACTGGTAAGGATAGCAATATCTAAACTTAAATCCAGAAAATCAGCCGGACCTTTCGGTTTAAGGGTTAGGGTTTCAAAGCCAAAAATAAGGTGTAGAAATCAAGAGGATAACTTTGTAGAAGAGTCACAGTCGGTGCTGAGAATATGGAAAAACTTTTTCTGCAGGCTGTATAATGGACGTTTAAATTAGACGATAATAGCCAAAGCCTGCGTCCACCTTACTAGCTGAAGTCTAACAAATCAGCTGTACATGACAGCTTACCCGCCAAGGTATTCTGGAAATGAGTTTGTGGAGAGTATATTAACTCATTTCTCAGATCTGGTCAAAAGCGCGTATGCCTGATAAATGAAACCGCCAACGCCGTACAAGTATGCTCAACCCACAATAAAAACTATAGAAGTGTTTGGTGAGTCTCATCAACATTGCATACAAGATCTTATCTGCCATATTGTGTGAATATCAACAACCTGACTGGTCCCTAGCAGTGTAGTTTCAGACCAGCGTAATCCACAATCGACTTAATCTTCACACACCGGCAGATTCTGGAAAATACTCAAGGGAAAATCGATAACCGCCATTGGTTTTGAGGCCCTATATGACTATGATTTATAGAGATATGTTCAGTTTTGGCATCCTGTCAAGATCCTCCGTCTATGCATAATGACGACTGAGAACGCTCGCTTTATCGAGGCCTTTCATGTCAAAAATTGTATTAGACAAAATTACACGCTGTCATGCATCTTCTTTAACATCATATTTAAGAGAATTGTGCGGAACTCACAAGCAAACACTGGAGGCAGAATCATTCAAAGGTCTGTGCAACTACTAGCTTACGCCGATGATATTGACATAATTTGGAGGAACTCACTGAGCTGCCACCGGTGTGGTTCGCTTATATTGAAATGGAAGCTGCCAAAACGGGTTTATCGATAAACGAGGGCAAAAGCAAGTATATGCTGTCAACAAGAAGGGACTCACAACATAGATGAATTGGACAGAACGTCACAGTCAACAGCTATAACTTCGAGGTACGAAAGGGCTTTGTCTACCTTGGCTCTGCTGTAAATTCTGCCAACAACACTTCAAAAGATATAAAATGAGAAATCACTCTTGCCAATAGCTGTTTATTTGGGCTAAGAAGGCAATCGAGTAGTGAGGCGCTATCCCTAAGAACTAAGGAGACTTTCTATAGGACCCTGATTATCCCATTTCTACCTTATGGTATGGATTCTATCGAAAGCGAATGAAGATATCTTCAGTCGTTTCAAGAGAAAAATTCTTCGAAAATTATTAGGTCCCGTTTGCTTTGATGGATTTGGAGGAGAAAATTCTACGACGAACTATTCGAGCTGTACAGCGACATTGGCCTAATTTATAAAATTGTATCAAAGTACTAGAAAATATATCAATCTTATTGTACATACCATGTTGTGCACATTGCGTGTTGACGAAGGATACTTTGTGATGAGATGATTTGTGCATTGTGGGTTGAAGATGGGATTTTAGATTAAATATTCATCCTTGTTTACGTAAGTTAGCATTTAGCAAATGCTAATGTTGTATTAGAATCTCATTAAGTAAATTTCCCTGTTTTTTTTGTTAAATAATAATCTCACTCATGCAAAGTTTTTCATTCGTCTCTGAGAATATGCACATGTACACACACTATAGACTTCATTGTCCCATCAAAGCAAAAAAGTCCTTCCAGAAAGGCAATACAACTAGTTTGTGTTATTCCATCTAAAAAAGAAACCTCAAAATTCAACTTCACCTTTCAATGGGTTCTTCATCGAAATTCATTCATCATACACTGAAGTTTCGAAAACAATTTCTCAACAAACCAAACATTTATGTACACGTGTACCTGGGAAAGTTTTTCCAACTGAAAACCCCCGCAAAGAAATAAGCCTTTCTCATAATTATAATTTCTGACTCAAATAAGTTTAAGTTCGTCTAATTGGAAATTTGAATCCGTTTCGATATGAAGGGGTTGAAACAACTTTTATTATCTTCAATATAAAATAAATAAAAGAAAATAAAATAAAACGAAGCTTACTCTGCACATACGAATGCTCGTATGTACCTACAGAGCTAATGTAATTGGCAACGTGTAGCACTGATAAACACGATTCTGTCATTCACCAATCAATATTGACATAATAAATTTTAACAAAATCTTATAATATAAAAGTTAATATACATTCACAAGCAGAAGCTATATATGTCTCTGTATGTATAATAAAACTGAAAAAAAAAAAAAAACTCCACACAGCTGATAAGCGAAATTTTGTTCACTTATGTTTTTCGCTGCACGATAAATGAGTGCTAATTTGGAACAACAATTTGGATACGATAAACCAGTTCCAAAGATCAATATTTCGATCAATTCTCAATATAGTGGAAAATATATATGAATCATAAAATTTTATGAGTTCGGTCACACCTTCATCGTGTGCCGCTAGTCGCCGTAGCAAGATTGCAAAATTTGAGTGAAAAATCAACAAAAATCACTCAAACATCTGTTCTATTGTTTATCTCTAAATTTAGCAGTAACAATTTGTAAAAATAGTAAACGCACTATTTTTGATGACGACAAGACTCTTTCGATAATAGTTTGTAGTGCTATTTATGCCAATAGGCATATAAATAGGTTTTTTTATATTCATTCATTTGGCAGATACTATTCATAGATACATACATGAGACAAACCATCGTCGGTAAGAATGACACAACAGACAATATGGTGTGTGTTTTGCAACTCTATTAATGGAATTGCTTGGCGGAAAAGTGAAATGTTTGCTTTAACATCTTTTTATAGTCGAATGATATCTATAGGGAATAGAGGACATGGTAGAGAAGAGGTGTGTCCGGTCTGTAGGGAAATAAAAATAGCTTACATTATTGAAGCTCTGATTTTGACAGAAAAACCAATATCGGTCCCTGTTCATAACCCTATGGTAGTTCATCTATATCATTAAATTCGAATGGAGGTAGATACCGAAACCGGAAATATTGAACACACTCTCAAGGATATTACCATAAATTTTTATCGCATCAACTTGCAAGCTTTTTCGCACTAAACTTTTACCATAACTTGTGTGCTCAACGTCAAGTTGAATACAATTCAATTACTAATTAACCACACACACATACGATAATGAACCTACACTAATAAGTGAAACGATAACTCCATAAACAATTTCAAATTAAGGCTGTTCTCCAAGTCGTGTACGAGTATGTGTGGGCATGTACTTCAAATCAGATTATCCTTAGTTGTTGTTTAATAACTACTACAACAGAATGTCAGCACTTCCGTTTTGCGTCGAAAATGATACAAAAAGGGAGCAGACACAACCTAAGCACCACCATGACGGTAGGGAGGAAAATATTTGTAGTGTTGTGTGTTCTATTTAAGGATGCAGCTAACCTCTTTCTCATTTCCAATAGTATTAAATAAACAGGATGTCTAAAACAAGAGGAAGAAAAAAACAAGGATGAGGAAATAAACTGGTGAGGAAAAATACAAAAAATTGACGCAGAGTTTATTGGTAAACAGATTTCTAAACTTATGTAGATGAGATGATCGATTCTGAAATATTTTTTTTTTTCTTTATTCGAGAATCGATATTTATTGTAAATATGAAGATGTTTAAAGATTTTTCTTGTGTTTGGCGAACGTGTGGAACGAAATGTGACAGAGAATTTAAGGAAAATATTTTATGGAAAATGTTCTGGATTATGAACATAAGGCACTTGTATAAACTTTGGAAATATTTCAATCTGCATTGAAAATATGCAACAATATGAGTGAATGCGGTTCTAAGAGACCCTCTGAGAACGAGTACTTGCAGCCAATTTTCTGTTTATACTCAAACAGATTTTAGACAAAATTTATGGTATCTTGTAAGGACACTATTCTCAATCTAATATAAGTCTTTAAATTCGTATATCTTCTGATCAAATGCTTCGATTACGATAAAATGAAAACGAAGTCTTAGACGTGGTAAAAACCTATGTTTTTCAGACAGCGCAACTCAAATTGTTTAAGTAGGTCTTACGTTATGAGTATACAAACAAACAGATAAACATTTTAAAATGATATAAATTTGCAAACATTTTCAACGTAGCCCGACCATGCAAACATATTCAAACATTCGAAACACAGCTGTGTAAAATTTTGTGTTTAAACTCCTTCAAATACGGTACAATATGGAAGTTTCCTTGAAAAAAATTCCCGAACGGATTTGATGGCAACATTAGACATAAATTTAACGAAAAAATCATTTGAGATTTTTCGTCAAAATCGAGACTCAAATAATTTCAGAATTTGAAAGGAGAAGATAATCTCACTAATGTGGACCACAGTAAACGATATTGACACAAAGATCATCGATTATGTAAGTGGAATACTCGGATCCTCAAGAGATCCGAGAAAAAGGATAATAAACTGTGGCGTTCGGTATGCGGATTGCTATATAGAAAAGAATTTAGAGGCGAACAAAAAGTTTTAAGAGCGCTACATTACAATCCTCACCAACACTTATATCATATTTCCTTTATAAAACTGATTTGACTGGGAAACGGCTAACTGGCTTAGTGCCGAAGCAAAATGTTATCATAGCTAGTACGCGTGTCCCCTACTTCAACATCCACATCAACATCCAACTTAAAACTCTCAACCAGATTGAACTGGTTGAAATCGGCTCAAGACACAGCTTAAACAGAGTTCAAGCCAAGGATTAGTTCTCCTATCCTTTCGCTATAGTACATAACTCTTCAAGTTTATTGAGGAGGTGTTTACCTAACTCGCTGTGTCTGGTTCTTGCAAAGGAAGTAAGTAAGAGATTCTCATTTACAACTTTACAGATACGACATAAGCTGCTATAGGTTGATCCCTTGTCTTGATCTGCTCAACAGTTCTGTTGTTCTTTCTTTCTTATAACTGGACCCTATTTGTCTTGATATGTCCCAGTTTGGTAGTCTACGCCAGCCTTGGTTGACCAGCATGAGGTAACGTTTCTATATATATAACGTTGCCCACTGTGCTGAACTGGAGTGCTGAACTTAATTCGGTTACTAGCAGACATATGCACCTTGACAAGAATCTTGAGAACTTTATGAGCAAAAGAACAGTCTCCTCCATAAAAAAAAAAAGAATACGCGAAGCATGGCATCGGGAATATCGAGAGCTTATTTACGAAAAGCAGAAATAATGATAAGAAATTGTATCAGAAGGTAAAAGGGACAAGACCTGGACAGATACCTACCAAGATAAATAATGAAATTTAGAAGTAAATTCTCAGCCAATACTGTACCGAGAACCATTCTTCAGAGTTTTTAAAGGTGTGGATGACCAAATTGGGCTATCAGGCAGAATCGTCTTGGCAGAGAATAAAACATAGAATTAGTCTTGTCAAACGCTGTTTCTTTGGGCTAAGAGGGCAATTGCATAGCAGATAACGACAGATAACTCGGTATAAGACACTTATTATTTTAGTAAAACATATAACAGTATCTTTGGCTATTTCTGCAGCGACTTAGATGGTTATGATGGGTACCAATGTTTCTGCCATTAAAATCTCTACTCCCAAAGCAGAAGAAGCAGAGAAAAACATAACTAAAGTGACATGCATAGTTAAAATGCCACCAAAACTAAATCGAAGTGCGAAAATTGGAGAATTTAACTATGAATGGAACTCCCAACAGTCAGAGACCGAATAGAAAAGTTTTAGAGAAGAAGTGGGCCAGAAGAGAGCCTCTTACAGGAATAGGTTTCAAAAATCTGAAGAAGCATTTCTATCAACTTAACATATACAATCAAATATAATATCCTACAAATGCAGTACGACAAACTTGATTGCTTTTGATAAGGTTCGGAAGAGCTTGACTCAGAAATGAGCAATGAATTGAACACACAGAGTCTATTGCCAATAATCCGATGTAGTCATAACTACAAGAAATCTTTCGAAGAAAACACAAGGAGTTGGAGAGTACGTATAGTAAAACTCACCCCATCACACAATGGGAAGGATTTCACAAGTTAAGTAGCAAAAATATCAAAGACCCAATAAAGGCGCTTTCATAAGACCTGATTAAGTACCACGCTCATGCCTATCAACATCAAAAGGCGTATCTAATCTCGTTAGATTGTTTCTTTTTATGTGTTATCACTGAAAAATGGTTGCGAAAAGTCTGATTTCTCAGTATGTTGGTCCTTGCCTCATTGAAGAGGCAAAAGTGGTTGCGTCATCTGTTGCAGTCCGTAAACGCCCATTCTCATCTCCATGACAATAATACTAAACAGCGGATATGAATATATAGGACCTCATATTTACATGCAGTAAACTCTAAATCGTAGCCCATAAAAAATAAAAATGATCTACTTTACAATATAATAATTCGACAGAGTGTACATTGATAAGGAAGCCCCACATATGTAGCCGTTTTAGATTCATACATACACAGTACAAGAGTGAGTTCGTAAGGATTTTCCTTTATTGTCAAAAATTGAAATCCACAAGGTCGCCTACACACTTCTCCTGATCGAAGAAAAAAAAAAAAAATTGCTCCTCACACACATTTGGGCATCAATGTACGAGTACAAACGCGGATTCTTGTCTATAACGTGTTCGCTTCCAAAAGTCACAGGAAGCTAAAAAAAAAAAAAAAAACCAATAATAATAATAATGATATAAAGAGCTTCCCTCCTTGGCGGAAAAAGACTTATTATTATATTGCCTTCCAACCCTCGAATTGGAGACACCCCAAGCCAACACTCTCACTCAATGACAAGATGAGTACTCGTTTTATGTATTTCAAGTTCAGGTTCACAAAGAGCAAGTACAAATAAAATAAGAAAATAAGAAAACGAAAACCGAATGAAATCAGAAGAAATGATAGAAAAGAAGCACTTTCTTTGATGAAGTAATATGGAGAGGGTGGTGATTTTCCAACACTCGTTCAGATTTACGTAGAGAATTCGTCGGTTTCTTTTTTTCGCAGCACATCCTATCACTCAGTTTGGTGAATGTAAGTACGCGGATTCAGTGCTCCGGGACTCTAGAAGGAAATTACCCACCGTGGTTTAGAAAAAGTATTTTTCCCTAAAGCAACTGGATCTTACCTACATATAGTAAATTAAATATGAAATATTATAGTTAGTTAGTTAGTCAGTTCCTATGATCCCTCGGGGGGTGCTTTAACTCTCTAAAACTTTTTCCAAGTGTCCTCGACTCCTCTTTAACTGTTCTGTGCCATGTCTGCCTTGGGCGGCCAGCTCTTCTTCCTGACTGGGTAAACGGGTTCGATTGCATGGCTTGCTTCGTAATGGAATTGTCCTCGAGCCTTAAGGTGTGGCCAATCCACAACTATTTCCTTCCTCTTCTTTTGAGATTCGTCTGAGCCAAAATACTCTTAAAATAATGCATAAACATCTGTTAACGAAGGACTATAGCTTCCGAGTGATAACTACTGAGGTCACCTTCCAAATACTGCACTCATATAGCAGCACTGACTCGACATTGAAGCGAAACAGTCGCAGCTAAGTCTTAGTGCTGTAAAAATTGCTTTTCTACATTCCTTAAGCTGCTTTTGTCTTCCTAATTCTGCTACTAATATAACATAGAGTTCGGTGCCGCCGCTTGCACTTTCCCGATCTCCTGCGCAGCAATGTTAAGTTAGAAGAAAGAGCTTGAAAGTCTAAGGACTATGGTCTTAGCTGCGTTTATTTTAAGCCCCGCTATGTTGGCTTTTATGAGTAGATCCTGATACATATGGTGTAGATCCAAAACCCTGTGCGCAAGCGAGCAGATATCATCAGCGTTATCGAGATGTTTCAGGTACGATGGCATTGTATATTAAACACCTCTGCTCCCCTCTGACAGAAAAAGAAGCGATGATAATATACAACCATGCCACACACCGCTTTGAACTTTAAAGGCTTCTGTGTAGAACACAACATTTGCACGTAGCCCTTAAAATAGCAACTATTGTAGCAGGAATAGCACTCCTGCATAAGGATTTCCATATAAACTTCCGGTTTACGCTATATCTCTCAAACGATATAAAGCAGATAGAGCGGAGACCTATACTCGACGCATTGTTCTACGATGATCCGTAGAAGCAATTATCTTCGCTATTATTTTGGCCAGTGCCGGCAGAACGCATATTTCCTTTTCGGTTAGTTGACAATCATCCCCTGATTCCACTCCTCCGGAAAACTGTCATGTTTATGTTAGTCATCAGTAGCTCTGCCGATGTATTTGGCACAACTTATAAAAATTCCGTGGGATTTCCATTACTATTTACCGGTTTGTTGTTCTTCAGGACCTTTATCGCGTTCGCAATCTCTGTATTACAAGGGTTTGCTACTTCAGATGTCTCATTTTGGTTCGGGATACCTGCGGTGTCGTCTATCCATCCGCATTCGAGTTGTCTGTTTCCGTTGCGGAGCAAGAAAAGTGAAATCCCTGAATAAAACAAATAAGACATTATTCGGGCTGCTCCAATATATTTGGAACTCAGACCCATAAAGTTTTCCGAGAAAAAGTTTGGGTCTCGGAAGAGAAATAGTGGCGAATGAGCCCTTAATGGGTAGCGCTTATATTCCCAAACAGGTTACTGGCTTCGGTATAACCGATCCCTCGTCCCACGAGTATCTATAATGGAACTGGCACTCCAGTTTGGGGGATGTGAAGCACAGATAACTGTCCTGCCAATTAAGATACGAAGCCTTGAAAACGGACGGATCTACTGTTATCAACCGCTGCAAACGAAACAAGGACAACAAACTTCGTCTCTGCAGGTGGAATATTAGGTTCCTTAATAGGGCCTGGACTGCTGCAAAAGCAGATGTTTTTGGCATCCAAGAAGTGCGATGAGTGAGGCAAAAAAATGAGTTAAGTTTCCTGCATGTGGACGAGCGCCTCATAACAATCCGTAATAAGAATAATTTGTTAACATTACAATTATGGTATAAGCGCGCACGCTCCAACAGAAGAAAAAGATGACGACCACGAAAGATAGCTTCTACGAGCCCTTGAACTAGACTTACGAGGAGTGTCCTAACTATGACATTCAAGTTTTCCTCGCCGACTTTAATCTTTGGTAATACTGTCGAAAATTATGGCCTGCATGACACTACCTCCGATAACGGATTCAGGCTAAACGACTCTGTCGTGGGACGAAACATTTTCTTATATATATCACGGTTCCCACGTCTCAATATTTACAAGGAGACATCTGAATCAGATTGATTACAGTGCGATCGATGTAAGGCATTCCTCCAGTATTATACATCTCCGAACCTTCCGTGGTCCCAAATCGACTCAGACCATTACCTTTTTGTAGTTATATTCGCAAGGTAGGGTCGGGGATATCCCAAATATCGCAAACACAAGCTGGTACTGTGAGGAAGGTTGACATTGGATGGCTACAATTGTAAGGGATCACCATGTCCTTTCCCCATCAAGTCTCCTTTATTCTCTTAAGAGGTCTTATGTCGCCAGCATCGAAGACCAGTGGTAATATAGTCAAAAACACATCAGATATGCCGCCTCTTATGTGCTGCACCTAAGGAAAATACATACAAAACGGCACTGCTACCGAGCTCTACGAACAGACGATGGGAGACGAACATCGGCTTCTCAGGAGAAAAATAAAGGAGACAAACCTCGAAACGAATTCTGTAAAAACGAACAAGGGAACATAGTAGTAGAGTTGCAGTCATTGATGAAGATTTGAGGCATACTTACATACCCCACAGATTCATCTATTTTAAGACCGCGTATCCATAGAGACGAGCTATACTAAGCAATGTCTAGTTTCGACATGCTGTCAACAAAAAGGGACACCCAAAACCGAGGTCTCAGAGAGAACGTCACACTCGACAGAAATAACTTTGGATTCAGACAACCACACCAGTGGTAAGATCAAACCAAGATTAAATCTTGCCCATCGCTGCTTCTTTGGGCTATGAAGGCAATTGCTTAGCAAAGCAATCTCTAGAACAACAAAAGTGACTCTATATAAGGCCTTAATAATCCCAGTCCTGTCCTATAACGTAGAGGCATAGACTTTATTAAAAATAAATGAGGGCACTCATGGCTGCATAGACAGTGAATGGAGGATGGGATATAACGACGTGCTGTACAGGCTCTAGTAATAGCAAAGTGGTGGATGCGCACGTGTGCCCCAAGGGACAGCACAGTAGAGAAAGATCGCTACTCACGTAGCGCACGCAAATGGAAAAGGACCTCAACCAACTTAGGGTGCGAAACTTGAGGGAGCTGACTAAAAATTGAGCTAGCTGGAGACGCTAGTTGGTTAAGGATCAGGTAAACCCCTTACTGTAGCGCTACCTTAAGTAAATAAGTAAGACGTAATGTACATATTTAGTCGATTGAGGATTATGCGGGTCTTAAAACGATCTTAAACGACTTTAGGTTTTTACACAAGGCGGCAGCTAAGATCCTATATGCGATGTTAAGAAAACTGCTGGGACCACATATAACAGGGTCTTTTTTCTTGTGCATCGGACACGGAATGGTAAGATTTCATTCATTAGACAAACTTTCTGTCTACTGGATCCCTTGATTATATTACTAATCGATCTTAATCTTGGACTAACTGGATTTTTATAAGCAGAAAAAACCTTAAAGCCTCAGCTTAAAAAAATTTCCCCACAATCCAGCAACACTGCCTGCACATTAATGCTCCTTCCAAGGAGGGGGCAGATCAACAAAAGGGCAAGCAGTAACTACGTCAACCTCATGTGTAGGATGAGAGAATACAAGAATACCAGGATACTTGTATCCTTACCCTTACTCTTACCCACACCAGCATCCGTATCCGTATACGTGGCCATACCAAGCCTCAATTGAATGATTCTCGATGCCAAACAGCATTAGGTATTGCATAAATAAAGTCCTTTACAAACAACCCTCTTTCGAACTTCATGTCCCCCTACACCATCAGTGACAACGTAAGTGTACGTTTGTTTGCGGTCGTATTTGTGTATTTTCTTCTCATTGGCGGAAATTGATTGTCATTTAGTTTGATGATTCCCCTAATAATGAGAAATAATGGATAATTTAATTTAATTAGGGTCACTTGAACGCACACACATATACCATACATTTGTGTTTAAATAGAGAAGCCTTCAGGAGCATCAGCAGATGGCAGATAGCTTTTGTTTGCATATACATAACAAGATTGTGTTTTTACCCGGCTCGAAGGACCACATTTTTTTTTTTTTTTTTTTTTTTTTTTACGACAGGTATACTCGTAGTGAAAATTCGATTGAATTGTCCTTTTTTTTTGTTTAAAAAAAAAAATCGAGAAAATTCCTCTGAAACATGGAAACGCAAAAGGTCAGAGAAAAGACATTCTTATTCCGATGTTCTGATGTTCCGATGGTTGCGAAGCAACAGTGTCCTTTGTTAAGAAACGACGTACTACATAATGACGTTTAGTGCCACGGTTACAGGTTTCGAGAGTGGTGCGGTCTTTCTTAATGTTTTCTTCTGCGACGCAGAGTGGTGCCATTTTTTCTCTGGTAAGTTCCACGGCGCTTTTATTTGTCTTATTTGGGGCTCTTAAAAGATAATTGATATTTATTGGCACACATAATTACAATCGGGAGCAACATCATTCGAACAAAATCGTCTATAGATACTTTGTGCCCACCAGCCACCAAGTAACTCAAATTTTGTGGTCTTTAATTTTTAATTTGTGTAATTGGTTTGAGAGGGATGAATGACTGCCAACTTCGGGAATGACCAGAAGGGGGTAGAAATTAGCCAAGCTGTTGAATGCGGCATAAGTGTCATGGTTGAGAGTCATGGTCAAGTCAAGTTAAATATTACACTCGTCCAAGACTGTCGTCCAAAAGCTGGGAGACCTTGTTTGGCTTCCGGAAATGAATCTTATTTCCTTTTCGTGATTTTGGTCACCCTTTCCTCTGTACGAATGCTTATTGTATTGTATGTGTTGGGGTAAGCTTCTTTAGAATTTTCTTTTTCATTAGAAATTTGAAATGAAATGAAATTTATTGATTTGTAGCTGAGTGGTGTTACGTATGAGTATGCATATACGTTACAATACGAAGAGGGGAATGTGCCAATTTACAAGAATTACGTGAGTCGATAATGGGTATTTATAGGATTAGCAAGTTAAAAATAATTGCGTGAGAGGTAGTGTCGGAAAGTGTAAGCTATTGGCACCTAATAAAAGAATCAATTGTGTTTAGTCAGACTTGGCAATTAAGAAGTAATGAGCTGTGAGAGCTTTTGAGATACTTTTTGGACTTGACACGAATCGAGTAGAGGGTTGTCTTTAGGTAAGAAAAGGTTTATATTCTGACTGCACTAAGAAGCATGCAAAATTTTATATTTACTTCCTATAGGTTGCATTTATTATTGGAGAGTTGTTGGTGCTTTCTATCTAAACAAGAATACGATTAATGGGGCTAATTAAAATCGATTAAATCAATGCAATTATGATTCTCAGAAATACTCCGATGCTAATGCTGCTTAAACCTTAGTGGAGGCATAAGGCACAAAATATGCAAACATAAAGCCTATTAACGAAACATAGGTAGAGATTGCTATAGTCAACGGTTTTCTGATTCCGAGAATGGACGTCATTACAATCCACTGCAAGTTATTGGTTTACGTACATAATCCTCAACTGCTTCAGACGAAAATCGTATGCAGAGGCTGGATATTTATTCAACTCATAGACGTTCTTGTGTCTGACAGCGGTGTTCTCTGAACTAAAGCCAATTGAAATATGTACTTGTACGACTCTCCAAAAAAAAAAAAACAAAACATTTCACTAAGTTCTAAATAGAATAAACGAGAACCCATCGACAGAATCCATGTTAATGGAAAACTATTATTTGGATCTATGGCATAAGAATGTTCGGTCAGTAGTAATATATTGTCCTACACCGTCATAGAGCTCACAACTATAAAAAGAAGTTCTCAGCTAAAAATTAGCAGAGAACCTTGACTGCTATTACGCAGATATCACCGCCATCCAGGAAGTGCGATAGGATAAACCGAACA
Organism: Volucella inanis; assembly: GCA_907269105.1. Classification (NCBI taxonomy): domain Eukaryota; kingdom Metazoa; phylum Arthropoda; class Insecta; order Diptera; family Syrphidae; genus Volucella; species Volucella inanis. The sequence goes on from OU026155.1 coordinate 155,241,635, forward strand.
TATGGAGCTATAGGGAAAAGAAACAGCGCTTATCTATATGTTGAGCTTTCAACATATGAGCGAGCGAGCGTTTTATGACAATCTGCATCAAGATTAAATAAGCTAGCGAACATAAGCCCAATATGCGTCCATGCACCTAGAAAAGAAAAGATCGACGCCATCAAAAAATGTTTCTACATGTTCCTTGACATATATATATGCCCAAAGTATGAATCGCTTAATATATTTGTAGCGCCAGAATGGAAAAGGAGGACATCTCTGGGGCAGATGTTAAGCAAAGCCTACACGACACCACATCTGGCAATAGGTTTAGGCTTATTCACTTTCTGGACGGCCAAAATATCACAATTGCAGGCACATGGTTTCCACATTTCAATATACCGTTAATCAATTTGGTCATTCTGCGATAGACGTAAGGCATGCCTCCAATATTCTGGACGACCGAACATTCCGGGTGGATTTCCCAAGCAACGTAACAAAAATATAACGTAGATAAGCTGAATCGCAAGATACCGAAAGAATCTTCGGCGAATATGTATCGCGAAGACTAAACCGTGACCTCTGATATCTAAAAAGGATGGATTCCCAATCTTTCAAAAGTCTGTGCATCGACTAGTGAACGCCGATAATATTGACATAATTGGGAGAACACAAAGGGCTGTCAACGGTTCGTTCGCTAGTATTGAAACGGAAGCTACCAAAGCGCGGTAAATGAAGGCAAAACCAAGTATATGCTGCCAACAAGAAGGACAGAATGTCACAGTCGACAACTTTAACTTAGAAATAGTAAAGGAGCTTGTCTACCTTGGCTCTACTACAAATTCTGAAAACTGCACCTCAACAGAAATAATACAAAGAGTCACTCTTGTCAATCGCTGTTTCTAGTTGACTCTTTATAAGACCTTGATCATCCCAGTCCCATGTAATGGGGCTAAATCATGGAAAAACCTTTCGAAAAATATTTGGTCCCGTATGCGTTTACGGGCTTTGGAGGAGAAAAATCAACGGCGAACGATACGAGCTGCGACATCGACCTAATCAGAAAACAGCGCATAAGTCGCCTGAAATAGCTAAGATATGTAGAGCGAATATACACCAATACACCGGCCTGCAAAGTTTTCGAACTTAACCGGGAGGGAAAACGCAGTAGAAGAGAACCTCAATGGACTTGTAGCGCGCAACTGGAGGGGGTTAGATTGGACTAACTGTAGAAGATTGTCAGTTGAGGCCCAGGTTCATCCCGAACTGTAGCGCCACCTAAGTAAGTAAATTATTCCGGCGAACCGGAAAAAACAGATAGAGAGGAAAGACCTTTTCATCTTGTTAAGCCATTTTGAATTTTTTTTTTCTGTTCTGGAAAGAGTGCATCTAATCAACGAAGATGATAGCGACAATATTCATAAAGGACCATTAAGGAAAAGACATTCGCTAATCTGTGGCGAATTAACAGGAATACCACGTCTTTGTGGATCTGAAAGAACTGATGATTGGGTCTCTCGTTAAACGTCGACTTCATTTCAGTATAATCACGCTTTTTACAAGGATAAACTCGTACCAAGAATTGTGCAATAGACAGACGTTTTAGAACGTACAACTTATTGAAACACACGTTTCATGTTTCATGTACATTTAGGTCTTCAAAATCAAAGTCCCAAATAACGCTTAAACTCTTAAACTGCATTAAATGCAGGACATCTTCAATCTTAATTAGTTCTGCGCAAAGACGAGAACACATGTTCGACCTCATAGCTGAGGTGGAGATTATGAGATGTTTTCTTTTTCTAAATCTTAACCCAGTTCTGTCAATTGCAATGACTTTTGTTTCAAACTCAAACAGAAAACCAACCAATTAGATATCTTTCTATTCTCAAATGAGGACAAACTTGTCAATAGTTAACCACTTACCATCGCAACAAGAAAATTAGCCACATTGCAGTGTTGACATAACTCAGACACAAGTATACTCCGTACACATCTATGTATATTTACATATCCTTTATATGTTAAGAAAACCCTAAACAAAAAAAGAAAAACACCTTCAACAATCTCTTTGCCTACATTTCGACAATATGAAATGTCACAGAGTAGATACGAGTAGATGGCTAACCCATTGCACCTAATATACCAAACAATACCAACCATGTCCACGTATTCCACTCCAAACAAAAGACACAATTGCAAGTGAGAAGAGTTCTTATTTCGCCAAAGGACATCTTTCCAAGAGCACATCCGGTTTTTGTTATTTCTGTTTTCTTTTCTCCTCCTGTTCCCCCCTTTTAAGAGCATGTGTTACACAGAATGATACCGCAACACACTTCACCCAAATTTCAACTTACCTAGATTTTGAATGAAATTTTTTCCAACCTGTGTTTGGTTTTCTTTGTTTGTTTCTATTTTATTTCATTTCTCCGTCTATGTCTTCTTTGATTTGGAGTTAAATTTCCCCATAAAACGTAACTAATGAGACAACCAAAATGGGATGAAAGGGATAAGTGCTTAATCGTGTGACAGATGTCACATCCAATTTACAAAATTCACAAAAGCTCTGGTGATTTTAAGAGTACATTACGAGAACATATCCGTATAAGTGTCACCCACTGACGGAAAACATTGATTTTGTAGAGGAAATAGAGAGAAAATGTCGTTGTCTGTCAAAATTGACAAGTACAAGGAAAGGATGGATTTCATACACTTTTTAACTATTACAAAAAAAAAAAAAAAAAAAATAGAAGTTTCGTGCAACTGGTATTAGTAAAAACTCGTTTTCTTACATAAATTGATTGAGAACTCCCTACGAGCTAAATAAGCTCACGCGAATACCTGACATGAACTTATTTTTAAGCTACCACCTTTTCCCTCCAGGCTTGCAAGACCACGAGGTAATTTAAACTAATTTTTCATACACTAACCAAACAGATAGAGAAAGGAAGGATTCCTAAAGAAACCGAGAAATTTAATTTGAGCGGACTTCACATCTTCTTCAGAGATTTTACAGAGTTTATCTGTATTGACGTGTATGCCTCTGTTGATATGATCACAAGCACTATCCACACCGAAATGGGATGCTTTATTCCTCATCAGATAAAGAGTATTAAACGTACTACGACTCGCGCTTTAACGGGAATGGCGTAATCGGTCGGAAAGTTCAAATCAACTGGGATTGACTTCAACGAGCGAGGTTTTAAAAGGCGTAAAGCTTCCGTATGATCAAGCTGCCAAGTGTAGTAGCAATTGTCGTTCGCTTATTTGCAATTACATTCCAATTGGCAGTCAATTTAGCTAATCTTGCCAATCTGCTTACTGTGCCCTTCACAATAAAGCTGAATAATTTACGATTGTTTAATGTAGCCACCAACACTAGGGCGCATCGAATCGTCTATGGAACGTATGTTAAAGCCTTGACATACACTGTTGGTGCAGATGGTATATCTCCGCATATTCTGAAAACATGTTTTTTCCTGCTGGTAAAACCAATGGTAAGTTTTTTCATCAGTCCTAATTTGTAGGACTTCTTCTTAGTAGATTGAAAACAGCGTGTCCAGCCCGTCCCTAAAAAGACCGCAGTACGCTTTTCATTACAAAAGGTGGACTGGTGATTTGATAAAGAGTTTCATCAATATTTATCCCAATCTGATAAAAGCAAGTAAGTTGTACCTGATATTTCAAAATAATTTTGCATTAGGGTCTCTGAATTGATGAATCTCTTCGGATAAGAAAATGATTGTCTAATAGTTGTTTTGGTTTCATATACACAAAATAAATGTTGGTGTGCCCCAAGGTTCTATACTGTTTCCGTAACTTTTTTAATTTTCACTAATGATTTCTGAGTACTTCTAATGCAGTATAATCCTTTGCGGACGATATTTACTCACTGTTTTTTATATCAGTTCTTGCTCTTAGTCTATAGATTGAGAACAGCAGGATAGTTTAAGCTCATTTAATTCCGGTATTAGTTGCATAACTCATTGGGGAATAACAAACCTGAACCGTTAGAACTTCTCATTATCGATATGAATGCCTTCTAATTTGGCCTTAATAAAATAGGCCTTTATTCGCCAATGTTCCAAATGCAATAGCATTTCAGTGTGTCACTTCAAACCTTCCCTACGAATGCTTAGCAGTTTGGCCTCTAGTCCACCTTCGGATAGTAAATGGACACCTTACAACACCAGCTTAAAGTGTCTAGAAATTTTCAGTGGGATTCCGTCACTTTAAACCTTCCCTATGAAGCATTTTGGCCTCCAGTCCACCTTCAGACAGTAAATGGACACCATCCAACACCAGCTCGATGTGTCTAGAAATTGTCAGTAGGATTCCGTCAATTCAAACCTTCCCTACGAATGCTAAGCAGTTTGACCTCCAATCCACTTTCAGATAGTAAATGGACACCATCCAACACCAGCTCAATGTGTCTAGAAATTGTCAGAAGGATTCCGTCACTTCAAACCTTCTCTATGAATGCTCATCAGCATGGCCTCCAGTCCACCTTCAAACATGATTTTTTCCCAAGCCGAACTTATAGAATGCCTTGCCGAACTCACTGTGTTTTAGTCATTATAACCTGCAAACATTCAAAACCAACGTATATCGGAATCTTTCTTTTTTTTTTCCATTCGGCCGCGGTGTGTGCAGACATTTTAAGGGTGTCCCTTAAACAAGCTCAAATTGTTTATAAAAATTTTTATAAAACCAATCTATTGCATTTACCTTAAAAATTATTTTCTACAAAGTAGAGTAGTTTTCTTAAGCTTGACGTTTCTATCTACAGAAGTAAAGTGATTTGGTTCTGCAAAGAAAAAAAGAAAATTGAAAATATTAACTTAAGATTTAAAGGTACAATAATCTAAAACACAGATATATATATATATTATCTAAATTGAGTAAAACGTGTTTAAAAAAAAGTTCTCCACTTCAGAAAGTGAAAGATTATAGCTGTCAAACTTGTCAAGTTTACTAAAGTGGGGAATGTTAACAATAAAATGAACATAACTGCAGAGAGTTACAGTATATATACAGATACATTTTTACTATTGAAGTAGTGGGTAGGATAATCTGTTCTGTGCTGATCCACGAAAACTGTATGTGGAAACAATGGCAAAAGAAAAACACTATTCAAGCCGCCATCATGTTGGAAAGGTCAAACTGGTTTAGAGCGTTATATCGTATCTAGTTGGACAAGCGTTTTAGCTGCCCAAGGATTGCAAAGTTATACTGACTATCAATTGTAAGGAAATCTCGTGCGCGATGATGAAAAGGAGAGTTCGAAGATTAAGCATTTCAACAATTTGGAAAAGCCTTCGCCTGATCATAGACGCTTTGGTAAATGATTGAAAGCTGTCAAAAAGACTTCGGCTTTTAGAAGTAACGTTGAAGAAGGATTGCCTTTTCCTTGATTACATCGAATTATGAAAGAATTTATTGTGCATAAATCAGTATCGGGTGGAGAATTTCGTCAAAGTTGATAGGATGGGGACAATACATTAAGTATTGCGTTCATTCTAATGAGAAACTTACAACATAGAATATGGCACACATTCTTAGATTTCTTAGATCACTTGAGCTCATTTAAGGAAGGTAAGCATTCTCCGCCATTGCGGAGGAGCTTTAACAAAAAAAAAAAAAAATATGTACAGCCACATAGTCTTAGGTGAAAGAATCAGAATTCATGGGATTAGATGGCCACCGCTCCAGCTCTGAAAGTCTTCGAATTTATCATCAGGGAAGACTCCACGCGCGAAAAGGACATAAACCAACTTGGATTTGAATCATAAGACAAATATTGAATTTTGTAGCATATGAAGGAATTTAACAAAAAGTGGAAGTATTTGGCTAACAAAATAACATCAAACGCTGGAAGTGACCATGCATTATAGAGACAAATGAAATTGCTGACAAGACGACAGAAACAGGACCTATAGAATGACTGGTCAAAGAAGGGCACTTTGGTCATGTAGGCAGTCAGCAAGGGATTTGGGAATCTATGAAATATATTTCTTAATGTTGTTCACAATATTGTGCAGTATCTTCTGGTCATAATCTCGTGAAAAATCACTCAAAAACACTGAAATCCAATTGGCTGTGAATTACAACCTTAGTGCGTTGATGAAGGAGTATACTTTTGCCTAGTAATGAAACGAATGAACACCATATGTTTCAAAACTTTTTTATATATGGTTTATTGGAACAAGATATTTGAAATCGTACCCATTTGCTTTCCAGGCGAAGTCGGTCTGTCCACTCATCACTCCGCAGTCCGCAGCTCATGCGATGGAAACTTTATCACTGTTCGTACAAGAATGTGCTTTAAGGACTCAATACTTGGATGTCGAGTAGTGCAGAAGACATTCCAGAGAATTGTAAAGCTAACGGACTTTCAACCACACTGCAAGTGTTTCTGAGTCCTAAAAGAGGTAGCATCGGAATACCAATTGCTACGTGCAAATTAATATTAAAGCTGGATGCTACCAAAAGAACAGACCATAGACGGACTATGTCTAAACGAAGAGGAGGAGACAATTCTTCTGTACTTGCCCGGCTCCCTCCCAAAGAAGAAAACTGCACCTCGGAGCTTTTTTCTACAATGACTTAAGCGATCTTAAGAATATAGACATGAACAGTCTCCTACGCTTTATTATAAGCTCAAACTGGTTCCTAGAGTAGGAGAAGTGGGTTTTCGACAGCCATTTTTACCTTCCCCTACTCTTTAGTCGTTTTTGCCTTATGAGCTGGAGCTGAGTCTTGTTGAAAGGTTTATTTGCATATGTTTTGTTGAGGGGCTCTACGTTCTCTAAAACGGCCCTTTGATACACTTTCGCCGAGGTCTTGACATCTTTCTCGCAGAAATGGAGCTCAGTGACACCATCGTATCAGATGGGTGGTGGTCAGGTATAACTCTCGGAACTAGTTCAGATGCATTTCGTGATGACAAAGCATACACTCTGTCGTTTTGTTTGTACAGCGATTCATCAACGCTGAAAATTTTCTCGGTAGTAAAAATAATTCGTCTGTGACCGTTCTTCGCGTACTGACGAAGCAAGGCTTTCAATTTTGACTTACGTCGCAAATTGACTTGTCCCAAATCACGTTTTAAGATGTGCGATAGCACATGCGTTGTGGCGTTACCAGTGTGCGGACAGCAGTATCCTCAACTTCACGATACAATACACAAAGTTTCGTGAGATTTCGTATTACAAGAGCACGATTTTCGAGCGTGCCCCATTTCATCATTGTAAACAAATGACGTCAAAATCTTTTCGCGAAAACTTTGCCTAAATGTCACTTATTAAATACCCTTGAAGTTCTAGTGGATGTGTTCTTTTCGTGTATCAAAATATTTTCGACAATATCGCCAGTTATAAAGTAAAGGGCGTACGAAACCTAAATTTTTGGGTGCAAGGATTTGAGTTCTGGTAACAATGATTCATCACTCCATGAATCTTAGATCTAAAAGGGGTAGATCCTGACCCTATACACTCTCTGTTGGTAACATGCCCAAGGCAAAATTTTGTCACAGTCCCTATGTATCCGTCACCAACTAGAACCACATTGACAACTTTAGTCCAACAACCTCTAATGTCTTATTCAATAGATTACTTAACATCTCTGTTGAATAACACCTCCGAATCTGCAGCGCGCAAGCCCAGATCAATGGCATTGCCCAATCTTAGACCGTTGAACCTTTTTGTACCACCCCATCTCTGAGTGCTTTAACCCTTTTACTTTGGTTTTGACAAAAAAAAAAAAAAACCCCAAGAAAAACGAAAAAGAAAAGAACTGGAAACTTTCACACTTGTCGTTAAGGAAACGACATTTCAAGTTAATCCGGAATCTTGTATCTGCATTGACATCTCCTCCACTATACCCGTATAACTAACTATACTCGTACACTTGTCATTCCTCTGTGTCATTAGGGAAATAAAATCGAGTTCAATATCCAAATAAAGGAATCGTTGTATTCGTCGATGCTCGCCATATGCCGCCACCCTCCATATGTCAATGGCAAGTTGATCGTTCAACTTTGAACTTCTGTCGCTTAAGTTTGATTCCTTTTTTTTTTTTTTTTTTTTATGCCTGACAGTGTGACATGGTGACAATTGTGGTGGATGGTGAGCTTTTAAATTGTTTTCTTATTCTTAATCCGGTTAAATGGATTGCCTACACTTAGCACATTAGCGAATAAGATACGAGTACTCAAGTATGAGTTACTTGGGGATATACCATACTTATACTCGTATCTTACGACTCACCATCCATATACCGCTAGGGAAGGCGCATAAATTAAATAACAAGAAAATCGCAGCTTGACAGCAATGCCATAAATCCTGGTGTCACATTGTCATGTTCGAAGTTAGTAATGGTATTGGGGGTGGTGGTGCTTCTACTGACTAGGGCAAGGAAGTGCGATGATGGGTGTTCGACGGCTAAGACTGTGATTCTTTTCTATTAGATGCGGATATACATTTTTTTCCCCTCTATTCTTTTTTGCATATTATTTCCGATTTATCGATCAAGCGAATGAGAGAGGGGACACAACACAGCGAATCTGGGACAGTTACACAATGAAAGGATATACTCGTATGTATGGTAAACGAGGACTTGACGACTGACTCAAGAACTCGGATTATTTATGCTAATTATCATACTCGAACAATGCAAGTGAAGGGACTTTAAAAGAGGGGGAAGAAACAATTTGTCGCACTGCTGCTGAATAAATCCTTTCATGCTATAAAGGTGACCACAGAAAATCAGAAATTTTTCAGAATTTTTACAGAATTTTTTCAGAATATTTAAGCCACCTCTCAGATGGTAGGTCGTTCACACGCATAAAGGGTGTGAGTATCTGCTGTTGATGGCACGAGCTTTTTGTAGCCCATCGTTGTTATTTATACAGTGACCTTAGTCTTTTCATGTAGGTGGACTCGTTTAACCTGAAATGACATTTACAAGACAACAGGATTGGTTATGTGGAAATTCCTTACAACAGTAGGTGTCGGAAATTGTCGCATGTTCGAAGGGCACACGTGCTCAACACTCTATATCTGGAGATTTGAATTTGTATAATTATCCATTTTTAACATTATTAAATTAAGAGAGATTCTTCTTTATTTGGATAAGCCCTCCTGTATGGCATTCTGTGCAAATTTTATCCTTTGAGAGTTGTTAGTTAGTTAGTTAGCGATAATACACAATAAGAGTACATAATTTGGTCAAAGGACTATTGCTTATGGTGTTTGTTTTGCTAGGACTCAACCTCCCAAAATAAATGTCAGGTGTGCTTCTATATGCCATATACAGATGTAATGTCACACAGTGTGTCACAGTGTGACCAATTTGATTGGTACTCTATTGTACTAGTTGCGCAGTTGTTGCTGACCAATACAATTTTTTGTTATTGATAACGAAGGTCCTACTGCCTTGATGCTTAAGCTAGGTATAACTCTATAGTTGTAGATCTGAAATTCTTCAGTTTTTGCTAACAAATGTAGATTTTTTGTCGAAGAAGGGCTTGTCTGAAGCCGCACTGGTAGGTACCAAATATTTTCTTGACAACGGCTTCAGACATTCATACAGAATGGCAGACACAATTTCATTAGAAAATTTAGAAAACTTATGCTACCATAGTGTGGCAGTTTACAGAGGTATTTTCTTTGTCGATTTGCAGACGATACTTAAGGCTCACTCACCTAACTTTGATCGAACTAAATTTTGAAGATGAGATGGCGTCAACATTGTACGAGTGAGTAGACTGTTAACTCTAGAATTCTTGATTATTGTCCTCTCAACTGCTGGCAACTCTGAAGAGAATCTTCATTGCTAGTTTGCCATTAGCATACAAAGTGAACCCCTGCCGAACTGTAAGAGTAGCTTTTATAACGAAAACGGAAAGGAATGACTACACGCACGTCAAGAAATGCAGGCATATCCGTCAAATTTCGATATGTTAATTATGGTTTTCATAGTAAGGGGACCATACCTGGTTAGAATATTCGCCAAGTGGGCTACCAACTGTGATGAATGGGGTTTTTGTGACGTAAGGGTCAGAGAACTCTTTGGAACATCATTTAATAAAGCCAAGTTCGGAGTTAGCTCTACTAATTATGAAATCACTGTGAGTGTGGAAATTGAGTTCAGTATTACAGAGAATGCCACAATGCCCAATTTCTGCATTTAAGTGACCGAAGTTACAGCTTAGGTTGATATATAGTAAGTTCGGTCAAGAAGTGTTGAACGCTTCCGGGAGTATGAGATAGCTTGACATTTCTTTATGTTGAGCTTAAGGAAGATTTTGTTTGTAAAAAACCTAATTAGATCGTCTTGTAGAGGTTGAAAATCAGAAAATTTGGAAATTTGTCTACAGATTTTCATATCATTGGCATAGACAGATATGTGTGAGTTGTTTGTAATATTTACAACGTCATCTATAGTCAAAATTAAAATTAATGGACCAAGGTGGTTGCCTTGTGGAACACCCGAAATCGCATTAATAGATTCAGAGGAACCAGCACGACGATGGACTAGGAATAGGGCTCTTCCAAAGCAGATTTGAACCAAGAAATTAACCCAGTTTGAAAAGAATTAAGTTATATGCGATTTTCGCGAAGGCATTGCTAAGGTCAGTAGTAATCACATCTACTTCTTTCCCTTGATCTAGGATACACAATGTACTATAGAAACGAATAAGAATAAGATTATTGGGAAATTTTTTTTAGGACAATGGCGAGTAAACCATTGGGACCAGAAGAAAAACCATCTTTAAGTTTGTTAGGCTTGTCTAGTAGCTGTGGTGTTATTTCAAAAGATATTAGAGATGTCTGAGTGTAGTTACTAAAATAACCGAAGTATTCGGGATCCGGGTCTTTAGTTTGGGTAGAAAAGGATTCACTAAAGAAATTGACGAAATAATTGATGGTTGTAGGATCAGACGATGACATACCTGGCATAGCTGTTCGTATTAATAAATGTAAAAAAAACACTCTTTGGGGTCAGAAATGAGGCTACGATTGCATTCGGATAAGGTACCTGTTATACCGAATATCACAAAGTTGGGAGAAGTGGTAGTGAATTCGCAGGTAATTTCGAAAGTCAAATTCAGAACCAGATTTAAGGTGCATGTGCCATAATTTATTTTTTTTGTTTGGAAGTGCACGTAGTTCTTTGTTATACCAAGGAGGAGATGATAAAGAATTTCTTTTTCTCTTACGCTCGCGTAATACATACCACTAAGGTCAACACTATTGAGTAGATTGTTGAGTTTAGTGTAATTTGTTTTACGAAGTTTCTGAGGGGCTAATAGAATTGTTGATGTCATATGAGAAAATAACAAACATTGGAGGAAATTTACACTTACGGGCACACAATTTATAGCATCAGATGTGAAGATCAGGTCTAGTTGTCTATCCATGCTGTTAGAAATACCATTTATTTGAAAAAGGTCTGAATTAAAAATGAATTTAAATCAAAAGGCAGTCAGATTTATCTGAAACAGCATTTGAAGCAACGAGATAAGATTCGTCGTCTGACTGAGTCCATAGAGATGAGGGAGATTAAAATCGCCAAGAACTATGACATCGTCACAGGGGTTAACAATATCGAAAAGAGGGTCAATCACATTAGTGGCAGCTGATAGCTGGTTGGTTGGTTAAGAGGGACGGATGTAACAACAGATTATATATAGTCTGCGTTTGGGGAAAGTAGCGTAAACACCTATTAGTTCGAATTTTGCTGCCTTTTTAACGAGTTCAGGAACTAAAGCATCGTGAATTGCCAGGACTCTTCGACTGAATTCTGGTGCACACAGTTCTGAATCTTTGATATCAGATACAAGATATGATTCGGTCAAAACAAAAGTATCATATAGGAGCTTTTGAGAGTTAGACATAAGTTGTTTTTGTGAGAAGCCCCCTTTCATTTTGGTAGTAAGTACACAAGCACAATGCTGGTATATAGAACCCTAATTGCGGTCTATATATATTGGCGGAGATAAACATAGGTTGCCCGCGGACTGGTATCCTGCTTTCAGTGTTATGATGAGTTTTCGCCAGCTAACTACCTAACGCTCTCAATGGTTCTGCATTGTGTTGCTGTACTGTCTGTAAGAACAAGCTTAGCGTGTATCTGCTCTGAAACATAAGCAGTTCTAGATGAGTATACAGTATGCCGGCAAGACATGGAGCTTGTCACCAAAGCGGATCTTTTAGATATATGTACATGGCTATGATCCTCGTAAGACCAATTATATGCTATCCGCTTATTGTCTGATAAGACGTAAATACATTACCGCTCATTTTATCAGACTGAACTTCGCAGGTACTTTCTCTTCCAAGCTTGCTTTGTTTCTAGAAGCCCTGAAGAGTCTCTGTCCTTGGATCGCATTGTTAAAGCTATATTCTGTTTAATAAAAAGACTATACTGTATAGTCTGGAGTTTTGATGGTCTTGCGCACCGACTTTCTTTTGACCGTGATTTTATGAATATGCCATCTGATACAATGCCACCGGAATTCCTGTTACTGCGAAAGCATGAAATCTATTTTTCCTGTGCTTAGGAGCGCAATTTCGGTTAGAGCTTCACGGATAGCTATCGTTGTTTTTACTTCACGTTAGGAGAACCTGCGTGCGTCTTTCAAACTGCGATAAAAGCAATCCCATTGGAAATGAACTCTAATGTGGAGAATCCGTGTAGAAAGCAAAGCTTCTGCACTTATAACGACAGCCAATCTGGGATGACAGCCTTGCTGAACCATCTCACTTTTTTTATATAATAACCGCGCGCTCAATGGGTTATTAAAATATTTGTGTACAGCGCGGGTGAAAAAATCTTAGGGAGAAAGAAAAGACAAGTACCGATGTATGTACATTCACGATATTTCAGAGTAAGTCCGAAGTCAGGATATCCTGACGATCATTCATTCATAGCGAGATGGGTGTCACGATTGAAGTCGAATGGTAAACAATTTCTTACATCGCTTGAGGAAACCTAGACATTTCGCAGCATTTTTAGAGACATCGAAATATGTGACATACCAAGAATGGAAAGATTTTCGGTTTCGATGAGGCAAATGCTATTGTTTATTGTTCTATTGTTCTACAGGCAAAGAGCAGTGACTTGAGTCCAGGAACGAATATAAAAAGCAGAGAGTACTGGCGTCAGCAAAGGAATATATTGGATAAGATGTACCAGACAAGAGATTGTTGAGTGTCGAAGACAGAACTTTATTTTGTGAATATCATACTTAAAACCATCAAAGGCAACTTGACAACGTAATTTCTAACATATTCGTAAATGTAGTGCTTCTCTGAAAGCGGTCGCAAGGCTAAATTCACTAAGCCATATTTGGCTTACAGATCTTAGTAGGATAATAAATTCTTCGATGAACCTTTGATGGAGATCTTTGTGTTATTGGGTCAATAACTTCTTCGTGCGGTTTGCCAAGAGATGGCGTAACTTGTATTATTCCATTGGAACATGCGTTGGAAAGCTACTGTCATTGTACGTCATTTCAGTATATGTCATTCATTTGAAGCGTTAACAACAATAATTTTTTTTCACTCAAATATGTAGAACTTTGTGCCTGAAAAAGTGTTTTTGCGGGGAATTCTTCTTCATTACTTTAATATGAAGAAAACTGCTGCCGAAAGTCATCGTATTTTGGTGGAAGTTTATGGTGAACATGCGCTAACTGAGCGAACGTGCCAAAAGTAGTTTGCACGATTTAAAAGTGGTGATTTTGGCTTGGAAGACGATGAACTGGAAGCATTACTCTATGAAGATTGTTGCCAAACACAAGAAGAGCTCGCAGAATCTTTGGGTGTCACTCAAGCAGCTGGATATATTCAAAAGCAAGGGAATTGGGTTATAAAATGCTGCTGGAACGCCACAAAAGGAAGTCATTTTTACATCGGATTGTTACTGGTGATGAAAAATGGATCCATTACGACAACCCCAAGCGCAAAAAATCATATGTGAAACCCGGCCAACCAGCCAAATCAACGGCAAAGCCGAATATCCATGGCGCATACTTTGAATAATACTATTGTACATGTTTTTCTTAAATAAACGTTCAAATTTTGAAAAAAAAAAACCGCACGAATTAAAATATATACGCATTAAATTCCTGACCAGTCTCGCCAGAAGATTTTTTTAATGAGCGACAGCATTATGGTTGGAGCTTTCTTGACAGTTGCGTTTAATGCGAGTGTAGTATATGTAGATGAAGATGACATGGCTCTTCTGGATAATAAAAAATCAAACGAATGCTTACCGACGTCTCTAAAAGGACAGCGACTTTCCTAGTTCTGGTTGCTGTGAGAGTGATGACGATACCCACTATCTCTGTAAGTATGTGGCCTGCTTTCGCATGAAGCTGCAGGTATTTGGCGGTGATGTGGTGTGTTCTGTAATTGTAGGCACTCTATCACTGAAATGTTAACTCATATTTCTACGAAGTGAAGAAAACCAAATCCAACCGGACAATTTCCGATTCCGATAAAAAACAAAATGTCTATCTTGAGCGGCGCATTCCGTTTTACATCTGAACGTTCGCCATCTTTACCATCAGTAGGAGCCTCTTTTTGCCTTATTGTGTAAAGATTTGAAACTGTTTGTCAACGAACTGATTAGCCCCTATCAGTAGAGTCTTAGACCCGATGAATTCACAGAAAATCCAAGAAATCTAGATCGAAAGCCACAACCTATATAGATTGTACTTGGATTATACAGAATGGCCATAGAAAACGCTCGCTACTCAAAAAAGATCGGAAGCAAGCTTACCAAGACCTATGATGCTGTGACGTAGAAAGCGAGCTGTTTGCAAGTATTGATGCAGATGCTAAAAGACAAGAACGAACAGTCGCACAAAGCATTTTTGATGCGAATGTACAAAAAACAGATCAAACATTGCAATATAGACAGGAAGTCATATTGGGCAAGGCTTGTGGTTACACCAATCAATGTTTTCGAACGACAGTCTTTGCCTTGTTTGCATGCACTGAGTATTGAATTTCGAATGTTCTATTTTTTTTTTAAATGCATGGCATGTACATTTTGGAATCAATTCTCTCTCTTTTTTGTTTTTTTTTTTGTTTATTCGTTCGACTCAGTAATTAAATATTTATAGAAGAAGTTTTATTGTTTTTGCTTCACTCCCGCACGCACCAATTGCTTGCATACAGTTCCGCTATAAGTAAACATTTGTTCAAGTTTTTTCTGTTTCAAATGACGTCACTCCGATGTAATGGTTTCTTAGACTAAAAAATAATCTATATTTGAAAAACACGAAGATAAATTTAATTTGGTGAAAAATAAGTCAGTGCCACGCGTCTCATTTTATTAGCCAACCTAACCTTTAGCATAAACTAATGTCTTTACCAAACTCTAATCACTTACAGATAAAATTGTTTTCATTTTTTATTTTCGTAAGAAATTATCAAAACTTTATCGTTATCAAAACTAACGATCTGATTATGCATAATCATTTCTTTTTTGTTTTTATTTTTTAGCCGAAAGGGAAAAAACATAAATTTTTGCCCAACTAAGGTGCAGTCTTATCGATAAACAGAGTCAGAACTAAAAATATTAAAAAAAAAAAAAAAAATGTTTTAGTGAAACATTAATCCCCGGGGGGAGGAAGTCGTCGCAGTTTGCGATTAGACAATTAAATATTTTTATTTCATTTATTCGTTCTTGTTTTTAGTCCTGTGCTATGTATGTGGAGAAAACAGAAAAAAAAAAAAAAAAAAACATTGACAAGGCGAAGATAGTAAAGTCAAGGTTGTGAATTTCTTAAATGTTATCGCATACTTACGTGTTGTTAAACAATTTGGTTTGTTCGTTCTTTTGTTGTTGGAGTATGTTTTTTTTTTTTTCTTTTTTGCAGCTTATCAACAATGAATTCGTACACTAACATAGTGAGGGAAATGAGTTCAATTAATGTATGTTTTGGTGTCACTTGTGCATAACACACAAATACACAAATTCAGCGACAGTTTGGTAAAATAAAAAATCAAAAAAAAAAAAAAAATAGAATAATTGGCCAAGATTAGGTGGATAAGGTCCATGGGGACGTTGTTTGCTTATCGCAGTTCGAATTTATTAGAAAAATTAGAAAGAAATGGGCATCTATCTTAGAGATTTCACGATGTTTCTGCATGCTTCTACGAGGAAACAATCTATCTTGACAGGCATACGGTCAAGCATAGTTTCTAACGACGATCGGAGAGATTAGGAAGATTGATGATGTGCATTAAAGCACAGTCTCTTCAAGAACTAGAAAGTCGGATATGTATACGAGTATTTGTCATAAAATTTCGCCATGACAGGTGTACTTTTTTGAAAAAAATTTCTAACATTTTGCAACATTTCCATCAGTCTAGATTTAAACTGAGCTCAGTGGTAGATACATCTCATAAAGTTCCGACGTCAGTTCGTAAAAGTGGCAGAGACTAGTAGTTGTCTCTATTGGGCTATTACTATGCAAATGGCTTAGCATGCAAAATGCGACGAAAACCATGATGCTTCTCCGAAATGTATGGCAGACGGACGTATGTGCAGGTAGATATGACCTTTATTTTTCTCAACCAAATTCATAGGTTTTAAACAGTGTTTACCGATTGTTATTCTGTAATTTTCTAGGTGATTGCTATGGATTATGGCTTTTGCATCCATGAGAACTATAGCTATAAACTTTCCGAACGATGCAGTGAATTTGGCCTCATTCGGTGCCAATTCGCCAGAGGAAGGATATTGGTTCGACAGTTAAAAAAAATGTATGTGTTAGTTAAGGATTCACTCTTCTTCCTCAATTATCAATCAAATTAGATGTTCTTCGAATTGCAATATTTCTGTAGTATGTAGCATATTGTGCACATTTTCCACAAAGGCGTTTTATTAAGTATTTTCACCTTGCGGTCATTTCCGTTTCCACCACATTAACCATCTTCATCCAAAATGTCCTTTCAACCGATAATTTATTGTTGCTAACTTAATGGTGTGGTACAATGGGTAACATAAGTTAGGTAACTACTGCTCAGGAGAGTCTAGATTCAAAACTCATAGCTAGATAACTTATACACTTTTCTGACATCACCACCTTTTCGGCGGGCAGCTCGCGACAATGCTAAAAATTTGTAAATGCATAAAATGAAAAGGCAAACATAATAGTTAGTGATAGAAAGACTAGAACTTTGTCCAGCCGGGACTGTCAAGCCAACAATTCATTTACATATAACCAAGATCTAGGTTTCAACTTACTATACATATGCTGTCCATTAGCTTTTTTTTTTATCTAACGTTTGTACCTTAACAGTATAGATTTGTACTCTATTGCACAATTTTTGCAGTTTCAGCCGGTTGTTTTTCACATGGAGATAGTTTTTGCAACAGTTTCGATAATTTACACTTAACGACTAGTTATACAGCTCTGCATTATTTAGATGAACAAAATCGATTCTGGTTTTAGCGAATTCGATCGGTCTCCTGTACTGTTCACCAGGACACAATCAAGACTAAAGCTACACTTTTGAATGTCAGACCAGGGTTCTTGTTGAGTTGATTCGTTTTTGCTTATGACCAGTCACTATTGTCGCGTACCCAGAAGAAAGGAATTTTTTCACTTATTGTTCGCGCTGTTTGTTTTCAGTTTATAGATTCCAGAAACAAAAAGTAAACGAACACGGTTTACCCACTGCGTCTTCAAGATGAAAACCTATTTGAGGTCCCTATAAAGTTTTCATGCATGCTCTACTTAACAAAGAAACGTGCGAAACTTCTATCGACAAGACAGGGACAAAATGAAGGTAAAAAATAGTTAAACAAGCTAATTTTCTGATAACTGACGACTTAAGGATGCAGAAGCACTTCTTCTAGAGCATCTTTATCTATCTTGTTCCACTAAAGGCAAAAGCGACACAAAAAACTGTTCTAAAGCGAGTTCTATTTCAAATTCATGGCAATCAAATCAACGATCCTTTGTGGAAGGCAAAGGAATAACCGAGTAAGTCGGAGTAAAACGTGACGTATACCACGGTAGTGTATAAATTCCGTTTTTTTTTTCAATGTTGTGCAAAATTGTCTATTAAAAGAGCACATCTATGCATCCGCAAACATTTTTTGTTCCCCAACCATAGTGGTATCATACGTATCGACGTACCAACTCTTCAAACAACATTAAACAATGGAGACTCTAGGTAGATAGTCAGACGCATTAACATTTTTTTATTCGTAAATTAAACTTCAGGCGTCTTTATAAATTTCTGCTTCCAGCTGTAACATACGCATTGCAATTTTGGAAGACTCACAGAGAATGTGAGGGTAACAGCGACGGAGTTAAAAAAACAAAAAAAACAACAAAATCTCAGGTCGAGTTTAAATTTGAAGAAAAGACAGAAAAACAAAAAGTTCTTGACTTTCCTGATGATGTGATACATAATCAAGCGACTTATGGAGTACTAACGTGGTCAGTAAATTCCACATACCCTACAGATGGCATAATAACAATGCAGATACGTAGGAGAAAAATGTAGCTAAACCATACATTTCTACAAATAATGAAGGAAAACGAACAAGTTTTGACACCTAGCTCCAAGCGACCGTATTCCACAAGCTGTCTACTCTCACGCGACTTCTTTCTGATTATATTACATGCAATGAAAATCAACAGGGTTAGAAGCTGTCTATGAGCAGATCGAAGGTTCATAAGTATACTTACTCTACGCATATTTACACCTACTTAGAAAAGATATCTTGCAATAACAGCCATCCACTTTCAGTACTCCGATCAGCAATCATGGATGACAAACTGCATGAAGTGTTGAACCAGGAGAGAAGAATTTAGGATCGAAAAGTAGGGAGAGCTGTACAGACTTTTCACCTGTTGGAATCTTGTTAAGTACTATAGGGTGATTCATCGTGAGGAAGTGAACTTAAAACTTTTATTATCGGTTAAAAGAACAATTCATGGCATTTACTTTTTGAAAATGATATCATGTAAATGTTGGCCACGACTTCGTCTGAGGTGGTCCATTTGGAAGGGTCAATTTTAGGCGGCGGCTTTGAGCATAGCGCCTGATTTTTCGCGGATAATACGAGTAATGTTGGCTTCCAAAGTGTCAATCGTAGCTGGCTTATTCCTGAAGACCTGAGACTTTACATATCCCCAGAGAATATAGTCCAAAGGTGTGATATCGCACGATATAGGCGGTCAATTTACCGTAGCAAAACGTGAAATTAAATGCTCACCAAAATGATTTCTCAACTAGTCCATTGTTTCACGCGCTGTATGGCTCATAGCGCCGTTTGTTGAAACTAGAGCTTACCGAGACCATGTGCTTGAATTTCAGGAAGCACATAGTCCGTTAATATGGCGCGATAACGGTCACCATTGACGGTAACATTCTGATTTGCCTTATTTTTGAAGAAATATGGACCAATGGAACCACCAGCCCATAAACCACACCATACTGTTGTTTTTAATGGATGTAATGGTAGCTCTTGGTACTCTTTGGGTTCCTGATCAGCCCAAACAACGCAATTTTGTTTATTAACGTATCCATTGAGCCAGAAATGGGCTTCATCACTGAACATAATTTTACGATAAAAAACCGGATTTTCATTGAGTTTTTCCAGAGCCCATTCACTGAATATGACGCAAAATCAAGTCGCCTGGCTTCAATTCTTGCACAAGTTGAATTTTGTACGCTTTAAGGGCGAGATACTTAGGTAAAATACGCCAAGTTGTCCAATACGCCAAGCCAAGCTTCTGACAACAACGAAGAATCGATTCGTCACGGTCTTTGCGTACACTCTGAGCTACAGCTGCTATAGTCTCTTCACTACGTGCTGGATGTATTCTAACCAGTCGAGTATCATCCACTAATGTAAGCTGGGACTCAAATTTGCGAATGGTATTGGAAATAGTGGTTTCAGAAGGTCGATTATCCGCACCGTAAGTTCCTCGAATCGGACAAAAAACATTTCTTACAGAACGCTGATTTTCATAATACAGCTGAACAATTTGGAGACGCTGTGTTCATCGTGAGTCTTTTCATGATGACTTGCCAAATGATACTGATCAAAAGTGACAAAGAAGTTTGATAGGAGTCACGCGTGATCTGTCGAAAAAAAGCCTATTACAAATCAAATCTCACGATGAATCACCCTATAGAAGGTTTAGTTTTTGCAAAAGACACTCGTCCTCTTACATGAAAAGCCCAAGGTGAATGGAGAAGAATCAACATATATTTGGACAATGCGAACTATCTTAAGAGACTTCTAGACAAGGAACTAAATTGGGTCCAAAATGCTGAAAGAAAAAATAAGAGAACTTACGAGTATACGAGTATAATGCTCTCGGAATCGGCCATTGGAAGATTTAGAATTCGAAACCTGTGGTGGTGAATTCTAAGTTGTTTATAGCCTGAATGAGAGAAACAAGAATTAATGGCGAGCAAAGGAATTACAAAGTGCCAATCCTACAACAGCAAGAGAGGAGTGCACTACGGTCACCAATTTCGACTGTTTGTCATGAGTTGTAACATTAGCCACTGCACATTTTTAACAGATTTACTGATAAACGATCCAAATATCCCAAAGTGATGAAATAATAAGTTCAAATGAAATCGCTACTAACATAAATAGATTCATCCAAAGCATAGGGGTAGAACGGATTCTTATATATCTCCTACACAGATTCTGACAGGAAAAAGGCCTAAAATACGATTCCCGGATACAACCAAAAATTCGAATTATACTTAAGACCGCCGAATTAATATGAATGGGATCGATATATGGTAAGGATATCAGCACCTATAATACAACCATCGATAGTCAGACTGCGCTCAAGGCAATGGAATCTACCTAACCTATTAGTCATTATCTTTTGTGATCTATATTGGGTACCTTGAGACTATGATATGAGAGAAGAGAAAAACAAATTAGAAAGGAATGAAGTGAAGGTGTGAATATATTGTAACAATTGATGGATACAATTTTAGATCAGAAATCGAACTTTATTTTTGATAAATCTATCATATATGACAAGTTCTCAAAGCTCTGCTTTCCTTGGTGATATAAAACACTGTGCTTGGATGTTTTTAAGGATCTAATCCGGGAACACTATGACCTAAAATATCCTTTCTAATACAAAATAAGTATTATAATTCCAAGGTTTAATTTTTTGAAGAAATTGAGAATATCTCTGGTTGAGATTTTGAGAATTTATTCAGTGGTTAACATTTTACTTAGGAAGTATCATATCCTTAAGTTACTTATAGCCATGCCCTATATAAAATAAGTTCCGCAGTTTCGTCGTCTTCCATTCAAAGACGACATTCAGTTTTCTGAGTTAGACCGATTTTGTGTGGGTGATATCAAAGATGGCAGTTCCTGGTAACTGTAACAGTAACCTCCTTGACCGCCAGAATACGCTGCTACTGCAAAAAAGGTTTTGACAGCTGTTTAGTGTAGACGTGTTTGGCATCATATTGAAAATGGACAAAAACGATTTTCGTTTTCTCATAAAACATTATTTTTTGAGAGGCAAAACGGCAAAGGAAACAAAAGAAAAGTTGGGGCTAATGTTCCGTCAGAGAGTTTAGTATTGGCCGCAACTCCACTACCGATCAAGTTCGCTGCGGGAGGCCCTCCGATGCGGTTACGAAGGACAATGTCCAACAAAAACATGAAAAAGTGTTGGCTGACCGGAAAGTGAAAGTACGCGATCCAGCAGATACCACAAAGATTAGTACTGAGCGCACACGCCATATTTTGGGCAAACACGAACGCGAGAGCACTTCAAAAGAGTGTTTGGACTTGCTGATGTGGAATCGGGCGGACTTTTGGCGTCGATTGGTAACTGAATGAGTGCCCGGCAATGGACTGAAGCCAGAACGAGTCCTCCGAAGCGGCCAATTGATTGAGGACTAAAACTCTAGACCAACGATTTTTGAGGAAGGTCGATTTTTACTATTCTTTACTGCTCCGGTTAATCGAGATTAAACCCGTAACATTATAACTAGATAACTCATGAGTATTGTGTGTTTTTATTTCAAAATTATGTTTCTTAAAATGGTGATACTTTCTCCAGAGATACTTGACAGCTGACAATGCTCGCAAAATGTCAAAATTTATTTCGAAAGTCGATGTCCAATTCGCGAAACATATTGTTCACTAGTTCTCCAGTTGATAAAACGCGCATTCGTAGAGACGTCGTACGATACGAATTAATCAATTCGTCATCTTACACACCCAATTAGAGCCGAAAGATATTGATTACTGCGCACACAAGGTCCAGCTCGTACAAGAATTGGGGCCACTTGACCATCATTTGCGTCGTAGGTTAGGGGAATGGGCCGAAACCGAGATTGTTTTGGATCTTTTTCCACCACAAAGTTTGTTTAACAATGAGAGCCATTTGCCTGAATGGGTACGTTAGCAAGCAAAATAAATGCACAGTGGAGAAAACCCTGAAGGCATTATTGAGATGCCGTCACTGTTTGATAGAGTCATAGGTCCATACTTCTTCCAAAATGATGTCAACCAGAACATTACAGTTAATGGAGAGAACTAAAGATCCATAATTACTGACTTTGTCCTTGCCCAATTAAATGGCATTAATGTGGCAGAACTGTCGTTTCAACAAGACAGCACGGATCTGTGAATTGCCCTCTACTGAGTTACAGAGTCAATGCCGATATACGGCGCCAGCTGTTTGAAAATTGGGGTGCCAAATTGCGCTTCATCTGTGTCAGCTGCGACGTTGTTCATATGATCGAAATTATATTTAATTATCTTTTCAATAAAGCCAACACCATAAATATTATCATGACTAAAATGTGTTTATTTCATTTGAAAGTTCTCCACCTCTAAAAAGGACACCCCCTAGTTAAAGTCTGGAACTCAAAGAAGAAGAATTTCATTCTACCAAGATTGTCGAACATAAATGTTATACTCGTCAACTTGTGAATGCACTTTGTTTCCATTTTCTTTCCATTAACAGTTTTCTTTCATTTGAGAGCGTCAGTCTTCGATTGCCACTTAGGAGGCTTATCGACAATTTTATGACTTCAATTTGTAGATTACTGACCATTATCCAGAATGTTATGCGACTTTTCAGTTAACGCAATTCAACTGAGTCACTAAAGTCTTTTGTTGTCAAATCGGAAAGCAGAGATTAAGTCAGAGATGGCACATTCCCCACCATTCAAATTCACTCAATGAGCAGGCATTTACGGTGACATTTGACAACTGTCAATTTCCGATCGATTATAGTGATTATCTGTCAAAATTTTGATATTTTATTAATATCTTTACTATAGAATTATCAAGCTTAAAACTGATACAATATGTTGATATTTGCGACCAGCAATAATCGTATCCCTGCATTAACAAACTGAAGAATTGGGTTTCTCCCAATTTAGATAAAAATCTTTTCACCCGTTCAGTAATTTAATCGAACATGGGTACACGAGCAATGTTTGTTTATTGTCTATCACGAAATTTGGGGTCCGATAGTGCCAACAATTCGATACCACTGATCGACAGATACATGTACGTATTGTATCGTTTGCAAAATAACATGCGTGTCAAAGCCAAGAATCATCATCTACTCCGACAAATACTCGGTTGTAAACAAATTTTCCGAGTTATCGGACAGAGAAGTTTAGGTCGTGCCTGCTGTAAATGGAATTTTCTTCGAGAACTAGATGCATTAGTGACCGATGGTAATGGTAATGGCGATGGTGATGTTGATGTCGATGTCGATGTCGACAGATGCCATTCAACTTGATTGTGACTCTTTTCTCTGAGGTTCACCGAGATTGCAAATCACATTATTTGCAATCGTCAGCATGTGGTATTTGTCGTCGTCCATCGTCCGTCGTCTGTCGTTTGTCGTTTGTCGTTCGTCATTCGTCGTCTTGTTCGAATCAGACGAACCAGACAAATCAGACTCAGGCCTTAAGAGATGTTGTGGAGAACTACTTGTCGTGAAGCGATAGGAGTTATCGCCAGTTTTTCGTTTTCATTTTTGTTGTTGTTACGCTTATTAGGTTATAACCACTTTTGACATACAGGCGGAGAGGGGGGTATAGAAATTTACATTTCGCTTTCTCGCATTGTTTTCGTTGTAATTTTCCATATGAGCGTTTGTACAATATATGCATTTGTCGTACGAGTGAGTGAGTATAAGCGCCAGGGATGTTACAATTTTTTTTCTTATTTACACTCGTAGGTGTGATCAGAGAGGAGTAAGACTTTTAGATAGATTATAAGAGGAATGAAAAGAAATCAGTTTAACAGAACAAGATGCGTAAATCGTAAAATGCTTTTGATTGCTCAGTTGAGGAAAGAAAAGCAAAATACGAAATAAAACGATTGGAGTGGTTTGTAAATTAGCAGATAATGAGAACTAAAAGATTAAACAGACTATAACGAGGGAGGAGGAGCAGTGAGAGATATAGAAAATACGAGTATCTGTTAGGGGCTGTCAATATCTTTTCAAGGCAGGTGAATGAATGGGTTGGTGTTGTAGTTTGAAAGTAAAAATGATATTTTCGAAATTTTAACTGCAATTAAAATGTCCGTCTTCTGTGTTTTTATCCTTTTTTGCAGGCGTTTTCAGTGTCAAATACAATATTTCATCAAGTAATTGTTACGATTAATTCCAGGCAACTGTCAAGTCGCCCTGAATCAAAAATAACTTGGAATCCCGACTAATTCCAAGACAGGGTTCGTTCGAACTCCTGGTAGCGCTTTAAGAGGCAGCTAAACCTGGGAAAACAAAACAACAACAACAACAATAAAAAACGAAGTTGAGTTGGAGGAATCACAAAACCTTCAATTGCAAAAAAAGGAAGAAAAAAAACGCCTCAACCAAATAAAAAAATCTTCCCCGAAATTGAAAAATAAAAAAAATTTAAATAAAAAACCGGTTTTTCCACAACGTTATAAGGGCTCCATTGGAGCTCAACTATATATTTTTAACGGGTATACTCGTCGATGGACCCTAATTAATGGGTCGCGTGTCTTGAGTATCCTCGAGAATTTTTCGCACGCACGGCCCACCGGAGTATCACTTTTAAAACTCTCCTTAGCCTGTTTTTTTTTTTCTGGCGGTTCTGCACCCCTTCTGGCGCAGTCCTTCCTTTTCCTTCCTGCTACTCCCTTTTCTATCCCGATCCTGTCTTTCTCTCCTGATCCTCCCTTTTTCCTTTCTTTTAATTTAATTTTATTTTTTTTTTTAATTTAACTTTACTTTAACTTTAACTTTTCGAAGAAAATTGCTTTTCGCACTCTCAAAAATTTCGCCAAATAAAAAAACCTAGGTTGACCGTTGCTTTTACTGGTCGTCACCAAAGTGTCTTCCAGATCTTTTGCATTCCACAAACTCCCGACAGACTCTCACACACACTCATTCATACATTCATGGCGCTAGCGGACCCAACAACGGGGTTTGTGCTCCCGTGTCCAACTAGGCCTCTCATACATTCCAATTGTTTCCAATTGTACACACTCATACTAAACTCCCCAGCCGCTGAGTTCGTTTCCAGTGATAACTGGGAACTCCACTGGGCGAGTTTATGAGAGTTTGTGGATCCTAGCTAGGCCTAGCTATTCCCCTAGACATTGGCAGTAGTAGGAGAATTGCGAAAAACAATGTTTCTTCTACTTTTGAATCCCGGCTTATTTTCCCCCCCATCGAACTACTCAAATTACCAATCGGACAGAAAGTCCGATCGAAGCCAAGTACAAATGTCTGTGTGCCACTTTACTCACCGTGTCCCTAACTACTCCGGTGGATCGGCGTTCAGATTTGAGGGGAATGGGGACTGACCAATAGCGTGTCACTCCTTACAATTATTTTGTTTTGTGTTTTTGTTGTGCGCGTTTCTGCCCTCCTGGTCTTATTGTGCTGTTATTGTTTATAATGATTTTTATATTATTGTTATTATGTTTTATATTTTAAGGTTCCCACGTTGGAGGATGTCTAGCAGTTTGGCCGCCCGACTACAGCCTCTGTTGCTCTCTTGGTGCTCTAACGTTGGGGTGCTGGCTTCAAAGGGGTCGTCGTCTCTGAACTTGGCTTTGAAAGATAATACGACGTTGCTCCTCCGTTGCTCCCTCGTTGGGAGTGTAGCTATAAAAGCGATCGTCCATTCTTCCCCCTTGGTCTTGTCTCTGCATCTACATCGATATCGAAATGTGATGCCGGTAATCCTAAGCCTTTGTTTTCATGGCTTTCGTTGGGGTGTAAGCTCCGCGGATCGTCATCCCCCGTTATCATCAAGTTGGAGTGTCTGGCTTTAAGGGACCGTCGGTCCCCACCTGTCGGCGACTTTCGTCTAGTTCGTCATGAGTCTCCCTACCGTCTGAGGAGAAAATCGCCTGAAGACCTATGTATGTGGGTTCCTTTCCGAGGTCTGTGGTCGGTGGGCCAATGGCTGATGGGACCATGGCGGATGAGACCATGGCTGATGGGACCATAGCTGCCCTCCACCTCCGCTAGAATTCGGTCTTCCCACTGAAAGAAGGGAACTAAGGGACATGAACAAGGATAGAGGGTAAGCCTTCTTGCGGGAAAATTTTCCGCAACATACTGATAAACTGATCCTAAAGCGAGGAGTTCGAAGTATCGCTCGAGAAAATTGGAAATGCAACCAAGTACGAGTACATACCTCATTTCACTATCCAGAGTCGTAAATGATTCAAAGTTAGGTCGCTTACAAGGTTGTAACAATCTGCGAATACAGTGAAACTTCCCATAATAGACACCTCTGTTGCGAACACCTCCTTTAGACAGACAGTTTTTCGCCAACAGAATCTCTTCCATTTAGATTGCAAGTTTTACATATTCCGCCCAGCGGACGCCTAGGTCCCGGTCGCGGACAGAAACATTTGTTAAAATCCATTCAAACTACCTCTCTTGGACGGAAACAAACAAAACTTGTCAAGTACGAGAGCAAAACGATACCTATAACACAAGACAAAAATAGAAACAAAGAATATGCGCATAAGCACATGTACCTACATAAACACTTATTTGTACAATTTTTTTTCATTTATCATATGGATATGTTTGCATTTGAGAAACCTCTTTTCATGAATTATTTTTTCTCAAATCCACCGGGCCCGAGTTCAAGTCAACGGGACATCGCTTAACTCCTCAACTGCAGGATGTAAAAAGCTTTTGCAGTGGCATGCGGGTAATGGCTGTGAAAATATTATGTTCAAGAAGACAATATTAATGCTACGTAATCATAGGAAGCGAAATGAGTTCTTCCATTAGTAGGGAGTATCTCACTATTTCTACGGATAAAAAAGTTTATTAAGGAGATATGCTAGACTATGTTGGGAAGGCTTCAACCAATAGTTTTTTATATGGAGAAATATGGATTTCAACAAGACTCTGCTCCGGTGAAGAAAGCAAAAACCATACCAAACTTGCTCAGGGTTAATATTTCTGCTTTTAGAGGAGCGGAAAATTGGCCGCTGGGAAGTCCATATTTGAATCCATTGGAGTGATTGTGCCCAGAACTGGAGAACAGGCCTGCAGGACTCCTCACAGAAATTTGGAAATGTCATTCCGATGGAAAACATTTTTACGGTAAGGCAAGACTAAATTACCAGCCAACAGCCCACAACTTGACATGCTCTAAGAACGAACAAGACAAATTTTTCAGAACTCTTACCTAGGGAAAGCTATTGAGAACCTTAATAGTTCCTTGTCAAGTGTCTTGAACTAATATGCCCAACTAGGAGAATCACTATCCGTGATCACCATCAGAATCATATCAAAAAACTTGTAAATACATACGAGTAAGTCACTTGTTACTCGTACTACAAACTTGGAGAAAACTGGAATCTACTACACTACAGATACCAACTACTACAGATACCAACTTCTGGATAGCAGTAAGGTATGTAAGTAATCTGCTGATAACAGATTACTTTCTGCTAGAGATCAAAGAGACAATGTATCAGCTCGCGGAACTATTCCGCATATAGTCTCTGTATAAGATGCAACATCACTGCTAACGAGGATGATATACCATATATGAAGGGAGGTTTCGCTTCCCAATTACAGGTGTATTCCATCGACATGGCACCATTATTGTGGATTAAGACTAAGCCATTGCACAGATCTTTATAGATATTCAACAACCGTAGCTGTACTGTCAGTCTGATTAAAGAGCACAGATAACCTTAAATGCTTTCGGCGATTAGTGCGCCAGTAATTGACGTCAATCCTCTCAAAATTGAGATTGTTCTCTTCGCGTGAAGAAGGAGGCTGATTTGTCTTACTCACCGTAGGCGTGGGGCACGCCCAATTATTAAGACTTCTTCCATCAATAACCTTGTCTAATACAAAGTGGAGGTAGACCAAATACTGGTCTTATCGCAACGGTTTTCAGAACTTAACACCGCTGAAGGTTGCTATGATTTGACCGGTTACAAACTGCCGGTCAGAGGTTCGGTTGAGTGGTACTACCGGTGTCATGCCTAGAACGTGTTATCGTAAGAGTCAGAGCATCCTGGACTTCCGACTTATAGAGGTAGACCCCATAGTGGGGGCATCACGGTGGTTATGGTTTAAGCCTAAAATCGGAGGAATGGTTTTGCAGTTGGTTTCGATCTGATGTAAAGTTCAATTAAATATTGAGTGCTGTGATCCTAAGATCAGCAAGTTGTTTAAGATTGGACACTACTCATACCAAGGGTGGAATTTATGCCTCCAACACAAGTTCTACTTTGGTATCAATGGATTGACGGATAGCGATGGCAAAGCGTTTACTTGACTCCATTTATGTTTAGGTATTCAGTCGAATTAAGGAGTCAGGTGTTCACTTTAAAACACAAGAGGCATCTGACTCATCTTCTGCTAAAAGGCATCATCATTCGCTTTTTCAACGGCGCTGAGTAACAGGGTGTCATTCTGCGTAGAATGAATTATTTTTATAAATATTTTTGGAATTATTAGAAAGCTTTAAGAGGATATATTGGTTGTCACCTACGAGGATTCTTTGAATCTACATGGCTATGAAAAGACCAACGCTTTCCTATATGGCAATTGTTCGGTGGTATCAGACCTGTAATCGTTTAGAGCTACGAGTACAAGTAGAAGTACATTAAAATTACACGAGTCTCCGCTTAAAATGTAGCTACAAGTTAACCTAGGCTAAAGTCTTGTACTTTTTGTTTCATACAAATATATTTAGACAATGCATGGCTTCTCTGAACCAAGTTAGAAAACTAAAGTTTGTGATCGGTATCAGACTACAATACGAGTAGGATTGCGGTTGTGACATCGCGGATGAATTTTTTTGACAAGGTGTAAAGGAGAACTTTTAAGGTTATAGCGACCATTGACAAGTTCATTCGCGAGTGAAATTTTATTCAGATCAGATGAATGTTTCTCTATGTCCTAACAGGTCTTTGGGTTTAGCAGAAAAAAAAAATTCTGATTTGTTACTGGATTTTGGACACCATCCTGATAGTCTAGCGTCTCTGTGAGTGTCTATGGTAGATAATGATTGCATCAGATTGCTGGTACCCATGTAGTGAGCAGTAAGGTGGAGGTTATTTTAGTATATAGAACTCCAATTACCTCGGATGCAAAAAAGAAACTGACTGGAGTGTGTTCCATTGTCATATGAAAAGTTATACTCGTATAACCTGTAGCTGGTAACTGCGCTGCATTCCATCAAAGGGAATGAATGTCGTGAAATTTCTTCTATCTCGAGTTAGAACGAATAATGAAACGATTAAGCTTCGATGTCGAAGCCGTTAGCTTATGCTCGGCTCATTTACGATGTTGGAGGAATAGTTAAAAAGAGCAAAATGGCTAATGTGAATTTCATAAAAAAAAAAATCATTTTTGACGTAGAAAAACCTAGCCTATCACCATTTGAGTTTTTCCAAAATTTCGTTAGCAAAAACCTAAATCCAAAAAGTATAGCTCAACATATCAACATATCCAGAAGTAAACGAAACTGAATGGATGACAATTTCGCTGAATCTTCGTGACCACATCAGAAGGCCATCCATTTAGTGGTATAATGATCTCAAAGAAGTGCATAGCGTTGCTAAACACACCCGAAAAAATCTGGTTTTTAATAGAGCAGGAGCCATGTTACTACATGCAGGACATTAGATATGTATTTCACCTAGGACTTCGAAGTACATTTTAGCCTCCAATACAGAGTTACTAAGCATTTACTAAGTTTCTGTGTAGTATAAACTTGCCTTTCAAGTAGAATACGTTCCGAATCAATTGAAAGTTGCTGATGTCATTATACATAGTACTAAAACCAAGAACATTTGGGTTAATAGACTGATTTATTTCACTTCCCCCAAAGTTATCAAAAATTGTTGATAGCAAACTACTTAAGCGTTTACTGCCGGCTATGACGCAAGACGTCTTATCACTGATCACCAGTGTGGGTTCCACACTGTTCCATTCCATGATTGACTGAGAAAAGAAATATTTGTTTCCGATGTCTCGGAAGCCTTTGAAAAGGTGTGAAATGAAGGCTTGAAATTGAAAGTGAAATTAAGTTTTGACTTCAATTCTGCATAATGCATATACTGACAACGTACATATCTCATTAATAGATTTTTCCGAGTAGGGCACGGAAACAAGTTCTCGCCATTCAAAGAAGTTTTAATCGCAATACGGCAAGGAAATGTCCTCGGTCAAATTCTATCGGGTCTTACAATTAAAACATAACAATTTTGTATTTAAACAGAATAATTGAAACACTAAGTTGAAATTTATTCCCGATGTGGTTCACATTGCAGTGATCGATTCTTTTGAACTAATTTTTCATTACTCTTCCACACATATCGGCCGTAACGTTACCAATTGCGCATTTGATATTATTCTTAAACTCCCCTTACGTTGTTGGCTCGTTGGCGTAAACCAACGACTTAACGTAACCTCATAACAAAAAATCAAACAATCTCGAATGGACGATTTCTCGAGATTACACATCAATTGTTTGACCAGTTTGTGGCTTGTGGCACCATCTTTTTGGAACCACATATCACTGATGTTAAGTTTATCTAATTCTGGCCAAAAACAGTCTTCCAACATGGCGATAATTTTGACCGGCGAAAATGAAGTCCACAACACACGGTCACTTTTCGTGGATGCAGTGGAATCTTTTGAAGTACATGTGGGTTTTTTGCTGTCCAATAACACATTTTTTGCTTATAGACAAAGCGATTAAGCCAAAAATGAGCCTAATCGCAGATGATTTTTCGATGAAATTCACGATTTTCTTCAAAAATTAGCAGAGCCCAATAGGAAAAGTTTCGGCAATTTCTGAGTTATTTTGATCTTATAAGGCTGCAGGCTAAGATCTTTAATATTTTGCCAAAATATGAACTAAGAGATTCCCCATTCCTTACGGCTACAAATTTTCGGTATTCCCACCGTAGCGTTGTCTCTATGGCAGAGGAAAATTCAATAGTAAATATGTTGACTCGAATCTATCTGTGAGTAATCAAAAATTCGAGTAGGCGCTCATAAAGTTACAACCGCCAAATCAGAAATTCGGTACTAATTTTTCCAAAAGTTGTAGAACGTAAACTTCACCATGATAAAAATGTAAACCTTGACTGACATCAATTTTGACATTGATGGATCGTAAAAAACGTTTATAGAAATATAAAATTGTTATGTCCCTATTGGAAAATTATATCTTCTACATATATACCCCCATTATAGCGCAATAAGAGAGAACCGTTTTAGCTACGTTTACTGATAAAAAAATATTGTACTTGCAATAGATAAAACCATCGAAGAAACAATAGAAGCAGAGAGCTTTTAATAATAATACCACATGTGTTCAAGGAAATTTTACATACAGAAAACTGAGATTATCCTTACGAACTAACCATAAAAACTGTCTTTAATTGGGGAAATATCCTTGATAATACATATTCTTATATAAACGACAAACAAAACATCAAAAGCAACAAAAAGTAAAAAACAAATTTCTACAGATGAATATTGTCTAAAAGCGAAGTCCCACATGGCTCCCTTATTGGACCCATTCTCTTTTCTTTTCAATACAAACCAACGTTCTCAATTTAGTAGACTGACATTTCACCACAAATTGAAAAGTAGAAAACAAATTTTATCTTCAACTACAAACTATCAAGCTAACACGTCTTACCAGCGTTGACAGTTTTGATAGATCAGTCATATTCTCACAAATATGCGCGTTCTCTAACTAATTTTGGCACAATAAATAAAATATGTCAAACATCATTGCTAAATGATCGACACTAACAACTAGAGCCACAACTTGTCCAATAAATCACACCGGGTGCAGACTATTAACAGAAAAACCCTCCTGGCAACCACCGAAATTTCAAAACAAAAACAAAAAAAAAAATAAAATCGTTGATTCTCAATTTTGAATTTAAAAACGCGTTCTACAGATTTTTAATTAAATATATGTATCTCAGACAATTTCAATTGACATCGCGCACATAATCCAACACAAAACAGCAGCATACCTCAAGAGCACATATAACGCAAGACCAGCAAGAGCAATGGGTTTAATTTTATTTTGATTTTTCATTAACCCACCCACGTTATAAGTGGGTGACACTTATTAAAAAAAAATATTATAGAAACCGACAACACCCCATCAATGTACATATTTTGTCTTTTTTTTTTTTTTTTGCTAATAATTGAGCTGGACGTGTGAAAAAAATTCCTTTTAGATGCACAATTCGTTCAAATGCAATTAAAATCACTAAAGCCGCTGAAATACACAAACTCACACAGTAATAGCATCTGGATATACCCACATA
This sequence comes from Volucella inanis, assembly GCA_907269105.1. Classification (NCBI taxonomy): domain Eukaryota; kingdom Metazoa; phylum Arthropoda; class Insecta; order Diptera; family Syrphidae; genus Volucella; species Volucella inanis. The sequence goes on from OU026155.1 coordinate 155,274,452, forward strand.
CATGTATAAAAATATCGTAATTATTATTGACTTTAAGTGTTAAAATTAAATTTAAAGAATAAAATTGTTTTTAACCTAACATAACCCGAAGCGTGGTATAAACCATCTTATTGGGTACTTTGCGTAAAAACACATTCAAATTCCACACTGACATTAGCCCTCAATTAAACAGTAATTATTATTAATTAAATCAGCTGAGTTGCGATTTGATAAACTTTTTCCTCTCCCAAAATACAATACCAAACAATAAGAAATTAAAAAAAAAAAGTTTATTGACAATTTTCGCGTGGTTTGTTGTTTAAAGACGATTCACATGTTTCACGATTTGTTGATGTTTGTAATATTTTTTTATAAAAATACTCGCTCTATACTTAGATACATGGCATACGGTACAAATATATATAAAAAAAGGTATCTGTGAAGGAGTGTAAAAGTATAAGGTTCTTGTGATAAATAATTAGTGACAAACAACTAATTGAAGGAATTATTACCAGAGGGGTTTAAACGAAGAGGGTAATTGCAAACCGGTCTAAATAATCTCAAAGATATTTACTAGATGCCTTTTATCCATTAGTTTGTATCCAATAATAGTGACATTTTGCAGAAAATTTTAAGATTCAACTTTTCAATGTCAACATTTTGTTTACGTAAATTTATTTATTTATTTTTTTTTTTGCTGTTTTAGTGAGACCTGTAGTAAATTAGTGATGGCGCGTGAAACCCATTGCTTCATGACCGCTCGTCGTCTTATCTGTGTTTTTTCCTCAATTGAAAAAAAAAAAATTAATAATATAAATTATTACTTTGGATAACGAAGTTTATTACGACCAACATTATCAGGGATTGTCACTGACATTTTGAGAGCGCATATCAACAAGTCACAACTGAATAACTGATTCTTTCCTGGAGAGTAAATGTTTGTTTTTGTTTTTGTTTTTTTTTTTTTTTTTTTTTTTAGTCTTTTTTTAATTAATCATTGAAATGTGAAGGATTTAATTACATCCTTCCCAAGTTCAAGGATTTGACGGTTTTCAACCTAGGTTTGTACTGTTTCTTGTTTAAAAAAAAGGCATTACTCGTCCAATGTTTTCCTTAGATCCTCTGTTTCATATCCCATTGCAATCGAATCTGGGGTTCCTCAAGGAAGCCACCTTGGTTCCATGCTCCTCACTATTGAAAGATCTAAGATTTCTGCTTTTGCAGATGATAAGAAAGTAAAACGTTTTATGACACTAACGCAGCACTAGAAAATGACACCAATAAAATTTTCTGGAGTTGAATGTAAGTAAATGTCAAGCATTCACTTATTTGCAAAATTGTTTTTTACCACTTTCTCAAAGACCTTTGTTATTGGTAGTGAACTTATACTCTCAGTCACCTCAATTTCGAGCCAACATAGGCAGGATCATAAATAAAGGTCACTCTGAGCTCGGCCTACTAAAGCTATGGTGTAAGGTTTTGGATTGGGCCTACATCCGTATAAGATAGTGCTGACGCAAGAATTGCAGCTAGATGATCATAGACAACGCCGTGAAGTCGCTAATTGAGCACAGGAAATGTTGGCCGGAGATCCGGAGTTTGACCAAAAAATTATCTTCTTGGACAAGGCCCATTTTTGGCTCAGCGGCTTTATCAACAAGCAAATTGCCCTTATTATAGCGGACACAATCCACAATTGTTTGGAAAAGCATCATTGCATCTATAAAGATTGACTGTTTGGTGCGGCTTATGGCATTGGGCATCATCGGACCTTATTTCTATCGAAATGAGAAAGGAGACACCATTATCGTCAATGGTCTCAGGTATAGAACGATAATAACCGACTTTCTGTAGTCAGAGCTCTACAAAATCGACATATCCGAGCTGTGGTTCCAACAAGACGACACTACGTGCCATAGAAGCGACGCAACGTTCGAAATTGTGCAGGAGAAATTTGGCGACTGTGTCATCTTACGGGAGATTATTTTTTTTGGAGCTACATCAAGTCCAACCACTTTGGACAAAATCGAGGCGAACATTCGACACGCTATAGTCGGAATGACGCCGCAAATATTGTATCGACCGTTTAAAGTCCTGCAAGCGAAGCCGGTGCGGCCATTTGAATGATGTGCTTTTCCACACATATTGGCATGAACGTAGATTAAAAAAAAAGCCAGAATTAATTTTATATCTCACACCGTTGTTGTTTTGTTTTAATTTTTTTCCTATCATTCTTAGGGAGTTCGTGATTGTTTGGTATTGCTCTTTATGATCTCTTTTAGCACCAACCCGTTTAATCTCAGATCTGTAACCCTCTCCTATTTCAATTTTCATCGTGCTGATTACGATTGAAACGACGCTATGACCACCAAAAAGATACGAGTAGTAGGCTTAATGAAACTAACATTCCTAGTCTTCGAGCCGGCCTTCTTTGTTCTCTAACCTAACTTTTAGATTAAAATATTATATTAAATCAAATGAAGGATTTAAGTTCGGTGCTTGTATGGTATTGAGCATTAATAAATCAGTTCGGTGTAGACCCAGCCCTCAATCATTGAATTTAACACTACATACTTCTCCCAGATATATGTATTACTTGGTTGAATTGACTTCATCAGCAAAGCTAAGAGTTTGCTATGATTTCTCAGATGATTGATCCAATTACGAGTATATTTCTTTCAGCCTTTCCTTCGAATATCGGCTGGTACTTGAACCTTTTCTGCTTTATGGACCGGATTTTCGGAGGATCTTCATTTATATGGCATAACCAGGTAATTTGCTCTGACTGTTTTCGCAACATGTAGAGTTCCTTACCACGATTTTTGGTAAAATATCACCTTGAACAACGAACTGTTAAAAAACAGAACCAAATGTATTATGTAGGCAAATATAGGCATAGTCTCTCCACTTATTGTATTCTTCGTCTTAGCATTTTGTACAATGAGAGAGGGACGTACTTTCTTAGACATCAGGTAGTAAAAGAACAACAGACTTTTCTTCTGGAGAAATTTTAACCTTCGGAAGTTTGATTGAATTAACCAGTTCGCTAACTCACGATCGTTAAGTTAATATTCCTGTTAAAATCTGGATGAAAGAAAGGGTTTGAGAAGAAGTCTGTTATGATTTTATTTTTATTTTTTTTTTTTTAAGAAAGGCAACTTTAGATAGAAATGCTCGTTTTCTGGTAGCTTGCAAGAACTTTCACATTAAGTTGAAGGCAGTCCTTAATCATACACTTTTAACTTACGAATAGAAGACTAGTTCTAGGTTGACCTAAACAAGATGCAAATCGAGTGAGTTCCGAAGAAATGTGACTATAATTTGCGAGAAAACTCCGCCAGAACAATGGTGAACAATTGCGCAGTGACGAATCACATTTGTATATGGCTATAAGAATAATCAGAACATGGGTTATTGGTGTCTCAAAAACCCTCAAAAAATAACTCTACATTGGCCAAAAAGTACAGTGTGGAGGCCATTTCCACCCGACGAAGAATTGTCCCTTATTTTTTCTTTTAACATAAAAGACTGCTGAAGCGAATTACCGAATGATCGAGCAATTTTTGTTGCCGCAACTTCAACTGTTTTCTGTATTTAAAAAGGGAGAGTCATTTCAGAAAGATATTGCCACTCTGCATACAGTTGAAGTTTGGATTAAGGAATTGAGGGCAATTTTTAGCCAATATGGAGACTTCTTTGGTCTCCTCGATCGCATGACCGAAAATTGTACTACTTCTTTTTGAGTGGATACCTCAAGTCGAAGGCTTACAATCACAATTATCTAACGGTTCCTACTCTGCGGGAAAATATTCGTTGTGAAGTTGTAGATATTGCACAAACACCTTACTATCGCATAATTACTAAGCAAGAATGGCTTGATTAAATTTGAAGAAAATTCAGCGTATCATCGCATTTCCTGGGAAACAAGGTGATATTTTTTCCTGCCTTATAGCCTACATACATTCAAAAACAACCCGCTTGGCACCTCACTGTTTCTCAATTTGTAAGTTTCCTGAACCACAGCTTATGAAACCCTTTTGGGAGATGTTTAAATGTTTTTTAGGTGTATACTCGTACGTATTCTTAGCTTCTGCAGTAGAATAAGGATCACAACGATTAAAAAAAATATTTAATCTTTTGGCAACCTTGGGAATATTTAAAAACGTGTAATTGTAACCATGAAAACAGATTAGACTATTTCTATACCTAAAAAAACGAGAGTAGCACTTAATGTTGATATGAGAAAGTATGGTCTTGCTTTTTCCGTTTTTCAAGATGGCACCGCCTTCCTCGAATAGATACAAACTGTAATAATTTTGCTGCACTATCCCACTGAGGGTTGATTCCAGGTTTATTAATACATTTAATAACTGCCCAGAACTCATCCATTCATTTGCCCTAAAAAAAGAAAAAAACGAGAAAGGAGTTTTTGCAGACGATTTTAAGCAAAGCTTAAGGGAGCTACTGGATTCGGCATTCAAATGAAAGACTCTTAAAAGCTTCTGGTTTCATAACCATGTAGGACTGGAACTTCAGAAGATGCATTTTCCGATACTCCGATTTCCTTACTACGAAAAAGAATAAATCTAACAGCTATAACGTTAGCAATAGCAAGAACACGGGGCAAGAACCATGATAAAAGAATTATCAGTTTACCAAAAAATATTCTGACCAATAGTGCAATTTATCATAGAACCGCATGCCATATTCAAATGGTTTCCGAAAATCCAAGGCAATGCAGATAAGGGTCCAACACCTTCTCCTTGGATTGTGCTGTGAATAATTTGTACCTATATATGCATAGATAAAAACTTATCTTTTTGTTGTATGACACCATTATGCGATTTTGGTTCTTGGTTTTTGATAGTTACTGGTATATTTTATTCCCACATATTAACGGTTAGGAGTGAAAAGAAACTGGTCTCCAGTTTCGGCCACCAGATATACAACTTGACTCACAATTATAACAAATCTGGCCTCAAACTCTAGACTACAATCCATGCCGATAGCGACTTGTGTTTCACAAAGTTCAATTAAATTTAAAAGTTACCCAGAAAATTTTATTTTTTATCAGAAACATCTAAACCAAGTAGGATCCCATTAACAAGAAAAAATGTTGTACAATCCAGGCTCGGATTTTCGGATTTGCGGCTCTCTTTAATCGGTAGCAGCACGGATATTGGCTCCGAGTGCTTAAATTTACTTGGGAGTATTACTCGTATCATAAATCTTCTCTTGTATGTTACATCGCATGATCTTGGCAGGTAATTTTGATCAACATTTCGTGCCGGTGTCGGCACTCAATCACATTTCTACCTTTAAGTTGAGCCCACATTAAGTGATCATTTTCAAAGAAACAAGGTCCAATGATGATATTCGCTTAAAAATCGCCCAAAAAACGTTCACGGTAGTGGGGCTTCTCGATCATTATTTCTGAAATTTTCTTAGCCCCAAAGGAGGCAATTCTGCTTTACAAATCATGTAGATGGAATGTGTTTTTTCACTTCCAACACAGGATTAACCAAGTAATGATGCTGTTGATGGACATTGGGCTTAATTTCCCACGTCAATTTAAACGCAAACGTCAATCACAAACTTGTCTCAATAGCTCAAATTTCTGAATCAATTTCACAATTGATAGCCGAATAGGTGCTTCACATCGGCCGAAAAAACTTTTAACTTTTCGAATGTTTTCAGCGAAATTTTACCATTTTCCATTTTTACCAATGGCAAAAGGTTTTTGTCGACAGGTATTAGAAAACCTAGCAGGGAAACTCTTAATCTCTTAGGGAAGAAGCCTTTCAGCGAAAAACACGAACTCAGATAGCTTAGATGGCTTCAACTAATAGCTGATTCATTTGAAGAAAGCAATCACATTAAAAGTTACTGAGTCTTTTCCAAGAAACCATGACCAGGATGATTTAATCCCAAGTGATATACTCTCAGTGAGATGATGGAATTTAATTTTACCAAGAAATTTCTGTTCAATTTAATGAAAACAATTTTCGTAGAATTATGAAGTGCGATTTATTCTAAAAAAAATATTAAGTACTCAAATGGGTCCCCTGTGGTTGGCCTCATTCTGAATAGAACATTTTTATTACAATCGCTTGATTGAAAAACTAAACGGTTTCTGGACAGTCACAAATATACAAAACTGAAATTGAATTCTTATGACCAATTCCGAAAAAATACATACATCTAGGTAGAATTCTTTCAGACGTGATCTTAGAAAATGTCTAATCCTGAGTATATTTGTGTAGATGTCCTATGTTTGATCAGAAATGAATTGATTCGGGATCCGGTCTAATCCCTGATAGATTAAGCAGTGGGACGAGAAATACAAATGGGATAAAGAACACCTTTAAGGGACAGTTTTTTTGAGAAGATAGTCGGAAAGAGATTGAATATTTTAAACTTTTAGTAGCATTATATGATACATTAACATTGATTCACGATATCAGTAAATTTCTTGACGAGGATTCCGTCGGAAGAGGGCACAGACCTGAGATTACGAGGATTGATGTTGAGAAAGATTAGTTTAAGTAAAAAAAATGCTACCACTTCGGCGTATGAGATTAAGTCTAAAAGTTTTGGTCGGTCTATGTATGGCGGCAAGCCTAGTCCCCGAAAATCGAATCACAGAAACATGTGTTACACAATTTTTATCCGGAGAATAGAGCTGGTGTAATCAGGTGATTGGACTTAGCAACAGCAATAATCGAAAAAGAGGCCTAACCGAGGTTATGAAAGGTTTTTTGTTGACCGATAGATATTCCAAGGCGGATAACTACTAAGCCGTGTTGACAATTTTTTATCTTTTATGTTCAATACAACAAATCATTTGAATAGACTTACTCGTATATATATCATGAGAACGCTTTGACATCATTTGAACTAACTTTTACAAATCGGGTGTTCAATACGCGAAACGTCTAGAGGATAGTGATTTTTTTTTTTTTTTTTTTTTTTGCGACCAAATGAGTTCGCTGAATCGGAACGGCCAACCCGGCGTTAATCCCAAAATTGTGGCCCTGGTACGTCAACTATGTGGAAAACCTTGCGAATAGATCCCGGATTACGCTGATACGTGGCTTCCGACGGGATTACACAGATTTGGTTCTTCAGCAGCTTTAAGTCGACACTCATCTTTAATGAAACATCTAGGGACTAAGTTCACTTTTGGCAAAGCTAAGTTTGTGAACAAGCATTTCTGAATTGAGGCAAATCCAGAGAAGTCTTCAGGCTTCTGGCCATCGGACTTTTTTTTTTTTTTTTTTTAATAAAGTCGAAGCTCGAGTTATAGACAATAGCCAATGTAACCGGACAATCATTGGTGATTATTCCCTCGAAATTAAAATTATAGACGTCACTGACTCGGACGATATGTTAACGCAGCAGGAACCAGCTACGTGGCATATTGGTAATTGAAACCAATATGTCATTAGCTCGATTCAACGCCAACATTATATTAAGAAATGGACTAGTGAATTGGCTACCGATATCTTAGCATTTGACGTCTTGCTTCGATTTAAGGACAACATTGGACAGCAACAAAATTGACTTGTAGATCGTGCGATTTGACGCCACTCGATTACTTTTTGTCCGTTTATGTAAAATCTTTTGTCAAAAAGATATTCATCATAATGATGGAAGATTTTTGATTCAAACTCAATTATTGTTGCTTTTGGTTAGAGAGAAAACAAAGTTCTATAATTCTGATAAAACACAGGGTTTTACCGGCGTACGGATTGGAGAATTCCTCTGACAAGTGCTTGAAAAAACGAAGAGCGAAGTTAAGTTTTTTATCATATCAATACGCGAGAAATTGACTTCTGAATTGCAAATACCACCAGGAAGAAGCATTTGTGTTTATTTGAATTCAGTTTATGAAATGCCTTTGGCTCCAAGTACAAAATCTCTCTGATCTAAATCATCTTGGAGCAAAAATCAGTCACATTGGAAATGTGACTCTCTTCTGACTCCTGACTTACTATTTGTGTGTGTTATATTATAAAAAGCACGAATACTATCTCAATGCCGCTAAAATCCAAAGCCGATAAAAATATTCATTCAATTATGGAAAAAATTATCAGAAGCGGAATTCGAGATAACTCTTCTAAAATCCTCAGTCAATTTATGTATTATGTACTTCTAGATCCCGATATAATCCTAAGAGACTCTTACACAACAGTCACTGATGACGTCACAAAAAACAAAAACAAAAGCAAATCAATAAATAAATAAATAAATAAAAATAAAAATAAAAAGAATCCACTCACCTCTAACTAATTTGTTAAATCAGTATCCGTCAAGAAGACTTGTTGTAAAAAATAGTATCTATCTCAAAAAATTGTCTATAAAAATGTATCCAAAGTCTTTATTTTTGTTTTTGAATTTCTTTTAAAATTTGTTATATGCAATAACAATTAAATGGACGTAACAGTTGCATAGTAGTTTAAAAAATAATAAAAATTATGAACGGGAACAAAAAAAAAAAAAAAAAAAAATTAGTAAGTCTCCTCTGCTGTTTTTTGTTTGTCAAGTTTAACAAGATTTTGTAACAAGAAACATTCGACACTGTTTCCGTTGGTCTCTTGTCAACACTCGTAAAATTTTAAGTTGAACATTTTTGACAATTTTACACTATTTACCGTTTGTTTAAGGATCATTGCAGAAGTACGCATAACTTTTTTTTCTTTTTTTTTTTTAAATCATTTATTTATTTATTTTACTATAGTGAATATTTTTGTTTTTAATTTAATTTTTATCAACAAAAGTAGTAACAATAAAGAAATTATAAAAAAAAGAAAATTAAAGCGAAAGCAGGAGTGAATAAAATTGTTTGTTATCGCGATAACAACTTTTTTTTTTGTTATTTTGTTTTTTGCTTTTGCTGATTTTGTGATTTTTTTTTTATTTTTTTATATGCACATACGCGGAAGATAAGCTCAAGAAAAACGAAATAAGAAACTCTCTTGTTCGGGGTTTTGGATTTTGAAGGTTCCTCTGGAACGGATTTTATCTTTAAAAAAAAATGGAAAATAACTCTTTTCCCCAAGGCTATGACAAAAAGTGAGTTTTTAGTTTTGGTGTCCTTTCGCGCGCAAAAAATTCACGAAAAACACAATTTTTTTAAGATGCTCGTACGAATATTCACTTTCGATTTCGATTCCATGTGTGTTATCGATCACCAATTTAACTGATAACATAAAGTCCGACGAATCAACAATTTGTGGTGGATAAATTCTCTGCTACGGACCGTAAAGTGCTATTTTTTTTTCTTCTTTTTTTTTAATTTTATATTTTTGAAAAAAGGCCGCTACCGATTGTTGTCAGTTCTAAATTGTTAGACCGTTGATGACGATATTGACGACGGTGAAACTTTATCATAAAAAGATTTTTTTTTCTTTTTCTATCAATTGATCATTGATAAGGTTTTCTTTTAAAAAATATAAATAACAAAAACTAAATGATTTTGGTAAAAAATGCTCCGCAAAATCCGTTGTCGTTCCAATTGGGTGATGAAAAACCGAAAAAAAAAAATTGACTGTCGGTTTGGAAAAATAGTGTTTTTCCTCAGGTTCTGATGGTGAGTTTGAAAAATTTTTCCGCCACGAAACGGTCAGTCAAGACGAGACGAGACGAGACGACAAACAGAGTGCGTATATGCATTCAAGAACGGAAACTTTCGGTATGGTTCTAGCCGATATTTAAACTTCGATTTGGAGTCCCTAGCGTGTGCGACATTCTTACAAATACACACGAAATACGACAAAAACACAACGGCATCGATTTGTCGGTGTGTTGGTTGAGCCGAAAAAATCTGAATCAGAAAAATGTGTGTTCAAATTCAAAACCCAGAAGAACTCTGCTGCCTGTGGCACATATGTGCGATGTGATGGTTTTCAAAAACATTTTTTTTATTTTTTTTTTTTTTATTTTTTTTTATTATTTCGGTTTACTGATGTCGCGGATAGTACATATGTATTAGTGGTGGGATAGTATCGAGTTTGCGCTTAGTATACACTCTCTGACATTTTTTAGTATACACTCGGTTCCAACGAGATAAGGGTGCGAAGGAGAGAATTATAAGAACGAAGAACCACACAGAAAGAAGCACCGCACGGCGGAAGAATAAATGAAATCGAAAGGAAATTTCATTTGTAGTACATATGTAGATACAGATACGACCGCAAGCAGCACTATACACCATCAACAAAATGTTGTTTCTATTTTATTTATTATTTTGCGAGTGAACCTCTCAACATTGAACATATGTGCTTCAGATTTACTGACGCACAGGAGCTATTGTTTATCAGGTAGTGTTAGTTAGTAATCCCCAATTCAAACCGCACATCCAACAGAGGTTAGCATATTAAACACACACAGAACACAGTGAGATACACAATCACCAATACTGGTAATCGTACTACTAAACCAGAGAGTCACAGAAGCTTCACGAAAAAGCTTTATTGGCTTTACTGTAGCTGCTATGCCAGAGTTGTTGCTGTGTGTTGATTATGGCTGGTGAATCAGTTGTAAAAGGCATGCGCCCCTAAAAAAATTTCGTTTAAACTGTTCGTTATCGTTGGTTTTCGAAGTTCGAAAAATTCTACATGAATGTTGAGTGAGCGCATTTCAAATTGAAAGCTGATACAGAGCTCTGCTCGGCGTACTCTCGACGATGATGATGGTGACGTTCGTTGCGTTCGGCACTAGTCACCATCACCGTCACCCATTACCAGTGGCGTTGTTGATTTATTTGGATTGCTATTCCGATTACAACTAAAAAATTAAGAGCATTTTAGTGAATAGAAGCTTTTTTCGTTTTCTTGCTTAATCTGGGATTGTTTTCGGAAGTCACACTTCGGCATTGTTGTTGCACTTAAAACGTCAACCGAAACGGCAGTTAGAAATAGAAATAAAAGATTTGTTGGATATTTAAGATACTGGTAGAGAAAGTCGTATTTAAAGCTATTTGCCATAAAACTATTATTATGGCCATTTAGTCAAAATTTTGGGAAAAAAATTTAGTTTACTCCTGAAAGCCCTCAAGTCAAGTCTTTTGAGATAAGGCCATGCTTTGTTGTTCACATAACTCCTGAGTGCTATGTTAGTGAAATCCGGAATCGAGGGGCCACAGAAGTACATGCAAAATCCTATAAATCAACATACCAGAAACATAAGAACAAATTATGCTAAAACAATACTTTAGATGCCTTAAGTTCACGCTTTTGCAAGCGGTAATCTGTTGCAAGATCTAGTAAGCAACTTGTTCCTAATCAAAGGAGCTGGATAAATTGCCAAGGAATGCTTAAAACAAGACACGTCACTGCAAGTTTTTTTTTTTTTTTTTTTTTGAATCATATGTTATTTTGACACTGACAGGTCTTTCCCGCTCGAAATATTGTCTGTCAGTCAAGGTATCATACCATTGCTTTACATTTGAACAATGTTGGGAAATATTGCAAACTTGTTTCAAAAGTGAGTGCTTTGCTGCCCAACCAGTTTTGGCTGAAATGGAGTGCCCTACGCGCCTTTTGTACGCAAGTTTGCGCAAAAGTCCCGGCGACGAGACGACGAGTGTACGATTCAATCCAGGAATATTGACTCGCCATCGATCTCAACAACTCAACACTTCACGCACCTGCCTGATGAGAATTCTGCACAAAGGTCTCGAATTATTAAAAATCCAATTTATTCATTCGCTTCGTTATCGCTTTTCAATTTCGCAGCAGCTCGAATTCAATGCTGAATTTGACGTTTAGGTAACGAAAATAGGATGTAACAATGTTTATTGTTCTGCTAAAACAAGCGACTACCAGTTTACAATACAAGTAAGATGGCGTTTTGTTGATAATTAACTTGTGGAAAAACATGCAGTTTTTGACGTTGAGGTACTGCTGAAGAGAACAACCAAGTAAACTCCTAGCGAATGTTGAGACATGATGGATATGACGCACCGCATCGTCCAAGAACACCAGCAACTTACGTTGAAACAATGAGTCTAAGCTGCAGGAGACATTTTCAGCGTAGGTAATAAGCGGTAAAATAAGCGTTTTGACGAGCTTCTGTCGTGTGGCGACAGGAGTAAAGGCCGCGATTAACAGTTTTGAAAGGTTCTATTGACACAACAATTAACGGAATTAGTTCGAGAATACCCAGACAGCTTGTTATCAATTACGAATCCTAGACTGGTAACCGATTTGACAGTGTTTAGATTGACATCAGGTAGCCAAGTTTAATGTAACATGCAGGCAGTATTTGAGAATTTCTTTGATACAGTAAGAGACCGTTGTCTGTGGCTAAACTCCTCATTAAAGCATTGAACTAGCTCAGGGATGGTATTAGTGGGTCAGCCTATATGGAATTGGACGTCATCAGTATAAAGGTGACCTGAACTATGTTTCCATATAGAGGAAAGGTCGTTTACAAACACGCAGACCCCTGAGGTACACCTTTAGAAACAAGTTCAAAGCCTTATATACATAGATCTGCTTGTAATAACTTTCTGTAACCTATTTGACAGAAAGCTGCGAATAAGGTTTGTCACCCTAATACTGAAGCTAACAAAATTCTGAAAAAGTCAGCAGAGTAATTCGTGACCTACACTATCAAAATCCTTTGAGAAATTAAGGAATCATCACAAATCCTTATCGATAAAGCTAATCATAGCGGTAAAGCTATGGTTAGCTTTGAAAACTGATTGCTGCGAATTGAGTAGATTATTTAACGACAGATGTTTTTGAATTTGCGATCCGACGAGTTTCTCGAACACCTTTGATTGGCAAAGCAGTATGCATATAGGCCTATAATCCACAGCAGTAACGGGTTAAATTTCTTGGTAATTGGCAAAGACTTTTGCTCTTCTCCAACTTTCAGGAAATGTCGATGTTACCAAGCAGTAGTTAAAGATATGAGTTCAATGGGAGATAATATTAGGCAAAATAAGTTTTATACAACGTTATGGGTACACCGTCTGCACCTATTGCATTTGATTTGATTGACAATAGCGACAGAGTTACCACAGAAGCACTGAAACTACCAAGCCAATTCCCATAAGGAATTAAAACTATTAATACTGAGGCACTATTTTCGTGAAAATTCCGTGTTTGCATGACAGTTTTCTCCCTGTTTGCCACAAGAAACACAGATTACTTCAGAATCTTTTTGGAGGTAACGATGTATTCAATTTTGATGTATAGAAATTTTGTTTGGATAGCCTAACACAAGAAGTGGCAATATTTCGCGCTGTTTTGTATGCAACCCAGTTGCATATTCAAACGAATGATTGCGCTTCCATTTACTATATTGCTTATTACGAGTGTTTATTGTTTGCAATACATGTGACGTGTACCAGGGACAGTTGCTGTTACGGATTCGGACGGTTTTAATCCAGACAACATTTTTAAACAATTCATCTACGATATCCAGATAGCCGACACTATTTCCATGAGACATAACATATCGCATGAGTGAGAAAGTTCATGCTAATTAAGTGGAAATCTTTATATGAAAATAGGCGAGAACGGGCAGAGTGCCGTTTGAGTCTGCCGATTGTACAAAATAAAAGATCGTGATCGGATACTATAGGGTTTTCCAATAGGGACTTGACAACTTTGAATTTAATTTGTGAACGCACTCTTTTACTAATCATCAAACTGTCACTGTCAGTTTATTCAGTAAACTCAACATTTTCATCGTGGTAAAGTACACTAACGAGCAACGTCTGCAAATTATAAAAATTTTCTACATATATTCGGAGTCGTTGACTGCAACTTTAAGAGCTTTAACTCCAATTTTCCGTCGTTGTTCTCGCAGGCAATAACAAGTTTAGTGCAAACATTTGAGTCTACATATTCGTTGTGTGATGTTGCCATGTCAGTGAGACAAGTGGTTGGTCGAAGTGTCGAAAATATCACTGCCGTTCAGACGTCCGTAGCAAACGATCCAAATCAGTCAATTCCACGGCGTTCTCAAGAATTGGGCATCGCTCAGACCACATTATTGCGTATTTTGCGTAAAGATCTTGGTTTACAAGATCAAGCTGAATCAAGAATTGAAGCCGATGGACCATTTAAAGTGACGTACGTCCTCCGATTGGGTTCTGGAGAAGATGCGCCAAGATGATGAATTTCATCCAAAATCATCTTCAGTGACGAAGCTCATTTTTGGCTCAATGGGTTCGTCAATAAGCAAACGATGCGTTATTAGTCGGGTAAAAACCCACATGTGCTTCATAAATCACTACTTCATCCACAAAAAATAACTGTTTGGTGCGGTTTGCATGCCGGCGGCGTTATTGTCGACGATAACGATCGTCACGTTACTGTGAATGTTCAGCGTTATCTTGCCATGATCACCGATTATTTTTGGCCCGAATTGGAAGATATGGACTTGGACGACATGTGGTTTCAACAGGATGGTGCCACAAGCCACACAGCCACACGCTACAATCGATTTATTGAAGAGTAAACATGGTGAACGTGTTATCTCAAGACATGGGCCAATCGATTGGACGCCTCGTTCGTGCGAATTAACGCCGCTTGACTATTTTCTGTGGGGCTACGTTAAGTCATTGGTTTATGCCAAAACACGGAGACGACGTTGGAAGAGCCCAGAGACAACATTGAACGCGAAATAGCGGCCGTTTCGGCCGAAATGTGTGGCCGAGTCTTTGACAATTGGGTAAAACGAATCGACCGCCGCAAACGTGCCCGCGGTGGCCATATGAACGAAGTCGAGTTCCATTCATAAATGTTTTGATTGTACTTCAAGCCAATAATAAAGTTTTTGAAATATCTCAAATGGGTTGCCTTTTATTTAAAAAAAAAAAAAAAAAAGTTGTCAAGTCGTTATTAGAAAACCCTATACTTCCAGTGAGAGCTGGTCAAATAGAAGAACTGAGGATGCATCCGAGACCACGAAAACGTCAAGAAGACGTGGTGTGTAGGTTTCGGGCTCTGAGTATTTAAAATTTCTAGACCAGATGAGGACACTAAATCTGTCAATTAAAATACTCTAGAATCATTTTTCAGTAAACCAGCATTGAAATCTCTGCAGATCAGTATGTGCTCATAGATTGCTGAGAAGATAGCTAGGTCAGCGAAGAAAAAGGCCGGAGAGCAGCTTCTGTTATTGCAGTATGCTCATGCAACTTAGCATTTCGTACTGCCATCATGAACGTTCACCATAATGTACTCAACTCCAGATTCAACCGATTTCCAAGTTGACTAACATCTAAGAGATAATTTACAATAAATAGCTACTCCACCCCTAATTATTTCGGTTTAGTGTGGTGTGGATTTTGGTGTCGCCACTTCATTGGCCACTCCACCATCATTGGCCTATTTTATTTCAAAAATGCTGCAGGAAACGCCATTTCGGTCAACAGTGAGCCATGATTACCGAATTTTTGTAGACTGCCTACCAAACAATCGATCTTTTGCGTGCTAAGTTCGGTAAGCACGTTATTAGCCTCCTTGGCGATGTCAATTGACATTTGATTGACAATTGATCTTTGAGCTGCTATTTGACAATGTTAGACTTATTTTTGTAGGTTGCCCTTAAAGACCCAAGCCCTGAAAAGATGCGCTACTGCGAAGTCAGCCTAGGCATCTACATGAGAGAAGTCGTATTCCATAACCAATAAGAATGTTCGCTCTTTCTAAAAAAGCCGTAACATTCCGAAACTAATTGATTTATGTTCATTTTATTTTATTTTTAGAAAGAAACTTGTATAGTTCGTAGATCTTGTCATATGGTGGTTAGTGTCGGTGGTAGGACCAATCAGATCATTGCTGAGTAGTTTCAGACCTTTACTACAGACAGTATCCTCCATAGTTGGTCCAGTTTAGAGAGTCTCTACTCTTGTGGATCGGGCAAGCGATGCTGAGGTTCAATTCAGTAAGCATACATTCATTTGGCCAAATTTTTAAAATGGAATAGTGTATGCTCTACCAAGTCGTCTGTTGATGACTCAAATAGCTCGGAAGGTAAGCCATCACGTTGGAAGTTTGGTTGAACTTGGTTGAGGCAGTTTTTCAATATCTTCAGTAGCAACATAATACATACATAATTTCCTAGCTCTTCTGTATAGGTTTCGTTTAAGGCATTCTAACCATCTGGTTTATCTTCCGGACCGTTGTTTCTCGAGTAGCATTTTTCCATATTCTTAGTTGCTTTTATCTGTTTTCGCCGGAGAAACCGATGTTCTTTCCTACCATTTTGCTCGTACACCGCACAACCCGCTCTTGTTCTTCTTTTCGACTTTTTAAAAATAGGTATTTATAGTAGAATCATCCTTTGGCAATAACATCTTTCGGAATAATGCACTGATGCACTATCAACATTTCTTGACATTTAGACAAATAGAAGCTGAGTTATTGCGTCTGAAGTAACAATATGCTTGCATCACTAGTACAAAATAAGCTTTAAACTACAAATTGCTCAGATTGCAACACTCGAATGACATCATCAAGAAGGCAAAAAGAACAAAAACTTTCTTTACAACATTGTGACTGGTGGTGAAAGGTGGGTTTTCAATATGATCCAGAACCCAATCGCCAAAGTGCCGAGGGCCAAACCTCAAAAAATCTCGTTTAGAGAAGCCAAAAATGAGACTACCATATGTTGATTTGCTTTCACAATACCAAGGGCATTGTCCACAAAGTATCGGAAGTTGTCATCGATTTTTTGGCTTAAAATCGCATTTTTACTGTTAACTACTCCCCGTATTCGCCTGATTTAGAACCGTTCGACTTTTCCATTCATAAGATAAGAGAAAAGGGTTTTGTGGACGTAAAAGCCATACAAAAGGCTTGTAAAAAAATCCTGAAGGACATCGCGGCCGGCGATCTAAAACACATATTTGGTATGCCATTAGACGGCTGTATTGAGTTCGAAGAAACGATTTGAACGCCGTAGGAGCTCGTAGAAAGGTCCTATGGTAGCAACGTCTATTTCTTCTGCGAATGTTTATGCGCATATTCTGCTGATGTTGGAGAATTTTTTAACCTTGACGCGGATTGTAACAACGTCAGAAGCTTAAGACTTCTATCCGAGTCCAAGAAGATGCTGCTTTTGTTCTCCTTTGCAATCTACTGAGTATATATCAAACTATTTGTATGTGCCTTCTCTCAGGGTGACCGTGCTATCTACTTTGTATATTAATCCAGGACCTCTGCTTCGGTTCTTGATTTCAAGCCTCGTAGGAAAAACAGCCGAAAATGAATACGGAACAGTTACATAATATATTAACATGGAACGCAAACGGAAAAAGGGACTTGAACCGGAAAATAAAGGTTACAATGATCCTCTCTTTATATCAAAGAATGCATTAAGGACTCCAAGAACATAGAAACAGAACTTGATTCTATGAAAACAAGTTCAGCCTCCGTAAAAGTAAAACATTTAGACTACATACAAAATAGCAACATGTTATGTTTCTGGTAGACGACGACCTCGCTCGCCTCCTTGACTCACTTTGAGCACATTTTGTCATCGGTGGGGATTTTTATCCGGAACAGACAACAGTCAAGTTACTTCTTATTATAAATGCCTCTGGGGCTTTTATATGGTATGGTCATTATGGTCATTATGGTTCCGAAACCGGCAAAATGCCTAAAGGGTAAGAAATCATATTGGCCCATTTCCCTGCTGCCGATAATATCTAAGGTCTTCGAGAAACATCTGCTAAAGCGATTACAACTAATAATTGCATAAAGATGCTTGATCCCGGATCATCAATTCAGCTTTCGAGTTAAACATACATAAACAATCGATCAGGTCTATCGAATAACGAATAAAATTGAAAAAGCCCTTAAAGAGAAAAGGATATGTTTAAGCATCTTTCTCGAATTGTTGCAAGCCTTTTACAAGATTTTGTCTCAAGTATAACCTACGACAAAACTTGCAGAGAAGAATATTGGAATCTTACCTTGAAAACAGATTCTTTCGTGTTAGATACGGGACTGAATATTCGGAATTCAAAGAAATTTACGCAGAGGTAAGGAAGCGTTCTCTGTCCGATCGTCTTCTTGCTTTACACAAGAGACATATTTCTAGATGAAAAGAAAGTCGTAGCCTCGCCTGTGTATAATATGGCTATCCTCACTATGGACAAGACGAGAAAACCCGAACAAGACTTAGAAAAAATATGCGATAGACGAAGACGGTATACAACTTTGGGATCATACCAAACCAAGCAATATCGTTCTGTTGCAATCGTGCAATCGTGAATGTTCCATGATATAGGTATTCGTATAAGAAATTCGTAATATTCACAGACCTATGAACCTTATATGTAGTATTTCTCAGAAAGGTAAGTTTTAGCACGTAGGTATCTTTCGGCTGACATTGTCAAGATCAGGTATAAGAATCGGGCGTAATCACATAGCACGGTATCTCGCGAAGATTACTCACATCCTCTGGCGCATTCAGAAAAAAAAAAAAAAAAATAAAAATAAATCCCGGTTCGATATGGACGCAAAGAAATTTTTGAGTGTAGCACGTCACTCCACATTCCTATATGGTTAGCAATCGTATTTAACTTTGACTAAACTGATAACAAGGAACAAAGAATTCCAAGGTGTATCCTTTATCAGATTTACCACCCTGAAAAAAAGTACTTAAATGCTCGTGGACAATAGGTTTTTCGGGGATGGTTCGGTGAGATGGTGATCCAGAGTTTCTACGTCCCAATTATCAGACGTGGTTTGGTCACATCCTGCTCTACATTTGTCCTTACATCTTCTTGACCCTGCTTTATATTCTTCTTCTACTTCTTGTCTATTAATCGTGTCATCTTCGTTCATATCCTTACACAAACTCCCACATTTCAAGTTACTAACCTCCTCTACCCCAGCAAACTCACCTTTATTAGTGGTTTGAAAAAGACGAGAACTTCCTATTTTTTACATTCCATCAGACAAAGTTTTCCTATGTCTAATTTTGGAATGACGTCTATATCACGTTGTTATCGAATTTCTACCTCCCTCTATCAAGTGTCATTAGCAGAAAAAAATGTGAAGTTTTGCACCCCTTATCATTCCACTACAGCTGAAAACGGTTCCAGGACACATCATTCACTCTATCTTCTTTGTTGAATTTCAAAAGTCCAGGGGTCACTTCACTTTTAAAACTGCTCATTGAAAAAAAAAAAATAAAAAATCAGAATCTGAATCCGAGTCAAGTTTGAGGGATAAAAAACCAACCACCACACATGGTTTCAAATGAATAACGAGCCGACTCTCTATATTTCTCTGCTATAGTGACTCCCTACCGAAGTGCAACATTAAAAAATCTCCGTTGGTACGCGTAACGATAAACATATGGAATTCAGAGATCCCATTACGAGCTACCTCTACTGGAACTCTCATCGCTTAAACGTTTCGAAATCCCGAAACTCTTGATTCTTGAATCAAAACAAAAAAACAAGAAAAAAAATGTTTGGAGTGCATCCATCGAATACAGGAGGTCGCAGAGGTACTGCGTACATGCATATCAATGCAGGCAACCGCTATCGATATTCATATTGCACCCCACGCATACGACTGACTGAATTCACACGCATACTTGTATTTGCAGATTCTCATTTACACATATGTGTTGTGTTCGGCAGCAAGGGCACTCTGGTATCCGTATCCGTTTTCGTTTTCGTTTTCGTATTCGTTTTTGTATCTGAATTGTGTTTTATGGGTTTACAGTGTATTCGTCCGATATTGAGATTGAGATAATGGTTTTTGGTACAATATGGACCCGATGGTGAACACATGTGGGCGCGAGCGCAGGATACTACTCCTACCGACCAACCGATTGACGCAATGGTACCAAACCAACGTATGCGCATGCTCAGAAATGTGTGGAAAAACAATTTGTTGCATCGGATTCTGTGTTTGAGAACCAAAGCAAGATGCTGTGTTTCTTTCTTTTCTTACACAGTTGAGAATTGTTTTTTTGAAAACAAAGAAAATTAATTCCAAGGATTTGTTCTGTATGAATAGGTGTTGACTAATGGGACCTTATTTTGGGTATAAAGCCGTAGCGCCGATTGTTAGAGGATGTATAGGGTCGAGGCGTTAGAGTTATTTCAAATGTTTTATCTGTTCTGCGAAAGATACGAGTGCGAGTTAAAATAAAGGGATTTTGTGATAAAACAAATTTCAATTGTTGACCTTCAGATAAACAATATAAAAACATTATGTCAATGCACCATTCATCTTCAAGGGCAATTGGGTTTTGTTGAATTTTAGGTGGTATGGAAGTACATGTCTCTTTAGCCTACTTAATTTCTCATAAGTTATCAAGACTTGGTCTTTGTTTGACGGCTTGCACCACCATTATTACTAATCCGAGCAGCAGACGACATCAGCCCAGTACCCAGTACTAACCTTCTGACGGGGATAGTTTTATCATCATAGGTAAGTTTAAGTAGCTGCTACTCTGAAATGAAGCTCTATGTATATGTATGCTCCCCAGTGCGCAAGTTAAAATTGAGTAGAAAACACAAATTAACAGCTTTCAAGCAAGGGCAAACGAATTAGCCATTTGAAATAAATGGAGGCTCTGTGAAGAAGAGTGAACATTAAGTGTAGAAAACAGATTCAATTCACAGCTAAAACAAGAACAAAAAGCAGAGCCCATGTGCCATTCTAAACTTGATATCGCACTTTTTGCACGTTGTGATCGTGTAAACAGGTCGTGCGATCTGTTTGAAAGGATCAAAGTGTGGTACCCGAAATAGAATGCCAAGCTGCGTAAAAAAAAAAGAAATATATTTTTAGTCGAACATTTTTGGAGCAAAAGTTACTATGTATACAACTTATTGACTTTGTGACAGCAAATACGTAGCCACCCATGATAAGGATACGATTTCCTGGGGGAACTGTTCACCACCAAGAAGATATCTACTAAATTGATTATGTAAGGACGAGTTTAGTATTAAGGATAGCTCATGCTTTCGAGCGGTCAACGGTAACTTTTGAAAGCAGTACACGAGTGAGGACATCTCGAACGACAGGGTGAGTTTTTTAACTTGAGACATCCAAATTGCTCGAAAAAAACGCGATATCGCGAAATATGTTTCAGACAAAAGTCACAAGGTTCTGAAGGGGACATAAGATGGTAACCACGAGTTTGACCTTGAGCACCATTTTCAAGGTCAAGCGAAGGTCACTTTCGATTTTTCAAATGATAATTCCTGATTTTCATTGCTCAGTCGTATTCCTAAATGGGGCTCACGACTTTGTCTTAAAGGTCTTATTCATTCAGTACTAGATACCATTGCACTGGCACGCCTAAATCATTAATCGGTTTCCAACGTTGTTTGGGTATAAGAAAGTCGAGATTTGTTTTGAGGAAGTCATTATTGCCTCGAGTGAAGTTAAAACTCAAAGGAATTTCAGATAGAGACAAATTGTCCTAAACTTATCTGAGAGTGTATGATGTGCACTCTGACCTTTTTTTCTACTTGAACGGAACTGTAGTTCATTTAGAAGTTCGATAGGAACTGATTATTATTAGTAACGTTTTCCAGATTAATAATGCAGGCTATTTCAATTCAAGAGAAAATTGAATACGATTGATACGATCGCGCGCTTCCTTTTAACGGGTCATCCAACAATGCGATATCTCTTTCACAACTTTGAGCGTTGCGTCGTTTCTATGATATATAGCGCCCTCTTGTTGGAACCGCAGCTCGGATGTATTAAGTAATATTGTCGAGCACTGACCACAGAAATACAGTTAACATCGCTCTATACTTTTCGAAAGCAATAAGGTCCGATGATGCCGCCATGCCACAAACCGCACCAAACAGTCAATCTTTGTGGATTTCAGGCCTCTGGCTATGCCCAATTCTGCTGATCGGCATCGAATCATCATTTCTTGGTCTTATTCGATATTGGCCGCTACGGCAGCTTTGTGTTTTTTATTTCGCATCAATCTCTGTCTGGTTGGTGGCTTAAAATCCAAAATAGTGTACTCACGCACAAACATTTCCACGGTGTGACGAATTGTCCGCACACTGAAGACATGATGACGACCGACTTCATGACGAAATTTGCGTTACGTATTTACAACTGAGCCGGAATTTCGATATTTTTCAATAATTTCCGAAAGTTCGGCAAGTGTAAAGCGATGCATGATAAAATGGCAAACCTTACAGAATATTTTGACAGCTAGATGTCATTGGTAATTTTGACAGCTGTTGAAACATAACAATTGGAAAAACCATCATTGCTATCTGTTCACTCAGTACTTTGCCAATATCTTTCAGCAAGTTCTCTCGTAATCAGTGGTTAGACCTAAAAAAACAACAAGACAACGACCATCCTGCAACCTCTGGCTGGATAAAGAATACCAATTTCTATGTATGGGGTGCTGCTAAAAACGTTGATAACTTTTTGCGAAAACCAAAAAATTTACACATAGTATAGGCCTCTCCGAAAGAAATAGAAAAAGTACAAGAAGTAACGATCGAGAATATAGAGAATGGTCGGTCAGTCAACGGGCCAAATTTGAAAAGATAAAAAAGTTTCACAGTTTTTTCCGAGAAATATGGACAAAACATTCTGCTGAAAGCATATTATTGATAAATATTATCTTTCGGTCCGCTTTTCAGTAGAGGTTTGGATTCTATAGCATATTTTTTTTTTTTTTTTAAGAAATTAAAAACTAGTATAAATTAATTGGCGCCCGAGCAGGGATCCAGTAACAAAATACATTAAAAGTAAAAATGTCTGGTCATTTGCGTTGTCCTCAAAACGGTCAGCAGATTATATCGACTTCAAGTAGCTCGCGATCCGTAAATCAGTTTATTTAAACCCTAAATACTTGAAATCAGATCACAAGTTGGGTATCGTTAGATGCACCAAGCCCCATGAAGGAGTATGCAAAAGATGCCATTAGTAAGAGATAGGTACGCAACAAGTATAAATATCAAATACACCAGCGTATCTTGTTATATTAATCCGGAAGCTGCGAAGAATAGGGCGACAACCAAGTCCTTACACCACTCCCTGTTTACAGCTCGTTACCTCAGCTGTGTCCACGATCGCAAATTTTGAGACTGAGCTTCCGTCATATCCGTTAACTTTCATGTTATTCTCGGCCTACCAACTCCCCTTACACATTGAGGATTCCATAGGAAACACTGCTTCGCTATGTTGTTATCTGGTTTTCTCAATGTATGGCCAATACAGCGCCATTTCCTCTACTTGATGTCAACATCCACTTTTCCGTGTTCCCCATGCATATAGCAGCACAGATATCTCACACTGGAGAAAGAATTTTGAATGCATTACGAGCTTCATTTAGTCTATTTCTGACGTCCAAGGTCATTCCACCATCGAGTGACACATAACTACCCAGAAAGTTGAACTGCGTGACCTCCTCGATGGTCTCCCGTCGTAACATAACCTGCTGTCGTTAGTCTCGACTCAAAATGCCAGATTCATCCGATGAGAGAAGGAATGCATGCGGTATAAGGTGGGCATCTTAGGTATTAGTGAAGATTAAAGGCTCGGGGAAGTTTAAGTATCCAAGTCATACTATTTTATTCCAGAAAGGCACCTGGAAGTTATCAGGAATCTGGTCTTCCAAAACAGCCTAATTTACTGGGAATGTTTAGACAACAGAATCCTGAAAAGTCAGGTTCCGGACTAGAATACGTCGGGTCACCATTATACAGTGTTACACTTCAACGGAGCTCTCTTCTGTAAAAAATATGGAGACCTTTTATAACAGGCTGAGTGCTGGTTATGATATTACACCACGCGGATACATCATAATGGTAATGGGGGACTTGAATGCCAAAGTTGGCAATGACAATGATATACCCAAGCATGTTATGGGAAAGCATGGTGTTGGCGACCGCAACGACAATTGCGAGCGTTTTGTCGATTTATGCAATGCCAACCGCCTTGTAATTGGAGGGACCATGTTTGAGCACAAGACGTGCCACAAGGTCAGTTGGGTGTCGATAGTTAAGCAACTTAGAACCAAATTGATCACTTTGCGATCAGTTGGCGATTTAGAAGCAGTCTGCAGGAAGTTCTTAACCGAAGGGGTGCAGACATGGGAATGGCCCGATTCTACCATCTGATGGGTTCTACCGTAAAATTACGTACAGATGCCTTTCGGAGATTCCAAGAAAACACCCAAATGACTATGTTTAATACCGATGGACTAAAAGATCCCGCAGTCCGCCAACAACTAGGGGACCACCTTTCTGGTGCTTTTCGAAGAAACTTGGGCTTGGATCGAAGAAAGAAAACACCTCTTAGCTTGCATCGCAGTTACTCCAGCTTGCTGTTGGAAATCTTGCGACGTGATAAACGCATTGGCTACAGAAGCAGAAGAGGCCGCTAGTAGGTGTGACAGTAGGACCGTCTACAGAATTAATAAAGAGCTCACAGATGTGCTAAGGATCTGTGCTAATTTCGGATGAGGACCAACTCATAGCGTGAACTGAACCCAACGCCCAATGACACGCCCGTACTAACACATTCCCGAATACGCACTGTATCCCCCTGTAAAGAAGAAATCTTTATCGCACTCAAAGCACCGAAGAACTACAAACGGCTGGACTTCACGGTATTCCCGCAGAGCTCTTACGAATAGCGCCAACAGCACCAAGTGAGCTCCTGCACCCACTCATTGAGTGAGCTTGGGAAACAGAGTTTTTCTGAATATTGGACAAGAGGAGATCTC
Organism: Volucella inanis; assembly: GCA_907269105.1. Taxonomy (NCBI): domain Eukaryota; kingdom Metazoa; phylum Arthropoda; class Insecta; order Diptera; family Syrphidae; genus Volucella; species Volucella inanis. The sequence goes on from OU026155.1 coordinate 155,299,145, forward strand.
ACGCAGTGGGAAAACTGGAGAGGAATTTGAGTGCTGCTTGCAATAGCCAAAGTAATAGCCAAAATCGTCCATGAGCGAACAAAAGACAACCTCGAAGACACACGAAGACGCCGAACAAGCAGAACTCCGCACTGGATCTTCCTGTGTGGGCCACATCAAAACCTTGCGGATTATCATCAAACAGTGCGTTCATACCATAGACTTCGAAAAGGCATTCGACCCTATCATACGAAGACGTAAGCGGTAGTGGATTGGGCATACGCTTCGTAAAGCTCACGAGTGCATTGCGAGTCAAGCGATACAATGGAAGCCTCTCATGCAGAGAGGCAGACGAGTGTGCAGAAACCGCACACGATGACGCGTAGGAGTAGTGGAGATCTTATGCCCCAAAAAGAGATCCTCACGAACATAATGTGTCCGAAGACCTAAATAAGTTAGTAAGTACCATTGTTGTTTGCGAGACAAAAGATATCATCTGGATATCTGTATACTAAGTCTCTCGTTACTAAGCAAGTACAAAATCGGTGACAGAACATAATCTTGTCTCACTCCTTGTCGAACTTCTATTGTTGTACGAGTCTTTAATAATTGCAACATGTAACATGAGGGATGCCTCTCATAAAAAACGATCTCCCGATTCAATCAGGATTATCGCGATCGAAGGCCTTTTCACAGTCGACGAACAGGAATAAGAACGATGATTTGTACTTCGACGATTGTTCAAGGAGGATTCGCAAGGTGTTAATATAATCGATCGACCACTACGAAATCCCGCTTGGTGCCTCTTGAGCGTCGACTCAATCCTGCACTTTATCCTTTCGAAAATTATAGTTGCCATCAGTTATTGCGTTTTTGCAGTTCTTAAGATTGCCATCTTTTTCATTTACTGGGAAAGGTTTTCTTCTCCTAAACAGCCTGAAAAAGTACAAGCTACTTAGCCGGGATCGGCTTTCAGGAACCCAAGAACTTTCAGGAACACCAAAAAACAGATACAATTCATTTGGAAGCAATATGCTTCAATAATGCAAAGCAAATCCCCAGACAGAATAGAGTAAGAAACTGAAGCGCTGCAGCTTCAAGTGTCTTTTCATAGTGTGACCTGTCAAATAAAAGGCATGCCAGATAGTTACCGATCTAGTCTTAGTACCCAGAAGCGTTAATCCGATGACCACACAGCACTAAAACAATATTTAGTTTCGCTTAAAAACAGACCATGCAATTGACTGCGGCAAGGGATAACACCAGGAAGCTGGGCCTAGAAAATACATTATTGACACACTGGCCTTGTAGCAGAAATTTAATCTGATACCCAGCCTGATATACACCCTGCCTGACTCGAACTGCAACTTTTTAAAATGCCATAATTTTTTAATTTTTTAATAAATTTTATTGTACTAAAGCAAAAAATGTAGTAAAATACATCAATTTTCAAATTGTAGTAGTTTTCAATATGTCCACCTTTGGCGCGAATGATGGCCTTGAGTCGGCCGAAGAAAGCATCGCTACACGCAAGTGCCTCTGCGTTATTTTGGCCAATTCATGGCGAAGTGCTTGTTTGAGGCGCTACAAACTTTGGTATTTTTTAGGGCCAACCTTCGCCAAATGAAGTATGGAACATTGTTTTTTAACCAATCTTGGTTGACGCGCGCTTTGTGAGACGGTGCCGAGTCTTGTTGAAATGTCCATGGTCTCCGACCGAAATGATTGTTTGTCCAAGGCTTCAATACTGTCTCTAAGACAGTCTTACGATATACGATCGCATTAGTTTTGACGCCACGGTCCAAGAATAGCGGAGATCGACATCTGCGGTTATGGCGGCGAAAACCATCACATCGGTGCTGCCTGCTTTCTGGTGGCCGTCCGGAGGTGTAAATTTTCGAAGGACCTCTCTGGCAAGTAAACTCGGTCATTTTGTTTGTTGACATATTGCTCGATAACAAATGGCGATTCATCGGAAAAAACCAAATTCGGCAACTCACCACTTTCGTGCAAGCGTAGCAACTCATTCGCTCTTTCGACTCTAACTTTTTTCTGTTGCGGTGTAAGATCGTGTGCTTTTTGGAACTTCAATGGCTTGAGCCCAAGCTCATTTTTCAGTATGTGTTGCATCCGTTCCAACGATATGTTGAGGTCACGAGCCATTTTTCTTCCACTTCGACGCGGATTTCGCTCAATTCGAGCCTTCACTTTCCGAACCATTTCTGCCGAGTTCGTTGTTTTTTATGACCACCTCCATGAGTTTTGCAACGATGCCAGTATCACGGTAACGAGCTATGTTTCGAAACACAAATGATTTATTCACGTTGAGGTGCTGGAGGGCACCTATCCATCGCGGATAAAAAATTTTCAACACAACTGAGACGTAAATCGTTTAAAAGGCTTGTAAATAATAAAATTATCTGTTATGTGTCATGTGAGCTTACTGTCATGACAGCATTGTCGTGAACGGTTTGAAAATTATAGCAGTCTGAAGTTGGTTGCAGTTCGAGTCAGGCAGGTTGTACACACATATCCCGAGCGGCGGACGTTTCACCTGAGAATATTCCAGTACACGTTTACCTGACCAAACACAGAAAAAAAAAACAATCTACTTCACAGACCAATAATCGAAGAACCCTACTATCTTACCTCAACGAAAATCATATTATTGTGCCAACAGAATTAAATCGTATAATCCCCTTAAAATTAAAGGAGTCACTAAAAATATAGGCAAGCACTTACGTGTTCAACCATATCCCTTCGATTCCCCTCAGTCGGCTGTTCCTTGTGCCATTTCTGAATCCTTTTTTTACGGAATTTTTAAAATCTCATTCACATCAAACACGTTGCCGTAAAAAGCTCTAGAATAATTCAAAACACACACGTATCGATCCTGCGTCAATCTACGATACTACGAGTATCTGCATGCACTCCTACTTTTCACAACCTTTTTGGTATTCGTATACACACCCATACACCTGGCCCACTCAATACTTTGGACATACCTTCAACAAACAGCTGACAGGATAGCTGTTGCTTTTTCTGGAATTCGTTTTCCATTTTTATATCCTCCTCTGGTGCTTACACGTGAGCATTTTACCATGAAGGTTTTCCGCCTCCGCAAAACAACTCAAGCTAACGGCCAGGACAATGGATAAAAGCAGAAAAGCACCGAATATCCTTTAGGATGGAAGGAAAACGTGGATACCTAATGGAGTAGGCTGCCATGTATGTATGTGTACAAATAATACCATCGCAACCATCCACCCACTTAGACAGCGGCCAACAACAAACAACCCAACTGTCATTCTTTCAAACAGATCCTTGTGTGTAAGGTGGAACATAGAAGATCCTATCAAAGTGGAAAGTTGAAGGTGGAAAAGGAAAAAAACGAAAAACAAAAGGGGAAAAAGGAAAAGTTTCCTTTGATTCTGTCGAGTTTAAAAAAAAATATCCATCATGGTTTTGGTTTGGAAAGAAATCACATTGCCAACTAAAAAAGGACGGAATCCTTGAATACACAAACAAAAAAAAAAAAAAAACCAACAATGCTAATATTACATGACAACGATGCTGGAGTGCCTCTCTACTGCTTTCCTTCATCCTTGCCGTCCTCGCCAACTAACGAGCTAGCAGTCATCTCTGTTCGACCGGCATCATTCAACGTGTGATCTCTGTGCTCTGTATAGTGGTAGTTTCTAGGGTTTCCAAAGGTCTGAAGGGTCGATTGGGTTATAGGAAGGGGAGATGCAGAAGTGGAAAAAAAATTTAATGCCGTCCCACATTTTACTTGAGGAGCAGCTATCGTTTATTTATTTATTTCAATGAATGAAATGTGAAACTGTCAGGACGAATGCGATTACGATTTGAAGTACTCCTACTACTCACTAATTCATTCATTCACTCCACATATCCTTTTTTCCGGTCCGTCTCCTGTCTCATTGAAGATTTCATATTGAATTCAATTGATTACAAGGCGGAAGAGCACTTCAAACCACACACACGTACCCACACGCAATTATGATACTAACCCACACGCACTTAGTAACCTTTAGACTATGTTTTTCTTTCGTTTAAATTTCGGTGATCCTGGAAGGCTTTCCTTCACCCCACTCATTAAGCACGACTTTGGAGTGATTTTGTGATTGGGAAACAATTAGGTAGACGATGTAATAAGTTGTTTAGTTAAGCGAATAACTACGAGTACAAGGACGAATGAAGCTTTTGAAAGTGAATTGCAAGTGGGTGAGGATAGACCTCTTGGTTTGAAAATCGTGAAGCGGTGGTTGGGTTTTTATTCATTCAGGGGGTGCCGTTGGTTTTACTTGCCAATGGGATTATCCTTTTACGGTGTGATAGATAAATGGAAGGAGTTTTATGGTTTTCTTTAATGATTTTGATGTTTTCTGCATTGGAAGGAGAGTAATTAAAGGATTACGAGACGAAGAAAGGTACGGTTTGTCTCATTATGGCCCTTTTTAATCTTAAAAAAAAAAGGAATGAGGCAGCAGAAGGAAAAGTTGAAATTTAATGGGTGAGGGGTTGGAAATTAACAGAGAAAATTTGTTTTATTGTAGCCGCATGGTAAACGATTAAAAATTTCTCTACCCAAATGCAAAAGCATACCCTTGGACGGTTGACGAGGTCACGATACAACCTTCAAAATATATTTGTGCCAAATGAAGATGTTTATGAAATCGACATTGTTTTTGACCAACAATCTCGTTCAGAACCAAAGGTTTTATGAGGCAATCAATTCAATGAATTGAATTGGGCATCCTGTCAAAAATATATCTTTGCCCGATTTTCATTACAATGATAGTGTCACATTTGGAATTAACTAATTTAATCATGACTAATTTAGTTGCAACTAATTTAAATATTTATTTAATTGTTAATCCAACAAGGGTAACTAAATTTCTAACTAAATCGCTTTTACTTGAATGAAGGTGAACTAGTATTTGTACTAACAACTAATTAGTTAATGCCAACATGACGATTGCAAATTAAGATCTAATATCATTCTTTATGTAGCAGAAGAAACATTTACATAATTTCCTAGGTTGAAAGCTTGACAAATAAAGTGAAATTGATGAGAAGTTATAAGTTTGCGAAATGGTTTGGAAAAAGTAAAGTGACTTTTGAAATTTCATGGGCAACGTACATTCGATTATCGATTTTCTATTTTATTTTTTTTTTTCCTGTGTTGGTACACATGTCCCGAACATATATTCACAGCTTCAAGTACATAGCATACTCAGTTTGTTTTTGACAGATAGAAAGGTTAGACGTATTTTAGTGTGCTCGGCGATTTTCAATTATAAAAAATGGAGCAAAGAATTTGTATCAAATTTTGTGAAAGAAATGGAATCAAGTGCTCTAAAACACTTAAAAAGTAGTAGTACGGTGATTCTAATCTAAGTAAAAAATTGCTAAGAAGTGGTAAAAGCTCTTCCAAGATGCCAATAACGAACATGATAGATGATAACGTCGAAGCTATGAAGAAAATTGTTTTGGAAAATAGCCGAATTAACATAAAAGAAGTTGCTGAGGATGTTGGCATATCGTGTCGTCCAATTTTTTCGAATGTTTTGGGGCTGAGTCATGTGTCAGCGAAGTTTGTTTTGAATCTTCTTAATTTTGATCAGAAGAACTGTCGCTCAGGAGATCTTGAATGACGTCAATAATGATGCTGAATTGCTCAAAAGGATAACAAATCATGGGTATATGGTTATGACGTCGAAACCAAAACCCAATCGTCCAATGGAAGCACCCAGGAGGAGCAAGACTGAAAAAAGCATGCCAAGTTCGATCAAATGTCAAAGTTTTGATCACTTTTTTTTCGATTACCGTGGCGTAGTGCATCAGGAGTTCTTACCTCAAGGTCGTACGGTCAATTAGGAGTATTACCTTGAATTATTGCGCCATTTGGGAGATGCAATGCGAAAAAAACGTCCGGAATTGTGGGAAAACAATTCATGGGTTTTGCATCATCATCAAGATAATGAATCTGCTCCTTCAACGTTGCTTGTAAGAGATTTTTTTGCCAAAAACAACAGCCACCATATTAACCGGATTTCACCCCATGCGACTTTTTCTTGATCCTAAAACTGAAGAGACCTATGAGAGAACGGAGATTTGCAACGATTGAAGAAATAAGAATGGCAGCGCTGAAAAAGCTCAAGGCTATACTAAAAAGTGCTTATGCTTCGAATTTTGGAAAAATCGTTGGCACAAGTGTATTATATTTGAGTGGGATTACTTTGAAGGGGACAACATTAATATTGATCAATAGATAAATATTTTTTTCTAAGAAAAATATAGTCACTTTATTTTTTGAACACACCTCGTAAAACGATAATCGTATATTTGAACTTTGTAATTTTCTGTTGAATATGAAAATATGTTTTACAATTAACAAAAAAATTAAAATAAATTAATAGCAGTTCGGTGTGGGCCAGGGCCTTGTCTATTCACTTACTCTGTCGTTTGTCTTTTTTTTTTTTTGCACGAAGGCAGTGACTTAGAATGTTTGGCGACTCTGAATGGATAATGGAAAAATTGTAAAAGGTTTGCTCTTACCTGCCGAAATGATGACGCCAGATTATATTTTTTATGTTTTCCATTAATAAGCCTGTACCATAGATCGAACCCAGACCTTTTAGCTTTTAGCGGAGATAGTCAGTGAACCATTACACAATGAGGCAATAGCTACTGAAATGTTGCCAAAAGTCTGTGGGCCTACTTAATTGATGTTTTATGACAGGTTCACCCCGAAATACAGCGCCACCTAAGTAAGTAAGCATAGATTGTTTACCAGCCCCGCGAAGTAACAACGGTAATCCCGCTAAAAGAGTGATCGAAGGGCGTGGGTTAGTACATAGGCCTATTGCTGGACTCGAGCATTCTGGGAGCCCGGGCTACGAGGCTCTTGTAAGAATTACATACCTTTTGGCATAACGAAAAGAAAACACCTAATTAACTCAGTAACTCTGCCTTTAAACGTTCCTCCGGGAACGTAAAAACGCTTTATACCCCAAGAGCAACTCAATAACTGGAAAATATCCTCAAGCAGTAAAGGATATAACTGCAATCCGAAAAGAACGCTGGATAGGAGATCAGGAGTGATAAAAAGAACAGATTGAGACATTTATTACAGCGGTCACAAAAGATTACACATATTGGTATGTGGATTCCTCATGGGAAAGCGGAAAGCTTAATAATAGTAATCACAGTAAGCTGTGATCCGCGTTTCCGCAATTTTCTATAACATCAGCTCCATATGTGCTCACGCGCCTACCAACAAGCCTATAGAACCCATGAAGGAGGATTTTTTTAACCTTCTGGACGGAGTCTGCCCGAAGTACGATGTTAAAATTGTACCCGAGAGCATTTTTGACGAAGCGGTCACAAAATACAACCTTCATGACACGACAACAGAAAACAGTTATCGACTCGTAGACTTTGCGTCAGCTAGTATTGCAGTGATATGAGCAAGAGGTTCCCTCACAAAAGAATCCACAAAGCAACCCGGATGGACAAACCGGTCAACCAAATCGACCACGCGCTTATTGGCGGATGTCACTCGTCATGTTGGAGTGGATGTTAGAACCTGGTAGCAGCCCGACTCAGAGCTCGACTGAGGTTCAACATTGGAAGCCTACACACACTGGAAATAGCCAGAAACTACAGAGAACGTCTGGATGAAAAACTCTCTTATATGTCATTTCCTACCACAGACGAAAATAGCATGTGGTCATATTGCTGCACTTCCATCAAGGAGGTGGCCGAAAACACCTTAGCCTACCAACCACCTCAGAAAAGAAACCAGTGGTTTGACGATGAATGTTCACAAAAAGAAGGCAACAGATGTTGCATACATGGAAACGCTGCAACGCGTCACCAGAGCACGGTGGCATGAGTATAGGTCCCGAAGAAGGGAGGAGAAAGGACTACTGCGGAAAAAGATAAGAGTCTTTGCAGTCTCCCAGTTCACGGATATCAAAGATTTCTGTAGAATGGAAGACACCAGGAGCCAAAAACCTAATCAATGCCTTTAAAACGGGTTTATAAGCACCGTACTGCACCGCACACACACCACCTCTTTATCGACTTCAATGCCGCATATGACAGCATCCATCGCACTGAACTATATAATGCGATAGCCGAATTCGGGATCCCGGGGAATGTGATCCGAATGTGTTGCACAATACTGGAAAACTCCGAATTATTCCAAATCTGCACCGGACGCAGGTTCCCAGCATGCCGTAATTGAAGTTCTTACGGCAATTGACGTGAATGAGGAAAAAACAAAATATATGTTGTAGACTAAAAACCGTTTCGTTGCACATCACCTAGGACAAAATGTCTCTGTGGAATGCTACAACTTTGAGGTTGTCAAGTTCACCTACCTCGGGGCAAATGTTAAGCCTATAAAAGACATTATGATGGAAATTCGACGAAGAGTAACTCAAGGCAATCGCTGCTACTTCGGTTAATCTTGCCAGTCCTGCTTTACGGAGCCAAAAGTTGGACGACAAGTAAAAAAAAATCCTTCGTTGAATACTTGATCCTGTCTGGAGAAAAGAATACACCACCGCGAACTCTATGAGCAGCACAAAGATCTGGACAAACCATGGAAATCCGTCGACTTAATTGATTCGACCACATCGAGCGGATGGTCGATAATGCTCCAGCAAAGAGGGTCTTCGAAACCAAGCCACCAGGTTCGAGAAGAAAATGAAGACTTAACCACGGTTTAAGGTCAGCTGATCGCGAATATAAGGAAGGCTGGAACCGTAATGAATGGAAGGCTACAGTTGTTCAGGCTTTGACCTTCTAAGGGTTGCCAGTCTGATAAGTAAGTATATTTTCATTTATTTCTGCCTTAATTTGGATGCGATGCTATCTATGTGAATCTTAAGACGATATCTGGTTTCTCTTTGGATGGAACTTTTGTTTTAATCAACCCTAATATCTGATCAAGGCCTTTATTTTTTTGAGCCTATGGGAACACAAAACAAGAAAGATGTGTATTGTTGGTTGATTAAACGGCTTGACTGCATGTAGCCCACGCAAAGGAGACAGTTATAAATCGAAGATTTGCACAGCGAACCCAAACTGCTTGATCTCTCAATTGGCCTAGGAGCTGCTTGGGAGCAAGTAAGTAGGGTAATTGTTCTTTACGAACAGTGCAGATACTTTAATGGAAAATTATAATGTTCACCTTGTCAGGAGTGTTGACAAACAGAAGAAAATAGAGACAAAAACGAGACAACTATGAATTATCCAGAAGTAATCAACCGTGAAGCAAAATCCCGAAATAACACAAATGAAACCTCATACGGGCTACTCTGACATATTTGGAGCTCAGGCCGGTAAGGATTTCCGAGACTAAGTCAGGGTCTTGGAAAAGAGATGGTGGCGTATAGGCCTTTAATGGATCAAGAGCAACGCTGGCATCCCTAAACGGGGATGGTTTCGATCTAACCAACTCCTCATCTCCAGGGTCTCTATAATGAAATCGATCCTCCAGGTTGGAAGATGGGCCGCTACGAATACGGAGGGATCTATTGCTAAAAACCCCTGCAAACGAAACAAGAATAACGAACTTCGTATCTGCACGGGGAATGTTAAGTCCTTTAATATGCAACGTGCAGTTGAACAACTAAGAGAACAAATAGACTGCTGCAAAGCAGATTTTACCGCCAAACTGCGATGGGCCGGACAGACAGAGGGTGAAAAAATGCGACATCTACTATGGAGATTTTCATTCACGTGAAAAGTAGCTCCAATCTAGAAACGGATTTTTTGTAATAGAAAGACTACGGCAAGAAGTCTTGAGTTACCAGCACGTGGACGAACGTCTCGTAACAATCCGTATTAAGGCTAAATTTGCCAAGTTTAAGTTTTTCTAATTCAGTAAAACTATCACGATAATAGACAATTCACTTGTTTCTTTATTAATGGCAAACATAAGACTCAATTCTTATCTAGATACAACTTATTAACTTATTAACAAATATATTTACTTGGCATATCGATGGCTCGATGCTGGTTACCTATTTTCAAGCCACCAACGCTTCTTGTTACTGTTAGATAAAATCGAACGATGGTTGATCTTGTATCGGCTGTTGCTGGTCATAATAAGGGATGGCGTTGTTTACAAGCCATTGGGACATGTTGTTGGTGTTATTTGGCTGGGATGATTTCAAAATAATGTTTGTTTATCACTGCGCCAACCAAATAAAACACTAGGTTGCAGTTGGATATTAATTTGCGTATAACGTAACTCGCCCACGTCCCCACAGAGGAGTAAGACCATGACACTAAAAATAGCTTCTTCGAGCTCTTGGACAATGCGCTCAGGCCTCAAGGAGGAGAAAGATGGCGACACCAAAGAAACTACGAGATCCTACGTATAGCACCCTAGCTATAATATTTAAATTTTCCTCGCCGAATTTAATGTAAAGCTAGAAAGAGAGCGCATCTTTGGTAGCCTCTATGATGCCATCTTCAATAACGGAATCAGGCTAATCGATTTTGCGGTGAAGCGAAACATTGTCGTTGCTAGCAATTGGTTCTCACATCTAAAGAGATACTCACAAGAGGACTTGGAGAACTCCTGATCAATCAACAGTCAACCAGACTGACCACATTGCGATCGATGCAAGACATTCTTCCAGTATTTTGAATGTCCGAACGTTCCGAACGGCTAACATTGGCTCGGACCATCACCTTGTTGTAGCCAAGGTATGGTTGCGGAAATCCCGAACATCGCAAATGCAAGCTAATAAAGTTAGGAACTTTGACGTCGAACTGTTACAATCGCAAGAGACCAGTAAATACTTATCCGACCGAGTCTCCCTTAATCTCTTAAGACGTCATATACACCAGCATCAAAGACATCAAAGTGGCAACATATTTCCAAAAAGCCATCAGATATGCCACCTCTGATGTGCTGTATATCACTATTCCATAACAACGAAACCCCTGGTTTGACGAGGAATAACGGCAAGCACATCCAGCTAAGCAAGATGCATACAAAGTGGGGCTACATATAAGGACGGCTTCTTAGAAGAAAAAAGGAGCATGAGAAACGCAGAGCCGAGAAAATTGAGAGAAAAGACGGACACAAATTCCGAATTGAAACCTGTAGAGACGAATAAGTGAACATTGTAGTAGAGTCGCTGAGGATTGGGAAACAGCATTTCTGTACACTGTATAACGGTGATGTAATGTATATGATGTATAACGCTGTCAGGGGGAATGAACCTTTCAACCTGCACGAGGTAGACCAATAATTCCGTCCACCGAACCCGAAGGAAAAGAAGATGGCCATATTTAAGATTAAATCCAACAAAGCTGCTGGAGCGTACGGCCTGACTGTCGAGCTCCTCAAAACGGCAGGCGATAACTTGGTTAGAAGCATACACCAACTCGTCTGCAAAACATGGTTGGACGAAAGCATGTATGTATGGACTGTATGTAACCTTAGCATTGTTTGTCCGATCCTTAATAAAGGAGACGCTCTTAACTGCGGTAACTACAGAGGCATCGGTCTTCTTAACTGATTGTGTGAACGCCTGAAACCGTTCGCCAAGCAACCTGATTGGTCCATGTCAGCATGGCTTCATGCCAGGAAAGTCCACCATCGACCAAGTATTCACACTACGACAGATCTTGGAAAAACCCAATGAGCTTCAAATCGATACACACCACCCATTCAGAGCATCTATAAAAGCGAGCTATGCAGAGTAATGTCTAGTTTCGATATCCTTGCCAAATTCGTCCTTTTGTGCAGGATGATCTTGGATAATCTACGGTGCTCCATCGAGATCGGTAAAAAACTCATGGAGATCTTGAGCGGATAGAAACATTCGTGTTATAAGGGTTGAAGGAAGTATCCTAGAAATACCGATAGTATGCACATTTTCCCCGTTCTTATTCACTTACATAGGCTGGTGTTGTGAGTGGCCGTGACTTCAGTGGTTCGGTGTTTGAGTCCCAACCGGACTACAAAGAAATTTTTATTTTTTTTTTAAGACAATAATGATTCTATAAAAGGTATCCAAATGGATCCATATCAGATCCAAAGGTGCCGATATAACCACCAGTTACCTGATATCACAATGGAACAAATCTTCAGCCAAATTGCCATTGCATTCACTTCTCAAACCTAAAGAATCGCTCGTACTCAACCTACTAGACGGTGTACTTCTAATAGCCACCCACAGCTAGTTCAAACATCTTACGGGTATTTACAAATCTTCTTCATAACATACAAAAAAATATCTCCCTAAGAAATGCTGATAATGTCAGTAAAAAAAGGTGCCCAACGCGTGTTTCAAAAAGCCTGTACATCTTCGCAATCTCATTTTCTATTATGCTCGTGTAAAGTTCGACATACACAAAATTAAAGCAAACGGAAAAAAAAAAAACTTCAAACTTAAGACCGCTTTCTATGGGCAAATCTTATTTCCCAACTTCGGCATCTTCTTGGGTCAAGTGAGGTCAAACAAACATATCCGACACAAGCTTTATATTCCACTTCACTGCACGCACCCGGTGTATTCTTGTCAATTTATGAATACTCATCCTGACCGTTTAAGAGTTCGAAAACGTTTTCCTCGTTTCCAACATCCATCATCTCTTTGAAGATCCTTCATTTCTTTAATTCAATGTCATAGATACCGGAGAACATTCACACAAATAAGAGAATGAATCCGGAAAACTCGCCTTTAAAGTGGGTGTAAAGTATCTGGCACGTGCCGTCGTTTATATCTTGTATCGGTACCCCCCATTTTCCTCTATCCTCTAGGGCGGAATTCCCTTTTGATACAAATGCGGGTATATTTTACAAACATATACAGATACATATGTCTATTCGCACCCGTACTTATACTCATACTATGTAGTATTATTGCTACAACCAAATCGGGCCCAACGATTATTTCTCAATTTCCATGTCCTTTTTCACCCATTTTTGTATTTTTTTCACTCGTTCGTTTGTTTTTTGTTTTTCTGTTGAACATCGAACAGTTGGATCCGTTGAATCCTCCTATTGTGTAACGTGTGCGCTGTCAATTGGATGAAATTTTCTGATGGAATCACGAACAGGTGAAAATTTGTCAAAAGCATTTTTCCCTCGTTTTTCATTCTTTTTTTTTTTGTATTTTGTATTTTTTTTTTTTTTTTAAATATGAATTTTGATCACATACCATTTACTGTTCACAGTTAGATTACACCCTGGTGGTACTCGGCACATGTTTAAGTGGGTGGCCAAGGGGACTGCCTGTTCGTGCACCAGCACTTGATAAGCAAAAATTACTTTTCGTATAAAAAATTCATCCAAATCAAAAGGTCGTATATTGGGTTCGTGGGAATTTTTGAAGGCAGAACTCTTTTTAGATGGAAAACAGTATTTGGCAGCATTTTTTTTTTTTTTTTTTTTTTTTTTTTTTGTATGGAAGAAAAGAGGTGACCAGTTAAACTGGTTCCCTTAGTCATTAGTTTTAAAAAATAAGTCTGAAGAAGGAAGCTTCAGCAGCTGGAGATCTAAAACTATCCCTTGGTAGTTATACGTTATCTAGCATTGAGGCTCTAGGTCTCTTAGAAGAAACTCTTTTCCTCGCATGCACCCCGACGCCAGGATTAGTAATAGATAGTGACGCACGAAATCTCACCTTTAACCTATACGCCTACACAAAATATAAAGGCACGGAAACGACCCTGTATAAATTTGACAGTACGAAAGGATAGAGCATGTACGATAGATCATACTTTCCCTGACAATTAAGGAGCCTTCAGGGGAAGAATAAAAGTCACTACGTATGCGAATGATGTAGTTATTATGGACGCCGGCAAGTTCTTTCCCACAATCACTGAAATTCGAATCATGCCCTTAGAATCTTCGTTAAATGGGCTAAGCTTTGTGGGCTTGGAATCATAGCACGAAAAACACGAGCTTGTCTCTTCACCCATATCAGGATGATGTCAGAATTGTATAAAACCTACCCTCCGACTACCCAGCACTTCTAAATATCTAGGTACCGTACTCGAAAGTAAGATACAAAGAAAGCAATTATCGCTTTCTACACCTGCAGCCGCATATTTGGAAGAAGCTGGGGACTTTACTCCAAGACTAGATTGACATTTGTCTAACTGTCAAGGAGGATGTGGAAAATCTGATAAATACCACCTTGATCAAAAAAATTTCGGAATTTATTCAAAAATTAAAAATACAAGTTTATTCATCCAAATATATATTGTCCCCTTTAAAGTAGTCCCCATCGACTGCAATACACTTATGCCAGCGCTTGATCCAATCCTCGAAACACTTTTTATTCGAATTCGAGTCATTTACTCTGAGATCGCTGATTTGAGGACAAAATATGAAGACATATCTCCTTAAATTTGTCAATTAGAAAAAAAAAAAAAGATTTCTAGAAATCAGGGAGAAAAGAAAGGGAAGTAAAAGGAAACACTGGTTTTAAATGTTTGAAGGTTATAATGACTAGGAATTAGAGTTAGGCAGGGCATTCCATTAACGGGATGTATGATTTTTTTCGGTTTTCCTCTGTATGTTTGGTCTTGTATGACCGAAAAAACATTTCTGTAACCCTGACAGCCTCTTTGCAACCACGGTTTTTGTTTTGGGTTGATACTCTTCATCCGATGAGGGATAAAGAATCCCATTTCAAAGAGAATAGTGTCTGTGATCATACTAGCAGCGACATTACCATCGTTAACATTACAACGATCAGTTGAAATTCCTAAAAAATCTGTTAATTCCGCCCCAATTAGATTTTGTGAATAAAATATTTTCTCTGACTGTGTGGCGGGTTTACGAGAAATTAGTTTATATGACACAATGGTCCGACAGGATACATATCAGGGTAAGAAGTTAAAAACAAGACCAGGGTGTTGGCGGTATGACTATTAATGTTTGGTATTCGTGTGAGATCATTTACAAGCTGGGTCAAGTTATTATCCTCAGCGAAGATACGGCCTTTCCAGGGTTGATTGAGAGGTTTGATACCATTATTAGAACTTTTTGGATTCTATTGAAATTTTTCTTCAAGATGATCTTCGTCGATGATAGTAAGTTGTCGATGACAAGTGACTACATAAGGAAAACACCTTCTTGTAGACAGGCTTTGACTGCTGATACGGTAATGCTGAAAAAAGCGTTTTTGAAGCATCGCTTTTACCCATATGTGGTTAGAGTGACTTCTGAGTTTCATGACATTTGAGATGAAATCGTGTGTGGTATTGTCAAAGGCACTTTGAATGTAGGAAAGTAAAGCACGTAATGCAATTTACTACTACAAGATTTAAAAGGGCATTGAACATCTATTTATCGTTCTATTGTTTATGTCAACCTCGTAGGATGATAGGATTTAGTTAGTTCATTGGATTACGTGAGAAAAACTACGTTTATCTCCTTCCAGGTTTGTGGTATGTATCTCAGATTGGCCCTAACCATAGTTAGCAGAATGGGAGCCTGAGATTTTTAAAAAAGATACAGCAGAAGCCGCAGTGCTTACTCATTCTGCTATAGATGCGTCAATAGCACTAATTACCGACGCATCAGAAGTAATCATGGGAGTTGGCCCCCACCAATTTGTCAACGGAGTGTCACAACCTCTGTGATTCTTTTCAAGAAATCTGACCGACTCACAGTAGAAATGCAGCGTGTATGACCGCGAACTGTTGGGGATCTATGAGAGAGTGAATCACTTCAGACATCTACCTAAGGGAGAAACTTTTGCATCTGGACTGATGATAAGCTCCTCATCTTCGCATTTGGAAGACCATCAGAAAAGGCATCACCCAGAAGACTCACACGATGGTAAAAACACATAATTGCTGATACATTTCTCAAGGTAACTGAAGTCTGCATCAAGCCATTTTACAAACGACTACAGCTGAACAGCAATCGATTGACCAAGATTTGTTACCGTCCATATCGTTCCACATCACGAACGTTTGGCATTGCAGTAAGTAAATACACTTTTCTGCTATACAAGCACCGTAAGTACCGAAAGCATCATTCACAGTTACATGATCTATATCATCTAGACAAAAGTCAACGATAAAGCTTATCCAGAAACGTTACGTCTGGCCAGAGGAGGTCACAGCTGGAGTTAAAAGCTGCATCCTTTGACAAAAAAAAAAAAAAAAAATAAAGTTTATGGTTCGTATTCACTGCCAGAAGCTTGCTTCGACCATCAACATAGACCTAGATATATCCTTAAGTGCATCGACATGTTTTCAAGCTGCACCTCGGCCTTTTCCATTCCAGACATCACGACTGATACAGTAGCTCGATCTTCACTTTCCGCGTGGATTTCTCGATACTGTGTTCCCCCTCGGATCACAACAGATCTTAGGTGACAATTTGAAAGGCTCATGTTTTAAGATTCCTTGGAATCTAACACCTGAAGACTACTCCCTTCCATCCCCGATCATATGGGATTATTGAAAGATGACTTCGAGCGGTAAAAACGGCTATTTGATGTTACGAAACGGTTGACTAGTGAAACGAATTGCCTTCTGTATTGGTGGGGTTACGGTCTACATTCAAAGATATTAAAGCGACTCAAACATAAATGATGTTTGGGACGACACGTTACTTGTTAAGCGATTTTTCTGTAGCCAACAAGAAAACAAAACACAGAACTAGACAGAGTTCGTACAGACCTGCCTTTAAACTTCTACTGACGTCTTGGTCCGCAATGATGCTGTTCGAACATCTCTGCAACACCGGTATGAAGATCAGTACGAAGGAGAAGTACTACAATTTGAAGATTAAGAATCAAACGGTAAACAGCTCTTGAACAACTCAACAAAAAGCGGTTGATGTTCCTGAGGATGGCTTGTCCAGTAGACCGACGTTATCATATTTTGGCATGCAATCAATAAGAACAACATAGACTAGGGGGTGGTTCCCACCTGACTGTTGGCGCGATCAATTTATCCGCAGCATGTTTCGCAGACTGCTCTTGCCGAATGAGGTGCAAAGTCGAGCGATCAGAAGGACGTGGCAACGCTCAATGGCCATGTTTTTTTCAAAATTGTGTCGAATGTTGTTCTTGTGGCTCGCTGGAGATCAATTGTATCAGACGTTGTATTTCTACAATGTCAATGAACCTTTCATCATTGTTGTCCTTTTGGACTCTTTGTCCATGTTTTTACAAAATATGAGTTTGTTATCTCCGTATTAGGATCCGCCACTATTATGACGGTTAAATGAAGAATAAAACACCTTCACACGAAAGGGAGGCCTTACAGAATTATAGAGAATGTCGTACCGTAAAGGTTTTTCTTCTGACATGAGTATGTATTTAGATAAAGGCAAAGTATACCGCATATACTTGTAAAAGTAATCTCAATGAGTAATCTCATGAAACAGAGCATTGCATCTACGACTGCCCAAATTCTACCATTTTTCCTTTCCTCAAACAAATGCAAACAACATTTTGTATTGTAGGGTGGCTTGGAGCTAGAAGTTCCAAAAAAATTTCCGAGTTAATAAAGAATTAAAAACCCTTGTCCAGCACTTACAACACGCGGCTGGTGATCCTTCGCTAGGTTGATTTTGCAGAGCGTCAATTGGCTTGGATCATCTATGGGGTTCTTGCATTATATTCCATTCTATCCCATAGCTGAGATAGAACCAACACCCCAAAGAAACATGGTGGTGAACATATGAACCTAAAGTAGTGAAGTGGTGAACAAATGTAAAAACACCAACATTTGATTAGCCTCAGTGACAAAGTGATCCGGAACCTAGAAGTCTGCCGGTACTTCCAGAGGTTAAACTGGCAAGCCGCAAAGGCGGACCAGTGGGGATGCAGTAAGGTAGATCACAACCTCGATGTTAGAAAAGAAGAAGAAGCTGGCGGGAGGCATAAGAGACTGGCTTAATAGAGGACAAACGAAAGAATAACAGAAGGCCGCTCTGTGCTCTAAAAACAAATTATCCTCCAGCAATCCATGCATAGCATATTGCAACCGAATTTGATAAGACCGCTGCCAATAATAGAGCAAGAAATGAGTCAGGGAATGCGTCCGCAAAGATTATGTTGATTTCGAAGTATCGGACGAAGATATTACTTAAGAAAAAAAAAAAAAAAAGTGTCGGAGATATTAGGATACCCTGTGGAATACCAGTTAATGTTACTTGGATTCAAATATTATTTGACTTATTAAAGAAAATTTTGGAAACATTTGTCTACAGTTCAGACTGATGTTATTGCCAAAAATTGTTGAAAAAGTGAATGTAACTTTGCAGACTTTGGTGTAAAAAGTAAATCTCTTCCAACAAAAGTCAAAACGTCTGAAGATACTCGTACCCTTTAAGCTCAAGGTTTGTCGGAGTTCACATGACTTTAAAGAAGTAATGAATCTCAGAATGTTAATTCTCCAATAGGAACAGAAAATTCGAACTTGTTGGGGTCTGGTAAAGCAGATATTGTCTGCACAACATAGCACTGTTCATAGAAAAACAAAAAGTACGTCAACTCATTATCCAGTATGGATACCTAATGCAAACTGATGGTTTGGAACCATTTGCATAATACTCTACAAAATGCCACCATTTTATATGAAATTCTCAAATGTTGTAAACGACGTAGAAAATAACATTACTCAGACTCTGTTTGCATGGCATCTTTATATTTTTCTGCAAACAGGTTCATACCACCGTTTTGCATTAAAGCTGCAAATAAACCCCTAGAGCAATTAATTCAAAGGAGCAAATCTTGACGTAGATACGAGTACTTACTACGATGCTGCTTGTGATGCTGTGAATATTAAAGATAGACAAACAAAAAATATATACGGGCAAGTACCTACAACTGTGTATCTTTTTTTCCAATATGCAAAAACCTTATATTAAATCACATGTTAAAGAATGCGAGCACATGACGGACTTTGAATATTTTTCCCATCAAAAAGGACATTACAGAATCTAAAGTAAAAAGGAGGACTTTCCTGTCGAGAAAATAAAATATATATTTTGAGAAATTTCACTATAATAGTACTCCCACAATACAAGGACTATTTTAAATATAAGACAGATTATGATCCTGTCTGGAAAGATACAGACAGTCAATGATTAAATGATACAGCGCAGCGCAAAAAAAAACTTGTCGAATCCTTTTGACTTCTTAGAGTTACAGTTCCTGGAATCTATAAGAATATCGATATTTGTTTCCACTAGGCAGTAAAACAACAGATCATATAAAAAGTCTCCGCGGTTTTTTTGGTTCATTTTGCCTTTTTTCGGGTAGTTTCATAATTTGATCGGTGTAGAACTTCTGTAGTTTATCAGCGAAAAACTTGGACAAGCGATTTTCAGCGGCTCTTCGGTCGGCCAATTTTTTGACATCAGGAGAATTTTGCAAAGCCCGAAACAAATGGTACTCAAAGGGTGCAAGATCTGAGTTTCATTCAAACGATTTGTGCACAGTAGAGGAACGAATTGACCGTTTCGCCAAGTTCTAGCAGCTTATAATAGATAATTGCCTTCCAATCATACCAAACACTCAACATAACCTTGTTTCGCACCGTCAATCCAGGCTTTGAAGTCGTTTGTGGTCAGTCAAAGACCTTTGACCATGATCGCTTGGGTTGGATATTCTCGTATTTAATCCATTATTCATCGCCCGTAATGAATCGCTTCAAAAATGGTTCCATTTCGTTACGTTTCCGCAGCGTTTCACTGGTGGTTATTCGGTCGATTTAATTTCTTTGCGTTAATTCATGTGGCACCCAAACATCGAGCTTCTTTGAGTAGCCTGCTCGTTTTAGATGATTCCAAACTGTCATACGGTTGGTGTTTAGTGCCTCCGCTATCTCCAGACAGCTTCCGTGCTGGTCTTGCTCCATCAGTTGCAAAATTTTATCGACTTTTTCAGCAACAGGCCGAACCAGTTCGGGGCGCAAATTTTACACCGAAATTTCCGGAATGGAATCAAACAAACCACTCTTGGGTCCCGCTTTCACTCACAGTATCCTCACCGTAAACTGCACAAATTTTTTGGAATATTTTTGCAGCGTTTTTCCGTTTTTATAGTTAAAAAACATCACACAGCGTATTTCTTCAGATATTTCACTTATATTCAAATCAGTATAACTTTTAACACGAGTAACGAATTACACAGCTGTCATCACAAAAAATGTAGCCTGACATATCAACTTTCAAACACGTGTTCATTTGACACAATCAGATTAGTGTTTCCAGATAAATGGACACCAACACCATCTAGTGAGAAAAAACCTAGGAGACTCTTTATATGACCAATATGATTCGAAATATGTATATGTATCTGTAAATACAATAGTTTAAATTATGGCGATCGAATTTAAAAAGAGACTGCCCCAACAAACTGAGAAATTTTCATGAGGAAAGAAAGTCGCGGTTTTGCAAGACTGCGTTGTTAATCCGGGCAGGAATCGAGGACTCTTAGGCCCGGAGTCCAAATGCCAATCTTAAATCTATTTTTCGAAGACGCAAACAAAGTAACTTCATCTAAAGTGCAACTCTTTGACTGATCTTTGATAAGATCCGAGATACAGTTCTCTTACTATGTAATATACCTCAAAGTTGTACCCGTCCATTGTGACGATTCCGATGATTCCGATTCGTCAAGGTTGTGCCTCTTCTCTTGTTGGCAGCTAAACCTATTTGCCTAACTTCGCTTTCAATGCAACAATAACAGCTCGTTGGGTTATGTTAATTATATAATGTCAAGGGCGTATCCTGGACCGAACATTTCGCGTTAGTCCTTACTAATTTAGACGACAGCATCATAACGCCAAATTCTAATGAGCGTGCCGCAGCCACAAATTTTCTATTCGAACCGCACCTCCCAGCAGCATAGAAATAGTATGCGCTATCAGATCCCTCAAAAGAAATGAAACTGTAGGCTTTACGTTATGTTTATTAGGACAACTACATCGGATTTATAAGTTGCGCGCACTCAAGGGATTTAAATACCTCTAAAATGCCTGCACACAGGATGTGAAGATGGAAAGAAAAGTACCGATGAACGTTGGTTTTAAATGTTTGAAAATGACTAGGAAATAAAGACCTAGGCAGAGCATTGTATAAACGAGTTGCGCGGCTTTGGAACCAATCACGATAGTTTAGAGTACGAAAGCGGGCTTGAGGGTATACTGATAAATATTCATTGCGAAATGGATGTTACGATTTAAAGTTTGAAGAAGCAGAATGCTAATAGCGTTTCCTATGGAGCACTGGAGGTGGAAATAGCGGTAAAACAGAGTGAGCTCATGGGAAATTAATGAGTTCCTAAGGGGTTCGAAAGAAGGATAATCATTAAGCTTCCAAAGAAATGGAAACTCTAGAGAAATATTTTTTCTCCCAACCGTACCCAAGATAATAGATAAGATAGTTCTAGAGCGGATAAGAGGGCATCTAGACTCAGCACTCGATGCCAAACAGGCGGAATTTCGGATAGCTACTCTTGCGAAGATCACATTAACATTTTGTGATTTATTATTAGGCAATGCATCGAATACAAGTCTCTGTTAGAGGATGAAAAGGCTTTCAGGAGAGATGTTATCTGAATAGCTTTAAGGTATTACTAAGGCTACTAACGAGGATAATAAGTGATACGTCCTGCAAAATGGTAAGCTGTCAGAAGACTTTCAGGTCCATAGTGGAATACGTCAGGGCTATATAGGGTTGTACTTCTGGCAGCATTACCTGAAAGACACCAAGGATTGGGGTGAACTATGACATCTTACTTCAAACACTTGGAAAGTTACCAAGATTTTCACTGAAGCCTTCGTAAGTATTCGTAGATGTATACATAATACCTTAAGGACATGACCAAGCCGCATGTTCAGCGAACAGCTAATCTGAAAACGGGTCAAGAACCTATAGACCCAGTCAGGCAGAACACCGGGGCGGCCCAAGCAAACATGGCAAAGACCTGTCGAAGAAGAATTAAGGCTACTTCTTCAGTTTAAAGCTGATGAAGGTGATGTATTAAAGATTTGTGCTACAGAACTTAAATCACAAGATGATATTAGAATAGGTTCAGAATTAGATCTGGCAATGAGGCATATGATGCTTAAGGTAATTAGTGGCCAATTTTTGAACTTTGATCAATCAAAAGTCTTATCGCTGGAGTTCGAGATGCAAATTTGACTTACATCAGATACTCCGTTTTTCTGCCCCCCACGTCGATTATACTTTGCTGAGAAGTACGAAGTAGATAGAATTGTGAAGGATCTTCTAACTCGACAACTACCCTAACCAATTGATTTAACGAAAAAAGTCTGGCGAAATACGCATGTGCGTGGCTTATCCGGCCCAAAACAAGTACATTGTTAGCGACAAGTACCCCCTTAGATTGCTTAGAGAACTTTGACGGGCAAAAGATATTACTTGATTTTACTTGAGTTTAAAAGTGGTTTCCATCAGGTCCAAGTCTCCGTTAGTTCCACTCACCATACGTCTTTCGTCCCATCCGACGGTCAATATAAATTTGCAAAAATGCCCTTCGGACTTAAAAAGGTATCCAATGTACTCCTACTTTTCATTTCCTTTGTCTTCTGCGAGTTTAGTGAGTCGAAGCAGATCGTCACATACATGGACGGCATTGTCATGGCCAGTGACAATCTGACTGACTACTAATGCTTACTTGGCGATGTCTAACAGTGCCTTTCAAGAAATGGAGTTGAGTTGAGTACCTGGGATATAATAAAACTTAACAGGGAATTCAGCCTAGGGATTCGTACCTAAAAGCCTTTCAGCAGTACCCTGAACCTAGGAATAGCAATAGCAATAGCACTTTTTTCTTGGTCTCAGCTCTTACTTTGGGCTATGGTGTCGTGCTTCTTCAGCGATACGATGATGAGCGGTTCCATCTAGTAACCGTGGAGTTAAGATTACAAATAGTCAAAAAACCAAGTATTATAGCCTTGAGCTTTAGACTCTAGCGAAGTGATAACTGGTTGTAGCTCACTAACATTGAGCCTTAGCAAAAAGAGTGTTAATCCTTAGATAGTGCCCTTGACCTCGAGAACTACAATTATAAAGAGAACCAACCACCGGCCCCAACCGGTGCGTTTAGCCGGTGCTATGTAACTTCTGCAGCGAACTCTGGAGACAATGATTTCCAGCTCCAATTGTTTCAACCCTAAGTGTACAGTTATGTTTCGAGATAGCATGCGTTGTTTGTATGTTCCCTTAGAAATGAAAATAATTCTCATCCGACATCTTTACGAGAAGATTGATTATTTAGGCATAACGAAGTGTTATAACCAAATACGTATGCATTATTGGTTCCCATATATGCAAGAAAAGATTGATAAGTTTATTAATAATTGCATTCGATGCATCATGTACTCCTCCCCCATACACTCGAGTAAAAGTAATCTCTTCAGTATTCCTAAGGAGCCCATTCTAGGGCGATGTGTGCTTCACTTAACATAATAATGCCAACAAAGTTACTGGTGTTTGGGGCGACTTTTGTCATTGTGCATTTAACTTAAGTTAAGAGAGGTTAAGAGTGTACCAGACTATGTCAAACTTCAGGTTGATCGCAGATAGGAATCGAACTGTAAGCAACTTCACGTTGGAGCCGGCCATTTTCTTCTCTGTATGTAGAACGAACATCAAGTAATGCACGCTGAAAAAAAAATATAAATAAATAATTGTCAACTGATTTTTGATAAAATAAAGTTAGGTACTAGAATTGCAAGTATTTTTTGTATCTATTGTAGTTGACAGCTTCATGAAGGTCTATTTTCGTGGCTTTTTATTTTGTATAAGCATGCTAATTTGGTGCATCAGCTGCAGCAGATCGAAGCTTACTGCGAATATGAGTGCCAAGTATTTCTAAAATGAGGAATGAGGACTACTTTCAATCTTCATTCCAGCATTTTGACACTTATCCATAGTTAATATTCCAAGTAATGAATTTTTTAAGCAACGACATCACAGTCTGCTACGTTTTTTGTAGCACGACTTAGATAGAATGGCAGAATCCAAGTGATCCAAGCAGGAACAGACTGAATATAATATCTAACTGATTCTGTTTTTCTCTTGAATCCTCTCTGGTGTTTCATGTTGATTTAGAAGATAGTGCTTCTGCCTATAAACGTTATATGTGCTTCTATCAAGCTACATGCTCACGGATTCAGTGCTGAACTTCATATATCTCAAATCGAGAGATTGAGTTCACGCGCTACTGAAAACTCTTGAAATAGGGTTTCTTTTAGTCTAGCACGCCCTGCATTGATTCCACATTGCAGATAAGGTTCCCCATGATTGACTTTAGTGCCACAAGCCGCTGTTTATTCGCTGAAGGGCCATAAGTTGGCTTCCCCGCCTCTTTATTAATGAATTGTGTGTTGGATGGTCGACCAAAAATCTCCATAAATGACTTTACACGACCCCGGTGGCCATTTCTTTTACACAACAGAGATGCCATCACCGGACGAATAAAAATAATCGTGTCAGACAGTTTCTAGAAACTAGCAACATAATCCCTTTAATAAAACTTTCAATCCAGAACGTATTGCGGTAACGTAAAATCAATATAATATGCGTTCAAGTTGCAAAATGTCGGAAACTTGACCCACTTTGTTACTTGAGAATGGAAACGAAGGCGTGCAAAATATATTATTATGGAAAGGAACGAAATAAGAAAAGAGCTGCCATTATTGTGACAACCAGACTCTTAGATAAGACTAATAATTGAATGCAAGGTTTGGAATATTTTTAATTCTGGGTGCTAGCATTTGAGAAAAAGGCTCCAAAATGCCATAAACTTAGAGGAAAAAAAGCAAGTGAAGGAAAGTGAAACAATTTTGAGGAAAAATGTTAGAGAATTGCAAAAAGTATGCTCGGTGTTTGAAAAGGCGACAGGCGAAAGACAAAAGCAGAAGTGTTACATCGAAGCACTGTCAAATGAACTTATAATCTTCAAATGGGGGCACGGCCTGACAATTATATAATCACTAAAATATATAAGGCGATAAGGGATGTGAACCGTATTTCAGTGAGGGCGTTCTGCATCGACCAGGAACAAATGGTAGTCAGAAGGGGCAAGGTCTGGGCTTAAAGGCGGGTGGGGTAAGACTTCCCATCCACTGTTTTCCAAATAGTTCTTAACCATGTCATGATAGAAAATTATTGCCTCGTGTCTGGTCGCATATTTCGGGTGTTTTTCGGTTACTGCTCTCTTCAAATGGATTAATTGTGTTCGGTAGCGTTGTCCATTGATGGTTTCACCCGGTTTTAGCAGCTCATAATACAGCACACCCATCTGATCGCACTAAATACAGAGCATTACCTTCGCGCCATTGATATTCGGCTTTGCCGTTGATTTGGCTGGTTGGCAGGGTTTCAAATATAATTTTTTAGGCTTGGGGTTGTCGTAATGGGTCCATTTTTACCACCAGTAACAATCCGATGCAAAAATGACTTCCTTTTGTGGCGTTCCAGCAGCATTTCATACATGCAAAACCGCCTTTCGACGTCTCTCGGCTTGAGTTCATATGGAACCCAATTTCCTTGCTTTTGAATATATCCAGCTGCTTTTAAAAGTTTTGAAATGGCTGCTTGAGTGACACCCAAAGATTCTGCGAGCTCTTCTTGTGTTTGGCAACAATCTTCATAGAGTAATGCTTCCAGTTCTTCATCTTCAAACTTTTTTGGTTGCCCAGGACGTTCATCGTCTTCCAAGCCAAAATTACTACTTTTAAATAGTGCAAACCACTTTTAGCACGTTCGCTTAGCTAGCGCATGTTCACCATAAACTTCCACCAAGATACTATGACTTTCGGCAGCAGTTTTCTTCATATTAAAGTAATGAAGAAGAACTCCCCGCAAAACACTTTTTCAGGCACAAAGTTCGAAATATTTGAGTGAAAAAAAATTATTGTTGTTTACGCTTCAAATGAATGACATATACTGAAATGACGTACAATGACAGTAGCTTTCCAACGCATGTTCCAATGGAATAATAGCAATGGAATAATACAAGTTACGCCATCTCTTAGCAAACCGAATTAAGTTATAGACCCAATATAACAGCCAAGTCATAGTCGGAAATCTTGAATATACTCGAGATCTTATTCAACAAATACCTAATCAGTGTATAAAGGCAAAAAGCAACACGAGAACTTGTAACAAATTACCGACTACGAGAGGGTTAAAAACAGTTGACCACGCAATATTATTAAACCTAATTTCAGTCAATGCGGCTTTGTGAGACACAAATCAACATAGGAAACAATTCTAAGTTTACAAATAAAACAAGAAACATCGTTCCGATTCCAAAGATATGCATATCGACTTCATCGACTTGGAAAAGTCGTTCGATAGAGACCTCAGAGACGTTATATATGAGGCACTAAGATCTCAAAATATAGCCGAAACGTATTGTATAAGAATGACACGAGATAAAATCCAGCTGAATAAGTACAGATTTTAGGGGTAAAGTTGGAATCCATGATGCCGTGATGCCGGCTTTTTAATTCCGTGTAAGATCACGGGTTACGATTCAGTCTTAAGTACACCAAATTCTTGCATTGCCGTCTTTCTGAACCAGCAAATCCATATCCTGAGTCTGAAAAAATACGAAATATCTATGAATACATCTATTTAACTTAAAAGGCAAAATGACGCAAAAACTCCGCAAAATTTTGCGACCGAGAAATGCATCTTACTTAGAGATTTGGTTTACGCGACAATAATGCGTTCGGATTAAAGATACGTATACGCTGGTTGAACGATATATGAAAAATATATTCCGTATATGCACGAAAGCCTCTTTATTTGGGAACTGATAGATTAAGCAAATTAGTTATTTTTGTCATGTTCCCACGAAGGTCGTCAGAAATAAATATGGTGGATCTACAATCTAGAAGTACAATATGATCCACTAATATGGTGGATCTTGAAGACAGTAAGCAAAAATCGCTCTTTATCTTAGTATTCTTCGGAGGTAAGATTCCTCTTGAGAAATCACTGGAAACGTTGGTCAAAAAAATAATTAAATAAACACCCGCAAACTCAACGGTTTAAAAAAAAAACGAAACCAGAAGGATTACATACATTGCAATTCAAAATCCGCAGATATGCGGAGATATTGGAAGGAAGGCTTCAAATTTCAGTGTATGTTTCTACAGTGTTTTGTAGAGCGCTTTGTAGAGCCTTTACTATGGCATACGAATCATTGCAAAGTACCTAACTGAAAAGGATTCTTGACCTTTAGATTCTTAGAGAAGCATCACACCCACATACTCGTACGTACAAGATGTTAAACATCAGATTTAGGCTCTTCTCCTAAGCAACCTCCAAATTTGAAAGTTAGTTCAATAAGAGTCGTTTAAGAGCTAACTCTCACGACCTCTCCATGGACTTTATTTCCATCTAGATCCGATGACGACGAGTGTGTCTTTTCGATTTTCTATTATTGTCGTTATCATAACGCCCTACTCGAGAAAGAAACAACTGTTCCCATCGTTGTTGGCTGCCAACATTTCGATCAAAGTCAAAAATACGAATGGATACATGATTTCGTGTGGGTGGTTAGTTTGGCATAGGATGAATCCCAAAGTCAGACACATGTGATACCAACCCAAAACTCCATGTGCCATGCCATGTCAATGTATGAATTGAGTACCCTTATCAAAATTCCACTTTGATTGAGGATGTAACTTAGATACCTTTGTATTTTAGTATCTTGTACGAGTGCTAATCTGCTTTACGGCTTCGAATTTCGAATGTATATGATAAATTGATAGATATCAATCTTTTGATGTCGACTGTCAGAAATGGGAAACTTCTGACATTTCGAAAGGGCGCGAAACGTGGATAGGATAGGTGGTGGCAAACAAAATAAAAAAGTTCGCAGATTTGTTTGATGGAAGAAGATGGGAATTCATTCGGTTGTCTATTAATGCACGTCAGTCATTGACACATATTCCCTTAGCTTGCATGCGATTTTGAAGACAAGGAAGAAATGTGATTCGCCTACTTAGCTGGAGGGTAAAGATTCATACTTGGATATCGAAATTGGATAGCCGGATTGACTTTGCAGGTGAAGTACAAAGCTAGATGAAGGAATTGGTATTGAAAAGCTACACATGTGTGGGAGAATAAGAAGTACAATATGTTTTAAAAAATTAGAACAATGTGCCTGTAACTGAAGGCG
This sequence comes from Volucella inanis, assembly GCA_907269105.1. NCBI lineage: Eukaryota > Metazoa > Arthropoda > Insecta > Diptera > Syrphidae > Volucella > Volucella inanis. The sequence goes on from OU026155.1 coordinate 155,327,332, forward strand.
CATGAAACTATGACAATCCCTTCAGCACGATCATAGTAAAATTAGACAAAGTTCCAGACCAAAAGGATAAAAACTATATTCACGATTAGTCAGAACCATCAGGATTTTTATGCTATGTTTTCTCTGTAGAAAATCCTGTTGAATGGGTAAGCAATTGTTCTAAACACTTGAAGTGAGACTTGAAATGACCGCATACCGAAACTTAGGTTCCTTAATAAGGCACGTGCAGCCGAAAAACTAGCGGAAGCTCTGGCCTGGACCAAAAAAAGAGGAGAAAGATGATGACACCAGAAATAGCTCTTGGATAAGATTTACGTGCAATGCCCTAGCTATGACATAAAAATTGACCCCAGCGACTTCAATACAAAGCTAGGAAAACAGGGCTTTTTCAGTAGTATTGTCGGAAAATATAGCATGCACGACATCACTTCCGATATGGAGAACTCCTGATAAATCAACCGACAATCAGATCGACCACATTGCGATCGATGCAATGCACTCCTTGTGGACATTCGGATGATCCAAAGTGTAAACATCGACCCGGAACACGGTTCCGGATATTTCGAACATCGCAAGCTAATGGCAAGAGATCGCGAAATTTTTTGGCGGTCCTATACCGCCAGCATAAGGTCTTGAAGATCAATGGAGACATTGTCAAAAGCGATCAGAGATGTTGCCTCTGATGTGCTGGGTTTTACTCGGCTACCACAACGAAATCCCTGGTTTAACGATAAGTGCCGGAAAGCACATGCAGCTAACTAAGATGGATACAAAGCGGCGCTACATAAAAAGACTACAACTGCTCGCGAGATCTACGAGCAGAGGTAGATAGAAGAACTTCGACCTCTCAGAAGATAAATGAAGAAAGTCCACCACCGAAAATATTCAAATATTCATACTACTGCAGATCTGAGAAAAAATCCCATGAACTACAAAGTATTCATCGATTTTAAGAAGTCACCGATACCTCTGAAGTCAAAGAAGGATATAGACAAGACAAGAGTCCGTTTAAGTATTCGCATATGCCGATGAGATTGACATAATCGGAAATAAACAACGTGATGTCAGGAGCGCTTTCTGAGTGGCGAAGGTGGATTCAACGGTCAACGTGGGCAAGTCCAAGTATATGCTTTAAACAAGAAAGAACACCCCAAAAACCAAAGTCTGGGACAAAACGTCACAGTCGATATATATGACTTTGAGTTAGTTAAAGACTTTGTTTACCTAAACTTTGTCTACAAGGAATAACTCTTGCCAACTGCTGCTTCTTGGGGCTAAGAACGCAATTGACTAGCAAAACCCTCTCTTGAACAACAAAAGTGATCCAATAAAGACCTTAATAATACTAGTCCTTCTCTATAATGCAGAGGCAATGGATTTAACGGATGACGGTCCTCTTAGCTGCTTTTAAAGAAAACTTCTTCGAATGATTTTCGATCCCGCTTAAATGAATGGTGCAGGAGGAGATACAACAACGAAAAAAGCGAATATCCAACGACTGAGAAGTGAGGTGGTTAGGTCTTGTAAAGCGGATGGATACTAAATCTCCGGTTCGAAAAGTCTTCGAATCCGCCCTGAGAGACATTGCGGACATTTAATCCATCTGACTTATAACTTTAAAGTCATCTTTACTCTCAAAATTACTCGTATTGAATGCAGAAACAGAAACAAACACTGTTAACTGGGAAAGTATTTGCTATATGTCTTCACCTAATACACAAATTGACTTACTCAACAAAAATGTATAAGGACTATCCGACAGGCACTAATAAGAAAAACTTTCCCCAAAATTTCTCAGTAAGTGCCAGTCCGGGTATCGCTCGAAACAGAGTTGCTAGACTGCTATACTATTGATCGTTGATAAAAGCAGACAATTCCTTGAAAAATATACTTACTTTACTTGACTTTTCGAAAGCCTTTGACACAGTTAACCACTCTATTCTGTGCACAAAGCTTTGAACGAGTTTAAGTTTTCGGTGCCCTCAACAAGGCTTATTTTGATCTATCTACAAGGGTGACACCAAGGAGTTGTAGTAGATTAACGCTATTCGTGTTCCTTGCCAGTGAATCGTGGAGTACCACAAGGCTTGATCTTTGGCCCATTGCTGTTTTCCTTCTTTGCGAATGCCCTGCCCAAGATTGTCAAGCACAGTGCAATCCACATATTCGCTGATGACGGTCAAATCCACTTAAGCTGTCCCTTTAATTTGTGTAATTTGTGTAATTTGTGTAATGATGCCACTTGTAATTCATAGAAGGAGACTATATCTATCCCCAATTCAGTTAGCATAATCAAATAAAAGTACCTAGATTTCGCCAAAAAGGGGTTCCTCAAGGATCTATTCCCCTGCTATTTTCATTATATGTGAACGAACTGCCCACCATACGTAAGCACTGCTCACTGCAATTAGATGATGACGACGTACAAATGCATAAGAGCTGTCGTCTTGGGCTTATCGAACAATGCGTTGCGTTGAGGGCATAGTCGGTATTTATGTGTTTTTTTTTTCGTGAATTTAGGGTGGTAGGTAGCAAACAAACGCGGACTAAAAAGTATTCACTTTTCTGCGTACGTCTACGTCTGTAAATACAGGACCCTGCACAGACCTCTCAGATCATGCTAATATGAAGCTGCCTGGCTACGCACTAGTGCCATTATTCTTTTCTCACTGCACTCTCACCATTTACCTGCGTAGTGATGTTTCTAACCGAACTCTTCCACAATGTAATCTATGTCCCAATCCGGAATTCAACTTCATGTAGTTAAATTTCATCTCCGAAAGCAAATTATTCACTACTGCTTTATTTACAGAAGCCCGAAACTTGTCAGCAATTCGACCTTTAATGAATTTTATGCGCTGTCTGAATTATATCCCGGTAACCCCATTCTGAAATTGTTATGACGGGAGATTTCAATATACACAGTTGGGTGGACAACTGCTGAAAGCTGAAGCAAAAAATACTACAATGTCCCAAAGTTAGTTAAAGCTTTTGGTCGATTGTCAAAAACATCAGAAATTTCTCCGCATCCTCCATCCCAACGCTTATTAACTATGACAATCCAGCTGTCAGCAGACAAGACCAATCTGCTTGCTGCACATTTTGTGGCCAGCTCAACACTTCCAGATGGTGTTTTGTCTATGCTTACACTTGAATGCGTTAAATCTTCAATGGGACGAATCCACTTTTGTAATCGTGAAGTAGCAAGAGTACTTAAAGATTTCAACATATATAAGCCCACTGGTCCAGATGGTACACCTCCCCTTCTTCTGAAGAGGTGTTCCTCCACGCTGTGAAAACAAACGCGTTAGCTTTTCCGTCAATCCTTCACTTAAAGACTCTTTCCGAGCAGATGGAAAACAACATTTTTCTAGCCCGTCCCTATCAAAGCCAAATATTCTTTTCTCTGCTTCTACAGACCCATTGCACTTACGTCCCTTCTTTCCAAGGTCATGGAAATGCTGATAAATCCTCAGCTTATGAAATATCTCGAACGAAAACTTCTCAATGACCGACTGTACGGTTTTCGTAGCAACAGCTCCAGTGGTGATTTGATAGCATGTCTTACCGACAAGTATTGACAGAGCTTGACATTAGGTTCTTTTGTTTAAAATGCCTGCATTTGGAATCAATGGCTCTCTTCTGAATTGGATTAGAAAATACATTTCAGTGCAAGTTGCCTTGCATGGCTTCAAGTCTGATATTCACAAAATAAATGCTAGTGTGCCGCAGGGCTCCGTTCTGTCTCCGAAACTTTTTTTAATTTTTATCAATGATCACTTGTCTGTCACTTCTAATCCAATACTCGCATATTCCTTTGCTGACATTCTCTTTATGTGTGTCAATGACAACTTAAGTTGGAATGACCACATATTGAATGTCGCCAAAAATGCTGCAAAATATCTAGGTTTCCTCAAGCGATGTAAGAAATACTTTTCCCTTTTTGATCTGGCATATAAGGCAATAATCCGCCCAAAATTGGAGTAAAATGCACGCATCTGGTTAGGTGCGCTTAAAACATATCTGCACCTGCTATAATTCAAAACCTATACGCGATAAGAGTTATAAGTGATGCTAGTATCAATTAGTCAATGGACACCCGCAAACACCGACGAAATGTCTCGTGTCTCACTTTGATCTATTGCTATTTTCACCACCAGTGTTCCACAGAAATCGCCCGTTGCATTCCACCCCTTCAAACCTTCAGCCGTCTCGCTATGAATGCTCATCAGTATACCCCAAAGCCCACTTTCGGACGTACTCTGGAATAATATGATTCGTTCCTAAGACAAGCTACTCGCTTGTGGAATGCTCTGACGAGCTCTCTATTTCCTACTCAATATAACTTGTAAACACATCGGTACCTATCTTTTTTTCCACCCTAATTTTCTTTCGCCCGAGCTGTGTGCAAACATTTTGAGGGTACCTTAACCCCGTGAGCGCGCACAACTTTTTATGAAATAAAGGCCACTATAGCACCAATTAAAGTGAAATAAAGTAGGGTGTAGGTGAAAGTGGATACAGATACATCAACAGTGAAATTCAAGAATAAGGTAAGAATCAAAAGTCTTTATTCATTATGAAGAATGTTTTGAACATGACCTCAGGCTTATAACATCCTCGACTGGTATCGATGAAACGCATCCTGTCGATCCGATGTATATGGTACATCAAAGATTTTACAATATATAGCCACACCATAAGTTATCGAGTGTTGTCAAACCTCAGGCTGCTTAACTGAAAGTAAAAAGTGGGCAAAAAACCGTGGATTCCTTTCCTTGCGCATAGTGAATGCAAAAACTAGAACCTAGGCCAATACGTCTTTTAACAGTGATGAACGTTCTAACATGTCAGTAGCGCACAAAAAGGTACATTTTCAATTCTGGCTCCTTTTTGTTTGAAGCGAGCCGCAGGGAATCGATGAACACGTTAATTATTAAAATATATTCCGTCTTTCCTGTGTTTTTCGATCCGATTTGAAAAATTGATTTGATTTTGCATTCTAACCGGCTTGACTAGAGCGTTTTCTTACAAAAGAAAAATATCAAAAAATAATTGCCAGCTAGAACACCAGTTACCCACGGAAACCAGGTGTCCAGAGAACAATAGCAAAATCACAGATACCAAAAGGTCAACTTGGCTCCTGACACTTCTTCGAAAACTGAATATTTTTCTCTTTGGAACAAAAATTACATCTTTCGGGTTGTCCTTCGTTACACATACCTATAGCAACGTTACCCCCAATATGTATCGATAATCCCAAGACGTCTGTCACCTTGCTCTTTAGTAAGAAAACAAGGATTCCAAGTAAAAATATTCACTTCATTGAATCACTTAATAAGGTTACTGCAGAGCTCTTAGAAAGAATCTTACTTACCACGAAACCGTACTTTTACATCTGCAACTTACCCTTGTATCTCCTGAAAGGAAAAAAAAAAAAAAACTTTTTCATTTCAATTTAATTCACTTTGTAAAATACAATTATGTTTTGTAAAAGTATTCAGAGTACATAACCTAATTCATCTACGAGCAAATCAAATTTATGAAGCTCCATAGCCATCAGAAAATACCTCTGCGATTGGGTTAACATAGAAGTCGAAGTCAATCTGTTCCCGTACAGATATAACTCCATTAATTCCAACCACAATTCAATATATTCGCACATCGTTTATGCTGGTGATCCTTTCCATAATTCCTCCCAGCTCCAACACAATGTCAAATTACAAGTACTTTGGAACGAATCCTTGAGTCCGGGTGGCAAGAAAAAACACAAACGAATTGACAAACAACTCGTAATTACCTATTTGTCATTGAAGGCACTTGTCGTTGCCACAGACGCAAGCAAACCCTCCTCCTCCATTGCTGGTTCAGAAAACAAGTGTTAAAGCATGCAATGCACAAATATAATGGATACACTTTGACGCCATTGGACTAGCACCCTCTCGTTGTTGGACTGTGGAGATGTGTACCCAAACCAAATGGCGATAAAAGTGAAATAAATGGCAAGAAAGCATTGCAATACCAGTGCTATGGTTCAGTTCCTTCCACAGTGCCGAATAAAATCCCAGCCCAGCTTCAGTCTCAGTCTCGGTTCCAGTCTAGGTTTTAGTCCCAGTCGGAGTCGAAAGCATACAATAAATCTTCGCTCTTCTTACGACTTGTGAGCACGCATATTGTGGAACACTACTATGTAGTAGAGTGGGCCTATAAACATAGTGCGAACACAACATTGTGGTGGAATTGTTTTTCAACTCTGGAGCGAGAACAAGAACGTAAGCATACATCCCCCTTGCGTAGCCATAGTAGTCGCAGTAAATGCGGATGCACGAAGTAAAATCACTGGCGAGGTCGACCTGCAGGTCGGTCTAAATGAGTTACTTACACCCATACCCATACTGGAGGACTTGTGGAATTTCCTTTGTGCGACACGAAGAGCAGGTTGATGATGAGGGCTTAGGAACAAGCACAGGGAGGTTATTCCAATCCAGAGGCACAATCAGAATGAATGAATCCGCATAGTGATCTGTACCAGCTGGTGGAAGATGGCGATGGCGATGGCGATGGTGATGCGGATAGTGACGCTTAATTGCGATCGTACGGCCTGATGCTGATAATTACTTTGCGTGTGATGTATGGCTGGGTCGATCATTAAAACGTGCATGACTTTCTTTTCTCTTTGATGTGCGGTTAATGCAATTTTCGAATAAAGAAGGTCAGCCTGTGAAAGACTGAGGCCATTCCCTACATTCCCGACTACACAAGTAGTCTACTGACAATAGAAACGCTGACAAAAATAAAACAAAATCCAATATACGTATACCAATTCATAAAAATCGGCAAATGATTACATCTGTTACTGTAACAAAGTAAACTTTTGCCTTTTCTACTCTAAAAGTATCTGTTTACTCATGGAGTCGAATTCCTCTAAACTCTATAACAAACAATCCATTCCACGCGGCTGGCAGGAATTTTACAAAAGGATTTCAGCCTTCATCCGTATAAAATTAAATTGACTCAAGAGCTAGAGCCATATGACCATTTGAAGAGTCGAACTTTCTCAAATTGATCTCTGGAAATGCTTTCAACCGATTCGAAATTTCATCGCAAAATCATTTCTGGCTAAATGGCCTTGTAAACAAGAAAAGTATGAGCTATTGGACGGCTATAAATCCATCCAACCACGCCATCCACAAAAATTTACTGTTTGATGTGGTTTTCATGCCGGCGGCTTCATTGAGCCGTATTTCTTCATTGATGGTGGAGAAAGTAGGATGAAACAACAATTAAAAATTAGAAGCATGCACGTGTCAAAATCAGGAAACGCTTATACCCTAGCATTACAGAAAAGTTATGACTACTCTGCCAGGCACTACCATTGTTACGCATGGTTGTGATCCTGGGACGAGCAGAAATGCTCTAGTCAGAGCTTTTCGAGTTCCGGGGGATAGCAAAATAATGCAATGGCTTTAGGTACACCTACAGTCGCGAGTTGAAACGTTGGAAGTATAAATGGAACTTAAAGAAATGATGACTAGAAGGCGACTGGACGTCTTTTGTATACAAGAAACGAAATCACTAAACACAGGGAATCGCGTTTCTTTAACTTCCATTCCATTCCATTCAACTTCAATTGTCAAGGTTTAAAAATGTAGCCAGTGCTTTAGACTTTATGGAAACTTCATCAAATCATGGCTCTTTTGACATAGCATACATAGCACCAGATCCAGACTGTAATATAGATAAAAAAGAACGTGACGCCGATGACATATGCGTAAACACTTCGCCGCAAGATGTTCCAGGTGAATTTCGAAATATTTTATAGTACATTAGTACACCAATAGTGAGGGCAGTATTTCACTTGCTAAAAATGATCCAAAATGGTCATGTAGATCTTCTGAATAAAGATGAAATGCCGCAAACCAGTTTTTATATAGAGAACCAGAGCGGATTTGGAAGGAAAGCTATAGATTGAAGTTTTCGAAATTTGATAGTTGAGCAGACTCATCTACGAATTTCAGGCAAACACCTATGTCTTTTCTTTCGACGAAAGTGAATTAAAGACCACAAAACGAGAAAAATCATTTATCTATTTTGCTTACAACAATGATTTCGATTCCCAACGACAAAAAGGCAAAAAAAAAGGCTTCTTTCTATGATGCTTTCTAACCAGTTTGGTTATATGCATGAAAAGCTGTCGATTGATGAGGAAATGATTCAATATTTTAGCAGCCGTCCATCAAAACGATTTATCAGAGGAAAAACCGTGAGGTTTGGCTTTAAAAATTGGATGCTTACAAGCAGGTGTGGTTGCTTGTATCAATTCGACACACAATGCCATTTGGACGACTCTTGAGTCGTTGTTGAATTTTTAAACAACATTCCCAGGCCTTCCGACCACGTTATTTTTTTGATAACTTTTTCACGTCATATGATCTCATGGCAAACGCAGGGAGGATACATAAAGCATCAAACAGTTCTAGCATTGACTTACTGGAGTTCATCGCCCTATTGTCCGTCATTACACTCACAATACGAGGTCATCCAAGCGCTCAGTCATTTCTAGCGTAGCTTCTTTGGTTCGAAGCCATTTCCCGAAAAGAATTCAAAGTCCTCTTCGCTGTCGTCAATGTCACTGCCGAATTAAATGCATATGCAAACAGAAAGTCTCATGTTTTTAACGTGGCCACCTGCCGTGTAGGCCTTATTCCATGGAGTGCCTACGCGCATATCGGGATTAATAAAATTCGTCAAACCACACCCTTCGGATGGTATTAAAACCACCTCCAGTACCTACTAGAAGTCGTGTATAAGGCACGATCTTCTCTCTTGGTAAAGGATTGAGGCCTATTTAAAATCTCTGCCATTCTGTGGATCATGGCACCCGGTTTCTGCGCAACTCCAAATCGAGCAGACCGATTGGTTCCATAGCCATCAAATATGTAGTTGAGCACAAGCCGTAGCATACTACAGCCTATGATGAAACATGAGGTTCACCGCGATTTTGGGTATAAACCAACAGCCACCACGATACTTCCACAAGAGAGGCAACTCCTAGGTCAGGCCGGAAACGACTGAGCATAAGAGTATAGCTGCCTATATCGACGTCTAGTAAAAATTATGTTCGCATAGTTCTGAATCCTTGCTATTTCCGCATTGTCAGCTAGAGCGCTGCCAACGTCAAAAAAAAAAAAACACCGTCTTCAAAACCTACGCCCATAGCTCGAAGATTCATGACATCCTCATACAAGGGACATCCACACATAATGTGGACTGTGGAGCTGCCCTCCACCTGGCTCAGGCCCTTTTTTTGCAGAAATACTTAAAGGAACCATGCCAAGTAAGAAGAAAGCCTAAGTTGAGATTAAACCTCAGCTCAGGCTGCTTCTGCATGAACATGACATCCTCCAGGAAGCAGTAAGTTAACTTTCTGTTATCTCTATCGTCCCAACGGAGACCATACGGCAAACAGGCAAATAGCCGGGCAAGGCCGGACAGAGTATCCTTCTGCAAGCTTGCACAGTCGTGACTACGTCGCACCATACTGATGCCTCAAATTTTGCACAGACACAGGTCTCCATCATAAGATTCCAAATGGACCCCTGGGAACATCCACACTCCACATTCACACTCTGAGTATTCTGCTTGCTGCTGACTCAGCTCGGTCTTCTCTGGAGAGAATGCATTGAGTAAGGCACTCACACGTATTACTTCAACCTCAGGTTTCTTGTTTGCTCTACAGATTTTGTAGAGCTTTCTCCAACGATCATCCCTATTCGAATCCGTGAATAACTTCCAATTTTCTGCCAGCAAGTGCTTGATATCAGATTGGATCCAGTCACAATTCCAAATTTCAACGGATCCGTTCCATTTTCTTTCCCACCAACCCATTTGGACCCATTTAAATGGTCTTCAATTGGTTGACCCAAGTTTTGGTAAACCTGGTGGAATAAATATACTTCTAGGGGCTGATGTGTGGGGTCTGATTGTCACAGGTGACATCATCAGTGGTAACCATGATGTACCGCATGCTCAACGAACCCAATTTGGATGGGTAGTTTTTGATCCGGCTTTGGCTGCACCCACATCTATTTGCAGTCCCGGTGCTCAAGTGTCCGAAGTTGAACCAACTGTGGAGGAACTCGTACGAAACTTTTGGAAGCTCGAAAACGTTCCTGGAGATGAAGTTCAATATGACGATGACGAGTGTAAACGGATATTTTCAGCGACACACTCTTTACTAGAGATGACAGGTCTGTGGTACACATACCGTTTCGTACTGACGTCAACAAGCTTATAGATTTCTATAAGCCTCAAACGTCGACTGGCCGGGAATGATAATTTGCTAGAAAGGTTCGTAACCTTCATGCGTAAGTATTTCGCCCTCGGTCATATGGAATATGTTGGTCAACCTGGCGACAATCTAAGCGGGTATTTTATTCTACATCACGCAGCGACCACAAAGTTTCGCGTTGTATTCAATGCGTCAGCTCGAACAAGCACTGGGATCTCGCTAAATGATGTTTAGCTGATTGGTCCTCCAATACAAGATTCCTTGACACGAGTAAATATAATTTTTCGCTTTCGTCGCTACCTCATCGCTCTCAGAGCGGACATTGAAAAAATGTTCCACCATATATTGGTGGCACCTGAGTATCGGTAGTACCAGCGCATTCTGTGGCATAAGTTACCTAACGTATGCCTTGTAGCCCGTCCAATGCAGTATGTGCCTTAAAACAATGTGCCCTCGACAATTATGGTGAAGTGGGTGACTGCAATCAGGCTCAAACAGCGCGGGATGCGATTTGAGGTCTTTTTATGTAGACGAATTGTTGACTAGTTGCAATTTTATTCATGAAGCAGTGCTGGTCGTTTTAAACTTCGCAAGTGGATTTCCAATAATCTTCAGGTCATTCGAGATATCAGGAATAAGATGCAACCAGCGGCTGAATATGTCATCGATCCTATGACAGCTTTGGTGCTTGGATAAAGATAGAATCCAGAGAGCGACAAATTGCTCTTCAGCGTAAATCTCGTTCAAACTGCCCAGTCTCCTACGAAGAGGCGAGTTCTTAGTGAAGTTGCACAGTTATTTGATCCAAGAGGTCTGCTCGCACTAGTTATCCAGATCTGCAGCCAGTCTTTGGTTTGCGGGTATCACTTGGGATGCACGCCTACTTACGGAATTGTTTTAAGAATTTTAAGAATGATTTTAACGCACTATACTATTTTCGATTGAACAGGTGGATGGGCATGACCGATGGGAAAATAACAAAAAATTTTCACAGTGCGAAACGAGGAAAGGGATTCCTTGAGTGCAGTGGTGGCTACAGATTGGTCTTCCGCAAGAGTTGGATGAGGTCCTGGAAATCCTAGTCCACTTGGAACAAGTGGATGACAAAGATAATCTCCGAGTAGGTGGTCGAATTAAAAATGCCTTCCAAAGTCTGGGGCTCTAAGTTGCGCAACAAATGGCCACGTTACCCAGCCTAAGGGTAACTGCTACTAGCCCCTTCAGTGCGTCAGACATTGACTATTGTAGCCCATTTTTTCTGCGTGCTGGAGCAAAACAGTACCGATTAACCATCAAGACCTATTTGACTGTACATATAGAGGTCGGGGACGATCTTACTTCCCAGGCGTTTCTAGCGGCTAATATTGCGATAAAGGCGCAGCCTTCGTTGGGGCAAACCGCATGCTTAAAGACGGCTTGGGTACTTAGACCAGTGATATCAGTCAACAAGCGCTGGTCAACATGGGAAGGAATTGGCATTTTATCACACCCAGCGTTCCCCATCAAGCTGCGGAATCTGCGGTGAAAGTGACTAAACGTCACCTGCTGTGCCTAGTCGGAGCACAAACTCAATGGTATAGTCAGTTTGCGATGCGTTTCGAGACGTGCCTCAATTCGCGTCCACTCATACCCGTGCACGATGACCCAGACGACATCCTAACTCTGATCATCGCAGTATCAGAGCCAAATCTCACTGAGGTTCCCGGTAAACGATTTAAGCTTTGGCAATGTTTTCAGGTCCACCAGAAGTTTTGCCAAAGATGGAGCGACATGTACTTGCACACATTACAAACTCGAAGGAAATGACAACGAAGCGTTTTAGTACGATATGAAAATATACTCCTGACCTATTCCCGATTAGGTCATCCCGGTAGCAATGTGTTAATCCGCAAAGTAACATTGAAGACCGCACATGGTAAATGTACCCGGGCAATCCAGAAATTGGCTGGAGAAGTTTGTCGAACCAGGTGGTTCGACCGGGCAAGAACTTTGAGATCAGCCAATTTTATAAGTGACAACCTTCTGTCACAATAAAACTACAATTTTTTTTTTTTTTTTTTTTTTTCAATAGAATTTTGCTTTTGCCAGCACACACACATGCTTTTTCATTTTCTTTGGTTAAACTCCAAACACTGGGGTTATGTGATTCAAGGAAAATAATTGAGAAACGCTAGGAAACCTAGATTCAAGTCTTCCTGAAGAATCAAACATTTACTCATGAAATAAAAAAACCGTGTTCAATGGAAAACTGAACTTTGTGGCAAGTTCTCTTCTCTCAATCCCCGAAACGTGCTACCAAAATTAAAAATTTGCCAATATCTTGTTATCGCAATTTCAGTGCCAAATTTATTTTTAAGAATTTCGCAGCAGACAAAAAGCTGCCACCACTCGTGGACCATTCCCGTTTTGTGGCAATCAACAGTTTTAATCGTAACAATTTTTTTATTTTTTGCGAATCTCCCACGCCATTCCATTCGTTTGGAACGTCTAAAATAAATCAACACAAACCATCGAAAAGAAATTCCAAAAATAAATAACCAAACACCTTCAGCCACTTGGGTGAAAACTGGTAGAACACAATCCATTCTTCCTAACAGTGTTGCCATTGCCTATGAGATTTCATTTTTTAATTGACAAAATATCGAACCGAACCGAACCGAAAATAAATTCCTTTGTAATTTTATTTTTGAAAAATCAACACGCGTCTTCCTCGACACAAATCCAAACAAACAAAACCGAAATACAAAACAAAAACACCGAAACAGAGACTCAACACAACTCCTGATTATTTTCGAATTTTACTATTCGTACTCGCAGTCGTACTCGTACATCGTACCAATATCGTATACGATAAACAGAAGCAAATTTTAAATTTAAAATATCGCAGCATTTATGCTAAGTTTAGCAGGACTCTGATTTAAAAATACAACCTACTCGTAGTCGAGAATTATATTTGAAAAATTGTTAATTTTAAATCGACCGAAATTATATTTAGTGATAGCAGTGGCAATATAAGAATGTATCTATGAGTAGTACTCGGCAGAGAATAGAGAGTAGAGTAGAAGAACTTTTATTTTTGGGAGGTGCAATTGGTGAAGGTGATGCCTCTTCCTTCCATCGTCGTTGAATGATAGTGAAATGCGTTCATTGTGCACTTGACATTCAAACGAGATGAGGTTGGGATTTTTTTTTTTTTTTTTTTTTTTTCATTTTCTGTTAAATTAAAAGAATCCTTACGCAGATACTTGAAAACGTACACAAATATTGCTTCATTTAGGGGTGGAATTCAGCATAAATTATCACATAAATCGTAGACAATAAAGAGCAACAGGCGTTCATGTGGACTCGCGTAAGATTCGTATTCGTATCTTTTTGTTTCGTTGAACATTTACGTCATAGTGGGAGGATGTCTAATTATGTCATTAACAAAATCTCAACGAATGTTTGTTTATTTAATATAGCGATGTACAATAATTCATTGAGAGGCAACACAGTGGGTGTAGAGATATGTGTTTGGTGTGGATTAAGGTATTCACTTAAAATGCTTTAGAGATTTCGCAGGATGGAACAGCCAATGCTGTTGTTGAATAAGTTTGGCACGAAGTTGGAATGGATTTAATAGAAGATTTTGACCGCCCACCTATGTGTACTTCCAATTAATGACGAAAAGGCTGTCAACGTAGTTTGTTTATACTTTATATACAAAAAGTATATATGATTATCCTTGAATTTGAATGATATAGCACCTCTTATATATGAAAAAAATAGTTCCAAAGTCGGCCCAATGAAAGCCGACTCCTAATATGTAACTGAGCTCTCGAATCTGTGTAAGCACAGCATAAGTAAGCTTAATGTTTAGAGAAGATGCGACGTAGACTCTTTAGTAGAACAAGTTTTTTTAAAGAAAATCCACCACGTCAAGAGTTAGTTACGACGACATACAGATTACTAGCTATCTCAGCCTTCCTATGGTAGTGTTGAAATGCAGCATAAAAGAGATAAATTGCGAACGTAAGGCTTTCTTCACATACCGACGCGATGTCATAGTAACCAGCCTTACACATGATTGAATCATTGCAGATTTCTTGAAGAATGCCACCCTTATGCTTGCTCTTTAAACTGACTTTTGGAGTTAGAAAAGATTTTTTCGATTTTACAAAGTTAATCCGACAGAGGAAAACCTAAAAAAGTTCAAATGACCCATAAATGACTGCAACACCTTTTTACTTAAAACTTACTTAACTGGCGCTACAGTTCGAAGTCAATCTGAGATGCAATCAATAAACCTATCCAGCCAGCGCAATTTCCCGCCACCTGCTTTCAGTGGTGAACTCATAGTTGCTTGAGGTTCCCCTCCACTTGTGTGCGCCATCTTAGGTGTGATTGTCTTCTGGTGGGCCTTTTTAGTTTCTTTTCTTTTTTTCTCGTTAGGTTAGGGTTAGATTTTAAAAAAAAAATTGTTGGGCCGAAGCTGTGGCTTCTATTTGCACAACATGGTCCAGACTTCTTAAGCGTTGGATCCTTAGACGACTGACTGGACCGAAGTCAGAACATGTCAATACTGGTCCATACCGCGTCATTTCATTTATTTACTAAATTTATGGACGCGCAGAATGCCCAGGTTATCAATATACCAAGCGATCCGAAATTGAAAAAGCGTAAAAAAATAGAAGAAACAAATGAGAAGTTCTTCTACTTTACCAGAGTCCAAAGAAGACGAATTGGAGCCCGGATCAGGGACGGCATGACACCAGAAGATGCCAGCAGAACCACAGAAGCAAGTTTAAATAAATAAATAAATAAATAAATGGCGTGACAGCAAGGTGTGGGCCAAGGCCTTCCTCGCACTCATTTGTGTTTCTTACTTTGTGAATTTTTACACTCCTCAGCAGGGTCCACTGTTTATTGCCGGTTTCAAACGGCTCTCCTGGGAAGCTTTTTCATCGGCAGAATTTGTCTTTCGGAGTTTTGCCATTGCCCGCCGAAAAGGTGATGACGATTTTGAAAAATTTGCTGTTGTGCTCCTACCGGGATACGAACCCAGGTAGGTAGCGTGACAGCCAATAAGTCAACCATCATGCCACCGCTACCACCAAGAAGAAAGCTTAAGATAGCGAAAAACCCTACACCTTCAAGAGATGCCGATAGACCAACAACTCCCTGAGGGTGCAACAGCCAAAAAATTACATAGACGCCATCCTGAGTCTCATGGTCTAATAAAGAGCCTAATAAAGAATCCAGAAAGGAGGCAAGTAAGAGCAGGAACCCGAACATTAGTGCTGACATATAAGAGCGAATTAATCCAATGCTAGGTTGCTATAATGCATAAAATGCATCCTGAAGAATCCCTGTCAGTGCATCAAATTCAGCAGGTAAAAAAATGCCTACTGATTGAGGTGAACAAAGTCGACAACAACTGTCCCCTCAAATTGATTGCATGCACACCAAAGGATGATTGGCTATCCATCACTTACTGTGACACATAGACCAAAGATTAGCTCATGTCGACGGTAAAGAAGATAAAGCCATAGCCAGAAGCCAAACTCCGTACAATTAAGGGAAGTGAAATCCCCAAACTGTACACCTGTTTGTTCGTCTTCGAACGTATGGATCGAGCATTGCTTGACAATCTTAGGTACCTCGTTTACATAGAGGGAAAAATATTGGTCCAAGCGTCGAGCCTTATGGTGCTCCGTACTTGATTGGCAGGTAAGCGGAAGATTTGCTCAGAATAGAATGCCTCGCAGCAGACAGTAAGTAATTTGAATTTCTTTCGAAGTTTTGACCGAAGGATATAATGGTCAGCAGTCTCGCAGCAGACAGCGAAAAATTGAATTTTTTCCGAAGTTTTGAACAAAGTACATAATGGTCTAGAGTTTCGAATGCTTTTGATAGGTCGAGAAGGACTAAAACAGTAATTTGATATGCATCCTTTTTCTTTCCGATTTCCTCAACATCTGACAACTGACAACAAAGAGGTCTTGCAACATTAGTTGAGGCGGAAGCCAGATTGGCTTGCACAAATTAGATTGTTAACTGAGAGATACTTTTGCATTTACACTAAGATGGATTTTTTAGAATACTTTAGAAAGTAATGGGAGGAAAGGAGCTGACCTATATTCCTTTAGTTTTCAATTCTTAGGAATCGTGATAACCATTGCCTCTTTCCAATTTTTTGGGAAACAGGAATTTGTTATAATTTTTATTAAATATGTGCGTTATGAACGGAAGTATATATGGAAGAAGAAGTTTAATAAATTTTAGATAAACTTCGTCAACTCCCACGGCTTTAGGCTTGATCGAGAGAATTGCTTCCACAACATATTTCTGTCGTATTTCATAAAGATTAAAGTATAACCGTCACATACTACTGAAAGGGGATTGCTTCCAGTTAAAAAAGTTGTATAGAGCTGGTCGCAGTCAACATTGGAGGGACCCTGACGAGCTCCACAAATTACACTAGTGGAGATTCGACGAAGAATAACCTTAGGTAACCGTTGCTACTTCGGTTTTTTCAAACAACAATTATCCAAACGAAAATTTCCGAAATTTTACAGTTTTGTTCGTTTACGTATTCAGGCAAATAGAAACGAGTCCATCATTCAGAATAATTTTGTGTAAAAAATCATGATCTTGTTCATTAATTTCCAGTACCCAATCGGCGAAAGTGTGAACGTTGTGAGCTTTATGCGGCTTCAATTCTTATGTCAACTGCCGTTGTGGTGTTAAGTGGTTGCGGATAAGCCCAATCTCCTTGAAATGGGCACACCTGGGTTTTCAGTAACACTTTCAGGTATAGCGGCGATATTTTAATCTGAGCTTGCCAGACGAACACGATTTGGAATCTTAACATCACTAACCTGTCCGAGACGCTCAAATTTATTGACATAACTCAATATAGCTGTGCGAGAAGGTTCTTGATGATGATCAGATGCAATACGAACTTTAGAAAATGTTTTGGCTATATTTTCACCCTTTTTCAGTGGATTTTCACCATTTCAACATATTGTGCGAGTGTGAGTCGATCCATATTTAATAGGCTCCTAGTTTTTACCTACATCGCAATGATAGTTAAATGCAGACTGTTGAATAATGGCACGAAATTTAAAATGACCCTCTATAACAATCGGTGTACCACAGGAATCCATACTTGGGCGTATTCTTTATTCGTTAAATTATATTTTGTAAGTACAACAGGATGCCATCGAAAATGACTAAGCTTCATAAGCATAGAAAGAATAAATTCATACGATTGAATCAATGGTGTAGTCACAGTTAACGTGTCAGATACACTACTGAGCTACGATGTTGCAATATTAAGTCCTTGACATAGGTCCCCAAAATAGACGTTAGTTTGAGCAACGATTTCATCATTTGAGCAAATCTCTTTTACCGAGCTATTTTTTTTTCAGGTTTGGGAACAGGTTATACCTAAGTACTGGGCATTAAATCTAGAGAATGTGGTGGATGAGGGAGTAATTAGTAGCTCAATTCATGAAATTTTTCCATGGTGAGTTTATTGTCCTGTTCAAAAATCAATTTCTTCTTTACCAATCGCTGTCGTTTTTCCTACAAACCTTAGTTGAATTGGTCCAATAAGTTCGCGTAATGTTGTTTTATTTCCTTTTGAAAGTGTGTGATGTCACAGCTAAAAACTGTTACAATAACCTTCTTGGCCTTTTTGGAAAAAAACCCACTGTCTCGGCTGCTGCTTAATCTGCAGTGTGGTGCGGTCGATCCATATATCATCTGAAACGGGGTAAACTTCTGATAACTATGGGGAAATACTCAGTTATTTGCATGATCTCTGGTTACGGTTTCATATGTAGATGCTACGACTGGACCTTGACGTAGTCAGAAGGGACAAATCACAATACAATGGTGACTAGGATATATAGAAAGTAGAACTTCGAATTCACCCAGAGGGTGAGGAAGAGAGCAGACTCGAATGGAGACTTTCGTTAGTTGATGATCGGGTTCACCCCGGACTGTCGCACCATCTAAAGCATGAAAGTAAAAAATTAAGATTGTCGAAGTGTTGATTCGTCGTTGGCGCAAATGCAAAATGTAAAAATCTCTCTGTCAACTAGGTATAATACGGGCAACACGTCGAGTTCGTACTATGTACATAGAATTGAACAAATACCGATTGCCTACAGAAAAGTCCAGACGTTCTCACTCAAATATGCAAAAATATCGCTGCAGACAATCAGAATAGGACATACATATCTATAATCTCAATTGAAAGCTGATCGAAAACCCATGCCAGCAATTGCAATTTTTTTTTTTTCTTTTTTTTTTGCGAAAAAAACATTTAAAATGAGTCTTGGCGTCCTCCAGCTGGCATCAGTATCATCTTGCTGGCAATACATCATCATACTTCACACCCAACAGCTGGTCAAACAACGTTGAGTTCCATTGCGTCCCAATGTTCATTCTCAAATGCGCAATCTGTAAACATTCCTCCAATTACATCGTGTTGCATGTGTCTGAAATCAGTAGTCGTACCAATTGCATACACATTCATATGGAAGTATGACTCGTACTTGCACTCGTACTACTGCCTTCGAATAAAAACAAAAACAAATCTCTCAAACGGATTTCCGGTGAAGGGAAAACAACCCCGAAGAAGGACGTCGATGAGCAGAAGTGTCATTCGAGAGTTTTTACATAGAAAACCACCAATTGATTTTCTTTGATGCAATTACGAGTATTCCCGTTGCCACTTTACAAAGGAACCTCAAGCGGACTACTCGACTTTCTCCTTTGAAGTACCCCATTCTGGATGGGCATTATCCAACACAATACCACTTCTTTCCCCATAAAGGAATCGGCCACATTGACGCACACGCTTATTCCTGTAATTATGAGTTATGGAAAATCCCTTTTTCTTAATCCTTTACCTTCAGTTCAGGGAGCAGAAAATCGTCTACTCCACACTCTCTGTCCCATTTGTAGATACATTGATACCCGTAGATACGGATACAGTGTACGTGTATTGCGTCCAATAACGTCATCTCTTTGCTGAGCAATTCTCATTTTGGTTACTAATTGCTTCCGTTATTTCGTTACTTTAATTACACCAGACAAGGGTGCGCATTTGACGACGTCAAGATGATGCTACCACGGTTTATTCACCTCATCGCACCGCATCGAATACGTTGAATACTACTACTGTTGCTGCCACTTGCGCAGGGATTAACTCAAAGATATGTGTACTTGTATACAAAAAAAAAAAATTATAATTTCTACTTTTGGTATTAAGGGAAGGAGGGTTAAAGTACTCGTAACAACTCCATAAGACTGTGTTTATGTAAGACAGGATGCGGTTCGGTTAGATAGACAGTTTAGGAAATACGCGACAATGACTCTGCATAAACCTAACATGCAGGAGCCACTTGAGAAGGCAACAAAACCTGGCTGTAGATACATTTATATGTATGTATGATGTACATACATATGAAAGTGAAATTTCGGGACACTGAGTTTTATTTGGTAAAAAGGAAGTTCTCAAACAGCTGCTACCACCTACGACCGCTTAACGTAGGATTAAAGGTACCTTATCGCTTAACATAAATTTTTAGTTGTGTTGAGACGAGAAATCCTTTCTTCTAACATGAGAAATGGAGTTGGAGCATTTCTAGTAACTCTTACAGCCCCAAGAGAATTATATAAGTTGCCACAGGAGAGAACATTGTTCTAATCCAAGAACCCTGATCTGACCTCCAATGCCAGGCTCAAGAAGCTTCTTCATAATCTGTACATCATATGCTGACTTTAGCACATAACAAAACATTCGAAAAAATACCACCTTGATAAAAAAAAACGGAATAACCACCGTGTGGCGCTCGCTCGCATTGTTCCGATTTGAGTTCTGTTTTTTTTTTTTTTTTTTTTTTTTTTTTGTTAAGTTGGTACATCTGCTGTTGATATTCCCTCTAAATCTTAGCATCATAGCTTTACATTTGCAAAAGTTACGTAGCCAAGAGTACATCTATCTCTGTGCGTGTAGGCGATTTTTTACAATTTTAGAAATAGATTTAAATGTGCAACAACGAATTTATATTAAATTTTGCTTACAAAAAAAAAAAAAAACGGATTTAATGGTGTGCAAACGTTGGAAATGTTGGAAAAGTATTTCGGCAACGATTCTTTAAAGAAAACGGTCGTTTACCAGTTGCACGAGCGGTTCAAAAATGTTCGTGAGACAATCGAAGATGATGAACGCAGTGGCAGATCATCGACATCAAAAACCGACGAAAACCTTAATAAGGTAAAAGTAATGTTGATTAATGATTGCAAATTAACCATCAGAGAGATAGCGGAGGACTTGAACATTGCCTATGGATCCGTCCAAGACATTAAGGCTAATGATTGCATGTGTTTTCGTCGTGTGGCATTAAAGTTGGTGCCAAAAGACTTCAATTTCATGCAAAAAAGAGATGATTTGCGAAGCTGAATCCGATCCCACATTCATCAAAAGGATCCTTACAGGAGATGAGACGTGGGTTTATGAGTACGACACGCAATCCAGATATCAGGCAAGTGAATGGCGTTCACCAAACGAGCCGAGACCAAAAAAAAACAGGTCATTTTCAGTCAAAAAAGAAGGCAATGCTCACGGTTTTCATGGATTACAACGGTGTAGTGCATCATGAATTTTTGCCAGAAGGCCAGGCAGCAAACATTGAGTATTATTTGGGCTTTATGAGACGTTTGCGTGAAGCAATTCGCCGAAAGAGACCAGAATTGTGGGCAGAAAACTCGTGGATTTTGCACCATGATAACGCACCGTCGCACAGTGCCATCATTATTCGTAATTTTTTGACGAAAAATACAACAAATACTATCCAACAGCCACCGAATTAACCTGATTTGACTCCCTGTGACTTCTTTCTGTTCAATCGAGTTAAAAAACCACAACGGGGAACGCGTTTCAGCAGCCGAGAGGAAGTAATGGAAAAATCGCAGGAAGCACTGATGGACAAACCGAAAACCGAATATAAAAAATGTTTCGAGGATTGGATCAAGCGCTGGCATAAGTGTGTTGCAGTCGATGGGGATAACTTTAAAGGGGACAATATAGATTTAGATAAATAAACTTGTATTTTTAATTTTCTGAATAAATTTTGATCAAGGTTCCAGTGGAATATCACGATTCAATGTGACTTTATCCACCAAAAATGGTGGGGAGATAGGTTGTAAAAGGAAAGAAGTTAGGAAACTCTAAAACAGGGCGAAGCTTTTCAGAAGTGACAGTACATGGAATGAGTACTATGAACGTAAAAAACCATTCAAGTACCTAGTTAGAAAGTCAAAAAAAGCTGCACGGCAGAAGAACTGCGAAGGGGCTTAGAGGTGCTACGCAAAATGGTTTCAAACGGAGCGAGCGTTCCTAGCTACCTCACTAAAAACTTTCTGGTGAAAAGTCATCTTCCAAGATCCACATTATCAGATGACTCTGGCATTAAGAAGAGGAAATCAGTGTTCTTACTTATAGGAAAAAATTACGGTGGCCAATTCAGTCCTTTAAGCCGTACAAATCTCCCGGTCCGGATGGTATTCTACCGATTATACTACAGAAAGCACCGGAGGTAGCAATCCAAAAAATTAAGGAAATCCTTAGACACAGTCTGAAATACAATATATACCAATAGCTTGGAGGGAAGTTAAGGTGGTTTTTATACCCAAGATGGTAAACAGGGGCATATAACAGCAAACGATTTCAGACCAATCAGTCTGTCACCATTTATGCTTAAAACCGTAGAGCGGTTATTGGAGATCACATTAGGAACAGATGCAATAATGGCTAATAAGCAAATCTGTAAATACCGCTCTGCACGAGGTGGGTAAATTAGAGAAAAGTCTACACTGCGGTGAGTTTGCGATGTTGGCTTTCCTCAATATAAATGGAGCCTTCAATAACGTCAAGTTCATCGCCATTAAAAACACTCTAGTAGACGCTAATATTGAACAGGGCATTACAAACTGGGTTTGCAGCATGCTTGCAAGAAGCAAAATAATGTGTTCCATTGGGCAAAGCTCGGTTAGAATGTCTGTAACCAGGGGAACCTCTCAAGAGGGAGTCATCATGCCACTCCAGTGAGTGCTGGTTAGCAATGACATCCTTAAAAGGCTTAGTACGATGGATATACTATAAGT
Source organism: Volucella inanis (assembly GCA_907269105.1). NCBI lineage: Eukaryota > Metazoa > Arthropoda > Insecta > Diptera > Syrphidae > Volucella > Volucella inanis. The sequence goes on from OU026155.1 coordinate 155,349,785, forward strand.
TCCACGGCAGGAAAAAACACTTAAATATTTTATGCGACGTTCAGCACTTGGGCAAAAAGCTGTGGTCTCAATGCTTACCCTTTTAAAATAGAACTTCCTTGGTCGACTTTGGCCGAAGAGGGAGGTCTGGCAAAAAAATGCAATAATTAATCAGGTCAAATGTGTGTCCTAATCAGAGGTTCTGGCTGTCCTCCAGGCGGCTGAGCTAATGCAGATGAGATCGGTATCCGAAAAAGGTATCGCTAGCTACATCGATGGCCAAACCGCATTCAAGGCAATAGAATCAACCAACATTAACTTTGATACAGTCAGGGGCTGTCGCACGGTGCTCAAGGCATTATGCAGTTAGAACCGGCTGAGACTGTGCTGGGTGCCAGGCTTGGGAGCTTGCAAGAAGAGAATGGCTTCTCGATATCAGTAATCAAACCACCTCTTAACATAGTAAGGAACACTATGAAGGAAAATATCGGGCTCTCTGACCGCTTTTTGGCGACAAAGGATCTAGGGAGTTAACATTAAACAGGATTAAGCTTAGGACAATAATGTGAATCTTGGCAGGGCACTATTTCCTGCGGAAACACTCAAATAGAATCAAATTGTCAAATACGGATATTTGCAGATTCTGCGGTGATCTGCAAACTGTTGAGGACATAACACACATACTGTGTGAATGCGAGGCAATATCGCGTAGTCGATGGAGATTCTTAGGGACATACTTTTTCGAAAACCTAAAGGAAGTAGATGGCACAAACTTCAAAGCTCTTCTTGGCTTTTGCAAAGAATTGGATGTCTCACCAGGGAGATTGTTAAAGTTTTTGCCATTTGAATATAAATTCAACTGGTTCCACAGGGATCGCGATGGACCCGTTTTGATGCCTAGTGTTTGTGTGATGGCATATTCATCACATCCGTGTTTTAACCTAAACTAACCTTGTAACCAAACTAACTTCTGATTGGAAGTCCTATAAGAAGTTCCTCAGAAAACTGATAACGCAATTTAGGAAGAATTAAATGGCTTTTGAACTCTAGTAAAGAAACAATTTATCTTCTATGTGTAGTTACACCCAATCACCACACCTCAATGAAGACAATCGTCCAGATTAACGTCCTCGGACTACATTTTTCCTGACGAGTTCTGAAAAACCAGGAGCATAATAGGTTCGCAATAGTCAGAAGTCGTTCTAAGTTAGTGTCTTGACATGTTGTATACCATAAATCCAGGTTATGGGCGGATTATGTGGTATATGTAGGTCACTTAAATCCTTTAAGATTTCTATTATTCTTTCTGAAAATTGTGGAAAGATTGATTGACAGTCATCCATGTCAGAAATCCAACTCTGCTTTCAATAGGAGCCGTTTTGAACTCGTTTGAACCATCACCATTGTAGTGAACCCAAGCAACTTATTGGAGATTTTAAAAATCCATAGATCTCTTCCTATATTAACAACTAATTCACCCTCGAAAGCCATGAAATGCATTACAAAACCAAATACAAAAAATAGTGAGCCTCATGGATGTGATTTAATAACCCGAAAAGTTCTCACAAAATTGCCAAAAAAAAAATAACGTTTGAAGGAGCTTCTTTATAGCATAGGTAAAGATGTACGTTCCAAGATAATGTATGTCGCCGAGGGCATAATGGTTCTAAAAACAAAACAAGGCGCCAAAATGCGGTCGTTGGGTTATTGAAGCAAGAAGTTTGATTCCTAACCATCTACTTTAGAACCTAGCCTTACACGATTGATCAGGTTTATAAAAGTATCAATGAAATAGAAAAAAAAAAAAAAAATCTGTCGGAACAGATCACTTTGAGAAAGAACTAGTCCATTGTATTCTTGTATGTTCCTTTTGCTGAAATTTCACAATCTCTTTCATAATCATCTTTCGTGGAATGATGAGTATGTGCTTCAGTTAAAAAGTGCACAAAGTATCAGCGCCCCCACACCAGCCCTGAGTACCTGCAATTTGATGTGAGCACAGCCCTTACGACGCCATCCAGCAGACTGCAGAAACAACAGGAAGATTTCTGAGCTCTTAGAGACGTCGGGACGCATTCGTTTTGTCCATCGGCAACCAAGACTCCTGCCATCTGCAATTATGTTCTTATGAAACTCAATTATTTGGAAGCCTGCAGTACTAACGTAGGTTCTCTGAGCATTGCATAGCCAGTTTATTAGCGGCTGTGACCTGAGCCCCAAATAAGTTTGGTTATTTTGATGTCAGCTCTGGCGCACACCCAAAGAGCTGATAAAATTACAGAAAACACCGAGTAAGACAGGCATATTGGCTTTCGGTCGATATTGGTATATAAGTATGCATTGACCACAAATTTATCTACGACGCTGCTCGATGTATGGATTCCTCATGAATTGAGCTCGAAAAACGCGATACTTTGTTGAAACGCAAAGAACCTACGAAATTCTGAAACGAGTCATAGCCGGTGATGAAAAATTGATTGCATGCGACAATCGAAAACCTCAAAGATCGTATTCAATACATGTTGAGCCGTCACAAAAAATCCCGAAGCCAGCTTGACACTGCAGAAGGTGATGCTGCGTGCGTAGTGAGACTGGAGTGGGAATCGTTCACCATGAATCACTTCTAAATGTTCAAAATATAAACAACTCGACAGCCATTGTTGTTCCTGGAGTATCTGTTCAATATCTTCTCGTGCACCTTTTTTTTTATTCTGGAGAAACCGATGTTTTCCCTGTCTCTTCTGCATTCTTCATCGAGTCGGAGATTTCTTGGTAGCGGACAGGTGAAACCCAACAAATCAGTTGCGACGTCTCTGATGGCATGTTGGTAGCGTTATCACTGGTTTTCGGTACTTGATATTGGCGGCATAGGAGTTGTTGAAAGATTTCGATATACGCGTTTGGCGAAAATTCTGACGGTCTCTCGCGATTGCAACTTTTTTACTTTATATCTTTTTACAGTATTTCTTCTTTAGCGCTAGGGAAGTCTGCATTCGCACCTTGGCTGCAATAGGATAGTGATCCAAGTCAATGTTAACTGGCCGGAATGTTCAGACATCTAGAGTATTTACGTCGATTGCAATGTGATCAATTTAATATACATAGTGATATTACGTTCTGCCGCAAAGTCAATAAGCCTTAGCCCGTTGAAAGACTTGGAGTCGTCTAGGCCATGCTCAAAACTGTCCTACCAAAGATGCCCTCCTTCCCTATCTTGGCGTTAAAATTGCACTTGGCGATACTTCGGACATTGTTTATATGTTTCGTCGAGTAACTCGTAGTCGCAGTCTTTGGTAGCGTCGTCCCTGTCTTCAGTAGGGGCATGGACGCATATTAGACATATGTAAGCAAATTTAGCTTTGATGCTGACTGTCATAAGACGCTCACTGACTTGTCGAGAGCTCAAAACTTCTTGCCTAAGTCTCCCGCATATGGCAAATCCGCTTCCGAATATGCGCTGTTTCTTTTCCTTATAGCAATCACCATAGCATATGTATATCATAGTTTTTCATCCCCTTAATGTCCGGTGCATCTCATCACACTTCCTGGATGACGGTGATATCTGCATGATAGCAATCGAGGGTCTCTGCTAATTTCTCAGCTGTACGTGGCCTGTACTTGGCTCGTCAACAGTGAGTCACATCTTCTTAATATCTTCCGTAGAGGTTTGTGAGCACCAAGACGGTGTAGGCGGGCATAATGCTACTGACCGGACATGTCCTTGCCATTTTAGCCTGCAAGCTTAAGGGTTTACTGGTGACCAACACTGGGTGGTTAGTCTAGCACTTCGCTACGAACTTAATTGCTGCGCTGCTGGCCCAATCGAAGTAAGTAGACTCTCAGCAGTTTCCCAATCATTGGCAAAGAAGTTCGCATCGGATTGTTAAAATAAAAAAAAAAATAAAAAAAAAATGCCGCCAAATCGTTGTCCTCAGTGACAAGATAATCCAAAATAGTGCGGCCAACTCTAATATTCGGTGACTTTGTGTAAGAATATATAGATTCAACTGATCAAGACATCAAGATTTCGCTTGAATAGTGCACTCGGGATCTAAGGAAGTTCATGAAACACAGCCTGAATGGTACCAAACTCGTCCATAACCACAATTCAAGCGACGGTCAATTGTTGGCCTTCAATTTCCCTGTTACTACAAAAAAATGAGTCCTAAATTAGCACCGATTCAAAAGCGTGCCTAACTCACGTTATCACACACCTCATGTTTTTTTTTTTTTTTTTTTGGTTTGGCATATTTTTAGATCCTTTGGGGCGCACGCCGTTCCGCCTTTAAGGAGGAGGAGGAGGAGGAAATATTATTGTTCAATTTAATCAAAACACAAGTGATCTTGTCGAAAACACTTTACAATTAAAAATATCTCAACCATCCACCATCCCTGTGCTACCCCACAAACCGCTTTTATCGGCGGTCGGCATTCGGCGGCGCCATACGCAAAAAATAACTTTTTATTTTAAAATCTATGTATGATAGTATATTTTTAATTTCTATTAAAAATCTAAATTAAAACCCAATTGTATTGAAATAAAGTCTCGATATTTTTGGATACCCAACGCCACCGCCACCGCCAGCACCACACTAGAGACACTATATGTATACGTTCGGCATAGAAGTCAGAGCCACCAGACAATCAGGGAGATCCTACTTTTAGCAAAGCGAGCAATTCTCGAGCGTACTCACCGAAAACTAAAAACAAAAAACAAAAAAAGAAAAAAATAAATAAAATCAAAATCCAAAATTATCCTTTCATTTATGTTTGTACGTATACTCGTATCTGAGAGTTCAATAATAAAACTCCTGTACTACCCACCGCCCAGGTTAAAATACGAGTACCTATGAGTGCATATATCGAGTATAGCTCTAGTCTACCGATGATAACGACGCAAATCATCATGATGAATGAGGATGATGATGGTGATCTGTCTCATTCCATCAACTATAGATATGATCCCATATATGTATTCGAATTTTTCAAAAACAAAAAATCAAAAAATGCCTGCGTTTGTAAATAGGAAGTTCATTTACTTAACCCAGCGGGCAGAAGGGTGGTGCTCTGAGGTGTTCATAAAATTTTGGAATTTTTTCCTCGGAAAACAGAAAGAAAATTTGAAAAAAAAAAACAAGAAACTAGTATCTCAAAAGCAAAGCTATCTTGAGGTATAAATTTCCTTTTGCTGGGAGAGGATCATGTACCAACACAGACTCACCTAGCGACAGGGGTTTGTGGGGCTACGGTTTCGTTTTGAGTTTTCCTTGAACAATCGGATTCTAGTTTTTTTTTTTTTTTTTTTTTTTTAAAGAAGAAGAAGAAAATTCTGTTTCTGATTCTAAATTAAGAATTCCGTTCGCATACCATCAAACCGTTAATGTGGGGAAAATTTTGTTTTTGAAAATTTTCATGATGGTCCCGTGAGATGGGGGATGGAGCGGTTCAGTGTATCTAGAGATTGGTATATTTAGTATCCGACTTGGTGGTGGTGTGTGATCAATGTGGATCAGAGTTTGTGCAGCAATGTTGGCGTAAATGTTCGAGAATGAACGTTTTTCATTGGCTGGTGTCTAGGTGATGCTTAGACGATTCTGAACTCTGTGGTTTTAAATGCTATTCGTAAGCATTAAATTTTTCCGAGCTCTGTGCTCGTATATAAAGACAATGTCAGTGTATAGGTAAGTGATAGGATTACACAAGGTGTGTTTCGTGTTGGATTTATTTTGTGGGGAGAGGGAAAATAAAAAACAAAACACAAAGAGCGTAATTTGTTGTTGTTTCGAAATGCTCGAGCAAAATACGACTATTTGTTGCACGCTGCCAAGCACATTTTTACTGAAAAATTATTTGTTGAGGGAAAAGTGCTTTAAACTTAAAATTCTTAGGAATAAAATTGAGCACAAGTCTCTATCTCCACAAAAGATTTTACCGTATATCGAATTAGGATGCGTAAGCATATACATATCCAGGTCTCTTGTTAAATTGAAACATGAATTTCTAGAAACTCTCACGGATTTTAGGACATCCCTACTCTAGAGACCCTCCGAACGAAAAGCCATTATCGTTTTTCTGTTGTAACAGAGGTTTTAAGCAGAAAACTAGCTTAACACTCCTTTTATTTTACTTTTGCTACAATTTCTCTACATTCTGTAAAAAGACGAGTAAACGCTTCAGTGATAAAGTGGAAGCCACAGCAGTGACAAGTACCTGAAGTCTTATGAGATCACAGCCTAGCATACTTATGTAGATGCTTAGCAAAAGCGTAGTGCTCGTTACGACGCCAATTACCAATCTACAATCTTTATTACCGAAGCACGACAGGAAATTCGCTGACCTTTGAGACATCTGGCGACACTTGTTTGATCTACTGGCAACCTGTTATTCTCACAAAAACCCCACTGTCAACATGAGCCCTAACTGAGCACGCAGGCAGTCCTAATGCAGATTTGGGTCGCTTATGTAATGCCCTGTTAACCTCTCTATTTCCTAATCATTATAACTTGCAAACATTTAAGACCAAGGCACATTTTTTCTTTTTTCCATCCCTGATTTCCCTTATTTTAAGGGTACTCAAGTACACGCAGATTATAAAATATTTCTCTAGGACCTAAACAAGACTCAAGGAATTCTGATGTTTAATTAGGTTCAGAGAAGCGTTGCACTATTGGCTGTCTCAAAGGACACTGGTACTTCGTTTCCTCTATGGATTCTTTACAATAGAGTTCATTGCCCTATAGCGTAAGTTTTCCTAGTGGGAAGTCGAATCTGTTAATCTGTTGAGTGAATATCCGTAAAAACTTGACCACATCCTTTTCCTAGTCTGGAAAGTACACCTACTTTATCTGCATATGCCTGAGTGTAGACATTAGAGAGCATTCAACTCGACGTTTACTCGACAGTCGAGTAAAATGCAAATGAGTAGTGCAGGTAGAACGAAGCTAGCCACGATTATGATTTTATTGCTCACTGAAAATTTAGTTTAATTTCTTGGTGTACAAGACTTTGTAATAATAGCTTAGACTTACTGGAGGTATTGCTCAACCAATAGTATAAGTACCTCTGGTCCCAACAAAATACACACAAATGTGATCTACCGATTTAGAAAAAAGCTTTCGAAAATTCGAACATGCACTATTGAATTCTTCAGGAACTTAGTTACAGATAATCGGGTCGCAATCTCTGCGGGTAACAAATAATCTCAAATCGGCGGTTTTATTACTGTCTCTCATAAGAACTGACTATTGACGGATTAAACTGACGCTTTTAAAAAAACATCTACCAGTATTTGTTCGTTATTTAAAGGAGAGGATAAACATTTTTCTGTTATTGTCCTGCCTATTATTGTATTATTCGCCAGATATTCTAAAGTGATGTGGTGTTCATTGGTGGTCATCATTTTAGCCCTACACCACGTCCGGTAGAGCAACTAGCAATCTCCGACAAAAAGCAAATGGGTAGAGTTAGGGGAAACGTAGAAAAGAGAATTTTGAGAAAAAGAGAAGCAGAAAGCTCTTCAGCCCAGGTATATCGAAGAATCTCGCCCATGCTGGTGATTGCCAATTTTCAGCTCAGACAAAAGGCTCTTCCATTTTTTAAGAGAAGTGGTATCACCTTACCGCAGGGTATTGTAGAAGCATCTAAACAAAAGTACAGAAAAGACCTAAATTTGGCCAACCCAACCGAAAACAATGAGGTACAAGTCGAGAAATATCAAGATCGGCAGCTCGGATCAACACCATGTAAAGTTCTTCCAAAGGCGATGGCTTGGTAGGAAGTAAGTCATCAAAGAAAAATGGGAGTCAGTTCTACATATATGTTCATAAAAAGCGGTTAAGTATCTTCTAAGATCTCCTAATCCGGGATTTCACAAATATTGATTTAATTAAGACGTCTGATGTAATTGACTCTAGCTAAACGATGCTACTTTGCTTCTTCAGCTGGGCAATGTCATGGTCTAAGAACTTTAGTTTATATCCTATCCGATCTACTTTACGGCGCTTATTTTGTTTCCCTTCAAATGTAAGGGGAGCTTTTAGTCCCAGCTGAGACCAAAAGTACTATTAAGACCGACCGGCTCAAGAACTATCTGATTGCGAACACTAGAAGCTGGACGCTGGAGGTTCACTTTGCCTTAACCTTGAGTTTATAAATGTGAAAATGCACATAATGATGTAGAGACTGAAAAAAAAAAGTCATAAGAGTCCCGCTTATGCATTTTTCAAAAGTAAGATTGCAGTAAAGGATATGAAGCGAATAGAGGCCTACTTTAATGAACGCATAATTACATATAGAGCTTTTGTATGGTGGAAAGCACTTAAACGAGTAATTACGCGTTTCCTATTAACGATCGACAGGTAAACGGTTTGGAAACGTCGGTTTATAAATTTTTCCGAATTTACAGATAAAATATCAGGTTAGCTTCAGTGTGAACAATGGTGGCGTGCGCAGGCAGCATGTCAGATATTTTAAAAGAGCAACTGCTAAATTCTAGAATCGAGATGGTGATAGGTGATTTCATTAATGGTCAACGACGCTCCACATATTCCCGAACCAGCTTACTGGCCGGAATAACCGGCGACTGACTCTATATTAGAAGCATGATATTAAACAGGACACTGTTGAAAAGAATATCCTTCACTACACCACCTCTGATAGTAGATTTAGACTTATAAAAAGTGACAACCCTACTTTAACATTTGTGAAGTAAACAGATAATAAATACATCTCAACCAGACATGAATCGCTATACGCCTAAAGAACGCAGAAAAATTATTACGATTTCTTTTTTTTTGTGAATAATTTGTCAGTGGTGTTGGAGCAACATTTCCCGGTCGTCCGAATCCAAGTGGGCAGTATGCCAAACAACCAAACAACAATGGTTCGCATAATCTTTCGTTTTGGCGATTTGCACTGGCCAGCAAGATTGCCTGATTTAACCGTTCCAGACTTCTTTTCGTGGGATGTTTTGAACTCGTAAGTCTATGTTAACAAGCCTCAGATTCTTGAAGCCCTCAAAGAGAATATCCGTCAAGAATGCGAATACCTATCGCCAGGTCTGGCAAAAGTGATTGAAAATGCCACAAATCGAGCCTGAATGGTCATCAATTCTGCCATCTCTCTTGGCATCATACCATATTCTCGAGTTAATGGAAAAAAAATGTAGGCCATCAAGTAAACATTATCCAAAAGCAGAAACAAAGTTTTTCATTCATATAGTAAAAAAAAGTTACAGCCAAAGAACATCGGGTGCAAATTTTTTTTATTACCTTGTAAGGGGTGAGCCAATAGATAATGTAGAAGTTTTCATTAAATTAAACACAGATTTATTAAGGAATCAGCTTAGATTTTATTGATTAATAAAATTCGATCTATGACAATTATGAATTGAACACAACATATTTCATGTAATTATCACGGCTTCCGTTGCAAGCTACCATCCGGTCAAAATAATCGATGACTTTTTGAAGTATAAGTGGTTCAATGGCCGCAATTTCAGTTTAGATGTTATATTTGAGACTCTGAATTGTCGCTGGGTTATTGGCATAGACCCTACACTTCACACAGAGATCGTTTAGCCCCAAATTATTCAATTTTGAAAAAAAACAAAATAGCCGGTCAACATGTTTCGGTACGTTCTCTAAACACTTACTGTCTCTCCAGCCTCATTTTCGAAAAATTACGGGCAAATAATGCCGCCCGCCAAAATCCAAGGCATACAGTAACCTTTTTGAAATGCATTGGTTTTTCGTGAATCTTGTATGGGTTTTCCGGTCCCCAGAAACGACAATTTCGTTTATTTACGTACCCATTCATCGAAAAATGGGTTTCATCGGAAAGGATCAAATTCGATGACAAATTGGCCTGGCGATCCAACATTGAGTTAACAAATCGGCGACGTCGCACCGTGTGTTATCTCACACATCCTGCGGAACTTAATGCAAATTCGTTCAAATGCAAATATTTTGGTATCATATAAAAGGTAGAATGTCAGACAACATGTTCATAACAAAAAAAAAATTTAAAACGGTCCACTGCCATCACGAACAGAAGCTTGACTTGAACAAAATTAATGTTGTAAGGTTAGTTGCATTGTTCAGGTCGAATTGATCTTTCGGTATTTAGTGAAATAATAAAGTAAGCTCACGTGACTTTTTCTTTTATTATTTTTTGGTACATTCTTAGTTTTCAAGGTGAGTAAGAATTATTTATAAAATTAAAAAAGTGAAGAAATCTTCGTTTTGTTTGGAGTTCTTACGTCTGGTGTTTTTTTTTTTTTCGTTTGGTAACTTTGTGAAGCCTTTTAAAAATGTATCCATATGTATCTTTTGTGTAAAAGTGCTTAAAATATTCTCCTAAGTGTTCTTTGTCAGAATCCATTTGCACTTTTTGCTCTTGAGTGCTCACTCCAAACAATTATTATTATTATTTTTTTTTTTTTGCATAGGCCTACAGTACAATGAAAAATCAAGTAATTTTTGATGTCTGGAAAAATTCAAAGAAAGAGCACCGTAATAGGGATATAACCGTTTTTTTTTTTAATGAAGAGCTTTGGTCTTGTGGACAGCTCTCTACATTGCAAAATTTCAGCAAGGTGGGATCGTAGTGCCCGAGATAAAAAAAGATTCAAAAAAGACAATCAAAAATGGTTAAATGAGGAGATTCAATTCCCGGATGAGTTCTACGATCAAGTTCCGACATCGAGTACGAAAACGAATCGTGGACGACCTTCAAAATTGTTCGAGGATTATGCACCCAAAGTTCAGTTCAGAAACACCAAGCGAAACTCCTGTTGCGGCAGAAGTGTCTTTGCAATCAGATGGTAAAAGGGATGCAGCAATTCTGCAAGAGCTACCAACCTTAAAAAGGCTATTTTAAGTCAGCATGAGCCAAATAAAATCATATCTCCAGAAGAAGCGCTTTTGCTGATGGTAAACACTAATTTAAGTACTTTTCAGTACAAAATTATACGCCAGTAGCTTAAAACCTTGAATGCGAATGTATACCCGGCATATTATTTAGAGCAAGAAGCAAAGAAAGAATGCTATCCTGAAGAAGAAGCATTGAATATAACTGATGTTTCTGCTGAGGTAAGATCGCAAGCTTTGCTGGATATAAGCTCAAATATTTCGTCTTTGCGTCTTATATCCAAATGGGGATGTGATGGTAGTTCAGCACAAAGTCAGTATAAAATTAACATGGATGATGTAACGAGTATTGTTTTCTGCAACTTTTGTCCCACTGCGTTTACTTGATAAAAATTCTTGAAGAGTGTTCTGGCAAAACCCAAAGCCAAATTCAACTAGGTACTGCAGGCTTGTGTGATTTATTTTTAAAAAAAGAAAACAAAGAACTTATCAACATCAAATGCACGACGAAATAAGTAAACTTATCCCAATGAAATTAGTTTTAAACAACACCCAAATGCAGTGCAAACACGAACTTCTGTTGGCTATGGTAGACGGAAAAGTGTGCAGTGCCTTGTCACAATATGATTCCTACAAAAAATATTACTTTTGTGGTGCAACTCCCAAAGAAATGAACAGCCAGAGAAGTGTTATAAAAAAATCAGATGAAATAATGTTCATCTTTGGTACTTCTCCGTTGCATTATTGGATAAGAGCATTTGAGTGTTAATTACATATTGCTTCCAAATTAGACATAAAGAAGTGGCAAGCAAGATCGGAAGAAGAAAAAAAAAGTAGTAGACATGCCAAAACAAATAGCTGGGAATACCAATGATGGTAACACAGCTTTAGAGGTAATATCAAGTGATGTTGAAATTGATGCCGACAAGTTTGGAACCTATGCGAACGAAACAACATAGTGCCTAGTACCACATGCCTGCTAGCATACATAAACTTCTTATGCATTCAAGGGACATAATTCAAGCTTGCTTATTGTTACTTGGAGAGTTGTCTGAAAAGGCCCAAAAAGCCAACAATAAAGAATATAGGCGATTCCGGGAGCACTTCAATGGAAAGTCTTCAAAAATAAATTCAAAAAGAAATGTTCTCAATAGATTTTTACTTTCCTTGGATCTCTAAATCCAAAGGGTTTAATTATTGTGTAATTTGGATTTTTTAGGCGTGCCATAAGTGAAGCCCAATTGTTGACTTCGGTGACGAATTGATGCGCCTGGCTGGTTTTAAACACTTTCGCTCACAGTGTTGATATTTTGATGTGTACGTGCTGGCCAAGCATGTTGATATGGAGTTTGACCGGATACCGAACCAGTTTCTTGAAAACGATTCTCCATTGCACAACTTCCGGACTTTAACAGATCGCCCATTTTAATAATAAGATCGAATAACAAAAATGTGTTGTTGCATGGTAATTGACTTCATGACTAAAATTGTCAAAGATTGTATGAAATCTGTCAAAACTGACAGCCAACATCCGCCTCATCTACCCTTTTGGGGATGACGTAGAGGGAAACCTATTTAAATGTTTAAGCGTAGGTCAAATAAAGCTGTTAAAACCGACTCCCTTCCTGCCAAGTTATTGATAAATGACTTGATAAAGAGCATACATCAACTCATCATCAAAATATCGGCGAAGAAAATGCTAGGTGAATTGAACCACTGCATTGCTTGAATGAGCTTCAAGAAACGGGCCCTTTAAACTGCACCAAATAATTACGTATCAGTCTTCACAACATCACCTGTAAGCTCCTTTTTGGTGTATTGTGCGAGCGCTAAAGCTTTCTGTCAACAAATAAAACGGGTCCAGCCAAAGACAGACTTATGTTTCATTTTACGGCAGTTCTTGGAGAAAACCCATGAGTTTCAATGTTCAAAAACAAGCCCAACAGATCAGTGGTTAGTTGTGCTATATTTGAGATCTCACCCAAGTTGTTGTGTTGCGTAACTGGCGGCAGCCAACAGCTGCCAAAAGCCAGAAGACAAGAACTCAGTGAGCTCTTAAGACAATCGCTATCGATACTGCACTTATATAATTTACTTTGGAGATATCCCATCGAGTATCAGTAGAGATGCGATCCTTAAACCTGATTTTGTAGGACGGCGCGAACAATTTGAATGGAGACGCTTTCGACGGTCACTATGCGCAGTCAGAATTACCGAATACTTGCCGGTTTTCGAGGTTAACGTGATAACGCTCCTCTCCAAACTATGAATCAGTCCTCTTGGTGCAAAGCATTAGAATATGGTTACAGCAAGCGACCTAAGTAGAGTATAACACAACCAAAATCAGTACTAAAACGTGTTTGCCAAAGTCATTAATCTCCAAATTCTGAAAGAGGTCTAACCCAATTTGACCAGTTAAATGGTGTTATTTAAGTAATACGTGACAGTTTGGCCTCGAATACATCGAATTCTCGTTTTGTTGTGATTAGATACACAGGATATTGCCTTCTATCTATGTTACTCACATCACTTCAAACACTTGGCATTAGTTCACCGGATATCTGTATGTGGTTTCTACTTTATTCAAAAATTCAACTCCACCCACTGGCATCGTCTTCTTGATTTCCAAATCTCTCGGCCGTTTTATGAAGAAAGCGTTATGTGCCTCTTGCTCAAAAAAAAAAAAAAAAAAACTTATTCTCGCAATCGTAATTCGATACAAAAGTTCTAAATCAAACGAAGCGAATGAGCAATTTATGGATATACTTACTAGTATCCCAAAAAATCGAAAAGGAAAAAAAAAAAAAAAAAAAAAAACGTCTTCAGACTTACAAACAAATAAAAGAATTCATGATCTCACTTGAAATAATGCAAATCCAACTTAGATCAACAAAAATCGAGAGATACAAAATCTTAGTCGAACCCCTACCCCAAAATTAAAAAAAAAAAAAAAATAAAAAATCAGTCCGCGTCTCTGTCGAACCGAAAAGACCAGTTGCCGAGATTCTTGCCAGAAAGTAGCAGCCGCCAGAAGCCAGAAAACAGCCATTACATAGAAACTCATGCCCAATTAATTCGACATCCGCCATTTTGGAATTGAGTAGTTTTTTTCTACTGTTGTTGTTGTTTTTCAAGTCGCACCACGTAACCGAAAAAGCTAGACGCGCCATGTTATGGACGATAGTATCTATTTACTCCCTGTGGGCACAATTGGCGTCAGAGCATTTTCCTAGCACTTAGCTCATATACGGATACACGACTACACACGAGTACCTGTACAGTATACACGTATCTTTGTATCTACATATGGTATATAGAATGAATTTTCCAATGTATCTTTCATTATATAGAAAGTACATATGTAGAAAGTATATGGCCGTGTATCTAGTGTATCTATGATGTGTTTTCGTGAGGATCCTAGGCGAGATCAAGGGGTGGAGGAATTTTAAAATCTCTAGCACAACTGTGTTGTTATAAATTTTCACGAAATTGCGCCACAACTCAAAGCCAGGCACAAACACGTAACGAGTTGGAAAATGTTAAAACGATTTTTCTCCTTTTTTTCGGTTTTCAGTTTTTTTGGCTTCCAATGTGGTATGACCGATCGTGCGGCGCGTCAGAGAATCTGCTGCCATTTTAAATCGCGATCGCAATGTTTTCATCTTCAGTTCTCTTTGGGGCTGTTGTTTTTTTTCTGTTTTTTTTTTTTTTTTTTTGTTTGTTTTTGTTTTTGTAGATCATTTGGCAGTTGGCCAACATCAGCGAAATAGTTAAAAAGATCAACAGATAAGGGGAGAAATCCGTGAGACAGGAAGAACAACGACAAGATGGCAACGACAGCGAATAACAGGACGCGACGATGGAAAACAACGCAATCAATTTTCGACACTCTTTCTTTTTTTCGATTTTTTTTTTTCTACTTTTTAATTTTTTTTAATTTAATTTTTATTACTTACTTTGCTTAATTGTACAGGGATCATTCGTTAAGCAAAAAAAAAAAAGAAAAACAAAACAAAATACTTCATCATGTTGACAGAGTTGAACGCGTTTTTTACAAAAAAAAAAAAAATAAATAAATAAATAAATAAAAATTGGACGCGCGTACATAAAAAAATTCCGAAGGAAGAAGCTACAAATTTTGCTGTCAAAATGAGGAGTGATTTTGAGTTTTTTTTTTTTTTTCCTGTAAACTATAAGAAAATATTGGAAATATTTAAATGAGTAAAAATATGCTGGCTTAATTGATAACATCCCAAAATTTGAATTCATTTGAAAATTTAAGCCAAATCTGGGTAAAAAAATTTTTTTCTGGCTGCTTTCTGGTCACTAAGGAATGAGGTCCTAAGATTCTAAAGTCGTTGTAGAGTTATCAATATCATCCTAGCTCCTTGCTGGGATTCATCTATAGTATCCTTGGTTAGCCAAGAGATCAGACTCTGTGGGAGCTTAGACCAAGTTATAGGCCTTGGGAGTTGAATAACTTTTATACGTTTATAAAAATTTTTAAATAACACTTTACAAATTAAAAAAAAAAATATAATAAGAGTTTTTGGTGGAGGCCCATTGTATTTCCATTAATGGACCACAATCTTATGGATTAAAAATGCTGTTATTTTAATGAGGAAAGAAATAAGGTCTTAAACCGCAAAGAATTTGCACTCTGGACAATTCTGGACACAACTGTGGCTATTTCATCCAGATTTAACTGGTGATACTGCTTACATTCCCTCCCAGGAAGTCGAAGGACAAAACAATCGATAGCAATTGTAGAAAATTCATCGAAATGTGTGACTCGATCAGATCAGAGTCCATCAGTCACTTTCTTATTTTTTTCAGAAGCAACGCTTCTTCAACGATAGACTACTGACTGGTGAGAAATAAATGGATAAACTGCATAGGCGAGTTCCCGTTCTCCGGTGTGCACAATCGACCTACTGAAAGCACTATTGCCAATACCATTCGCAAATTTGAGTCGCAGTGGATGATACTTGACCGGTTAGACTACATCTAGCACGTAGTGAAGAGACTATAACTGAGAGTGTAATCGAAGACCGTGACGAATCGATTCGCCGTCGTTCTCAGCAGCTTGAGTATCTCGGCCTAAAAGCGTACAAAATTCAACTTGTGCAAGAATTGAACCCAGACGACTGGAATTTGCGCTTGAATGGGCTCTGGAAAAACTCAATGAAAACTCGGTGTCTTATCGTGAAATTTTGTTTAAAGATAAAGACCATTTCTGGCTCAATAGATACGTTAATAAACAAAATTGCTGTATTTGGGCTGATGAGAAACCCGAAGAGTACCAAGAGCTACCATTACATCCATTAAAAACAACGGTGTGGTGATGAGGCAATTCAGAATGTTACCGTCAATGGTAACCGTTACCGCGCCATGTTAACGGAATATGTGCTTCCTGAAATTCAAGCACATGGTCTCATTGAGCTCTGGTTTCAACAAGACGGCGCTACGAGCCATACAGCACGTGAAACAATGGACGTGTGGAGAAATCATTTTGGTGAGCACTTAATTGGCCTCCTAGATCGTGCGATATCACACCTTTGAACTATTTTCTCTGAGGATATGTAAAGTCTTCAGGTCTTTACGAATAAGCTAGCTACAATTGACGCTTTGGAAGCCAAAATTACTCGTGTTGTACGCGAGATACCAGTCGCTATGCTCGAACAAGTCGCACAAAATTGCACCTTCCGAATGGACCACCTCAAACGTAATCGTTGTCAACATTTACATGATATCATTTAAAAATTTATTTATTTTACAATATAAATCAAGCCCCACGATGAATCACCTTATAGAACTACCCTCAGTCATATTCGACTCTCCAAGGTCACAATTTCATCGTGAAACTGTTTGAAGATTCTTGGATAACTTAGACAATTTTGTAACCAATATCTGATTGCTACAATCAAAAATATCAAATTTACTTCTTCAGTGGAGGGAGGAGGTCTAGTAAGTTCCACTCTTCACGGTTCCACGAACTTGGGACAAGCACTCGCGTATGTTGTTAAGGTTATTCTCGGAAACTTTCTGGCTCACTGTAAACTTCATTTGTTACAAAAGAGTATTGGCAGCGTTCCAGCAGAAGTTGTTATATAGACGGTTTGTCTCGTCACGAGAAGAAGGAAGCCGATTGGTCTAATAAAACACGTTCTCTCTTATGCGTCTGCTTTTTGGTGGAATAACCTTTTCCATAAATCAATGTTGTGCCACATTAGGCCCTATGCTACCAGCTTTGAGTTGGATTGGTTTGAACAATCGAAACCCTCTTTCCATTACACGTCTTTGGTATGACACGTACTAGTATTTTGCTAGTTTTGCGCGCCGAATGTCTGTGGATTCTTGTTTTATGTGCATTTCGCCTGACGTACTATACTGACCATGGAACTTCGAACACACATACATAGGTCGACAGTCCATGCCTGAGAATTGGCCAGAGTTTGAGCCGGAAAAAATTGTGTGATATTTGTATATGGAGAGAGCTTCATTCCTTGTTAGGCAGGTGAGTGTTCGTCTCGTAAGCATGTGAAGGTTTAAATAAAATATCTGCCTAACTCATTATTTCACATCCATGAAAGGTCTTCAATGAGAGGCTTTTCAGGACGCAGTCGGAAGATTTATTTCCCTGAGTCTTCTTGACGTATTCAAAAATCTAGCGCGCTGTTGCAAAACGCCTTATTACAGAACTTTGTAACAAAGTGATACACTTGTTCCATAATCGTACTAAGAACTTATATTTTGAATGCTGATTATGTCTTTACTTTAATACGAAGGCGATCGACATAACATCCCCACACAACAATGTGACATAAGCATCAGATAAAGAGTGAAAACTAGAGAGCTCACGTCTAGTAAATGATGTCACCCGCCCTCCCAGTATAA
This sequence comes from Volucella inanis, assembly GCA_907269105.1. Classification (NCBI taxonomy): domain Eukaryota; kingdom Metazoa; phylum Arthropoda; class Insecta; order Diptera; family Syrphidae; genus Volucella; species Volucella inanis. The sequence continues at coordinate 155,367,529 of OU026155.1, forward strand.
AAAAGTTTTCATATGAAACCCAAAAAGCTTTGCAGGTTTTTGTCACGAAAGAAGGTAGATTTGATGTCCTAAGCCTAGACTATCCATCGATCCGATGGCTTGAAGCAACTGTTGAAGCATTTCTCTACTAGATAACATACACTATGCGAATGGCTTAAGCCTTTATACAGCACACCAATTGTCATAAGCCCAAGTAACTTGGAGCACTACATATTGACGAAAAACCAAATCTTTAGACTTCAGAGTGGCATATACTCGTAGTATCACTCATCGTACATGGAGCTCATGTGAAAAGGCGGTTACCAAATACATATATCCAAGTCTTTGCTCTAATTCAGAGCATAATAATCTTACGAAAGTTAAAAGGTCGCTTATAAATTATATTATATATCCTTTTCCTACATCTCTTCACATTTATGTATAATACGAGTACATAGACACCAATGTAAGCTGTTAGGGAATATGCCTTCATTATCACAATTATCATAAACTTCGTGCCATCTTGTTTACAGAAAGATACCTTGCAGATGTAAATCTCCCCTGATTTCCACCCCTTCGTTCGAATATAAGTCAACATTAGCTAAACCTTCTCCTAATGACCCAAACACTGACAGATGTGTCTGGGCTCATTTCAATGTTCTTCATGATTCATCTGCTGTCTATACAAAGAGCTCTGCTTGCCTACTGATGGCCTACGTTCGCACATAACATTCCGATCCCAACATAATATCCAGAACCCAATCAGTTCATCATTATGCGCCATTAACACCCCACACCTGTCTTCTGATGTCAAAACCAGCCATTGGCTATGGGTATCCGTCAGAAAAGTACCCAGTGCAACATTGTTGGTAGCAATTGCATTTGCCACGGGGCTCCTTAAAGGGACAGATGCACGCATTCACAGGGTGTAACCGGAGATCGTTAAGCTGGACGCCAGCACACTCAATGGACCACGCAAAAGCGACAACTACACAAACTTAAGGTCTCTTAATGGCTGGTGTATGGTAAATGGTGACGAATGGAGCTCCCTGTAATAAAACATCGAAAAGGTGTTGGACAGCTCGTCAGAGATGTTTTGAATATGAATCTGTCTGTCCGTCTGTCTCTTGTTTAAGAGCGAAACGATTTCTACTTCTGTTTCGTGTGTTCAATTCGACATGATGCATAACCAGACCACCGCCGCCGCCGGCTGTCTGTGTACTTTCCCTCATTCTTGAGAGTATTCTCCTCTCGTTGGCAGTACCAGCAGTACTAGAAACACCAGAACCACCATGGGCGTGTTGAACTCTAAATATAGACGGGACACGTGCTAGTTTTCAATTAATATGATGCCCTGCATGACTATGAGAAACGCGTCGTAATCTCTTTAGCCCAAAGCGGAGGCACTTTGTTTTGCTTAAGGTTTCGAAATCCAGTTCGCGTTGGCTACACAGAATCTGCATCTGAATCTGAATCTGAATCTGAGGCTGAGCATGAAGATGAACATGAGGTTGAGGAACGTAAACAGAATTCAAATCCCGGTGCCATATCCAAGTGCATTCGCCTCTGGGGTTGCATGATGCTATGTTCATACAATATATCGCCCCGGTTGGGTGGGTAAAAGGGCCCGTGTCTCAGGACTGATTACTGAGCTAAAGCTACTCGATCTCGTACCGTTGTCGACATGAAAAATAATGAGGCCTGGCTATTCCGTGTTTTCTTTGTTTTTGTTTTGTTTCTATTGGTCTAACTGATGTTAGCTGCAACTGCATCTTTTCATCTTGTCGCTGTAGCCGCACTAGTGGTGTTATATCATTTCCTCTTGTCTAGAACTAGTCGTACGATCTGTCAGGGTTGAAGGGTGTTGCGAGGGGGAAAATTCGTTGTCTCCTAATTTTGAAGACGTGAAGCGAGTGTGTTCTTCAATGAAATTAATTAACGTAAAGTATTATGGTTTTGGGGTTTTTATGAGAGACATTTACGTCTGTGGTTCTTGCACCTACGCCTGCCTCAAAGGCCTTCGTTTTAATGATACTCACATTCGTATCCAAGGGAGACATCCATCAGAAAAGTCGAAATATCTATTGGAGCGCATAAATTTGGTTGCACCGCTGTGGCCAAGGGGTGAGAAGTAGTTGCAAAGGTGTGGGTTGACGTGATAGGGTATTGGTTGGGTCTTTTCTAAGGGGTATAGGTATGTGGTATTTTTTATGAAAAGTCTGTGTTTCCATATCAACATTCTCGTCCACGAATCAAGTACAAGGCTTTTTTAGCGGCAAGATTGTCTCTAATTTGTCGCAAATTCTATCGCACAGAATGGTGAGCAGCGTAAATGATATTTGCTCAGCTCACAATCTGTTAAATGATGTCAAAATTGCACTCGGGAACTTAAATGAAAACCTACGAACATGAACAACCGGCAACAAAACACATTGATAAGTAGCCCAAACTTTATCAAGGAATCACAAACTAGGAATCACCTAGCAACCAGAGCTAATCCAGACGGTCGAACAAAAAAAAAAAATTGACATAGTGATCATCGATTGAAGTTCCATGAAAAGACGCTGCGATATAGACAAAATATCGTGTCAATACGCAGGCTACGGTTTGACACCGAGCTTTAAAAACGCCAACCGACAGAGAATTTGTCAAGGATGTATCGTAGACAACCTCATAGCACCAGCCAGTCACAAAGAAAAACCAACAGTGCAAAGCAAAGGAGTAATGCAGAGCTAAAATAGGAGATCAAAAAAAGGAAAACTCAGCGGTGTCTCATCACTAGGATTTGTATAAAGAGATTAGGTAACTGGCAGCTAACTTTAAAGCAAGAGCATGAGCAACATTTCCAGGAGCTGCATAATTGGCATAAGGAAAAGAAGTGACAATGAAGCGTCTCGCAACAAGAGCGGAACTTTTAGCTTATGCTATTTTGTAAATTGACAATCATATGAAGAAGAACTCATCTGATATAAACCCTACTCTACTTTGCTAGCACATTTGCATTCTTTTGCTACATTTCAGTAATTCAGCATCTTATTTGAAGTCCATACCATCCAAAAACTGGGTTATCATTCCTTCATTCCTTGATACCATTCGCCATTGACTTGAATATTTCTGCAATCCGAACAGCGTATTCAAAGAAAAATGATTTAACGATACCTCCAGCTGAAAATCGACACCAAAAAGGTGACACTCATTTTAATTCTTGACCACGATGCCGAATGGGTGTTCCTGGACTTTCGGGCACATTCTGACGAAGAGCAATGATGTCCAGCGACCTGGACAAACACTTGTCAATAGTCTGACACCAGTCATCCAACCCAATTTTCTCGAATTTCAAATATTTTTTTCACAGTTGATGCAATCGGAACATTTTAATGACCAAAAATTGGACGAAAAGCAGTGAAACTTTCATTATTTTTGAAATAACGATGAGAATTCGTAAAGTCTAGAAGCAAAAAGGCCGCCAGATCTGAGTCTGACTACTCGCGAAGTTTCTTAAAGCTAGAGGCGTTGCTTTTATGGGTACGAATCACTAAATATCAATCGAAAAATCTTTTCAAAACTCAACAATTGTGCAAACAAGCACAGTGAATAACGTAGAACATATGGTATAACACGAAACGCGTCAATGAAAAGATACCATTTGGGTACCCAGATAAAGAACCGACCAACCAGAAACCTATCAGGAACTTCTATCCCATTAAGGTGAGGAATGTTTCACCATGGTAGTGAAAGTTATTGTCAAAAGATATCAAGTTAGATGAAGGACATAACTTTTTGACGAGTCTTGGAAATTTTTTTTTTTTTTATATATAATTCCGCGCGCCCACCAAGGGTATATGAATACCCTTTTACTGACTTTTCACCAGGGCGTGGGCGGGTGGTGTAGAAGTTTTAAAACTCAGGTGTTAGGTTTCGATAATTTTCCAGGGGTGGTTGTCAAACTGGAGCCAATGCATCCTCAACCAGTGGGTCTTAGTACGTGCTAGTTGTTAGTTCGCTACATTTATCCCAGCCAGCAACCACTCCAACATCAGTGTTATGCCTTCATGTTAACGTTGACGCCAACGGGATTTACATATAACTACATACAAATTCTATGAAAAGACTTTTTCAGATAATTGCCTCACACGGAATTCGAACCCACGACCCTCTGCTTGAGGAGTCTATGCATATACCACTACACCACGGCCACCACTGATTGAGGAGTAGAGCAGAGTCCGGTCGTAGTTCCGTTGATAGTGTTAAATACGCACTCCAGTGCAGAGATATTCACGCTGCAAAACATGATAGTTAGCACTTGATGTCGTTTTTCAAGAAGCGATAATTCCTACATTATCAAATGCCGTATACCTAAAAACATGAGCCTTTTTCCGAAGAATAGAAATGGAAAATCTCATTTAGCTTCCCAAAAGAGAAAAAACCAGAATTCGCATGAAGCCTACAATTGCCAAATTAAAACAGATCTCTGTCTTGAGCAAATCATGTACCACCACGAAGACATTTGCTCTCGAATCTAAGCAGACACATTAGGAGGACGCTGTCGTCCTTACCTCTGCCGCCTCTGATAAAGAAAATCTTCTCAACGATTGTCTTACTGATTCTGATCTGTCACCAATATCATTGAATGACAACTCGACCTAGTATTCCCCACTGATATAGATAACTGCGTGATTTTAAAATGTGGACTTCTTCTCTTTAAGTTGGTTAGTTATCAAGCGTTCGCCATTTATACCCAAGCACCTGATCAGTCTTACTTTTCTGACTTGAATAGCTGCCCACAAACAACTTTGAAATCAGCGTACATAACGTTAAAGAAGAAATCAAAGATGATTATTCTGCTGGACCTAATGACATTGCCCTTATATTTTTAAAGAAAGCTGCAATGCATATAGCCCTACCTCTTACAGCTCTCTTTTAGATTTCTGTCACCCAGGCGTTAATTCCCTTAACAATCCTGCAGAGATGATATTTCCAATTATCGACTAATTGCTAAGCTGTCCCGCATACCTAAGCTTTTTGAAAATATTATTTATGACATAAATCGTTGTACTCGTAAATTTATTGTCTCCCAAAACCGTTATAGATTTCTCAAATATATATCTCTAACCAACAATCTATTGAAATTCGTATCAAGCACTTTATGTGCATTCCTAATCTTGAAATGAAATTGACGTGTTTGCCACCAATTTCAGCAAATCCTTTGATAAAATTTCTCAGGATATAATCCACTTAAAATATAAGGCTCTTGGTTTGCGAATAAGCTATATAACGTGGATTCAATCCTATGTAAATGAACGTTGCTATGTTCTAGTTAGGTCCATGGTTTCTGACCCAATAAAAGCGTCTTCTGGTGTCCCTCAAGGCAGCCAACTTGGTCCCTTATTATTTATTTTGACCATTAATGATGTTGATTGCACCATTTAAAGTTCATACATATCTGTCTAAGACGATTATATGAAAATCTTTAGATATATGTATATCATCCTCCTCAGAGAGACAACCACTGCAGGAAGATGTAGACAGACTTTGTACTTGGTGTCAGAAAAATTTCCGTGAGCTTAAGGTCAATAAGTATCAGGTTATAAATTATACCCGTAAGTGCCCTCCTACTTCACCTCGTTACTATCTGATCTTTAATCCCTTAGTTCCCTTAGTGAATGAGTTGGATGATTTAGGGGTTACCTGCGATAAGGAACTTAATTTCCGTGCTCACATTGATAACATGATAAAAAAAAACCCAGCCTCTAGCTTTATCAAGCACTGGTCTAAGGAGTTTTCCAATCTTTAAGTATAAAATCTCTCTTCATAACGTTGTTAGGACTCTTCTTGAATATGCAAGCCATGTTTGTTCAGGCTACTACAGAACTCACTTCCTCCGGGTAAAAGCTTACCACCATACACTGATCGGCGGAAACTTATAATTTTATTATTCCTTTCCATATGTCGAAAAGTTGCCGATATTTTCTCAAGTCTCAACCTTCAAAGAACGGATTACACTTACCTTTTCTAGATGCCTTCGTGAAATTAACGATATTTCACCTTTCTTCGACTACCAGGACAGCAAACTTTCCCTCAAGAACATTCTCCTTTCCACCTATGCCTCACGTCCTAATTTTCTTTAACCGCTCCGCTCCCATCCTTTAGTTTTAAGTGCAATTGTATAGTCATGCTTGTAATAAGCTTTAATAAACCTGTTCGGAGTTGCCCGGACCACAAATAAAATCAAGACCAGGTCGTTGATTTTTTTTTTATATATATGGTATATAATTAGCGCGCTTTCTGGTGTACCATTTAAATGTTTTTATACAGAGCAGGCGATGGAAACTTAGGGAGAAAGAAAAGAGAGGTACCGACGTACATTGGTCTTAAATGTTTGCAAGTTATAACGACTAGGAAATAGAGAGCTTGGCAAGGCACTGCAAAAGCGAGTTGTACGGTTTTATCGCACAGTTTTTAATCGACTTTGATAAAAGTTGAAATATTTTGTTAGAAACCACCAACCAGCTATGTCATGTTAGTCTAGTGATACCTTAGGATCCGCAATGGAAATGACCAAAACAAAATAATCGAACTAAGGTTTGGATTTCTACTTCCGAACAATCTGTGTAAATTTAGAAAAAAAAAAAGCCTCCGGGCTCCTCGTCGCAAAGAATGTGCTATTTATTATCTTTAAATTAGTTCCCGACAAGTGAAGATTCTCTGGCTGAGACACAGAAGTCCTCAACTTTCTTCAATCCCAGGCTTGTTGTTTCCAATTGTTCAGAAGAAGCGATCTGGCGCTGTACACAGCTTCATCTTTAAAATAAATGTTCGGTATTCGTTACCTGTAAGCTGTGATTACAAAATTGTCTTTTCTGGGACATTATTTTCAGCCAGAGTAGCAGACATATTTTGGCTATCTGTACTGCAATACATCCACACATTCTGATACAGGTCATAAAAATCGCGTTTAAATCTTTCTTCTCCTCTATTCATCCTCAAATTTTCGACGAACAATATTACTCTTGAAAGTGTTCATTGCTTGCTCTGTTTTTCTTTCCTGGGTGATAAAACACCACCCAAGTACAACTAAATTAAACTTTTGTAAAGCATGCATTTCGTCTTCCAAGTAAGAAGTTTTGAGCACACTTGTTTCGTCAAACCCAAGTGGCTAGAATAAGTCTTCGCCGACTCTTCGTTTACTCCGTGGTAGCTGGACTCCTTAACCACTTGAAATTTTATTTTGTTAACAGTGACGTGTTGTCCCAGGTGATTGGCAGATATTTCTTTGTTTATTGCCTAGGTTTTGTTCTTATTTATTGTATTTCAAGGTTAGTTGTTCCTGGCTGCGCACTGAGGTCGACAATTGATGTCGATGTCGTTTGCGTATTCTAGAAGCTGGACGGATTTATTGAAAATAGTGACGTCTGCGTTAATACCTTTCCGAGATCCGGTACACATTTAAAATAGTTCGGAGGAAACTATTACAAACTTATTTGAAAAGTGCTTGTTGATCAAGCAGTTCGTTTATTGAACGGACAACACTCACGGTGCTGGTCGTAAAGGACTCTTTTTCGATGATGGCCGATAGCCTAAAGTGGTTTCATGTGCCTCTTAAGAAATGCCGCGATTCTGAATTCACAGATTTTTGGCGTTAACGAATGGCGATGGTGAATGCATAGAGAATAATCTTTCGCTCAGGCGCTCTCTGTAGGCTCTGGCTAATCCAGTCATGTTAAGGCTTCTAATGTTGAATTTGGTTGCAAAAATAAATTGGTCAGAGTCGCTGTTCGCATCTATTAGCACATAGCCAACGAATAAAAAGCTTGAAGGCGTCATTGCCTTGCGCAGAGCTCAGCTACTTGTGACACGCAAATGACAACTGTGGTAGAATCTTCCAATCTTACGAAATGATAATATAAAGTAACATAGATTAAGTTCCAAGGACTCTATAATTTTGGCCAGTTGGCGCCTCCTATAAAGAAGTTATATGGGATTTTTATGAAGCTCAAGTAGGCACAATATTTGCGCAAGTAGCACTTACAGTGGAGTATACTTTGGGCCTCCCTAAGTCTTCTAAACATACAGTTGTAGATTGTTATATAATTTTTTGCATTGTTGCGTCTTGTTGGCCCTTGCGAACGTGCGATTCATTCAGTCCCTAAACCAATTTCTAATTTCTGGCTGTTATACTGAAACGACCATTAGGCCACATTTATCATTGGTTTGATACCAAGGAAAATCATCTCCAGTTCGTCCCTCGATTGACGCAACTAGGTATCAGAGTATCATGTAGAACACACGTGCTAGCGTTCAACTCTAAATCTATCCACTGATTCCACAAACTTCCAGAACATTCATCTTTGACAGCTCTTCCAACATCAAAGATAAATCGGAAATTTAAATCTGTCACTTCACGGAAATCGTCTAATTGATCACTGGACTCGGAAGAAGCCAAATCAAATGCCCTCTTTCAATTTCTTTTCTCCTGGGACACCACAATCCAAGGCATTACCAATGACGTTTATCTAATCACCCCAACGATAAGGTCAATAATCGTACACTAAGCTTTGGACTTCTGACCTTTTCGAAGACCACACAAAAAAACTTACATCTAGTACTCACATTAACTCAGCGTCGTCCAGCACGGATGCAATCTCATTCTCACAGCATACAACACTACAATTTTGTCTCAGCAACAACGTAACGTCACGCGTCTCTTTCACTTAATTTTCTGTTGCAATTGGACGCGGTCCAAGAATCTGTAAAATAAGAAAAACAAAAAGTGAAATACAAAAATCTCTAATTAAAAGATGAAACAGTGGAAAATGAGTGTGGGGAAGGGAAGAAAGGGCACCCAAATTGGTTCAGTCCCCGTCGATTCCATATCAAAAAAAGGATTCGACGTGGTCGACTCGGAAACTGCAAGAGGGTAAATATCTTTGAGATATGTGGAACTGATTTCATTCCAAGCGACAGACGACAATAATCCATTTCCCTGGCAAAGGTGTGTGTGTGTGTGTGTGTGTGTGTGTGTGTGTAAGTAGATGCAGCAGCGGTCTACCATGTCACTCCTAGTTACGGACAGTGTGCATCCAAAAACAAAAAAATTTCCCATTAACGGGTTTTCTTTTTTCGAATTATAAGGCACGGCGAAGTGCATCATAATCCCCGATGATGAGAAAGAAAGTCGAAAAGCTACAGAGTTCTGTAGGAAGTGGGCGATGGGCGATGGGCGATGGGCGAACGGAGTGGGTGGTTGCCAAGGGGGTTCGATTTATGGATGACAACTGTTGCTAGAAGTGGTATAAGATATACATAACTCGTGACTTGTGGCTTGTGGCATCCTAAATTGGATTTTCTCCGGGGAACATTCGTCTGCATTCTAAAACTCAACGGAACGATGAAGTGGATATGCATTTGTCCCCGTGCTTGTTGATTTCTTATAATTTTTCACTACGCCAAAGGCCGCCCACGATAACAGTATTGCTGTAAATTGGGAGGCAGCAGGAGCACCCACTCTGTCATGCCATGAAAATGATGAGTTTGGGCAATTTATTGGAAATTGTCTTTTTGAGACGTCTGTACGCGTATAACATAAGAGGAATGTTAAGTGAATCGATCTAGAGAATGGTCAGTTTATTATTTGGAAAGACAATAATTTCCCAAGCCAATTATGCAACACAAAGTGGACTTCGACTGAAAATTTAAAGGCTTACTCGGAAGAAACACATGCGAGTCAACAATGGTGTCTACACAAATGAAATGGATACCATCAATAAGTATTTTGTGAATAAAGGCTTTCTAAACTTAATGGATCAGCGGCAGCTTCCACATCTCAGGAATTCGACGTATACATGGTCTGACATACAATATCGTTATATAGTATATAAACATTAATTCTTTTTTAAGCGTGTGAAAGATGACACAAGAAAAATTCTATCTGCACTAGCCAGTCAGCTATGACACCAAGATTAGGTGAAACCTTTTAGGAGCCAGCATGCAGTTCTCACAACTCAACGTCCATATGACTATCCGTTGATAATCAACCGTCAACCAGATTGATCTTATTGCGATCCAAAATTTCCGACAAACCGAAATGAGACTACTACCACAAGAGACCGCTAGAATATGTGCTGGTCGTGTTTCTCCCAAGTTGCCTCAAAATCCTAGCACTCATCCACAAACCCCGACACATCAACGTGAATAATGTCAACGGACCATCAAAAATGCTACTTCTGATGTGATTGGTTTCAAAGCGCCGCTATTGGGCTGTATTTTTTTAAAGACGGCCGTGAGAAAAACGTTATCATCAATGGCGAACGCTATCGTTCAATGATTTCGAATCTGGTTGACATGCAGTTCCAACAAGACGGCGCTACATGCCACACAACACACGATTCGATGGACCAATTAAGAAATGAGTTCGGTAAACAATTTATCTCTCGTTTTGGACCAGTGATTTGACCGTACGATTTCACGCCTTTAGCCTATTTTTATGGGGATACGTCAAACCTCACGTTTATCCCGATAAACCAGCGTCAATTGTAGCCCTGGGAGACAACGTTAGACGTGATTTTTACTTCTCTTTTTTTTTTAAATTTTTATTTGTTAAACTTTGACATAAAAGATCTATTGTCCATTTAGTCAGATCTGAAGTTAGGCTTGTAGGTTTCCTACCTTTGGAATGAAGTTAATAACACTTCTAGTAGAGGAATTCTTTAGTTCGTTGGAGCCGAATGTCTCCTTGAAGAAAATCCTCCGTTTATTTCCGTTAAGGGCTAGACATTCACATAAGATGTGTTCAGCTGTTTCGTCTTCTTCAAGACAAAGTTGGCACTTTGGAGAGTTAACCAGATTCATTTTGTTGAGGTGATATCTTACACCGTGATGCCCTGTTAGGTAACCGTCCAAGTTTTTGATATCACGCCGACTTATATTTAGACAATGGCATTTTTGTTGAAGAATCGCCATTATCTATTAGCTATTAATGGCTAAATGGGCTGTTGATTTAGGAGCGCAGTAGGAAGGTCTAGGCCCATTAAATGGATTCCCGTCAATGGTGTCCTCATGACGAGAAAGTTTTTGAAGGGTTTTGAAGCAGTACATGTCTGATTTGAAGTTAGTGGTGTGCGAGCTACGGGCATTTATAGTTGCTTAACTGTCCGTGAATATATCGAAGTTTGTGACTTTGATACCAGAGATTTACAGTTTTTTTTTTATAAATAGTTAGCGCGCACTGAATGGATTTAGGTACTCTTAAAGTGTTTGTACACAGCGCAGGCGAAGGAAAATCAGGGAGGAAGAAAAGAGAAATACCGATGTACATTGGTCTAAAATGTTTGCAAGTTATAATGAATAAGAAATATAGAACTCGGCAGGGCATTTTAAAAGCGAGTAGTACGGCTTATGAACGAGTCACGATATTTCAGAGTACTGATGGTGGAAATAGCGATAAAACAAAGTGAGGCAGGAGACATTACGTCGGTGTTCAAGGGTGGGCATTATAATCCAATTTTGGGCGGATGAATGCCTTATATATTGTAACCAGGTCAGAGGGGGTGAAATATTTCTTACATTGCTTGAGGAGACCTAGACATTTCGAAGCATATTTGGCGACATCAAATACATAAATGCTCATTCCAACATAAGTTGCCACTGACACACATACCGAGGATGGAAACTTTTACGATTTTAATGCCATTCATGGACAATGGCTGGGTGTTTAAATTTCGCTTTAACGACAGCAAACATCATTGTGTTTTGGAAGCATTAAATTCCACTCTGTTGATAGTTCTTCAATCGGTTATGCTGTTAGTGTCGGAATTTAATGAACTTAACATACGCTGCCGTTCCCGTTCTACAGCCGAAAAAGAAGGACGCGAGTTAGAAAACAAATTTCATATTCAGCAGATAGTACTATCATCAGCAAAGGAATATATTGGATAAGAAGTAGCACATAAGAGATCGATGAAAATTAAAAAGAGTGTCGGAAACAGAACGAAGCCCTGGGGCACACCAGCATTTATTTTGTGAATATCAGACTTGAAACCATCCAAGACAACTTGAATTGAACGTTCCGAAAGGTAATTTCTCGTCCATTGAAGAAGAGATTAATCGATCCCAAAAGCACGCATTTTCGACAAAAGAGCCTGAAACCTAACTCTGTCTTAGAAATATCAAGTGCAACTACCTTGCTTTCGCCAGATTGTGTACGCTTTGGTTCTATTTTTTGTTGAGAAATGTTATCAAATTAGTAGACCTGTTGCTACGGACAACCGTACTGCCGGTCATTGAGAAATTTGCGTGTTTCGAGATATTTCATGAGCTGGCGGGTTATCAGCGTTTTCATAACCTTGGAAAGAAGGTATATTAGTGCAATGGGTCTGTAGAAGGAGAATGAAGATTCGCCATTTTTAGGGACGGTCTGCACAAATCTTCATTTGCTCGAAAAGTGCTAAAGAGTAGGATTGATGAAAAAGCTTACGCAGTAGTATTGCCAATGAGGCAGAACACCTTTTCAGAAGATAGAGAGATATACCGTCTTAAGAACTCTTGCTAACGGCTTCCATAACCATTACAGGTGCGCTGCGTACTACACATACGGCATCATTAGACACCTTTCTGCACCTAACACTGCTTGATTCACAGATCAAAAAACAAATATAGTGCGATACGATTCACTAATCTGGGTTACTTCAAGAGCAGTAGTTTCAGGCAAGGTATGGTTCTAGCGGAGCTACTGCTACCCGATCCGACTCTAACGAATGAAATTCCTTCCATGGTCGACTTCGACATTCAGAATGATATAATATATCCGGTGAGGGAGGACTGACAAAAAAATGTAACAATAAGGTCAAATGAAATTGCAATTTTCACAGATGACTCGAAAACAGAGGAATGAACAGGTTCTGGTATCTTCTTTGAAGACCGAGAACTAAGGGTGTCTATAAGACTACCAGACGCAAGCAGTGTCTTCCAATCAGAGGTTCTGGCTGTCCTCAGGGCGACTGAGCTAATGAAGATCAGACCGGTATCCGAAACAGATATCGCGATCTACATCGATAGCCAGGCCGCACTCAAATCAATGCAATCGACCAACATCAATTCTGATACAATCAGGGGCTGCCGCATAGTGCTCAAGTCAAGAACAAGCGGAAGAGCTTGCAAGAAAAGTAGGGCTACTTGACAATAGTGAATTTGCCAACATTAAACTATCCAATTCTATAGTAAGGGGCACTATTGAGGAAAAAATCACAGACTGCCAACCTAACATGGTCAGGGTATCCTAGACTCTTTGGCCACTTTTTGACGGTAAAAGATCTAAGGAATTTTGGAATCCTGACTGAATCCTTTGCGAAAACACGCAGACTTAAACTGTCAGATGCGGATATTCGCAGATTCTGCGGCGAACAGTAAGCTATTGAGGACATAACACACATCCTGTGTGAATGCGAGGCCATATCGCGTAGTCGAAAAATTTTTTCGAAAGCTTAGAGAGAATTAACGGCACGAACTTCAAAGGCCTTCTTGGCATTTTCAAAGATATTGAATGTTTCACCAGCGAGATTCTTTAGCTTTTGCTATTTGGATATAAATTCAACTGGTTCCGCAGGTGTCGCGAAGTAGACATTTTGGTGTCTGGTGTCAGTGTGATAACTTATCCATCATACAACTCTTGCTACTACACGAGTGCGAAAGTGAATTCATCCTATTGAAGATTCGACGCATTTAAGTGCAGGCAGAGACAAAGCACAATCTGTAAGTGTTAATGTGGCCGCAGAGTGAGTAGGTCTAGGTCTTGTCCAAAGAGCTGACATCTGAAATATTATTATAAATGATGAATGAAATGGAGGATGAGGCAGAATTTCTATTATTTTTGGCGACATTGGACATTGTAGTATTTTCTGCCACAGCGCTGTTGTTGAATAGTTGTATTAAAATTTTACAGGCTCAAAAAGGACGTTGCAGTCATTACTAGTTCGTTTAAACTTTTTTCGGTTTTCCTCTGTTGGGTTAGTCTTGTAGGACAGAAAAAACATTTCTCTAACCCTGATATGCTCTTTTCTTTTGGTTAGATACTCTTCATCCGATGAGGGATAAGGGATCTAACTCCAATGATAATGGTGTCTATAATCATATCAACAGCCGCATCCATATCGTTATCGAGAAAATATAACGACCAGTTAAAAAATGGAATTTGTTTAGATGGACAATAACGTTCGACTTCAGCTATGAAGTGATAACCAAACCAGTACTCAAAAAGGAAACTGTCACCCAAGCTTTACGATTAGACTTCCAAATCACAGCAAGCCAGATATACATTTATTTCTTAATGCCCTACAATCACCAGCTGCATTTGCGCCAACCATCACTGGCAATCGATCTTTGGCGGCCTTGAAACCTGGAAAGGTATTCTCTTCACGTGCGATAAAAGTTCTTTTAGGTATCTTCTTCCAGAACAAGCCTGTCTCATCTACATTGAATACCTTCATCTAACTGGATAATAAGACGCAGCCCCTTTATCAAAACTTGCCACCTCTGCGCTTTCTATGCTCTGCCAATTACAGTGACTTTGAATCAGCTGAACCAACCAGTACTCGCTCTAAACTCTTCATCGTCCTCTTTCAATGAACTATGCCACACAGAAGTATTCCACTACAAAAATCGGTTAAAAATGAAAAATTAAAAAAAGGAACAATTGACACAGGTCTAAACATTACCCGCTCGAAGCCCAGATAGCCAGAATATAGTCGATGTGGAATATACACGTTTTTGCTTTCGATACGCCGCTATTTTCTACAACTTTGCAGTTTGTGGTTTAAGTAAATTGCAGCGATTTTTTGAAGAATTTTCAATGGATGCTAAAGATCAGGTTATGTACAATACTTAATTGTAATACCGAAATGTGTTTGTTTTTCTTGATTTTTATTGGGTCATATAAAAAGTCACCGCGGTTTTTTGGTACATTTTTGAAAAAAGAAAAAATTCTTTATTCAAAATCAATTTCAATTAAGTAACACATGGGCTGAAAAGTAAGTGCCGTTTTATAGTAAAACAAAAAATTTTTGCAAGATTCAACTTTATTTATCAACTAAATGCCTTCGAGGGCGATACACTGATTGAAACGATCTTTCGATGCCAGTTTTGTAGTACGATTTCGGTTTATCCTCAAAATAGGCCTATGTTTCGGCGATTACTTCTTCATCGGTCTTAAATCTCTTTCCGGCGAGCATTTTTTTGAGGTCTGCGAACAGGAAATAGTCGCTGGGGGCCAAATCATTGCATTGTCTTGATGACACAGCACTTTCTTTTTCTTCAAATGCGGCCGTTTTTCTGCGATTAAGTCCTTCAAACGCTCCAACAACGCAATGTAATAGTCGCTGTTGATAGTCTGTCCCTTTTGGAGATAGTCGATGAAAATTATTCCACGTGTATCCCAAAATAAGGATGCCGTAATCTTGCCAGCCGACTCTTACTCAGCTGACTGCCGACTTGACTCTGGTGTGAACTGATGAAGCCAAGTTTCATCCATTGTCACATACCGACGCAATGGTCGACTGTGAGCAAACGCGGCACTCACTTTAAACACAGCTTTAGCATGTCTAGGTATTCGTGTATGTTATATCCAACAAGCTCTTTTGTTATCTTCAGAGCCTCAGCTATCTCGATCAACTTCACTTTACGGTCATTCGTAATCATTTTGTGGACTTTGTTGATGTTTTCATATGAAACAGTCTCTTTTGGACGTCCACTGCGTGCATCATCTTCGGTGCTTGTATGACCACTTTTAAATTTTTCAATCCATTTGCGAATTGTTCGTTCGTCTGGTGCAGAGTCTGGGTAACACTTATCAAGCCATTTCTTTGCATCGGCTGCATTTTTTCCCATCAAAAAGCAATGATAAATCAACACACGAAATTGCTTTGAATCCATTTTTTTCACAATAACAAAAGTTGCTTTACTCACAACGCTATATCTCGAGAACTAATCGTCCGACAGCTGTCAAATTTATAGACGTATCTTTTGAAGGTTGGTACTAACTGAAAATGGTTTGGATTTAATTCAAGTGGTGCCCTCTCTTAGAAACGGACTTTTCAGCCTATGTATTAGATATTGGACATTATTATCTATGACCTTTTTCCATTTTCCGGGTAGCTTCAAAATTCCATCGGTGTAGAACTTCTGTGGTTTATCAGCGAAAAACTTGGCCAAGTGATTTTCAGCGGCTCTTCGGTCGGCCAATTTTTTACTATCAAGAGAGTTTTGCAACGACCGAAACAGGTGATATTCAGAGAGTGCAAGGTCCCAACCAAGCTCCGTTAATTTGTTCCGCGTCATTTCTGTTGGCCAATTCTGGTTGCTCTTTCTTGAAAGCTTCATTCAAATGGTCGAGTTGTGCACAGTAGAGGATGGAATTGACCGTTTCGCCACGTTCTAGCAGCTCATAATAGACAATTCCCTTCCAATCCTATCAAACACTCAACATAACCTTGTTTTTGATTTAAAATCGTTTGTGGTCGGTCACCGGCCTTTGACCATGATCGCTTGTGTTGGATATTCTCGAATTTAAACCATTTTTCATAAGCCATAATGATGGTTCCATTTCGTTACTTTTCAGTAGCGCTTCACTGAAGGTTATTCGGTCAGTTAAATTTCTTTGCGTTAATTCATGTGGCACCCAAACATCGAGCTTCTTTGGGTAGCCTGCTCGTTTTAGATGATTCCACACTGTCATACGGTTGATGTTTAGTGCCTCCGCTATCTCCATACAGCTTCTGTGCTGGTCTTGCTCCATCAGTTGCAAATTTTCATCAACTTCTTCAGTGACAGGCCGAACCAGTGCGAGGTGCATATTTTATAGTACATTTGACGAAATTTCCGGAACAGAATCGAACAAACCACTCCTGGATCTGACGTTCACTCAAAGTCTTCTCACCGTAAACTGCACAAATTTTTCGGCATGTTATGTCATGCATGTCACCCATCCACCCACCTTTTTTTAAAATAAAGTTTATATTTCGTCTTTGTTTTTGTTTCATAATTTTGCACGTTTACCTAAAAGTTCATTTTTACTTCAGGTTTCGTTCCAAATGACATCCAAATGTCTAGAAAATCTAAAGAGAGCTGTAAACGAAAGCTGGATGAAAAATTATTGGACATGGAGCAGAAGGTACGAGAAATTACGTAATCTCCCTAACGTGAGTTCCGAATTTTAGCGAATGATCTGCGGCATTTCAAATCAGAGCAAGAGCCGAAAAAGGAGGATGTGCCTGTCCAGAAAATAACATTTTCTGCCAGTATACGTCAACGAAAATCTGGGAACGTCGAGGCATTTAAGTTGATAAAAGAAAACACAGGCTCTCCCACAAGGGCGAAAAAGATAAAGAAAACGCTTTCGGGGACTCAAAACTGTTCTGTAAAGAAACATTCACCTTCATAGGCTCTAGCCGTCTTCATTGAATGCTTATAAGAGTTATAACATGTGTTATTCGCTAATAAAATAAGCAAAAAAGCATTGATATCCAAGGAGTTAATCAATGCGTGTAACAGAAACTTGTGCAAAAGTTTGCCTCGAAGACTTATTAGATCATACAGCTTTAAGATTATGAAAGTACAGCTGCGGCCAAAAAAATAGCACCATAATCGCATTAAAACTTTTATGAGCAATATTTCTTATTTGATTATTTTTTTTAACATCTCACTGTTGAACCCCTTTATTGGAAATGTGCTCTTTGCTATTTTACTGAAAATTATATACAATGGTAACGGTAATTTTTGTTATCTGCAATTTTGCAACAACACCTCTGTACGCGTGCAGTCAAAATAATAGTACCATCAGAGGATGTCGGGTAAGAAATAGAACAATTTTATAAAATAACTTGCAAATCACTTTAATTCGGTAAATTTATTAAGTGATACATATTTTTCTTCAAAAAATAAAACAAAACAGTCATTAATTTTGCAGGCATGGGCCATGGAAAACACTGAACCGAAGTCAAAAGGGCTATAATAAAAAAATTAATTTCTGAAGCTAAAACCTACAAGGAAATTCGGGAAATTGTTGAAAGTTCGACTAAAATGATTCGGAATGCGACTCACTAAAAAGGAGTCCTTTAAATTAGCTGTACAGCTAAAAAGTGAACTAAATGCATTGGCCAGTACGTCGGAGATTGGAGGAAGTTAATTTGAATGCCCGGAGGCCAAGAAAAGTTCCACTGAACCACATCGATTGGCCAGTTCAGAAGTGGAGGAACGTTCTCTGGACTGACAAAAGCAAGATCGTGTAGTTTGGTGGTATTGGGTCTAGTTGCTACATATATTGAGAAGGCCCCTAAACAAGGAATTCAACCCAGCTTATACCAGCTTTTATAAACAGTAAAATACGGCGGTTGCAAGATAATGGTTTGGGTATGTTTTTCCTGCTATGGTGTTGGATCAAGTCTTTGCTTGACCAACAACTTTATGTAAAAATTATGTAGGAAGTTATGTAGGCATTTGCTTTTGAAGAAATACCGTTGAGGTGGGTCTTCCAGAACGACAACGACCCCAAATATACTAGCAAAACAGCTAAAAGGTGGTTCGAAGAAAAGCAGGTCAATGTTACGGAAAAGCCACCTCAGTCTCCAGACTTAAATCCACTGGAAAATTTATGGGCCGCTGTAAAAGAGGAGTTTCGGAGCAACAACCGAGTAACATTAACGACCTTTGGTCAATAATTCAAAGTTGCTGGTATGCCATACCATTGCAAAGGTGTAAGTCAATGGTCGAGTACATGCCACGACGCTGTAATGCAGTTATTTGTTATAAAGGATATGCAACAAACTATTGAATATTCAATAACTGTATTAATTACTTAATTACAGGGATAAAAAGAAATAAATTTTTACTTTAGAAGTCCTTGGTGTTCTTATTTGCCTGGAATATTGTGGGTGGTGCTATTTTTTTGACTGCACACCCACGGCGTGCATATAATAAAAATAACCGCTATTATTGTGAACGTTTCTAATTAAAATATTACAGACTATACTTCGATTAATAGTATTTTATTGTCAAGTTTGGAAAAAAAAAGAACTAAATATAAAATTAAGCTCATAAATACTAATAACACACTATTGGTGCTATTTTTTTGACCGCAGCTGTATTTCACGTATGTTTTGGAAACATGTACTCCAGAAAAATTAGCAAATATGGAACTAATTACGAAATGGGGTTGCGATGGAAGTGAATAAAGTCGATTCCAGCAAAAGTTTCAAGACGATGCAACGGTGATGATTCAAAAATATTCCAAAGTTCACTGGTTCCCGTAAGATTACAATCTAATATTGGAGATCAACGCCATCATCACCCCGGTTCTGTCGTCCAATTCGGCAAGATTTCAACATGAAACTGTTGATGTTACAAAAAACCAAATAAAGAATATAGAGGGCAAAGTAAAACAACTGTCAAAGACAGAGTTTTCAAATTCAAGTGAAACAGTGTGATATATGTACCACATCTACTATGAGATGTTACAAATGTGGCAAAACATCTAAAGATTTTAACGATTTGAAATCAACTACGACAGTAAATCCTGAAGCACTTAAATTCAGAATTTCAATTTAATATATGTCCTATAAATTGCCTTTAAAAAAGTGGCAAGCTAGAAGCCAAAATGAGAAAAACGTTGTAAAGCAAACAAACGAAAGAATACCAACAGAATTCAACTAAAAACCAGGACTTATAGTAGATGTCCCGAGAGCCTTTTCAGCGATCTTGAAACTGCTGCTGAAATTACAAGAATCGACATAAATCTCATACAAAAACTGAGAGTGATATTAGAAGGGATTTTTTCTGGCCATGAAATCAGTGCAAGCAAATTTCCAAAATTTACAAACGAAATCGCAGAATTGTATGTCGAATTACACAAAATCGTTGTACATGGTTTTGCAATTATTAAGCACGCCCTTCTGTCTATCGGTCAACCCTCAGAGGAGTCTGCTGAAGCTAGAAATAAACATATTCGGTCTTATAGACTCGATTTTTCTAGAAAATTTTCGAGAGATATGTGTAACAAAGATGTGTTTAATAGACCTTTGCTTACTTCAAATCCATTTCTGAGTTGTGAAAGAAAACGGCAAAAGGTCAAAAGCAGCGGATGCTTCTTCCCTAAAACAATTGAGTTGTTGAACCGAGTGGGTCCTGAAGACATCCATAAAATAGTGTATATGACTAGGTTATTTAGAAATTTTGTGTATTTAATGCATATTTTAATTTTTCTTTCACAACTATTACGTTAAATACACGGTATAGTATTTAAGTCAGCTTTTTGAATAATCGTGCGGTTCAAAATTTGAACGTTTATTTAAGAAAAACATATACAATAGTATTATTGAAAGTATTGCCCACCTGAAGCTATAACTTTTTCCCATCTTTCTGGAAATTTGTGGATCCCATCCCAAAAAAACTGCGCCGAATTGGTAGCCAAGAATGAATCAAGCCAATTTTTGATATTCTGCTCTGATGTGAACCGTATTTCAGTGAGGGAGTTCTGTATCGACCAGAACAAATGGTAGTCAGAAGGGGCAAGGTCTGGGCTATAAGGCGGGTGGGGTAAGACTTCCCATCCACTGTTTTCCAAATAGTTCTTAACCGGAATAGCAACGCGGGGCCGAACATTGTCATGATGAAAAATTATTGCCTCGTGTCTGTTCGCATATTCCGGGCGTTTTTCGGCTACTGCTCTCTTCAAACGGATTAATTGTGTTCGGTAGCGTTATCCATTGATGGTTTCACCCGGTCTTAGCAGCTCATAATACAGCAAACCCATCTGATCCCACCAAATACAGAGCATTACCTTCGCGCCATGGATATTCGGCTTTGTCGTTGATTTAGCTGGTTGGCCGGGTTTCACATATGATTTTTTGCGCTTGGAGTTGTCGCAACGGATCCATTTCTCATCACCAGTAACAATCCGATGCAAAAATGACTTCCTTTTGTGGCGTTCCAGCAGCATATCGGACGCCTTTCGACGTTTCTCGGCTTGAGCTCATGTGGAACCCAATTTCCTTGCTTTTTTTTGAAATGGCTGCTTGAGTGACACCCAAAGATTTTGTGAGCTCTTCTTGTGTTTGGCAACAATCTTCATAGAGTAATGCTTCCAGTTCTTCATCTTCAATGCGCTCAGCTAGCGCATGTTCACCATAAGCTTCCACCAAAATACGATGACTTTCGGCAGCAGTTTTCTTCATATTAAAGTAATGAAGAAGAACTCCCCGCAAAAACACTTTTTCAGGCACAAAGTTCGACATATTTGAGTGAAAAAAAAAGATTGTTGTGTACGCTTCAAATGAATGACATATACTGAAATGAACAATGACAGTAGCTTTCTAAAGCATGTTCCAATGGAATAATAACAATGAAATAATACAAGTTACGCCATCTCTTAGCAAACCGCACGAATATAGAAGTACATGGGTTAACAGTGATTTACCACTAAATCTTCATTTGATGTAACGAATGTTTTGTGAGTGATTGCTAGTGTTTATGTAACAAATTTTGCACTGACTTTTGAAAAATCGTTCCATCATTCTCGTGTCAGGAGTTTCCGGAAATTTTCTGGTGTCGAACTATGCCCATTTTATGCTCTGTCGCATAAAAAAAAAAACAAATAGTCAGCAAAAAAATTCCCTAAAACATATAAATAACATATTACACAGCCGATAAACTATCACCTCAATTCAAAAAATCCTCTATTTTTAGCCCCCCTGGTGGCCCCATCGTTTGCTGTTTTCCCTCCTCATAACTACAAATTATGAAAAGAGGAACAGTTTCTTGACAATTGCCATCTGGAAAATGTTTGTCTGAATGATGGACACTTTCGACAAAAAATTATTGCAACACAGAGAGAGACAAATGGGACTGGGTCCGACAAGGTACTAGTAGTCGACAGCCGGTCCATCAGACATATTTTCTTTCAAAAGTTTTTCTATTTCAAGTGGTTTCCCTGAAACGTCGTCTTCTTATGTTTTCTCAAATTGATTCCATCTGTAAAGGTACCCGGACATGCCCGATCGACCACGGAGAACAGGAGAACATCAAAGGCACTCCAGATTCGTCAAAAATTAAGACAGATGCTCTTGACTATTTACACAAGTACCCGCGCGTATCTGTACGTAACGTACATCAATTTTTTTTTTAATTTTTTTTTTTTTTTTCAAAATAAAGCCGAAAAAACTTTAATTAATGTCATAAAGTGTACCGCAATCAAATCAGAAACGAAAAAGAACGAGATATAGAAAGAGAGAGTAACGAAGAAAACGGGGCAATTAATTTAATTTGGCTATGGGGCGATGAAAAACTGAAAAACCAAGCAAAAAACTAGAACGACAACATTTTCTTTTAAGTGTTCATCGTTTGGAATTTTGCCAAAAATTTCTTCGACTTTTTGTTTTTCGAGAAAAAAAGAAAAGGAAATCGAAAACCAAAAACCAACAGCGCTTGGTAGCAATTAAGATCAGCAAACAGTTGCTTGGGAAGCTGGGTCGGACGTTCCGTGCGACTGACGTGAGTCAACACCATGAAAATACTCGTACGAGTACGCTCGTAGATCGCATCGATTTTTATGACTTTTACGATTTTTACGATTTTCTTTTTGTACAGAACGATGTACGTTTTTGAAATTTTTCACATTTGTGAGTTTCAGAGCCTCTTTTTGAGAAAAGTCAACTTAAAAAATCTGTGACAGGGACTAGGCATGGTGGGAGAGATACAGTGAATACTCAGGCAGATCAGCTGATATTTTTTTCTTTTTCTTTTTTCCATTACACTCGCAATGTTCGAATTATTTTTCCCAAAGTATGTTATTCTTTTTACTTCGTCTCTGGCTTATGATTTTTGAAAAAGGAAAAAAAATTCCACATGCAAAGCAACTGAGTGAAAAACCAGCAGGAGACCTGAAACACAACAGTCATCCCATCGTCGTGTCGTCGTCCCATGTAATGGGATCACATGTGGACCCTATGTGCAATACATGAAAGTACCACACGTACTTATACATAACCCAGCACAGCATGTGAGAAATATGCAATACGACGTTTCATGTAAGGATTTCGCTTGCATCCCATTCAAAGAGACTGGATTCTGAAAACCACTCCGAGATGCGCATTTCCCCTTTCTCGAAAATCACAAGTGGATGGCGTGAACATTTTCAATAAGAAAAAATAAATATGAGTATGTTAAAAACAAAATGAGTACATATATGGTAGGAGTATGTATCCGTACCTGAAAAACGTATTTCTTTTCCAAAACAAACCTCGAAGAAGAAATCGGAATTCTAGTGGTACGAGTACTCGGGTACAGATATGTTACAACCAGTTGATGGTGATTCTTTGGAAAATAATTCTTTTGGATCAAGATTTTGTACTTCAAATCGCTGTAGGTGATTTTCGTCTTTACGAATACTGGAAAACATCTCTGTACATGGCTCGGAAGTGGGAGCTTTGTGTTGTGTTTTCTAATTAATTAACAACACGATTTCGAATTACAAGAATTCGAGGGAGATTTTCTGTTTACAACTCATTACAAGGTCATAGTTAATGGTTTTCGGGTGGAACAATAATTCAAAGCGGCTAACAATGTAGTAAAAATTTCCGCACATCCAAATCGAAGTCATGAAATAATAAGGAATCAGTCGAACTAAACTGTGAGAGTGTTGAAATTCAGATGAATCTTTGGAATCGTGGAATTGGTAACCGATGATCGATAAACTAAGGACTCTACAATAACAACTAAAGCATTACAATCAAAGAGTGAAGAGCTGTTCCGATCCAAGATAACCAACTGGACAAGAAAATCTGTCAATATTCCGCCTTAACTCGAAATGAGACAGAAAGTAGGGGGAGCTGTTCGGAATCTGAACGTGCAGCAAAAACTTCCGTGGATCGCCCATTTCATACAAATTTTAGGTGACTACCTTAGGAAGTCCGAAAACTTCTTAACCAACCACTAAAGACTGATTTAGAAGATGACTGGAACTCTTACAGATCGAAGTAACATAGATTCGGCTTTTGAAGCTAGATCGAAACACTGGATACAACAAGCAGGGTGGTTAAAGTTTAGAAAAAGGGGCAAGTAAGCCAGGCTAGAAACATTCAGAAAATATTATGACACCTACATTGACTCGAAAGAAGTCATTTTCCAGGTTACCTGATAAGAACTGGCTCACAACTGATTTTTAATTAAAGTTGGAATTGAGTATCTGTCACATTTTTATCAACTTAAACGCAACACAACATCACAAACTGGTCATATAAAAAATCTCCTCGATTTTTTGTCACTAGATGGTGTTGGTGTCCATTTATCTGGAAACACTAATCCGATTGTGTTAAATGAACACGTGTTTGAAAGGTGACATGTCAGGCTAAATTCTTTGTGAAGACAGCTGTGTAATTCGTTTCTAGTGTTAAAAGTTTTACTGATTTGAATATGAGAGAAATATCTGAACAAATACACTGTGTGATGCTTTTTTATTATAAGCATATATACTATACTATACGTTGCAAAAAAATGCCGAAAAATTTGAACAGTTTACGGTGAGAAGACTGTGAGTGAACGCCAGATCCAGGAATGGTTTGTTCGATTCCGTTCCTGAGATTTCGATGTAAAATATGCACCTCGCACTAGTTCGGCCTGTCACTGAAAAAGTCGATGGAATTTTACAACTGATGGAGCAAGACTAGCACGGAAGCTGTCTGGAGATAGCGGAGGCACTAAACATCAACCGTATGACGGTTTGGAATCATCTAAAACGAGCAGGCTACTCAATGAAGCTCGATGTTTGGGTGCCACATGAATTAACGCAAAGAAATTTAACTGACCGAATAACGATCAGTGAAGCGCTGGTGAAACGTAAAGAAATGGAACCATTTTGCAGCGATTCATTACGAGCGATGAAAAATGGTTTAAATGCGAGAATATCCAACGCAAGCGATCATGGTCAAGGCCGATGGCCGACCACAAACGACTTCAAGGCATGGATTGACTGCAAACAAGGTTATGTTGAGTGTTTTGGTTGAGTTTGGTGCTGAGTGTCTACTGTGCATGAATCGATCGTTTGAATGAAGCTTTCATGAAAGAGCGACCAACAGAAAGGGAGTTGCCTTTCATCAAGACAATGATAGGCCACACACATCTGTGATGACCCGGAACAAATTGACGGAACTTGGGTGGGAGGTTTTGATGCATCCACCGTATAGCCCAGACCTTGCACATTCCGGCCGACCGAAGAACTGCTGAAAATCACTTGGCCATGTTTTTCGCTGATAAAGCACAAAAGTTCTACAGGTTATATATAGTAATGGCCAATATGTTCTTGATTGAAACTGATTTTAAATAAAGGAAATTTTTTCTCAAAAATGTACCAAAAAACCGCGGAGACTTTTTATATGACCTATAACACATAGATCCTACGTTATATCATGAGCGACAGGTAATATAGGCTGTGATGACGGATGAGACTGCCTTGCACTGATTGTAAACATACATATATCCAGTTCTGGTACGAAAGGTTGTATACCAGCTACCTGTATGTCGGAAAAGAATCTTCACTGCTAGCCTAGTATTGACATAAATACTAAA
Organism: Volucella inanis; assembly: GCA_907269105.1. NCBI lineage: Eukaryota > Metazoa > Arthropoda > Insecta > Diptera > Syrphidae > Volucella > Volucella inanis. Next base: position 155,393,110 of record OU026155.1, read on the forward strand.
TCCTTGGTTAACATTAGCCCTTATACTGCAAATCGAAAAAGATTACTATATAAATGCTCGACAAGCCTATTTTGATGGTGGGTTAAGTTATCGGATGAATTTCTAGACTGGTAGTACGGAGCTAGGTGCAGATCGTACTCCCTTTAATTGGTTACTCGTGAAAACCAAATTTCACATTCAAATGCATTTTGATGGCGGGGCTTAACCTAAATCTCAAAATACTCTATCACCAACAACAAAGGTAGTGAGAACACATATAAGGCATAAGTATCTGCTCAGTCTCAGCATTAATGAGCATCTGACATGGCAGCGCACAGGGAAAAGAAAACCTTAGAAAATAAGATCAGCCTTCGCATCCTGCACCGTCTTGGCAAGAAGGCGGAAAGCGATCCGACATAGACAATGAGGAACTCGTTCTTCAGGGCCACCGAGAAATTACTCAAAAACCCAATATAAACATACCATCAAGACTGTTGAAAAACCAACAAAAAGTTCTACCCGTGTGAAAAGCGAGCACGTGAAGACAAAAACTCTGACCTTCGTTCCTAGAAATATGGAAAAGACTAAATCAATGGTCGTAGCTGAATGCGTCCAAAATTGCGCAAGTCCATCAACATGCTTTTCAGTGTCTCAACGTTTACTCCCATGCCGGCTGTCACAAGAGGTTCGTTGAGCTAGTGGCATTTCAGTGGACTTTGACTTTGACTATGACTATCATCAGCGGTCTTGGGAGCTAAACTTCATATCTATAAAAAGTATAATACCACTCATAAGACATCGCTCGAGCTCACTTGTCTTGAGACAATTCTGAATATCTGGGGAAATCAAATTTTTAAGCTCCTTGCCAACGACTGGACTGAATTGTGGAAAAACACCCCGCAGGGAGAAGGTGGTTATGAGTCGGTACATCGTGCTCTTCTCGGCAACTGATTCCACTCATTTACTTCATGCAAGGAAATTCACGGTTACTATTGGCGTCAGTGGTGTAGTGCAACGCTGTTGAAGAAAAGATTCCCTTGGTTAAACCCGTCAAGTCAATATCTCTTTCACCAAATAGCACACCAAACGAAGTTAGGATATCATTCTGAGAATATCAGGTTGATATGCCTCCAAAGGCGACAAAAGGACATTGTTCTCTCATGATGGTACCCGCCGTATGATTGCAATGAACCTGCACACCTAAGATACTTCAGAAAGCTGGTTGATCAAGTGAATTGATCTGGGCTACGATAGAAACGCAAACTAGGACTTTGTGGGTAGCACAGACAGTAGTCCCAGTCCTGCTTCTATTTCTTATAAACGTCGAGAAATTCTTCATGCCGCCCTTGTATCAAATAGTCTCTCTAACTCTCAACCCAACTGAAAGGTGTCAGATGAGCCGTCCTGATCGAACCACTGATACTCATAATTCCGCAGCTATCATCACAAACACAATACGATCAGCCGTGCAATACTGACTGAAAAATGTCTTAATTAGATCTTACCATACAGTAAGGAGGACAAAATGTATGCGCCCGAAGTGGTGGTCCATGGATCTCCAAGAAATCGGCTGTATGAGTAGGAATACTTTTAACCTATATATCTAGATGAGAGCATGACGGGGAAACCGATGTGTAGAAGAGTCTACCAAGGAGAAAAAAGGAAGGACTCATGTAGGTCCTGGCGTATTTTCTACGAAAGGATTACAAGCAGATGTGAATAGTCGAAATTAAGTCGAGTTCGGTCCAAAATACTACGAATTTCGAACGAACTTAACCACTAGGATTGTATGAACTTATGCTAATGATTAAGAAAACTCGAGCCAACTTTGAGAATATCTGTAGGTTGTATAGACCGACCCGGACATGATCTATGTCAAAAAGCTTAAATGTACAGTTTTCAGCTTCTAACCTTGCAAAGTACCAGAACCCAATGATAACTTCCCCTTCATACTTACAGAATGCTTTTCAGGGACGTCCTATTTAGCAATACCCAGGCTTGGATCCATAGAAACCAACAATACAATCTCTACTATCCCACTATCCTACTCCAAATCAATACTCGATTCTAAAAGAGCTGGGCAATTTCTGGAAGAGAGACGGGATAATATGACCAGTGGAAAACACGGGCAGTGAATGCGTATTCCTCAAAACGATTTCCACAGGATTGCATCAGACTGCAATTCCTAGCTAGTTAGAGCATCCACTGAAGACGCCTTTTCACATTTTTGCTCCAGTATCTTTTGAACTCAAAGACTTTTGACAGATATTGAAATATTGAGAAAATTCGAGTTAGTTGGTTTCCGTGGCTTTATGCTTCTATGGTTTAGACATTGAGTTACAAATCAATCACAAAGTAAGATTGGTGGAACCCGGAGCGAAATCCAGGTTTTCAACTTGGGAATACCTCAAGGGTCTGTGTTAGGAACTAGTCTTTTCCTTATTTATTTCAACTCCCTGTTTAAACTTAATTTTAAAGATTTGCTTACTGCGTTTGCAGATGACATGGTCTGTTCCTATGGTTACGATTATCCTTTGAACTTAATATCTGAACTGAACTGTGATCTTAACTTGCTAAAAATCTGGTTCAATCAACAGAAACTGAACATCACTTCTAAAACCAAAATTATGAATTTTAATCTATCTGCATCTGAGGCAGAAATTTATTTTCAATTTCGGAATGTCGAAGGTGCAAACTGAAAATTTGCCCTTGTGTTTCTGTGTCATCTTTCCAGTGTCTTCCAGTTCAGAAAGTGGACATGAATCAAATGAATTTTCTCTCCGAAATTCCCAAGCTTGACATGATTGGTTCAATATATTGATCCCAAGCCGGGAGTCATGGAACTACAAAAACTCCACCACAAACCTTAAAGGTATAAAGTGGTATCAAAGATGGACACTGATCCAATTTGATCCAAATACCAGAATTTCGCAAACAATGGGAAAATGTCCGAGTGTTTTTCAAGTCTTTCCACCATACCTTTCATGTCATTCATGTGTGTGCAAATCTCATCCTCGATAAGCGATTGAAGGGTGACCCCATCCATATATTTACAGACAATCAAGCAGCCATTAAAGCATTATGCTCTAACTTCTCACTTTTTTTTATACTTAGCGCGCGCTCAACGGATTTATGCTCTAACTTCTCACCTTTTTTTTATACTTAGCTCGCGCTCAACGGATTTAAGTACCGTACACATCAGGGGTGCAAGCTGAATCGCGGTTTTCCTCACTACGCTGGGGACGGATTCGAAGATTTTTCGGAACAGAGCATTATTGTTCGTCTGCTCTACATGGCCCAGTCACTTCACTCTTCTGGCTAAATGACAATCACTCAAAAAAATTTCCTTTCAAAACATCCAAGAGTATCCCACCCATTTTTGATAAAGTCGATGCTTCTGCGCCATAGGACAGGACTGGGATTAGATTATTAAGGTTTTATACAAAATATCCAATTTATATGATCAATTTAGAAGTAGCGATTGGCAAGAGTTATTTTTCTTTTGAACTCAGCGCTGGTGTCGTTGTCTGAATTGTAAGCGGAGTCTAGGTAGCCAAAGTCGTTAATTGCCTCAAAGTTAAATATATCTATCCGAGACGTCGGTATTGGTTGTCCTTTCTTGTTGACAGCATATACCATATTATACTTGGTCTCATTAAGCGCTAAACCCATCTTCGCTGCTTCCGATTTTGAAAGATTGTGCGTGTTGTTTTAGCGCGTGAGTTTCGCACTAATCTTTCAAGAATGAAGTTGAAGAAATTGCATAATAGCGCATCGCCTTGTCTTAATCCTTTTTTGACATCTAAGGACTCGGTGCTCTTTACCTTGATGGAGCAGCGAGTGTTCTCCATCGTCTTCCTGCAAAAACCGAACCAGTTTGGCAGGAATGCTAAAAGTATACATTGTCGGTCTTAAAATTGATGAAGAGGTGGTGTGTATAGATTTGGAGATAATGGGTTTTCTCCAACTTCTGCCGGAATTTCCTGTCCTAAGCCCACGGTGATGTAGATCAACCAGGTTGTTCACGAATGGTTTCAAGCCTTCACACAATACGGCTGAGTGGATCTTGTAGGAAATGTTAAAAAGACTGATGCCCTTGTAGTTGGCGCAGTTCAGAGGATTTTTGTTTTAATAACACTTCAGTGCTCAAGTGGGTATTAATACACTTATAATGATTCAGCATGTGTTAAGTTTTTTGAAAATTGGAATAGAGAGAGAAAAAAGATGTTTCGGCTCAGTGGTTATTTCGCTCCATGGATGGCATCCAACATTTAATGGAAAAACTAAATTCTTGTGGAAGTTGGCTTGTTGTTGATGTCTTGTCAACAACTCATTTTACTTGATTTTTGTTAGCTGAAAAATGTAATGTCTTTCCAACACCGAACCATCCGATTGGAAGTCAGTCCACTACCACTTGAACCACGGCCACTAAGTCGCTACTTTTGCGGTTGCCGCTTTGAAGAACTCCGCAGTTCGGCCATTTGCTCCAGCAGCTTTGTTGGACTTAAGATAAGATATGGATATCTTCACTTCAATCAGGTCTGGTGGACGAAATTGTTGGTCTACGTCGTCCACGTTAAAACGTTCATCTTACCTGACAGCGGTATTTGGTTTATTATAGCCGTTATACAATCTACAGAAATTCTCTTTCCAAATCCTCAGCATTGACTGCGATTCTACTACTATGTTCCCCAGTTCGTCTCTTAAGGCTTTGGTTCGGGGTTTGTATCCGTGACATGTTTTTTTTACCTTTGGGTAAAACTTTCGAATCTCATTCCTGGAGTGGCGTCTCTCAATTTCCTCCTGTTACTTCTTTTTTCTCCTAAGAAGCCGATGTTTGTATCTCCTCTTGTGCTTGTGAGCAGCTCTAGTCCTTCTATGTAGCGTCACTTTGCATGACTCTTGCCCACCTGTAAGTTGGTGACGGCACCCGTCATCAAACCAGGGGTTAAGTTGGGGTCGGCACTGGTCTTCGATACTTGATGCTGGCGGAATACGACCTCTATAGCAATAAAGGTAGACTTGATCTGAAAAGGATTTGGCGATCTCTTGCCACAGTATTAGCTTTCCTTTACGATTTTCGGGATATCTGCTACAACAAGGTAGTGATTCGAGCCTATGTTGGACCCTCGAAACGTTCGGGCATCTACAGAACTGGAGGAGCGCCTTGTGTCGATCGGAATTTGGTTAATCTGGTTGATGGTTGATTAATCAGCTATTCTCTAAGTCCCCTTGTGAATATCGAGATGTGGGAGCCGCGTGCAAGCTACGACAATGTTAAGCCCTGCCGTAAAGAAGATTAGTCTGAATCCATTATCGGAGGTGGTGTCCTGTAAGCTATACCTTTCGGCAGTTTGCTATTTTCTCCACCAGTGCTTTAATGGAATTGCCAGTAGCATTCCGCCCTTCAAATCATTGTAATCTGCAAACATTCAAAACCAACGTGCTTCGGTATCTCTTTTTTTTTTCCGCCTTTAATTTCCTTCGCCTCCATTGTTGGCAAACATTTTAAGGGTACTTTGAGCGCGCGCAAATTATAAAAAAAAGATCACCAAAGATGCCCTCTGTTCATAGCTTTGCATTAAACTCTAACCCCACAAACTACAAAAATGTCTCCCATAAGAATAAAGTTAAACTTTGGTGGGTGACTGGTCATAATTGGTCATATTGTCGGATATGAAGTACCCGACAAACGGGTTAGAAAAGGTTCGACTGATTCTTTGATCAGCTCTGGGCTGTTCAATAATATTCCGTATTCAGCAATTAACTCAACAATATAGAGATGGGAAAACAAAATGTGTATATCATATTGAGAAAACATGCCAGGCTAAAAGACCCATCAAATGCACAAAAAATTAAAAGAAACCTTACAACTAGATAGGGATGATTTCTAGATTTCTTGGATTTCTAACTGGGCATTGCACCCGTCAATATCACATACAGAAAAAAGGTCTAGCTCATAAAACTATTAGGTTGTACCACATGAAATGTCCGATTTTCACATCTCGAGTAAGTATCTGCAGCAGAAACTGCAATTTTATTTTAATACCATAAAGTGGTACGTCTGTTTGACGTGTTAGACTTTTAGGTTTCGTTGCATCTACAGTAATGCTGTCGACGACTGGGACCCTCTTCTTTGGTTTGCTAAGTTCTGTTCGTGAGATATTAGCTTCGAAAACGAGCCAAGTAGGAAACCAGAAACGGTAATTGACGACAATATTTAAAAAAAAAAATGAACCGCTTTTGCACCGCATAATTACGTGAGATAAAAAGCGGATTTTGTATGATGGCCGTAAAAGATCTGAGCAGTGGTTTTATGTAGAAGAAAAACCAAAACACACCCCCAATTTAGGTTTTCACGCAGAAAAGGTTATGATGACAATCTGGTGGACATCGAAAGGACCAATTCACTTTTCATTTCATCACCCGAGGAAAACGAAAAATGCGTCAAATATTGTGAGGAGATACATAGATATAGTGCAGCTTGAAAAGCAGCCTGTGTTGGGAAAAAGGCATGGTCCGATCCTATTGCATGGCAATGCTGGACACTGTGTAAAAACTGCTACAGTCGGGATTTGAAACTCCTCCTGATGTTTACCCTTTTGGGGTAAATTTGTCGGCAGAAAGTATTCCAAAACCTAGCAGAGGTCATAAAAAACTTTGAAGACTTTGTAGCATGCAATAATCAGGTTTTCTATAAAAAAGGAATAATGGACCTTGAATCACGTTGAAAAAAAATTATAGATGCTAACGGTTCGTATTTGGACTAAATAAGAAATTATAAAAAAAATATTGGCTTTCAAAAGCATGGCTGTAAGTACCTTAAGGTGGCTATATTTCCGATAATCGCTGGCGGATTTCCTAAAATCTCCACCAGAGACATTCTCAATTTCATCAAAAGAATTCAGCCACTTTTGGCTTCCTAATACTAAATTGTGGTACAAAAGATCTTTAAGGCCGCACTGCCCCGCAATTGGCGGATCAGATCCTTAAAAAAAGAATTTAAGTATTAGGTGCGCAACTAAGCTCTCAATAGATGGCTCCAGCATTAAGTACTGGTCGATTTTGACATGTCCAAAACGTTATGAACCAAGCTTGGGTATATGGTAAACAAACCGTTTTGACACATTAATGTTTTGGTTTTGGCATCATATACTTTTGGTTGTGTAAAAATGTCTGATTTTGTGCCAAATAATCGTCACTTGCGGGAAGCGTGGATTTTCTTCTTTCATTCGAAGAAAACGGTGGCTAAAACGCATCGAGAGCCCCAAAAAGTTTACGAAAATACTATTCTAAGTGAAACAACGTGCAGTGGTTGGTTCCGTCGATTCAAAGACGGTGATTTTGCTGTTGACGACCGTCTGCGTGAAGGAAGGCCCAAATACTTCGAAAACGCTGAATTGAAAGCATTGCTCGATTAGGGTCCGTGCCAAACGCAAGAAGAGTTACCCGCCAAACCATTTCCAAGCGATTGCATTTATTTGGGTATGATTCAAAAACAAGGAAATTGACTTCCTTATGATTTGAAGCCAATAGACGTTGAGAATCGTTTATTCTATGAAGCCTATGAACAACTGCTCCAGCGGCAAAAAAGAGTGTTTTTCTTCATCGCATCTTGACGGTTGATGAAGATTTAATTCATTACAGTAACTCAAAGAGAAGAAAATAATGGGGACGGCGCGATCATGCTTCTACCACACGCAGTCGGCTCGGCCGAATATTCACGCTGCGAATGTTATGCTGTGTATTTGGTAGGACCAATGAAACCATCACTGGGGAATGTTATCGCCTTTAATTGATGCGATTCAGCCGAGCATTTGAATCATTTGAAACCATATTTTCGCAATAAAGTTGCATTTTCATAAAAAAAAACAGCAATACTTGGGACTTATTATCGATTACAGAATGAGCTTCGTTAGAGAAAAAAATACAACGGTAATTTCGATTGAGCATGGTATTCGATTCAATATGGTATTTCCTCTTGGGTGGAACAACAAAATTCAGCTGCTTTAAGTTCGGCAAACAATTTTTTTCAGAAAAGTGGCAACAGCCAAGCATTCGATCGTAATTTACTGAGTAACTTATTGACTGAAGCACAACTGCCTTTCGCAACTCTTACATGATCCTATCCTATACCGCCTTACCGATTAAAAGTTTCTGGAAATTTTGAAAAATGTGTTCATCCCTGTTGAGTTTACGAGTAAATGTTTCGAAATACATATGAATCTCCCACTTATAGGAGTGCTTATCTTTTCGAGAAATAGTTTCAATCACACACATAGTTAAACATGAATCCTTCAGAACGACGTCAGCAAACTACGCATTTATGATATAATACTTGGTAGAGAGCTGTCGAAAACTGTGTCACTTTAACACGTCCGCTTTTGAAATCGTTTTAGTGATCATGGGACCGCATTAGTTCCGTTAATTCTAACAAAAAAAAAAAAAAAAAACATTTCTGTCATACGAAGGGCAAGATCTCATTCGTATCTCAAGGATTACCTTTGAAAACTGTTTCAAAGCGTCAAAATCTGTTTTCTCCACCATTTTCCAATCCGTATTCGTATTTTTTTTTCATCTAAATCCTAAAGGTCGTTAAGATTGCTCAATCTTACGTAAATTTATGCTAATGTCTTTCATTGACATCTGACTATGAAGATGGATAAACGTACGAACATTCCCGTACATCGGTCGCTTAGGCGATTCATTCGACACGGTTGGTTTGGTTGTTTTTACCTCTATACCGAAGGAAAACGAGCGAAGATTTTGGTCCCCGGCATGAATCAGTCGTTGCCCATATATCATTCACACTTTTTTGGAACGCTGCCAGATTAGTACATTCTCGGGATCTCGCATCAGTAGCAGCCATTATCAGAGCCAACAACAACGAAAAGCAACACCAATGAAATAATTAAAAGTTGGGAGATGTTTTTCAAAAAAGTCACACATACTCACACGCTCATACATATCAGCATACATAGATACAGAGCTGAAGGCATCCGAAAAACATCAGAAACAATTTTCTTGTTTCGTGTTTCACCTCGAAATGACTTCTTAAGCCAAACGACACGTCGACTTCTCGGTCTTAGCTGTGCGCTGTTTGTCATCGTGGATTACCCTTGAGTATTCGTTTTACCCACCCTACGCACTACACAATGCATAAACTCGTACGTATGTACGTGGGGAGATAGACGACTAACTAAGGTACTACGACGCATTGGTCTGCCTCCCATCGGTATATCTTTACGACTTTGTAAGTGTCACTTTCACTAAAAAATCGTGTAAAAGCCTTCTAGCTGGACCGGAAAATGGTGACAGCTTTTATTACAGCCAGCCCCGGGATGAAAGGAATCTTTTGGTAATTATTTTCCGCCTTAACGCCATGCGTCAGATAGGAAAGATCACCCAGTGGTGACTAGTGAGTGGGGACTGGTGACTGACTACCAAGCGCCTCCGACTTCGTCACTCGCAATTTCCTGAAACTTGATCCGTGGGCGAGGGAAAAGTGCAAACGTTGCCCTCAAATAGCTCAGGGGTGGTCCTTTAGTTAGTGTGGTTTTTCCCTCAGGAGTTTTCTCCAGTTACTCAAACTAGTGTTCGTACCTCAGCCGATAGACATTGATATAAACCCTGCTGGGGATCAGTCCAGAAACGCACATTTGATGAGTCACGGAATGGACTCTTTGACATATCCCGTTTCGGTGGCATTCCTGCGCTGGGTAATAAATCTTCGCGATCGAGAATGAAATTGAAATGTTTTAACTTCTGGTCGTGCTGAGTGCGAACACATTGAGTCATTAAACTCAATTTCATGTTCCTCTGTCTTTTTCGAGGGGGATGCATCCAATTCGAAATTTGGATCAAATGATTCCCTTGAAGGGTGATGGGGCATCTAAGATACAGATACTTTGACGCATAATTATCGCCTTAGTCATGCTTGTAGTGATATCTTAACACATAGCTCATCTAACAGCTAAGGAACTATGATTTATTAAGTGGCGTCTAGACAAGATGTGACAAGGAAACTATTGCACGAAGAGTGACACTAAATTTTTTGAACAGATACATATTATATTCTTTTGAAAATAGAAAATACTATGATTTTGGATTTATTGCTTTGCTGTGTCGAACGTTTGATGTCAGTGTTGACATCTTGAGACAGCTTCGGCTTGTTTCACCTTCTCTTTGTGTGAACGTTAAAGTGTCGCCCACGTACGAGCTTGTATACGGATTAGTCATCGATTGAAAGTCGCATATTTTCGATATTTTATTGCCAACTGGATAGCGAGTGGGTGTTGGTTGACATTCTGCAAGGTGACCTAATTTGTGGATTTTATACAGTTCATATTCTAATTCAGCTGAAAGGTTCAGATACACACATATTCAAAGATTTCTTAGATTAAAAGAGCTAGAATTTTAGAACCGTTAACTGTCTAAAGGCAATCAAATATGACTACTAAGCCGTACGTCAAGCAGGGAAATGAAGAAAATGAGGCAACAAAAGCAGTGAAGAAGGTATTCAAGACCGGAGACTGGAGGTTTCAGAGACAAAACCGAATGAATAAAAATATAATGTTTTTGGGAATACATCTCCCTTAGAAATTAAGCCCATGTAGATCAGTATAGAAGGCTAGGGATATCTCTTTTTTTTTTTCTTCCGAAACAGAGCACAGTATGGTTCCTTCCTTTTTTCAGTCTTTTGTAAGAAGATAAGCAAATGGTTCATTGGTAAATTGTCTGTTATACAATCATTCATCAACGTCAGCGTCGAGTACCTGCATACTGATCAGAGAATAGACTAGACACTCATAGAAGCACTCAGTTTTTTCTACTGAGGGACAGCGGGAAAGTCGCTAAAGCTAAGTATCTCGTCACGACCTCAGTATGCAGCCATCAGTTTTTTCTACTGAAAGACAGCAGGAAAGTCGCTAAAGCGAAGTACCTCGTCACGACTTCAAGAAGCCGCCTTTAGTCTTTTCTACTGAGGGACAGCAGGAAAGTTACTAAAAACTCACTCACAAAAAACCAGAAGCGCAAGATACTAGGGCTAGAACGTACATCACAAAACCCAAACAATATAAAGGCTGGAGGAACACCGCATCTCGCAACCGCTTTGAGTACAAACAGCAGTATCACATCCCACAATTAAATCAAACGCACCCCAACAACGAATCAACTTAAAAAGTTAGGTTCGATGGGTGAAGCAACGACGGTCCCCTTTTAAGCTAGCGTCCCACCGATGGAGCACCGAAGGAACAGCAGAGGCATGTAGGCGGATGGCCAAGCAATAAGGCAGCCTCCAACGAGAAAACAGAGTGCAACAAATAATAATACAATATCAAACAACAACAAGAGCGCAACAGAGGGAAACAGCCACTTAGAACTAAAAACGAAACCGATCAAGGCCAGAGAGCAGAAATGCCCGCAAACAAAATAATCAAACGAACAAATAAATATTTGCAAGGAGTGACACGCTATTGGTAAGTCGCCATTCTTCCAAATCTGAACGCCGATCCACCGGAGTATTTAACGACAGACACGGATACACACATTAGCAATCCCTGCCAGTCGTGTAGCTATTAACTCTGTAGGTTGACACCGCTATAGCCAAATGAATGTGTGTGCGAATGTGTTTTTTTGATTGCGCCATCCATTGGTAATCTTCTAAAGATGCGGTAGCCCGTGCCACCAACATGCACGATTCGCAACACCCGAATATTCGATGTCAGGAGTGCGCCTACGTACTAATCCACACCACTACGTCCTACGTTACTTCGCGGGGCTGGTTAGCAGATCATGCTAGTCTTCTTGTATTTGCCTCTTCAGCTCTTCTAATTTTTTCTATTCTTCTTAGCTCGTTTTGCACAATTTCACAAATGTGCCGATTTCCATCCAATTTTCCTCCGACTGCAACATTTGGTCTATGAGTAGTATTGCACTGGGCAGATTAATTCTCCACTGCGAAAAACGCCGGGTAATGAAATATGGCGTGCTCCGTATCTTCCTCCTCGTTTGAGCATTCTAGGCACAAAGGGGAGATATCGTGTCCGAATCGGTGCAAGTATTTGCGATAGCCGCTGTGACCAGATAGGAACTGCGTAAGGTGGTAGTTGTTATCCCCATGTGCTCGTTTTGTCCAGGTCTCGATGTTCGGGATCAACTTGTAGGTCCATCTGCCTTTTGTACTATTATCCCACCTGGCTTGCCAGAAGGCTGCTGAAGCCGTTCGCTCTTCTCCTTTTATTCTTGCAATTTCACTTGTATCTTGTCGCCCTGGGGTGCTTCTATTATAAATTCTCAACATCTCGTCCGCGAAAATGTCGATCGGAACCATTCCTGCTATCACGAAGTCTGCTTCATCCGAGATTGTTCGAAGTCCACAGATCGCTCTTAATGCACAGAGCCTGTATGCGGACAACAGTTTTTTCTTGTTTGCTTTTATGGCGAGTGCTCCCGTCCAGACCGGAGCAGCGTATCAGAGGACTGAGCTGACTACTCTAGATAGGAGAATCCTCCTAGCATATCCAGGTCCACCAATGTTTGGTAGTATTCTAGAAAGTACCCCTTGCAGCAGTAAAGCATTGTTACTGGAGTACTCTACTTGTGCTTTGAACTATAATCTGTTATCAAGAATTACTCCCAGGTATTTGATTGATTCTTTTTGATCGGATTATTTGATGTCCCACCCGTATATTCGCGTATTCCACAATTCTTCTACTGGTAATTAAGACGGCTTCCGTTTTATGGTCCGCTAATTCTAGACCGGCGGATACTAGCCAGTCTTTGTTGCGAATAATCGCTACATCTGTTGCTGAATCTATCTCCTTTATTTCTTTTACCACCGTAACGACGGCAATGTCGTCTGCAAAACCGATTACTTGAACTCCTCTCGGCAACATAAGCCTTAGCACTCCGTCATACATAGTGTTCCATAAGAGTGTACCGAGTACTGATCCTTGTGGAACCCCAGCTGAAACGCTGCAGTATTTCAACCCTTTATCAGTTTCATACCTCAGTTTTCTGTTGGTAAAGTAGTTTTCTACTATCCTCAGCAAGTAATATGGTGTATTCATACTAGCTAATGATTTTCTGATGAACGCCCAGTTTGCCGAGTTAAAGGCATTTTTGATGTCCAAAGTCACCACTACACAGTATTTTTTTGTACCATACCGCCATCTTTCTCCTTGTATCGCTTCGGCCGCAATGTCGACCACAGTTTTTACGGCTTGAACAGTAGACCGCGATTTTCTGAACCCAAACTGAAAGTCTGATAGTGCTCCTCTCTCTTCTGCAACCGCGAGCAGTCTAGCATATATTATCCGTTCCAGTATCTTTCCCATTGTGTCTAGAAGGCATATTGGACGATACGAGGACAGTTCCCCAAGTGGCTTGTTTCCCTTTGGAAGCAGGACTAGGTGTTGTAGTTTCCAAGCATCCGGGAAAACTCCTTCTTCAAGACATTTTTGAATTGTTTCCATAAACATGTCTGGCCGCTTATAAATAGCTGCTTTTAGTGCCTTATTTGGTATGCAATCAGGTTCGGGCGTTTTATTGTCGCTTATCTTCGTGCATGCGTTTATGAGTTCATCCGCTGTGACTATTGGGATGTCCTCCGTGTTGGTCTCCCTAATAATATGGTACGTAGTAGATGTACTTCGGGGGAAAAGGTGTTCTACTATGGAGCTTAGGATTGCTGGACATGTTATTTGCGGCGACCTGCTGCCCTTTATCTTAGTCATGACGATCCTGTATGCCGTACCCCAAGGGTTTATGTCGACTTCTTCACAAAGTTTCTTAAAACATCTTGTCTTGCTCTGCTTGATTGCCTTTTTTAGGTCGCGACTTGCTATTTTAAAACCAATAAAGTGTTCTCCAAAGCGATCTCTTCCCCTAGATCTTTGGACTTTGCGTCGGGCTTTTAAGCACTTTGCTCTAAGCTTTTTTATTTCCTCATTCCACCAGTATCATGGTGTTCCTCCTCTAGTACCCGTTCTTCTGGGCATTGATGCATCGCACGCAGTAGTAAGAATGCGGACGAGTTGTTGTATACAGGCTTCAGCTGTTCCGCTTTGAATTATGTTTCCGGTATTTATCATTTCTTCGACTTAGACACAGGTCTAAGTGTGTGTCCTTCCATCTTGGGCCCGTTCGTTTAGCGCGTTGCACGGTACTCTCCCTCCTTCGTCACAAAAATTATTGCTTGATGGTCACTGTGAGTGTATTCTTCGCTGACTCGCCATTTTATATTTCGCAAGAGGGAGTTGCTAACGAACGTGATGTCAATAATCGAGCCTGTTCCTGCCTTACGATATGTGTTTGCACGACCTTGGTTTGCAATGCCTATGTTAAGAGTTGCAAAACTTTCTAGCAGACTACGGTCTCTGGTGTTTATAAGTCTGCTACGCCACTCCGTTGCCCATGCATTAAAGTCGCCGCCGATATCCACAGGGGCTCTACCACGAACATCGGCGGATAGGTTAATGATCGTTAATGGTCCAGCTTGTAAGTGCATAGCAGCTGTAAAAATATATGCCATTTATTTTGGCCCGTGCAAAGCCCTTCGTAAGTCCGTTAGTTTCTTGAAAGGCATTCCTTCCACATATCCATATAGCAGCATGCTTTGTCCTATTGCAGATCCATATATTGCTGTCCAGGGTTTTATACGGTTCACTTATCAAAATAACGTCCTCTTTTTTTTCTCTAGCCGTTTGTGTCAGGATATCCTGTGCAATTCTACAGTGATTTAGTTAATCTGTATTATCTTCATGTATTCTTGTTGGTGATGGCCTTCCTAAAAACCAGACACTAGCTGCTTCCGGCTACATGCTTGGAATCGTTTGGGTGTTCTTTTCTACAGAACATGCATAATGGCTCTTTATCGCAATTTTTTGCTATGTGGCCTTCTGTTCCACACCTTCTACATAGCTTGGAGCGGTCCTCACTGCTTTTGCAATGCTTGGCTATATGCCCAAATTCAAGATATTTGAAGCATTTTTGGAGAAGCATTCGCTCCCGAATGCGACAAATAGCCCATCCAATTGTTACCTTTCCTGCATCTAACAGTTTCTTTTCCAATCCGACGGGAAGACCAATTGTTGCTGTTTGGGTTCCACCGTACGCTTTTCGCAAGGATAATATATCTGCTGGTTATAGTTCCACCCCGAGTTGAGTTCTTATTACCTCGCAAATGTCCTTCTTTCCGGTGACTTCGTCGATGTCTTTCAGTTCGATGGTAGTGCGATGTGTGAGTGTCCTTACACTCGCTCGCTCTCCTAAAACCTCGCCAATGACACTTTTAAACTCTTTTGTCTTTTTTCCAGTTTCCTTGAGCTGTATTAGGAGCTCTCCTTTCTGGGTCCTTCTTATCCTGGATACCGCTTTTCCAATAGCTTCTGGTTTGGGGTCTGCTTTTACGCTACGAAGAATCTCCGCATAAGATAGTCCTTCACTTGCTTCGATGACGAACGCGTCCGGATTACTTATCGCCTCAAGCTTCTTTTTGTTAGTCTTCTTCTTAGTTTTCCTCAACTGTTTGCCATCGTTTGACTTCTGTTTTGTCGGAATGGCGGTGTTCTTCTCCTTGATCCTTGGAGTTATGCCTCCAATATTGTCTTCTTTTTGCTTCGACTGTGTGTGTTAATGTGCATGTGAATGTTTGTGTGAATGTGCGTGAGTCTGCCGGGAGTTTATGGAAATTAAAGGATCATCAAGGTGACTGGTAATGGAAAACTTTGCAACTTTTCGCCGTTCCAAAAACCACTTTACACTGATTGCTCATATCCGTTTGATTCCCTCTGTGAACCCGTATGAATTGTCAACAATGTAAATTCTTCTCACGCACATATTTTACGGATAAATTGCCGTCATGCTAGCAGTTTACAGGTTCGGACAAGTGTTTAAGGTTTAAGGAATTACAAAAGTATTAGCAGAGTTTGCTATCTATGTTAGATAATCTACGAGTACGCTTTGGTGATAGCCAGCGACCAGATATGGTCGATAAAGTCTCGTGTCAGATTATTTTGGGAGTGCGAAAAGTTGATGTAGGCTGGAGAAACGCCAGTGTATAGTTTCATTGGCGGATAAAAAGGGAAAAAAGAAAAGGAGGTAGGAACGGAAGAAGACTAAAGGAGTAACAGGATGAAGAAGACTGTGTCAGGAAAGCGAACAGGCATCGCCGAGAGGAAAAATAAAGCTAAGTATAGCATAGCAGTGTAGTTAAGTGTAGGTCCGGTGGACCGCGAGTGTGTAAAGATGCACATATTTCGAGAAAAGGCGAGAAACTCGGCCCGTGTAGCAGCCATCAAAGTGCTACTAGACGGAACCCACAGCTGGAATAAATGGATAATTTTTGATTCGGGGCAACGTTTGACAGTTACCGGGAGTAAAGCATAATACAATGTTGGTATTTCTGATCAGTTAACAAAATAAATAAATGTCCAGATCTTGTAGGCCACAAAATGGATCTATCCCGCTCCATCCACGAATATTCATACACGCGATCTAACCACTCTCTGACTACATGGCCATAGTGTTCGGGGGCGCCATCCTTCTGATACACAATTGACGTTTTTTGTTGCAGTGACTCGTATCAACTATTCTGATAATCTTGAAGGAAACCGATCAGCTTGTTACTTGCTTATGGTATGCTAAAAAGCTCTTCATGGAGTGGAGTTTTCTTTCTGCCCAAGTATGTAAATTGTGGAAATTAGTAATTCCATTCTAATCCGACCAATAAAGTTGTCTTCCCAAAAATGTGTATCCAGAATGTAATTGAAGAATTCCAAATGCCTTTCTAGGTCCTCGGGTTGTAGCTCCTGTACTAGTATATAATGGAATGCATACATGTCTTCTTGGGTTGTTCCCGTCTCCCTCAACCTGGAAATATTTAAATGAATGTCTTGCGATTTGGAGCATTCCAAGCAGGGTATATGAACGATGAACAAATCTGTGCCGAAAATTCCACTCCTGGGAATCAAGACTTTCGAGGTTTTCAGACAACCGAAACGGACACGCGCAATCTTTTGGAGTGCGGGGCAACTATTGCAGTCTGCTACTGCAACCCTATGTAGAAGACTTTCCATGTTGAATACAAAATCCCACATAATACCTCCACAGGAACTATGTGTGTAGAATAAACGCATCTGTGGTTTCGAAAAGGTCGAGAGCTTGTCCTTATGTGCCGGACTCACCTCACCATCCAAATTTGTGCAATTTTTTATTCAAGATTTAGTTGTCGCAGACATAAGCTACGAAACGAACGGAATGGCACAAATTCATCGTTGCGTCTGCTTATTTTCCCTATGATTCGTTACTGTCGCCACCACCGGAGACGCTAGCTGAACCTATTGAATATTGGATTTTCAGGAGGATGAGATTTATCATATGCTGCGATACTATTGTTCAGAATACTCTTTGGGGCAGTAGCAAATGGAACATCAGAGCTAATCATCTCCTGGACTTCATAATATCGTTTCATCTAGCTGTCAACAATGTTGGCTCCCACCCAACTTTTGTTACGAGAGCAAGATACCAAGTAATCGTTTTAACTCTATACAACAAATATGCTTATGAGACAACTGAAGATAATATCGGAGATCTCCATGTCAGATCATAGTTACAACGAATTCAGAACCGGATGCAAGGTCTCGACGTTGTTGAAGAGGAATCCGCATAAAACCAACTGGATACAATTTAAAGAGGAGCTCAACAAGCTTGAGGAAGAAAAACGTCAAGACTCCAATCTCGCACAACTCACTGGCTATGCATCTCGGCCCTAAAACCGATATTCACCTACTGGGTTGTTGTCTGGTGGACGGCCTTACACAATGCAATCAATTGCTGCAAACTAAACAAAAACAGTCCAAAACCAGTATATCTATGCATAAGTGGAGCCCTACGTTCTACTCGCTCCGCGGAACTGGAAAATCTGTTTCACTTGATACCCCTCGATATTTTCAGCATACAAGTAGCTGCGACGGGAG
The DNA here is from genome assembly GCA_907269105.1 of Volucella inanis. Lineage (NCBI taxonomy): Eukaryota > Metazoa > Arthropoda > Insecta > Diptera > Syrphidae > Volucella > Volucella inanis. Next base: position 155,411,070 of record OU026155.1, read on the forward strand.
CTATTCGCCTTTTGCCACGTTCATATTCTTAATATATTCACAGAGGACGTCGATTTTACTATACCCGAACTTTGGTTTGTAAAAGATTTTCATGTAAGCTTCCCCTCTAGATCCTTCTGGGAAGGATCTGGGAAGATGTTTTCCTGGAGGACAGTCCACTTTTACACAGATGGATCTAAGCTTGATAGCAGTATTTGTGTCGGTCTGTTCTCAGATAATCTAAATCTAAGTCTTTCCTTTCGTCTTCTAAATCACTGCAGCGTGTTCCAGGCGGAAATTTTGGCGATTAAATAAGCTCTGTCCTGGCTGAAGAGAAACATGATATCTGTAAAGGATATTTGCATCTCTTCGGGTAGACATGCCGTTATTAAGTTCCTGGACCCAGTCTCATTAAATTTTAGAACCGCCCTTGAATGCCGATCATCTCTTACGGAGATGGTAGAGCATTTCAACTTACACCTTTGTTGGGTGGCGGGCCACAGAGACATTCCGGGGAATCGTAGGTTCGACAAACCAAAAATTGGACCTACTTTACCTATTCTACCGGAAAAGGGTAGCATTGGTATACCAATAATACGTGTAAACTAATATCAAAGCTGGATGCTAACAAAAGAACAGACCTTAAGTGAACTATTGGACCAACATGTCTAGAGAATAAATAGATCTCTCTAAGAGCTTGATTTTTTTAAGTAGAAAACATCTCAGCGCCATCATAGGTGTCATCACTGGACACTTCCTTATAGGCAAATATGCAAGAAAGCTTGGCACCTTTTCAAACGATTTCTGAAGAAGTTACATGGACAAGAAGGAAGAGGAGACAATCTCTCCCATGACATAAGCGATCTAAAGAACAGTCTCCTACGCTTCATCATAAGCTCAAATTGGTTTCATGATTAGAGGGATCACAGATCTACGTGGCATCACATTAGGCCAATAGGCCTAAGAGTGTTGGTTTTTCCAACAGCCTCTTTTACCTACCTACCTACCCACATATTCTCAATAGGAGTTAGGGCAGCGTAAGGCTTTACTTAAAACCTTTGGATCGCGACTCATCATCCGGAACATCCTGTTGCTTTTTTCTTTATGTTCATCACTTGAGCTTATAAGTTTATCAAGTGAAGCACGGTTGGATAAAACCAGTACCCCGTGACTATGAAGCAAGAGTACAAGTTCAATTATTTGTAGCACTGAACTTCGTCAGTTTGACGTCGGCCAGTGTCTACTCTAATCGTGCATTACCCTGCCATCAAATCTGTCGAATTGCGAACGTTTTTAAGGTGATAACTATGTAAAGGAATAAAGGACACGCGTTCCATCAGTTCTTAAAGTATAGGTGGTGGCATCCGTATCATTTTGATTCCACTTCACTCATTTTTTTTAGGCGCTGAAGAATCCTTATACCGCGCCTGAGAATCATCATACGGCAATTTGGACTAAGGTGTGATATTCAGAGATTTTTGAAATATTCTTAAGTCCATATCAGCTTCAAAGTATCCTTCGTTCTCTGAGGAAAATGCGCTGTACTAGTAAAAGCACTTCTAGCAAGCACAGGGTGGATGAATATTGTTGCCTTTTTTTCATAAAAAGAAGCCAACATGATTGAAATTCAAGAACATGCGGCTTACAAGTCTATGATCTTAGCACCTCTATGGAAACCCACCTATAAACAGGAAAGAATACATAGGTGGTACACTCAAGCAAATACAGGGTGATTCATCGTGAGGTTTGCTTTATAATGTAAAATAAAACACATAAATTTGAAAGTGAACTTAAAATTTTTATTATCGTTTAAAAGAACAATTCATGGCATTTACTTTTTGAAAATGATATCATATAAATGTAAGCAACGACTACATCTGAGGTGGTCCATTCGGAAGGTCCAATTTTGGGCGACTCGTTTGAGCATAGCGACTGGTATCTCGCCTATAACACGAGCAATGTTGGCTTCCAAATCGTCAATCGTAGCTGACTTATTTCTGAAGACCTGAGACTTTAAATATCTCCAGAGAAAATAGTTCAAAGATGTGATATCGCACGATCTAGGCGGCTAATTTACCGTAGAAAAACGTGAAATTAAGTGCTCACCAAAATAATTTCTCAACAAGTCCACTGTTTCACGCGCTGTATGGCTCTTAGCGCCGTCTTGTTGAAACCAGAGCTCACCGAGACCATGTGCTTGAATTTCAAGAAGCACATAGTCCGTTAACGTGGCCCGATAACGGTTACCATTGACGGTAACATTCTGATTTGCCTCATTTTTGAAGAAATATGGACCAATGATTCCACCAGCCCATAAACCACACCATACCGTTGTTTTTAATGGATGTAATGGTAGCTCTTGGCACTTTTCGGGTTGCTCATCAGCCCAAATACGGCAATTTTGTCTGTTAAAGTATCCATTAAGCTAGAAATGGACTTCATCACTGAACAAAATATCACGACAGAATACAGCTCATTCACTGAAAATATGACGCAAATTCAAGTCGTCTGGCTTCAATTCTTGCACAAGTTGCATTTTGTACCCTTTAGGCTGAGATCCTCACGTAAAATACGCCAAGTTGTCGAAAACGCCAAGTTAAGCTGCTGAGAACGACGACGAATCGATTCGTCACGGTCTTCGCGTACACTCTCAGCTACAGCTGCTATAGTCTCTTTACTACGTGCTGGATGTGGTCTAACCGGTCGAATATCATCCACTTATGTAAACTGGGACTCAAATTTGCGAATGATATTGGCAATAGTGGTTTCAATAGGTCGATTATGCGCACCGCAAGTTCCTCGAATCGCACGAAAAACATTTCCCACAGAATGCTGATTTTTGTAATACAGCTGAACAATATGGAGACGCTGTTGTGGTGTGAGTCTTTCCATAATGACTTGCCAAACTATAGTGAACAAAAATGACAAAGCAGTTTAATAGGAGTCACGCGTGATCTGTCAAAATCAAACCTCACAATGAATCACCCCTTATAAGTTGAAACGGAAAGGTATTCAGAATAGTTTTGATGGTTTAAATACGTCAGGAATACGGTATCTCAAAATCGAATACCTCCTTCGATTGATAAGAAAATTCTTCACAGAACAGAATTTAGCAGAATTTTAGAATTATTCCTTAAACACAAGAAAAAGAAGAGATTTTTCCTTATTTTGCGAAGCAGGATAGCGTGCTGTACGCATGCTCGAATCTAACGGAATTTATATGACTCGTAGACCAAATGTCATCTCTGATTGTTATTTCCTTCGTCGTGAAACGTCTTTTTTTTGCTTTCCAAAACCCAAATCAAGACATCCCATTCAATTTAGCATTCGATAGTCATCGGCTGATCAAAATTGAGAAAAAAAAAAAAAAAAAAACCAAGAACAACTCATTTTATTTCCAGCGTTTTTCAGCTCCCTCCTCCCACTGCTTATTTGTTTTTTTGTTTGCTTTTTTTTCATTGTTTTTTTTTTTTTTTTTTTTTTTTTGGCAGCAAAGCAGCACAAAGCGAAATATCTTTTGGCCCATAGCCAAGAAAGTGAATGTTTTCCAAACAGAAAATGGCGATCCAATTCGTGGTGGTGGAGGAAAGATTTTGAAATCCGCTCGGTTTTTCAAACACTGGAAATGGGGATGCCTTTTTTTTTTTTTTGTTTTTGAAATTCCCTCTGCAAAGTAATCGATATCTTTCGATGCAACATGTGGAATTAGATCATTTGAAATTACAATACGTATTGAGGGTGTAGTCATCAATATTGTATATACGTACAGCTGCCAATGGAATGTGAATTTTCTGAGTTTGTCGGAAAGTTTGATCCGCTTAATGGTCTGTCGATTAAATGATTTCGAATTCGAGGAATATAATGGAAAATTGATTGCGTAGTGGAATGGTTTATACTACTAAGCAACATTTTAAAATCTGGAGCAAGTACGAATATATTTCGTTATATTGACTGCTTGCATAGTATATGAGGAAAGTGCACACATGTCGAATTACAATGGATAGATACGCATCTTTTAGAACAAGCCACTAGGAATAAGTTCTTATGTCAAAGCCCATACACCCTATAATCAGTCTCTATCTTCCGTATGGCATATTTCCAAGCCACAATTTCGATAAATCTAAACCAAAACGCTCAATTATCGGTGAATATGGTACCATAGCTGATGCTTACCTTGATTATTGGTAGTACCTCTAACTACAAGGATCTGGGTCGCAATTGATAAAAATACTGCTGATTGCTCAAAGTATAGCCTTGGGCAGTAGCGCAATAACTTAACTCATAGCCTAGACTTGCTTTACCCTCTGTTGACTGTCCCCAGTAACCCTTTGCATAAATCCTTATTCATGAGGGCTCTAATTTTAAACGCAGGCGGTCTAGTGCCTACTCTAAATAGGGTAAAGTAGGTTAGCATTCTGCATTATTGAACACTACATGCTACCAAAATATCTTCCATGCCTTGGATGATAATTGATAACTCGTTAACGACGTTGGTCTTTATGATGTAGAAACCTTCTTTTTGACAAGGAAGAAACTCAGGTTTTTTAACTTATCAATGAGTTCGTGTGGTATACACGGTCATAGCAAAATACCCGACACCAAATGCAGACAGGACTTTCATTTACTAGAAGTCTGTAAGTGACAGGTTTTCCAGATTCAGGAGAACAGAAAGACGGATCACGTTCATCCTGTGTTACACATAAAAAAATATATGGTTAAGCCAAAAAGCTTTGCAAAATCCTCAAAAGCGGCGGATTACTTAGTGAGGTTGGGCCACACAGAAAATAGCAATTACTTTCAGTCGAAAGCAGTGACCATAGATGAGCTAACATAGATTGTAAACTTTACTAATACTTTTGCAACCTCTTAAACCCATCACAGGTAAATTGAAAGTTAATTACCAACACTTATCCAAGCCTGTTAAATGCCACAATTTACAGGAAAATTACACACTATGGATGAGTGGGTGACGTTTTTGTGTAAATTCAAGCATTCACAGATTCACGCGGATTGCTGCAAACAATGTTGCAAAAAAAAGGAAATTCGGAGCCAGAAACGTAAACAAAAACACCCATTGATGCAAATCACTAAGGAGATGGTAATTACGTGGTAAGACCAGCGTTGAGATTTCAGTGAGCGGAGACAAAGAGAAAAATGCAGACATCAATACGAAGCAATCGATAGGAGAAAAAGAATGGCAACATACCGCCAAAAAGAACAGCTAAAGACAAAAAACCTAGACCTGAAGCTATCGTAATCAAAGCGATAAGAACCCTCTCATCTCTCTCACCCGAATTTGGAAACAGTGGGAATGAAGGTATCAAAAATTAGGAGGACACAAAAGAGAGACCTCTTTATAGAACTTAATGTGATGGGTGAAGTAAAGTGTTAGTGGATCCAGCGAAAGTAAGATCACTTACGCACCACACCACCTTAAGTGGAAACATCGATGATGCCATCAAAGCCCAGCTTACAGTGACAGTCTCACCAGCAGACATTTTGTCCCTGCAAAAGGCTCACGGAGGAATTCAAGCAGAAACAATCAGCCCAGAAGATGCGGGAAAACTTCTGTAAAGCTGGAAAGGTTAAAATCGCCTGAGTGAACTGTCGCATGCGCTAACAAACCTTGCTTAAAGAAATGCTTCAAGTGCTTGGAGTTTGATCATCTAGCTTGGCAATGCAAAAGTTAAGAAGACCGCTCCAAACTATGTATAAGATGTGGGATAGAAAGCCACAAGACAGGTCATACTGGAATCATTCGCTCCCCTATTGATAAGTATCTCCAAGAAAGATCGATCAAATACGTACCGAAAGGTTGGAATAGGTTCTATCATCGACATGACCCTTATGAGAAGTTCTATCCTGAGAACCACAAAATGGAGGGTCAGTGAGTATTAGAAATGATAATATTGAAAATAAAAGTAGACCAACCTTGCCCCGAAATCTTACGGGACCAAAATGCAACAACATAACTTTCGAAAAGGAAACATTCGAATAGATGTTGAACGATGATCTAATCCTAAGTGGAACAGCGGAGACCCCTGCATATCGCTTCATAAATACCATCACCATTGCGTGTAATGCATCCAAGCGTAGAAAAACAAACAGCAGGCCGACATTCACTATACAGTATGGTTATGACCAAACTAAAGGGCTGCAGAACCCCTCCAATAACATGTCCAATAAAGCTGAAATCCATAGTAGAGCAAATACCAGCTACTCATTTGAGAAGTCAGCGCAGTGGACATTTCACATATTACTCAGGAGGAGGAGCTGCTCCAGGCATGCAACAAGGCAATAAAAGCGGCTATTAAAGAGACAAAACCTGTTTATGCTGACGATGCAGGAGTGTCTCGAAGAAGGAACGTTTCCCCAAAAGTAGAAAATGCAGCATTTGGTTCTGCTACTGCTAAGAAAAACCATCGTCCTATTGCCCAATATGCCTATTGGATACTATGGGATAGATCCTCGAGAAGATAATCTACAAAGATTACTCCTACTCTTAATGGAAGACGAAAAAAGGGCCCTCTTAGACTACCAATTTGGCTTTACAAAAATGCCAACTACTTTTAATGCCAGTAGTTGGTATCGCAAAAGACACCATCGAAGGGGAAATATGGTCCTACGGCACAAAGGAGTACTGTGTAGTAGTAACGCTGGACGTAAGAAATCTTTTTAACTTGGAGAACTGGACGTTTATTAGAAGATAACTCGCCAAGATGGATGCACCATATTACTTGCTGCGTATAATGACGAGTTACTTCAACAACAGGAAATTGAGATATTATACAGATGAAGGTGAAAAATACTACACACGTCACTGTTCGAGTTCCGCAGGGATCTTTTTCACTGGATTTGCCAGGTAAACAGATCTCTACAGACGAATCCACTATAAACGAAGCAATTGTCCGGATAAAGGATTGGCTACTAGTCGCCAGCCTAGAACTAGCGGACTATAAAACAAAAGCTGTCCTCATAACCAGTCGAAAAACTGTAGAGTTCGCCAACTTCCAGATTAGTAACCACATAATCTAGCCCAAAAAAAGCGGTTGAATATCGTGGTGTAATGCTGGACAGCAGATTACTGTTCAAAACACACGTGGACTATTTAAGCACGCATATATTGTACTACCTGACCTGGATATCCAAAGAGGATCATACTCTCCAGAGTTGTCACATCAGTTCCGTTGTACGCCTCCCCAGTCTGGGAGCAGGCACTGAGGATGACGGAGACCAAAAGAAGACTATCGTCTACATACAGACTCTGAGCACTACGGACAATCAGCGGGTTTCGAACCATATCAGACGAGTGCGGCTTTGTTATAGCTGTAATGGTTTCCGTTGACATCTTGCAGATAAAATGATGAAGATATGTAACAGAAGAGACTGGAATCAAAAGGATCTAAATTGAAGAAAAGGTAGCGTCAATAGATATGTGGCAAAGTTGCTAGGATAATACAACGCAAGGCAGATGGACACACAAACTTATACCGACAATTCATGACTGGGTAACATGTAAGTATGGAGAGTGCAACTACAACCTTACGCAGTTCTTGTCTAAAAACAGTGGTTTCGCAATATTGCAAAGTATATCCACCGTTTTGGGCACGACAGCTCACCATCTTGCCCCGAATGCCCAAATGAAGATGAAAATACGGAACATGCCGTAGTTTATTACCCACTCTTCATGGTGTGGAGAACTAGTCTGCTCTGCCCGTCACTAATCCTCGATCACATGTTGCAATCGAAGGAGAATTGGGCGGAAATATGTCTTTATGCTACAATTCTACAAAATAAGCTACGGAGAAAGGCTGAGAAAAGCAACAGCAGAAGGCTCAGAAGCTGCAAAAACCTCAAAAGCGGGTGATATAACACGAATAACTTGATTTGCTTACCAGCACCACGAAGTAATACCTGACAGCAGTCCCGCGTGGAGAGTGGTCGAATTCCTACAACCAAAATCTGGAAAGTTTGCCATCTATGTTAGTTGATCTATGTCTCATTCTTGACAGTATCTTCTCAGATTTCTTGATCTGAAATGACTACTAGCTTCTATTATTGAAGTGAACTGAGAACTCAACACGCGGAAGATCTTTCGAAATCTGCGAAATCTGGTAGATAAAATTGAAGGAGCACTTGACCCGAATGAATACGCCTTGGGCATTTGCATCGACATTGGGGGTGGTTTCGACAATAAAATTTTTTACGGCATCCGTAACTCTGCCACAAACCACGGCATATACTAGCTTTATGGATAAAACCAATGATGATGAATTGTACCCTGAATGCTGACGAAGACCGCGACCAATATGTGCAAAGGTAACAAGATAAACAAAGGATACTCACAAGACTCACCAGGCATATGCAGATGACTGTCCGCAGAATCATGTTGGTGTCCTACAAATAGACAGTCAATCTTTTCAAAGCTGACTAATCTGATTCATTTGAAAGTAAGTATTTGGGTGTTATCCTGGATAACAAGTTACATCATAAACATCAGGGTACAACTCCACCTTTGGTATTAGTCGAAGTCAACCTAAAATCTCTTGTTGATCTTAGGGTCACAGTACTCAATACTTTCTTCACGACTCTTCCCGCATTAATCATAGTTTTAAACCAAAGCCAACATCACGCTTCTACTAGGGCACCTACGCGTACCTCTTAAAGTCAAGCCCTGACCGAAGTCAGGAGGGCTCCTGACTACCACAGCACCGTGTTTTAACCCCTGGTACGGACTAAAGGTGGTCTTGCCGTTCAACAAGAGCTATGACCGGTAGCTTGTAACTGGTCAAACCGCGGCAGCCTTCGGTAGCGTCAAAGAAGGCGTTTATGAAAAGACCAGTTTTGCTCTGCTCCCGCTTTTATTAGACAACGTTATTAATGGAACAAACTTTGATAATTGAACGGAAGACCATGTTGCTGCAAGAATACGAAATCGAAAGGGTTTCTGCCAACAAGGTCGTAATAGATGGCTACTAAACCAATATAGGATGCGTCGCTGATGTCTTCTTTGAGGACTACAGCCTTAGATTTCACTCCCCGTTAGGGACACTGACGTCCATATTCCAAGCGGTTATATGCTCACTTCTAATGGCAATGAAAAAGGCGAGATAAATAGGACTTAAGACTCAGTCTGTAGAGGCAGCCAAGCTGTGCTTAATGTCTTGCTGAACCTGCTCTAATAATTTGGTTGGTGCAGTCGAAACAATTTACTATTCAATGCCTTAAAATTCCGGCTCCATTTCCCGTTCCAGCAGCTGCTCAGCAAACTCGGTTGAAAGGGGGTGTTGTGCACGAATATTTTTTGTTGTTGTAACAACAGTAAATAGCAATACCACTTAAACCAAATGTGGCTCATACAGTCGCGTCCGTTGTTTCCCGGCAGGTATATCCACAACAGCCAACTCTAGTGACAGACATGGCTGCCGGTGCAGTTCCTAGGGTTGTGCGTCAAATACCCAATCTACCAACCTCGTCAGCTCATTCACCTCCGTTGCCAGTGATGGGTCAAACAATGGCTATTCTGCTTTAATGACCTGGTCCGGTGCCAATTATATTTACATTCGATAGATACAGGAATTATCAACAGTGGAAACGATGCTGGTGCTAATGTAATTATTAAAGGTGATCGAATCGGAAATTATAACGACCTAACCGGTAGTCAGGAGAAATATAAGGCACTCGTTTGCGCAATCCCCTGTTTGCAAGGGCAAACGCCAAAATCGTTTGCTCTCTAACACAATTTTTGAAAATGATATCATGTAAGTATTGGCTACGACTATGTCTGAGGTGGTCCATTCGGAAGGTCCAATTTTGGGCGACTCGTTCGAGCATACCGACTGGTATCTCGCGAATAACACAAGTAATGTTGGCTTCCAAAGCGTCAATCGTAGCTGGATTATTTCTGAAGACCTGAGACTTTACATATCCCCAGAGAAAATAGTCCAAAGATGTAATATCGCACGATCTAGGCGGCTAATTTACCGTAGCAAAACGTGAAATTAAGTGCTTACCAATATGATTTCTCAACAAGTCCATTGTTTCACGCGCTGTATTGCTCGTAGCGCCGTTTGTTGAAACCAGAGCTCACCGGGACCATGTGCTTGAATTTCAAGAAGCACATAGTCCGTTAAAGTGGCGCGATAACGGTTACCATTGACGATAACAATGATTCCACCAGCCCATAAACCACACCATATCTTTGTTTTTAATAGATGTAATGGTAACTTTTGGTACTTTTCGGGTTGCTCATCAGCCAAATACGGCAATTTTGTTTATTAACGTATCCATTGAGCCAGAAATGGGCTTCATAACTGAACAAAATTTCCAGAGCTCATTCACTGAAAATATGACTCAAATTCAATTCGCCTGCCTTCAATTCGTGCACAAGTTGAATTTTGTACGCTTTTAGGCTGAGATCCTCACGTAAAATACGCCAAGCTAAGCTGCTGAGAACGACGAAGAATCCATTCGTCACGGTCTTCGCGTACACTCTCAGCTACAGCTGCTTTAGTCTCTTCACTACGTGGTGGAGTGAACCGGTCGAGTATCATCCAGTAATGTAAACTGGGACTCAAATTTGCGAATGGTATTGGCAATAGTGGTTTCAGTAGGTCGATTATGCGCACCGTAAATTCCTCGAATCGTACGAAAAACATTTCTCAGAGAACGCTGATTTTCGAAATACAGCTGAATAATTTGGAGACGATGTTGTGGTGTGAGTCTTTCCATGATGACTTGCCAAACGATACTGAACAAAAATGACAAAGCAGTTTGATAGGAATCATGCGTGATATTTCAAAAAAAGCCTATTGAAAATCAAACCTCACGATGAATCATCCCTTACAAACCAACTAGAAATGAGAACCCTGTTTTTCTCAAGTGTGGCCAGAGTTATCGTGGAATTAAGCCGCTAAATTTCGGCGAAGCAACTGCTCTCAAAACTTAAAATCTGGAGAACGGCAAATAGGAAAATGCCAAATAACCTTGAAACAGCCAATAACTTTGGTTCTTTTGAAGGCTATGTGGCCGCATGTTCTCTGTACATTTACAGTTCACCAAACAAAAATTGAACAACAAAAACAAGAATATTAAGTTTTCGGTATCGAGCCAACATAGGCAATAGTATAAACCTTAACACTAGCTCATACGACCAAAACGTTGGCATAAGAACTTGTGTTGTCCTGAAATTTCCTCCTCTACCAGAAGTTAAAATTCTGAACTTCGGAATTGAAGAGTTCTTCAAATTGTAAACGTCGATTGTTGTCAAAACATACAATATGTATGTAAGAATGTGGAAGTTATTTTGCAAGGATTTAGAGAGTAAGCCAGTAAGAAATGGTTTCCTAGCATCTCCTCTAAACCCAATTAGAGTCCTCAATTCAACTGTTTTCCTATTTCTACCCGCCAACGCCTTGATGTCACCAAGGTGTTCACATAACTGGCATCATTCGTTGCTAATGCCTCCTAGCTACTGAAATAATAAATTGCCTGCACGTAGCCAAACATATCCGATGCGTTGGTGTCATTAAGAATATTTTCTAGCAAATGAAACACTTCGTCACTTAATTGCACGTCATCGCACAGTTAGGAGGCATTAATTAATTCTTCCATTTGAGTGGTCCACGTAGAACCACACAAACACATACACACTTCAAGTCACTTCATTTCTCTAATTGCTGGAAAGGAAAAGAAGGATCCCACCGAAGCCGGAGTCGCGTTTGAGACATTATAATCAAAATACACACACCCATCAGGCGACAAAGAACGCACAATCTTTCGAGAAGGAAAACTTCAGAGAGAAAAAAATATAAAATATATGTATCTCCCAACCCGACAAACAATCGGAATCCTTTAAGTCCTCTTCAATGGCAAGAGTAGATTCAATGCCTCACAGTGTTGCTTCACATCGTCGCCGCAAGGAGCGAAACATTCACAGTGTGCTACTAATCCCTATTGGGGGTGGTTACAACCTGTTTGAACGTCGCAATTAAGATTCGGAAACGTCATACTGTGCGTGTTCCTCCAATAGGATAACGTAGTGTCTTAATATACAATAATTCGGGGAATTATTGTCCTGATGAAGCATATTGAGGAAACATCAACATCAGCTTCAGTATCTGTGAGGTGTATCGAACTTCTCTCTTCTCAAGTAGACTTTATCCTGTAACAAACGATGACGACATTCAAGTTACAAGTACAAGTAATGCTGGAGTGGAGGCGGAAGGACTTTTACTCCAACTCTGTCTCTTACACACTTGTACTTGTATTTCGTTTTCGGTTTGAGAGATAAGAAGGATTTCGATGTTGTAGAGTGGATGGATCTGGGTGTTGCTATGGAAACTTTTTATGTGAACTTCGTAAGGTGCTCCAGGTACACAAAATGCTTGTCACTCGCGAAAGGAAGTACGGTACGGATAGGAGGAAATCGGCTCAAAGCGAAGTGTGTTTTCCATTTTTATTAACCGCACATGTCTGACATTTCCAAGATGAATTGCCGTGCCTCGTACTCTCACTGCAGGATGTTATCATATGATTGCTCCCTTTTTGCGGTACTGGCACATAGTTATTTGCTTTTGAGTCGGATGTTTGTGTATCTGATGGTTGAAAGATAAATAAGGATGTGCGGAAATAATTTTTTTATTTTAAACACAATTAAACGACACACTGTATCCTGAGTAACTTATCATATTTGGATTGCGAGAAAGGAAGACAGACGACCCATTCTCCGGGCTTTCGTGGGAACACATGCTTGGAATTTGTCAAATTTATAAATAGGATTACTGATTTGATTTGATTTGATTCGCGCCCTTGGGGTAGGTTATAGGCGCACGTCTACTGCTGGTGAGGTGTTATCGATAAACGAAATGGGATCTCCGAAATTAGCCTTTTGGATCTGAAAATGTTGCAAGCTTGAATCGAGGGTGGTTCTTGTGGATAAATTCGGTTTTTGTTCCGGTATAGACATTTGCTTTGCCAAACGATGCTTTACAATTTATATTGTCCGGAATACATAATTGGTAACCAAGTTCACAAATTTGTTGGTCAGAGTTCCACAGAAAAGCCAAAAATCACGGGCTTCCAACGCTTCGTCAAAGTAACAAAATTCTAATTGCGTCTTTATCCTAAAACAGTTTAATGCTAATGCTGCGCAGATTAGTGAAAGCAACTAGTCTACAGCCAGGGTAGCTGCGTTGCGATTAATCGGGAAACTGATCCTATAACTTGGATTGGGCCAGCAGCGCAAAAATCAAGTTCTTAGCAAACTGCTTGCCTTACCTCCCAGTGGTGGTCCCCTGCGACAGCATGAGTAAGCCCTTACTCCTGCAGGCTAAAATGGTAAGGGCCCAGTAGTATTATACAGGCCAACGCCATCATAGAGCTCACAACCCAATACGGAAGAAGGACTCACACTTCCGGGCAGCGAATATTGACTCGGATCACCACCTTATTGTAGCCAAGGTGCTAATAAGGATTTCGCAAGCGCCACAGTAAGTAAAACAGCCAGAATTGCGTATACCGAAATCTCTCAGCAAGTTATATTTCGCCAGCATCAAGTACCGAAGACCAGTGGCAACGTTGCCAACATGCCATCAGAGACGCCGCAACTGATGTACTGGGATGAAGAATACCGGCCAATACTGTAACTAAATTAAAGAAGCATACAAAGCGACGGTGGAACGAAGGACAAGGCCTGATCGTGAGCTCTATGAACAGAAAAAACAGGAAGAACATCGACCTCTTCAAAACATGGAAGAGCATGAAAAGCGCGCGATCTAAGACATTGAGAGGTTGTACAACAGGACAACCTACGGACGTTTTACCAACAGGTAAAAAGAACATGCCAAAGCAAGAAGATCCGTACAGACATCTGTAGAGAAGAAGAAGGAAACCTTGTAGTAGAGTCACAGTCAGAGCTAAGAATATGGAAAAACGAACGTCAGGCAGAATAGACCATTCTGACCCGGATGACCTGACGGCTTACCCGCCAAAGTATTCGAAGCTGTTGTAAATGACTTTGTGGATAGCGTGCACTAAGCAACTTATTCCTCAGGTCTGGTCATAAGAGTGTGTGACTCATGAATGGCATCTTAGCACCGTGTGCCGATCCACAAAAAAGAAGAACCTCTCAACTGCGCCAATATTGTGTGAACATCTAAAACCCTTCGCCAACAATCTGACTGATCTCTATCAGTGCGGTTTTAGACCAGGTCTGGACCAAGTCTTTACACTCCGGCAGATCCTAGAAAAAACTCAAGAGCTCCAACTCGATACCCACCATCTTTTCATCGATTTTAAGGCCGCATATGACAGTATTTGTAAAGCCAAGATGCATAGAGTCGTTTCTAGTTTTGTCATACCTACCAGAAGGTAGGTCTGTACAGAATAACGATTGAGAACGCTCGCTGCTCTGTTGAAGTTGGTTATGACTGAACCGAGACCTTTAATGTCAAAAAAGGTTTTTAGGTAAGGTTATGCGCCGTCATATGACAGAATACTGGAGGCACAATCTTTCAAAAGTTTGTGCAACTGCTATCATCGATATAATTCGGGGAATTCGGCTGGCTGTCACCGGTGCGTTCGCTAGTATTGGAAGAAAAGTTGTCACAATAGGTTTAACGGTAAATGAGGGCAACACCAAGTATATACTGTCAAGAAGAAGTGGCACACAACATCAACGAATTATCGAGAAAACGTCCCTACCAATAACTATCATTTCGAGGTAGTAAGGGACTTTGTCTACTTTGGCTCTCCTATAAACAGGCCAACAGCACCTCAGCAGAAATGAATAGCTGTTTCCTTGGGCTAAGAAGGCAGTTGTGTTCAAAAAGGTTTTTGCTGCGTTGATACACGTGTCTCGAATACATGTTCACAGTTTCAAGTATATAGCATACTTAGTTTGTTTTTGACAGATTGTTTTTGGCGATTTTCAAATAAAAAAAATGGAGCAAAGAATTTGCATCAAATTTTGTGTAAAAAGTGGAATCAAGTGCTCTAAGAAACTTGAAATGTTGAATAGTAATCGGTGAGACTGTTCTAAGTAAAAAATAAAAAAAAAAATTATATGTGGTACGAGCTCCAAGATGGCCGAGAAGATGCCAATGATGAACCTCATTCTGGATGCCCCAGCACATCAACAAAAGATGATAACGTCGAAGGTGTGAAGAAAATTGTTTTGGAAAATTGTCGAATTATCATAAGAGAAGTTGCTGACGATGTTGATATACTCGTGTCATGCAATTTTTTGGCATGTTTTGGGCATGAGACGTGTGTCAGCAAAGTTTGTTCCGAAACTTATTTTTTTAGTCAGAAAAGAAGAGAGATTTTTCGGCAAAAAAAAAAAAAAAAATAACGGATTTGGCTCCATGCGACTTTTTCCTATGAAAAGACGGAGATTGAGGGGATAAAAACGGCATCGCTAGAAGAACTCAAGGCTGTACCAAAAAGTGCCTATGGAAAGTGATTCAAGGGGGATTACTTTGAAGGGGATAACACTAAAATTGATGAATAAATATTTTTTTTATAAAAACATAAAGTCAATTTACTTATTGTATACACCTCATATATAAGACCTTAAAAGTCCCAGTCCTAATTTATGACGCAGAAGCATACGCCTTACTGAACGCACTTCGAAAAATATTGGGTCTCGGAGGAGAACGACAAACTATAAGAGCTGTACAACAACATCGACATAGTCAGAAAACTGCGCATCTGTTGCCTGAGATGGCTACGACATGTAGAGCAAATGGACATCAATGCCATGGATAATTTATAAGAATACGTTTTCCATTTACACTCATTTGGAACAGAAGCCCTGCCTGTACCCACAATCACTAAAAAGCCTTGTAAGAACAGATTTTAAATTTTTTAGTGTCGATCCCAGGGTTCTAAGCTTGGAGTCGTATCAGAACATGCTCCGCTTTTCTGGCTTTCTTCAGGATCGAGCAAACAGCACGCGCCAGTGATCTGAAAATCTTCACAGAGGCGACATTCTCACCATAGAATTATTTAGCCACTCCAAGGTTTGCGGCGTAGAGCACCCTGAGAGTACCTTCGAAATAGCGGAAATTTTACAGTGTCCATGAAAATAGGTTCTTCCACGACATTATCTTCGTCCACATGAACTGAAGTCTTTGCACAAGGTCTGCGTTTTTTATCAGAGTAGATTTGACCCAACCAACCAAATATGATACTACGATCTTTGCTGGTTTCAACTCATGATTCATACGGCCATCGTATCCGATTAAAACCGCAACTATTTTCATGTTTTCCACTGCTTCTACCTATCTCCGTATTCTCGTAATGGTACTGCAGCCTTTGCTACATGATGGATATTTCAACGAGAGGTGTGGGATTTGAAAGGCTTATTACTTTTTAACTAATGCACGCAGCTTTGGCATATGGTGACAGATGTCATCACGTCAGAAAATTCACGTTGAACGAAATTCATGGCAACGATGTGAAAAAGTCGTCCCAATTTTGCACGTAGTCATGTGCCTTCCGAGATGTGTGTGTGCTGTATAATCAAGAATTTCCCAGCGACGGATTCAGTACAAGATATAAAGATGCCTAAACGTGTTCGCCTCGAATGTCGTCGCAATAAAGAAGTGTGCAGCTTGACATCTGCACAGCCAAACTGCACTGAAATTTAAGGAAGATTTGGCCCTCCATGCATATAAAGTCCAATTTACCACATTTGGCAAAGAAAAAAGTACTCTTCCACCACGGTAACGCACCGGCTCATAACTCCGCATTTTACACAGCCAAATTGGTCGAATCGCACTACGAATTCCTCCCTGATCCTCCTTATTCGGATTTGGCTCCCTGCGTTTTTTTTTTTTTTTCTGTTTTTGTTTGTTCCCAAACCTTAAAAGATTGCTCGCCGGAAAGGGGTACGACCGTCCGCCGTCGCGGGGGAGTATTTTGCAGGCCGACCAAAGTCGTAAAAAAAATCGTACTATACGGAGGGGCTAAAGAAGTTGCAGCACCGCTGGTGTAGATTATATTGAAAAATAAATTGTTAAAACCTAAAAAGTTGCGTTCAAACAACGCTCGTACATGCTTACATTGATTTTTGCAAGATAATTTTTCGGATGAGGCCCATTTTCACATTGGTGGCTATGTTACAGGGCACCAAAAATCCGCGAGTGATCCAAGAGATACTAATTCACCCAGAACGAATAACTATTTGGTGCGCTTTATAGGGCCGTAAGATATTACGGTTAATGGGGCGCACTACCGAGACCTGATAAATAATTTTTTGTGACCGGAGCTCAAGGATATGGATACGGACGACTTCTATATTAACAGGATGGTGATACATGATATAGAAGTCGCAAGACTATCAAATCATTGCGCATGAAATTTCCTGACACCCGTTGGCCCCTAACAGAGTGTGCGACTAGACTTCCTTCTTTGGGGCTATGTTAAAAGTTAGGTCTACGCCAACCATTCACAAACAATTCCAACTCTGAAAGCGAACATTGAAGCCGCCATCGTTGATATATGGTCCCAATTACTATGTGTGAAAGAGTGATTGAAAATTTCGAGAAAATGATGAGGGTCTACAAGCAAAGTCGAAGCGGTCATTTCAAAAACAAATTCTACACTTCGTGTGTAGTAACAGCAGCGATTTCATTCGAGTACTATTGGAGGGAAAAGCCATTAACATTTATCTTCTGCCCAATGAGTTGATCGGTTTTAGATGGTGTCATCTCTAAGTTTTAACTGCCTCTTATAAGATTGCCTTTTCAGGACCTTTTTAGTTCTAAGTCAATCAGCACTACGATGAAGTATAACCATAACAATCTACTAAATGTGATGTAGAAAAGCCGCCTCTATACGCTTTTTTTTTTTTTTATCTGAACTGTATGAGTGATATAACACATTAGACCACCGAAAGTCCACAAATTTTAACACAGAATTGTAAATAAAATTAAAATCGCGTCACAAACTTACAGACAATATGAAAACCTCACTATCGCCACCTGTAATCCAGTAGCATTAGCTACAGCGACTGATCATATGAAGGTGTGTATCCCAGCTAATGGTACATGCCTTCGATCAATAAATTCACTTCATACATGGTATTCGCTAGAATTTAGATATACTTGCGAGCTTTTTAAGTGCTTCTTCTCATTTGAAACATCTCCGCCTTCTCACTTTTTAAGCACCGGTAATACCAATTTAAATTTTGTTTTTTTCTTTCACAATTAAGCAAACAAATTTCGACTCTTTTTCCAAAATAAAATTACTCGTAACACCGTTCAAATTCGCCTTTTAAACAATACTCGTATCCGACACCAAACAACTGATCTTCGAATCTTTTTCACTTGCAAACGACGCGCGCCATCGGATGCACTAGCAGATCACTTAAATCCTGTGATCGATGATCGTATACACAGTTGTAAACATCGAAATCGCCACCAAAACAATTACGCGGTTACTTAGTGAAAGAAATTAACATGAAATTATTGGAAAAAAGGAAAATAAATGAAATAAATCAGCAGCAGTAATCGGAAATATTCACAACACAGAGAGAGGTAGAGGTTGGAGGCCGCTGCTAATAAAGAAGCAAGCCACGCTACGAGTATAGCATAGCGCACACAAATCGCATATAATTAAAAATAAACGTTCTACGAGTATAAAAATAAGAATACGTGTACTAAAACTGTTTGTTGTTGTTGTTGTTGTTGGCAGTTGTGGCAATCTAGTAAGTTGTTGTTGGATGGTGCTAGTGCTACTCATAGTTCTAGTATGGGATTTCCTTTAGCTAAAGCCGTTTTAAATTTAGAGGCGATAGGGTATTGGTAGATCAGAGATCCCACACCTCGGAGCCGTCTTTTTCCGATCGCAAAAGGAAGAAACAAGCTTTCAATGGATGTGGCATGTGATCTGGTTGAGGTTGCGTTCTTTTCTCTTAGCCACAATCGAAAATTATTTTCCAATATCTGAAATAACCAATGATGAGGAATGAAATGATGATGATCATGATGATGTGATCGTTGGTCAGAGATTAGAGATTTATTTTCAAAAAAAATTAAAAAGAACCGAAAATGGGGGACTGATAGGTTAGAGACTCTCAGGGTAGAGTGTACTCGTATTTGTTTACTTGCGAACAAGTGAGTGCGGAGTGCTCCAAAATTAGAGGAGGTTTTGGAAAATTTTTAAAACAAATCGTCATGATGTTGAAACAAGGAGGTCAGCAGCAGTATTTTTTTGGATAACGTTTGAAAAGATCACTCGAGCAAGTGATCTCACCGAAATAAATAAGTTCATCTCCTAAGCTGGATATCCATTGAAAAATTAACAAATTAATTAATCTCCAAGGTGAATAGAAGAAGTGATCTACACATAGGTTTACTCCTCCTTTAACTTTTACTTATGGTCATAAGTAGGTACCAATAAAATGACATCATATAATATCGTGTAGATCCTAGTAGTGTTAGATCCCTGTAGAACCCTGTAGTAGAAAAAAAAAAGAAATGATCAGCAGATTTGAAAGGACAACTATGCGTTGCATCGAATAGCTTTAAGCTGAAAATATGACGTGAGCTGTGTGGCATCTCGGCTAAAATAGCGTAACTTATTCTCATTTCTAAATTAAGTGATCTACACATATTTTCCAGCACCTGGAAAGCGATTCATTATGTCCAGGCTTCAGAACAAATCATATTCAGATAAGCATATGTGTGAAGATCATGTCTCGCCTACCAGAACTAACACAGTGAGTGCAGTTGCATTCATGGCTGTTTTCCACGAATCGTGTCCTATCAATCCAATCTTCGGCTGCTGTTTAAAGAATTTGGGTCTCTATCTCACCAAAAATGCCCTGAATATTGGCTTCCAAGGTATGAAAAGTTTGTGATATATCAGCATACATCAAAAACTTGACATAGGCTGACAAGAATTTTCATACAATATTGCCGTAAAATCAAGTTATTAATAATTCAATGTGTAGTATGGTATGTATGGTATGCCGTTCATATTGTATCAGAAAAAATCACTAAACTAAAAACTAACTAAAACTTTTTGAAAAAATAAAGACCGATGCTAATGTGAAAACCACACCAAACAGTATAATTCTGTTGTTGGAACTGAACCTCTTGAGCTTCTTTTGGATTTTCCTCACTTAAAATTTTGTTTGTTCAGAAACGAATTTCAGCTAAATTTAGCCTTGTCAATCAACACTGCTGCTTAAGAATCCAATACGAGAACTCCCGTCATGATATAGTTTTTTTTTTTTTTCCTGGCTTTTCTGCAGCGGTTAGATCTTAGAGGAGTATACGAGTAAGCTGAAATATTTTCGCAGAAATTTTAACATAGTGGACGTACAAAGGCCAAACTGTTGCGATCTACGTCGTTGCGATAATTCCGGATCTTTCGCCACATTTTAATTCATGGTTGCACCATTTAGAGTACATGTGAAACGAAATTTGTCCATAACCTGACAAATAGCAAGTTCAGTTAGTTGATAACGAGGACAGCACGGTACGAAATGTATCCATATTTCAAGCTCAGAATGCGTCCGGATGAATTCTAAGCAAAATTTACGTCAAAACCATTTACTTTTTGCAGAAGTGATCATATCATCATATCATATCTGATGAACTACCCACATAACATGTAAAAGGGTGCCTGAACAACTTTATATTCGACAGTCATTGATCCGTATCAATGATAAGATAAAATCAACAATTCCCAAGGTAAGGTCGGCCTTCAAAACACTCAATCTAGACAGCCCAGACAACGATCTTCTGTAATAAGGAAAGCGATCACATTTCTATTTGCATGAGTTGCTCATTCCGAAAACTAAGAGCTCGACAATTTGCTATGTATAACACAAGGAAGGGGTCGCCACAAGATCTACTATATTGACTTCGAAGTTGAAGGTAGAACGGTTGCCGAGTTGATATTATCATGCCAAGGCGTGACTACTTAAGCAGGCCTATCAAAATGTTGAGTAGAAGAAGAAGTTTTAAAGACAAAACAATGCTACCGACTCATTTCACATAATTTTTTGAAGTCAATTTTACCTGAGGTCTTGAAAACCCTGGTATTACACGAAACATTTTAAGACATTCTAACCACTACATTTAAAGTCTACGTTACATAAGCAACTCAACTCAACAACAAAAACAGATTTTCCGCGCTACCAAAACAGCATTCACTTTGCATGAAGAGACACATTTTTGAATTCAAATTCAAATTTTTAACGGTCGTTTACCATAACAAATCCGAGTGACAAATGTGACATGATCACTACATCACGACACACGATCTACGCCCGAATTGAATACCTAAATCGTTTCAGAGCACTACCACTCGTACATACTACAACGTACCGATTTCAGATGACATTTCGAAAACAAACCGGATCGCTGGTGATTTTGAAGTAAATTGATTATCGAAACGATCACAACCGATCGCGCACCATTTCAAACTCTGACACATTGCAACTTATGCCGAAGTGCGAGTACGAGTACATCCGAAGTTTTAACTACTCAAAGCTATAAAGACCAAAAGAATCCGTCGTCTTTATGGCACGACGAAGTAGCACCAATAGCACCAATAGCACCACCACCGCCAGTGCTAACCGAAAACCGAAAAAAATCATCCAAACAGCAGATCTCGCAGGCATTTTCTTTTCGGTTCGGTACAGGAATAACAACTCGTTCATGATCTCAAAATAAGACTTTTATTTTCAGAATTCTAAGTTAAGAATCATTTTTCGTATTCATTTCGATTATATTTGTGGCACTCGATAGTTCGAGAGCGGCGCGCGATATACTCGTAAGCAACACATGCCATAACAGCAGATATCTGTAGCACTGGCGAATGTGAAAAACGCTCGCTGCAAATGTGTTTTCCTCAGAAGCTAACGTGGCGGTAAATTCAATAACTCCAACTCCAACTCCAATCATATCCTACCCGTTTCCATCTTATCCTATGCGAGCACCTTCAATCCGACCTCCGACCGACGGATGAAGCGATACCTAACAGGATGTTATTTTCGGATACACTACATGTATATGTATGCAAATTTGAAAGACATTTCTTTGTTTCGAAAACGCATGCTCCTACGTTGTAAACGGCAAATTCGAGTCCTTTTCCGATATCACGAAATGATGCTATTTTCGAATCGCGGTTGGTAGTTTGCATTTGTTTCTGGAATCTGTGCAGTTTCACATGAATCATCACAAGTAGAGGGGGGTGGTTTCTACTCCCACTGATTCGCCTAAGGAAGCTCTGTATATTTCAAGATGCAGCCATCCTCCACCTCATAAAAAAAAAATTCATGAAACCAACTCCCAATGCCCAATGACTCCCTCTCAAGAATCAGCAACAATCGCTTCAGGGTGTACCGATATTTACTGGCATCCTCCGCGACGGGACTTTTATTTATAGGAGATCTAAATTTAGTGTAAATTTCTAAGTGAATTTTAATTTTTACACAAAATTCCGTGCTGCCGCTGCTGCGTTTTTTTTTTTTTTAATCTACGCGAATGGTTCGAGGTAAATTCGGTTTTTTCTTCGATTTTGCGGTGCTGTTGTACGCTACGAACGCATTCCGAATTGGCTTACTATTTTTTTTTTTTCTTTTTTGAAATGCTGAGTACTTGTATAAACAGATTTTAAAAAGATACATTCGAGTTGTTTTTTTTTTTTTTTTTTTTACAAAATACAAGAATTTATGGGGTTGAGCATGGCAAATGGCATGATGTCAGAATGGAAGGCAAACGAGGAAAAAAAAAAATAATAAAATGGACATGTCTTCTGTTTATTGTCAATGTCCTGTTTGGATTAGTATATTCCGATCCACAAGTTTATCGAGCTGGCAAATATGTGCGACTGAAATGAGCTTTTTGTTGTTTTATTCATCCATTTTCACTCAATAAAAGTCTGGCGAACACTAGCTGGACGATTCCTTTCATAAGTTTGATAGAACCTTGGTTAATACACGACTTTACTAAGAACCTACATCATTGATACTACCGATCTAAGACTTTTTGCTTTAGTCACTTGTTCTGGCTTGTTTTAAAGTGCTAAGAAGAAGCGGCTGAGGCCTCTGCCTCCGCCTCTTCTTCAACTCAATACCCTCGAAATTTACCAGCAAACCGGGAGCCCTTTTAGCTGCGGACCAAGTCGAAACCCGAAGCAGTCCTTGTTCTACCAGCTCAGAGAAAATAATATTGGGAGGTACTGGGACTTATTAAGGTCAGCCGTAGCGAGTCTCTGCGCCCACGATCAAGGCGGTATGACGAGGACTAGTGGAGTTTTAGTGGAACTTCATCCGATTCATCCGTCAGTGAAGCAGTGCTGGGCATGAGTGCAGTTAGCACATTGAACTCATGCCTTACCAGAGAGATCTGAAACGTCGACACCACGGTGACAAAGGAAGAGGTGGAAACAGCAGTAAAGGATTGCTTTGAAAAAGAACCCTCCCCTGAAGTGGGGGAACCTAGTCGCTTGGGTGGATGCTCTGGCGTCCACCGCGGAGATTCTTGATAAGAGGGACGACCTCAGAATAGGCAGGGTAAATTGTTGGATTCAATGCAGAGCAAGAGCGGAGCCCTGCTATAGGTGCCGGGGGTTCGCCTATCTTGCAAGTCACTGCAAGGTGCACGACAAGTCCAAAGCATGCTGTAGTTGTGCAGAGAGTGTGAGAATATGTTAAGTAGCAGTTCCAAAATGCATGTAAGCTGCTACCTCTGGAAAGACACTGACACCGTAGCAAGCGTCCGACTTGTTGTGGTATCATCCACAATCCACATCATCCCGCCGAAAAAGGGATTGCTGAACTAACAGGGAAATCTTAAGAGCTCCAGGCTTGCGCAGGACTTGCTGGATAAGTTTTCCCGAAACCGAGGAGTGGACCTTCTCATATTAAGGGAGCAGTACCGTACATTATTGGGACAGGGATGGTAGATAGTAGATAGATAGAACGGGCATGGCAGCTGTTGTGCTCTGCAATACCAGAAAACTCTTGATTTCTAACATTAGAGCTGGGTGAAACAAAGTGGCAAACATAAGGTTGCTACTATGCTGGTCGCCTTCTGTGTCCGCCTTGACTGTATCGAAGACGCAGTTAGTGAACTTGTTGAGAGAGATGGCGTCGTCTTCGCAGGTGATCTTAACTCCACGACCACCGCGTGAAGGGAAACTAGAACTAATCCTAAAGGATGGGCAGTGGTAGAGATTATCGCAAGGCTTGATCTCACGATGTTGAATGCTGCTAATAAGGCGATGTTCAGATAGATCGGCACCAGAGGCTCGGTGATCGACGTGACGATCGCAACGTCACGCTCGTGTAAGACGTGCTCCTATGCCTAACAATTTGTCCGGCCTCCAGGCTGACCGTCTTTGCGGATGATTTCGCTTTGCTCGTGACGACCACCGAATACGGTCGGCGGGCGGTACTTATTGGTGGTGGACGAGCAACAGGGTGACGACTCTGAGCTGGCGGCCAAAAAAACCAATAGGTTGTGCTCACCTCAATTATACTTCGCTATCTCGAAATGTGGGTCGGCTCACGACTTTTTATTGGGGCCACATAGGGAGAGCGGCTGATGAAAGATGATACCCAATTTCAGCGGCCCGAGAGAGGCCAAAAGAAGGATACTAGCGTCGGTTACCAATTCTATCATATATTGCTATACGGAGCCGAGTTGTGGGCCTTATCCTGATTTCCTCTAATACCACCTTGATCAAAAATAAAAAATAAAAAAATAACCACCGTATGGCGCTCCCATTGTGCCCATTATTCTGTTTTCTTTTTTGTTAAGTTGGTACATCTGTTGTCGACATTCCCTCTAAATCTAAGCGTCATAGCTTGACATTTGCAAAAGTTACGTAGCCAAGAGTACATCTATCTTTGTGTGTGTTGGCGATTTCAATTTTAGAAATGGATTTAAATTTTCAACAACGAACTTATATTAAATTTTACGTAAAAAACGGATTTAATGGTACGCGAACGTTTGAAATGTTGGAAAAATGTTTTGGCAACGATTCTCTAAAGAAAACAATCGTTAACTAGTGGCACGAGCGGTTCAAAAGTGGTCGTGAGTCAATCGAAGATGATGAACGCAGTGGCAGACCATCGACATCGAAAACCGACGAAAACATTGAGGAAGTAAAAGAAATGTTGGTCAATAACCGCAAATTAACTATCAGAGAAATCCGTCCAAGACATTTTGGTTAATGATCTCAATTTCATGCAAAAAAAAGACCGTGTTGACGTCGCAAAAGAGATTATTTGCGAGGCTGAATCCGATCCCACATTCATCAAAAGGTTCATTACTGGAGACGAGACGTGGGTTTATGAGTACGACACGCAATCAAGACATCAGGCAAGTGAATGGCGTTCCCCAAATGAGCCGAGACCAAAAAAAACCACGTCGTTTTCTGTCAAAAAAGAAGGCAATGCTCACAGTTTTCATGGATTACAACGGTGTAGTGCATCATGAATTTTTGCTAGAAGGCCAGACAGCCAACATAGAGTATTATTTGGGCGGTATGAGACGTTTGCGTGAAGCAATTAGCCGAAAGAGACCAGAATTGCGGGCAGGAAACTCGTGGATTTTGCACCATGATAACGCACCGTCGCACAGTGCCATCATTATTCGTAATTTTTTGACGAAATATACAGCAAATACTATCCAACAGCCACAGAATTCACCTAATTTGGCTCCCTATGACTTCTTTCTGTTCAATTGAGTTAAAAAACCACTACGGGGAACGCGTTTCAGCAGCCGAAAGGAAGTAATGGAAAAATCGCAGGAAGCACTGATGGACTTAACGAAAACCGAATATAAAAAATGTTTCAAGGATTAGATCAAGAGGACAATATAAATTTAGATAAATGAACTTGTATTTTGAATTTTCTGAATAAATTCCGTTATGATCAAGGTGGTATGTTGACCATTTCTGTGGAACAACTAAGCTTTAAAACCAGATTGCTGATCACTCAACAATTCATTGGAAGTGAAATGCTCACTGATTCGTTTTGCTATTATTTTCTCCAAGGACATTTGATGAGCAAGGTAGAACGATAATCAGTCTGAAGATCTACTAGAGCATAACCGTCACTGCTCCTAAGGTGCTATACAAGTTGCAATTTGGAGTGCATTTAGGTCTATTGAAACTTTCATATGAAAATGTATCATCAAAAACAGTTTTGAACAAGTTTACATCATAGGTACTGAATATTAGGTCATGGTCAGAAATATCAATCCAAAGTTGATCGAATAACAGAGAGAGAAGGATAAGAAACAGCCATTGGATCCGAGGAGCTAGATAAACGATGTTCTGTAAACCGGGTAGGAAAAATCACATTTATTATATCTATTGCTACAGAGGAATCTAAATCCTTCATTTGGAATGGCAGGCTATCATGTCTTAGTAAATCAATGTTAAAATCATCACAAATAACTAAGTTTTAAGAGAGTGCACAGTAGTAAGAGATTTCAACAAAGGAAGGAACGGAAGAGTAGCTTCTATTTTTACTGTAAGCACAGTCAACCATGCATTTGGTATTACAGTCACATAACAATAAACCATGAAAACTTGCAAGTTCAAGAGAGTATTTACGTCGAAGAAGCTAGCAAGAAAGAGATATTTAAAATTCTGAGCAAAATAAAGACCAATAAAGGACCTGGAGCAGATAATATTGTATTCGACCAGTTGATCACAAAATGAACGCCGAAATTCTTACACCTGTTGTACAAATCATAATTAATCGTAGCGTCATATAAGGTTGTGTGCTCATGAAAACACATATTATTCGTCCTATTTATAAAGGTAGCATTAAAAGCAAAGCCGGAAAAAATAGACCACTGGAAG
The DNA here is from genome assembly GCA_907269105.1 of Volucella inanis. Taxonomy (NCBI): domain Eukaryota; kingdom Metazoa; phylum Arthropoda; class Insecta; order Diptera; family Syrphidae; genus Volucella; species Volucella inanis. The sequence continues at coordinate 155,437,890 of OU026155.1, forward strand.
TCATGTCAGTCGTAGAAAACATCATGTTTAACACCCAAATACAGAAAAACTTCTGGGAGAATTCACAAATACAGTTAATGCAGGCCTTAATCCAAACCATCACGTCCTTGTGCTATTCATGGACTTCTTCTAGAAACCTTAATAAGAATTGGTTTAAGGGGATTCTTGTCAAATTGACTAAAAAAAACCTAGTGCATATGGTGTTCCACAAGGTTCCAAACTGGGCTCAAGTTTGCTCATTCTATATATTAATAAACTTTTGACGATATCATAGGAAAACACAAACAACTTAATTCAGCAATAGAAATAAAGGGTGAGCCAACAGCTAGTGTGGAAGTTTTCATTAAATTAAACACACAATTATTGTGAAATCAATGTAGAGTTTCATTTCACTACGGGTTCTATTGCAAGCAAACATCCCGAAGTCAGAATTGTCGATGACTTTTTAAAGAATAATTTCAGTTTGGATGTTTTGTTTGAGATCCTGAATTGTTGCTGGTTATTGGCATAGACATAACTCTTCAAATAACTTCACAGGAAGAAGTCTGAAGGTGTCAAATCGTATGACCTTGGAGAGAAATCAACTTCTTCTCTAACCGAAATAATGCGATCTTCAAGTTTCGTACGCAATAAATTGGTTGATTGATGGCTTGTGTAGGCGGTAGCACTATCCTGTTGAAACCGGAGATCGTCCATATCTAATTCATTCAATTTTGGGGAATAAAAATAGTCGGCCAACATGCTGCGGTAACATTTACTGTAACTGTCTCTTCAGCCGCATTTTAGAAAAAGTACAAAGTTATAATCCGCCCCATACAGTGACTTTTTTGGGGATGCACTGGATTTTATAGACGTGAGGTAAAGTTTCATGAGTGAGGCCCCCAAAGGTACCCATCTGGATTTGAACACTTTCACTCACAGTGGTGATGTTTTGGCGTGTACTCCGCGTAATCCGATACCGAACAATTTTCTTCAAAACACTTCACCGATGCACATATTTCGGACTCACTGGAGCGATTATGTTAACCGAAAAATTCACGTATTTTACGAAATGTTACTTTTACAAATCGCCCCTTTTCGTAATAAGATTGAATAACAAAAATGCATTTTTTTGTGGTAAACCACTTCATGACTAAAATTGCCAAACATTGTATAACATCTGTCAAAAAAATCAACCACATGGAATTCAGTAAATGATAGTAAATGATAGCCAACATCCATGTCTTCTGTTGGTTCAGCCTTTACTTCAAGAACAATTTGAAGAAAAGTGATGCGTATACGCTACCCATTTTAGTGAGAAGAAATATTCAATATAACGGGTGATCAGATAGCAATGAGAGTTTTTTATATAGTTTTGTTTCAGCAGCTGTTAAATTTACCAATGACGTCCAGCTGTCAAAATTACAAAAATATTCAGTAAGGTATGCCATTTCATCATGCATCGATTTAGGCTTGCCGAACATACGAAAATTATTAAAAAATATCGAAGTTCCGGCTCAGTTATAAATGTGCAACGTGAATTTCGTCGTAAGGTCGTTTGTCATCAGAGTGCTGGGAATTCGTCGCACCGTGGAAAAGTTTGAGCGTGAGTACTCTATTTTGGATCTTGAGTCACCAACCAGATAGAGATTGGTGCGAAATGAAGAAAAAGAAAGATTGACTGTTTGGTGCGGTTTATAGCATGACAACTTCATCGGAGCTTATTTTTTTTTTAAATGAGGAAGGAGACAACGTTACCGACAACAGTCTCAGGTATAGAGCGATCATTTTCATTCTGTGGTCAGAGCTCTACAACATCGATATATCCGAGCAGTGTTTCCAACAAGATGGCGCTACATGCCATACAAACGACGCAACGCCCGAAGCTGTGAAGGAGAAATTTAGCGACTGGGTCACCTCAGTGACCCATTATTCATTAACTGGCCGCCGCGATCTTCACACCACTCGCTAACAAGCCAACTACTTTGGACGAGTTCGACGCCAACATTCGACACGCTATTGCCGGAATAACGCCGCACATATTGGAACTAGTCATCAAAAATTGGACCGAATGCTTGAAGTACTGCTGGCTAAGCAGAGGCAGCTATTTGAATGATGTGCTATTTCACACATAATGATATGAACGTAGCTTCAAAATAAAGCCAGAATCAATTTTATATCTCACAGCGATTTTGTTTTATTTAAATTTTTTCCCTTTCGTTCTTATCTGGTCACCTTTTATGGACATCTTCACCACCAGATTTGCACATGGCAATGCTGGAATTTTCAGGCACAAATCTGCGCATGCCAGGGCGATTCGAATATCATGTTAGAATCCATCTGAATGGAAGTAACAAGACATAAGATAATTCCAATCGCAAAGCATATGTTGAGCCGATTGAACTGATATCCTATCCAATATATATGCGGACTCTTTGTCCCAAAAAATAGAAAACATCCAACTGTCGTTGCTGGATTAGTTGGTATACTGAAAAAAAGATTTCATCTGGTATAGATGATATCACTACAGGTGCAACACTATCTGTGAGTACCCTGTCAAACACCTTCTTTTTTCAAAACGTTAACCCAATTCTGATCTGTTTATGGAGCACAGGCAATGCCCTCAATCATAGACACATAAAGGTCAGATGACATTCACTTTGGCTCCATCACATCTGCTAAGGTTTATTTCAAAGCCGAAGGTCACTAGAATAACCGTAATTTCTTCAAATCGATAAAGAATTAGAATAGGTTTCCGTCAGCAAAAGTTCATCGAACATTTCCACCCTATTGTGAAATTTTATTGAATCTTTTTCCTCGTGCAGAGAATAATACGAATATATACAAGTACTCGTATCTAGGAAACCACAAAGTTCAATTGAAAACCATAAGAAGAACAAAAACAAGGTCACCCCATGTCGCAGCACTGGAGCAGTTGATTGTCCTTTCAACCGTATACCGCAAATGTCCTACATATCGATTCCATTTCAAGTTTTGACGTTCCATATGTCCCACCCATTATTCGATAGCTTCACCTAAATCCTGAATCCAAAGTAAAGATACTGCTCGTGCACATGCAATATGTGTATACTGGTAGACCGATAGCTCGATAGACTGATAGATATACACAGATACGGCTATTAATGCCGGCTTTGCGCGCGCCCTCCCTTTTATGGATCAATTACATCATGTACGATGTATCTGACATGTCCAATGTATCCGATGTATCCGTATCCGTACACATAAAACCCACTGACATACTCTAACGATATGGCAAATGACAATAAGGATACGAGTTCTGTCACTGCCGCATCAAAAGCGCGGCCAAAGGATCTGAATCAACTCTAACCCTAGTCCATAGTTCGTAGTCCGTAGTCTGTAGTCAATTCGTTCTCTATGGTAGATAAGTGTAAGTCAGTGTATGTATCGATTAAATAACTAATCATGGCCTCGATTCTTTGATGAAGTAAGTCCTACCCTGCTTTATGCAGAAAGTAAAGGGACCAGAGGAGCATTCGAGTACCAGAGGACCTCTCTATGGGTCAAGGAGTGGATATACCCAGGCAGTAATCATTTTCTCTGTGTTCATCATCAAATTGATTGAAAGGATATCGCGCTGGAATGAACTGTGTTAATTAGATTACACACATAATGGCTTAGCTTAGTAGCGGTACTATGCCGCAGTAGCATACTTGGTTGCCAGATGCTCCTGCCCATTAGCATTGGTATTGCTATTGATGGTTATGGTGGGTTTTGATGAGTTTAGAGATGGATGCGGATGGTTCGATGGATGGTTCCGTACAAATGGACGAATGACTGAGCAACTGAACACCGGGAAGTATAATAAGGATAATTCTTTAGTTGCTCATTGCGCGCACACAGAAAATTCACTTAACGATCAGAGTAAATGGGAATTGGACGCTGGAATGGGAATTTTGTGTGTTAAATCATACTGTAGGTAGGTGCGTCCCTAGTAGGTTTTGTAAAATTTCTCTACTTAAAGGTTTAATGAGGTGAAAATTGTTTCGCACTACTGAACTGGAATCTTAATACAGCCATAATCACAGCCATACTCGTAGTTATAACCACATCCCTACGTTAAGCCTTAGCTTCGGTCATAGCCATAGTATATCGTATATATATCGCTCGTGACCAACCGGTGAGCGTGGATTGCTTTCCTTTTTGCAACTCGCAATTGAAGGATGATAAGTTGGTGGCTCCTGTAAATTCCCAGAAATCTTGCATATTACGAGTACGAGTACATGTCAACATTTTCGAGGAATTCTCTTAAGAAATCAATTACCGGTTAGTTCCATGACTGCTGCGACGAGGTGCGGCTGCTGGTGTAAACCTCAACCTAGCAACAGCTAATTACCAAACGCAGAGCATGTCAAACACGAAATTAAAATTTTCAAAGTACAAAGCACAAAGTACAAGTACGAGAGTAGAACAAGGCACACGGGAATGTGGTTGCCGGCAAGTGTCCTTGTCAATTGCGCGCTTACACTTTAACGTTGGCGTGGAAATGCGTCGTATCTATTATACACAATGGTACGCGTATACTTAAGAACTCGTGGTAGATGGTAATCTACCTCTTAGGCCAAGAAAATCTCATTAATTTCAAAATAATCATCAGTAACGCGCCTATATTGATGGCAAGTTGAGATGGAAATACCCCAACCACTCTGAGGACATGTTAACAAACTCCACTTGGTAGGATGAGTATGCTTCTTCCTAAGACTGCGGATACTATAGCAACCGGTTGATAAGGAAAAATTGTTACTACATGTTGAAGAATTATTGCAGGTGCACCATTATCAGGAAAATCAGGAAAAATTCTACTCCACTACGAGTACTCTGTTATACGTAAGTAAAAACAGGATATTTATGCTAAGCAGTAAAACTGTCGGCTATAATCCAACACCACGTTGTGTCGTAATCTCTGATGGCACAACAATGAACACTAGGTTTGGACGTGCAACCTCTGACGGGTGGTACATTTCTGGTGCAAAAGCGGCAGACTTTATAAACGTTTAGAGCGGTACCTGGCACGCAATTTTCAAATATGTTCCCGACTCTTTTCATAATAAAATATTTATTTTGTTATCGCTATCGATGACTGCAGGTTCGGAGGTGGCACGTAAATTGGGTTAGATTTACAAACATACCTACCGCAACTATGAGTACATTGGATTCGGAGTGCTTCGGCATAAAATGTGCAGTCTTATCGGGTTGCAGTAACTTTTGCAATAAACTTTGAAACTATTAAGAACCAGGACAAATGCCACCACCATCGTTTGCTGATAAGGCACAGAGGAATATGAATATTCGCATTTGTTGTGAAAGTTATTCTGAAAAGGTCTCAATGGGTAAGTTTGGCAAAGGGAGGGAAGGATATTTTACAATTTGAAGGAAACCGCCTGGAAAGAATGTAGGCACCGAATTTACATAACTCATAGAAGAGAACTATAACTTCCACATTAGGATTTCGAACGACTAGTAATGGGCCTCTTAGAAGCAGTATTCTTTAAAGAATACTAGTCTCCTCCGAAGATGAACACCTACAGAAATACTAGTACGTCCTACTTCAATGCCTTCACGAGGTGCCTCCTGAGAGTTTTTCCGATAGTTGCAAAGTTTTAAGGGGCGAATGGCGCAATTATAAAACAGGAGCCTTCTGAGTCGCACCCATAAAATAATTAATTGCTCCGAAACGGCAATTAGGCTCACAACCCTTTACGGAAGGGATTAAAAAAGTGTGGCGAAGCAACTAATGGCCTCAAATAAAAATGAACTCACTGTTGACGACTTAGCAAATGTTTAAAGGACAATGACCTCTGGAATGTTCGGACTCTTAACAGCCCACTTGCAACTAGCAGAAGAATTAGACACTAAGCGTACATAGTGGCGCTGTAACGACGAGAGCCATTCAAAAATTCTATTCGAAACAGGGTTTCACATCGACTTCTCTAAAAGAAAAAAGAGCACGAGAAGTGCGCTATCGAAGATATTGAGGGTTTGTACCCCAGGAACAACGTACGGAATTTTTACCAACAGGTAAATAGAACGTGTCAAGGTATAAAGACTCGTACAGAAACCTGTAAAGATGAAGAAGGAAACCTTGTAGTATAGTCACAGTCGATGCGGATAATATGGAAAAACCTTTGCTGCAAGCTGTACGATTATAATGGCGACAAAGTCTAACATCGCGCCGTCAGGTAGAATAGACCATCCAACTTAGACGATAATAGCTAGAACGAAGTAAGGGAAGCAATATCTAAGCTGGAACCCAACAAAGCTACTGGAAATATATTTTTGTAGAGCATGCGCCAACTCATCTTAGACCTGGTCAAAATGAATGGAATCTTAGCATCTTTTAACCGATCCACAAAAACGGAGACCCCTGTATATAGAGGTATAAGTCTACTCAACATCGCATACAAGATCTTATTTGCCATATTGTGTGAAAGTCTGAAACCCATTGTAAGCCCCTGATTCGTAAGCCCCTAAGTAAGGTAAGTCCAATCATCTTTTCACCGAATTTAAGGCTACATATGACAGCATTTATATAGACTAGCAACTCGTATATAGAGCCATGTTTATATTTGGCATCCCTGCAAAACTCTTCCATCTGTGCACAATGATGATTGAGAACGTTCGCTTCACCGTCAAGACCAGTAACGACTTAACCGAGACCTTTAATCGTAAAAAAAAGTTTTAGACAAGGTGATACTCTTCCATGTGACTTCTTTAACATTATACTTGAACGAATTGTGCGGGAATCACAAGTAAGCACTGAGGGCAACTTCTTTCAAAAGTCTGTGCAACTGCTAACTTCGACATAATTGAGAGAACTCAGCGGACTGTCACCAGTGCGAATTCACTATTATTGAAAGCTGAAAAAGTGGGTTTAGTTCTAAACGAGGGCAAAACCAATAAGAAGAGACACACAGCATCGACGAATTGGATATAATTTCGAGTTACTAAGGGACTTTGTGTACCCTGGCTCTACTATGAATTTGGCCAACAACACCTTAGCAAAAATGAAACGAAAAACTACTCTTACCAATCGCTGTTTCTTTAGGTTAGAAAGAAAACTAAGAGAAACTAAGAAGGCTATATATAAGACCTTCATCATCCCTGTCCTACTTTGTGTTGCAGAAGCATGGGCCCTACCGAAATCGGATGAAGATATCTTCAGTCATTTCAAGAAAAAATTCCTTTGAAAAATATTCGGTCCCGTTCGCGTTGAAGGTCTTTGGAGCAGAAGATTCAACGATGAACTGTACAAGCTATACAGCGCCATCGACTTAGTCATAAAACTTCGCATCAGTCTCCTAAGATGATTAGGACATGTAGAGCAAATGGACATCAATGCTACGGCTCGCAGAGACTTTGAATCAAACCCGGAGGGACAACGTAATAGAGGAAAACATCACCTTAGGTGGAGCGCACAAGTAGAAGGGGATTTCAACCGACTTGGAGTGCGCAACTGGAGACAGTTAGCTAAGGACCGCGTTAAGTAAGCAAGCACAAGCCTCCTGGTATAATCTACCAATCTAATACAATCTATAGCGAGAGATAGCTTTGTCCTTTTCACGAGATTCAAGGGTAAGAATTGGAAATAGTCATTATCTAGCGCCACGCTTCCTCTAACTAATTAAGCAAATGTATCTAAGGCATCCCCAACATAAGTGTAGCTGACATCTGAAAAGAGAGAGAAACAACCATCTAATTGTAGCTACTACACTTATTTGTACTGCATCTGTTAACAAAGACCGATCCAAATTGCTAAGGATACCCAGGTATAATACCAACAGGCTCCTGTGAGAATTATTGTTGCGTCTGAGGCTAACACTATTGTCGGTAGAAGGAAAAATCCAAAACACGTGTCTGACAACATATACCTGGGACAGACACACCAATGAACATATTGAACTCAAAGCATGCAGTACCGCATGAAGAGGAAATATGTTCAGCGTAGTGCAGGGCAAGTGTGAATATTATATGTCGACCAGTCAGTAGCCACCAAGGCTGAAGAAGCACCAAATATGTGGCTGCAGCAGCATACTGTCCTATAATATGAAGGAACTTCCTGTTTATCAAAGTTGCAAACTTCATCTAGTAAAAGGGAATCTGCTGACTTCGGATGAACTGAAATAACGCTGAAATAACGTCGAAGATAAGGCCCTAAAAGCAGTAGGCATGCATGGCACGGAACAAGAAACCTGACAGAATGTGACAACTTGAGAAGTATACAGGGTGTATTCAAAAAGTAAGGTGACTTTATATATGTATTTATAAAAAATATTTCTTTATTTATCAATATTAATGCTACACCCTTCAAAGTAATCTCCCTCAGATATAATCCACTTGTTCCAACGCTTTTTCCAATCCTCGAAGCACTTCTCATAAGCACTTTTTGGTGTAGCTTTGAGCTCTTCCAGCAATGCTGGTCTTATCTCTCCTGGTTGCTTATGTTGGAACGATTGGGCTTTGGTTTCGACGCCATAGCCAATGGCGTAAGTTGGAATCATCATTGAGGTCATTCAATTACTCCTGAGCAATGATAATGCGCCGATTCTTCTGATCAAAATTAAGAAACATCCGAAAAAATTGCATGACACGAGCCGACCGGTATGCCAACATCCGCAGCAACTTCTCTCACGGTAATTAGACGATTTTTCAAAACAATTTTCTTCAAAGCCTTTTGTTCTTTTGTTGATGTGCTGGGGCGTTTAGAGCGAGGTTCGTCATTGACATCTTCTTGGCCATCTTGGAAGAGCTTTTACCACATGTAAACTTGGCAAATTCTTTGCCCAAAAAAAAAAAAAAAAAAAAAAAAACCGATAATCGAATGTACGTTGACCGCGAAATTTCAAAAGATTACATTCTGAACACACCTTGTATGCCTTCTTCTGGCTGTGTCTGAACTAATAGCTAAAAAAATTTTGGATCAAGCGAAAGGACATCATCATTCAACGATCAATATCGAACAGTCAATCTTTTAAGTTTGATTCCTCTACATCTGGTTTGATTCTAAAGACCATGTGAACCAACAACAATCCGTCGAGTATAGATTTTCGGTTCAATTGAAGAAAATTGATTTCGAGACGGCCTTCGACATCTTGAATCAAAATTCTGCCTTGCGATCCTTGCGCAGACGAGGTGCTCGTATACCAAAACAAATCAGGTCACTTAAATAAAGTCTAGGCAGCATGTCGAGAAAGTAAGCAGCTCTCAATATCTAGGAAGAATGGCCTCCGAAGATGGTGACTCAGTGTCACTCGATGTGTGCAGTACAATTCACAAAGCTGGGCCGCTCTGGCAGACTGGATCGAGAACAGTAGAACAGGAATTTCAATCTTTAGGGATGACTTGGAGAAATTCCGAGCACGATGTCGCGCAGGTTCGAATCCTGAAAAATTCTTGTATAGCAGGTTTATTTCATTGCACTTGTGACCTGACTCAACATTGTGAATTCTTTTCTAATGAGAAAAAAAATCTCAAAGTTTCATTCTAAATCAGTTTGAAGTCATTCGTGAAGAACCAATGGCTTATATTCTCCTAGTTCAAGTTCCTGCGAAATTCGATTTCGTACTCCCGCAGCAACTTTTGGTATCATCAGACGGCATATACGAGTAAACCAGAATTAGAAAATAATCCGGGCACAAGGTCACCAAAAGTCCTTCTCTTTATCAGCCTGTAATCTCATGCGCTTACAATCTTAGATCACATTTTCTTGAAATTTCAAAAGGTGTTCCACAGGGCTCATTTCTGGGACCCTTGCTTTTTGCAATTTTTATAAACGATCCGCCTATCGATTGAGATGGATTAAAAGCTGCAATTTTCACACTTTTGCGGACTATGTTCAGCTTTATTTAAGCTTTAAAAATGACCTCATTAAATTGGGACGACCATATCCTTTCAGTCATCGGAAAAATAGAAATGTGTCCCAATTTTAAAGCTTCACACCAGTTAACACGTAGCTACTTAATAATTCCCCTGATAACGAATGGCTGCTGGATTTTTTGTTGTACTAGCGCCTTTATTAAAAGCCGGCTTAATGTCGCTTTTAATAATATTGTGCGCACGTATATGGCTTGAAACCTAATGCCCATGTGTCAGCATACACCAAAAATATCGGTGGTTGTACACTTAATAGATTTTTGGACTACTGCACAAGGATATTGATCAGTAAACAGCATCAATATCTATACGACAAGTCCAATTTCTCGCAATCTAATCTTTCATTTAATTTAATTGTACCGTGTACTGCATATCACATTACGGATCGGCAATTTTCCTTTCATGCCATTGTTCTCCGGAGTTGTTAATGACTAGTGGTATCAGAATAATCGACTCAATGCGGAATGGTGAATCCAAACCTTATGGTACTGGTTCCTATCAGTGCAGTACATGGTTAGAAGGGTCCACATCTATCAATCTGTTCACACTATAGTTCAACAATTCTCTTCTTGACACAGAAAAGTCAGTTTCGGAAGGAAAACGAATGCAGAGTTTAAGCAGGGTGCATCTTGATAAATCATCATAGGTCAGCAGGTAAAACTGTGGAAAGTTGGCACAACATCTCCATCAGTCAACATAACTTTCTTCGATTGTGAAAGACCAATGAAAATCCGATAGCTGTAGTGCATGTAATCCTTTAAACCAAATAGAGCCATATCGAGGCACATTTCAATTTCAATGTGGTGCATATCATATAGAATGTGCCACGAATTCCATTTTTACTGTTGGAAGTTCCTGATTTCAAAATTCCGAGCATTCTAAGTCAATCCATTCCATGGCATCCCATACCGTTGTGCATTCCTTTTCAGATATCATTAAACTACAACTCAGCTCCAAGCAGTTTCTTTTTTTTTTTTTTTTTCTCTCTTCCTCTGCTACGTAGAAGCACTTCTTCTTTTTCATTTTACGAGCGCACATTTCCGTTCGTTAGGAATAAATTTAGCTCACTCCCTCCACATAGCAAGTCTTATTTAACCATTTGAGAAGGATGTCCTTGAAAACAAAACTACAGCACTATGGTGTACTCGTACGAATCCCATGTACAACATACTCCGAGAGCATACATGCATTCCCATAACATTCGCGATATGGTGCATAGTAATGGTAATGGTAATGGCGATAGTAATAATGTAATCAGCGAAAACGAAAATGACATAGCGCCCCTCGTCCACGTCCACGTCCACATCCACGTCTACGTCCATGTCTGCGTCGACGTTCACGTCCACTTTCACGTCCGTTGAAGCGTGGCGCGACAATCGCTTAAGCCCTCTGGCCGATGGCTCTGATGGCGCGGCTGAACATGCACCTATACGGCTAGTTATGGTATTTCCCGCTCCCGCCGTTTAGCTGTGCAAATTGTTATTCACGGCCGCACTAGAATGAAAACCATTCTGGGAACATAAAGTGTAGGCTAAATGGCAAAAGAAGCAAAATCAAAAAAAAAAAAAAAAAAAAAATGTTAAAAGGAAACACACGAAGGAGGTACCCTCTGCCGGAGGTGGTGTGCCTCTGCCTGAAGGTAGTAGGTACGCCTGGTAGATGGCCTTTAACTGAAATTCTTCAATTCTGACGGCAATTTGCCGATGCATGGATAAAGTCGCACCGAGTCGACAGAGTCGTGAAGAGAGGCTCATTTGATCTTGAAATTCTATGCAATCGCAGTCAATCAAACTGAAAGCCTTAGGGACATTTACTGAATCAGTGATTAGCGCTTTGGTGGTAATTGATGGCCGACACGACCGACCGACCGGCGATAGTGCCTCGGGATTTTAGCATAAGCGCATGGTGTGTACGGAAAACTTAAGTGATTACCTATGGCAGGTGAAAATGTTTGGAGGAGTTTTTCCTCTGTTAGTTTGCTTTTATCCTTTATGTCACCTTTCGATGGAAGATTGGCATTTTGCCATTGAAAGACGTATGCAATAAATTTTACTTAGCGGGGTATTTCAAGTGCCGAAATGAGGAATTTCTTTACTTCGGTAGAGAGGTGGGATGATAACCTTTATGCATACGCATAGTTGTGCAGTCGATGAAGCAACCAAGTTCTTTGGCCGACCACATGATGAGAGGTGTTTCGACGTTAGACTCGAATAGGCATTACATTCCATACTTTCCGTACGACTAGCTTGGTTATGGTCTTCTGTATTAGGACAATAAAAGTGGAAAATCTGCCCTCACTTATTTCTGAAAGTGCACAATATTCAATCTCCAACGATAGACACTTCATGCTTGCAAGGATCCGAATGCTTGGATGAAATTTAACGTAAAAATCTAGCAAGAGGACGAAGTTTACGGTAGAAATTCCTCCAGTGAATTGAATGCTAGTTTCTGTAGGGCAGACAGCGGATATAAGAACTCATTTTCATAATCGACACAAACTCAAGGGAATATGAATATTTTTAAGCCGTTTACACACAGCGTTGACGAATAAAAATTTGGAGAGAAAAGAAAGAGGGTTACCAGTGTGATAAATACGTTGGTTTTGAATGTTTGTAGAATGTAATGACTAGCTCACGAGGAAGGCAATTACTAGAGATGACTGCGAGACGAGTTCCAAATTTGAATTCAATACGAACCTCGGAATATTAATAGATTTAACGAGGTGTTTCTCACATCTGTGATCAAAGAAGAAAAAAATGCGGTACTCTAACTTGAGGGTGCTTCAAAAACAAAAGCTGAAGCCACGATGTTACTCATACGACTTGCATGTGATTCTTCACATGAAGTGAATAGCTGCGATAGAAACAGGGCCCAAGTGTATTGGCGAACGGTAGAGGTAGCCGCGTTTCGGTGAAGATACTTTCTGCTGATCATACGGAAGAACTTAAGATGGCCATCATTTCAAGCAAAACACAGAAGTGGGAGGATCTTTGCCGATACGTCAGTAGTGACCCATGCGACTAAGTTTGTCATGTAAAAACTTGGAGCTCGGGCAACCAACACTGCCCTAAGTGAAGAAAAGATAGTAGACACACTTTTCCAAACTCACACTTTCAGACCCCCGACACGACTCTGGCCCAACCACAGGAAATTCCAGCTTTCAGCGAAGAAGTGTTGAGTGCAACTATAAAACCAAAACGCCCCCGGTCAGGACGGAATACCGACGAAAGTGCTAAAAGCGATTACCAAAAGATGTCCGCATGTACAGCAGATGCCTTGAGGAAGAGTCTTTCTCAGGAGTTGGAAGACACAGCGATTGGTGCTGATCAGCAAAGGCAAAGGAGACGCGGATTCCCTATCTGCGCACAGACAACTTTACATACTGGACACTGCAGGGAAATCACTGCTAACAGATGACGTACAAAGATTAGGTGACCTGTCTATGAAACAATATCGGAGGTATCGGAGAAGTAGTAAAGGCAGCTCAAACCGCCCTCAAGGGCAAACACTGTTGGCAACTCTGGATGTGCAAAATGACTTGAATTCCAGTTGCAGATGCAACAACTACCTCAAAGACCAGGAGCTGACCTACGATACCACGGAAGGCCCTAGAAGAAAGGAAATCACCTCCGGAGCAGCACAGGGACCCATCCTTTTCCTAATCACTCATACGATGGGATATTTCGCATGGAGACGACTGAACCTACCCTCTTGGCAGCGTACGAAGATGATATCGCCGTGATGAGAACGGCAAATGATATGGAGAACGCTCAAATGAAGCTGAACCAATTGATGGACGAATACGGTCTCAGCCTAACTACAGAAAAAAAGGTACACTTGTGAGATTTGGGCAGACGCACTCTGACAAGAAAAGTATAGAAATCAGATGGCAGCACTATAGAGACGCGTACCAAACCGTGTCGGAACCCGCCGTTTTTGTAGTCGATTTCCTAGCGGCAGAAGGGAAGTACGTCTTCTTCGAAAAAAAGGCGGAAATTGGAGTGAAAGCGGCAATCGAGAAGGCAAATGAACTCACGAAACGGCAGTGGCAAGAGCTCTGAGACCCGCAAAGAAGAGGATGTACTGCGAAGCTGATTAAGGAGCAATTGTTGCCAAATTGTGTTCTTAATGTGGCACTCAATTGCACAACGTCAATAAAGCTAGTCTTCTCTTCCACAGAATTGTGGATTTCTGCAAAATACCCAGGACTGTCGTTCTGATAAGTCCCAACAATGAGATGTATCCATAGTGACGAGAGCCAGTGGGCAGCTGGACATGACAAAAAACAAATCTTGTGCCAAAGAACTGTGTTTTTGTATTGTTCGCAGAAAAATTACCGTAAGTCCTCGACTACCCTTAAAACCAGTTCAACTTTCACGCTTTTACGTCTTTCCTCATCAGACTGAAACCATCTTAGAATTCCTTTCGATGGTCGTAACAACCGTCAAGTAAACTGTTGCTCAGTCAATTTAAGCCGCGGCTTCTGTCGTTCATGATTGGCACCCAACTAACAACTTTGCACTCCCAAAGCCGTTCTTTGTCGCATTCCACAGTGAGCCGCAATCCACATAAAGGCTTGCACTTTGCACGATGTCATGACTATTCATGAGAAGAATAAAATAAACAAGAAAAAAAATAATGACCTACAAATGACGCAGTTTCCACAAATAGGTCACTGGGCTGATACTTACCCAACCCACATAAGAACCAGAACAACAGGGACAACAGCAACAACAACACAAGTAAAAGTGAACACTTCCTTGAAAGCTTATCGCACACGTGTGTGCACATATAACTGAGTACGAGTACCTCCAGCAAAGCAACAACAAATTCATCTTTCTAACGTCAAAATGTATAGAAAAGTGTCACGACTTGGCCACTTGTTCTGGAGCACATCGTCATCGACTATAGCGGCACTCAAAGCACCTCTAAAGGTGCAACCAAAAGAAGGGTGAAAACAAAAGGTCGCTCCAAGACAAATCCTCGCACACATTGCCGAGCCAGCTAAGCCACGAGAAGACAAAACCAACTAACAACCAACAATCGCTTCCAACTCCGAATCTAACATCACAGTCCAATGACTGAGAATACCAATATACAACTACGAGTCCAAGTGTTGTATGTAGCTTACCCTTGAGTTCCGCCCGATTCTATCTATCGCAACTAGGCAAGCGAAATTATGTACGGGTGCCCGACCACAACTGGCCGGAGGGGGATTCGTGGGATAGGAGAGGAGATACTAGCGAATGTGGTAGAAGGTTTCGTACGATGAATGTCAAGTGCAACTTCAGCAGCAGCAGTAGCAACAAAAACGAGGAGAAAATATCATAAAAACGTCCGGCCCGGCCGCCACGACAACTTCGTACTTGTACTCGACCAACACACACACAAATTACACCCTGCAGCAACTGCCAGTTGGATATGCATCGGATTTTGCAACGATAAGCCAGCTGAGCAGCACCATCACCATCAGCACTAGCTATGCCGGGTATGTGCTCATATTGTACTACGTGTTGGCTGCAACGCGATTTGCATAATGCAAAACAATCTCACCGCCTCCCGGTACTCCCAGACTGTTGGATGGGTTTGGGTTTTAGTGTAAATGTCAGCGTATTTCTGCTGAAATAAGACAAATCCACCGAGTGGTTGAAAGCTTGTAAGGTTTTGCTTTTTGCATTTTGTTGACCCTTTTGGGGTGATTTGGAAACAGCAGCTAAAGCTTCACTTATCCGCAGTCGCTGACTTGGAATTAAATTAGCTGCACGGCCCCACCTAAACCAGACGAAAGCCATTCAGTGTTCCTATTTTGGACACGTCGACCCTTTTACTAATATTTGCGCGCCACTATATTTAGACATCGCCTTCCGGAAAAGACCTTCGTTCGTGACAAGGATAAATTCCCTGGGGTAAGTGTTTCACATTAGTAACCAGCTCCTGGGAAACGAAAGAGACGAGGACTCCAATGGTGGTGACTTAATCCCTCACAAACGTAAGAACCGTCGAGGCCACAAGACGCTGCATTTGTTGCATTTCCACAGCAAAACAGGACGACTGCCGAAGGGAGATATACTCGTACGTGGGATCTGTGGAGGGTGGAGAATATTGCAAATGCAAATTCAGTCGCATGATTTTGTATTTGAAAATTTCTTGAAAATATGCAGCGAAGTTAAATTAGATTTATAGCCGACTTAATTTAATAGGGTGGCCTGGATTTATCCTGTAATTCTGCATGTGGCACACATACGAGTAACTACATGCCACTTGTTGTAACGTACGTCAGACAAGCTCGGGCGAGACGTGTTTCGTAGAAAGTTCATTTTGAGGTGGACACATTCAAAATTACGAGTATTGACGTAGAACTAGAGGTTTAGTTGGAGCAATTTATATAGTGCGTGCCTGTAATCTTAACAGCCCCTATGATTAAGAACTCTCATTCGAGATACATACATCACCAGTGGTCTTAGAAACGCCTTTTCGAGGGCCTTGCTAGGTTTTGATTTAGGTTAGAAACGCTTATCTCCAAGGTCGATAGGCTTGCAGCTTTTACAAAAAAGTTCAACCAGAATCGTAGCTGGAATCCCATTTTTGAAAGTAAGATGAGTTTGCGTTCACCAACGTCGATTCATGTAAACCGGGAAAGTTCCAGTTTCAGAACTGTTGAAGAGTTCAAACATGAAGAAATTAAATAATCCCAGTTGTAAGATCCTAACACCCTATCTGAGCATGAGTTACTGGCTGATATGATAACATCCAATCAAACGATTAGCAGTCTAATGGCAGTGTGACTATCCATATCCAGACAAAAAGGAAAAGCTCAATCGTTGGTCAATCATCATCATGAACAGGACGTCGAACTGGTCGTGACCAGCTAAACTTATAGCTTATAAAGGCGGCGGTTGAGCTAGAGAAGGAATCTACTGTTAATGTCTTTGTAAAACGAAAGGACAACCACGTTCGAATCTGAAGAAAGAATTTTCGAATATTCAACAGACTCCGTTCAACCCAACGATTTGCGTAGACTCTCGAAAAGCAAATATCACAGCCATTCAGGAAGTGCACTGTACCATTAACTACGGCAATAGCTACAGATAAAACAAAGAGCGTTTATTAGGGTACTGATTTGTTCTAAACGGAAGAAATCTTAAACATTTAACACGTAAGCAAACGCATTATGATCACGTGGTAATCCACTCAATTCACCACTGGGACCTTATTACAGCCAAAGAACGTCTACGGATATGTACCTCATACAACAATTTTGTGAAGAGATTAAGCGCTGAACGGCTACAATCGTATGAAAGCGCCAGAGTCTTTGCCGATCGCGTATCCCTCAACTTCTCATGAAGAGTTATCAGAGACGTCACAACTCATGCGCTGGGTTTCACCCAATAACCTCCGCGAAACCATGCCAAACACATATTGATACAACTCGCCTAGGAAGAGGCATTGCATAAAAGAACGAGAGCGGGCCGTGAGTTCTATGAGCAAAAGAACATCAGCTTCTCCGGAGGAAAAGGAAAAAAGGATGCGAGATGCTACTCCAGGAACAACGATCGAAAATTTTACCAAAGAACAAAAAACAAGACCCAAACAGAGGTCTATAGAGATGAACAAAGAAACATACATAGTAGAGTCACAGTCGGTACTGAGGGTATGAAAAAAACACTTTTGCAGACCTTCATACGGCGAGAACAACTCAAATTTCATGTCAGGCAGAATGAACCGTGTAACATGGATGGTAAAAATCAGGTCCACCCGACTAAAATGAAGTAAGGCTTACAGTATCCAAGCTTAAGAAAAATAAGGCAATTGGACTGGACAGCCATCTTGACGAGTTATGATATTTATTTAAGGCAACGGAAGATGACTTGGAAGCGAGCATACGTCAACTAAAATAAATTCCAAGATTTGGTCGCTAGAAAGTACTCATGCAGAATGGAACCTTAACTACGCGTATTATATAGGCATCATCCTCCTTATGTTGCATATCTGCTGTCTTGTTTGAACACCTTAAGTCATTTACCGACGATCTGCTGGACCTTAGCATTACGGGATTAGACTCGGTAAGTCCAAGATCGATAGCTACGGCAGTTGCGGGAAAAAAAACCCGAGAAGTCCAAGTGGTTTGGATTGGATGGACTTCTATTAACAGATTTTAAGGTCGCATATGACAGCATCTATAGAGACGAGCTATACAGAGAAAAGTCCACCTTCGGTATCCCTGACAAAGTACAGCAAAGGTCGGAAACAATCTCTTCGAGGCCTTTGATGTATAAAATCAATTTAAGTAAGATGATACTTTGTTTTGTAGCTTTTTCAACATAATATTTGAGAAAATTGTGGAAAGCGCGCAAGTCAACACCAGAGGTACTTTCGAAAAGTCTGCACAACTTCTTGCATACGTTGATAACATTGACATCAATGGCAGAACTCAGCGAGCTGCCACTGAAAGTATTGGAACAGAAGTGGCAAAATGGATTCAGTCGTAAAAGAGGGCAAAATTAAATAATATATGCTATCAACAAGAAAGGTTCAGCAACACAAGACAGAACGTCGCAATAGACTGCTATAACTCAAAGAAAGTCAGCGATCTTGTGTACACCTTGACTGCTCAATTACATCTGATAATGACATCTCATCAAAAACCAAATCTGTGTTTCTTCGGCGTAAGCAGGCAAATGAGTAACAAAGCCTTGTAAAGAATCACTAAGGAGACTCTATATAAGACGTTCGTCATCCTAGGCTTACTTTATGGTGCATGGACGTTAGCGAAGATGGATCAAGATATTCCTGGCCGTTTTTGTGATTTTTGGAATTTGAAAGAGGAGATTTAACGACGAAGTTTACGAGCAAGTAAGCACCAACGCTCCAGCCCGAAAAGTTCTCGATTCCAACGCGGAGGAATAACTTAGATGGTGGTGGTGGGCACAGAACGTCTCTTGGGTTTAGCGTGAACACCTATCTAGAAAACCTAATTTCACGGGATGTCCATACATCCATGCGAGTAAGAATATACCTTACAATCGCTCTTCGTCAATTCACTTTGATACCAAAGCAAAACTTGTGTTGGAGGCACAGGTTCCATCCGTATGGTATGGGTCGAAGCCGAACTAAGCCCTCTTGCTGATCTTAGGGTCACAGCACGCAGTACTTTTTGCAACTCTTCATTGGGTCGAAGACCTTTGCCGCGATTTGGGTTTACACCACAGCCACCATGGCTCCCACAAAGAAGCCTACCTCTAACAAATCAAACCCGGAGCGAGATCCGGGTGGCTCCTGAGTAATCAAGTAACCAAGTTAAGTATTGAAAACCACCACCTTTGATACAGAGTAAAGAAAAGATCAAGTATACATGTCATGTTATTGTACAAATGTCACAAAGAGGTTGGATACTGTTAACAATGATTAGGATATCCCTAGCGATGTTCAATCCGTGATTTATTTTAGAATGAACATTTTCCCAAGCCTTCAACTTGAAGGCGAGACCATCTTTCATAAGACATATCTGCATAAAATTTATATTGACGTCTGGAAATAAAGGACTCCACTACCTAAGCCAAAATGAACTTCTATGAAGACTGCTCAAATTTGAACATGAATAGAGGACTTCGTGAGGGTATGTGGCTCTGTGAAAACTGGTAGCCCATATTATTTTTTTTATTTTTTTGTTTTGTAAAATCCAACTGATAAATCGAACAACAAAACAAAAGAGCAGTAATGGTGTCATATTTCTTATTCGATGTTCTTTCTTTTTTTTGTCAAAATAGAGCACAAGTCCATTATATTCCTTGCATGTTCCTTTTATTAAAATTGCTCAGTCTTTCGTTAAAAGATGGGTAAGTGATGAAGTGTACACTCCGAGTACATGCAGCATATGCCGGACACTCCGCAATGTTCTCATCACTCTCACAGCAAGCATAGCAGGATTTTACACTCCTTATGCCCAACACACCTAGGTGCTTAGGAAAAGCATAGTCCTCCGTCATGATCGATGCCAGAACGCAGTCTACAGTCTTTCCAACTGAGGGTCATCAGGAAAGTAGCTGATTTCTTAGAGACGTGAGGAAGCATTCTTTTGCTTTGCCGGCAATCTGTAGTCATGCCATCTGCAAGTATACTCATTTGAACTTTGAGTTTCAGATTGACGCAGTCAGTCCTGACGCTGGTTCGGGTTCTGAAAAATTTTCCTCTGAGACTTGCCTTGCTTGAAGTCATCGACGATTTTATTTCCTGTTGAATGTAGTCTTAACCGGTTGAGTATCATCCACTAATGTAAACTGGGACTCAAATTTGTGAATGATATTGGCAATAGTGGTTTCAGTATGTCGATTATGCGTACCGTAAGTTTCTCGAATCGCACGAAAACATTTCTCACAGAACCTGGCTATCGCTTCAGAGGCAAATCCTTCGCACCCTTAATCGATTCTTTACAGTACACATATGTAGTTCGTTTTTTTTTTATAATTAACGCGCGCTCAAAGGGTTATTAGTATCCTTAAAATGTTTGCAGACAACGCGGAGGAAAGAAACTTAGGGAGGAAGAAAAGAGAGGTACCGATGTAGGTTGGTCTAAAATGTTTCCAAGGTACAATGACTAAGGAAGACGGGTGTTGAGGTTAAAATTTTAAAGGGGTGGACTGCTACTGAAAATTTCGGTTGAGCACTGGTGGTGAGGATAGCGATACAACAAGGTGAGGCAAGAGACATTACGTAAGTGTTCAGGCGTATCAATTGATGTCAGCTGGGAGTTTTTTCGCGCAGTTTTGAATCTTATCTAGCAAGTGCAAAGAAGTCTTTGGGGTACCTGTCCAGATGTAGATATTGTACTCAAATTTTGGGCGGATGAATGCTTTAAATATTGAGGCCAGATCATAGAGGGAAAAGTATTTTTTACCTCGTAAGGAAACCAAGACTTCTCGCAGCATTTTTAGCGACATCGGATATGTGGTCATTGACACACGTGCCGAGAATGGAAAGTTTTTCGGTTTTTCGACTTTGCAAATACCATTCATGAATAGTCGCTGGGTATTTAAATTTTGCTTTAATGACAGCAGACAGCATTGTGTTTGAAAGCAATAAATTCCACTCTGTTGGTGGTTCCCCATTTAGTGATGCTTTGTTATGTACCATACCATATATCGGAATTTAATGAGCTTAGCATACGCTGCCGTTCCCGTTCAACAACCGAAAACCAGAGACATGAGTTCGGGAACAAATATGAAAATCAGAGAGCACTGTCGTCAGCAAAGGAATTTATTGGATTAAAAAAGCAGATAGAAATTATAAAAGACTATCGGAGACAGAACGGAACCTTGAGGTACACATTTTGTGAATATCAGACTTGAAACCATGTTCAGTTGAACGTTCCGAAAGGTAATTTCTAATTCGTTGAAGAAGAGAGAAGCACGCATTTCCGACAAAAGAGCCTGATGCGAACTCTGTCAAATCTTGCTTTCGCCAGATTGATGTACGTCTTGGCTGCACTTTTGATGAGACATGCTATCAAATCACCAGTGGACCTGTTGCTACGAAAACTGTTTTGCCGGTCATTGAGAGTTAATGCTTTCAGATGACCTTAAAGGAGGAAAGAGGAGAAGATTCGCCTTTTTTAGGGACTGGCTGTACAAATGCTGTTTTCCGACTGTTCGAAAAGAGTCCTAAAAATTGATGAAAAAGCTTACGCATTAGTTTTGGCCAAGAGATTTGTAAATGTTAAGATCTTCCAAAACTCTTCCTACCACACGAATTTAAAAGTCGAATTGTCCCATTGAAGAATCGACGCACTCATATTTAGGGAGACAAAGCACAATCTGGAAGTGTTGAGCTGGCGGCAAAGTGGCAATATGTAACAAGCAGATTGACTTTGTCCAAAGAGCTGACAACTGGAATGTTTGTTTAAATTAACATTGGAATGGAGGATGGGGCAGAATTTCTAATATTTTTGACGACCGACCGAAAATGATTACCACTTTTGGAACGTTGTACAATAGTATTTTTGGCCTCAGTTTGTGGTCGCATTGAAATTGGAAATGAAAGACGTTACATTCGCTATTGGCAATTCGACCTTTTTTTGATTTTCCTCTGTAGGTTCGGTCTTGTAAGGTCAAAAAAAGCATTAATCTAACCCTGCCAACCTCTCAACAGCTTAAATCGTACCCCACCTTTGCTTTTGGTTGGATACTCTTCATCTTATGAGGTATAAGGAATCTCATTCCGTCAGGATTGCTTGGAAGACAGACGTAAAAAGCAAACCATTTGATTCGTTGGACCCAATTTTCAACGACTCGGCCACACATTTCGGCCGCTATTTCGCGTTCAATGTTGGCTCTGAGCTCTTCCAACGTCGTTGGCGTGTTGGCATAAACCAATGACTTAACGTAGCCCCACAAAAAAAAATCAAGCGGCGTTAAATCACACAACCAACGTTAAATCACGGCCAATCGACTGGCCCATGTCTTGAGATAACACGGTCACCATACTTACTCTTCAATAAATCGATTGTAGCGTATGTATGGCTTGTGGCACCATCCTGTTGAAACTACATGTCGTCCAAGTCCATATCTTCCAATTCGGGCCAAAAATAATCGGTAATCATGGCGCAATAACGTTGACCATTCATAGTAACGTGACGGATCGTTATAGTCGACGAAAAAAATATGGCCCAATAACGCCGCCGGCATGCAAACCGCACCAAACAGTTATTTTTTGTGGATGATATGGTGATTCATGAAGGATATGTGGGTTTTCACCCGACCAATAACACATATTTTGCTTATTGACGAACCCATCGGGCCAAAAATGAGCTTCGTCACTAAAGATGATTTTGCGATGAAATTCATCATTTTGGCGCATCTTCTCCAGAACCTAATCGGAGAACGTACGTCGCTTCAAATGCTCCATTCCTGATTCAGCTTAAACTTGTATGGGTGTCTCACTAACACGGCAACGTCACATAACTTATATGTAGACTCAAATTTTTGCACTAAACTTGTTATTGTATGTCTACTAGGGCGAAAAATACGACCGAAAATTGGAGTTAACGCTCTTAAAGTTGCAGTCACCGACTCAAAGTTGTCAAGTCTCTATTGGAAAACCATATATTTAAAATGCCAGTGCCAGTCTAGCATTGAAGATTCTCCTCAGGGTTACCAGCAGCTTGTCTTACTTTTTTGTTGCATCGGTGTCAGGTAACTTGAAGAAATCAAAGCCTTTAGTGGCGGATGGCAGATACCATCTATGGCGTGTTGTGTTACTCACCGCAGCTTCGTTGATAGGAGCTGGTTGTCAGCTCAAATCACTTGGTGAAGGCACTTCAGGTTCTGTTCTTAGTCCATAACCATAAGGGCATATAACTACTCAAGCAAGGCTATTACCAAAAAAGACCTCATAATGACCCATAATGCTGCAGAATTCCTTTGAATAAGTACGCCATTTTTTAGAGAAATTCCGCTTTACGAACAAGGCAAAATTTTCTCAAGAACCATAGAGGAACAGACTTAGAATTCGCTGAAAAACGCAACGTAACAATTCTTCGTAATGCTTTATAGCCTTTAACTGCACATGCGTGCACATAAAGTACGCAGAATATCGAAAGAACCCACAGCACATTAGAGTATGATACCCATAGTCTCCAAAACTAGTCAATGAACTTAGTGCCTATAAAGTATTTACAGCGAAACCATGAACCTGAAACTAGAAACGGAAACAAGGTCTTCTCTATTTCATGATTTCATTTTCCGCCACACTTGTTCTTTCGGCCTCCGTTTTCGCGTCTCTTTCGTATATTTTGCATACGAACACACTCGCGTATACGAGTATCTACAAATCAATAGCATCGAAATCACAAATTTGTTTATTCAAATTATGACTTTGATCTTGCAAATGTCCTTCAATCTCAGCTTGATCACTGACAGAAGAGATTCCATGAATAACTCATAACACACAAATATCGCATCTTTGGAGACATGTTCCACTGAAAGTTTCCATTTGCTATAGAAATCGTCTCTCATTCTGTCGTGTTCCTGAAAGATTATCTTGGGCAGTCCGCAATTGCATAAAAAATTATCATCAGATTCGAGTATTTGGTATCTGGTATCTGGTACCTGGTATCTGGAGTGGCAATGTACTCGTATGTTTATGCGTTCCACTGGTCGCTTGAACTTTTGCCAACGAATGCCGACCTGTGATCACAGATAACATAGTGTACTCATTCTCGTACTCCTACTCGTATTCGTATTCGTATCTCCCTTCATCTGACTTCAGATTTTAGAGGCCAAAGCCAAAGTCAGAGCCAAAGCCAGGGTAACTATTCCATGGCATTCCGGTTCCAAACTTGATTTCAGCCAAAGTGTGTACGGGTTTATGTTGATGTCGATGTCTGTCTGTTTGTTTGTTTGTCTTTCTATTGTTTCCGAACGGCTGTTGCTTGCAATGACTAAAGCCACGGCAACAGCTATAGATACCTCGACATGAGTTCAAGTTAAAATGATGTCATCCCACATGGAAGTGATGTCACAGAATTGTCGATGAACAGCTCTTTAGTTAGAGACTGACTTGAGGATACGTATCTATGACTATATGCGTGAATTGGGTGACTTTTCCTCTCTAATAACTAACTGTAGACCGATCGCAGACATTTTTGCCATGTGGCCGAGTGCCGTACTCTTGGCATTAAAGCGCTACACATTCTGAAAATTTATATTTTCTTGTTCGCGTTTATCTGCTCAATTTAACTCAAATAAATTTATTGAAGTGTTTGCGCGTCGGATTTGATGCGCAATCATAACGGCAACAATCAACTACACTGTGAGGATCGTGGCGATCATTTTGTGATCATTCTCGCCCACAAGAGGGCTGTACAATGCAAACACACGTGAGTTCGTTTGCGCGCGCGATGAAATTGGATATAATTTTCGTAAATTGGGAGCACTCAAATTATAAGTTGGGTTTTGAATGGTAACACAGTTTATTGGTTCTAGTTCATAGAAGCCATTATGGGAATACCTACCTTAGTTAATGGAATTAGGGTAGGGTCAGAGATCTTTCCGATTTGTCTTACTTTCCTGTAAGAAGAAGAAAAGTTTTATGGTTAGATGGTATAGATACTTTGAAATTTGGGTAATTTAAATTATTTATGGGATTTGTTATGAAATTAAAAATATGTGTCCTACCGGGTAGTTCTGATAAAGCATGCGTTCTTGCTTCATATTAGCCCAAGAGCTACTACCTGCTAGACCTGCTGGTCTACCTGCAGGTTGGAAAATTGAATGAAAAGAGTAAGTCGAAAAGATGTTTGTTGATGCTTGTATGACTGATGAGATGATTGTACGACTTTGGTCAACCTGCATAAACCTGATGATACCCAAGTGGTCCCAGAAGCTGTACGGTCCTCCAGGTTCGGATCTACACATGAATGCTCGGCATTAGCCTAAGCTACTATAAAGCAAATATCATTCAGGAAGTGCGATGGAATTCGCTACAGTAGCCAGTAACTGCTACAAAGAACAGAAGCAGCGTCAAATCGGGTCCGGGAATGTTACAAGCGGCAATTTATAGGCAAAAAGCCGGAGTGTAAGTGAACGTATTACAATAATCCGCTTCAAGACTTAATTTACTAACGTCAGCCCAAAATAGAAGAAATCAACGATCCTGTTTCTAAATGTAGCTCAAACTACAAGCAAAGTCCTAAACCAATTTAGGTGAAATTAACATCATAATACACATACGAGTATATACCATAGATACATCTTTGGCAGAATAATAACAAAGCAGAACCTGAACGACACCAAATCTGAAAACGAACGTACGCTTCCTTGGCTTTGCTGGGGAGCGGAATATTATTATAGCTAGCACATGACTTCTTCATTGCAATCCTAAAGCTATATGGTGGTAACTTGATCATAAAACATTCAACCCAATTGATCATGTTGCAATTTAGGCAAGGCTTTAGACGTCCACACATTCCGAATAGCCTTCTATATACTCGTAGTTGAAGACAAGATATCTATGGATATTTCAGAGAACACAGCAACGGAAAAATACTGTTAAAGAGTAAAGCTGGGGCAATAGCCAGTCGATGAAACGGCGACAGAACTTTTATCGATCGCGCTTCCTCTCGTCAACACTGGTCACCACTATGAAGATGCATTCAAGAAGGTAGCGATCGGGGAAATAGACTTACTCCTCCATGAACAACGTCCTATAGATTTGTCAAAAGGCCATGTCAACAAGGCCTGACATATTAGTAACAGAGTTACAGTCGGTGTTGAGGATATGAAATGCTGTCGGACTGGACTCCCCTCCAGCCGAGCTATTTAAGGCAGCAGGAGATGATTTGGTCGAGAGCATATGTTACACCAACTCATATTCACGATTTGGATGAAGGAAAGCTTAACATCGTCAAGATCTTGAAAGCCATGTTGTTCGAACTCCTGAAAACATTTGTCAACGTTCTTATTGGTTCCTATCAGCGTGGTTTTAGGACTGTAAGATACACAATTGACCAAATATTCATACTGCGATCGATCCTTACGAAAACCCAAGAAGTCTGAATTGATACTCATCACTTTTTTGTCAATTTCAAGACCACATATTATATAGAGATGTTCCTTACGGTTTAGAAGGCGACTGAGTATGAGGCCTTGACGAGCAACACTAAGGAGGCTCTAAGCTACATATGTAGGAAGGTAGGTAGATATGGCCGTTCAACATGAACCCATGAACACTTGTATTTTCAGCACATGAGCACTAGAATGTGCCTTTAGGAGGATGTAAATAGTTCGTGCCTAGTGTGGAGTTAAGAAAACGGATTAGATCTCGTATCCCTTTACCCGAGGTGTTTTTGACTCTTACTAGTGCCGAACATTAGCAAAGGAAATAGGATAGACTTACCTTCTCATTTTCGTTCCCGCAACTGCGGTAATGTGAGTTGTATGGGATACCTAGTTTGGCCGCATGAGAAACTCTGCACTGTGCAGTCACCAACCACCAATGCCAACAATTAGAGGTTCCCGTATCGCGAAATCTTTAACAGGTAGCCGAAACCACTGTCATCAGCCATCCCAGAGAAAGAGCCGTGGTATGATGAGGAATGCGTATACCGGAAAAGGATGACAGAAGATGCACAAAAAAAATGCAAAAGATGCAAAAGATGCAAAAAAAAAAAATGCTGCAGAACAAGTGCAGCGAAGGAAGTGTATCGAGGCACACTCCGGGATCGAAAAAACATCCGGAGGTTTAATCAGAAGGCCAAGCAACTGGCGGCTGGCTTCAAGACCGCAACATAAACTCTTCGAAACTGGAAGTCACCGAAGCACGGGGTATAGTAAATGTGTTTAAGCAGCATTTCTAGCAGCTGCTAAATCGGCATCATTCTCTACATGATGATTGTGGGTGGTTGGGTGATTGGGAAAAAAGAACGAAAGAAAAGCAAGAAAGAAAAGTATAGAAGAACTCGGCTTAGCTACAAAAAAGCTTAAGAACAAGACCGCAGGTTCTTCAAATACCGTGGTGATGCTTTGGTAAGGCGCATGCACTAAATCATTAACCAATCCCATCAACCATGCCCATATGCTCTGTCTAGAAAATAAAGCCGACCCTATTTCTTGCAAGAAATATCGAGGCATATTCCTGCTTAATGTCGCATATTAGATTATATCCAACGTACTGTGTGTATGTTTCAAACCGCTCTGCAACACACTAATCAGCACATACCAGTGTGGGTTCCGGACCGGCAGATCGACTGTGGACCAAATTTTCACACTGAGATAAGTCCTGGAAAAAAAACCAACGAATTTCAGGGCGAGACTCACCACCTATTCATCGGCTTCCAAGCTGCAAATGATAGTATTCATCGTCAGGATCTCTAAACGGCGATGGCTAAATTCGGGATCATGGCAAAACTCATCCAAATATTTTGCGTGACGCTGGAAAACAAGGACTGCAATGTAGTAGTGGTAATAGTAGTAGCTCCTCCAAACTATTTCAAACGTGCAACGGATTTCGACAAGGAGATGCGCTATCATTTGACTTCTTTAACCTCGTTCTGGAGCAGATAGTACGCATATCCGTTCAGCTATTGGGATATGCGGAGGATATTGACACCATCGGTCGTTCCCAGCATACCGTGATAAAAGCTTTCACGTAAAGTAAACGAGGACTAAGACTAAGTGCTTGCTATAAACAAGCAAACCAGCATCTGTTCACCGGCTAGGCCAAAACGCCTCTATTGATAGCAACAATTTTGAGTTAGTTAAGGTGTTTACTTACCTCGTAGTAAACGTGATCTCCACGTGTGGATTTCCGACGATGCACTACCATAGGAAACCGTGTCTACTCCAGTCTGGAAAAAACAATTGGGTTCAAAAATCCTAACTCGGAAGACGAAAAGTACAAAACCTTTATCCCAACAGGAAGGGAGAACTGATACTGGGCTCTTTCGAAAGAGAAATTCTCCTTGCACCTGTATGCGAGGAGGGCGAATGGAGAAGATACAAACGAGCGATTGGACAATAATTCTCCAGCTAAGAGGATATTCGAATCCCAGCTCGCGGTTCGAGACGGATTCGCTACAGAGCGGATGCCAGAGAACTGGATCTAGATAACTCGAAGCTGGAGTGGAGTGTCTCACACAGAGACTCTTTACAGTTCGGGAGCGCGTTAAGTATGTAAGTAGGTGAATCTATTTAGTCTTCTAAATATACAACATTATCAATACTATGCTCATCGAATACAAAAAGTTCGAAAACTTTTTCTTTGAGCGTACATGTCACTGAAGATAATGACCATCGTTCTGATAGAAGGGTCCCATTAGTCTATGCACTTACTTGGGTTGGACCTGGGCCGCAAAATTTATTTAGAATTTTCCCGGTCTAAGTTAACTGCCTTCAGTTGCGCACTGCAATGTTGACTGAAACACGAGTTCAGGCCTCGTTTTTGGGAAAATAAGGACCGCTGACGTCACCAGCGTGAAGATCACCCAATCAGTGAACTTTTGGGGATGAAACTGGATGTATCCTATGAGATATTTGTCCCACTTCAAAAATGGCAGTTTTGCTTCACAAGCTCATAGAGCCAAAAGTGAGACCCGTCATCAAACATGTTACTTCGATGAAAATAAGGGTAAACTTCAAGATACTCAGAGTCAAATCTATAAATTCCTTATGCAAACTATGGTTTCATGGCTCCAGTTATACCAGTTACCATGTTATAAGGGTAAAACCCGAAATATTCACGCGTAATTTACCGCGAACACTTTCACTCACAGCAGCCATATTCTGGTTTTACCTGGCCCATATATTGACGTCAATCAGATCGTTTTAAAATAGTTCCGGTTATTCGCACAATACAGCAGACAAGATCTCGTACCCGATGTTAAGCAGGCTGATCGTTAGTCTTATAATTGTATGATATTCCCCATGGCAGCACTTTTGGTCCACTTTTCTTTACCATATCTGTAAATAAAACTTTGTTTTGTGTTGAAGATTTATGCAACTTTAGTAGTTTTTTTTATTATAAGGGTTGATTCATCTTGAGGTTTGATTTTCAATAGGCTTTTTTAACAGCTCAAGCGTGACTCCTATCAAACTGCTTTGTCATTTTTGTTCAGCATCGTTTGGCAAGTCATCATGAAAGACTCACACCACAACAGCGCCTCCAAATTGTTCAGCTGTATTACAAAAATCAGTCTTCTTTGAGAAATGTTTTTCGTGCGGTTCGAGGAACTTACGACCTACAGAAACCACTATTGCCAACACCATTCGCAAATGAGTCCCAGTTTACATAAGTGGATGATACTCGACCGGTTAGACTACATCCAGTACGTAGTGAAGAGACTATAGCAGTTGTAGCTTACGTGACGAAGAGATTCGTCGTCGTTCTCAGCAGCTTGGCTTGGCGTATTCGACAACTTGGCGTATTTTACGTAAGGATATCGGCCTAAAAGCGTACAAAATTAAACTTGTGCAAGAATTGAAGCCAGGCGACTTCAATTTCAGTGGGCTCTGGAAAAACTCAATGAAAATCCGGTGTTTTATCGTGAAATCTTGTTCAGTGATGAAGCCCATTTCTGGCTCAATGGATACGTTAATAAACAAAATTGCCATTATATCCATTAAAAACAAAATCCAACTATGGGCTGGTGGAATCATTGGTCCATATTTCTCCAAAAACGTTACAAATCAGAATGTTACCGTCAATGGTAACCGTTATCGCGCCATGTTAACGGACTATGTGCTTCCTGAAATTCAAGCACATGGTCTCGGTGAGCTCTGATTTCAACAAGACGGCGCTACGAGACATACAGCGCGTGAAACAATGGACTTGTTGAGAAATCATTTTGGCGAGCACTTAATTTCAGGTTTTGCTACAGCAAATTGGCCGCCTAGATCGTGCGATATCACAACTTTGGACTATTTTCTCTGGGGATATATAAATTCTCAAGTCTTCAGGAATAAGCCAGATACAATTGACGCTTTGGAAGCCAAAATTACTCGTGTTATCCGCGAGATACCAGTCGCTACGCTCAAACGAGTCGCCCAAAGTTGGACCTTCCGAATGGACCACCTCAGACGTAGTCGTAGCATGAAATCGTTTTCAAAAAGTAAATGCCATGAATTGGTCTTTTAACCCATAGTAAAAATTTTAAGTTTACTTTCAAATTTACGTGTTTTATTTTACCTTATAAGTCAAACCTCACCATGAATCACCCTTTAGAATGTTTGAGCTAGTTTAGAATTACACGAATCATCTGAAAGGTAAACTTAAGCTTGATAATACTGTTGAGTCGTTGAAAACATTTTGGCTCATCTTACGTGTTTAACTTGCGATCATGTGTCCAGTCTTTTGGTGGGAAATTTCACACATAGATTACATCTACATTCTCGAATTATACAAAACCTAACAGATCTCGTTTTCTCAGAGCAAAACTGTTGATTAGCTCACGGAAAACATCATTTTTTCTGTTTTTTTCTCTCTTTTTACAAAAAACCATTGCAATTTTAACTTAAGTCAAAGTTATGAGTCAAACTCGACATGTGTTCTCCAGCTTATGCCCAAGTAAGAAACCGACATTCCATTCCCTCGGAAACCCATTTTTACCAACATAAAGTCTTACACTTTGATCCGCAGATGTATAATAGATGTGTACATATCCATTCACATCTCCTTTGGTTAATTCTCAGATAAATTACCCCCACTCAGTCAAGCTTATATGTATGAGTGTGCATGCTCATGCAATTAATGTGCATTGCGATACTCAAATCGAATGAGTGATCAAGGCGGCCGGCGGTTTCATGACTTAAATCAACGTTTTTTTTTTTTCCCTGTTTTTCTGAGCGACGAAGTTCAATGTTTCGTTAATTGAAAAGCGTAGAGCTACCGCCCTTGCGTGCAGTTTTTTTTTTTCACTCATTCACGCCTTTATATTGCAATGACAACCTTGTCCACTGCAAATACTTTCAACACTTTGAACACTTCCAACGACGATACGTCAATTACATTCGGATGAAATAGGGAAAAGCCCGCGCTCGTTTTACTTAGTTTCATCAATGAGCCGATCACGAATGTGATAAATCATAAACGGATAAATCGCATAAATACAAATACAGATACAGATACACTGAAAAAACAACAAAAGATACACAAAGTTGCGCGTACGAGCATGGTGTACCGTCAAAGATGCAAATTTTCATGACCATCGCGCATCCACATTAATTGAAGGCTTAACGATGACAAATGACGAGCTGTCAAAGAACGACATCTAAGGTCATTGTAAACTTAAAGAATAATAAAACACAACGCCTTTTAAACGATTAGCAGTAAAAAATTTTGTAGCCAACGCCTGAGTATAGCTATCGCCGAAAACTTTTGTTCAAATTACAAGTATCTCTTGTTACAACGAAAATGGGAACATAAAGATTCTCTTTTCGATAAAATTAGAGGTTTGTTTGTAATTGACTCTGGAACGTTTTACGGTGTAGATCTTTGACAAGGTGTTTACAAATTGAATCCAAAAGAACTGAAACGACGTCGATGGCGAATTTATTGTTTTATGGGCTAAATGTCCTGATAACCTTTCTTACCTTGCGTGTTACTCAAGTTTTCTTGTAGACATTCGAAGTCACTGAACACATTGTAATTGATTTTTTTTTTTTTTTTTTGCTTTGGAAATGAATGGTTGTCCTTAGTCAGCTAAAGTAATCATTTACATTTGCGTTTTAGCAGAAAGTGTTAAAGGATTACAATAATTCGAACAAAGAAAAACACATCTTTGAAAATTTGAAAAAAAAAAAGAATTTCAAACAAATGAATATTTTCGAATCATTCTGACACTTCAAAAGTATTTGGTTTTTAATGTTAAGATATTGTTGCTTAGAATGCAAGCCCTTCGACTCATCACAAATTATTTTAAATAAGTCCAACTAAGTCTCAAGACTTATAGATATTTTCTAGTATGTTGTAAACTTGCCTGTAGTGTACCCCCACTGGCTAGGCTCATTATTAAGCTGCCTCTCTGAATTTGATTCCGAGATTCTTTTCGGACTTTCGGGGCCATACTGTTGTACTTTGTGGTAAAATATCAATTCCGTCGTGCAGTACAAATGCTCCTTCCTTTTTGGAGAAAGTGGAGAAAGTAATGATTCAACAGTGCAATCTGCAGCTATCATTTCACGTTTGTCAGCAACTTATCTTCATAATCCATGGAGGACTGCGAATACACAGATAGAGTAAACTTAACTTTCCACGCGATTTGAGTATAAACTCACGATACCTCCACAAGGAGCCCAAGTCCTCGGTCGAGCTGGTACAGAGATTCCAGGGGTTCCTGAAGTTCCAGAATACACCGGTTCCTACCAATGGGGTACCTAATTGCGAAAGGCTTTCGGCCTTTTACACAACTGCTCATTTAGCATCTTCACATTAGAACTGCCTAAGTCGAAACCTGGCGAAAACTGTAATGTGCATTGTCTTGAATCCGGGCTATTTGCGCGTAAATGGCGAGAATGTTACAAACGTCGCTGATAAGCGTACAAAACATGCAACCAGTCCCCATACAAAAATGCACTAAAGGAACCACGACCAGTAAGAAGAAAGCCCCAGCTACAGTCCGTTTCCGCATGAATGAGACATCCTTCAGGAAGCGGTAAGTTACCCTCCCATTACTGCTACCGTCCCATCTACGATAGGCATTGCCATTTAGATGTGACGCATTCATCAAGCAGAGTCTTATGCTCTCGTAAGGAAATCTGCAAGACTTTAGTGTCTGACATCCAGTCATTCCACCATAGGGGCATACCTCTCCTAACTTTTAAGGCGATTACACTTCGGCCCAAGAGTGGGTACTAAAATCAATACCTGCGTGTCTCCGGAGGGATAATGCGGGAAATTGGCAAACAGACAAATAAGGTCACTCTTTGTGGAGAGGATTTTTCGGCGACTCGAAACATTTGTGATTATGTCGCACTATACTGATGTCCCAAATAGTTCACAGGCAACAAAAACAAATAAGGTATGCACGGCACGTCAAAATCCCCCGTCCGATTGCATGTCCCACAACGGTAGTCAATCGAGGTAAGTAAGTTCAGCTTTTCACCTATTCTTATTCTCAGGTACTTGACCTCAGTTACATATCTGAGGCTAACACCATTCAAGCGGACCGTGGGAGGATTGTTGACAATTGCCCTTGAGCAACATTGTGACAGTTTTTACATCTCCACTTCAAACTGCAACTTCCGTATATCCTCATCAGTTGCATCCGCCTCAGAAGGAGATCCATCATTAGGTTCCAAATAAATTGGCCACAGATAGAACTCTGGAGACATCCACGCTCATTATTTACTCACACACTCATTTAATCCATCATTCATTACACACGCACTTCTGCCAAAAAGTAACTTTTTCAAAACTGAATATCCTTTCGAAAACTCTTCCCCAGATTAAGTTGTCAAAGGCTCCCTAAGAGTCAAACGTCCTCAATGGACATGTCTTTCTTGAACCTGAATTGGGAAGAAGGCGTTGGTTCAGTCATACTCCCCAGCCTTTTCCCGTTACGACGCCAGCAAGCCGTCTATATTATCTTTCATACTGAGAGGTAGTAGGAAAATCGCTGACCCTTTAAAAACGTCAGGAACCACCCGTTAAGTCTGCTGACATCCTGGATAGACGCTATCTGTTGTTATACTCCCAAGAAACAAAACTATCAATGAAAGGGCTAATCGTAGCAAGTTCATCGGCGATCATATTTCGCGTGATCCCATTGTAACCTGGGATCCAAAGAAGACTCAGTTAATTCAGAGCTCCGATGAAAATCAGGAAATCCTTGCATTCTCAAACCAGAAAGGGTTCAGCAAGCCCTTAAACTTGGATGTCGCTTCAGACGCAGATACTTAATAACAACATTCACTGCCATTAGAATTGGGTACATCTTGGAAGACTGACTCAAATTTTCCTAAGGATGAGTGAAATCTATAATTTGTGGGGCACTTTCAAAAAGACACCAGCCAAATATAACGTCCTGATTACAATCCTTATTTTCTGGCCTAAGAAATTTCTAGCACAGGAAAAATCGATTGTGTACTTCTGAAGCGACAGGATGTTATTGAATCAGACGGCATGTTCACAAAAACAGAGTTGTACCAAAGACCACTTCGTTGATATGATGATATGAGGGAGACTCGTCAATGCATCTAAAACAGAGCCAGATGTGCTTAGGGGATAGCTCCCATGTGGACGAAACAGACCGTGGGAATCTGTTAAAAACAGCAATGAAGTACTTTCGTAAAAGCTTGTTCAACCAGACAAACCAATGCAAAAGATTTAACTGGTCTTATCATAGCCGTGCAAATCTAAGGGATCCTTTTCGATTACAAACCGACAGAAAGAACTGCAAGTTCTCTATCCATGGTAATGACTTTTGTACTAGAAGAGTCAGATCAGTTAGCTTCCTGCTATTCGTGTAGAGAACATCTTTAATTCTGAGAAAATTGATGATTTCTAGTGCACCAAAACGTTGTCTAGTTTTTTTGGTTGCTCAATTGCCTTCTAAGCCCAAGAAGCAGCGATTAGCAAGAGTGGTTGTTCGCGCTGATGTCGTTTTCGGAGTTAATAGCGGAGCTAAGATACAATAGATAAAGTCCCTTACTACCTCTTAGTTGTAGCTACCTTTCTTGATATTTCGTCCTAGAAGACAATGTTATGTGTCCTTCTTTGTTGACAGCATATGCTTTATTTTTCCTTTATTGACCGATAAACCCATGCTTGTCGGTTCTGCTTCAATAGTCACAAACGCACCGTTGATAGCCCTTGTATTCTTCCCATTATGTCAATATGAGTAACTCGAGAAATTTTTGAAAGATGGTGCCTCTGGAGCTTCTTTAAAGACATGACAACGCATCGCCTTATTTAAGTCCTTTTTGACATTGAAGGTCTCGCATTTATCGATAACCTTGATGAAGCAGCGTGCATTTTCCATCGTCTTTCTGAACTTCATCATCCCTGTTTAGCTGTCTGCAGAAACAATCTTATCAGATTCTTACCACCGACTATGTTCTACTCTTAGATGGAGAAAGTCATCCTTGCAGATTTCTTCATCCTTCTGATAGTACCTCGATAGAGCGCTTTTTTTTTCTTCTTAGGAGCCTATATCCTTCTCTTCTTTTCTGTTCATAGAGTATGCGAGGCGACATCGTTCGTCTTCGAATCAGGGGCTTCTTTGTTGAGGCGGGTTGACACCCAACGCATCAGAGGCCACCTCTGTGGTCTTTTGCGATTGTCGAATTTCCTCACAATAGTTCGTTGGCTTTGGGCTGTTACGGATATCCGCATTCCCTATCTTAGCTACAACAAGATAAAGGTCTGAGTCGATGTTAGCTCCTTGGATCGTTCGGACATCCAAAACTCTGAAAGAGTGATTTGGATCGATCGCAAATATCGTCGAAATTGGTTGACGGTTTGTTGATCAGGAGTCAGCACGGCCTCTGTATGGATGTCAAGGTGTGGAAACCCTGTGCTGACTGTAGTTATATTTCGTCTTGCCACAAAGTCAATGAGTCGGGGTCTATCTCGTAAAGACTATATTTTGTGATCGTATTACACATTTAACCTTTATACGAATTATCATCAGACGTTCATTTAGATGACTGAAGCTCAAGACTTGCTCCCAAGTCTTCCTTTGATGGCAAATCCACTTCCGATTAAGCGTTGCGACTGTAGTACTTTTCGCGCCGGTTGTCTGCAGTAGAATTGGTAATACATAGTTAGCACGGTTTTTCATCCTCTTTTGGCCGTGCATTACTTGCATGGCGGCTTTGTCTGATTTGTAGCAGTCGAGGATCTCCGCTTGTTGTTCACCTGCACGCTCTGCTGCCTTCCTGAGAAAGCAATTGGTATGAGTCGAGGTCGATCTAAAACCTCTTGCAGATCTAAGAATCACAGCACGTAGTACTAATTGCAACTCTACATCGGGTTAAATCAGGACGGTTGGATTAATTTGGCAACATGAGACTTATAAATATGACCACACGAATAATAGATTCTACTAACTCCTACGAGCAGTGCTCAAGCAATGACACTAAAATTGTCCTCGGTGATTTTAATGCAAAGCTAGGAAGAGGACATATTTGCTTGTACTGTCGGAAAGTATAGCCTGCACAACACCATCTCCGATAACGGAATTAGGCGAATCAACTTTGCGGCAGGGTGAAACATTGTCGGTTCTTGCATTTCGATATTCGTAAGGAGACTTTCAGAGATCCTGATTAATCAACCGTCAACCAGATTGACCACATTATAATCAACGCAAGGCACTTCTCCAGTAACATATTATGGACGTCCGAATGTTCCAAGAGGCCAACATCGACTCGGTCCTTCTTGTTGTAGTCAAGGTATGGTTGGCGCAAAAGCTATCTAATACTTTGAGAAAGTTTAACATCGAAAGGCTACAATCGCAAGAGATCGCCAAATTATTTTACGATAGAATCTTCCTTAATCTCTTAATAGGTCTTATGACGCCAGCATCAAGTATCGCAGACCAGTGACAACATTGCCAAATAGCCATCAAAAATGCCGTCCACCACAATAAAATTCAGCTTTGAAGACGAGTGCCGACAAGCACATGCAGTTAAGCAAGAACCATACAAAGAGGGGCTGCATAGAATGACTAAACCTGCTCACGAGCTCAAGGAGCAGAAGAGGAGGGACAAAGACCGGCTTCTCAAAAGGAAAAAAAAAGAGCATGGGAAGCGCGCGGTCAAGGAGATTCAGTAAGCACTACGATTCGTAAGTTTTACCCAAAAGGTAAAAAAACCTGTAGATACGAACAAGGGAAGATAGTAGTAAAATCGCAGTCGATTCTGAGGATTTGGAAAGAGTATTTCTGTAGACTGTCTAACGGCGATGACTAACAAAATACCGCTGTCAGGCAGATTAAACCTTCAATTTGGTCGATGTAGACCAATAATTCTGTTCACCCTACCTGGATGAAGTGAAGATAGCCATATCTAAGCTGCTGGATCGGACGGCCTGACTGAAGAGCTCTTCAAAGCGGCGGATGATGTAAAATATGGTCGAACGAAAGTATGCGCGATGAGTAAAGCATTATTTGTCTTATCCTCAAGAAAGGAGACCATCTGAATTGAGCCGACTGCAGAGGCATCAGTCTTCTTAACATCGCCTACAAGATTCTATCAGCCGTATTGTGTGAACTCCTGAAGCCGTTCGCCAAAAACCTGATTAGTACATTCAGTGTGATTTAAGGCTACGAAATTTCAACATCGGCCAAATACTCACACTACAATAGATCTTGGAACAAACCCATGAGCTCCAAATCGATATACATGGGGTGAAAAGTTCATGCCGTTACTGAGAGAGGGCACCACTTGAATTTAATCCATACCATTTTCAGTTAGTACCAACCTTCAAAAGATACGTGTATAAATTTGACAGCTGTTGGACGATTAGTTCTCGGGATATAGTGTTGTGAGTGAAGCAACTTTTGTTATTGTGAAAAAAATGGATTCAAAGCAATTTCGTGTGTTGATTTATCATTGCTTTTTGACGGGAAAAAATGCAGCCGATGTAAAAAAATGGCTTGATAAGTGCTACCCGGACTCTGCACCAGCCGAACGAACCATTCGCAAGTGGATTGAAAAATTTAAAAGCGGTCATACAAGCACCGAAGATGATGTTTCAGATGAAAACATCAAAAAAGTCCACAAAATGATTACGAATGACCGTAAAATGAAGTTGATCGAGATAGCCGAGGCTCTGAAGATATCAAAAGAGCGTGTTGGATATATCATACACGAATATTTGGACATGCTCACACCAAAAAACAATAACGTGTTGATGATTCAGAGGAGTGTTTAAAGCTATTTAACCGCAATAAAGCCAAATTGGATGAAACTTGGCTTCATCACTTCACACCAGAGTCAAGTCGGCAGTCAGCTGAGTGGCGAACAGGCGACAAACCTCGACCAAAACGACTAGAAATTCAACAGTCGGCTGGCAAGGTTATGGCATCCGTATTTTGGGATACACATGGAATAATTTTCATCGACTATCTCCAAAAGGGACAGACTATCAACAGCGACTATTACATTGCGTTGTTGGAGCGTTTGAAGGACGAAATCGCAGAAAAACGGCCGCATTTGAAGAAAAAGAAAGTGCTGTTTCATCAAGACAATGCACCGTGTCACAAGTCGATGAAAACGATGGCAAAAGTGAATGAATTCGGCTACGAATTGCTTCCCCACCCACCGTATTCTCCAGATTTGGCACCCAGCGACTATTTCCTGTTCGCAG
Organism: Volucella inanis; assembly: GCA_907269105.1. Lineage (NCBI taxonomy): Eukaryota > Metazoa > Arthropoda > Insecta > Diptera > Syrphidae > Volucella > Volucella inanis. Next base: position 155,476,575 of record OU026155.1, read on the forward strand.
ACCTCAAAAGAATGCTCGCCGGTATCGAAAGATTGAAAAATCGCTTCAATCAGTGTATCGCCCTCGAAGGCAACTATAATGATAAATAAAGTTGAATTTTGCAAAAATTTTGTCCTGCTATATGGCGTAGAGATATGGACTTTATCAGAAATGGATGAGGGTTCTCCTAGCTGTTTTGGGAGGAAAATTCTTCGGGCGATTTTCGGTCCTTTCTGTATATACGATAAGTGAAGGAGAAGATATAACGACGAACTGTACGAGCTAAACAGCGACATCGAATTAGCCAGAAGAGTGAAGGTCCAACGGCTGAAGTGACTGGGTCGTGTAGAACGGATGAACGCCAATGCTCCGGTCCGAAAATTTTCGAATCAGCTACAGAGGGACAGGACAGTAGAAAAACACTGCGACTCAAATGCCGCACGCAAGTGAAATAGAAACTAGGGCATCTTCCCGGACTGAAACCTCACCTTAAGTAAGTAAGTACGAATGTTGATGTTAAAATCACCACTAACAACGACTTTACTGTATAATTTTGGTCTTCCAATTCCACAAAGTTTTCTTCAGTAAACCAATTAGGGGGTAAATATACTCATACTACGACTAAAAGCATTTTTCCAACCATAGTTTTGGCTTCAAGGCAGTGAAATTTTAAAACAAACTTAGAGGACTCATAGCCAAATTTGGAATTCAAGCACTTTCTAGCACAAATACACACACCACCACCAACACTGTGTTTACGGTCATTTCTAAGCAATCTAAAGCCAGGAATTTCAATCAAACTAAGATTGAAAAGCCATTTAAACATCGATCTTAGAAGTGCGAAATATTTGGTCATAAGGACTGAGAGAAAACTTAAGGAACTCCTGGATCAACCACGTTTTGAAGAATATCAACAAAGAGCGAAACTAGAAGTGGTAGTAGATTCGAAGCCATTTCATACCCAAACATGTTATGCAAAAAATTCGTTAAGGCAAGATGGTAGAATACTATTACATAGTGGCCCAGGGCGAACATGATACTTAGCTGAGTCATATTGCAAGAAAAAGTACACCTTGGTGCGCAGGCATAGTAGAGACCGTAGGACCCACCAGGGGATTCAAGACACTAGCAAGGGTAATATCTGTCAAATTCTTGGAAAACTAACCAGAAAGTCCTACAATAAACTGTCCTTGCGGTGCAAACTAGGAATTGAAAAACTTCCCTCCTTTGCAATAGACTTTCTTTATTATAACTCAAACCAGCATCAAAATAAAATTGTATCTGACAGACATTTTGTCATCTAACATACGAGTATAAATGTGGCATATTAATATTTTACGTGAGCTTAAGCCAATCCAAAAATATCCGCATAAGATATTCAGATTCACTAATTGGCCCAGTTCTACAATCTGGTGCCTTACAGCTCTCCCCCAATTCAATCATGATCGCAAACTTAATAAGTTTCGAAACACGCAGCACTCATCCTAATACATTAGTCACGGCAGATAATCTGTTCCAAAATCTCCAATTAGACGCTCCATCCATCTCCAGAAAATTATTTCTTCCCATCCGCTTGTCACTAACTTTCATGGACAAACTGTCGGAGTATGGGTCAAAGTCAGAGTCCAAATTTGCCACTAGCGCACAGTACAAGCCGTCGTTAGAACGTCACGACATAATTTCCATTAATTAGTGAACTCGAAAGAGCCGAAGGAAATTCATCAAATGGCCGAAGCTCTTTGTCAAAACAAAACTTAATAACTTATTCATCAATTAAGAATCTTCCTCCCAAATGGCTCATACATTACCCCTAAACGGTCGCCATGTTACCATACGGCCTGCTTCTTCTCGTATCCTTGTATATTATTCATAGTTGCCCGCGTATCTCCTACGCATGCACAGACGTCACTCTCATCACGCCTCATATCCGTTGTTGTCCACGGGACGGGACATGGTCATCAAAGTTGAATCTATCCAAGCCAAAAACAGGATACGGATACTCGTACACTTTCTGCTGTAATATCGAAAATTGAAAATTACCGGTAGGTACACAACTAACGTGCATATGACGTTTAATCGATTCAGTGACACTGTCACAAAGCACACGACTATTAGCTGTAGTCGTGGTAGTCGTGGTAGTCATGGTCATGGCCATTATCATGCGCCTCTCATCCCACGCGCGCGTTTTATTACCCAAAATACGTCTTCGGCATTTAATTGTTTTAAAATATTCAGCACAACGTCCCACAATACTTCCTTTCCCATTCGTACTCAGCTCCCAGTTTGAGGATTACCTCCCTCTTTACTGTCGAGAACCGGTAGATACGATTACATATATCAAAATGCGAGACATGAGGACATAAGGACATCGGAAGCTACTTAGCGGAAGCTCTTTCCAAATCAATTCCGAGTGAGTCTCGGTGCCGTTGCATCTACCTTTACCTTTACCATTTGTGTACTCGCAGTTCGACAAAGGATCAATCCGGTGGCAGTTGAACTCTGTTTCGGATATTTTTAGCCACCAGCTCTACCAGTGTGAGCTGAGCTCGTGGCGTAATTGTCGTCAGAAAGACAACAAATGCCCGAATTTACCAATTGCTATTGCTATTGCCGTTGGTTATTGTTGTTTGTGCTTCTGTTTGCAAAGTCAACCTGAACAACCTCTTGAGAGTTGGTTGGGTAGTGGAGGTGACGGTCAAGGACATTCGAACTTTATTATAAAAATGAACCAGGAGCAATGTATTTTTGACATTCGTACCGTTATTTTTGATTCATTAAAAAAATATACACCGTCGAAAGTGTTTTCATTAGTTGAAGTGCCGAAATCGGATAATCACCGCCGCGCTAGTCAATAGAATCACCACCGGCCCTTGGAACACAGTTTGTTCTGAAGTTCAAGGCAAATGCGGTGGTGATAGATAGATACGAGTATACTCGTAGATGGTTGGATGGTGATGTTAAAACTCGCTCTTGATTATTAGTTTTCGTCAGTTGGGAGTGTATTCCCACTCTGGTTGAGTATGTAACTCACTTCCGCTAATTAATGGTTGCTGGGGTTAGCCACTCGTGGTCTTGTGGTCTTCTTTACGTCCGATAGTGGGAATGGATCCCTACATTGAATCTAATTAGCGAGTCAGCAGATATACTCGTAGGTTCTGGTGGGAAAGGGGTAGATATTAATACGACAACAGAGAAGCACAACCAATAGCTTTGAACCTACAACTAATTGAGTTAAAGTGTATTGTGGAGATTGAAAAGTGCTTTAATGCACACTCAACCGTAAGCCCGGAGTAACTTGTTGCCAGGATGGATATTATTTTGATAAATGAGAAATTGATGAACCGCAATTGAGTCGGCTTTAATAGCTAGGCAATTCGTTTATGGTAATGGATGATCGATATGTGCTGGTTCACTGATCGAAAAAGTGGTAGCTGCTTCTATTTTCCAAAACTTTGTAGTTAATTAGTTATGCTTGTTTGAAGAGTCACGAGTAAGTAACGTAGTCTTACTGTTCCCTAAAACTTGTATTATGTTGAAGTCTTATGAAGACAGGACAAACCAACACATACAGCAGCAATATTTTCTTCTGTACGCACTATGCATACGGGTAGGTGGCTTGTATTACTTGCTCAGTTAGTCAATTATGACGTAAGGTGGTCGAAGAACGCGAAAAACAGTTTTCGCAGAGCACGAATTTTGATAATGAAATTAAATAACTTGTAAGCGTTGTTCGGGTATGAGTCTTTCCAGTATAAAATGGCAATGCTAACTGAGCATGTTTGACTTTGACACATGTGACGAATCACGTGTTAGCTGTTAAAAATAGAACACCGAAAAACTAAACAGCAAAAAAATCACCCTTTAATTTAGCCAGGCTGAAGAATATGGAAATGGTAGGAGCAACGGTAGAGCTATGCATCAGGATGAGTCTATATGAATTTAATTTTAAGTAGTAAAAGTGTTTCTACTCTATCTGACAGCAACCCTAAGCAAGGTATGAGTTTTGAACCAACATCCAACCTAGCCAAGCACTGCATCCACCTGCTCCGGAAGTTATCATCCTCAGATTATATACTCGTACATCTCATTTGGGTGTCTGTCAGGATACAGCGACCAAAAAAATTGGAAAAGAATTAGAAAGAAAAGGATCAACATCGGATTACACCACATCAAGCCCATTCTGTGGTTTATCCATCAGCACTCTGAAAAGCAATTTTAAAGGAATGGAAATGGCAGGCGACAGACAACTCAAATTCTTTATAAGGGGTGATTCATCGTGAAGTTTGATTTTCAATAGGCTCTTTTTGACAGATCACGAGTTACTCCTATCAAACTGCTCTGTCATTTTTGTTCAGCATCGTTTGGCAAGTCACCATGAAAAGACTCACACTACAACAACATTCCAAATTGTTCAGCTGTATTATGACCTACTGAAACCACTATTGCCAATACCATTCCCAAATTTGAGTCCCAGTTTACATTAGTGGATGATACTCGAACGTTTAAACCACATCCAGCACGTAATGAAGAGACTATAGCAGCTGTAGCTGAGAGTGTACGTGAAGACCGTGACGAATCGATTTGTCGTCGTTCTCAGTAGCTTGGCTTGGCGTATTCGACAACTCCCCGTATTTTACGTAAGGATCTCGGCCTAAAAGCGTACAAAATTCAACTTGTTCAAGAATTGAAGCCAAGACTTGAATTTGCGTCATATTTTCAGTGAATGGGCTCTGGAAAAACTCAATGAAAATCCGGTGTTTTATCGTGAAATCTTGTTCAGTGATGAAGCCCATTTCTGGCTCAATGGATACGTTAATAAACAAAATTGCCATTATATCCATTAAAAACAACGGTATGATGTGGTTTATGGACTGGTGGAATCATTGGTCCATATTTCTTCAAAAATGAGGCAAATCAGAATGTTACCGTCAATGGTAACCGTTATCGCGTCATGTTAACAGACTATGTGCTTCCTGAAATTCAAAGACATGGTCTTGGTAAGCTCTGGTTTCAACAAGTCGGTGCTACGAGCCATACAGCGCATGAAACAATGGACTTGTTGAGAAATCATTTCGATGAGCACTTAATTTCACGTTTTGCTACGGTAAATTGGCCGCCTAGATTGTGCGATATCACACCTTTGGACTATTTTCTCTAGCGATATGTAAAGTCTCAGGTCTTCAGAAATAAGCCAGCTACAATTGACGCTTTGGATGTCAACATTACTCGTGTTATCCAAGAGATACCAGTCACTATGCTAGAACGAGTCGCCCAAAATTGAACCTTCCGAATGGGCCACCTCAGATGTAGTTGTGGCCAACATTTACATGATATCATTTTCAAAAAGTAAATGCCATGAATTGTTCTTTTATATTATAAATCACCCTTTATGACAAGTACTTCTCTCCCTATGATTTGTCTAGTCACAAGCTTCCTAACAGGTATGTGCCATGTCAAAGAGAATTCCCTGACAATAGAACACGCACATTGGACACTCCTACGAGTATCTGCTGAAATTTGTAGTCGCAAATACAGAAATGCCACTAACTTTTTAGTGAATACATCCTATATGGTATGTTACTGGCTAGAGAACGCTAACACGCTCGTAAAACACTAGTTAGAAGCAAACTTTGATACAAACACTTCACAATGTATAATGTAATGCTCATCATTAAAGTCACAAGCCACTTGACAAAGTTTTTTCCACGAATTCAGCGGCCCTATCAGCACATCAACGCGTTGTTCTGATATCAATTTTAAACATTTCCACAAATTTCGTAAGCACGGATAGCCGCACAAATCAATTGCTGACGAGTCTATAAAAGTGGTAAAACAACCATTAGTCTCATTAGTCTCACTTGAGAAACCACTTTGGTTTTTTCGAGGGATATTCTATAGGGAGTCCTGGTTTGTTTTACCCGTACTGGAAAAAAGGCTTCAGAATATCTTTATTTAACACTCAGTCCGACAGTCGTCGACATATTCCTTTTACAAGATCTTTTTCATCAACTTGATAGAGTGACAACTTTAGGTTTCATAGAGAGAGTATCGATCCGAAGTGGTTGACCTAAAACGAGCTTCTTTAACTGAATCGGGGCGAATGGTTTTAAGACTCGGTACACAAGACATGAGTACACCATGACTGAGTCATTCAAACGTCCCGTGTTAATGGTTTCTTAAAAGGTTTTTTTCCCTATGGTGGTACAACTGTCATCTATTTTGAAGCTGAGTTTGGGCGCCATCTGTCAGTTGCTTGCTATCGGCGATATTGAGCTAAGAGTTTGTTTGAATTTTTTGTTGCGAAAGGAATTTCTTGTTCGGACGCGTTGAAAATGTTGAATAAAGCCTACGGGGACTCTGTCATATCAAGAACAAGAGTATTTCAGTGATAAAGAGCGTTCAAAAAAGGCCGTGAGTTGCCATAATATGAATGTGCCATTTATTTGTGCAAATAGAGAATTGTCATTGTGCTTTGACACTAATGTTGTAGACAGAGATAAAGGATTAGTTAACAACCACCTGAAAAATGCTGAATTGTTGTCCGCTTATTTGACAAATTTCCGGTTTATTGTTTTAATGCAGCGTGAATTTCGTCGTCGTTTGTTTGAGCGTCGCAAGAAGTGGCCGGCCCCGTATTGCTCGTTTGCCCGAGAATATAACTGATGTGGCCGGCCTAGAAATTGGTGATTCAAGATCGCCATTGTTGCCCGAACTGTGTGAGCGGTTAATCCGTCCTGCTGGAACCAACAATGCTCGAGACCCAAAACTCGTTTAACATCTGTCTGTTGTGCTCACCAGTAATGGTTACGGTGATTCCGTCGGCGTCTTAGAAAAAATAAGGGTCAAACACTTTTTCACTGCAAATGCCGCACCAAACATTCATCTTGAGGGTATGCAACGGCCCTTTGTACATTTCATGTAGCTTCTTCGTGCCTCAGAAACCCAAATTTTGTTTATTCGCATAACGCATAACACTTAAGTAAAGGTTTCGTCGCTCATTATGATTTTGGATACGCAATCATCCTCTTTCAGGTTTAACAGAGTACGAGTATGGGAATAAGTTAACCTCATTTGACGTGTTTGCACCTTATAAGGGAACATCTTCAGGCCTTTCACCAAAATTCTACGCAACGAACGTATGCTGATACTAAAATGTGTGCATTGTTTATCGTCGATGTTTTTATACTCTCTCGTCTCTCGGACGTCCTCGGATACATCAGTGATACATCGAACGAGCTATTTCTTCCGACATCTCTAGTGGACCCAGTTTGCACGAAACGCTCAGTCAAGCGACGAGGAAAACGACGACGAAATTCACGTTGTATTAAAATAAAAGACCGAAAAGTAAAATAATCTGACAACAATTCTTCAGGTTTGTATCGGTTCATTGCTTGTTGTCAACTATTCTCTATCTGTTTGCTACATAAATGTCAAAGCACAATTACACCTGACTCCATTTGCAAAAATGATAACGCATTCACATTATGACATTACATTTATCTCACCTTGTACTTAATTTGGACTTATGGTGGAATGGTCCACAGTTCGTGGTAAATTCGTTTTCCAGTCTGCCTGGCGTTACTGAATGTGTCGAAGGTGAAGTTGTCTGCTTATACCTATAGTTACTCAACCAGAAGATACTATGTGTACGAGGATTTCGAACCTTAAAAGGCTTTTTCGATTCATCGGCTGATGTATTCGCCTATTTCGGAACCATAGTTCCATGCGTGCGTGTTCTTTTACCTGAGGATATACATTTATCAAGTTTATACAAGTTTATACATGTTATCTTACAAACTTGCACACTGGAATACGCCAAATGACGTATCTTTTGGCCCTCGAATATTAAATCAACCAGTGCGCATGCGCACGACAACTAGCAGTACCTTTCCAGCAACGAATGGCCAGTCTGCCGAAACAAAGATTGGGCCAGGCGTGACATTCACAAACACCTGCGCCGATTACGCGGGCCCATTTTTGGCACGATTCTTGGAAGGAACGAGGCGCTTAGCAATATAAGGTGTATGTCACTCTATTTGTTTGCCTGGTGACAGAGGCATTGCACTTAGAGGTTGCCACCGCAAGCGGCGTTACGTTTCGTGGCTAGACGTGGTAAGTGTCATACACGTTTTACTGACAACGACACTAATTTTGTCGGTGTCAATCAAATACTTCGCGATTGGGCAAATCTTTTAAATTCAGCGAAATTCCAAGGATGTGTGTTGAAAGAGGTATCAAGCACCGACACCAATTGGATTTTCTCGCCTCTCCATGGCCCGCATTTTCGCGTTATTTTTGAGGCTGGTTTTAAAGCTTTTCAGTTTCATTTGCGTAAAGCGTTAGGAAAAATGTCGGTGACCTATGACGAATTTTCGACCGTGCTGTGCCAAATCAAGGCCTGTGATAATTCTAGACCAATGTGTGCACATTTCGAGGGTGACATGGAACCCCTAACTCCAGTGCACTTCTTGATTTCGCGACCTCTATTAACGGTGCCGGATCCCATTGTGCTAAATCTTCAGCCATCGTTGTTAAATCAATGGCTATATCTTCAAGATACAAGGTTTTTGGATTACATACCAAGATTACATCAGCCAGCTACGTACCGTCCTTATCATCAAGGAAGAAAATCAACCGCCATGTCGATGGACAATTTGTAGAGTAAATAAGACGTATCCGAGGCGGAATGGATTAAATCTGGAGAAGTAAAGCATGCAAGTTGTATTCGCTATTGATATGAGCAGATTCAAGTTGAAGGATACCTTCAACGGCGTATTAACGTATGCATAACCATTTGCATTATCATCTAAAGTGAGATATTTGCTTCCTTAGGAATTGCTTAGGAATTTTCTATTCGTTTTCTAAGACAGCCGAACGCTTTGATCAATACTCGTCAGTTCAAGATTTCGATTAAATGTTCAGCTCAATTGAAATGCAAAGTAAGTCGTTCCGAATACAAATATACGAACAACTTCAAAAAAATAATTATCTGTAATGAACGAGGATAAAAAAAAAAATTCAACAAAGAACCGAAGGGGCAATGAAGCTGAACCTTGTCACAAAGAGTCTGCACAGTCTATATGTGGAGGAAAAAGATCAACGATGCTCCTACCCAAAGAGTTTTTGCATCCAACTCAGAGGGAAGTCTAAGGTGGCGTGAGGAGTCCAAAGAGGACTTTAACTCACTCGGGATACGACACTGGAGTCAACTGGCTAGTTGAATGGAACTCTAGTCCACCTAGGATCGCTGCGCTATCAAAAGCAAAATTAAGTTTTCGGCCCGTATCCCTACAAATGGGCATTCAACCCTACGTTCGTTAGCAAATCTCTCATGTGAAACAGAAAATTACAGGTTGACAAACAGCTGCTACGTCTGACGTTGAGCCGAAAAACCTTCAATATTTGTGCGATAAAAGTGTTCATGGCAAACAGATTGATAATGACTTAGTTGTAGATCATCACAAATTTATGCCCGAGTATCCTAAAATTCATAGAAGAATAGCCTTGATCGCAATACGGATTAATGTACTCGGAAATGCAACAGAGCCGGAAAAACCAACACAAAGGATATTTCAAGGATCAGCGCGGATGAATTTCATCAACATATAAGAAAATAGACGCCAAAAGGCACCCGAACCTCTTATAATGCGTTGGCAATCAAAAAAAGGCGGAGGAATATATATATATATATATTTTTTACACGTTGGACACAGTGGGAAAGATACGTAAGCGGATTATATGTAACAGATACTTGGCTGTATCAGAAGAAAAACAAACAAAGAACCAGGCCATCGGTTTGGTCATAAAAATTCAGCAAATCGATCGTTTGTCGTGGCACAGTGGATAAGACGGTTGACGAAGTAAACAACGATGGGTACGAAACGAATCCAATAGCAGATTCTCCACGAAATAGAGGCAAAATGACCGAAGCTTAAATCCACGACTAGCTAGTATACGTCGACAAAACAGAGACTGTTATTCCCGTTAAGAGCTATCTGATGATTTAGGAGTAGTAAAAAGTAATTTTTGTCATAGCCGAAATGGTTTTGACTTTTATATACTTGTCGACGGAATTCTAAACATCTACAATATAAAAAAAGAGCTGTAATCGATAAGATCAAAAAAGAATGCCCTGCCTTCTGCTGCAATATTTATATTGCTATCTTTCTATCCTAAAAAGCGCTTCTCCAACTCCCTCTCCACTGACTTCAGCCTTCCAACCGCGTTCGGTCAAGTCTCGGATTCTCAAAACATCGTGGAAGTCGTGAGGTGGTTGAGCAAAGTTTTAATCGCAGGTAAGCTTTCCCTACAAATGCCCCTTCATAGCATTCAGGACGGCGTATATCTCCCCTTGGAAGGCACAAAGACACCAGCCCCACATTCAAAAATTGGTTTTGAGAGCCATCTGTGAAGATCCGACTACATTTCTATGCTGGCTCAGATTCTCGCCGAAACCATGACTGGGCACAGGGAAAGTCGATTTCATAATATTTTAGCATCAAGAGTTCTGGTGTCATTGCATCAGACAAGTGTGTCGATAAGGCCAAGGTAATAAAGCAGTCGACGCACAAGGTCGTCAATACTACAGTACGTGTTGTACCAAAAACCACTTTCTGTTTAAAATGGCTTTGAGAGTGCAGATATGAATATGAATATCAGGGGGAGAGTAGTTTCATCTGTGCATCTAGAGTCAAGCCAGGCGTGTTGGGAAAGCTCTCATGCAACCGAGATAGACCGTGTTTTTGGAGTCTGGTAAAGGCAGCAAAGACGCATTTTCTTAGCTTCGTTGGAGAAATATATGCACTAGATGAAGTCACAAGTCAACTTCTACCTTTTTCTTAAGACGATTGACTGAGTGCCCATTCCCAGAGCACCCATCGTTGATTACGTCTGTCTGCGCTTTAGAGCAGTCAATCGGTAGGTATGATCCAACAGACAGTACAACTACTATATATGGTACTCATAGACAATACATAGTATAGATATCAGAACTATTGCGAGCATTAAAAAGTAAGTCATTACTCTTCTACAACTAAAGTCAAGTCTTAAAAATGCGGAATCAATCAATCTGCTTTTGTCCAAGCGCAATCGGTTCCGTTCTAATCACAATGTTCTAGACACGTTATTTTAGTAGATCAGTAGACCTTTGGACAAATAGACTACTAAACGGGTTGCATTTTTGCTTAGAAAATCTTGCTTAGAACCTTCGTATGCTAAGAGCAAGATTCTAAAATTTCCCAAAATTAGACCACGCTTACAACATTCAAAACGTGCAGCTCCATCATTCTAGTTCAGTCACTTAACCAGCGAAAGGTAAGGCTAAAAAAATATCTAGAAAAACTAGGTCTAAACCTACATACAAGTATGCGGCCGAGGTACATGTCCATCTTCTATGAAACTTGCCACCCGATACCAATGACCGTCCTTGAGGGCAAGAAATTACAAATACTTGCCAACAGAGGTCAGTGCCGTTGCCATTCTGCACTAAGCTGGTTCGGATTTCCTTGTTTCATATAATAATTCCAGTTTCCCGTATCAACTCAAAAAAAAAAAATAAATAAATAAATAAAAAACAAAAAAAAAACAAAGACAGCCAACAACCTACCACATCAATTTACCACCTCTGCTACTTCTTTATCTTCATCAACGTCTTCTTCTGGACTCTCCTTGGCATCAGAAATTAAAGCCAACCGCATAGGCTTCACACATCCGCATCTTAACATCTCAACATCTCAACTCTCAACAGCTTAACATCGTAACATCCCAACATCTCTAGTTATGATGATTTTGTCGGTCGTTTTTCTCTCTTCGTTCTGAACATCGTGTGTCGTTGTTGGGGTGACAATCTAGATACTCGTACTAACGTCAGAAACGAGAAAAATACAGGCGCCACAAATATTTCATGAGTCTGCCCTGATCGTCGTGCCATGTTCAGACTAGCTAGCCCATAGGAACATTACAGAGGGCATAGATAATTGTGGTAAACATCCCTTCAAGCTAATGATTATCAATGCAGACAAGACAATAGAGAAAAATAAACTTAGTTCCGTGAGTGAGCAACAGAGATGGACGCCCAAAAGTTGATTTTTTTATCAAACCAGGGAGATTATCTACAGTGTGGCCATCGATGTAGAAGTGTACCTTTTGCTACTTTCGGTTTCATGGATTTGAAATCAAATGGTCTTATTGCCGAATAATTGGGTGAATGAATAATATATAAAGCCACTGACGCAATTGTTTTGGACAGTAAAAAAATGGCTGCCAATTGATGGTCGAACTGGTAGTCAAAAACGCATCTTTACCATGCCAGCAAAATACTTATCTTAAAGTGAACTAATAATAATGAGTGAAAACTGAATCTAAATACTCGTATGTATGTGGAGATATACACCCGAGTTTGTGTATTTCCAAGAACTTACCAAGAACCTATAGATCACAGGGAGCCCATAGATTCTATGTGCTAAAAAGCCCAAGAAAAACCTGTTCTTCTACGTTGAGTGGTTGCAAGTTATGCTGAAAACTAAAATTCAGAATGCGCCTAATAGAAAATAGAAAACTTGATACACATTACACTCTAGGAGCTATGAAAATATACAAAGTGTCCTGGCGCATTATACAACCAACATAATATAGAAGCGGTCCGGAATGAACGCTGGAATCATAAAAATTAGAAGTATATGCGATGACATCTATTATACAACTGCCTTAGAAGCCTCCACATGTAAGGTGAAGACATAGACATAATGAACAGGTTGCTTAGCTGTTATCTGCATAAGAACCAAATTTATCCTCATAAGTCTAATATACGAGCATGTACCTTCACCGAACGTAAAACTGAAAACCATGCCTTGGAGGGCATTTACAGCATAAAACATTAGAAATGAGCAGTCATAGCTTAATCACTTTGAATTGTCAAGCGAATAACCAAGGACGAGAGCTGAGCATAGGCTTCTCAGAAAAGAAAGAAAGGAACAGCAGCGATATCAGCAAGGAAATTAGACGCAGAATAACTCTTGCTAATCGCCTCAGGAGACAAATAAGTTACAGAGCCCTTTCTCGTAGGATAAAAATGATTTTATAACGGGTGACCAGATATTCTTTCCAATTGCTGTGCTTCAGCACCAATAACATCTAGCTGTCGAAATATTCAGTAAGGTTTGCCATTTGTAAATGCGCAACGTGATATTCGTCATGAGGTCAGCAGTCATTAATTCGAAATGAAGAAAAGCTACCCCGTAGCGGTCAGTACCGAAAAAGACCCAAAAATTTCGATTCGGCTCGAATAAACTGAATTGGGTATAAGATATAAGGCGGACAGCCATAGACAACGCAATGAGTTCGCTAATTGAGTGCTGAAAAGGTTGGCTGGAGATCCGGGTTTTAGCCAAAAAATCATCTTCCCTAGAGGTGAAGGCCTATTTTTGGCGCAGCGATTAAGTCAACAAGTAAGATTTCCGTCGCTACATGCCATAGAAGCCACACAAAGCTCGAAGTTGTGAAGGAGAAATTTAGCAACTGCGTCATCTCACTGGGAGTGTTCGTCAATAGTCCGCCGCGATTTTTCTCTAGGTCTACTCCAAGTCCTTAGTCTACCCTAACAAACCAATCACTCGAGGAAAACATTCGACCCGCTATTGCTGGAATAACACCGCACATATTGGACCAAGTCATCAAAAATTTGACCGACTTCTTAAAGCACTGCTGGCGAAGCCGAGGCAGCTACTTGAATGATGTGCTATTCCACACATAATGATATGAGCGTAGCTTCAAAATGAAGCCAGAATTAATTTTATATCTCACACCTTTGTTGTTTTATTCAGGTCTTTTTTCCTATCGTTCTTCGCTAGTCACCCTTTACATGGTCTTATCATCACGGTCCTACTCTATAGCACATGGGCTTGAACCGTATCGGCACTTGTCCGTTTCGAGAAAAAGATAGATAGAAAAGGAAAGAAGGAGATTTAATCATAACTATTGTACACAAGTTGAACACCGACATCTGTCTTGTCAGGCATCTACGGCTTCAATGTCTGAGATTAGGGACAGTAGTGCCTCAGTTTAGCTATAGAAACAGCCTCCAGAGATAGCATAAAAAGAGAATCTAACCACAAAACCCAAGGTCTTCGTAATTTTACCGGAAATCTCGTCACTGATCTACTGAAAATTGTAAATCCATTTACAGTATTATAACCTGGTGGTTCGAAAAGTACAGAGACTGACACGTAGATGGGGACTCCAATAACGTACAATATCAGTGATAAAGTGCCTACAGTACCAGCATCCAGCACGTCAACGTGGAGTACCTGCAGCCTGATGAGAGCGTAAGCCGAACATTCACAGTCCCCCACGGTGTTGTCATCACATTCAGAGCAAGCGTCGGAGGATGTTTTATCACATTATGCCAACCAAGCTTAAGCGCTTAGTAAAAATTGAATGCCTCTCCTACTGAGAGACAGAAGGTCTCTTAGAGACCTCGAGAAGCATTCGTTTGGTCTCCCGCCAACCTGCAGAGTCATGCCATTTGCAATTGTACTTACATGAAACCCATATGTCAATAGAAGTCTTAGCAAGTTCATCGGCAATTTCATTTCTCGTAATACCATTTTGTCACCTGAAACCCAGTGAAGTCTTGCATTCGTGAATGGGAGTGAAATGTAACGTTGTTCGTCCTCTTAAAAGAGACAAGCTACGAATTTCAAATCAGTTTTGGAGTCACCCGTGAAGACTCGACGGGTTAGATCCTGTCTTGGACACATAGAAAGTCGATTTCATATTTTTTCTGTAGCAAGAGTTATGGTGTCATTGCATCAGATGACAATTCCATAAGACCAGAATCATAAAACAGTCGGCGCACAAGGTCATCAAAGCTCCAGCGCGTGTTGTACCAAATACCGCTTTCTTCTGAATAGAATATGGCTGGGAAAGTGCAACCGTCTTGAACGGAGCACTCTCAAATGCAGCAATAACGTATTTTCGTGAGAGGTTCTTGCACCAGACAACCGCGGCAAAGGATATAATTGGACTTATCATAGCCAAAGATCCAAAGTACCCTTTACGGTGATAGGCACCATATTTTGCCGATAGCTTTTTTGCAATGCCAGAAGACCAACAGCGCCTTGAAAGCTTTCGACGTAACATGTTTAGTCCATAGAAGTTTGTTGTCTAGGATGACACCAAAATATTTAGCTTCTTCGGAGAATTAATGCCTTTAAGCACTATTTGAGTTAGACCAGGCAGCTTTCTCCTTCTTATAAGGAGAACAACCTCTGTTTTAAGATGATTGACTGAAAGCTCATTGCAAGTGCATCTGTCGTCGATCACATCTAGGGCTGCCTGCCGCTAGACACGATCCAACAGAAAGTAGAGTTACATCAACCGTGTATGGTTGTCCATAGACGTTAGAACTATTGAGCGTGTTGAGTAGTGTGTCGACCAATGTGCACCATAGCAATGGAAACAAAACACCGCTTGTTTACACCCGCCACCACATATTGGCCGTGGCCAGCATCTGCATTCAATGTCTTATTTACCAGCATTGCTTTTGTCCACAAAACTAGTGATTCACCTACGTCATGTTATCTGGCCGAGTTACACATGCCGTCGACAGTTGCGTTGTCGAAAACACCCTTAACATTGACAAAAATGCCCAAGGCGTATTACTTCTTGTCCAGTGCTTTTTTAATGCTGCCTACCAGATTCGGAATACAGAATCAAACTACACGCTACTGTGATTGACCTTAAACAGCTTATCTTCAAACATTTGAAATATATGGAGGCAATCAGCCAAACGGGCCGTAAAAGTTACCAAATGGAACAATCAGCATCGCAAATAGACTTAATATACCGATTCAATGAAAGGTACGGGTCGTAACACCACACTCGATAACTGTTATACTAGTATTCCTCTATCAAAAGACTAGTTGCAACATAAGCTTACTTTCGTTGCTACTCTTCGAAAAAATAAGAAATTCCATTAGATTACAAAACAGTTTGGCTTTCGTAAGGAACTAACGCCTGTTTCGTATAGTATGTGCCGAAAAAATCTAAGACCGCTGTTCTACTGTCTACTATGCACCATGATTAAGCTATGTATATGCGAAGATAATGAGAAAAGTCAGAGAAAATAGTTTTTTTTTTTTATAATCAAACCACACAAACGACAAACTGTGTGACACTTGCTCGACATACCAAGAGATGGGGTGAAAAGTAACCTCCTTGGGAATGAAAAAAAAAAATAATTTTAAATATTTTTTTATTTTATTCAATGTAGTCCCCTTTTAGTTTGATACACTTATTCTAGCGATTTTCCAGCTTCTTGATCCCGTCCGAAAAGTAATTTTCCGGAAGGTCTGCAAAATACTCCTCCGTTGCGTCGATGATTTCCTCGCGTGAGCTGAATTTTTTATTAATGAGCCATCTTTTGAGGTTTGGGAAGAGATAATGGTCCGAGGGAGTCAAACTAGGCGAATACGATGGATGCGGCGGCAATTAGAGCCGTAAGTCATTGATTTTAGCCGTGGTTGCGATGATCTTGTGCGCCGGTGCATTGTCTTGCAAAAACAAAATTTTTTTTTTCGCTTCATGTGAGCCCGTTTTGCAGCTATTTCGGCCTTTAATTGATCCAATAATTCACAGTAATACTCGCTGTTGATGGTTTTTCCTTTTTCGAGGCAATCCACGAAGAGTATGCCATGACAATCGCAGAAAACCGACGCCATAAACTTTCCGACCAATCGAGCCTCCCTCGGCCTCTTCGGAGCACTCGTGGCGGCTTCAGTCCATTGCCGGGCACTCATTCTGTTCTCTGGTGTTCAACAACTACCAATCGACGCCAAAAGTCCGCCCGATTCCGCATCGTCCAAATACTCTTTCGAAGTGCTCTCGCGTTCGTGTTTTTGGTCAGGAGTGAGTATGCGCGGCACCCAGAGGCAGGATAACTTTTTCATATGCAGAATATTGCCCAAAATATGACGTGTGCGCTCAGTACTAATCTTTGTGGTATCTGCTAGCTCGCGCACCTCCACTTTTCGATCAGCCAACACCATTTTATGTATTTTTTTTGACATTTTCCTCTGTAACCGCATCGGAGGGCCTGCCGCTGCGGCGGACTTGATCGGTAGTGGAGTTGCGGCCACCACGAAACTCACGAAATATATATTTGACCGTATTATCTGAAGGAGCATTAGCCCCATAATATTTATCCAACTTTTCTTTTGTTTCCTTCGCCGTTTTGCCTCTCAAAAAATAATGTTTTATGATGCCAAACACGTCAACAACAATCAGCTTTCAAAAGATAACTAAAGACAGTATCGCACTGAAATTTCGTATGTCTGCCTAAATATGAACGAACTTCAAGGCACCACAACCTTTTTTTGCAGTAGCAGCACATTCTGGCGGTCAAGGAGGTTACTTTTCACTCCACCTAGTATTTTTTTCATATTTTTAAAGTTGCGCCAATAAACGCTTATGTTACTTATAATATGAATAATTATGACAATAAAATAACGGGAAGGGAATTTCTGAAAAAAAAATAACTTCAACAGAATTAGTTAAAAGTCTTAAAACCGAGAGAACTGAATTTCTTACTCTACCACTCCGACACCGAACCTTCAGCTCTGAGAACCGATTAAAGTGGTTCCAAAGGCCTTTCCATCAATATGAGAGGTCCACGTACTGAAAAACGAGTGTTAAATGCATAACGAGAGTTAAAAAAAGTGTGTTAAATGCAATAAATTTACGTGCAATGAACACCACACTACTCGTAAAGTTTGTGATTCCTGTGCCAAATAAAGTATTTTTCAGGACTGTTTTAGATATATATTTTGTTATTTTCTGAAAGGCTATAATGTTTGTAGAGTTAAAATGTTGCTCTTAGAGTCCCGATATAAAATAAATATTTGCATGTATCGAGTTTGCTTCTTTTTCCCAAAATAAATAATGGGGGACACATGGACCCCACGAGACTTGCCAGATAGTCTCCAGAACCATCGCTTTCTAATACTTTTTACTACCTTTAAAAATGACTAAAGCCATCACTGGTAAGCGATTTTCAAAAGCCTCTCCTAATCACTTTTCCTTTTTTTTTCTTAGCTTTGCTTCGTCCTTCTTCATTTTGCAATCAAACTGACCAGTTAAACACTTTTTATGTTATCTAGGAGACACCAATACCACTGTCGGAGTAAAACACCACTACCATAAAAAATAGAAAAAATAAAAAAAAAAAAAACTGAAATCGAAACCAAAACGACGAAACACACTCGCGTACAACACACTTAACACGGATATTTAGTCTTGCTCTATCCGGTGGAGGAAGACGGGAAGGAAATAACAAAACAACTTGTAGCGACCTTGATAAATGTAAGGAATAACTGATACATGGAATCGCTGGGTTTTCTTCAAAGCTTACCATTCATTGTCTCTCTCCCTCTCTTTTTCTTTCTTTTTTATTTCACTTTATTGTGGTGGCTTTTGCTTTCCTATATATATTTCTTGCTCCACTCTTTGGTGGCATATTCTTTCCAACAAAATTCCTACATAATCTTACATATGTATGTTTGAATGTATGAGGGCACAGAACAGATTGCAAGAGCAACAAGTGATTTGCTTATGTTTAAGTAGGGCTAGAAGTGTGTTTGTGTTTATGCTTTTTTATTGACAGAAGCTCCGCTACATAAAGCTTTTTTTTCACAGAATAACAGAGATTGAATGAAAAAGAGAATATAAAAGTGAGAGAGCACGAAGTAAGAGAGGATGGTGATGACGTAAAACCATTCAAGTTTCAATATCACATCTGGGTGTGCATGGGTGGTAGTCGCATTAATGGAATGTGCTTTATTATTTATAATCCTCGTTTTGAAGTTCAATGGAGAGAGTTAACAAGTCTTTAAAAGGGACTTTATACAAAGCTTACGGATAAATATATGTATGTAGATCGTCAGGAAGCAAACATAGAAGGTGGGCATATCCTTAGCGATAAATAATAGATGTGAACCAAGGTGGGAGCACGTATTTAAAGTTCCATAGTCGACAGGCCTTAGTAGAGCAGTAAACATCAAATACTGCAATGTCCCAAAAGTAGTTAAAGATTTTGGTCGTTTGTCAAAAGCATCAGCAACTCTGCCTCATCTTCCATCCCAACGCTTATTTACAATGACAATTCAGCTGTCAGCTCCTTAGACAAGGCCAAACTCCTTGGTGCACAGTTTGCTGCCAGCTCAACACATCCAGATTGTACTTTGTCTCCGCCTACACTTGGGTGCGTCGAATCTTAAATGGGATGAATCCACTTTCGCACTCGTGTAGTAGCAAAAGTACTTAAAGATCTCAATATATATACATAAATCCGCTGGTCCAGATGGTATAACTTCCCTTCTCCTGAAGAGAAGACTGCGTAGGCTTTTTTTATCAATCCTACTCTTTAGGACTCTTTCCGAGCAGATAGAAAATAGCATTTGTCCAACCCGTCACTAAAAAGGGCGAATCTTCTTTCTCGTCCTACAGACCCATTGCACTTACGTCCCTTCTTTCCAAGATCACGGAAACGCCGATAAACCGTCGGCTCATCAAATATCTCGAAACACGAAAACTTCTCAATGACTGGCAGTACGGTTTTCGTAGCAACAGGTTCAGTGGTGGTTTGACAGCATGTCTCACCGACAAGTTGAACCAAAGCATACATAAATCTGTCGATAGCAAGATAGTTGCACTTGAAATTTCGAAAGCATTCGACAGGGTTTGGCGTCAGGCTCTTTTGTCGAAAATACCCGCATTTCGACATCTCTCTTTTTCAATGGATAAGAAATGACAATTCGAAACATTCAGTTCAAGCTGTCTTAGGTGGTTTCAAGTCTGATATTCACAAAATAAATACTGGTGTGCCCCAGGGCTCTGTTCTGGCTGTCTGTTGTCGTTAAAGCGAAATTTAAACACCCAGCCTTTATCCATGAATGATACTTGCATAATAGTTGAAACCGCAAAACTGTCCATCCTCGGCATGTGTGTCAATGACCATTTACGTTAGAATGACAACATATTCGTTGTCGCCAAACATGCTGCGAAATATCTAGGTTTACTCAAACGATGTAAAAAATATTTCTCTCCTTCTGATCTGGCTGGACAAAATTAGAGTACAATGCACACATCTAAAACATTTCTGCACCTGCTGGATAGGATTCAGGAGCGTGCGATAAAACTCATAGATGATACTAATATCACTCAGACAATGGACACTTTCGAACACCGTCGTAATGTCTCGTGCCTCACTCCGCTTTATCGCTATTTACACCACCAGTGCTCAACCTCAAATTGTAACCGTAACACCCGTCTCGCATTGATTGCTCATCAGTACACCCTCAAGCCCACATTCGGACATACTCTGAGATATCGTGAAATGGGTTTGATTTCCTCGCAGGTCTTGACACTCAAAAACAAGAATCGGATAACAGAGCGGTACTGCTCTTTTTCCATGGTCGCAAAAAACACCAGCAAGTTGTTTTGAAATGGGTGTAGACACAAAACTAAGCATAGGATTGTCTCAAAATTTTGACGAGCGGACTAAAAGTGGTTACACTAAATGATGGAACACTTATTAGCCAGTATCCAGTAGCCAGTATCTTCCAATCCGGGTTCTCATCAAACCGCCTCCGTTTTGATTTGCCATATGCGGCAGACTTCGGCATGAAGCTTTAGCTTCCGACTCGTGAGCGAGCATCTTATGGCAATCCGCATGAAGGCTAAATTCGTTAACACAAGCCTAATATGCGTTCAGGCCCCTGCGGAAATCTAAGACGACGCCATCAAAGAATGTTTCCACGAGGTCCTCGACAAGACTTACATATGAGCACTGTTCGGAGTATGATGGATAGGAAAGGAGGACATCGATTCACCACCTTATTACAACCAAGATGCGAAGGTGATTTTCCCAAGCCCCACAACAAGGAAGAACTACTGTGAGAAGATGTAACGTAGAAAAGCCGCAATCGCAAGAGAACGCCAAAATCTTTGCCTAACGCGTATTCCAAAATCTCTCTACAACTCCTATGCCGCCAGCATCAAGCACCGAGGACCAGTGGCAGCGCTACCAAAGTGCCATCGGAGCTAAAATCCAACAAATCAGATGAACCAGACGATTATTCAAAGCTGCTGGAAACAACTTTGTAAACAGCATGTACGAACTCATTTCTCAGCACCATATGACCGGTCCACAAAAGAGGAGATTCCCTAAGCTGCGCCAACTATAGAAGTATAAATATCCTCAATATCGGATACAAGGTCTTATCGTCCATACTGTGTGAAAGTCTGAAACCCTGATTGGTCCCTATTAGTTTAGTTTTAGACTAGTAAAGGCCACAATCACACACCGGCAGATGGCGAAAAAAAAGTCAAAAAGTCCAAATCGATTTTAAGGTCACATATGCCAGGATTTAAAGAGCCATGTCTAGTACTAGAATCCCTGCGGAGCTCGTCCGTCTGTGCAGAATGACGACTAGCTGCTCCTTGAAGGTCGGGGACCTTTGATGTCGAAAACGGTTTTAGACAAGGTGACGTACTGTCATGTGACTTCTGTAATATCGTACTTAAAAGAATTATACGGAACTCACAAGCGAACATTGAAGACACAATGTTTCAAGTCTTTACCACTACTAGCGTACGCCGATGATATTGACATAATTGGGAGAGCTGCCAAAATAAGATTAGCGGCAAGTGAGATGTTGTCCTCGAATTAAACAGAAGATCACAATCAACAACTACACTCTTTGTCTACCTCGCCACTGCTATAAATTCTGTCAACAATACCTGAGCAGAAATAAAACGAAGAATCACTCTTGCCAGTCGCTATTTCTTTGGGCTAAGAAGGGCCCTATCCAAAAAAACTAAGGAAACATAGTCTCTATCGAAAGTGATGAAGATCCTTCGTACAATATTCAATCCGACTTGGAGTACGCAACTGGAGGTAATTATTTAACGACCGGACTAACTGGAGAGGCTCGTTAGTTGAGTCCCATGTTCACATCTAACTGCACAGTGCCGCCTAAGTAAGTAAATAAGCAATAGGCCGGGGACCCGAGCAGATATAACGTGAGATTCAAAGGAACAAACACAGCCAGCAATTGAAATCCGATCGCAAAACGTTTTGCACTCAAAGTTGAGATAATTCAACCTCTTAACTAAAATTTAAATTTGAAAACCTCTACCGCATGTAAGGGAAAGAGGCGACAACTTCCACAGGCTGAATGTGATGCAAACTGATACTCAGTTGGACTGTTTATTACTTAAAGGGTTTTTACTTAGGGTTTTGCACCTTAATCCGTGCAATATTATTCCCGAAAGTACTTCAACAATTTTAGGGACCGAATCTACACGTGCCTCACACAAGTGAGGCCAAAGCTTGAGCTTTGTCCATTGATAATTTTGAACATTGAACATGATGTTGGCCAAATTCCTAACAAGAATGGTGGCCGATATAGACAGATGATCAACGAATTTTTTTTTCCAAACTTATGTATGTAATATTAATGAGTAAGACACCATATGCAGTTCCAGCAGAATGGGAGGACTAGCTGTTATACTGTGACCAATACCATTGATTTCTTAAAATATTGGGGCCTTTAAATCAGTCACCAAGATCTTGCGATCTAACGGCGCTAGATTCTTTTCTGCGGGGTGCGTGCTTACTAACCTAATTACACCAACAATGATTAAAGCCTTAGGAGGTAATATACATATGAAGAGCGGTTAAAAATTTGACCGACAGGAAACGCTTTGTAACTGCCAGTGGCGGTGAGCATATGTTTATCCGAAATGATGACAAAATATCGTGTGAAAACAACTGCAAGCAACGACGGCAACGCTGAAGTATAGATATAAGATAAGCGTTTTATGGCTTTACAGAGATTACATATGTGATTAAGGCTTTAAAAAAGAAAACACAGGGCATTGACAGTATCTGGGGGAATTTTCTAGTATGCGCCAGAATCAACGGCAGAACTATCAGGAGTGGTGGCACAACCTTGAGTAGAAGAAATACAATATGTTGCGTACTATGCTCTTATATTGCGACGTTATCCGCGCTTAAAATATCCGGACAATGCTGACGATATTTTCCTGCTTAAACCTTTTCCAAGTGGTACAAAACTTGAAATCCATGGCATGAAACATAACATTCCTGGACAAGAATTCAAGAAGCTGAACAGTTTTCCTTACTTAGGATTCATCGTCTCAGTTGACCGTGGCCATAATTTGGGGTATAGAATGTCTAGTCTGTTAATAGAAATATTTTCAGCACTAGGACCTTCGCTCCTTCAGAACTAAATGCCTGAGATTTTCCGACCAAATCGGGTCCCCTCGAACAGCAGTCAAAAGCGGTAATCATTACTATAAAGCAATGATCAGTCACACCTTTGGGTACGAAGACGATTATACTACGAGAAATTCGCTACCTTAGAGACAAGCCAAAGAACAGGTGCCATTTAGCAGAAAAGGCACTAGATGGTTGAGGCGGTATTGATAACATTGGTAAAAAAAAAAAAAAGCTTACGTGCACTACGGGAATTTGAACAAGATGGCACAGGAGTTGTTAACAAAGTCAACAAAAAGCCGAGAACAAACTCGAAGCAAAAAAATTAAAAACCATTTTCATGCAGTACCATGAAGCCTTAAGGCGGGCAGAACGAATTGCGTTTAAGCTGCAGTCAAACTGTTTCAATAAATGTTTCATTATTTCCTAATTTAAGAACTATGGTAGCTCGTTCACTTTTAGGTAGGTCTCCTGCCACATGATCGCTGATTTTGGAATTGAAATCTTTGAAAATATTAAAGCTGGCAACACTACTGAAAATTGTTTTTTTAGAAAACTTGTTATCAATAAGAGAGAGAAAACACCACCATCTGCACATGTGGAGCCAT
Source organism: Volucella inanis (assembly GCA_907269105.1). Taxonomy (NCBI): domain Eukaryota; kingdom Metazoa; phylum Arthropoda; class Insecta; order Diptera; family Syrphidae; genus Volucella; species Volucella inanis. The sequence continues at coordinate 155,500,458 of OU026155.1, forward strand.
GTGCGTAAGTAAGTATGCGTCACCGCAAAAGCTCCTCCAAAACACTCGCATGTGTGAGCAAATATAATTTTGACAAAAAAGCAATTGAACAGATGGTTGCAAAATTACCGTCATTACGTTCTCCAATTTTCGATTTTTCGTTTCTTCTTATTTGTTGTTTTGATTTTTCGTAGTCGCGACTGAAATGTAACACGCGCGCGCTTTTTCCACTGAACCCAAAGCCCGGATTAGCACTTAAAAGTCACCATTAGTAGTGGCATAGCTGCTGTTACTACACCACTACTACTATACAATGACGAACAATATCGTCTTCATTTTTTTGTTGTCTCTTTTGATTTTCATCTTTTGGATGCGTTCATTCGTTTAATGCGTGCTTATGACCGTTAATTAAAATGTATGGCGTATATTTAACATTTGGCGGAAAGTTCAGCGGGGTCTGTGACAGCCAAGAAGGTCTGTTTGTTTGTTTGTTAGCCGGGGCCTAGGGCAACCGACGACAACGGACACACTGCAATTCGAATTAAGTAGGAAGCACAAGAAAAGAAAAGCGAAGAAGAAGAAACGAAACGCATTCATGCATTTTTAAAAAGACCTGTAATTCCAAAAGTGAAAAATGGCTGACAGAACGGCGGAACTAGTTCCAGAAAGAACAGAACTACAACAATGGCAAACTATTTCATAAACTCTGCTTTGTGGCATACGCATAAGAAGAAGCGCGCAGCGTATGCCTGCAGAAAGGAATTCAAATTTTCCGCTTGATTAACGGCTAACTGGCGCCCAGGAACACTCTGGCACTCCGATTTGCTTCATATTGAATTCCATTCACATTCACAATTGATTAATTAATGCTGTGCGACGTGTTTATTTGTCCAGTGTATCAAGCTCAAGCTTCAGCGAGTCGAGCACACCTTTTAGGGCGTTTTTGACGAGGGTGCGTTCCATTGGATACAGATTCAAATTCTGTGGCAACACGAGAGGTATGCTGATGTGAATTACCTTCCGTGATGAGTGAGATTGATCCTTTTAGTGCTTTAGATATTGTTGCAAGGCATATCTGGTAAATGACGATTTTTTGTTTTCAAATGAACTAACAGTCGGTTCTAGTTAAAACTGTGAGTAAGGGTCTATGTATGATTGCGCCTTGCAGAAAATAGCAATGATCCCATCATTGTAGAAGATAAGGAATAGCAAGAGAGTTGTAAGTTGTCAGCATTATCGTCATATCGCTGGGACCTGGTGAAAGGTTTGTATTAAAGTCCATTCCTATAGCGATAAGTAATATATGATTTCCCAGAACAATACGTAACGAAGTGATAAACTTTGGTGAGAGACCTGAAAACCTGTAGTACTTGAGTATGTATCTATATGTTAAGTATCCAATTTGTCAACCTGAAGACCACCCAACTTTTATTTAAGTAGGTCATAGCCATTCTATCAGTTATATGGCTCGTTGTTGGACAAATTTTCAGTGGTAAGTGAATCGGAATGATAAGGGCCCTGAAGAAGTACACATTTCAGAATGAATTGACACATAAGAGTAATCGGCCATACTACTGCTTTTTATAAGAGATTACGTGATACATCCGCTCCTCAATGACAACTCTTTTTGAATTCGTAGGATCATTCCTATCTGGATAAGTCACCACTAAACGGATGTTCACGCACATCGAAACGCAGCATTTGGGAAAAAAAATTTCAATTACTCGAGCTTGTCACTAACCTTAACAATGTGTAGTTGCTAAATACCACAAGTATTGCATTCAGGGGCGCAGGTACTCCCGATAAATGTGACTAGAAATTCTCCAAGAAGATGCCTGGGTGTTAAACATTAGGATATGCACTGCGCGGCGTCAGTCTTTCGATTCCAGTTACTGGCCAAATTTTTAAGGGTGCTTGTTGAGCGGGATAACTTAGAAATAGTTTAATCTCAGAAGGCTGATATTAAGCGGGGACGTGGATTTGCCGGTGGCGGTGACTAAGAAGAAATATCTGATGAATGCGATCAGAAGGAGCAAGGGTTATTGGCACGAGGTCATTGCCCAACCGACGTGGGTAAGGACACTTGGGGCCAGAGATATAAAATAGCGCTTCGTAAGCTAGCCGGCTCTGGTTCTGTCGTCCCGATATGGAGCCGCTCTTCATGGAGGAGGTGATCTCCATCCTGTCCACGGATCACCCTGAAGAGAGAATGAGATGATCATAACGTACGAGGTCACGCCTTTCAGACCCGAAGAACTAAAGAGACTAAAGGTCCTGCTTTAGACGGGGTGCCGAACAAAGAGGATAAGAGAAGGCAGCAATCTCTCCGGTACCCGGAATGGGTTCCTACGCAAGCCTCCAAAAAATTTAGAACTCATTTAAGTCTGCAAGATAGATTGCCATCTGGGGCGGCAAAGTGTACCGGACTTTCTAAGAAAGATACTGGATAGTTATCTCCAAGATAGAGTTCTCTGGTACGAGACTACGGAGGGATTGAGTGAAAAGCGAGTGATGACGGGAGTGGCCCAGGGCTCGGTACTCTACAAAGAGTCGGTTTTTGACGATATCGCACTGATCATGACGGCGTGATTCCATGAGAAGGCCGAATGCAAGATATGATGAGCGCTCGCGAGAGTGGTAACGGCTTTGTACTAGCGGCCCAAAAAAATGGAGGTGGTTGTCTTTACTAGGCAACGATGGTTGGGCGGCTTCCGCGCGAGCCTGATGGCTTGTTACTTCGAAATGTGAGTCGACTCACAACTCATCTTTGAGAAACACATCGGTAGGGCTGGTGATTAAACCACCAAGGCGACAGCTGCACGTTTTAGTCTGATGCCCAAAGTTGGCGCCCCCACAGGTCAAAAAACAAAGTTACTAGTGTTTATTGCCAATTCTATGCTGCTATACGATGACGAAGTTTGGACGGATATACTTTCGAGACGAGGACTCCGGAGCGTCTTACATCGGTACAACGCGTCGGATCTCTTCGCTTATTGAACACTCTTCGCAGCAGTCGTTACGGTAATTCCGAGAACCGTGCTCATTGTTGCTGGCTCGATTTCTGTCTCTGGAAACCAAACAGATAGCGACAGGAGCAATAAAACGTTGTAGATAGACACACTGACGGCTAGTGAGCTAAATAATTATCTTAACTAGCTTCTCTTCGGAAACGGACAGATCAATGCATATCTACACCGCATGGCGGTGAAAGCATCACCCAGATGCGACTATTGCCCTGCACGTTCTTTTCCGGAAGGTAGCGGTTGCGACAGTTATTAGTGCACCGAAGATTTTAGCGAATATCAGTTTGGGGCGAACCCAAACATGTCACGTGTCTTACACAACCGTAAGTCTCTTTGGTATCCGTAAGCAGGATTCTCCCCACTTCGGACTGACCTTAAAAAAAAAAAAAAAAAAAACTATTGCAAAGCAACCAAGATAAAAATGGATTCAATGTTGACAACCCTGCAAAATGAATATTAACAACGTTGTTCAGATCTGCATATGGAATTATCTGAGGTCTTAAACCGCCAAAAAGCAATTACTGGGACTGTAAGTGTGTACGATATACGTACATATATAACTGTAGCAGCACATTCGGAAAGCTTAGCCTACACGACATCATGATTGTTAATGGACCTAGGCCAATTGACTTTACTGCGGGACGTAATATCGCTATAAAAACCACACAATTTCTTCACGCCAATATTCACAAAGTTACATGATGGTCACTTAATCATTAAACAGTAAACTAAATCAAAATGGTGCGATTGACTCAAGGCTCTTCTCCAGCTTTACAGATGAACGAAAACTCCGAGCGTCAATTTAGACCACTGCTAGCAGCCAACTATATAGACGACATTGACATGATGTGAAGATCACGACGAGCTGTCAATGAAGCGTTTGCCACTATTGAAGCAGAAGCGGAACAGATGGGTTAAGTGGTCAAGGAATATGGTAAAAACAAAGTTCACGCTGTCAACAAAGAGACACACAATATAGACGTGCGAAGAATTACTGTTGCTACTAAGTTTAGAAAGCAATTGAGTGGCAAAACCTTCTTTAGGAGCAACCAAAAAGACTTTCTACAAGACACTACACATAACAGCACACAACTTTGTAAACTTATGAATGCAGATGGAAATGCTCTCAGGCGCTTCTAGAGAAAAGTCATTATTTTCGGTTCCGTTTACATCCAAGAAGAATTGAGAAGACGTTTTAACAGCGAAATGTACAAGCTGTACACCGATGCCGAATTCGTCAGGAAAGCTCAACCCAGGTTACATGGCTAAGTCAGCATGGAACGCATGGACACCAGGGTCTACGAAGACCTCAGCCAACCTCGTACGCACAACTGAAGCGCTAACTAAGGCCCTTGTCTGCTCTGGACGGAAGCGCCATCTAAGTACGTAATGTAACTTCAAAAGTCACGCGATTGGAGAAGTTTCTAGTTCATTGGTTTCTTTAAGGGAGCCTCTTATGGTCAACGGATTGAAGTGAAGTTGTAAACAACAATCAAATACTTTGCAACGAGGTCATTCCCTAAGCAACGGCTTTGTCAATATTTCCTTTAGGTCGCAAATAACACCGATATCAACTCTATATCCTTACTTTCGACACAATGTAGTTAGCTCTAATAGTAACACTTCTTAGTACACCTGAATAAGGTAGCAGGCCTTTTCGGGTTCTCTATTGTACAAATCACCTTGTACCTATAGAACGATAAGCACAATGGATGTCTCCTCAATTTTACCAACGCAATACCTAAGTACACAAACGTTAGCCCATAATTTACCATCTAGATTTGGTTTAGTCGCAAATTTATGTATTTTAAAAAAACAAGTACAAAAGTTCCCGGTACCACTTTCGAAAATTATGTCCACAACGATTTCCACGACAAACAAAACCTTGACATCTGCTTTTAAGCCTCCAGCCTGGGGCACATAACCAAGTTGCTATTTTGTTTTTTTAAAAACTTCACTGACGTGGTGCTAATCGTACACTTTAGTACCCTTCTCGTTAAATTTGAAAATCAATGACCCGCTCATTAGCATAATTTGCCGGCGTTGTGGTGTGGCAGGCGTGTGGTTAAGCGCGCTTACATTTTCCATTTATTATGCGTGGAACCGTCACATACGATATAGAAGACTGAAAACAGAAAACAGAACAACACTGCCAATGCAAACACCACATGTTTACATGGGGTTAGTTTAGTCAGTCAGTTTTCAAAGAGGCCCCTAAGAGTGTTGAATTTAATAATCGGCCCCATCGGCAGTCGTTGCTGGGAGTGAGGAACGGGGGACAGCATGCGGGCTTGAACTAGAGCAAACAATAAGCAACTACGCGACAGTTAAAATCGTTTTTTTTTCTGTTAAAAAATGCTTTGCTGTGCGTGTAGCTTTGAATGCGTGGTAGGGTAGCTGGTAGGATACCCGGTGGTGTCAGTGTGTTCCATGTGACTTTTGAGGCACACAACTTTGTGCTTAAGTTGTGTTTGCATTCAACTTAGTTTACAAGAGCACGATAAGAAACAGAAATCACGATGAGATTTAAAGTGTTGCCAGTGGCGTCGTTACGTTATTTAAAAAATAAACAATGATAAATTTTTGGCAGATAAAAGTACCATGGTTCCCAAGAAAAGACTTAACTGCATTCAAGGAGACCTCGAGATACCCTTCAGAATCACACATTCTACCAGGCAGTCCTGGAAGTGCGAAGTTAATTCGAAATCTGCTTTTATAAGAATTTCCTGTTTTGAAAAGTAAGCATAGCATAACATACGTATTGTCTACATGAAGATGGCGCATAATGACAATGTTTTCTATTGTGTTAAGCCAATTGAAAAATCGCAGAAACAAAATAAAACAATTAAAGGAGCATTGTTCATCTTATAGGCAACCTCTAATGAAAAAGGGGCGTAAGGTGCCTACGTGGATTAACGGTTAATTATGGATGTCGTGAAAACAGGTCCATTCTGACTAAAGACTCGCTCTCGAGTCCCATTATAACCGCTGGATCTGAGGTTCAGCTTCTCTGTTTTGCTTTCGGATTGGCTATCGTCACCAAACGAATTGAACTAGCTCTTCATCTTGCACGAACTTTCTATCAATTTGAGTTTCCTTTGGGTCCGCTGCTGTTCTGGAATATCCCTCAGGTCATATCGGTCATTTGGCAACACTTTCGCCACGATATATGGACCCCTGCCAATTGGATCCAGTGTTCGAGACTCACATGTTGCAGTAGGTTCACTTTTTATCAGAAAGTCATCTATGAGTACCTCATACGTAATTGGTCGTTTATGAGTCTTGTCAAGTCTTTTGAAAACCAATACGTCCTTCTCAGCCTTTCAAGAGTTTTGTCGAAACGTGTTTTGTCTTATCGTTACACATTCGTAGAACTCGCCACTGCACTCCTTTCGTCACTACCCATTTTCTTTGATTACCGTCGCATCTAAAGTATCTCCTTCCTCCTTCTCCTTCCTTCTGGCATTCCTTATGCAGCTCCTTACTATCACTGCTACAAGTTATTGCTTCAAATTGGTTAATGATGTCGCGTAGTTTCTCATCTTGCCATTGCATAGGGGCTAGCCAGGCGGATTCTTCCTCCATCTCCCGTTCGTCTTCCATTGGTTGGCGTCTCATGGCATCCACATACCCTGCTTTCCTCCCTGGTTGGTGAACTGTCATGAACTCAAATTCCTGGAGTTTGAGTCACCATATTGGTACACGTTCTCATTTTTAGTTTGTTCTGAATTGCTACAATTGCTTCACAATCCGTTATTACCTTACATACCTTCCCAAGTAGATAAACTCGAAATCTGTTCAGACTTTCCACTACAGCTAGGACCTCCAGCATTACTCTTCCCTCGTTGCATCAATATGCCGACAAGTCCTACAGTCGAGTCAGTATGAACCTCGTGATCGCAATCTCCATCGTATAATGCCAAAAGAAAAGGATTACTTAACGCTGACTTAAGCTTTTCAAATGGTGTCTGCTGCTTCTCCGTCCACATAAAAGGATTGTCCTCTTTGAGCAAGTTGTTGAGGGGTATTACTATAAAGTTTTCTAATAACGACTTGACAACTTTTTTTTTAAATAAAAGGCAAACCATTTGAGATATTTCAAAAGCTTTATTATTGGCTTGAAGTACAATCAAAACATGGCCACCGCGGGCACGTTTGCAGCGGTCGATTCGTTGGACCCAATTTTCAACGACTCGACCACACATTTCGGCCGAAACGGCCGCTATTTCGCGTTCAATGTTGGCTCTAAGCTCTTCCAACGTCGTCGGCGTGTTGGCATAAACCAATGACTTAACCTAGTCCCACTGAAAATAGACAAGCGGCGTTAAATCGCACGAACGAGGCGGCCAGTCGACTGGCCATTACTTGAGATAACACGCTCACCATACTTACTCTTCAATAAATCGATTGTAGCGTGTGCTGTGTGGCTTGTGGCACCATCCTGTTGAAACCACATGTCGTCCAATTCCATATCTTTCAATTCGGGCCAAAAATAATTGGTGATCATGGCGCGATAACGATGACCATTCACAGTATCGTGACAATCATTATCGTCGACAAAAAATATGGCCCAATAACGTCGCCGGCATGCAAACCGCACCAAACAGTTATTTTTTGTGGATGAAGTGGTGATTCATGTAGCACATGTGGGTTTCCTCCCGAGCAATAACGCATATTTTGCTTATTGACGTACCCATTGAGCCAAAAATGAGCTTCGTCACTGAAGATGATTTTGCGATGAAATTCATCATCTTGGCGCATCTTCTCCAGAACCCAGTCGGAGAACGTGTGCAGACGTTGCTCGTTAGTGTACTTTACCATGATGAAAATGTTGAGTTTACTGAATAAATTGACAGTGACAGTTTGATGATTAGTGAAAGAGTGCATTCACAAATTAAGTTCAAAGTTGTCAAGTTCCTATTGGAAAACCCTATATATGCGTGTAGTTCGATAAAAATTTCCGAAAGTAACCGGTAAGGCCCAGGAACTGCCTCACATGATGCACATCTTCCGGTTCCGTTCGATTGGTGGCCGAGAAACTCAATACTTAGTTCTAAGGAATACACAATTTTTAATATTGAGAATCAGTCCTGACTCTTTTAGAACTGTCATATTCCTACGATATTCGTGTTTTTATCTGATTCATGTATATTTGGAAGTAAGCTGGGGCTTTAACCAAGCCAAAGGGCATGCGAACGAACTCAAACAACCCATTTTCCGCAGCAAAGGCGGTATAATTACTTTGTTCTGCTATCCGTATATATTGATAACCGACTTGAGGTCCAACGTCGTGAAATACTTCTTTCCAGGTAATCTTGCCAGAACCTCCTCTACGGTAGGCATCGGAAACTTCTGCGTGGCAGTTCCCTTATTCAGTGCCCGATAGTCGAAACACATTCTATTCTCGCCATCTTTCCTCTTCGTAAGAACTATCGGTGCATAAAAGCTGGAGGTTGAAGGTTGAAGGTTGAAGGTTGAAGGTTAAAGGTAGAATAACTCCCTACTGCAACATTTCGCCGATCTTTTCTTCTATTATTTTTGTCCTTTTGCGAAGGATATGCGGTAAGGCTGTACGCACACTGGCTGTGTTGTGTTGAGTTGTATTATACATTGCTTCCAGTTATACTGTGAGCGTTTACCAATTCGCCTAATTTCTCCTCATTTGTGCCGATCCGTTTTATTTTTGTTGATGCATTGCTCCTTGCAAATTTGAAGATACTGACAAAAAGTTTATTTGATTTGATGTGACTTTGAGGTCAGTTTCTCCCGCTTGAAATTGCTAGCGAAGAAGAATTGCGGTATGTGCAATATGCAAGTTTAAGTGCTTCTCATGAAAAACGATCTTTGGGATTTTGATAATGAGATAAACGTAATGCCTGATGGTAATAATGAAGAGAGGATTGGTTGAAACAATACAAAAAGGCAAAAATTTGATTTTGTTGATTCAAGCATCGGAGTTAAAGCACATTCGTGGTTGTGCTACATCAAAGATGGTATGGCTTAAGTTGGAGATAATTTGTTCGTCAAAATGATATCTTTGACGTTAAGGAGCATACGAAATTCTTCGATGCTGTAGTAATAGCGTGCAGATTAATGAGGATTTGCTTGTCATAATATTGCTTAATATGAGAACTTTCGATGTGCGATAAAGTCTGGAGATGAGCTGCGGTCTGCTGAAATTCTAAAAATCAAAATAATTGAACAGACGAAGCACGGAACCAATCATCTGGAGGTGTTGTCATAGCCATGGCAGCTGGGAGTAGCTCTAACAAACGTACAAATCGACATGTCAAACGAGAACGGAAAGAATCAACAAAACATGGAAGTTTAAAGTGCTACCTGTGTGGTGTATTGGGGCATAAGCAGAATGTTTGCCCACTAAAGAAGTCGGAGGCATGTAAGGCAGCCAGCTAAATGAAGTCGTTGTGCCTTACGCAACAAGATACCATACATGGTTTGTTCTAAACTCATAATTAAACAAGTTTCAATTTGAAACCAAGGACTTAGTTTGATATTGGTTTTAATGAGGAAACGCTATGTCTTACAACTCGGGGTAGCGGCTCTTGAGCTCATTGCTATAGCCCAATGGCAACCTCATGCAGTCGACACAAACTATTACGTATAATTACGGGAAGCTGGTTCCACCAAACAACCGATGCCGTGTAGATCCAAAGTATCTCGTAGGTCGCAAGCGGCTTGCTTTGACGAAAGTTCCTTCACACTGCCGACAGATACAGAAAGTCGATAGTGGCTTGGAGGTTTCCGACGTGACGTGTTTAGCCCAAAGAAGTTTGCTATGCATGGTGACATTCAAATGCCTAGCTTTGTTGCAGAAATAGAAGTTCAGAAGCTTTGAAGTTCTACATGACTTAATATCTTCCTTCTTGTAAAGGAAACCATCCAAGTTCTGAGAAGATTCTGAGAAGACTGGGTTTTAGAACAGACAGTAGCAAGGCATGATCCAACAGATGGTACAACTACATCACCTGCATATATCTGTAGGTGGTTACTGCAAATCGTAAACATTCCCGCTGATCGGTTCAAAACCTTCAGTGGGTGCACCGTCTAAGATCTAAAAAGATTTCAATCCCTTCTCTCTCGTTCGGAGTTAGGTAGATCATTTGCCGCGTGCATCCAGCTGATACTCTGTTTTGAATTCGAGTTCAGAATTTTGCAGCCGCTAGATTGCTTAGCGTACCTCTTAGATAGCTTTAAGTCTGATACTTGCTATCCTGCAACCAAGTCAGGTGATAGTATGATGTCCTGGAAGTGATTGCCTCTCAGGTTACAATTGATACTGCCAAAAAGAGTATTCTGGACATATGGGTCGCAGGACATGAGAAGTTTCATTTTACTGGAATCACAATATTCAATAATTTGAGTGTGGCGGTAGTAACGTTTCATTGGGAAAATAAGCTGACACAATGACGATAAGCCCAGGCTTAGACGCAGAGAGAGTTCGCCGAATACCGGTGTAAAACCTCTTAAACTTCAAAAACGTTTTTACCACACATATAGCACAGAATGTCTTCTAAATAGAGATGCAGTAGAAGAACTGAAATGTTGAAAGTTCACCTGCGTAGATATAATCATCTACCATTATTCGGAAATGATATAACCCTTCCAGATTAAATGATGCATGTGTGAGTTATACTTAGATTTTATGATCTCAGCCCATAATGACAAAAGAGCCGTCCTTGTTTTCTCGATTCTCTCTCTCTCCTTGTGAGAGTAGATTTTCCACTTTTCTGTGTCGAATCCAGGGTTATGTGTATGAAAATGCATCAACACATCCTCCATTTCCTAGAGCTGGCTGACGACTTTGGTGTTCTGAACATTCAGAATTTCAAAATTCCCCAGGGAATTTGAGTACTTTAATTAATTAGGAATTTCGTATCATAGCCTTCATTCAATCATTCTCTGGCTTATTAAGCTTACACAGTCGATCAATACAGAGTGTGACTTAACCGTCGTCCAGACTACCAGGTGTACCGGTATGAAGTAAGCGTCAAGATACAAATGTCTCGATAGGGAACATTTATTCTGAACGGGCCTTGTCGAGGCATATGGTATGGTGATCTTGCTCTATCAGAAGCAACATGCAAAAGATGCTTTCAACGGTTCAGAGATAACGATTTTAATGTGAGAAATGAAGAACGTTGAAGACGACCAAAAAAGTTTGAAGACGCCGAATAGCAAACAATATTGGATGAAGATGACACTTAGAGTCAGAAACAATGGCAGAAATGTTAAATGTTGCACAACAAACAATTTCTGACCGTTTAAAAGTTATGAGAACGATCCAAAAGTCTGAAAAATAGGTGCAACATGAACTGAATCAAAGACACGATAAAAAATCAGTTTTGCATCGAAGTGTTACTGGCGGTGGAAGATGGAGTTATTTTCAGAATCCTAAGCGGAAAAAATCATGGGCAATGGACAATGCTGGGTGTCTGGTGGGACCAGAAAGGTGTGGTGTACCACGAACTCCTAAAACCTAGTGAAACCGTTAATACAGATCGCTACCGATAACAAATGATCAATGAATGATCATGAACCATGCATTGATCGAAAAACGACCAGAATGGGCCAAAAGACACGGCAAGGTAATATTGCTCCATGACAATGCACCTGCACACAAAGCAAAACTGGATCAAGATACAACCAAAGCACTTGGCTTGGAGCTGTTACCCCACCCGCCCTATTCACCAGACTTGGCTTCTTTCGACTACATTTTGTTTTCATCGCTGGGACACCCATTAGCTGAGCAGCACTTCGAATCCTACGAGGAAGTCGAAAATTGGGTGACTTTTTGGTTTGCTTTAAAAGACGAACAGTTTTATTGGAGTGGAATCTACAAATTGCCTGAAAGATGGGAAAAATGTGTAGCTAGCAATGGCCAATACTTTGAATAAAATGTTTTTTACTTTCCTATTAAATATTAGAGTTTTATTTTCACTTCATACCGGTACACCTGGTATTGTCATTGGCAACCTTTACAATTCGATCTTCGTTCCCTAAAAAAATCAAACTACATCAGAGAAAGGAGTTGGGGCAGAAGTATGTGGAGAATCTACCAAAATTTGTCTCTAGGTATGTAAGCATGGATGGAATCAACTTCAATGTGAGGTAAATGCAATAGAGGTCTACCTACATTTGGAAGAATACTGTTTGCCAACGATGCATAAAGTTAAACTCTAGGGTGATTCATTGTGAGGTTTGATTTATAATATAAAATAAAATACATAAATTTGAAAGTGAACTTAAAATTTTTATTATCGGTTAAAAGAACAATTCATGGTATTTATTTTTTGAAAATAACATCATGTAAATGTTGGCTACGACTACGTCTGAGGTGGTCCATTCGATAGGCTCAATTTTGGGCGGCCTCATAGTGAGGTTTGATTTTCAACAGGCTTTTTTGACAGGTCACGCGTGACTCATATCAAACTGATTTGTTCAATATAGTTTGGCAGGTCATCATGGAAAGACTCACACCACAACAGTGTCTCCAAATTGTTCAGCTGTATTACGAAAATCAGCGTTCTGTGAGAAATGTTTTTTGTGCGATTCGAGGAACTTACGGTGCGCATAATCGACCTACTGAAACCACTTTTGCCAATACCATTCGCAAATTTGAGCCCCAGCTTACATTAGTGGATGATAATCAACCGGTTAGACCACAGCCAGCACATAGTGAAGAGACTATAGCAGCTGTAGCTGAGAGTGTACGCGAAGACCGTGACGAATCGATTCGTCGTCGTTCTCAGCAGCTTGGCTTGGCATATTCAACATTTTGGCGTATTTTACGTGAGGATCTCGGATTAAAAGCGTACAAAATTCAACTTGTTCAAGAATTGAAGCCTGCCGACTTGAATTTGCGTCATATTTTCAGTGAATGGGCTCTGGAAAAACTCAATGAAAATCCGGTGTTTTATCGTGTAATGAAGTGTTCAGTGATGAAGTCCATTTCTGCCTCAATGGATACATTAATAAATAAAATTGCCGTATTTGGGCTGATGAGCAACCCTAATAATATCAAGAGCTACCATTACATCCATTAAAAACAACGGTATGGTGTGGTTTATGGGCTGGTGGAATCATTGGTCCATATTTCTTTAAAAAATGTGACAAATCAGAATGTTACCGTCGATGGTAACCGTTATCGCGCCATGTTAACGGACTATGTGCTTACTGAAATTCAAGCACATGGTCTCGGTGAGTTCTGGTTTCAACAAGACGGCGCTACAAGCCATACAGCGCGTGAAACAATGGACTTGTTGAGAAATCATTTTGGTGAGCACTTAATTTCACGTTTTGCTACGGTAAATTGGCCGCCTAGATCGTGCGGTATCACACCTTTGGACTATTTTCTCTGGGGATATGTAAAGTCTCAGGTCTTCAGGAATAAGCCAGCTACGATTGACGCTCCGCGAGTTACCAGTCGCTATGCTTGAACGAGTCGCCCAAAATTGGACCTTCCGAATAAACCACAGACGTAGTCGTGGCCATCATTTACATGTTATTATTTTTAAAAAATAGATGCCATTAATTGTTCTTTTAACCGATAATGAAAATTTTAAGTTCACTTTCAAATTTATGTATTTTATTTGACATTATAAATCAAACCTCACGATGAATCACTCTATACAAGGTGGGCAAAAGTAACATCATAATGTGAATTGGCTGTCAATTTGTTAGAAATGAAACAAATTTTGCTCTGTTTTCACGAAAAGTTTACTTAAAGGTGTAAAATTGATGACAACAAGTTGAAAAAATGAGATCGGTCCAATGAACACCTCCTGAGTTGATGCACATTTGTACTAGTTCTACGGCATTTTGAATCATTGCTCGCAAAACATCTGGCTCCAAAGTGGTGATTTCTTCATCAATGTTGGCTTTCAAGACATGCAAGATTTATGCTTTGTTGTAGTAAATGCGAGATTTCAAAAATCCCCAAAAGAACAAGACTGACGCCGTCAGTCGTGACGATCTGGCCGGCCAGTTCAAATCGCCAAATCGGGAGATCATACGGCCTGGAAATTTGTGATTTAAAATCTCCATCGTTCCCCGAGCTTTGTGAGTGGTTGCTTCGTCCTGCTGAAACCAACAATGCTCGAGACTAAATTCATCAACTTTCGGCAAAAAAAAGAACATCTGTGTGTGCTCACTAGTTAGTTACGGTGGTGCCGTCACACCAAACAGTCACTTTGTGGGAATGCAATGGCTCTTCGTGCACTTCATGTGGATTGCAGAAACGCAAATGGCCATAGTCGCTCATTATGATTTTTGATCCTCTTCTTGCACCAGGTTTAACATACAATAGCATGGGAGTAAGTTAACCTCACTTGACGGTGAGCAGGCAGTAATTGGTGAACGTTTCGCACTTTACCATTAGGTCTTTCACCAACATCTGACAATGCCAAAATGTGCATCATCGTCTCGTCGATGTTTGTGGACTCTCTCGGACGTCCTCGATCATACGAGAATAAGTGATATTCTCGATAGAGCGAGCAATACGGGCCATCAAATTCTTGCGACATCTCTAGTGGACTCAATTTGTACGAAACACTCAGCAAAACACTTGCTGAACATTGCTCGCGCACATGATGCTCGCCGACGGGGAAAACGACGACGAAATGCACGCTGCGTTAAAACAACAGAGCGAAAATTGGTTAAATAAGCAGTAGCGGAATTATGCGTTCTTCAAGTTATTGTTATTGTCAACTAATTCTATGTCAAAGCACAATGACACCTAATGCCATTTGCAAAAATTATGGCACATTCACATTATGACATTACTTTCGCCCCACACTATAGTTCCTGCTGTTAGGACTCCTATGGTTAGAATACAAACAAATAACATTTTAGCTTATTGGATCTATTTGGAGCAGGTACGGAGCGGCAACAACCAGGCCCCTCTTAGCAAATTGTGCAGTAAAAAGATACAAAATCAGCAAAAGTGAAAGTCTACCTCTGCACATAAGACTAGGCTGATACAGAGCAGACAGAATGTCCGGTGACAGATTTATGTTTTAAATTGTGAATATCTAATTTATAAACGGTGTTGGAGGAGGTTCGGGTTCGATATCGATGCGTTTTTTTACATGTGGCGATTCTTTTGTAACTGGGCGCCGATAAGTTTGTTCTCAATTGGCCAAGTATAAATTTTATTTATTCGTGGGTGCGAATCTTGTGTGAAAATCCAAAATCTCAGTGCAAAGGGCTTAAGTGTACACTGTTAAGATTCAAATAGTGCAAGACCTTAAGAAATACGATTCCAATTTACGCAAAAACATATGGATTGCATCTTCTGGAGCAACGAAGCCCACTTCCACTCGAATGGTTTCGTAAAACAGCAAAACTGTCGCTACCGGAGTCCACTTAGTATTTTCTGAGGCTTATCAAAGAACGGAAACATTGGGCCCTTTTTTTGGAAATTCCAGAGTAAAAGCATTAATCTGAACAGCGAAATGTGCGAGTATGCCCGCATCATTACCTTACTTACACCTACTTTACTCCTCAAACGCATAGTTTCAACAAGATGGGATAATTCCTCGTACCACTAGAACTTCCATGAATTCTCACGAAAGCTGATCACCCGTTTTGGAGATGTCCCGCGGCCAACGAAGTCTCCAGACTTAACGGCGATGTTTTTTTTTTTTTTTTTCAATTCGCGGTCTGTCACGGAGCTGAAAGCAAATATCCGGCGTGACATCTACGACATCCAGCTTGAATGGAAGGCATTTGTACGATGTCATTTTCAAAATACAGAATTCGTATTCTCTCTCTTTTGTTTTCGTTTTGTTCAAGTTTAAAAACATAAATCTCTACTTGACACCCTGTATAAAAACGACAAACGAACTACTGCAGAAAGTGTACCTGTTCCGTATATGTAATATGGTGTGGCTTGATCAGTTTAATGAATAAGATATGTAGTAAGGGATTGAACAAATAAGCCTTCCCATTTAGTACAGTCTATGGTCAACTGCCTGCAGTCGTGGCTCTCGCCCAACTGCACAGACTACGTATTTTCAATGGCGAATTCGATAATAAACGAGCGTAGAGCAAAGCTGTTCTTATGCAAAAGAACATTAGAATTGCAACCGATGTATCGTATATAGCATTTGACGCCAATTGGACAGTGATACAAGGGATTTTTAGGTTTGGTAGCCCGTCAGAAGCTTAATCCCGTACCATAGGAATGAGGACTTCCCAGTAGGGAAGATTTTCCTGCTGTTGTTGGATAACCTCAAAAATGTAGGAAATACTACAGGATACCGTACCCGAAGATTGGCGAAGGTTTTAGATGGGACACAATCTCCACCAAAGGGGAGGTCTAGCCTAAACGATGACTTCGACTTGGTACTGGTCTGAATGAGGTTTCCCCACGACGATCAAATGATAGAGGGTGGGATTATTCTCCACTGCAGTTCAAGATGATTTTTGACGCATTTCAATCCCTACGAACGTAGGTGCTCTGGGCGCTTTAGCCATCAAGGGGGTTCATACTAAAACATTAGAGACGTTCTACCAGACGTTCCAAATAGACACGCGTTGGTTATAGAGGGCACAGCACCGACAATTTTGTTTATTTACGGTCCCATTTAAAGAAAAATAAGCCTCGTAAGCGCGTAATAATTTTTTTTAACAAAAGTGATCGTCGATATAAGGCATGTTCACCACAAAATACGCATTATCCAAAAGACGTGGCTTGTCCATCAGTAAAAGTCATTGCGTTAATTGAATTTTGGACGGTAATAACTTGAAATTAACACAAATTATGCGTCGAAGAGACGTGCGACGGATGCCCAACTGCAAAGAAAGGCGACTATTCGAGGTTGTCGGTGATTTCTTAACGCTGATCTATACAGCTTTATTGTTCTCGTGAGACTGGCATTACTACGATTGCCGATGACGATAAATTTTTGGTGTAAACGCCCGATGGTGTGGTCTGAAGTCGATTCCCTCACTCGATATTTTGAACGATACGCACTTTTTTTACATGTAAAGCTGCACACTAGCGCGTTGTGATGGCACGTACTGTTCCATGGCACAAATTCGCAGGCACTGACGCTACGTCGTTGCTGACATTGTCAGTTGCCGAAAGTTTAAATGACTCACCCTGTAAAAAGGTTCATTCTTCATATCTACAAGTTTCTTTTTTTGTAAAGAACTTAACACTCAAGTGGGTATTACTACACTTGAAATCACTGAATATTTTTTAAGCTTTTAGGAAAATGGGAGAGATTTTTAGTCGTTGGTAAAATTTCAGTGTGTTGTTTCTGGAGTATAAGCTCCAATATTCTAGATCAAGTGCTTCTCGTGCTCTTTTTTCTTTGCTTCTCTAGAGTTCCCGACTTTCGTACCTCGTTGCAAAGCCGCTTTGTTCTCTTCTTCATTAAACCAGGGTAGTGATCGGGTGTAACTTAGTACATCTAGTATGTTCTTTCGTTATTTTTACAATAGTTCTTATTCGTTTTGGCACTTGGAAGATCCGCATTCGTACTTGGGCTACAACAAGGTAATGATTTGAGTCAATGTTGGCCGCATGAAAGCTAAGTCTCTTAGTACGTAGTTTTTCTTTAAACTAGTTTAATGAGACCGTTATCGTGGTACCACCATTCAGCTGTCATGTCTAACTATTCTTGCAATATACTTTATATTTGGCTGGAAAACCACAAGTAGCTATCGTTAGAGCCCTCCAGCACCTCAACATGAATAAATCATTTGTGTCTCGAACCATAGCTCATTACCGTGATACTGGCAACGTTGCAAAACGCCATAGAGGTGGTCATAAAAAAACAGCAACATCGGCAGAAATGGTTCGGAAAGTGAAGGCTCGAATTGAGTGAAATCCGCGTCGAAGTGGAAGAAAAATGACTCGTGAACTCAACATATCGTTGGAACGGATGCAACACATCCGTGACATGAGGTTGGGCTCAAGCCATTGAAGTTCCAAAAAGCACACGATCTTACACCGCAACAGAAAAAAGTTAGAATCGAAAGAGCGAATGGGTTGCTAAGCTTGCATGAAAGTGGTGAGTTGCCGAATTTGGTTTTTTCCGATGAGTCGCCATTTGTTATCGAGCAATATGTCAACAAACAAAATGACCAAGTTTACCCTCCAGAGATATCCTTCGAAAATTTACACCTTCGGACGGCCACCAGAAAGCAGGCAGCATCGATGGTGATGGTTTGGGCCGCCATAACCGCCGATCGCCGCTCTCTGCTCGTATTTTTGGACCGTGGCGTCAAAATTAATGCGATCGTATACCGTGAAGCTCTCTTAGAAGCAGTATTGAATTTCGGTCGGAGACCGTGAACATTTCAACAAGACTCGGCACCGTCTCACAAAGCGCGCGTCAACCAAGATTGGTTAAAAAACAATCTTCCACACTTCTCAGTCTGGGGTATTTTGAAGGCGAAGGTTGGCACTAAAAAATACCAAAGTTTGGACCACCTCAAACAAGCACTTCGCCGAGAATGGACCACTTGCGTGCATGGTGCGATGCTTTCTTCGGCCGTCTCAAGACCATTATTCGCGCAAAAGGTGGACATATTGAAAACTACTGATACAATTTGAAAATTGATGTATTTTCGAACATTTGGCACAATAAAATTTATCAAAAAATAAAAAAAAAAATTATAGCATTTTAAAAAGTTACAGTTCGAATCAGTCAGGGTGTAATATTTTCATTCCACTTTCATGGCACCCGTGTCGAACAACTATGAAAATCCGAAACAATTTATTAGTAAATAAAATAAATAGGATTGGTCCAAGTTTCTATCCCTGTGGTACCCCAAATTGTACCCATATTTTATCGCTAAGACAATCTTCAATTTTTACCCGAAAAATTCTACTGAAGGCTTCCATCAATTTTGTGTTATTTGGTGTACCTATCGAACGCCTCGAGACATTTGGCGCCAAATTTTAAACATTCAAAAAGTAACACTAAACATGAACACAATCTAAATCTGGCAATGCCGCAATCTGCTTAATTAGCTTTGTCATGAATTCAAGTTATTGTTGCTCCCCCTGTCTTCCATTATGGACCCACTAACAGAAAACCACCCATCCACTCCGTAATCTCTCCTCGATCCATTGTACTTACTGTTTAATTGATTTTTTCCTTCTTCGCTTTTATCACATGTTTGCCTTTTACTTCACAAATTTCCTTTAAATGCAACCCCACACATAGAGGGTACGGTACTGGGCGACTGGACGACCCCTGCCTTCTAAACGAGAGCTTTAATCAACGAACAAATGTACGAATAAACGAAGAAACGACCAACGGAACGAACTTATGCATCTACAGAGATGTGTTTACTGACTTTTGTAACTACCGAAAGATACTCGTATCTTAAACATGCATCATTACAACAAAAGCACCAAAGAATATTGTACCAGTGAGGCGTGGAGGGTGGAGGGTGGAGCAGAAAAAAATTAAGCTGTTATGGCGGGTATAATGGTCAGAAGTGGGGGGATTAAATACATATCTTTCAGATACGGATAATAGTAAAATAATTCTACGAACCTGATTTATTTGCATTGAATTGTAGCCGTGTTGTTTGTTGTTTTTCAATCTTCTGTATTTTCGTGAATTGTATTCCGCTTTGCTTGTTGTTGGTGTAGTTGTTATTTCTTATCTGCTGGTATGTGATTTTTTTCCCTCTCTCCCTCTCTTCCAATTTTTCGAATAATTTACGTTTCCCAGTAAATAACGAACGAACAAAAAATATATATATATAAATAAAATAAAAACGCGTATCTGCAGCAGTGGGAAAAATATCCTTTTTTTCACGCACGATCTCTTAATGAGAAGGTTGAGGCTGATGATGTTTCTCGATACTGTAGTTGTTGTTGTTCCTGCGAGTTCGATCTTGAAGTTATTGTTACTCTTTTTTTCTTCATTAATATTCGCTCAGATACTTTTTTTAAGAAATAAAACAACAAACAGAAGAGAACACCATTGGCATAGTGTTGTCCTCTTCGCTGGTGGATTAATCTCTTGTTTTGTATTTCTTTTTTTTTTTCTGATTTTAATGGACCACTTGTTAAGTTGTTCGAGAGATACTTTTTTGCCCCCTGAAGTATTTTTTAAAAATCTTTCTTTTTTTATTGACAGAAACAGGGTCTGGTGTGGATCTTCTAAGTTGAAACGAAAACGTAAGTTATTTTCCAACTCGATACAGAGTTCCGACCGAGTATTAACACATGGTTATGGGGAAGGGGTTGACGGAGGTTCTCGTATCTAACTAAAGGAGAAAGAAGATAAATTTGTATCTGCGGAGAGGTGCACTGTTGTTATCACTTTTATCACCACTTGTCCGTTTATAAAAGATTAATCAACGAATGCAAGTGGATAAATAATTGTCTTCTTTGCGAAATTTCGCGTTTAAACTAAAAAGATACACTCGCGCACACGTATTCACACACACACGAGCGACACGTTAATTTTTGAAATGGAAAATTTTTCCAATCCAAAGGACAAGTGGTTAGGCAGCACTACTGGCACTAGATTCCGTAGGATGCGGTCGAAATTTCCAGCGAACGTTACATATGGTGCTGGAAAGGAGAGAAACAAAACGAATGAACAACTTCGTTGGGGTAAGTATCTGACGGATTAGTTTGTTTGTTGGAAAAATATTTTTACGTTTTTTTTTTCTGTTTTTTAGTTTACTTTTGGGTTTTTTTGTTTTCTTCGATTTTTTGTGTATTTTTCGCGTTTTTCTCCGCCTGGAGGTGGGAGCTTACAGTGTAAATCGATTGGATTTCACGATTTTTTTCATCCGAACTGTGAATTGCTTTGAAAATGACAACGACGTTGGCGAGTACGCTACGACAACGGCAACGATACGACGATAGCGACAACGACATAACTTGTACCATGGCCTTCATGTCAAATTTCTTGCTCTCTCATTCTCTCTTACTGGCTTTTGCATTCAGCTCGGTTTTTGTAATTTGCTTTTCAGTTCATTTTCGTTGTTGTCGTCGCCGTCGTTTCCCACTCTGCTCCAACAAGTTTACAAAAAAAAAAAAAAATAAAATAACGAGAAAACAACAAAAAATCGTTTTCTTTGCAGTGGGCATCACGGATGTGTATCCCAATATCTATACGAGCAATAATTTTATAATTTTGCGTGTATGGATCGGGTGTGGGAATATGTGTGCTGTGGTTTTTTGCGCCGCACATACGTCCACCAAACACATAGTAAGCCAAACTTCAAAAGTCCAATAAAGATAATGCAAACAGTAGGTGAAAGCAAACAATAAAAGTGGAGTGTGGGGTTCGATTTTTTTTTTCTTTTTTTTTTTGTGGAGAACGACGTTAGAGATGAAGAATAGAGCAGAAAGAGCTTTTCGAAGCACTTACATATTTCTGATGAGAGTGAGAAGAGAGTTCAGAATGTTTGGTGGTGTGCGTATGGAGAGCTTTTTAGCCAAATAGGGAGAGAATTAATGGAGAACAGTAAATTATATTATTGGGAAAGTCCTGTTTTTTTTTTTTTTTGGTTTTAGGTAATCAGGGCGAATACGCAACTTTTTTTCTGTAGTAAGGAAATTTTAGGGACTGACCTGGTTGTTACCTCTAGCTCGTAGGTGAAAAACCGAAAAATGCAACCTCTACCACGAAATATTAAATAAATGGATCTTCAATTGAGTTAGTCTATCTTCCAAAGGAAGAGATTTTTTTTTTTTTTTTTTGCTAATCTATCTTCGAATGCGGATAGCTTTCAACCCGTTCTGTAATTTTTAACGTTTGTTTTGTTCAATGTTGGATCAATTATAGTTCTATAACTTATTCGTGCGGTTTGCTAACAGATGGCGTAACTTGTATTATTCCATTGTTATTATCCCATTGAAACATGCGTTGGAAAGCTACTGTCATTATACGTCATTTCAGTATATGTCATTTGAAGTGAAACAACAATAATTTTTTTTCACTCAAATATGTCGAACTTTGTGCCTGAAAAAGTGTTTTTACGGGGAGTTCTTCTTCATTACTTTAATATGAAGAAAACTGTTGCCGAAAGTCATCGTATTTTGGTGGAAGTTTATGGTGAACATGCGCTAGCTGAGCGAACGTGCCAAAAGTGGTTTGCACGATTTAAAAGTGGTGATTTTGGCTTGGAAGACGATGAACGTCCTGGGCAGCCAAAAAAGTTTGAAGATGAAAAACTGGAAGCATTAATCAAACAAGAAGAGCTCGCAGAATCTTTGGGTGTCACTCAAGCAGCCATTTCAAAACGTTTAAAAGCAGCTGGATATATTCAAAAGCAAGGAAATTAGGTTCCACATGAACACAAGCCGAGAGACGTCGAAAGGCGGTATTGCATGTCCGAAATGCTGCTAGAACGCCACAAAAGGAAGTCATTTTTGCATCGGATTGTTACTGGTGATGAAAAATGGAACCAAAACGACAACCCCAAGGGCAAAAAATCATATGTGAAACCCGGCCAACCAGCCAAATCAACGGCAAAGCCGAATATCCATGACGCGAAGGTAATGCTCTGTATTTGGTGTGATCAGATGGGTGTGCTGTATTATGAGCTGCTAAAACCGGGTGAAACCATAAATGGACAACGCTACCGGACACAATTAATCCGTTTGAAGAATAGCCACATTGCTATTCCGGTTAAGAACTATTTGGAAAACAGTGCATGTGAAGTCTTACCCCACCCGCCTTATAGCCCAGATCCCCTTCTGACTACCGTTTGTTCCGGTCGATGCAGAACGCCCTCACTGAAATACGGTTCACATCAGAGCAGAATATCAAAAATTGGCTTGATTCATTCTTGGCTGCCAAGCCGGCGGAGTTCTTTTGGGATGGGATCCACAAATTGCCAGAAAGATTTGAAAAAGTCATAGCTTCAGATGGCCTATATTTATTGTACATGCTTTTCTTAAATAAACGTTCAAATTTTGAAAAAAAACCGCACGAATTAAAATATATACCCAATAATTTTGTAATCAATTAATTAATCTGATTAATTTTAATCAGATTAAATTTATCATGATTAAAACAATCATGATTAAAAAAGTAATCTTAATCATGGTTATTAACATTAATCATTAATCATTAATCGATTAACGTGATTATAAACTAATACTTTCATCAATGTTGTCAACAGGAGTGTAGCGAAAGTATCAACCGTGGGGTGATTTTTGTATAAAAGCCAATTCACCTTAGAAATTTGCCGATTGCAAAACGCTTTAGATAATGAGAAAATGCGCTAGAGAGAAACGGGTTAAAAATAAATCGTTCAAAGACGGAGCATTTGACGTGCCCATTTTCTGATCCTTTGCTTCCTGTTGCGGAAATAGTGTTAGACAGAATAATTCTTCCGAAAAGCACTATCTTAAAATATTTAGGATTAATCGTTAATATGAAAGCGAAATGTAATGACGATGTAAACCACAGAGTGAGCTTTTGCGACCGAAAATTTCCACTTAAGTTGATAAGGAAACTCTACACCACTGTTGTTCGACCAGCTCTTATGTGTGGTTCACAGTGTCTAGTGGAGTCACGAAACGCGATGCATTAGATATATGCGTATAAGGGGAAGTCTAGAAATAATAAATTTAGTAACCGAACAACTTGAGTCAAATAGAATTTGTTGTTATTGCCACATTAAAAGACGATCCTCAGAAAATCCCGTAAAAAATGCAATATCAACTACGGTCCCACACACGGTAAAAAAAAACGAGGTAAGAAAACAAATTCCTGGATTGCTCAGATGGCCGATAGTTTACTTTTAAAGCAATCGTGTAGCAAATCAAACTGTATTATCGGCCGATTCGGAATCGTTGCAATGTGCGCACTTTCAAACATATTCAAACTGATAGATTAATTAGAGAGAGATTAATTTGGCCCCATATAAATTAACGATTAATGATTATGATTATTAATCATAATCATTTTAAATTTGATTATGATTGATTAATCTTAATCATTTTTTTTTTTGATTAAATTTTCAATCATTAATCAGATTAACTTTGGGCCAACACTGGTTCTGTTTGAATATTTATCATGACCAGACTTTCGCCGGAAATGCTTAGGTTAACTTAAACTTATTTCGAAGATCTATCTTCTTTGAAACGTGTAGAAAATTACATGACTTGTCTGGTCCGCATAATCGCGATTGATCGAAAAACTTTTGAACGTCCTTGGATTGGGCAAGCAGCGCATCGTCGGCGTTTGTGTTTGTTGTGTTTGTTTGTGAATATGACTCGGGAATTCAGTGTGGACATAGCCAATGTCTAAGTCTTTAAATATAGACCATCTGTGTTAGCACTTAACACAGGTAGATTCCCGCCCACACCTCTCACATCACTCAGATTTGAAGCTGACTGGCTACGAACAAGTGCCATTATGCTTATCTCGCCATTCACGTGCGTAGTGATGTAGCTTACCAAACTTCACCAATGTGAACCATGTTCCAATTTGGTCAAAACTCCATATCCATGAGCAAATTATTCACTGCTGCTTTATTTACAGAAGCCTCAAACTGGAACGCAATTCGACCTTTAACGAGTTTGATGCGCTGTCTGACTCCATACCATGAATTGTATTCCGGTATACTTACTCATACTATGTACTCAATTCTGGGTGGGTTCGACATTCTGTACAAACAAGACCCAAAGGATGGTGTGTTGAAAACTTCGCTGCGGATAACAATTTGACACAGCTTTTAAATGAGCCTACGCTAGTAACAGACGTTGATAGTCTTACCGCCAACACCCTGGACTTGTTTTTAACCTCTCATCCTGATAAGTACACCGTTGATATGCTCTCCGCTCTAGGATCGTCGGGCCACTGTGTCATATCATCTAATTTCTCATATACCAACCTCACAATTAGAGAAAAGATTCCTAAAAGAACCAGATGGTTCCAATTGAAGCGAACTTAACACCTTTTTTAGGACTAGTCGTTATGTTTCCTCGATAACGACGTGGATGCCGCTGCTGATATAATCACAGACCCTATTCTCTTTGGAGGATATCCTTTATCCCTCATCGGATGAAGAGTATCAAACTAAAACAATAAAGATGAAAAGAGACTGTTAGGTGTAGAGAAATGTTTTTTCGGTTCTCCAAGATCAACAAGACAAAAGAAACCCTAGAAAAATTTTAACGAGCCAGAAATGACTGCAACGTCTTTCCTTAGCGTGTGAAATTTCAATGCGACCAAAAACTGAGGAAATACATACCACAATGTCCAAAACGTAGTAAAAGTCTTTGGTCGTTCGTCAAAAATATTAGAGATTCTGCCTAATCCTCCTTCTTAACGCTTACTTGTAATGATAATCCAGCTGTTAGGTCTTTGGATAAGGCCAATTTGTTTGCGGCTAGCTCAACACTTTCAGATTGTGTGGACAAAACCCACACTTGAGTGCGTCGAATCTTCAATGGAACGAATCTACTTTCGTACTCATGTAGTAGCAAGAGTACTTAAAGATCTTAGCATTCACCATCCGCTGGTCTAGATGGTATATCTCGCCGTCTTCTAAAAGGTGTTCTTCCATGCTGGCAAAACCACTGCGTAAGCTTTTGTATCAATCCTACTCTTTAGGATTCTTTTCAAGAAAATGGAAAACAGCATTTATCCAGTACGTCCCTAAAATAGGCGAATCTTCTTCTCTCTCCTCCTACAGACCCATTGAACTTACGTCCCTTTCCAAAGTTATGGAAACGCTGATAAACCGTCAACTCATGAAATATCTCGAAACAAGTAAACTTCTCAATGACCGGCAGTCACAACAAGTCCAATGGTGACTTGATGACATATCTCAACGAAAAGTGGAACAAAAGTGTACATCAGTCTGACGAAAGCAAGATAGTTGCATTGAAACCAAAAAACTTTCCATTCGCGGTATGTGTGTTAGTGACAACCTACGTTGGAATGTTTCGAAATGTCTAGGTTTCCTCAAGCGACGTAAGAAATATTTTACCCTTTCTGACCTTGTCTCAATATATAAGGCATTTCGCCCAAAATTGGAACACAATGACCACATATGGTTAGGTGCCCCTTAGACCTCTTTGCTAGATGGGAGATCCAAAATCGTTCAAATCGGACACCCTCGAACAGCAGCGTAAGATCTCCTGTCTTACCTTGTTGTATTGCTATTTTCACCACTATTTCCAGTAGCATTCTGCCCCTTCATACTTTTAACCGTAACATCCAAGTCCATTTTCTGAAATACCCTAAAATATCGTTCCTAAGTCGTACAACTCGCTTATCAAATACCCTGCCGATCTCTGTATTCCCTGGTTGTTATAACTTGCAAACGTTTAAGACCAATGTAAATGTACATGGATCTAAAACCGATAGCGGGTTTGGTGGCTGTGTTTTCTAAGATAAGCTAAATCTAAACCTCTCCTTCCGCCTTCCAAATCACCATAGCGTGTTCCAGGTGGAAATTTTTGCGATTAAAGAAGCTCTGTCCTGGCTGAAGAAAAACGTGATATTTGCAAAGGATATCCACATCTTTTCGGATATTCAGTCCGCTATCAAGTCTCTGGACTCAGTCTCATTAAACCCTAAAACCAATCTGAATCTGAATCGGATCTGAATCGCTCTAAGAGTTTGACATCACAGGTACCATCATTGGACAATAGTAATTTGTAGCCTAGTGTTTGCGCTATATGACCAGCTCTTAATGGTCGTTCCCGTAACAGCAAAAGTAAAAAGATCAAAAGACAACGATCTTCCATCTGCGCGTGAAATGCTAGAACACACAACAGACCGCATGCAGTCGAACAACTAGCGGGGATCCTTGACTGCTACAAACCAGACATAACCGCAATTCTCAAAGTGCGATGGGATGGACCGGACAAAACGACGATGGAAAACTGTAATATCAGCACAAATTTTGAGTCTCTATTTTGCTAAATTGGTTCTTATTTCTTCCACTCTTCTATTTAAAAAAAAAAGTTAAATTAAAAAATGTTAGCTTATGTAGATGTCAAAATGAAAGCGCCATAGATTCTACAAATGGAATTTACATGGATCAGTAAATTGCAGGTCTAAGGGGGTAGACTCCGTGAAATTCAGGAATGAAAAAATCTCTTAAGTATCCTCGATAAATTATTGAGTGTCATCAAAACTAACTTTTCTGCGCAGGTTATTTCCAATCAAAATGACATTTGTGATGACATTGACATCCATTTCCGGTCAAAAAGAGCAAAATCGATGACACAGCAATCCACCCGTAACCTTACCCGAATGTTCAATGTAATATGATACATCACTTATAACGGAATTAATGGAACCCAAATTCGATTCACGCTCGCCTTCACATCTAAGTGTTCTGCGGACAGTTCAAACGAGAACACATCTATGCCAGCTTCTCCAATCGCTGCCCTACGGAAGCTCATCAATTACTTTAATCCAATTTGGATACCTTCCGAATGGCAAAGTATGATATGCCTGTCCTACTTCCCAGAACCAATTCGTCACAACACTTTGTTATGTTTGTTATGTTTGTTATGTTGAGGAAAATAGCGTAGGTATATGTTGGCAGACAACATTGACACCTGGGACAAATCGTCACGATAAGCAGCTGCAACTTTGAGGTGGTAAGGAACTTAATCTATTCCGTTGTCATCGCAGAAATCATGCGTACCTTCAACCGAGCAACTAAAAAGGCTTTATGCAGGGCCCTGATTATTTCATTTCTGCTTTACGGCGCAGAAGCTTAGACACTGATAATGAAAATGCTTTTGGGTGCTTTTGGGTAGTTTTCAGTCCCGTTTGCATTAATAAGAAATGGAGGGCACGTTTAAATTGCAAACTCTATGGGATATACAGCGATACCGATTTTATCAGAAAAACCCGAATAATATGGCTTAGATGGCTAGGTCATCTTGAACGCATGATCACCAGGACCCCGGCTCGGAAGTTTTCGACTCCAAATCAGAGAGATAACGCAGTAGAGGACGACCTTATTTTAGATGGCGCACACAGATGCAAGGAGACTTTAGCCAATTTCGAGTACGCAGTTGAAGGCAGCTGGTAAAACCCCGCTAAATGTAAACGCGGGTTAGCTAAGTGTGGACCAGGGCCGCCACCTGAGTAAGTATGTAAATAAGTAATATACATTTTAATCCCTACTCACTTACTTACATACTTAGGTGGCGAAACAGTCCGTGCTGCGTGTGCCACCTCGTCGCGTGGTTATCGGATGCGCCGCCTCTCCAGATTATTATCGAATCGAGAATAGACCAAAACTGCGGTGTCCAAGATTTTCTGCCATAAATGAGGAATGGGATGATAAAAATTTTGATAAATGGTTTTAGACGCTCACATAATGCGACGGTTGAAAATGATTGAATCAACTGTGGCATCAAGAATCACTATAGAAGGCTCTTTAAATGACTTACATCAACGTATAAGGAGCAGAGGTCAATATAGATATTTCAGGACTATTTACAATATTGATGGTGGCGAATGAATCTTCAGCGGGTCAGCGTCAGCTCTCATTTCTCTGAGGCGGATAGTTATTTTCATAATATCCCGCCCCTTTCGCGCAAGGGATCTCTGGTTAGTATTTTGTGGCATTCACCCGGCTATGTAGAAACCCTACTGCTCTGAAGTAACCAATAGCTTCGGATGGGGACGGATTCACTGTTGACGACCCTGGAAAAAAAAAACACCAATCTTGGGATCTGCGCATGGAATATTTGGACATCAAAACGCCTCCGCGCAGCCGAGGAACCAACAAAGGCCTTAGGTCACTATAAAGCAGATGTCACCGCTATTCAAAATGATATTCGGGTGCGTCGTGACGTACGCACGACACCAGAGAAAGAATAGATGCTACCAAAAATGTTTCCTACAAGCTCCTCGACAGAATTTACCGACACAATACCCTAAATATAATGATTAAATCTTTGACAATTGGACTAAGACCGGAATTCTCAGCCAAAGTGAAGTGAATAATCTTGAAAACGTCAGCATAGCTATGGAAAGCAGCTAAGTGCAAGGTCATTTCGATCTTAGGTGCGCACCGAAACAAATTTGAGAACGTTGCTTAACTAAATATCGTCCTTCTTCAAGGACTAATCTGTTGGAACCGCGGCAAACGATGTATATTCTGTGATGAGGCTTTTGAATTATGGCTATCTTGACAAATTTATTAGTTCCCATGGTGATTTCTTTACAGGCTCTCAACGACAAAGTGATCAGGAGAAGTAATAGGATGATAGTTCAAAGTTTTGCAAACGAATTTGATGTCTTCACGGACGAGGTGTTTAACGACCAAGCACTTGATTTTGTCAAGGAAATGCTTCTTGATCTGCTTGACAATGTTCAAGATGTTGGTGCGTTCTTCATAAAGCAATCCATAATATGGTAATCTGAAACAATGACACTGTGGTTTATATCTGTTTTCGTGGCAAAATGTAAAATTTGATAAGAACAATCTATGGTTTTTCGATTCGTTTTGGTGCGTTGGTACCGACTAAGTGCATAGTAAATACCAAACCATCAACCAACTTTTCTTTAATAGTTCTACCCAAACTCATGATAACTTTGATGTTCTTCAAGTCAACGCCTGCTTTCTAGCCGGGTTCTGTCACTTTCATGATAGCTTTCACAGCAATGGCGCAAGTGGACTACTCTGTTGGGAAACCAGTTAAGATTTCAACAAAATGACAAAATGGAAGCACTCTTGATGAGTGCCTGACGGCCACACAACTCAATTGGCTTCGACATGCCATTTAAAATTTTGAAATGGCAGTGGGATGAATGCATTTGTGCAGAAGTTTCTAAGAAATCTCCACTGATTACTACTACCAATGAAGTAGATCTCCCTCCACAGGGTCCAAAACTGGTTCGAATGGCATCGAAAACAGTTTTTGGTGCTTGAATGTTGCTCATCCGGACATCGGCCGGCTTGCTTTTGTCTTTGCAGGCTTATCCTTTGGGTTTTAGTTCGCTAGGCATTTCACTTTTTGGTGCCATGGTCAAAAAATCGCGAAATTGCCGTGTGACAGTTGCGGTATGTCAACGCGTGGTAGTTGGTCAAATACCGTGCTGACTAGAGAAGCCTTTTCGTTGAAGACCGGGCTTACAACGAACTGTAGATTCATCCAAATAATTAATTATATAATGAAACGCTTCGGAAAGATATGGAGCATGTCACAGGGAAATGTATTTTTGTTCTACACCGCTTCGGACGGTGAGAGTTCATGGGCAATCGGGTATTTCTATAGCACAAATATGTGCTTTATGACACTCTAGGATGTAAGCAGAGCTACATAATGATTCTCGATGCTCTTAAGTCAAATAAATTCTTTCTACTTCCCAGAAAAAAACTAAAAACTGCTTACCAGTGTTTTAACCAAGCTTTACGTTTTTACTTAGTACGTTTTCGACTTACATTAATGACTCCATCACTGTCAGGCTTGTTGTCAGAAGAAGTGCCTAGCATATAACCTTCTGCGTAACTCCTCGACCCAAGTTTACATGTGAAGGGCTAATATTGTAAAAATTTTTCCGATGAAGCTATTACGTAATCATCACTGGTCCAATTACCGAGCTATCCACAAAGATTAAAGTACAGTAAACTTGTTATTTTCTTACATATCTTTATTTGAAACACACATGTATGAACAAATTTTTTGAATCCTGCAATCTAGTAACACATCGGAAACTTCAACTCTCAACTACAGGAACGGCAAATTCGCTTTCAGCGCACTAAACTCCTTCCTATCCAGTGGTTTTAAATTAGTTCCCGAAAACGGTGATAAATGCTCCAAGTCACGAAGCTGATTCACCAAAATCTTCTGGTCCGACCGCAATTTGTTTATTTCTATGTTGATTGTCTTTTGATCTAGAAAAGTACGAATGAAAATTATTGAACTGTTTGCAGAGGATAATAGCTGCCACTTACCATCTTTAAGCAACTTCAGCGCTGCCTCCCTCTTCATTTTCACCAACACGCTCCCGATAGTTGTCCATATCTTCTTGTCATCAGTCTTTTCGATCTCTCTAATCGCTTCCCTTGTTGATTGTCGCCTCTTGTCCAGCGCAACTATCTCTTGTTTGTTCATAAGTATCACGTCGGCCAGTCTCTCCGTGGCTTCGATTATCTCCACAATTTTCTCCTCCTCGGATTTAGACATGTTGCAGTGATCTACAACAGAAGAGACAGAAAGTGAGAAAGACGTAGATGGATACCTTCAGTCTATTCGAGTTCCCTTCGAAGTCGACGTTCTCGCTTCCATTCTCGTTTCTTCTCACGACGAATGTCATTGCGATTTCGAGCTTTTGGACGGGGTACATGTTTGATAGCTTTGAGATCATATGCCCCGAAATGTGTGACTCGAGCTGCATTTTGCTGTGTCCCCAGACCGGTTCGTTCTTTCCGAATGACTGTCTTTACGGGAAATAGTCGACCACTGCTGGTGGGGCCGAGGCCACTCTCCTTGTTCCAACCTTGCTTCAGCATGATTTTTAGCCCTCGATTGTTGGGAGGAATAGTAAAACGACCGATGGGGGATTGATTGTCCCTTTTTGAGTTAAATTGATGAACGGTGGAGGTAATATGATCGCGGATGGAGGTCTCATGGAAAGAAAATTTGCATGTCTCACAAAAAAATTCTTGATGAACGACGTCTTCATTTTCTTCTGGTTCTGACTGAGGTTCCTTTTCTTGGTGTCTTGAAAGGAGATCCAGAATGTGAGTGAAACCTTTCTTTTCCGCCAGGGAAAATGCGGTATTTCCACTGCGATCACTGTAACTTATATCTGCACCCAAGTCTTGCAAAGTTTCGACAGCTTTAGCTGAGCCTTCACAAGCTGCCATCATCAATGCTGTCCATCCGTAGCTATCTGTTGAGTCTAGGTCGTCAAAAAGTCGAATGGTTTCTATGTCGTTTTCCATTGCAGCACGGAAGAACTTGTTTTGATCGAAGGGGACTTTTTTGGGCTTCTCATGGTTATTGCATGTCTGTGAAGGGCTCCGTTGCTTTTGAGAGGTCTCTGGTGTCTGGATGATGTCTTCGTAAAATTCTTTGATTTCGCTGGCAGTGACATTCATGATTTTATGCCTACGGAAGTAAGAAGACGACGACGGTTCTTCGGTCGTTCCCTCCGTAACAAAGCGTTTAAGAGGAATATGCAAAGTAGCCAATGCTCGCCAGTTCGGGTGCATGATGGAAACGTAGGAAGACAAAGTCTAGATGTGGTACTAACCTTTTCTGGAGGACTTGAACAACGAAATTCGGATAAAAATTCACGAAAAGAAAAATTCGGAAATTGTTTGGTAAGTGACACTCAACTGTGGAGTGTGGATTTGGAACTGACAATCAAATGAGTTCATTCAGCACGTAAGTACATCAAGTAGTGCCATCAGAGAAACACAATGCAAGTAATTGACTTTGTTGTTAATTTTGTAGTTTTACTCATAAGTTCTGATTCCAATTCAAATACAGGAATTTTTGAATTAAAGCTCCATTTAAATCGGCATTTATATCAAAGATTTCACTTAAAAATAAAATACTTACCATCAACATGTGAGCAGAACTCTAATACATTTCCACACACACATTCTATCAACAGTTTTGGCATCACTTTTTTCATTTCATATGGAAAATGCCGCGATGGCTGTTTGATTGTTTTCTTTTGTTTTCGTAGAAATAAACTCCACTCGCCCGAAAAAACGCATTTAAAATTATTATTCTAAAAGCGAGTGTAATTTTATCTACATAAAACAGTGCTCAAAGTGATTGTCTCGCCGTATTGGAATCTCAAACAGACGAAAACTTGATGAAGCACTAGCATTCTGCACTCAACCAAGAAGAAAGCAAAGCAGCTACAATGTATTGGTCAAAAGTTCTAATAGCTCTCCAGCTATTTCTGGTGAATTGCTTGATTGAATCAGCTTCCGATCAGGTATGTAAACTCCTCAGGAACCATATGTTGGTCAGAGTTTTCTGTTTATCATATGCCGTTTGGCGTTTTCCGTTCGGAAGGCCCGCCTTATTGATTTTCTATCGCGCAAACAACTAGAGCGAACATCAAGTAACAGGTAGAAGAAGTGTGTGGGTTTCAACCCCTGAAATAGGACTTTTGTTGGATGCGTAGTCGGGCAAATAAGAAAAATAGTGAAATATGTGTGCTGGGAATGTTAAATAGTGCATGATGATCCATATTGCGTTGTAATGAGGACGTTTTGTTTTTTGTTTTTTTGTTTTTTTCTTTTGTAGAACCTTCAGCGATATCTGCCTTTAAGTGAAGATGAGGCAGTTAGTACAAATCAGCGCTTCCAACAAATTATGCAAAGTGGTAGTCCATCGGATATAGCATGGAAACAGCCAAAGTTAAAGGTGGAAAAGGTCGATGTTAAGGCGGAGATTGGCAAATTGAATTCAAGTAAGTGAAACGCAGATTTCTCCATGGAATTGGCATTGTAATACTCATACTTTTCACTCCATTAGCTTATGTGTACCAGTCGGAATGGCCGGATCCAGAAATAAAGCTCGGAGCTGTGACTGCGGTCGCCTTCGACAAGGCAGGGAATGTGGTGATCTTCCATCGAGTCAATCGAATTTGGTCACAAACCACATTCGATCAGAAAAATGTGTACACTGAGCGATATCGCGGACCAATTGAGGAGAGCACCGTGGTGGCTTTCGATAGAAAAACAGGAAAAGTTGTCTACGACTGGGGCAAGAACATGTTAGTACCAACAAGAACATCCCATTTCATTTTTATTGATAATGTCTCTCCCCAAAGGTTCTACATGCCACACGGTCTAACAATCGACAAGGAAGACAACGTCTGGGTGACTGATGTTGGCCTGCATCAAGTGATGAAATTCGGGCCTAGAGGCGCATCAGCGGACAAACCACTCCTAAAGTTGGGAACAGCATTTAGTCCTGGAAATTCGGATACGAAATTCTGCAAGCCAACTTCAGTGGCTGTGCTGTCGAATGGAGACTTTTTCGTTGCTGACGGTTACTGCAACGGACGCATAGTAAAATACTCTGCGTCTGGAGAGAAGATCCTTCAGTGGGGACATAATTCTTTCTCAGGTTAGAACTTTTTTTGGTCTATATTCCAACTTATCTTCCATCTCTGATGATGAATTTGCATTCTAGGTGAAGTGTATGAATACGCTCCGAAGAATTTCTTTGCTATTCCACACGCTTTAACTCTGGTACCAGATCAGGGTCTAGTTTGCACCGCTGACCGAGAAAACGGTCGCGTACAGTGCTTCTATTCCAACAACGGAACATTCCACTCGCAATACCACAGTCAAATCATTGGCGATCGACTGTTTAGTATGGACTATACTCCATCTGAAGGTTAGACCGCTTCTCTCCGATTCAACAATATTCTTTTCCTATTTTATCCCTCTTTCAGGTGGCCAGTTGGTTGTTGTAAACGGTCCCACCGGAGGCTTGGGTCACCCAGACCACTACAATGAAGTTCGCGGCTATGTTCTCAACATGAAATCTAAACAAGTCATGAGCAAATTCGGCCCAAATGACTTGCAATTTTCAAACCCCCACGATGTAGCCATCACTGAAGATGGCAATGAAATTTACGTGGCCGAACTCGATCCAACTAAGGTCCATAAATTCCTTCATAAAAAGGTAGCTCGCTCGCTACCAATGTCAGCAGCGAAACCGACAGCAACTTCCGTCGAATCGAGTGCTGACGAACAGCAGCAATCACAAGCAACGACAAAAGTGCAACCAGGATCGACTGCTCTTCTCGTTGCAGTTCTTATGATTATCTTTGCATTGCTTACCTTCGGCATGGCACTGTTGATTTCTCGAAGACGTAAACGAGGTAATTCTGATCTCCCATCGGGTACTCCATGTGATTTAGTGTATAAGCGGCTTGTCTCCTCCAATCACAGTGAATGTTGATGCGATTTATTGTTTAATTTGATTCTCCCATTTAGTGTCCCTCTTCCTGAACCTTTTGTTCGTTTAATTGTTTATGCTTTACACGTGTAACCTCTGTGCTTTTTGTAATTAGGATTAAGCAAGGACCGAATATAAACATCATACGTTTTACTCGTACTCCTCTCATCTATTTGTAACCGTAATGTTGTGTAACCTTCTACAGACTTGACTTGTAAATAATTTTTTTTATTTTTAAATTTTTCCACCAATTTGAACATTTTTTTACAATTTTTAATTTTTTTACAAATTTATATCATTTTTTTAAATAAATTTTCTTTTGCAAAATGTGTTGTTTGTTTTTATTTTTATTTTTATTAATTTTCCGTTCAAGTGTGTGGTTTGATGTGTAAATGTGGGAAATTTGAACTTCAACCATAATTCAACTAAGCGCTATTTCGCAAATGGGTAGGTTTAGGGAATAGCTAGTCTAGCTAATTAGCCATTTAATTCCAATTGATATGAATCTTCGCATTCGGCGAAGAAGCTTCCTTCACTGAGTCTTTTAGATAAGTTGTTTCCAGTTTTGTCATTAGTCCGATACGGATATTAACTTAACATATCCAGACTTACAGGGGCTGGTTATACAACTTTTAGTTTCCCACAATATACCTTTGACATACGAGATTGTAAACCGGTTTGGTTGGCCGTTTTTATGTCTGATGGAAGTGGTATCCGAAGACCTTTTCAGCTGAAGCGTTGTCATGTAATATTCGGATATGGCCGAACTAATAAAGTTTTCGCTCTCTAACTTCATTCACAACTTGGTACAGAGATTTTAGGGTAATGGTTTCTTCTATATTTTCCTGGGTCACTGAACTAAGTGCCACGAAGTATCCCAATGTTTTCACCACTTTCGAGTTAATAGTCCTACATTTTCGTCGAATCTCCACTAAGAATTCGCTTGTGCAGTAAGGATTTACTCTGTGATATATGAACTCCTTAATCACTTTCAAGTCGTTAATGATGTTTCGCTCTAAGTGGTGAGTAATTTATTCTATACTTACGGACAGTATGCACATACATACAAGGTGGTGGCGTGAAGCAGTGACGAAGTTGGTCATAATTCATTTATTTGACCTAATCGGGGCAATGGCAAGTATCATTTGCCATTTTGTTTTGTTTTTTATTTTTGCACTCATACTTTGTTTAGCCCTCATTTCTCAACAACAGTTTTCACCTGCTTTTTAGTCGTGTTAAACGCTTCTACAATGGCTTGATAGTTGCGATCGTTACTGTCGTGATCTACAGCACAGAGAAGCAATTAGACGGTTTTTGAAAATTGTGACTTTAACGAGAACTCCTGGCTGATATATACTCTATCTCCATACAAAATTTAAGAAGACCTACAATAGTTCGTCTTGTCGAAATTATTTGTTGATCATCTGGAATAGTTCCAAGGTGGAGTACTTACTAATTTTCCTAGGTGATGCTATTAGTTCGGGGTGAACCTGGGCCTCAAGCCCCACCAGTCTGTTCGATCTTTAGTTAACTACCTTCAGTTGCGCACTCCAAGTCGGTTGAGGTTTCCTTCTACTTGTGTGCATCACCTAAGGTGATGTCTTCTTCTACTGACTTGTCTCCCGAAGGATATGTGATTGATGCGCAGTTTTCTGAGTAGTTCGATGTCGCTGTACAGCTCGTATATTTCGTCGTTGAATCCGTTAATGCAAATGGAGCAGAATATTTTTGGAAAGATTTTTCACCCTAAATATCTGAGGTATTTCGATAGAGTCCATGTCTAAGCGCCATAACGTAGTACTGGCATGATTACGGTCTTATGTATACATATAGAGACCCCTTAGTTTTCTAGCTTAAAGAAACAGTGATTGACAAGAATGATATTTCGTTTTATTTCTGCTGAGGTGTTAATGGCCGAATTCATAGCGAAGCCAAAGGAGACAAAGCCCTTTATTACCTCCATTGTGACGTTCTGTCCAATTTGTCGATGTTATATGTCCTTTGCCGACAGCATATACTTGGTTCCCCCTTTATTTACCACTTAACTCATTTTGGCAGCTTGTGTTTCAATACTAGCGGACCGGTGACAGCCCGTATCAGCAAAGGCTTTTGAAAGACCGTGTCTCCAGTGTTTATTTGCGAGTTCCGAACAATTCTTTCAAACATGAAGTTACAGAAGTCACATGACAGTGCGTCACATTTTCTAAAACCTTTTTTGACACCAAAGGTCTCGGTTAAGTCATTACCGACTTTACCAGAGCAGCAAGCGTTCTCAATTGTCATTCTGAACAGACGTACGTTGGCAACGTAGCCACTGGTCTTTGGTACTTGATGCTGGCGGCGTAGAAGTTGTTGAGAGATTTCGGGATATGCTATGCACAAAAATTCTGGCATTCTCTTGCGATTGCAGCTTTTCTTCGTTATATCTTCTCAGAGTAATTCTTTGTTGTGGGCTTTGGGAATCCATACTCGCAACTTTGTAATAAGATGTTGATCCGAGTCAATGTTGACTACCCGAAATGTTCCAAACACCTCACATCCTCCTCAACTGCCATGCGCTAGTTCTGCGTAGAGGGAACAACTTTTTAATCAATTTGGGTTAACGAATTCCTTCGAATGGTATATGTATCTTGAAATCAATCGAGCTGTAAGGTGTAGTGGGCTAAGGCCCAAATATCAAGGCTATGCCCATTATAACGTAGTCTTGTAATAAACGGGGGTAGAGCAATCGTTGGTCTCATCGTAAACGTTTTCCGTAATAACATTACATGCTGGCAGTTATTATAGACCTGTTGATGGGCACGACTAGCGGCTTTTAAAAATAAGGTACCGTGGGAGTCAGAGCCCCCTGGACTTAGTTGCGGGCCTGATTTGTAAGAGAAGTGGAAGCGTCACTGTGGCTGTGGTTTAAACCTAAATCGCAGGAAGGCTCTTCGACTTAGTTTTGACTCGATTTAGAGTAACAATAAGTACTGGGTGCCGTAACCCTAATATCGGCAAGAGGTTTTAAATCGGCCTCGACTCATACCAAGGGTAGAATCTGAGCCCTCAACACAGGTCCCGAATTGGTATCAAAAAAATGATGCAGAGGGATGGAAAGGCGTATTCTTTCTCCCATGGATATACCAAGGTGGGCATCGCATGAACTTAAGTCATTCCATGAGAGCCGTTCACATAAAACACAAGAAAAGGTGTGGTTTATGCGCTGCTACAACCTTAGTCTTATTGTGGTACTGATAGGTTTATTTTCCTTTCTGGCCACACTCGATTGATGAGTTAGATCATACTATCTGCTAACTTCTAACCACTTTGAAGTAACATCAACGCATCCGTTAAAAACCACAAGAACCCTGCATTTTGATCTTCATGGCAAACGTGGCTCTCTTCTCGTTTCTCGCTTGTCTGCTTACTCTTCTGTCATGCACTCTTTTTGCGGACATGATATTACTGATTTATTCTCGAGGAGCGTTGATTTATCCTTGTTAACAGAGTTCTGATCAAAGATTTTTGATAACTAATAAGTGGACGCCCATTTTGGATGTAAACTCTTTCAATTACATCGTTGAGCTTAAAAAGGTAAGCTTTCTACTCGTGTTAAATACAATCCTTTTACTCCCATGTGTCTACATTGCTCTGCGCCACACGTGAGATTGAATATACCCACACATCTTAGCACAATTGAAAAGGCCACTCCGTTGATGATGTTTTTACATCTTCAATCGAACACTTCTTCGAACCTCGGCTTGAACTTGAGCCTTTATTGGTTTTTGGATTGGATTATCCGAGGACTTTCGTTGAAATTGGCAAAACCAGATGAATTGCTCAGTTTGAAGTTTCTACACTATCGTTTTCTTAATGCGGTATCTTCCCCGAATAAGCACACTTCTTATTAGATTATGTTTTCTTACGCCCGCTTCACGTTTTCCATCACCACCATTTATCCCTTATACTATTCATATACTGCCCAACACTATGAAGTGTACTCGTACATTAAACCCAAAGGTATGATTGTCGTGTATAATAAACCTTTAAAATTAAGGGGCAGTTTCTGTTATGAAATACTGCAGAGTTTTCGGGCAATTGAAGTACGCTATCTCAATATATGTGAGACGATCGAGAACATAAGGATTTTTTTACATTTTTTGTAAGATGACTTCTTCTTAATAGAATAAATAACAGGTATTGGATTTGCGGCCCGCAAAAATGACAATACAGATATCTGTATCATCGGGCAAAAGAATAGAAGTCGTTCCAAACTCACCAATGATTAAAATAAATTTTAAAATAAAGTAAAATTAAAAAGGACTATATAAACTGCCTTGTTGTGTGCCGTCTTTAAGTTTGAATTCTCTGGTCATCCCCGCTGTGCTTTTAGCTTTCATTTTAATGTCATTGTGCCATTTAAACTTGCGTCTCGAGTAGGTTTTGAGATTTTAGCGTTGTCCACGTAAGATCTCCGGCAATTATATCGAATACCTTTGCAAATCGATGGGCTTTCAGACCATCGCGATGTTTCTTAACCTTAGCCGCATTGACTGCTATGGATATAAATAATATTCCGTTGTCGACTGTCCAGAACTCGTCGTACATTTTCGAATAATTCGACATCAACTTCAAGGATCGGTAATTGATCCATTGTTTCGTGGAACGAGAAAGATCTCCCGGTTGGAATCTATCGCATCTCATTATTTTATTAAGCAAAACCGCGATTCACATAAACCCAAGATTTCCAATTGTCGCCCACACATCGTAGGCTATGTGATCATTGTTCCACTGCATGCTTTGGTTCATTCGTTTAATGCTTCGGTGCCTTCGATTTCCGTAAAGTCTGTCTTATTATTACTGCGTGATAATGCGTATATATTTATAATGGCTCGGTTGCCTGTGTTCCAATGTTGTACATCTTCTATTGTTTTTCACATGTTTGGGGGTCGTTAGGGTACATCTTCTAATTTCCGATACAGTGCTAATACAGACAATCTAGGTACCGCTTTCCTTCTCTCTTTTTTAAGCGGTTATAGTTTACCTCAAGACGCACTTGATCGTATTCGCTATTGCAGCTGTCCAAGTTTGAAAAGCTTGGCTTCTGTTTCTTAACGTCATTTGCATCTAATGATTGCACCATGTTCTTCTTTTTGTTTTACGGTATTTTGGATGCATTCATTTAACGCCCAGAGCTGCCCTCTTTCCTTGTTTAAATTGTGCTAATTTATTGTTTAATTGATATCGGGTTTCACTGGTCCTTCTTTGGATACTTCACGAAATTCTATCAACAAAAGTCGCTTCTAGTGGTTCGTCTAAGATCACATTAGAATCTTTTACTCGCCGTTTCCAGCATAAATGGAAATCTATCCGCGTTTAGTGTCTACCGTTGCAGTGTGTAATCAAGTGCCTCGCTTACTTAGTAATAGCGTATTTATTATAGTAAGACCGTGTGATTTACATGAACTTAGTATATTCACTCCCACTGATTTTATCGTTCTGAAACCGTTTCCTCAATGGCAGCCTTCGTTTTCGTATTTCAGTTTCCTGGCGTGTCCGTTTAAATCTGCACCAATGAAAAGCATTTCAAAAATTCATCAGCTCTGCCTACTGGGGCGCTAACAATATTCCAAATCTAAAATCAGCTGTCAAGGTGATGGCAACTATGCGATTGTTCCATTCCGTTATAATACATTTTGTACGCATGCGTATGCAGACTCAAGTAAGTTTCCAATATTTCGTTCTTGCCTTCTTGAACGGTATTATATCAATTTAAAGTTGCCATAATACGTTTTATAGTTCAAAATTGTTGTCCGTCATTGTGCCGAGGTTCCAGCTTGCAGTTCATAGCAGCTATAAAACGAATCTTTCTTTTCGCCTCCTTTCACCTACGTCGCATTATGTATGAATGCATATACCACTTTTGTTGATCTTAAAGTGCCTGTCTGTTATGATAGGCATCGAACGAGCTCACAGCAACTTAGATGAAAGACCCAATTGTCTTGTTTCCCTGTAAGGTGAAATGAAGATTCTGAAATTTTTGTTCCGTTTAACTGTCGTTCTCGCAGTCCGATCTGCGTCTTCTTACAATTTTATTCCAAATACATTTAACAGTTCATCTAATAATGAAATATTTTTCCTTTTCCACAGGTTGTTTACCTTTTGGAGTGAAAAATCGTCGACATGCCTGGGACTTTCCCTCCAAGCCAGAGGGCTTCAAGTTAACCGGTCTGCTAGACCATCGAAAACGAGGATTTGAGAAACTTGATCAAAACGCCAGCGACGAGGAGCCCGATGTTACAACAAATATGCTGGCCAGCGCACAATTCGCTTAAATTACATTTCTTCCTGACTCACATCGAAGTTGTTCCATAAATCCTCCAATTCGTAGACATTGCACGACGTAGAGGAGAGAACAAATGTAAACTTAAAAGACCCTAACTCCGTGCCAAATAGATCATCTTCAATTACACCGTTCATCGTATGCATATCAAACGTTCAGAAAAGACAGTTTGAATGCAAACTAACATAAGTAAAGTGTTGTTTCAAGGACCAATGAATTCTTTAGTGTGCAATGCCTACGGACTTTTGTTTTCCTTCCCTTACATCCTCTCCCTCCGAAAAATTCCAGAGATTCCGCGATTTATTATCAATCAGCACACGACCTCAAGCTTTTTGTAAATATTTTAATTTATTTAACAAGTCTTAGGGAATTAATAAAACGAAATATAACAAAAAGAGTGTACAAGTTTATTGGTCCGGCTTGATTGCGCTGGTTATGTGGTTTCGAGGCGACAAACGTGGATCAAAGATAGGAGATATGTTCACAGAACAGCCTAAAGAAGGTATTTTTTAGGTCTGTTAGGTCTGATAGTTCAAATACTCACCGTTTTCTTTCAGGTACAGGATTCGATCGTAGAGAATAACACTTTCGACTAGGGGAGCAAACAGAAGTCGCATGGTGTAGAACACGACAATCCTCTTCCATTGATTGAGATCGTTTTGCGTTGTTTCCGAGTGCAAGTCTTCATAGGGAATATTTATTGATAAGCCCTTTGTGGCACGTTCTATATAACTGAAATAAGAAGGCACACGAGGACACCATACAGTTCGTGCAGGATGGTGTATTTTGTTCTATACTCACTCAACAAAACTCATGTCCTTAGAGTGTTTCACGCTCCGCAGTCCTGTGTGCCTCAACTCAGGCCAATACTTCATGAGAATTCTTTCCGTGGTGGCCCTGAATGAATGAATTTTCAAATTCTCATATTCCCCGCTCTCCAGACGGTCGCAGTACACTTCCGACGCATGACATGCAACCTCTCTAGATTCATAACTGAGCTGAGAAGCGTTGAGGCTTTGATTTCGTAGAAATTCACTAAGAGGATAACCAGGATCTCGAGAATCCTCCATCGTTGACAGCTTCATGTAACAACAACCCACAAAGTTAAGAAACTTGGCCTGCTTGCAGGAGAGGAACATTTGTATAAGCATCGCTCCTAGGTCGCCACATGGGTGCAAGCCAATTATGCCAAATGAAAAGCGACTTTCTTTTGTTACTCCTAGAGCTGTGGCTATTGTATTTACAAATTTATCTGAAGATACAGATTTCGTTAGTTTGAGAGTGATATGTATTGGGCGACGAAAGTGCTGCTGATCTTCCAGAGAAAGGTACTTCGACGCATACGTTTCTAGTTGACTGTCTATGATTCTGTATGAAATTCAAGAATTTATATAGGAGGACAAAAAAAGAATTTTCTACCTCGCTTGCTCATTGAGAACATTCTGCATTTCGAGACAGCAAACCTGAACGCCATATCCGTAGCCCAGAATTCTGGCCAAATGGCCTAGGCCTGCCCCGAAATCAACCACAAAATCTACGTGTGTTCGTTTCACACTTTCGTAGCACACTCTTGCCATGTTAGCGATTTCATGACGCTTCTTGGGTTTCACACATTTGATGAAGATATTCTTTAACTTCGGATGCTCCATAAGAGGTTGGGCAGCGATTAATGGATCAATCTTCACTTCCCGTGATATGCAAAGATTTTTCATAATTCTAATGAGGCAAAGCATTGACAAAGGTCTGACTGCGGTGCACTTCGTGCTTCCACGTAGAATGTTGGCAAGGTCCTCGGGACATAGCGATTCGAGATGCATACGCCACGCATTAGGTAACTTGGACCAGTGGCCATCTACATAAAAATCCTGAGAAAAGGAAAGAGCCAATTGTTAGATCTGGTTTTGGGAGGATTTTGTTAAATATTTACTAGAACATACGAGTCCACTAGCCAGTCATAATTGTGAATTATTTGCAGAGAAATTCTCAAATTTTCTTGTAAACACTTTAAATCAAATCTGGGCTGGAAGCTGTCAGTCATTTCTTTGATGTGCGAAGTGCAACGGTGTGATTATTTGACGTTCAGGTAATTAGTAGACAGTAATCTGAGTTTAAAGACAATAGCTACGAATATCGATTTTATGAGTGATCGAATAACTAGGTGGATTTTGTTTTATTTTTGAATGCATGAATAAGTAAGAGGTGTTGGCTATCGACAAAAAAGGTCAACAAGCGACCACGTTTTAGGTATATTTTTGACTCTTATAAGCGATATTCAAATATTTTAAAGCTGTTCAAAGGGAAATTAAAAAGAAAATACCATCCACAGGCTCAGCGGTTTTCCATTTGTGACATCCTACTACACTAAATTAATTAAGAATATGATGTACCTGTCATATTGACTGTAAAAATTCCACCGATCAACAGTCGGACATTTAAAGATTTGCAGTAATAATAACTCTAGGCCTAACAGTCTTAAAAAGTAATTCAAAGAAATAAGGACTGCGTGAAAAATCTAATGGATTTCTAAATGAATTATAGCTCTCAGAATGCCAATTAAAGTACATCATTCCTCAGGAGAGAACGATCTCTATGCTATCACAATCTGAAGACAAAAGCATATGTCTATCTTAGAAGTACCGCATTGCCGTGCAGCAAGCGTATGCAGAATTCGATTGATTATCATCCGTGAGTGACAACCATAGTGCAGAAATTGTTACCAAAATATTTCAATATAATGGGACTAACCGCGGAAATTTGGGGCTATCACAGGAGTTTTTGAAGTTAGAGGTATGGTTCGCTGACTGACT
The DNA here is from genome assembly GCA_907269105.1 of Volucella inanis. Lineage (NCBI taxonomy): Eukaryota > Metazoa > Arthropoda > Insecta > Diptera > Syrphidae > Volucella > Volucella inanis. The sequence continues at coordinate 155,544,477 of OU026155.1, forward strand.
ATTCTACGTTATCGTGTCGTGTTTGCTGCAGTAGATTTGCGAGAGTTGATAAACATTACTTTTGTTTGCTAAAAATCATGCTCTGAAATTTGAACTAGGATTATACTATCACTAGGATTAACTTCATACACTCCACAGTTGATCACTTTCTGGGAAAGACGCTATTCTACTGTTAAGCTGTCTATATATCTATTCTATTGTATATCGAATATACCGTTCTCATTTTTGCTATTAAATCAGCATTCCCCGAATCCTCTAAAGTGATAGAATAGAAGGCGAAACGCAATTACATTCTCCGCAAAAGCATACTGCACTTTACTTAGGGCACTTGCAAACAAAAGCTTATTTCTTTATAGAAGTAAGGACATCTTAAAGTATATTCTGGTCTAGAGAATTTGCATTACTTATAGTTACTCGATTTACCTTCAAACATACCATTCGCACCGAATGCATTGACGATATATGTCGACCGTAAGATCTTACCATATCTTATATGGGGAACGGTGTGAGCAACTGCCATATAAAGGAACACTTAAGGAGTTGCATTAAACTGAAAAAAAGTCTGAAATAGTGGCACTACAGATCATGATTACCATCCTTATAATAGGCAGAGTAGGTAAATCTTTATTTAACTAAAGGTTAACTCTCAACTATTTTTATTTTTACTTTGCATAAGCCTATAGAGTTTCTTAATACCGGACACCGCTTTCAATGCTTAGGAATCAATCCCAAACCAAAGAAAAATCGACAAGACTGCTTTCTAAAAAAGTATGCACTAAGTCCCAATGCAATAAAAGATTGCATCATTTCTCCCAACGGGGAAGTGAAATAGTTTAGCATCACTCATTGCTGAATGCCAAGTCAAGACGATGTCATAGGGAAGGCGAAGATCTCTCAAGACCCAAATGCTATTTGTAATTATTGTACGGCATTAAATAAAAACTAAATTACATTGTAAATCAGAGTCTATTTAAAAACCCCCACTGAATGTATATTACAACTTCACAGATTCGTTAGTTTAAAAGTATCCTACTGAAGTAGCTCTTCTTATTGCTTACAATATACTGATCCATCTCGAAAACTCAAAACATATCCGGTTAAGTATCTCCTATCTTTGGTGATGTGAGCCTCGAAACTTATTTAACACAAGTATACAAATATAAATAGCAAAGGATGTGCTTTTCTGCTATCCTGTGAGCTTTATCAAATCCCTCTTCATTTAGATCAGTCTTTGGATATCTGCATCTATAATACTGACGCCTTCCAAGATTAGTTCTCCAGCAATTAATGTAGACTTATGACTATGCCAATGTTAACATATATCTCCTGCTTTATCGCCAGCGAACGTAAACGTTACCAAAAATCTTTTGAACAATTTTGCGCTCAAAACGGCAAAGATAGATTCATCGGTTTCGCTTCTTTTCTGTTCCCGTTTACTCTTCTGCGCCAAATCTACCTACTTCAAAGCTGTCTTTAGTGGTTTTCACGATGTCACGCGTTGCTCTTTTTTGTATTATCCGATAATCATGTCAAAAGAATTGTACTGATCTACTTTGCTTCTCATTTATCTGGAGTCCCACTGCATTAAAATTGTGGGCCGCTACCATAATCGAATTGGCATAGTTCTTAACATACTTGTCATATTAGTTTCTTTGTAAGTCTATTTTACGTGTCAAATCCGGATCTTGGAACGCCTTTGCCAAACTGTTCCTCGCTTCCTTCAGTGTCGTTGCAAATTGAATGTGAACACAACCCACAACAATATTGGATCTGAGTTTGGTAACTTGCTAATAATTTGTGATGGAATCCCATAGTTCTTCATGCTCCAGGTGTACACTGCACTGCAAAGTAGTAAGTATCATATCATTGAATGGCAAATTGTTTCCATTTTAAATTTTCAACATTTAACCGACAAACTCCTAACCAATCTCAGTACAGCGGTTGCCCGTTTCGAATCACCTGTCAGCTGATTTGTTTTGACATTCGATTTCAAACAACCAACATAGACCAAATCGTACTGAAATCCAGCTCCGACTTTTATTTGTTTTCACAATTGTGGTCGCTGCTAAACTCGCGATAATCACAAAATTCCAAAGGTCAACAACAACTAACAGCGCTGAGTAGCTGAGTCGGTACTCCAAAACCAGTAGTCGACAATCAGTCGCAAATCAGTCTTCATTGTGTTCTCAAGATAGTGTAACATTGAACGTTAAGACGGAAACATTCAATTATGTCTCTATCGGTAAAGAAAGTTAATCCCGACATCCAGAAGGAACGTGATAATGCCACCTTTCGTCCAGACGAATTCACGCTCTGGTGGGTAGGCGGTGAAAAGAAGTATAAGGAGAAGAAAGCGCTTGGTACGTATAAATCAAAGATGGTCAATGTTCAAACGAAACTTGCAAGTATACAATTTTGGTGTTAAGATTGGGCAACGTTAATTCATTGCATCAGGGTGAGGAGCAAAATTTGGAGACAAAACACTTGTTGGACATTGATTCACATATCACTTATCGATGTCACTGATAGGGAGCTATTTTCAACAATAGAAATACGATAATGAGTAACCAACTAATCGTGCACTTGTATTCAGAGTATGTTTGTTATCTTTAAGCTAGATTTGCTGGTGCCAAGGGGTCATAATGTTTTCAGAAATTACACTCACTTTGTGATGATTTATGGAAGTGTTTTTATTTGTCGATTGTGTGCGTTGAATGAAACCATCAGCAAACCTGTTTACGTTATAGTTGTACCTAAATGCAAGTCATTTCATCTCCAGCGAAGGAGATTCTGTGAAGTTGTTCGTTAAATTATGCGTTGCATGTCTGCGAATGTGATGAAAGCATGTAAAAAAGTGAGTAACTCTAATAAGTGAAGAAACCAAAGTATTGAATGTAACGTTTAGCCAGTTACGCAATAGTTTCTGAGCAAAAAGTGGCTACAGAGCTAAGTGGCAGTTAGTTATTCGTCGTTGGCAGATTTGCAATTATGGAAAGCTTTGTTTGTTGCCATACTGCACCTTGTGTCCAGCCCATTGTATAAAAGTTATCATTGATAAGCTGTCAGGTACTTGTTGTTGTGGAAGTATAGTATCTGTTATCCACTTATTTATGACGTGTATGACTAATGCGTAATCGTCCCTCCCTTTTTATGATTTCACTAAAAAATCATCTACACAAAGGCTGCGCTTTGATGGTTTTCCGCAGTCGTTTGGTGTTATTTAGTATGCTTATCACTTATCAGGCTCCTGGACAATGAAGAACGACAGCCTTTCATCCTTCATCTTAGATCCAGGGCTTGCTGTTTTCTCTTTCCTGGCGTAAGAGATTTACGGAGGTTTGGTAGTGTTGAATCTGAATCGGGGTTTACTATTTATGCATTATTGTCTATTTACTCGAGGTGACTTGCCTTCGACAAAGCACAAGTTGTCGGCCCCATTTTGGTCTTTTTTCGAACACCTTAGGATCCATCTTACTAACAACACCTTGGCTTCCAAGGTCTGAAAAGTACGAGTATACGGAATATTAAAAACCAACTTGTTCCAAAAATTCGTGGAATAGCCAAAAACTGTTCTTCATACTTTCACCTAATTTTAGCGTCATATCACGACATTTGTGAAAGGTAGAGCGTTGTGTTTACGTCGATTTTTTTCTCGTGAGGTTGTCGACGGTAACGACTGTTCTATCAGACTATTGAGTCAATTGAAGTCAAACTGACTTATAAAGGAGTATTATTTGGACCTTTCGTGGATTTTGCGCCACGATAATGCATATAAGTGCTGGTCAAGTGTGTTGCAGTCAACAGGGTTTCCTTAAAATCAACAATATCGAGTTAAATGAACGAACATGTAGAAAAGTAGAACTTTTTAAACAAGGTTCAAAGTAGAGTCGCAAGATCTCGGTGGCCAATTGAGTAATTCATTTTGATATAATGGTGCCGTTCATATTTTCATAGAAATAAGCACTGATCATTTCCGTAACGCGATCCATTGATTGAAACGAAGCCCAGTCTCAATTCATTCCACCACCGTGAAGAATACTATGTAATGCGGTTTTGTGGGTCTAATTTTTCTGGATTTGCTTCACTTCAGAAACGGAAATTTTGCTTGCTCACAAACCCATTAAGCCAAAAGTGAGCCTGAAAAAAAAATAATAATCTTATAAGGATGTAGGCCAAGATCTTTTCGCAGAATTGTTAACATAACATCAATTGCTTACTATGTTGGGCATGTTTTTTCCGACTTTTGGAAGGAGTTGGAAGGTGAGCAATCATCTGGTTGAAGCTTCTTTCTGCTAATGAGCGTCAATTTAATTGAACCAGATCTAAATCTACTGCGTTCACTATCTTGGTTCGTTCTTAAACGTTTATATTTGTTCGCTCTACATGTCTTGGCCTTGTTGGAGCTCCAATTCGCAATTCTTTTACTATTGTAGCTCGCACAATTTTTTTTTTTTTTAATTTATTCCTCCAGAACCCATTAGAGCAAATAATACCAAATATCTTCCAAAGAGTTATTTTTCGCGGCCGGCGGTATCTTAATTTCTTTTCGATAGAGTTTGCGCTTGTGGTATTGTATAGAATCTCCTTTTTTGTCTGTGATTGCTCTTAATTATAAATTTGCTGATGTGTCCGAAGTAGATAAAGACTTATACTACTTTAAGGTCGTTATTACCGATTGTAGATTGTGATGATGTGTATCCATCTATGGCAGTCTCTTTTTATTGACTTTAAACAAGACCATTTTTGTCACTTTGCAGAAGAGCTCTCGGGTTCTTTATTTTTCCGTGCACTTTTTAATGCTTCTTTTGTTTTGCTGCGTCAGCATGTATGCACGTGTGCGCTTTCCATTGAAATAAGACTTAGTGGTTAGCTTGAATTCTAAACTCTGTGCGACACTTATAGTGTTTTTAATAATTTTACTCCATAAGTTATCTGAGCTTGTGTTGGAAATAAAGTTGATCTTACTTTCCACAGTGAATTAGGTCAATCACAGGAAAGGTCTTCTTTGGAATTCAGTCATGCCCTTATATCTTGTCTGAGACTACCAAAGCGTCCAGGTAGGAATTGACTTGCAGCATTTTTATTTTCTTCTATTGGAACGTAGAAGTCAGACAAACTACTAATCCGTTGTATTATGTAAATGTATTTAATGATAAAGGGACTACAATGCATCATGCATCCACCAAATCAACACCTAGTATTATACTTTAAGGTAAAAACGGCCAAACGACTTAAAGAAAGTGGTCCGTTGTGTCGCTGGAATCGTCGTAGGTATCATTCGGTCCACATTAACGTTCTTAACGAAAGCACCAACGTGCTAAGCAGTCTGCAGTCTTTCCTGTTATGGCGTTAGGAAATGCCTATATGCCTTTTGCATATTCAATATTTGCCGTCAACCGTGCTTGGTGTCGTTTTATTTTAATGTGTCATTCTGTATTTTGCCTAAGCAATTTTTGCTTAATGAACCATTATTCTTTCCATATTCAACTCAGATCCGTTTTCGTACAACAGTTCTATGTTTTCGCTGACGCTCTTTTATATCCATCGACTCCATTACACGCAGTTTCTTTATTACTTGAAGTGGAAATGAAATTTTATTTCTTTTTTTCAACCCACCTCGTCGCGTGATTTGTTGCTTACCGTACATTTGTTTTAATGAATTAATGAATGTTTAATTAATGGAAATAGAGAATAGAATACTTCGCATCGATAAACAAATTGCCGGACTGATTGAGTTAGATTCTGCAAAATCTAGGTACGATGAAACCTCCATTTGCTTTTAAAAAGAAAACGTGCGAATTTAAAAACTCCGTGAATCATGACATATACATTCACCTCCGATTCTCTACTAACAGATTGCTTATCTCCCAAGCAGTCCGATCTTATGCTCGATGTGCGTGATAATCTTACTGTGACACAATCAACTATTTGCGATATTGAGTATCATATCTTAGCAGCATACAGCAAAATTGACGACTTATGGATTCATTCCCAACCTATACGAATTTCCTATTCAACCCACGCCCTAATCTCCCGAGGGCGGCTAAATCTATGAATTCTTGCGCTGGTCCTTCAATCTAGTCTGAAAATTGTTCAACTCTAACTTCTACGTTCAATATTTCAATACAACTCTTTAAGTTTGTGCTCACGATAACCCAAAAGAAGCGCTCGTTGAGAATACAGGTAGTCAGAATACTTCACTTTGCCACTGCCAATTTTGGAAAAATTCTTCATTGTTGCTTTCTGATTTTTGCACAGCGATGTTGTCGTGGTGTTAGGCGGATAATTTCTAGCCTCTAAAACAAAGAACGCACGTCTTTAACATTAATGCGCAATCAATGCAAAGCAGAAATGCTGCTTTAAGTGAAACAACGTGGTGAAAGGCGGTGATTTCGGTGTTGACGACCGTCCTCGTGAAGAAAGGTCAAAATCTGTGCCAAATGCAAGAGGAGTTACCCGCTAAGCCATCTCCAAGCGATTGTATGCTTTGGGAATGATTTAAAAACAAGGAACTTGGGTTCCTCATGATTTGAAGACAGGGGACGTTGAGTATCGTTTTTTCGCCTGTGAACAACTGCTCCAGCGGCAAAAAAGTAACAGTTTTCTTCATCGCATCGTGACAGGTGATGAAAAATGGATTCATTACAGCAACTCAAAGAGAAGAAAGTCAGGGGGTCTGCCTGGTCATGATTATACGTCGTCGGCTTGGACGAATATTCATGCTGCGAAGGTTATGCTGTGTATTTGGTGGGACCAGGTCAGTGTTATTTATTAGGAACTGCTGAAATCAAACGAAACCGTCACTGGGGCCTCAATATGAGCAGAGGCACGAAAAAGTGATTCTGCAGCATGATAACGCTCTGCCTCAGGTTGCCAAACCCGTTTATAACCTACTTGGAAACATTCAGGTGGGAAGTCCTACCCTACCCGCCATATTCCCCAGATATTGCACCGTCCCATTATTACTTCTTCCGTTCGATTGCACATAGTCTGACTGATCAGCAGTTCCGCTCATATGAAAACATCAAAAAAGGCTTGATTCGTTTATAGCCTCAAAAGATAAACGCTTTTACTGTAATGGTATTCAATTCAATTCAATTCAATACTTTGAATTATGCATTTGAAACCATTTTTTTCAAAATAAACAGAAGAAGCACAGGAAACAGATGGCAGCAGTACAGAGACGCGGAGTCCTGCGTATCGCAAGTTCTTACCGCACTGTATCAGAACCAGCCGGTCTTGTCGTTGCAGGAATGACACCCAATGACCTCTTAGCCGCAGAGAGAAAGCTGGTGTGTGAGAAGAGGACGGAAGTAGGAGTGGAAGCGGCAACCACCGAAGTGAAAGAGCTCACCAAATATCTATGGCAACTAAGATGGAACTCTGACAAAAGAGGTTGATGGACCGCCCGGCTAATCAGAGAGATTGCTGAATGGACAGAGCGAAAACACGGCGAGATAAATTATTACACCACTCAGTTCCTAACCGGACATGGATATTTTAATGCATACCTATACAGGATGCGGAAAGTAGACAATGCGACGTGTCAGTACGGCGACTCACTAGTATCAGATGGACAGCACCTGGAATCGGAGATAGGTTACATTATATCTCCCCCGAAAATATTGTATCGAAGATGATCTCAAGTGAATATAGCCGGAATCGAGTATCATTCTTTATCAAAACTTTGCTGAAAACCAAGAAGGGAGAAGAAAGAAAGATCATATCTTCATAGAAGAACACCAAAACTCATGAGCTGAGTTTCTTTTCATATCGCCAAAAGATATATCTTAAAAAGAGCATATAGACATGTTTCTGAACCCCTAAGCTCAGCCGTGAAAGGGGGATGTACGACAGACGGCGGAGTATAGAACAAGGAAAGCTATCTCCCTGAAGTAATGCAAAAGCAGTTGCAGGGTGAATAGCCTGCTTCATAAGGGCCACTTGATGGACAGCGCGCTGTCCCAACGTCCTTAAAAAAAAAAAAAAACAGTATGAGCATCCTGTGAACTTACCATAAGTCATTCCATGAGAGGCGTTCACATAAAACATAAGAGAAGGTGTGGTCTATCCGCTGCTACAACCTTAGTCCTATTGTGATGCTGATAGGTTCCTTTTCCTGTCACGGTAAGAACTCCTTTTTTGAGACGCAGTTGACTAAAATATTTATATAATAGTGCACATTAACAAATTTACAAATGTTGAAGCTTATAAGCGATAATCACCTTCTGCGCACATGTGGAACAGTATTGAAGAGCAGAACAGTCGCAGCTTTGTTTCTACGCTGAAAATATTGTTCTATTAGACTTTGCATAACATAACGAACACACAAGCTTTCGTCGGCCTTTCTCATATAAAGGAAACTGTCAAGTGGATTAAATTAAGTGTGAACTAATTAACAAGTATATGCATCGAAAGTTCTTGTTGGACATAAAATCGTCTGATTCAGATGTTCTGGTCATCTTGCATGATTCCTTCCTCCGACGCTCCGGATGGTTCCGGTGGAGTACTGCATATCAAATATTATTCAATTTTGAGGTATAAATTTCGTGGTTTCTAAAATCAGACTTTAGCTTCTAAGGCTTCGAACGGAAAATTCGAATCATGCATGCATTTGAACGTTCAATTCAAGCTGTCCTTGATGGTTTCAAGTCTGATATTCACAAAATAAATACTGGTGAGCCCCAGGGCTCAGTTCGGCTTCCAACACTCTTTTTAATGTTCAATAATGTCTGCCACTTCTAATCCAATATATTTCTTTGCTGACGACAGTACTCTCTGCTGTTCATATTCGTTTCCGGACTCACGTCCCTGCTCTTCTGCTGTAGAACAGGAACGGCAGCATATGTTAAGCCCATGAACTTCCGATATTAACAGCTCAACCAATTAGATAACTATCAACAAAGTGGAATTTAATGCTTCTGAAACACAATGCTGTCGGCTGTCGTTAACCATTTCGATCTCAAATGTTTGCCTGTTGTCTAAATTTTTTTGTTTGCTTTATGTACATACCCAAGGAGTTTTTGTGCATAAAATTAAGTGGCCACGCCCCTCTGTTTGGAGGCTAGAGAAAGTTGCTTGTGAGCAACATTGGGCAAAAGTGGTATAAAAAAAATTTGAAAATTATGACGCCTCCCTGAGGGCATTTTCTGTTTTCTTCCGTTGCACTCCTTGGTGTAATCATCATTCATAGTCATTCACCAGCATAATCATTGCGCTATGTCAACCATAATGTGAGAATATTATGCCATACGTATAGTGCCTTATTATTTCCGTACATCATTGTATGTGGCCTTGACAGGTCGGCGTATTTTTTTAGTGACCATAAATCTATTACGACACATAGTGTTAACACTATTAAACTGCTTAGAAATGGTGAATAATGTATGTTTTTAGGAACAGCTAGATCCTAGGTCACGTTTATCTAGACTCTCCACTCTCCACTGACCACTTTTATAGCAATTTAGTTTAATATTTGTTCTTACAGAAAAGGATTTCTTGGAGGATCCCGAGTTGATGGATAAAATTCCAATTTCATATTTATCTCACAAGGAGCTGTACGAAGAGAGTGTTCGCAAGGCAACCATAATAAGTCAAAAGATTCGAAAACTGCGGGATCAAGGCGAAGATGGAATCGACACTTATAAGTGAGTACTATTCTCTAACAAAAATATTTCATATTTGAACAAAGTTTTATTTGATGGCAGTGCTCTGCTAGGTGGGTCTCTTGGCTCAGCTCTCATTAAAGAAGGCAATCCACTAACTCTTCATTATGTGATGTTTCTTCCCACGGTAATGGGTCAGGGTACTGTGGACCAACAAATCGAGTGGTTGTCAAAAGCTTGGGACTGTGATATAATTGGTACATATGCTCAAACTGAGCTCGGACACGGAACATTCTTGCGCGGTCTAGAAACTCGCGCTGATTACGATCCAAAAACGCAAGAATTCATTTTGAATTCACCAACGATCACAGCATACAAGTGGTGGCCAGGAGGACGTAAATATTCAATATTGATGTGGTGTGGTGGGAACTATTCCTTAAATAGATTTTTTTTTTTTTTTTTTTTTTTTTTTTTTTTTCATTTAAGTGGGCCATACGGCAAACTATGCTATAGTTATGGCACAGCTGTATACCAAGGGCCAATGTCACGGCATTCAACCGTTCGTCGTTCAACTGCGTCATGAGAATACACATATGCCAATGCCAGGTATTGATATCGGTGAAATTGGCACAAAACTTGGTATGAAGAGTGTGAACAATGGTTACCTTGGATTTAAGAACGTCCGTATTCCGCGATTAAACATGTTAATGAAGAATTCACAAGTTCTGCCTGATGGGACGTATGTTGCACCGAAATCGTCATTGCTGACTTATGGCACGATGATGTTTGTGCGAGTGGCGTTGCTTCGTGATACATCGACAACTTTGTGTAAGGCTGCTACAATTGCAACGAGATACTCAGCAGTAAGGAGGCAAAGCCCAATTGATCCTAAGTAAGTTAAATCGGAAATTTCCTCTATTAGGCTATTTTAAGAGTTATCTTGTAGTGAACCGGAGCCACAGATAATGGACCATATAACACAGCAGCTCAAGCTCTTTCCTCAAATATCGAAAGCAATTGCATTTCGACTAACCGGAGAGTATATATGGAACATGTACAACAATGTAACGGGAGAACTAGAACGAGGCAATTTCGATCGTTTACCGGAAATGCATGCACTTTCCTGTTGCTTGAAGGCTATTTGCAGTGCCGATGCTGCGGCGGGAGTTGAAATTTGCCGTTTGGCTTGTGGTGGTCATGGTTTTATGGATGCTTCGAACTTTCCAACTATTTATGGTATGGCAACTGCAGTATGTACATATGAGGGTGAGAACACGGTGATGTTATTGCAAACCGCTAGGTATTTGGTGAAAGTATATGGAACCGCTTTACAAGGAGGAAAACTTGTACCTACTGTCCAGTATATTAAGGAAGCTATTGACGATGGAGTTTTTGTTAATTATGATGGATCACTGGAGTCCATTGTGAAGGCATTCCAATTTGTTGCAGCAAAGTACGTAGTTATAGTCATTTTTGTTCAATTTTAGAATATAATTTCTATTAATAGCAAAACACGCGTTGCCTATGAGCGACTGGAGCAGAGAAAAGCTCAGGGTTACAGCCAAGAGAAGGCGGCAAACTTAGTCGGAATTGAACTTACACAGGCAGCTGATGTAGGGTTTTTTCTATTTTTTTTAGCCTTTTCAACTAATATCTATTTGATGTTGTTCACTTTGCAGCTACACGGACGTGCCTTTATAGCTCTGTCTATATACACAGAAATTCAACGTGTCTGCAAAAATGTATCGCAATCACTTGCTGTGGTCTTAAGAGATATTCTGGAACTCTATTTACTCGATGCCTGTCTCAATCGTATTGGAGATTTTCTCTTGGTAAAACTTTACAAAGTTTTATGCAACAAGCAAAACTATTTTCGTTCATTTTTCTATAGTTTATTAGCTTAAGCGAAAAGCAAGTTGGTGCCTTGGAATTACGTCGTGAAGCCTGTTTAGCTAGAATTCGTCCCAATGCTGTTTCCATAGTTGACAGTTTCGATTTACACGATCGTATGTTGGATTCGACTCTGGGTGCCTATGATGGAAATGTCTATGAGAAAATGTTTGAGGTGGCAAAAATGAGTCCACTGAATCAGGAGCCAGTAAATAAGTCGTTTGACGCATACTTGAAACCTTTTATGAAATCAAAGTTGTAAGACGACAATGCTGTTGATGTGTGCAAGCCTTATTGTAAGATATTAAGTAGAATATGTTTGTTCGGAATATGTGCATAGTTTGTAAGCAAATCGCACATTTAAGTTTGCAAACTAAATTTTTATTTCGCATTTTTGTATTCTTTTGTACAATAGAATAAAACCAAATGTCAATTATGTTTATTTTTGCAAAAAAAAAAAAAAAATGTACTGGTGCGTGCGTTTAGTAAATTGTCTTTCAAAATAAGATATGATACTTATGGCTAGGCGAAGACATAGCTGGCAACAAGCCGTCGCTTTAGGATTTGTCTCTTAGAGGGTCGAAACAGACACTGAGGAGAATAGGGAATGGTCTGTGATTATCACCTTATCGTTACCACTCTCATATTGCGAACTGCTTCAATTCCAAGACTCAGTAATATTATAAGTATTCTCAGGTACAACGTCGATTGATCAACGAACACATATGTCTAAAATGTTTGTTTTTACTTGCGGAGTAGAAGATGGCTCGTATTAGAACTTAAACTCTTAGTAAAGATGCGATTCCTATTGCAATGAAAGTACTGAGAATCAGAAAGTAGAAGGATTTTTTTAAAACATTCCAAGTAAGCTTTTAAGGGTAGCTTCAAGAATATTTTCAGAGCTCATGCACCTGGTAGTAAAGAGACTGGGAAACCGATTCCTTACCCAAAGAGTATAAATCTTCGAGATTCCGAAAGAGTGCGAAAACTGGAGCGGAATTTGTGTCCTGTCTAAGGTTGTCAAAATTATTTGTTAAGTCATTTTCGAGCGAACAAATTGATTAAAACTCCAATCGGCGATCGGGATTTACTACATCGACATCGTGCAGGTCATCATCGAACAGACTGTGGAATTACGCCTGCTCTTTATCGGATTGCTTTGCGCAGGCAGAGGATTCCACTTCAACTATTACACAATATATGTAAAAAAGAAACTTACCACAACTACAAATATGAAGTTCTCCATAAAAGGAATCTGTCGGTGGTGCGACGGAGAAAGTGGTATCAAAGAAAACAAAGGAATTACAATAGATGAACTCTGGAATCACAACTGCAACAACTTGACTTCGGCCAACTGAGATGGAAAGGGAAGCAAACGTCTAAAATTAAAATCATAAGCCGAAGCTTTCTCATCACAACCTCACTACTGAGTATGCCACGGCGAACAGTAGAGGGAGTAATGGTGAGGATGGTGAGATTAAACCGATTGTAAGTAATCGAATAATAAAGATAAAATCTGCCTTCGGTATGTTATCCCAAATATATGTATTGGACCTGTTGTTTTCATGTAGCACCTGAAAAGCGGTCTCCACTGTCCGTCAAAATAATTGCCTATTGAATATTTTTAGGGTTTTTTGACTAAACTGCAATTTGAGAGAATTATCAGAGTTCTATAGACCTTACAACACAACGAAGAAGATAACATTGGTTTGGATATATTTTCGAAAATGTGAAATCCTCAGACCCAGGACAGATCAACCGAGACAAACATGACGAAGACGAATCATGTCAACTAGTACAAAACTGGGAAGAAGAATCTATTACGTAAATCCGTGGTACGTTAAGGAATGTGAAAAAGCAAAACAAAAGTCGTTTGTTTGGCTGCGTTTAGCTGAAGCTACTCGAAATTTGCAATTCTAAAAAAGTTGTTTACAAGTAAATGTATATCGCCACTAATAGGAACTTCAATAAGCTATGCAAAAGAACAAACAGAACCTACTAAGATTCGGAGGCATTCAAATTAGGTCAGTGTAATAGCGTGGCCGAGTTATGTTATCAACAACAAATCGTCCCAATCGAGGCTAAATAGGCTTAAGTATGGAAAGGCTCTAGGATTGGATCGCATTCCCATAGAATAGATCAGATGAGCTTAGAAAAAAAAAAAACTATGTATAGTTTTCAATAAAGTAGAATTTGACATTTTTTTTTATATAAAAGGCAAACCATTTGAGATATTTCAAAAAATTTATTATTTTCTTGAAGTACAATCAAAATATTTCTGAATGGAACTCGACTTCATTCATATGGCTACCGCGGGCACGTTTGCAGCGGTCGATTCGTTGGACCCAATTTTCAACGACTCGGCCACACATTTCGGCTGAAACGGCCGCTATTTCGCGTTCAATGTTGGCTCTGAGCTCTGCCAATGTCGTCGGCGTGTTGGCATAAGCCAATGACAACCTAGCCCCACAGAAAATAGTTAAGCGGCATTAAATCGTTCGAACGAGGCGGCCAATCGACTGGCCTATGTCTTGAGATACCATACCATCGACGAAAAATATGGCCCAATAACGCCGCCGGCAAGCAAACCACACCAAACAGTTATTTTTTGTGGATGAAGTGGTGATTCATGAAGCACATGTGGGTTTTCACCCGACCAATAACGCATATTTTGCTTATTGACGAACCCATTGAGCTAAAAATGAGCTTCTTCACTGAAGATGATTTTGCGACTCTGAATATCTGTAGAAAATTTTTATAATTTACAGACGTTGCTCGTTAGTGTACTTTACCATGATGAAAATGTTGAGTTTACTGAATAAATTGACAGTGACAGTTTGATGATTAGTGAAAGAGTGCGTTCACAAATTAATTTCAAAGTTGTCAAGTTTTGTGATGTATGGTAATTCCCAATGCAGTTTAAGGAAGTTATAATTTTTCCAATCTATAAAAAGGGATGCAAAGGGGGTTTAGTTTTCAAACACTTCGTATAAAGTCCTCACGGCTGTGCTACAAAAATAGGCTTACTTCTTAGATTACGGCTAAGAATATGTATACTACAATAATTCCAGTAAGTTAGATTCAGACTTGGCCGTTCTACAGTGGACCATAGTTTTGTTATTATTCATGGCAAACGGCCAAAAGCTATACTTCTGTGGACTTCAAGGACGTGCTTGATACAGAATGCACTACTTTATAAACAATATGGTAATCTTGATAAATTTTTGTAGAGTTCTCCAAAATTTGTACGGGGATACCCAGGTAGCTGTGACTTCAAAACGAAATTGGAGTAAGACAAGGTTTTTCATCAACCCTAGTCTTATTTGCACTCTTTATTGAGAATACTGTTGATATTTCACCAGGTGGTGTTCAAAATGCTAGTGTATTAATCAGAGCATTTCTTTTTGCCTACGATATTGTGCTTCTAGATCATTCACCGCAAACACTGTAAATGGTGATTGATCCGCTGATCGAATACTGCAGCCTGTTGTTAATCCTCGTTGTTAATCTAGAGAAGCCAAAGGTGAAGATTTTCAAAAATGCAGGTTGAAGAAACTGCCATTACAAGAGATAGTCGTTTAATGGGAATCAGTTAAATAAAAAAAAAAAAAAATAAATAAATAAAAATAAAACAACGACGGTGTGAGATATAAAATTGATTCTGACTTTATTTTGAAGCTACGTTCATGCCATTCTGTGTGGAATAGAAAATCATTCAAATGGCCTAGTCGGTTTCACTGGCAATACTTTAAGCGGTCGGTACAATTATTAATTACTGTGCGGAGTTATTCCGGCAATAGCATGTCGAATGTTGGCCTCGAGCTCGTCCAAAGGGGTTGGCTTGTTAGCGTGAACTAAGGACTTGACGGAGCCCGAGAGAAAATAATCGAGTTGTGTCAAATCACATGATCGCGCCGGCCAATTGATGAACGCTCGCCGTGAGATGACCCAGTCTCTAAATTTTTTCTTCATGACTGCAACCATTGTCGGTGACGGTGTTTCCTTCCTCATTTCGAAAAAAATAAGGTCCGATGATGACGTTATGTCATAAACAACACGAAACAATCAACCTCTGTGGATACATTGTTGTTTGGCCGAACGCTTGTGGATTGTGCTTGCTCCAATAAGGGCAGTTTTGCCAAAATTTCCAGGGCACAAATAGAAAATTCACGGCGTTGTCTAGTGTCGTCCGCCTTCAATTCTTGCATCAGTATAATCTTATACGGATGTAGGCAACCATCCAATAAGGCGAGTTGACTCTCTGGCGATGCCCAATTCAGCTGATCGGCTCCGAATCGACATTTCGGAGTCTTCTTCGATAGTGACTTAAGATTCAAAAGAGTGCACTCACGCACAAACTTTTCTACGCTGCGACAAGTTGCCTGCACACTGAAGTCATGATAACGACCGACCTCACGACAAAATTCACCATGCGTATTTACAACTGAGCCGGAATTTCGAATTCGAACGGAGTCCCGCACGTTCGGCAAGCATAAACCAATGCAAGATAAAATGGCAAACCTTACTGAATATTTTGACAGCTGTAGACATTGGTAACTTTGACAGATGCTGGAGCATAACAATTGGGAAAACTGTTTTTGCTATCTGGTCACTCTAATCTTTCGCCTAACACCGAGTACATCAAACTATCTCCCGACAATTGAAATGGGACTATCTCCCCTATTTATACATTTCAGTTTTCCTACATTATAAAGGTTATGGGAATAGAAAACTATCGTTTACCGAGGATAGTGGGATTCAAGCATATAAGAAGCATGTATAGCTGGTGCGATGACTGGAAAGAACTGGCTCCAAACTGTGGGATGGAGATGTATCTCAATCTGGAGGACTTTAAAGTTGAAAGCCCAATCTCACGGAGCTTATCATTAAACCAGATCAGCAATTTCGAGGAAAATGCTATAGGGAAATGGTGGAATCAATCCATACTTACTTACTTAAGGTGGCACTACAGTCCAGGCTGGAACTTGGCCTCAACAAGAGTCTTCAGCCAGTTCGATCCTAAGCTAGCTGCCTCCAGTTTTGAAAGTTGGTTGAGGTTCCCTTCCACCTGCGTGCAGTACCTGAGTCGCGGTGTTTCTCTATTGCCCTGTCCCTCGGGGTCTGATTCTAAGATATTTTCGGACCAGAGCATTGGTTTTTATCCGCTCTACATGACCCAGCAACCTCAGCCGTTGGACCTTAATTTTTCTGGGTAAGTCGATGTCGCTGTATAGCCCGTACAGTTCGTTGTTGTATCTCCTTCTCCATTCACCGTCTATGCAGACAGGACCAGAAAATGACCCGAAGTATTTTTCCCTCAAACTAGACAAGGGCATCACAGAGCAGGACTGGGATTATTATGGTCCCTTTTGTTGTTCGAGAGAGGGCTTTGTTAATCAATTGTCCAAATAAGTAGCGATTGGCAAGAGTTATTCCTCGTTTGATCTCAGCGTTGGTGTCGTTGTCTTAATTGATAGCGGAGCCTAGGTAGACAAAGTCCTTAACTACTTCAAAATTATATTTATGAGGGTGACGTTCTGTACGAGACATCGGTGTTGGGTGGCCTTTCTGGTTGACAGCATATACGAACACCTTCATGAATTCACACAATCTTATAGGCAATGTTAAGAAGACTATGCTTCTGTAATTGGCGCAATTGAGAGGAACTCCTTTCTTGAGGATCGGATAAACAATGCTGAGGTTCTATTCATCGGGCATACTTTCGTCAGACCATATTTTACAGATGAAGTAGTATGTGCTTCTTTGCAGGTCACCGCCTGCCGCTTTGAAGAGCTCGGCAGTTAGTTCGTCCGCACAAGCAGCTTTGCTGGGCCTTAGATATCTTTCCTTTATCAAGGTCGGGTGAATAGAATTGTTTGTCCACATCGTCTAGATTGAAGTGTTCATTCTGTATGTGGCTCGTCATCGCCGTTACAAAGTTTACAGAAATGCTCTTTCCAAATACTCAGCATCGACTGCGACTATGTCCCCTTGTTCATCTCTACAGGTTTCGGTTCGAGGTTTGAGCCAGACTCACTTATTTTAGTTTTAAAACTTTCATTTAATACAAGATAACAGTAATAACAAACAATGTACAAGGTGGTTTTAAATATTAGACCTCATGAAGGGCTTCAAGTATTCATGAAATGACTTTTGAACTGGGATCTGGTTCATTGGGCTTTTCTGTGCTGCTTCAAACATTCTCTCATAGGCCCTGCCATCATAAGATCCCAGAACCGAATTTAATATTCTGTCATGATAATCGAAACCATCAACAAGTGCCACAGCATTTGGCCTAAGGCGATTCAGAGCTTTCTCTAGAGTGAACTGCAAGTCACTTAAGTCTTCTTCGGTTAAGTAAATAAACTGGAATAATAATTGCCATTAGCTCCTAAATAAGCCACGTGAGTTATGATACTAACCCTTAGAATATCAGCCATATTCTTTAAGCAATTGTTAGCCAGATACAACTCAAGAAGATCCAGTAATACGGCATTAAGCTCAGAAGAACGTTGGTTAGGTTCAATGGCAAGTTTTTGCCAAGCAGTTGTCGCAAGGAAAGAGTGTCCATGGAGCTGAAATTGAAAAAGGAAGTTACAACTGGTCCTCTTTAAAAACAAAAGCAAAAAAAAAAAAAAAATATTCAAATATTCCTACATCTGCTGCCTGAACAAGTTCGATAGACGTTGCATTGGCTGCTTCTTCCTGTGTCAATCCGTGCTTTATTCTTTCTGTCAAGTGGTTGTAAGCTACACGCGTTTTGCTAAAAGAAAAGGCAGTCATTAGTAATTTAACTCCTCTTTCTGTTTTTTTTCTAACTTTGCAGCAACAAATTGAAGTGCCTTAACCATGCCATCTAGAGATCCATTCCATTTGGGGAATTTTACCATTTTCACAGCCTCACTCAAGTATGCGACAGTTGGAGGCAATTTCTGACCCTTCAAAGCCATAGGCCAGGCTTTCATTAGGAACCTTGCTGTTTGCAAAAACATCACCGTGTTCTCTCCCTCATATGTAACAGCTGCTGTAGCAAAGCCGTATAATCCTGGCAAATTAGAAGACAACATGTACCCATGGCCACCGCAGGCGAGACGAAGAATCTCTACTCCAGCACTTGCTTCGTTTGTAGCAATGGATTTCAAACAACTGGCCAAAGCATGAATTTCTGCCAACCGATCAAGGCTACCCTCGTTAATTTCTTGTGTTACTTGGTTGTACATTTCGTGCAGGTAATCTCCTCCAAGTTTCAAAGCAATACTCTTGGCAATCTCAGGGAATACCTTGAGCTGTTGAGTCACATGATCTATGATTTGATGTTCTGGTTCGCTAAAAGGGCTTCTTTTTAAATTTGATCTCAGTGTCTGGTTGGTTAACTTACTTTGGATTGATGAGACTTTGACGTCGAACTGCAGAATATCTGGTGACTATTGTCGCAGCCAGACTCAGGAGAATAGATGCCTCATTTACAATCATTACCCTGACAAAAACCATTGTCCAGTAATTTAACACGGTTGCAGGTGAGCCGACGAATGTTCCATCGGCATGAACCTGTGCGTTCTTCATCAACATATTAATCCGAGGAATTCTCACATTTTTGAAGCCCAAAAATCCATTGTTCACACCTTGAAAGCCGAGCTTGTTACCAATATCGCCAATGTGTATACCAGGTAATGGCATGTGTGTCTCCTCATCACGAAGTTGAACCAGGAACATTTGAATTCCATGATGCTTGTCCTTAACATACAACTGAGCCACGACAACAGCATAGTTCGACGAGTGAGCCACTAAATGAAGGGAGAGTAAACAAATGTCAGCCTTAAGATGATGTTTTTCAAATGTCAGTACTTACATCCTCCTGGCCACCATTTGTAAGCTGTAATCGATGGTGAGTTCAAGACGAATTCCTGTGTCTTTGGTTCGTATTCGGCACGTGTTTCCAGACCTCGAACAAATGTACCGTGCCCGAGCTCGGTTTGAACATAGCTTCCTATAATGCTACAGCTTTTTGCCCTTGGTAACCATTTTGCTATTTGTTCAGAACTTCCTTGCTTTTCAATAGCTGGGACGAACATGGCAAAATGAACAACAAGAGAACTGCCCACGGGAATAAATCCTAGCGAATAAGGGATGTTCATGTAATTTCTAAAGGGATGATGGGCCTTTTTTAATTTATTTTCAAAGATATACTCGTATTTACGGAAAAATATCCCTGCCACCAGGATTCTTTTCCTCTTGTAGTTGTTTCAGCTTCTTCGCCAATGTTGTCCCCTTTCTGATAGCATTGTCATATTGATCTTGGAAAGACAAATAGTCGAAAGGAACGTCATCCTGTAGTTCGGGATCAGCTACGAGCTCCCTAACTGCAAAAAAATAAAACGATTGTGGTTAGTTGAATGGACAAGGATGGGAATGTTGATGCGATTTGTTGTATCCGAACATCAATCCTGCATAACACAGCAGAGTATAGCAAGAGTGATGATAGATATAGCATGATAGATAAAATTTCTTTATCTAAATCATAGTGGTCAAAGGAGATCTACGATGTGTCCTTGGCCGAAAACAAACTTTTCTCTGAAATATCATACAGCTAGATCAATGCGATGAAACCTGAATCCCAGTGGTGGTCTCCCCATTAAATGTTGGATGCCACCCATGGAGCGTAATAACTACTGAGCTCAAAAAACTTTCTTTTTCAAGAAATTAACACGGACTCGGACATTTAAAGTATAGTAATACCCACTTAGGTGTTAAGTTCTTAAAAAAAAAAAACACTTGTCCGACCCCTTCTCGAATGTGCCAGTCAAGTGTGAACCCACTTTTAGCGATATCACATATTCCGAACCGAGGACATTGAACGTCATTCCTTCCGATTTGGCCTTTGAGGACTACGCTGGAGTTGCTCTTGTTTTGTGAATTGCGCCTCCCTCCACAATTCTATTGTCCTCGTCTTTTGCAACCCATCGCACCTCGTATGGTTCCAAGGAAGCAATCTCCTACATGCTCCGTAAGATCAACACAAGCCTTTTTGTTTTTGATTTTAACCTGAGCACTTCTCGTCTCAAACTTGATCGCTTCCACAATTCTCTTAGTTCCTAACCCTTGATTGTTGTTAGTATTTAAGTCCTAGTTCTTAAATTAAATTACTCCAACAGGACATAGCTACCGTTCACTTAGTTCGGGCAACGATGAAGATTTTGAATCACAAATATCCAGACAGTGTTATCTCCCGATTTGGCTATTTGAACTTGTCGGTCACATCGCTAGATCTAACGGCGTCATACTTCTTCCTTTGGGTTTTTTTTTGGAATCTTTCGTTTATCACAACAAACCACAAACCTTGCAAGTCTTGGAAGCCATCATTCAAGAAGAAATCACCAATTTGACGCAATTTGTTTTTGCGAGCAGCAATTCAAAATGTCGTAAAACGAGCACACGTGTGCATCAATTCAGGAGGTGGTCATTTGACCAATTCGAGCTGCAAGGAGGATGTCAGAGTTAAAGAAATATTTTTTCATCCCTTAAAGGCTAACCCGACGGAGGAAAACCTAAAAAAGTTTAAGCGAGCCAGGAATGACTGCAACGTATTTCTTAAGCCTATGAAATTTCAATCCGATCAGAATCTGAGGCAAAAAGTACTACAATGTCCCAACGCTCATTTGTAATGACGTTTCGGCTGTCAGCTTTTTGGATAAGACTGATCTGCTTGCTGCACACTTTTCGGTCAGCAAAGTAATTCCAAATTGTGCTTTGTCTCCGCCTACACTTGAGTGCATCGAATCTTCAATGGGACAAATCCATTTTCGCACTCGTGCAGTAACAAGAGTTGTTAAAGATCGTAATACACACAAATCCGCTGGTCCAGATGGTATATCACCCCTTTTTCTGAAGAGATGTTCTTCCACGTTGGCAAAACTACTGCTGAAGCTTTATCATCACTTCTACTCTTTAGGACTCTTTCCGAGTAGATAGAAAACTGCATTTGTCCAGCCTGTCCCTAATATATTTGATATTTGTAAGATTTAACAGATTTTTGGAATCAGGCTCTTTTTTCGAAAATGCGTGTATTTGGGATTGATGACTCTTTTCTTAGAGAAAAGTTAGAAACAACTTTTCGGGACGTTCAATTGAAGTTGTCTTGGATATTTTCAAGTCCGAAATTCACAAAATAAATGCTGATGTGCCCCATGGCTCCGTTCTGTCTCCGACACTCTTTTTAATTTTCATCAGCAATCTCCTGTCTGCAACTTCTAATCTCTAATCTTTCTATTTCTCATATTCGTTCCTGAACTAACTTCCCTGTTCTTCGGTTGTAAAATGGGAACGACAGCCGATGTTAAGCTAATTAAATTCTAATATTAACAGTTTTACTAATTGGGGAACCACTAACAGAGTAAAATTTAATGGTACCAAAACACAATGCTGTCTGCTGTCGTTAAAGCGAAATCCAAACAGCCAGTCATTATCCATGAAACCGAAAAACATTCCATTCACGGTATGTGTGTCAATGACAGCACATCGGCAAAAAGCAGGGGTCTCAATGCCAACTCCTCCAAAACGGAACTGGTTCTTTTCGCCAGAAAATTCAAGATACCGGAATTCAAACTCTTAAAACTCTACGTAGTGGAATTGTCCCTCTCGAACAGTGCGAAGTATCTGAGCGTGATTCTAGATAAAAAAACTGAACTGGAACCTTAATGTAGTGGAAAGAATCAAAAAAGCATATAATGCTCTTAAACCCGCTTAAACCTGCTATGGTGTACTGGCTGTATACGGTGGTGGTAAGACCTATATTTACATACGACGCACTAGTATGGTGGAAAGCAACAAACAAGCAACAAAATTAGCGCCAGTTTAAAGATCGGCTTACAGGTGCGCTCCGTACCACCCCTACAACAGCATTGGACATCTTTTTGCACTTAACACCGTTTGATTTATAAGTTAAAAAACTTGCTGGCAGCATTGGAATACGACTCTCACTTATTTGTTTTACTTCAAGAGCAGTAGTTTCGGACATGACACGGTGCTAGCAGAGCTGCTGCTAAGCAATCCAATTCTTACGGATGAAATTCTTTTCTTGGTCGATTTCGACATCCAGTATGATGTACTATAATATATCCGGCGAGGGAGGATTGGGAAAAAAAATTCAATAATCAAGGACAAAAAAAAAAAATATTCCAATTTCTACAAACGGCTCGAAAACAGAGGAAGGAACAAGTTCTGGTATCTTCTCAGAAGACTACCAGACGGAAGCTATGCCTTCTAATCAGAGGTTCTGGCTGTACTCAGGGTGGATGAGCTAATGCAGATAGGATCGTTATTCGAAAGAGATATCGTTATCTAGATCAATAGGCCGCAAAGCAAAGGAATTAACCAACATCAACTCTGATAGAGTCAGGGTTTGTCGCACAGTGCTTAGACACTACGCATCCAGAACTGGATAAAACTGTGCTGGGTGCCAGGGCACTGCGATATTTAAGAAAATGAACAAGTGGATGAGCTTGTAAGAAAAGGGGGGATACTCGAAAATAGTGTGGTCGTCAACATCAAACTACCCCTTTGTACAGTGAGGGACACTATCATAAAGACTGCCAACCTAAGGTGGTCAACTCTTGAAGGACACGGGGTATCCAGGGCCGCTTTTTGACGGCAAAATATCTAGAAAGCTAAACAGGAATAAGCTTAGAACAGCAACAGGAATCCTGGGAGGACACTGTATCCTGAGGAAACACGCAAAGGGACTCAAGCTGTCAGATACGGATATTTGCATATTCTGCGGTGAGCTGCACGAGGACAAATACTGTGTGAATCGCGCAGTCGAAGGAAATTTTTAGGGAAATACTTTTTTGAAAACCTGGAGGAAATACTAAAGATGGCATAAACTTCAGAGGCCTTTTTAGCCTTTGCAAAGAAATTGGGTGTTTCACCAGGGAGATTGCTTAGGTTTTTATCATTTGAATACAAATTCAACTGGTTTTGGTGCCTGGTGTCTGTGTGAAAGCATATCCATCATCCCCTTTTTAAACTAACCTTACCTAACCTAACCTATCGTAACTGAGTTCACACTCAACAAGCAGTTCTTCTATCGCATTTTATTTTGTTTTTATAAGATATCCTGCAGGCGATTTTCCATTGAAAATTGAGGCTTAGTCCTTTTCAGACGGCGCAATAAATTTGTCTCGTCGAGGATCTGTTGAACAGAAATATTCATATGACCTTGTAATCGATTATTATGTTTTCGCGCAAACAATTTAATTACGTTCTGAACGTTTCCGACTCCTAAGTCTCTGTGGATATCATCGTTTCTAATGTATCACGGCGCATTAACAATACCTCGAAGAACTTTGTTTTGGAATGTCTGTAATACATTAATGTTACTATTTTTAGTACAACCCCAAAGTTGTACACCATATGTCCAGATCGGTTTTAGCACTTGCTTGTATAACAGCAGTTTGTTCTCTAAGCTAAGCTTGGAATAATAAGCCAGTAAATATCTCTATATTTGATTTCAAGCTCTTCACGTTTTTTCTTGACGTGTGCTCTCCATTTTAGTTTAGCGTCGAGTGTCATACCGAGACATTTGGCCTCGTTCGCGTAAGGAATTCGTACTGCGTTGATAAACTCCGGTGGATTCTCAATTTTCTTGAGAGTAAAGTTCACGTGGATAGACTTGTTTTCATTAAGCGCCATTCGCCAAGTCTTTGTCCAATTGTTAATCCGTTTAAGGGCACATTGCAACTTGGCAGTTGCTTCTTCGACTGTTTAAGCCGTTGCCAAAATGGCAGTGTCATCAGCAAATGTGGCTATTACAGTGTCGTCCGTTTGCGGTATATCACGGCTAAAAAGCAAATATAGCAGAGGGCCAAGTACACTTCCTTGCGGCACCCCCGCCTTTATTGTCTTCAAAGTGGTATATTCGTTTCCGTGTCTCACACGGAAGAGTCGTTCTTCCAGATATGAACGTAAAATACAAGACAATTGTTGGGGTAGGGCTTGTCGGAGTTTATATTTTAGGCCTTCATGCCATACCTTATCAAAGGCTTGCGAAACGTCAAGGAATGCGCTTGAACAGACTTACTTACACTCGATTGCTCGTTCAATTACATCGGTTATTCGATGCACTTGGTCAACTGTAGAGTGTTGGCTTCTAAAGCCAAATTAATGAACAGGCAAGAGGGATCGATTTTTTCAACAAGTTGCAGAGCCTATTGAAGGACGTTTTATCTTGTGGTGCCCGGGTTTCATGTCACTTTTTCCGCACTTTTCGTTTCTTCCTTATCATATCTTTGATTTCCGGTGGATATCTTATGCTGACTTTGGGAACTTTGTTCAATTCACGGGGAGTGTTTTTCCAGGCCGCTTGCTGTATGACTTCAAC
This sequence comes from Volucella inanis, assembly GCA_907269105.1. NCBI lineage: Eukaryota > Metazoa > Arthropoda > Insecta > Diptera > Syrphidae > Volucella > Volucella inanis. The sequence continues at coordinate 155,569,347 of OU026155.1, forward strand.
GAAACGTTCAACTTCTTTTTCAAGTTGATACTCAGTATTGTCTACAACGTCTATTCGGAAATCTTCCCAGTTAGTTTTGCTGTTAGTTAATCTGGGTGGTCCTTGTTTCTTAACCAAGGATTCGCACAGTGAGAGGATAACTGGAGAATGATCGGAGGAAAGGATCGAAGCCCTCTTCAACTTTGACGTAACTAGCGTTTACTCCTTTTCCGATAGAGAGGTCTATTAGATCGGGTGTTTTGGCGACATCCGAGGGCCAATATGTTGGCTTGCCTGTTGAGTAAAAGTATCAACCACATTCCATACAAGCCCTGTAAAGAGTTTTGCCTTTTTGAGAGATACATCTTGAGCCTCAAAAAGTGTGCTTCGCGTTAAAGTCGCCACCAATAATGAAGTTTGGTCCAAGAGAGTTAAATAGGTCAATAAATTCTTGTTTTTCTATTTTGCAGAGCGATTGGCAATAGATTGAGGATATATTAAAAGACCGCGCGCACCACGGTCATTTGAAATTTGTCAAGTTAAATTATTGCTTCTAAAGTATGTTCAATGCGGTCTCTTATGAATAGGGATGACCCACCTCTTGCGTTTCCCGATGGATGATGAGCGTGGTAGTCGCGGTAACCTTTTAGTTCTACGCGCGATTCTGTTGCCAGGTGAGTTTCAGAAATTAAACATATGTCAATTACTTTTTCCTGCATGAAAATATTTAGTTCATCAAGCCTTTTCTGTAGCCCGTTGGCATTCCACGCAAATATATTGAGCTTTTTTGCCATAATTAGTTATAGAAATTGGATTCAAACTTAAGAAGCCGTTCGACTATTATCTTATTTATTTTAGTCTGTTCTAGTCTCTCGAGAATTACTGATAACACATTTGAGGCAGGATCCGGTGATGTACAGTTAGTCATATTAACTCGCGCCGCTATTTGCGCGTAAGTTTTTCCACTTTCCACTTGCGCATTGTTATTTTTGACGTTGTTGTTATTGGTGATTTTAGCGTTTGTCACCATTACCTTCTTTAAAGGTTTTGGAGTAGGACCGCTGTTGTTATTTCTCATTCTAGCTGTCCCTGCGTTTTTCAAAGGCTTCGATTTTGATTGATCTCGTAGCCTTTGCAACTCCTTCGCGACTTCGCAGCCTCGATAATTAGCTGGATGTTTTCCCTTGCAGTAACTGCTTATTTCTTGCTAGTTTAATAACGAATCAGAAAGCTCATCACTTATCCATAAAGTTGCAATTTCCTGGATCTTCCAGGACCAGTACTTTAATTTCTGCCTGTCATAAATATTTTGAAAGTAGCAGTCTGTTCTTTGTTTACTGTTACCACTTCAGAACTTGTTACCATACAAAATCAAACGAATGGTCGGGACAAGAAATTTTGGGTATTCTCTCTTCAACCATTTTAAGAATCCATGAGGCAAATAGGGCACAAACAATCAACAAAATGACGATTAGGTAAACTCTTCTCAAAATATGATTTCTTTTTGAAAAATTTAATAAATTTGTATAATTCTGCACATATCATTCTTGTCTTTCTTTTTATGTTTTATGTTATAATTATATTTAAATTATGCAATATATTTATATTATATTTATACTTATTTTTATTATTTATTTTGTTTTTAACTTTATAGTTTAAATATGTACTTGTAAAAGAGCCTAGTTCTTAATTGTACAATTGATGATGAACTTTCGAACACAAAAATCGGTTTGTTGCCAAATTGTTTGCCGAATATACTAGATGATATCTTCACCTTATATTTCTTGTTAGTAAAACTCTGCTTGCATTCCATACTCCTAAACTTAAGGCATATAATATGCGTTGACTCCGCAGCCACAGCTGACTCAACAGATCTGTTGATATCATTTTCGGTAACCTGTTCAACTTTATTGATGTATGGGATTTCTATAACGTCAATGCATTTGCGATAAGGTTTTTGTTGCAGTGCATTAACTATGCGGTGTAAATCGTTCGCTTTACACTCAAGAGATTGTTTTTCTGCTTGCAAAGTATTAGCAGCAATGCGTTGGAAGTTATATGCTTAAGAGAGACGATGTCGCTATACATCATATCTAGAGTAATGAGTAATGACAGTGGGAGGGGGACATTTCTCTACCAAGCGACAGATTGGAGGAATAGAGAATAGTCTCCTCAACAGGTTTTGGAGCTGGAGACTACATTGGAAGTGTACATAGTGGTAGCACATGAATCATGAACATGTCCAATGTCCATGATCTTTCTAATTGGGAGGTGGAGAGCGGAAAAAAAAAATAAAAAATAAAAAATTGGATATTGTTTTTCTTCATATAGTCATAGCCAATTTGTTTGATGAAAGCGTAATTGACACTCTACACTTGCACTTTTTCCTCAAAGCGCTCAACTTTTTGACCACACAAACAAGTTTACAAAGTCAAATTATAAAGTTAATTCACTTAATTCACATAATTCACAAATTATTATAACTTTGCGAAGAAATTTGACTGAGTATGCTCACAGCCACCATGTTTAATCGAGGGTTGTCTGATAAATTTTTAAAATGTGGCAGCACTTATTCTTTTGACGTTTCCAAAATCATTATTATAAAATTCGAAACGTTTTGTGGTAAGAAACAATGAGACGTCAAGAGCCCTTTGTGGTTTCGTTTTAACATGTTTTAATTATTAATTTAGTCAAAGAATGGAAATTTATCGTGAAGGATTACGTTGGATGATTTGGATGTCGGAACACAGTACTCAGAAAAAGAACTAGTCCATTATAATCCTTATAAAGTTCCTTTTTATTGAAATCTTTCAGTCTCAGTGATAAGGTGCCTTAGGTACCAGCACCCACTACGTCAGAGCCAAGTACCTGCACCCTGATGCGAGCGTAAGCCGGACATTCATAGAGATTGGTTTTGGAGCCGTCTGTGAAAATCCGTCTGCATTCCTTTTCTGGCTCAAATTCTGGAGTTCTGGTGTCATTGTATCGGACGGCATGTCCATAATACAAGAGTCATAAGACAGCCAGTGCGCAAAGTCATCGAAGCTCCAGTGCGTGTTGAACCAAAGACCACTTCTTTTTAATCGGAAGATGGCTTTGAGGGTGCAGCCCATGATGCGTCTAGAGCGGAGCCAAGAGTACTAGGCAAAGCCCCCATGCATCCGAGACGAGACGTTCTTTGGAATCTGGTGAAAGCAGCAATTACGTATTTTCGCGAGAGCTTATTCCACCAGACAACCGACGCATAGGATATAATTAACCTTATCATAGCCGTGTAGATCAAATGAACCCATTTCGGTGACAGACCCCATGTCTTGCCGATAGCACTTATCCTCCATCTGCCTTAGATGCTTTATTCGTAATATGTTTAGTCCAGAGAAGTTTGTTATCCAGGAAGCACCCAAATACGTAGCTTCTTTAGAGAATTGGATGGTGATGCCTTTAAGCACTAGATGGGTCAGACCAGGGAGCTTCCTCCTTCTCGTAAAGAGAACAACCTCAGTTTTGAGAGGATTAACTGAAAGCCCATTACTAGTGCACCAGTCGTCGATTATGTTTAGGGCTACACACGATCCGACAGACAATACAGCCACATCATCCGCGCACGCTTAGTGCACTATTGAGTGCGTTGAGCGGTGACCCGACCAACATGCACAATAGCAGTGGAGACAGAACGCCGCATTGCGGGCAGCCCCTGTTTACACCCGACACCACATATTGGCCGCGGCCAGCATACGCAATCAATGTCCTATTCACCAGCATTGCTTTAATCTACAAGACGAGTGACTCTTCTACGCCGTGTTGTCTGGCCGAGTTGCACATGCCATCAAGAATTGCGTTGTCAAAAGGACCCTCAACGTCGATGAAAACGCCCAAGGCATATTCAATTCATCTTCAATTCTACTAGATTCTGAAGCGCACTCTCGCAGGATCTTCCGCTACGGTAGGCGTGTTGCATCGCCGACAGAGGATGCATTCTTTCGATGCTTTTCAGCATCAATATTCAATGAGTTCTACTATCGCTTCGGTGGTGGCGGCATTAGCGAATCATATGGAAAATAAGCAGAGGCAACGACGAATTTGTGCCATTATACGTTTGCTTCGTAGCTTATGTCTCCAGCAACCAAATCTTGATTACAAAATTGCACAAGTTTAGTTGGTGAGAGTGAATTTGGCACATAGAGACAAGATCTCGGTCTTACCGATCGCTCGTCATTAAGTGGTGTGAAAGCACAGATGCGTTTATTCCACACCCACGTTTTGTATTCAACACGGAAAGCCTACTACATAGAGAGGCAGTAGCAGACTTGGAATGTTGAAGGTTGATTTGAGTACACAGAACAGATGTATACTGGGGTGGTTGTCTTCTGTCCGCATTCATTTGGAAACAAAGTGGAAATTAACCCTTCCAAGATGCAGATAGGGACGTGAGTCATACCTAGACTAAATGGTCTCGACAGAAGTGGTCTAACTTAACACCAATGCACAGATCGACTACGTATGGCTTTTAGTAATGAGTTACAACATCCAATAATGTCCAATGCTACAATTTCTATCATTTTTTGCAGAGTTCAAACGCAGTCAGCTAGCGTCAGTTATGAATTTCATGAAGGTCGCCCTTGCAGTGTTGTTGTTCCAAAAAACAATGATACCGTACTCGACATGATTGAAACTGATCGGCATATATCATACCGTGATATAGAAGCAACCTTGGGCATTAGTAAGATCGCAATTCAATCAATATTGCATAGACATTTAGCTGTAAAGAAGCTTTGTGCTAGGTGTATACCACACAAACTGACCGATGCCAAATGATGCAAAGAAATACTAAAGAAATTCAATTGTGGCGCTTCATCGTTACAGGACGCAGAAAAATGTGACTCGTTCTCCAAGAACTTCGAAAAAAATGATCGCTTGTTTTTTCGGGAAAACGGATCATGTTGCTAAGAGTACTGGCTTTAGAGGTTTGTTAATGCCAATTGATACACAACAATCTGTTTGCCCGAAGTCACTAGTGAATTGCGTAAAACAAACAAAAAAGGACGTTTTGTCCTCCAACATAAATAATTACATTTTTTAAATATTGCCCGCTCTTTTTATTCCCGTTCATAAAAAATAAGATGCAAGGTCAACGTTTTTCAACGCCAGAAGAGGCTGTAGAGGTGTTCATAAAGCATGTTTCTGAGGTGTATTGTTCAAAGTTGAATAAATGTTTCGAAAACTAATTCTTTCAAATGGAAAAGTATATCATATAAATCTTGAAGGAGAATATTTTGGAAAATAATTTCTTAAATAGGGTATATATGTGGTGATTGAGAAAATAGATTTAGTCACTATAATATGATATAAAATACATCGATCCCATTCAGTTCGGCGGGTATCTAGCTTCAGCTGCCTACAGACGTTGCTATGGATGTCCCTTTATTCATAGCTTATGTATGAGAATATTGAAGAAAAATTTAAACTTAAAAATAGCAAGTCATGCTTGGAGAAAACAGATGTGGAAAACTGGTTAAAAAATGGCATCGTTGAGGCCGCTTACAGAAAAGACATCATCGGTAAAGTGAGTAACGTCTACAGTTTTAACTGGAATTAAATTATACGATCTCATACTATTAGTGATACACTCCTCAACCAGAAGATCACTTTTTAAATCACCACAGACGATGATCTGTGCATAGAATATCAAAACAGGTTCCATGAGATTGAAGACAGAAGAAGCATCGATACGCTTATTTGGTTTATAAATATGTTCTGTACATATAGACAATACCTTTTGGAGACTTCAATTCTATGAAAACATAGTCATTTTCCATATTCGACTGGAACTAAGAAATAATTCTTAGCCCGGTTCTTACATAAATCGCACCTACATCCCCTATTCTATCCCCTCGAAAAAGTCTGTAGCCCTTTACTTTATAAATATCATCACCAACGTCTTTGTTGAATCAGGATTTACTGACGCAAACAGCATCAAACTTTGGGAAATAAACTTTGAGTATTAACGTAAGTTAAGATGAATAAAGGGAGGGGCATATGGTAAAAAACAGGCGGCACGGAAGTCGTCAATAAATTTGTGTTTCTTTCCATCAACTAAACCAAAAAAAAATTTAAAATTTTAAAAATACCCGTTTCTACTGATAACCTTCATCTGAGCAATTGAGAGACCCCATTCGTAGAGTTATAGCAGAGATTTAGCCATAGAGATACGAGCAAGTTACGCAAAATTAAAATAACAAAATCGAGTGATGCAAAAAATTCAGACTAACATTTGACTAATATTAACGCGTAAGTGTATTTAAGAGAAGCTCGACAAGTCTGCCAATGCTCCTAATAAGCTCAAAACAAAACAAAAAGTAGAGGAAGTTGATCAGAACCTGAACGGTGTCCTTAACAAGTGTTTTGAAATAACGTGCCAGTTAGGAAAAATTCCAAGGGCTGCTCTCAAAATCATCTTCCGTTTAAAGAAAAAACTGTCTTCGGTACAACACACCCAAGTTTTGATGACCTTGCGCGCCTGCTGTCTTTTGACTATAATCTTATGGAGATTTTGTATAATGTCGTGACACCAGAGCTCCTGTTGGTGCAGAAGTACGAAATCGAATTTTTAGTTTTACTAGAATCTGAGCCGGGAGAAAAATGTAGTCGAGTTTTATGGATGGCTCTAAAAAACGATCTAGCATGCGGCGATGTTGTCTTTTTGGAGCACAATAACGTAAGAACTTACCTCTACTTAGGAAAAATAAAAGTTCATTCTCACGTTTTTTCATAACTCTTCTATCCAGTCCACTTCCCCCACAACTCTTTCATCTTATGGTTTTTATAAAGAAAACTTTCACAAAATCTGTAACTATCTCAGCAGATCCCCCTTTAACTTTTACAACCTAACTATAAAGATGCTTTCTCCATTTTTTAAAGAGAAATATTTAATTCTTTTCTTTTACGTTCCGTTTTCGTTCATGTTTGTCTTAAAACATGATCTATTAGTTCTCCCTGGTATAATAGCAGGCTCAGTTCCTTACGAAATAAGAGAAACAAGTTATGGGCTGTTTTCCTTTGTACCAGATTCTTTTTCGACTGATCCAACTATCTTGATGCTTATCTTACGATTCAATTTCCCAGCGATACTTTAACAATGCGCAAGTAAACCTTATAAACGACTCTAAGTCCTTTTTCCATTTTGTCAACTACAAAAGAAACCGCGATTACCTCTTTTTCCCTTCCTCCTCTTTCCCTCTCTTTTAACAACAAGTCATCAACCGATCCACTCACCATTACCAATCTATTTACCACCTTTTTTAAACAATCCTTCACTATCCCATTTTAATTACCTTCTGAACTTTTCCAATGGCCAACTTCTCTCTCACACCTTGGACCCATCTTATATCGAATATAAATTACACCAACTTAATGATGCATTCACACACGGCCCATGTTCCTTCTCCCTGTCTTTTGCTCTTTCTAATCTCTTTTGTTTATCTCTTTTACAGTGAGATTTTCCTCAGGCTTAAAAAACCTCCTTCATAAGTCCGATCTACAAAAAAGGATCAAAGGATGAAATAACCACCTATCGCCCCATCGCTAAACTCTCCCAAATACTAAATTATTTTGTAAGAAGCTCTAACCTTCCAAGGTGAATCACTTATTTTCCCTAAATAACATGGATTCCTGAAGTGTAGGTCAACCATCATAAATCCCGTTGAAGTCGTATTCTTTGCCCTCTCGACCGCAGAGAATGGTAATGCACTCGATATAGTTGCAACCGATTTCGATATAATATCTCTCATCGATAAATACTCTTCATCCATACTGTTAAAATGGATATCCTCTTACCTGGAAAACTGATTTTATAGTGTTTGTTTTGGGTTAGTCCACCCGGCTCTATTTTTTGTCACCTCTGGAGTTCCACAAGGCAGCTATCTCGGTCCTCTTCCTTTTATATTATTTGATGATCTCGATAGCATCATCAAACACTCCTGTTATATTGATAAATAAAGTTGAATTTTGCAAAAATTTTGTGTTTTTATCTATAAAACACAGCCCATGTGTTATATAGTATGTAGATAATATTTGTCTCGACAAAGTAACAGTAAGCCCCACGTAAAGCAAGAACAACATTCATTAGGTGTTTACTAAAATTCGCTAATAAATAATTAAATGATTGATTTGCTTAATCATTTCCTCATTAAACAGACCTAATCGCCGCGCTAAGAACTTGACATTAGATAACGCTGGCCATTGATTACAATAAAGCCAGTCTCTAATTAATTTGTATCTTGTCCAGTGAACTAGATAACAATACTAGGTGGAGTGAAAAGTAACCTCCTTGACCGCCAGAATGTGCTGCTACTGCAGAAAAGGTTATAGTGCCTTGAAGTCCGTTCATATCTAGGCAGACACGCCAAATTTCAGTGCGATACTGTCTTTAGTTTTGTTTTGACAGCTGATTGTTGTTGACGTGTTTGGTATCATGTTGAGTATGGACAAAAACGATTTTCGTTCTCTCATAAAACATTATTTTTTGAGAGGCAAAACGGCGAAGGAAACCAAAGAAAAGTTGAATAAATATTATGGGGCTAATGCTCCGTCAGATTACACCGTCAAATATTAGATTCGAGAGTTTTGTGGAGGACGTAACTCCACTACCGATCAAGTCCGCAGCGGCAGGCCCTCCGATACGGTTACAGATAACAATGTCAAAAAAATACATCAAATGGTGTTGGCTGACCGGAAAGTGAAGATGCGTGAGCTAATAGATACTACAAAGATTAGTACTGAGCGCACACGCCATATTTTGGGCAATATTCTGCATAAGAAAAAGTTATCCTGCCACTGGGTGCCGCGCATACTCACTCCTGACCAAAAACACTAACGCGAGAGCACTTCGAAAGTGTTTGGACTTGCTGATGCGGAATCGGGCGGACTTTTAGCGTCGATTGTTAACTGTTGAACACCAGAGAACAGAATGAGTGCTCGGAAATGGACTGAAGCCGGCACGAGTGCACCGAAGCGGCCGAGGGAGGCTCGATGGGTCGGAAAGTTTATGGCGTCGGTTTTCTGGGATTGTCATGGCATACTCTCCGTGGATTGCCTTGAAAAAGGAAAAACCATCAACAGCGAGTATTACTGTGCATTATTGGAGCGATTGAAGGCCGAAATCGCTGCAAACGGCCTCACATGAAGAAAAAAAATTTTGTTTTTGCAAGACAATGCAACTGTCGCACAAAAGCATTGCAACCATGGCTAAAACCAATGACTTACGGCTCCAAATGCTGTCGCATCGACCGTATTCGCCCGATTTGGCTCCCTTGAACTATTATCTCTTCCCAAACCTCAAAAGGAGGGCTCATCAATAAAAAATTCAGCTCACGCGAGGAAATCATCGACGACACGGAGGAGTATTTTGCAGACCTTCGGAAAAATTACAAGAAGTCGGAAAATCGTTATTGAATAAAATAAAAAAGATTTTTTTTTCCATTCCCAAGGAGGTTACTTTTCACCCCACCTAGTAAATGTATTACTTCCAAATTAAATGCTGAACCTCATAACTATGAAGTAAAAATCTTATCTACTCGTTTGTAGTGTTATACAAAGCGTTCTTGTACTCAAATAAAGTTAAATTATTCAGAAACTTATTAAAGCCTAGGAATGTATTCATACCTACCAGCCCGTATCTACATCTTGGCGTTCTTGTATGAGTATTCTACAAGCATGGTTAAGATAGAAACAAATTTTCTAAAAAAACAAAAAAGGGAAAAACACTAACTCGCACGAGTATAAATTTTTAATCAATTTCGAAATTATTGTCAATTAAAGCCAAAAGTTACATCTATTTCTTTAAACTTACCTACTTCCCGTTTCTGCTTTAATTTATCTGCGCCCCCATGCCACCAGATTGCAAACTCCTCGACGTTAAAGCTAGCACTGCGTCGTTCCTTGGCAATGTCTGAATTGATTTTTGCCACTGTACTCGGCATTTTTCCAAATTAGAATAAAAATGCTCTAAATTAAAACAGTTATTTTTGGAGAACACGAGTTTGTAACCACACGTTAAGGCAACACTTTGTCGTCTTCACATTCACTCAATGACTAACTAAGCGCTGGTAATTTACAGAAATATTTATTTTGGTTTTTATTTATTTGGGAGAGAGCTTTTTTCCTAGTTCTCAGTTATCGAGAGCTTTCTTTGCAACACAAGCAACCTGAACGATCAGCAAATAGTATTTTAGTACGTTCTCTCTGGCTGTTATTTGGTCGGGCTAAGAGCAAACCTAGAAATATATTGTAGATATCGGCTATCGGAAGACTCCTTAAAATATTAATAATATATTTTATGACATTACAAAGGTATGTCCAAAGTTCAGATTGCGCTCAAAAATGTCGATCAGGGATCTACATATATATATGTGATTAGGTGTTCGAAGTTTAATTTAAATTTGTGCCTAGTCATGGATAGGCTTTATGAGAACTAGCGGGTTGCATGTATGGGGTGATTCATCATGAAATTTGATTTTCAATAGGCTTTCTTTGACAGATCACGCATGACTCCTATCAAACTGCTTTATCATTATTGTTCAGTATCGTACGGCAAGTCATCATGGAAAGACTCACACAACTATAGCGTCTTCGAATTGTTCAGCTGTATTACGAAAATCAGTGTTCTGTGAGAAATGTTTTTCGTGCGATTAGAGGAACTTACGGTGCGCATAATCGACCTACTGAAAACACTTGTTTGCATTTTTATTTAATTAATTAATTAACACTTACCTGCTAGACAAAAAAATGATTAAAAATCAGCTTAAATAACTTAAAAAAAAAAAAGTAATTTTATACTAATTTACTGGGCCCATGCGGGCACTCTATGTTAAGCATAATATTTAAAAATTATGTCTTTCGACGTTATACAGAATACAGAAATACTCTTTCCAAATCTGCGACTCTATGCTCGCCTCTACAGGCTATGGTTCGGGAATTGTATCCGCGGAGTTTTTTTTACATTTTGGTAAAACTACCGAATCTCATTCCTATCATGCTCCTTCTTTTTCGTCCTGAGAAGCCGTTATTCGGCTCTTCTCTTCTGCTCGTAGAGCTCGTGAACAGCTTATATCTTTCTATGTAGAACCGTTTGTATGCATCTTGCTTAGCTTCATATAGTTGCCGGATTACATTGTGAGTGGTGGAATGAGACCCAGCATATCGGAGGCATCATATCTGATGGCTTTTTGACAATGTTACCACTTCCTCATAGTATTAGCTTGCTTTTGCGATGTTTGGGATGTCCCCAACGCTCAAGGCACTCTGCAATGTGGAAAATTTTTCGGTAAAAATCTGGATCCTTTTCAATAGAACTAAAAACTCGATGTGCTCTGTGGTTTTTAGACTCTAGCTCTTGAGTCAATACGATTTTACATCAGACAAATATTTTCACAAAATAAGCCATAGGGACGTTCGAAAAATGCCCAGCTCTTAAGAACAGAGCTTAATTCATTGATTGCGGTCTTGACTTATCGACTCGCGTACATTAATCATCAGTTATTGCGTCTCAATATCAAGGCAGCATATGGAGTGTATAATTCGAATTGTTACACTAAACGTTAAGTTGTTCGTTTCCAGGGCGAGAATTGGAGTTAACGCACGTAACGTAGTCCAAACTGGTAAAAAATCTTGAAACACAAATATGACTTCTGTCAAAACATAGTATGCGTGAGTTCATAGAATCTCTTTTAGGGAAATCAGAACTTATTTTATCAAAGCTCTACATTTATATATTTCAACCTGTGACAGGCATGACTTTGACATTTGTAAAGCGAATTTTATTGCAAAAATTATTATTATTATTCATTTTATCTGCTTACTTAAGGTTTAAAACGATAAGGCTTGTTTAATTAATTCTTAGATAAGATCGCATTTAAACTTTGAGCTTGTTTGTTACCGCTAGTACTTCCAACCCTACACAAATATTCAAGTAATCAAGTACCTCTGTACTGTCCAAAACGTTTTTTGAACTTTTAACAAATAAAAGATTGCACCAAATTTTCAAATCAAAAAGGAAAAAAATATTTTATTTCGTTGTTGCTTCGATCTTTTGTACTAAATATTGTCTTTGCATATAGACAACAGAAAATTAATCGAAAAAAAGTGATAACAATATTAGATAGTAAAATTATAGCAAATAATTGATAAGCATACCATAAATAGATAATTAACAAGTACCCCTACACAAGTTCACTTTATTACTTAGCAGATACTCGTAGCTCATTCTAACAGTACATTAACAGAAATAAATGTCTACGATAGTCTCTCTAGCTTTTGAGAAAAAAGATTCCGAGATAAGTTTTACAATCTATTCACCGGAATAGGAAATAGCTATAGGCGATCACAGCAGTTGTTCGCAGACCTTAATAGCGTGAAGTTGACGATTGTCTCTTAACGCGGTTGAGATTCTATTCGCGTTGAAATCTCTACAAATAACATAGGTACGTTGTGGAAAATAACTCGCAAATGTTATAAATTAAAAAAAAAAAAAAAAAATGTCAGTCATGGTGAAGAAGATAAATCCAGATATCGAGAAAGAACGACGATCAGCGACATTCGAAGTCGAAGAGTTTGCTGTTTGGTGGAATGGAGGCAAAAAAAAACTCAAAGAGAAGCGCGATATCGGTGAGCGTACATTTTGACATCAAACATTTAAGAGTGTTTGAGTGGATGAGATATTGTGATGGATTATGATCTTATTGACGGACTTTATACATATTTACATAGTTGGAATCACCAACTTATCTTTTACACTTCTACGGATTTAACACTTGTTAAAGTCACTCAATTATTATCTAACAAGAGCTGCGTTTCTAAGTCAGTAGTGAAAATATTCTCTGTCCATTTCGAATGAAGTTTCAGTGTTCTATAAATATGTTTTGCTAGTGTTCCGTAAAGTCAGTTCAGAAAATACGTTTTTAGTGTAGAGCAGATAACGCGGAAACAATTCAGTGCAGCTAGCCTTTGTTTGGAGTACTTTCGTTATCTAACAATGCATCGAGATAATTTTTTATAATTTACATACAATTAATTAAAGTTTCAACGGATGGTCAATTTATTTTAATTTTTTATTTTTTTATTACGTACGTACTTACCTTCGGGTTAGATTGAAAGACTCCGCAGGCCGGAGGACTGCTGTTCATTCGCTGTATTCGTCATTGCCATCTCATATTGTCTCCTCCAAAATCCGTCAACGCAAACGGGATCAAATATTTTTGGAAAAATTTGTCTCTCTGTTAAGATTTATATAACTTAAAAATCCTATAGTATGTCCGAACTTACTTGCACACCCCATTATAAATTTCCACACAATCCATTTTCTTTTTTTCTCACCAGACTGTAAAATCTAACCCCACGACTCAAATTAATACACATTCCAGTAATCCCATATCTATCCTATTTTTGCTACTGAATGTGACACACGTGGATGTAAGTTATATGCACACCAGCAATTGATATTTTTTGCAAGGTGTCAGTATCAGTTGTCAAATCTGCGTTAGCAACTCGATGACTCCAAATTAATTCCCACGATCTTCATTTAAAAAATTGTATAACGTTTTCCAATAGGTACTTGACAACTTTGAATTTAATTTGTGAACGCACTCTTTCACTAATCATCAAACTGTCACTGTCAATTTATTCAGTAAACTCAACATTTTCATCATGGTAAAGTACACTAATGAGCAATGTCTGCAAACGTTTTCTGATTGGGTTCTGGAGAAGATGCGCCAAGATGATGAATTTCATCGAAAAATCTTCTTCAGTGACGAAGCTCATTTTTGGCTCAATGGGTTCGTCAATAAGCAAAATATGCGTTATTGGTTGGGTGAAAACCCACATGTGCTTCATGAATCACCACTTCATCCACAAAAAATAATTGTTTGGTGCGATTTGCATGCCGGCGGCGTTATTGGGCCATATTTTTTCGTCGACGATAACGATCGTCACGTTACTGTGAATGGTCAGCGTTATCGCGCCATGATCACCGATTATTTTTGGCCCGAATTAGAAGATATGGACTTGGACGACATGTGGTTTTAACAGGATGGTGCCACAACCCACACAGCACACGCTACAATCGATTAATTGAAGAGGAAGTATGGTGAGTGTGTTATCTTAAGACATGGGCCAGTCGATTGGCCGCCTTGTTCGTACGATTTAACGCCGCTTGACTATTTTCTGTGGGGCTATGTTAAGAAATTGGCTTATGCCAACATGTGTGGGGGAGTCGTTGAAAATTGGGTCCAAGGAATCGAGCGCTGCAAACGTGCCCGCGATGGCCATATGGACAAAGTCGAGTTCCATTCATTAATGTTTTGATTGTACTTGAAGCCAATAATAAAGTTTTTGAAATATCTCAAATGGTTTGCCTTTTATTTAAAAAAAAAGTTGTCAAGTCCTTATTAGAAAACCCTATATATAAGTTAGAATATATTCAGAATAAATTTCACTTGTTAAGAGTTAAGCACAAGAGACGGTGTCTTTATTTCATTAAGTTGTACTGGTTTAAGTGCCTTTACACAAACGACGCATTCGACAAGTTTATGTGCTTGACAAGACTTTCAAACACTCTCTCTTCTGCTTTTGACTGAGGTGATCAAGGTCTTTTGAAAAGACAAATTAGTTGTTCGAGATAGGGCCGTACTACTCGATTGCATTTTTAGATCAAAAATAGAGCGTTTGGCAAGATTTAGTATTCGCAGAGTAGAGCCAACGTAGATGCATCCCTTTCTGTCTTAAATCATTTTTGACACCAAAGGTCTCGCTTAAGTCGTTACCGACCTTGAAGTAAAAGTGAACGTTTCCTTTCGTTCAACAGATGAGTGAATTTGGCAGGGATGCCAAAACTAATCATATACAGGCCATCATCTCTACCGGCTGGTCAAAATACAAGTTTATTTTTAAAAATACAATAATATGAACAAAAATCTATTATTTTCGATATGCTATGGCCTTATTAAAAAGAGCCAACATTCCCATTTGTTATGGAATACGATTTCATTTATATTGCTGCCTCGGCTGGCCTCACAGTAGCGCATCCTGTCAACCCAAATTTTCAATTTTCCAACAAAGACAATTTGTTGGTTGATCCTGGCTCTATTTCACGAATGGCTTGAATCATTTCTGAATTGTCTTCATATCTTTAAGAGCACCCCACAAAAAAAATCGAGTTTTCGAGCGGGAAGAGCTGTCAGGTTTCAGACGTTCACAATGCGGCGGTTCGAAAGGTCCTAAGAAGATTTTTCAGTTAAATAACAACCGTTGTGATCCACACACTTTTGCCAACGGGAAGGACGATTATTTATTCCTTTAGCATGAAACTTTAGAGCTTTGAATGCTATGAACTTGTTGAAGGCAGTTTTGGCGTCGTGTTGGCTCTTGAAGCATTTCTCACGTAAGAAGTTGTCGAGATGCTTAAACAAGTGTTAATCAGTTGGAAAAGGGTCCGGCGTGTATGGTGGATGGCACAAGGTTTCGTAGCCCGGCAACTTCAACTTTTATAAGGTCGGCTGTGCGACGTGTGGTCAGTCGTTGTCATGGAGAAGGATTGGTCCTTTTCTGTTGACCAAAGCCGGACGCATTCGTTTAATTTTTTTGTGCATTTCAGCGATTATATGACAATATTTCTCAGCCGTCATGGTTTCGTCAGGATTCAGAAAGGTGTGATGGATCAAACCAGTTGAAGACCACCAAACAGTCACAATTTGGGACTTTGGGAAATGTCGTGGTGCTTCATCTTGAGATCCAACCATTGAGCTGATCGACGCCGGTTGTCGTATTGGATCCAGTTTTCATCGCACGTCACAATCCGATAGAGAAAAGGACCATTGTGGTTGCGCAAAATGAGCGAAGTAGCAATCGTCGCAATCCATTGTTTTGAAGGCACATCCCCTTAATTTATGCCAAACGTCCATTCTGGTTTTATTATTTGTTTATAGAGCAAAAGTTTGTTGTGGATAGATAAGACTGATCGCCATTCAATAATCCGGTCCATTTAGCTTAGCTTTAGTTGGATTTCCTCATTTTTTTTTTTTTTTTTTTTTTGACTCTCTCTCCAATGAGGTTTTTTATCTGAGGTTATTTCTAGGTATTTGGCGGTGTTAGCATAGGAAATTTGGGTATTGTTGAACAAAAGGTGACCAAAAGGTAGAGTGTTGGAGCCAGGATACTTCAATGAGGAATTTCTGCTTTTATTTTCCTTAGTTTGGAGTATGCATATTCTTGTTTTATTCTAAAGAAACGAGGCGTTAAGTGTGATTAAAGTAGCTTAGAATACTGTATTGGTACAACGAGTCAAGGTTTTTAACATGAGATCTCTCCCGAGAAGACTTAATTCCACGGGATGCACATACACCTTGGCATCGCCTATATACATTAGGAGTATAATACCAAAGCAGAACTTGTGTTGGAGGCACAAGTTCCACCCTTAATATAGGTCGAAGCCAATCTAAAACCTCTTGCTGATCTTGGGTTTACAGCACCTATTTACTTACTATTTACAGTACTTATTTGCATCTCGAGAACTCTAGAATTTGCAACTTCCCGCGATTTGAGTTTAAACCACAGCCATCATAACGCTGCCACAAGGGGACCTATCACAAGGCTCCTGACTCCTATGGTGCCGTGAAACTACCGGTGTTCCTGCTACCAACAGAACCTATGACCGGCCGCTTGTAACTTGTCAACGTTCGTGCCAGACTTAATCGAAAGCTTGAGCTACGTCTAAAAAACACAACATCGATTTTTTTTTAAAACCTCAATAATTCTATGTACTCCTATAGGGTGGAAAAATAAGAACGATAGGAAAAAATTGAAATAAAACAACAACGGTGTGAGATATAAAAATGATTCTCCCTTTATTTTGAAGCTATGTTCATGCCATTATGTGTGGAATAGCACGTAATCCAAATGTCCGCTATGGCTTCGCTGGCAGTGCTTCAAGCGATCGGTACAATTTTTGATGACTCGGTCCAACATTTGCCGCGTCATTGCGGGAATAGCGTGTCGAATGTTGGCCTCGAAATCGTCTAAAGTAGTTGTCTTGTTACCGTAAACTGGGGAATTGACGTAGCCCCCGAAAAAATAATCGAGTGATGTCAAATCGCATGATCACGGCGGCCAATTGATCAAAATTTACCGTGAGATAACCCAGTTGTCAAATTTCTCCTTCACAACTTCGTACGTTGTGTCGCTTGTATGGCATGCAGCGCCATCTTGTTGGAACCAAAATGTATCGGATGTATCGATGTTGTCCAGCTTTGACAACAGAAAGTCGGTTAACATCTCTCTCTATCTGAGACCATTGCTGGTGCGGTGTCTCCTTAATCATTTTAAAAGAAATAAGGTCCGATGATGCCGTTATGGCATAATCCGCACCAAATAGTCAATGTTTGCGAATGCATTGATGCTTGGCCGAACACTTGTGGATTGTGTTCGCTACAACAATGACAGTTTTGCTTGTTGAAATAGTCGCTGAACCAAAAATTTGCCCTGTTGCAGAAGATGTTTTCTTGGCAACAATCCGGATCTCCGCCCAGCACGCTGTTAGCGAACTCACGGTGTTGCCTATGGTCGTCTGACTATATATGTAGGCCCAATTCCAACAGCAAAATTAGCCGGGTTGACTCTCTGGAAATGCCAAATTCAGATGGTCGACGTTGAATCGACATTTTTGCGATACTGGCCGCTATGGCTGCTACGTTTTCTTCATTTCGCATCAATCTCTGTCTGGAAGTTTATACATATTTATACATGTTAGTACATTTTGACATAACGTCCAGGAGAGAAATTTTGATTTTGAAAATTTTATTTTAACATTGCGAAATTATGTAACAAACTTAGATGGGAAACTCTACAAATATTTTTGCAAGCATTAAATTTCGCACAGATACACTGTAGTGAATTACCAACACATTGTACATCTCTATAAACTGCCAAACTGCTAAAATGAGAGCCATTTGCTCAGTGTGCCTTTGTAATGTGGATGAAATTCATTTACATCTATTTTATTTCATTTATGCCCTTTGTATTGTACTAACTTGGCGATACAGGTAACCGTTTATCTTCAAACATATGAATGGGCATTGCATGAGATGGCAATCAAGGGATATCCCTACAAAACTTAGCAAACTTCATTGCAGGGGCTACAGCGATCCTTTATTATAATTTACGTATATGACAATGACGTTTCCTTTTATTATTTCATTGCAGAGAACATAATTTTTAGCGATCCCGAGTTAGAAGATGAGATCCCTCTTTCAGATATGTCCTTCCAGGATTTATATAACACCACTATCAAAAAAATTTTCCTATTTGCGAACAAGCTAAGAAAGTTACAAGAGGAGAAGAACCCTGGAGGAACTGATATCTTTCCGTGAGTAAACAGTGAAAAGTACTACATATGTCAGTCATGCTTTTAAAGAAAAAGATTTATCTCTTAGGGCTTTGTTATCAAGTCCAGCTAGCTTAGCAGTAACTCCTCAGGAAAGCGGACTTTTGATGCATCACTCCATGTTTATTCCAGCCCTTCAGGGACAAGGAACTCCTGAACAAATCGAAAAATGGGTTTCACGAGCTCGTAAGTACAACATCATTGGCACATATGCTCAGACAGAACTTGGACATGGAACATTTCTTCGGGGATTAGAAACCCGAGCTTATTACGACTCAAAGACGGAGGAATTCATACTGCACTCACCAACAATTACTGCTTACAAATGGTGGCCTGGAGGATGTAGGTATCTGAAACCTGATTATGAACTTTCCTTCAGACTTCTTTTCTTTCAGTGGGACATACAGCAAATTATGCTATAGTAGCAGCTCAACTGTACATAAATGAAAAGCCGCATGGCATTCAATTGTTTGTAGTCCAATTGAGGGATGAGGAAACACACATGCCTCTGCCTGGCATCCATATTGGAGACATTGGCAACAAAATGGCTTTTCAGGGTGTAAACAATGGATATCTAGGCTTTGACAAACATCGTATTTCCCGAACTAACATGCTGATGAAGAATGCGAAAGTGTTGCCGGATGGAACGTTTAAAAAATCACCAGCATCAATATTGACTTACTTTACAATGGTTGAAGTTCGTGTTTCAATTGTTGGGACTGCTTGGTCTACGCTTAGCCAAGCTGCTACTATAGCAACAAGATACTCTGCCGTTCGTCGACAGAGCACCATTAATCCCAAGTAAGTTGGAAGGACTATTCCATTTGATTTATGTAGTTTTGAGAATACACTTTCGTATTTTTTGTTCTAGAGATCCGGAACATCAAATTATCGACCATGTCACTCAACAATTGAAGTTGTTTCCAGAAATTGCTAAAAGCTTAGTGATAAGGCTGAATGCGGACCACCTCAAGTCAATGTTAAATGCGATTAAGAAGGATCTTTCCAATGGAGAACTCAGTCGTTTGCCGGAAATGCATGCTTTGTCTAGCTGTTTGAAGGCTATTTCCACAAAGGATGCCACGACCGGAATTGAAATTCTTCGTTTAGCATGTGGTGGACATGGATACATGTTAGCGTCCCATTTACCAGTTCTCTACAACTTTGCTACCGCAGCTATCACTTATGAGGGCGAAAATACAGTACTGCTTCTTCAGACTGCAAGGTATCTGACAAAGATGTGGGCCTTAGCAATGAAGGGTGAGAAATTAACTCCAACTGTGGCATATTTAGCAGAAGCAGTGAAGTCAAAACAATTCGCCAAATGGGACGGATCATGGACGTGTATAGTCAAGGCGTTGCAGTTTGTTACCGCCAAGTAGGTTCTTGTATTGCTGATGATAGAATTCAGTAATGACATCTTCTTTTTCCAGTAAGGTTCGCATCGCGTTTAATCATTTGCAGGAAAGGACACGTACTATGTCATCCGAGGAAGCTACTAATTATACATCTATCGAGCTAGCAGAAGTAGCTGAGGTAAATTTTTCCAACCTCAATAACGATATTTTTGTTTTTGAATAAAACATAATTTTATGGCTTTAGATGCATGGCCGTTCCTTCCTTGCCAGCACTGCTTTAGAACAAATCCAATTTTCTAAAGTGTCGGACAGTCTGAAGTCAGTATTGAGTGACCTTCTGGAGCTTTACTTGGTTAAAGTGGCCCTAGACAAATTAAATGAAATATTGAGGGTGAGTTTGAAGGAATGCATAAAGCTGTTCCTACGAATCAAAGATATAATTTTTCTTGTTTTATAGTTCATTCCATTGACTGAGGAGGATATATGCAACTTACAGACACGCCTTGAGAAAGGCTTGAACAAGATTCGACCGAATGCTGTGGCAATAGTTGATGGCTTCGACTTCCACGATCGAGTACTTAGATCTGTCTTAGGATCATACGACGGAAATGTCTATGAAAGGATTTTCGAGTCTGCACAAAGGAGCCCTATGAATCAGAGACCAGTTCAGAAATCATTCGAGGAGTATTTGAAGCCATTTATGAGATCGAGTTTGTAGAATGTGTATTAAATAATTCAGCCGGGGTAGTGGAAATAGTTTGATAAATATATTTTTTTATAAATGTTATTTGTACAAGGACATTGACTGTATAGGAATAAGTTATCAATATTCGAAACATGTAGTCTGATGGGACTAGAACATTCTCCTTTTTTAACGACATATAGAATATATTAGTTCTAGTCAGGTATTCAAAATTCAAAACCGTGTTTTTCACAGGCTGTGAAAGATCTAAGTCGAACCGCTAGCGAACGGTTTTTGTCTATCCTATGTAGCACTTATTTCACCCTCTTTTTTGTATGGATGAACATCAATTCCGAAAGGCGGTTTTAGAATTTTGTGAGACTGAATCCAGTATTTTTGTAGCGGCCTGTCTATCACTCAAACATAGAACTAGTCCAACGTGCTCTTTATACGTTCCTTTTAAAAAAATTTTTCGGTCTTTCGGAGTAAGACGAGTAAGCGCTTAAGCGCCGTCATCACTCTCACATCAAGCGTCGCGGGATGTTTCATCACATATGCCTGCGTTTTCATTTCCCGTGTTTCTATTGTTAACTGAGACCCAGACAAGACTCAGTAAATTTAACCTTCTGACTGAATTCAGTGATGTCTTGCTTTCTTGAACCAGCTCGGAAGACGTAAGAGGGTTCAGCAAGGTTTTAATCGGAGCTTGGCTGTCGCTACAGATGCAAATTTTTTGTTCCATTCAGTGATTTGTCACTATGTAGTTCGTTGCCATTAGCATTGCGTACAAGAGTACCCTAACGAGGAGTGCAATCTAACGTTTTCGTTATCTAGAAAGAGACCATCGACGCATCCCAAATCAGTTTTCGAACCATTAGTGAAAACCCGACTACACTCCTTTTCAGGGTTATATTCTGGCCGACACCAGTCTTGAGCGCAGGAAAAGTCGATTTCGTATTTTTTAGTACTGGTGTCACTGCATCAGACGGCATGTCCTTAAAACCAGAGTCATAAGACAGTCGACGCCCTAGGTCGCCAAGGCTCCAGTGCGCGTTGTACCAAGAACCACTTCTTTCTTAACGGTTTTGGATTTATCAATGCATCTAGAGTGGAGTCAGCCATGATGGAGAAAGCCCCCGTGCAACCGAGATAGACAATTCTTTGGAGCCTTGTAAAAACAGCGATAACGTATTTTTGCGAGAGCCTATTCCTCCAGACAATCAATGCATAGGTTATAATTAGATACATCATAACCGTGTAGATCCAGAATACACTTCTCGGTGATAAGCCCCATATCTTACTGATAGTTCCTTTGCACTGCCAGAAGACAACAGCGCCCTAGCGGCTTTCGACGTAACATGTTTAGCTCATAGAAGTTTGTTATCCAGGATGACATCCAATAACTTAGCTTCTTTGGGGAATTAGATGGTGAGTCAGTTTTGAGAGGATTGACTGAAAGCCCATTTTGAGTGCACCAATAGTTGATCACGTCTAGGGCTGAATGCGCTTTAGAGCAGACAGACGCTTGGCACGATCCAACAAATAGTACAACTATTATACATCATTCGCATATGTTTGTGCATAGATGTCAGAACTTTTGAAATTATTGAGCTTGTTGAGCAGTGAGTCGACCAACAACTATAGCAGTGAGAAAAGAAATCCGCCTTTCAGACAACACCAGCCAT
Organism: Volucella inanis; assembly: GCA_907269105.1. NCBI lineage: Eukaryota > Metazoa > Arthropoda > Insecta > Diptera > Syrphidae > Volucella > Volucella inanis. The sequence goes on from OU026155.1 coordinate 155,591,478, forward strand.
CTCAAATTGGCCGCAGTCTGCATCCGCATTCAGTGTCCTATTCACCAGCATTGCTTTTATCCACAAAACTAGTGATTCGCCTTGTCTGTGTTGTCTGGCCGAATAACACATGCCTCAATGTCAAATGCCTAACGCGTATTCCCGAGTATGCCTTCAATTCTGCCTACCAGATTTTGAAGTCCACTCTCGCAAGATCTTCCAATTTGATAAGTGTGTTGCATCGCAGACAGAGGATCTCGATCATTCTCCCCATGCTCTGGTTTGAAGCTCTTGGCAAGAATGTAGTGCCCCTTTACGATTTTCAGTATAAAGGCTACTCTTACTGTTCTCCAGGCTTTCGGTATGTATGCCAATGCTATACCAGCAGTTGATCTTCTCTTCAGGACAGCTGATACATACTTTTTTGTAACATAACTGGGTATATGCCATCGGTGTCAGGCGACGTGAATCCATCAAAAGAAACAGCAGCATGCTTAATAGCCTTAGCTCTGTGTGAACTGAACTGGTTTTGATTATGTAACATACGAAGTGAGGCGGACAGTCTCTGCCTTCGACGGCCATCAGATTTTCTGAATGGTTCCAGTTTAATTTACCTTCCCCTTTGAGAATTTGAGCAGCCTTCTGGTTTCACCGGCACTATGTTTTCTCACGATCTTTTCGTTTAGTGTCTAAATGCCAGTTACAACTCTTCAGGTCAAGTTTTGAAAACCATTTCGCTCCAGAAAGTATCCAAAGTGTCATCAATTTTCGGTAACTGTCTTTTTTGGTGACATTGTTTAAACGTTGTCCTGAATTCCTGAATGGAGGGGCGTGCGACGATTGCCTAGTAGCACCTGCGGGGATAGTGGAGTGTAACCTGGGTGAATCCATGTATAGTAGGTGAGCATTATACATAACTGGCTCTCCTTCCGTAGAATGATACAATATCTTTCGGAAGCAAGTATTATGATGTTCCTGATCATACTGTTTAACTGAAAGATGCCCTCATCGTCTATCATCGGATTTAATTTTAGTAACTTGCTCTTAATGTTAAAATGTTTGCTTTGAAGGATACAAAAAACTTCGTTAATAAAGTATAAATTTTGAACACAACAAAGTGATGTGTCATATTAGACGAAAAACGCCAGAAAACAGACAGATGCTATTGACCTTTGGCGTAGATCCAGAGAGTGCCGACTCAGGCGACTGCCTTTTCGTGGTCGAAGACCCACAGAAGAAAATTGATTTGCCGGTTCACCATAATCACGATATTGACAACAAGGCCTACGTAAACCACTATTATCTGCGCAACGAACTTCCAAATTGGCGATACGCGAATCATGGTTTTACCGTATCCAGTGAAGAAAACGCGGAAAATGCCATCATCGCCGATGAACGAGCTTTCTCGCATTTGTTCGTGCGAAAAAATGAACTGTTGTGCATCTTTGAGTCTCTGAAAAAAAAAAAATAATCGGGAGTAGACGGTATTTCAAACATTGTATTAAGACACCTGCCCTTAGAAGCAGTGGATGTATTTACTAATAGTGCATATTATCCGACGCATTGGAAAACAGCAGTGGTATATCCAATCCTGAAAAGGGATAAAGTTATAACTTACCCTGCTAATCTTCTTCAATTCGGTATTCGAGAAAGTGGTCAATAGAGTGCTGTTAATAATATCAGTTAAGTTTTGGGGCGAGGCATGACACTATTCATGCTGCGTCAAAGCCGGTCTCTGACAAACAATGGAAGAACCAGTGTACGAATGCCTGGCTTGACTACGATTTGCATTGCGAAACCTCTGCTATATATGATTTACGATATGCTCGTGGAAAAGAAGTTCGTTGTTTTATGTAACAACGTCATTTCGAGCAAGATCTTTGGCATTAAAAACGGCTTGCAACAGGGGACTATGATTTCTCCGATACTATTTAACATTTACACTAGTGATTTAGTACTTTCCTCCAATCATGCCATAGCGTACGCAGATGGTTTAGTGGTGTACAAATCAGATCCAAATAATCGAAGTCATCAATACTCTTTTGCAGTGATTTTGATCATATTAAGACGTATTGCGAAGATTGGAAATTAAAATTAAGAATTGAAGAGCAAGCGGGTTGTTAGTGTTTGAGCACTTGTTAAGTAAATCCCAGTCCATGACTGTCATTGAAAGGCACGGGGCAGTCAAACTTGGGCTTTTCATTGGCCACTCCATTTCGCTTTGGTGCAGCATTAACGAACCATTTAACCATATGTATATTGAGGTCTGCAAGTTGAGAGTGATAAATGCAACATGAGGTGACATCAGATGGATTGCTTTTAGTTACCACATATCTCCGAAAATCGACAGATGTCAACTCTTGGATTTTGGTTGCTCGGATAGCCACATATTGCTTTTGTTTTCCAGGTTCGATCGGATCCAGTTTGGCGTTGTTTTAGAACACGACCTGCAATAGATGGAAATTGCAGCCCCTTTAAAACGGTTGCACTAATTTTTACGGCTAGGAGTGTTCCGTTCAGTTCCAAGCATGACACGTTGATTTCTTTAGTGGTGTCACCTTAGTCTTGGCCATGAGAATTGAGAGCCTTATCTCCCAATCTGATGTTATAATTCGCAGATAAGAAACAGCGTCATAAGCAGATGTAGATGCATCCGAGAATGGGTTCTATGGCAGCAATGGCTATCTGCTGATGAAAAATTTTTTAATGAGGGGTAACTCTTCGCAAAACTTTATTTAATTTTGTTAATGTCGCTCAGTAATATGTTTGTCCCACGAACAATCAGAATGACAGAATTGCTGGCAGATCGTGTTTCCTGAAATCACTACTGGAGACAAAAGACAAGGTGGGTAATACATTTTTGCAATATCAGAAAATTACTGCCTCTAAGTAATGAGTCCTAGTTGAATCGGGATCGCACAATCAATGCTTTTGTGTCATGATCCAAGTTCAGATCAAATCGGATATCATACTCACAATCGTGGACATTAAGATTTTATAGATATTTGGTTGAATTTGAATTCCATTTACGAAGTACGAAACCTCCACACTGCAGTGCCTGTTAAAATTGTCCCTGCTGTTCGAGGGCAGTCTCAACCGTATCCGCTCCGTGAAGACAGTAGGACTGGACACTTTTGCTCAAATAAAAAACAAACTTCAATTCCGAAATTCAATGAACAATACTTTATTTTTCTAATATCGTTTGGCTACGAATTTAAACGGATAAAATATTATGTCTCCAAATGGCATGTAGAAGAACTCTTATTGTCCTTCCGGCGTCACGAATGACGTGTAATTTCTTGAACTCTCTTCCACTGGAACATGAAAAAAGCCATTCTCCAAATCTAGCGTCGTGAACACCTTGGAAACTTGCAACCGTTCCAATACATCGTGCATTAAGAGCATAGGGAAATTGTCTCTTATTATCTTCGCGTTTACTTTTCTGTAGTCGCAGCACAATCTCTTTGTCCCGTCTTTCTTGGATACTCGGACGTACTTGGTTGCACAATCCCTTCCGCTAGCCACTTGCTTAACTGCTCTCGTACAATTTCTTTATCCGCATAAGACAGTCGTCTTAGACCTTAGTAGATTGGGATCTCGTCTGTCAATATTAGTTTCATTTGGACTGGTGCCTCCTTGGTCTTCTTCGGTACATACTTCTTGACATATCCATTAGTGCTGATTGCTTTTCAACAACTAAGTGCTCTACTTCAACTTCCATCCCCGATAAATCTTCATCCACCGACAAGCAAATTACTTGGAACTCACACAGCAGGTCCTTCATCTCAACCTCAACACTGGGTGACTTGCGCTAACCTCCGGTTCATCTAACTCCTCGACCATCTCAGTAGGTCTTCCAACAGCTTCAACAACACTTCCAGCTACTTCAATATCACACGTGGCCTTCTTTCCAACATCAACTACTCTTCCGGCAACTCTCGGAACTTCTTCAACTTCAATGGCCCTATGCGACGAATACCCTTTGCTTTTAAACTCCACGCCTTCAGTGGTTACTACGAGATCAATGTTGAGGATGTCATTACCCAAAACTGCCGAATACTGCATATCTCTCTCCTTTACTACGTGAAAATTGAGCCTCAACTCTATGCCGTCCACCAGCAAATTTGCCCAGAAATTTCCCAGCGTAGTCACTCGTCCTTGCCCGATTCTCAATAAATTTCTTTTGTTTTGATCCAACGTCACGGAGTCCATTGACAACAAACTGTCTTGTCAGATTAAGCAGATGTCGCTGCCGGTGTCCAACAACGCTGATAACTTGACTCCAGTCATGTCAATATCCTTGAATACTCGATTTGATTCAATCGCGAGACTAACTCCTACCTCTGGCCATGATTCAGCTTTGTTAGTTACACGGTGTCTGTCCTTCTCTACACATACTCGCCCGATGACCTGGTAGTCCACACCGAAAACATTTGAATGACTCCTGCGTACATTCTCGCGCAAGATGCATAGGCTCTCCGCATTTAAAACAGCATTTCCGACTAGTCGTTGGCTTTGAGTCAATCGATGGCTGGCTACGTGGCGAATATCTGTGACTCCTTCTCAAGCTTGGCGGCGGAAAATTGGAGCCACGCATCTTTTCCCACACGTACAGCTTCCGTTTTAATTCATCCACGTTTCTGACTTGATAAAGTAGAGTTTTATGCTCTGAGCTGTCTGGAAATCCGCGCACGAAATAAGCAATGAGACTCTCCTCGTCCAACTGAATAGGCTCTCCTATTCTGTCCTATAGGCTATCTGCTTCTAACAACTAATTCGCATACAAATAGGCGCTGCTTTTGCAGTCAATAACAATCGAAGTATTAGATATCCTAGATCCCATGACATTTCCTTGATGGCGGTAAAATCAGCTTTGCGGTAGTCCAGGGCTTCCGGTAGGTAATCTTCGGCACATGGCCTATTAAGGAACCTATCCTTTCACGTGCAGTTCCGAAGCTCGTTCGCAGAGGCTATCAACACTGGATCAATCCGTATCCTAGGCTTCGTAATTTATAATTTTCTTTTTCCAAGGCCGGTGTAACTCGGTGATACAATTTTCAAATTGGAGTCCATTATAGATACCCCTAGGACAATGGTAATTTAGACCGAAGCCAGCAACCCGTTCGGGGATATGAGCGCTACCGTTGGTCCATTAAGGGCTCATGTGCCACCATCTATTTTCAAAGTCCCTGACCATAGCTCGGATAAATCTATGTTTACCATTTTTATTTTTTCTTTATGTATGATACAATAAAGTTCTATGAATTTACGTTAAATATTATTCCTACTATTCCGGATTTGAAGTAAATTTTCCATTAATTCTTCATCACCATGAACAGAAATTTTCTTTTCTACGCCTTCTGACAATTGGAAATTGTTGCTACTTTGTAATATGGTGCAAAACGTAACATGCCACAATTATATATAAAATATTTTCTAATTTAAGACGTATGCAGTTCGGTAGAATTGAAAATCATCTATAAATTATTATCCTGTCTTTTGAATGCAATTTTATGAAATTTCTTGATAACTTCTTGATTCTTACAACGCATCATTAACCAAGGTGCAATTCCATACCCTTCGTCTTCCAACAAAACACTGTACGTAGAATTTCTCATATTGTTTCTCCAAATTCTGAAATGGTGAACTAAGCCTGGCTATTGGCAGTCCGCACATTGGGACATTGCATTGTATCACATGCTACTATAATATTAATGGAATCGTATCTCTTTCGATTAATACATAAAATATATCTATCCGAAGGAAAGTGCGGCTTTAATATTCCTATATGGATGCAGTCCAAACTTCTATACATGATTTATTTTAAGTCAATAATTCTACTCCAATTACACTAATTATTTAGTCTCCCCATTAAATGTTATATACGAGTTCATGACACCCATGGAGCGAAATAGCCACTGAGCCCAAACATCTGGCAGTTGCTATTCATCAATTTGTAAAAAGTCAACTATTAGAAATATTACAATAAACAACTATAAGGTGGCGTAGAATTAATCATGTTTGACATTTGTGAACTAGACAGCTGCAGTATAAAAATAGAAAAACAATGGAGCGCTATACTCCGCAAGAGCGTGAAATACTTGTGTCGATGTTTTTGACCAATAATCGGTCGGTCGTGTTAGCGTAGTGTGAATTTCGAAACATTCCGGCACTTAGCTACTCCACTTGAACAGAGTAGAACTACAGGAGACCATGCAGGGCGTGGTCGCTACCGGACTGGTCATTCGGCCGAGATATCGCGTTAGTGGTTGATGATGTCGCTGAGAATGAAGAAACATCAACCGGAAGACGGGCCACGCAATTGGGCATCACTAGAACATGTTCTCATACAAATTGCAAACAGTGCATCAGTTAATGCCTCCTGACCGCCAGTCGCGTATGAATTATTGTAAACTCATCCTCAATCTCAACAACGAAGAGGACGATTTTGTGTCGAAAGTTATCATGAGCGACGAGGCGCATTTCCACTTAATCGGTTACGTCAATAAGCAAAATCTTCGTGTCTTGGGCATATGATACACGAAGAGCCATTACATAGACTCAAAGCCACTGTACTGTGCGGCGTTTACGCGAGAGGAGTGATTAGGCCGTATTTTTTTGAGGACGCCATCGGCAATACGGTAACTGTTACTGGCGAATGCTACAGGGCCATGATAAACGACTTCTTATTGCCGGAATTGGATGAGCGGGGCTTGGTGAACATGTAGTCTTAATAAGACGATGCAACCGCACACACAGCACGGGATACAATGAATGTTGTGAAGAAAGCGTTTCCTGGTCGCGAAATCGCCCGTTTTGGCGATTTGGCATCTTCAGCAAGATAGCCCGATTTAACCATCCCAGACTTTATTCTTTGGGGCTACTTGAAGTCACAGGCTTATGCTAACAAGCCTCAGACAATCGCAGCCCTTAAGGAGAATATTCGATAGGAATACAAACAGCTATCACTGGAAATCTTGCGGAGTCATGGAAAATGCGATAAAATGGGCACAAATGTGTTTCAACACAGGCGGCAGCCCCTTGGCGGATATCATCTTTTACACTTAATAGAAACAATTGTAAAGGTCCTATTACTTATGTTATATTCAAAACATAGCATAACATTCCACATTCAAGCATACATACTATGTATACACACATACACAACTAACTTTATATATATTCTTGTTTCAAAACTCCAATTCTCTCAGTTCAATATATATAGCAGTGTAACATCGTGTTTTTCCCATCACACAAAATCATTTATATTTAGCAAAAAAGTAATTCAAAAACAAATTTGGATGATTAATTTTGCGCTTACTTACTAACTTCTACTTACCAGCTTTTATGCATACGATATAGAGTAAAGTAAATTAAAGTAAAGTACGAGGATGCATACGATATAGAGAAATTCATCCGCATCTGTGATAGTAAGTACTATGTCCCCTAGTAAATGCTTGTTCTCCAGCATTTACTTAAGTTTTATGCACAAAAAGCTTAGACAATATTTCCAGACCCGTAACGGTCCAATAAATTCAAACCCACAAGTGCTTGCTGCTTAAATATTATAAAAATTCTTAAAATTTATTTAAAAAAAAAAAAATTCACACGGACTATGTACACGGGCTTAAATGTGAGACCTCATAAAAGGCTTCAAATACTCATGAAATGATTTTTGAACAGGGATCTTGTTCATAGGACTCTCCAGAGCCGATTCGAATATCCTCTCGTAAGCATTGCCATCGTATGATCCTAAAACAGAGTTCAAAATTCGATCGTGATAATCGAAACCATCAACAATTGCTACAGCATTTGGACGAATTTTGATTAGAACTATTTCAAGGCGATTTTGCAGTTTTTCAATATCCTCTTGGGTTAGGTTTATGAACTAGATAAAATACAGACAGCTTTTAGAAATTGTGAGTGCCATAAATCATACACATGAACTTACTCTCAAAATATCACCAATGTGTGACAGACACGCATTGACCAAGTACAATTCGAGGAGGTCATATATCACCGCATTTAGTTTGTCTGATCGTTCGCCAGCCTTAGTTTTTATCTGATCCAGAGCTGTTGCCGCTAAGAATGCACGCCCATGGAACTAGAAATATTAACATAGAATCGATTTAAGGATAAGATCTATTAACACATACCTCTCCGGCTGAAGCGAGCTCAATTGATGTGTAGTTAGATGCTTCCGCTGGAGTAAGGTTTTGGGTTTTCCTCTTTTCTAAGTGTTCATAGGCAATACGGATTTTGCTAAAAGGACATTGAAACAGAAATTATAAAAATAATTCACACTAGAGGCAGTTCAGATATCACTCACTTTGCGGCTACAAATTGCAGAGCCTGAACAATGCACTCCCACGATCCATCCCATTTGGCGAATTTTATCGACTTAACAGCATCGTCTAAGTAAGCCACTGTAGGCACAAGCTTATATCCCTTAAGTGCCTTGGCCCAGGCCTTCACCAGGTATCTGGCAGTCTGAAGATAGAGGACAGTGTTCTCACCCTCGTATGTGACAGCTGCTGTAGCAGCATTATAAAGATTTGGCAGATTCGATGCGAGCATAAACCCATGACCACCACATGAGAGACGTAAAAGCTCCATACCAGCTGTCGAATCCTTCGTGGTAACTGCCTTAAGACAACATGTCAAGGCGTGAAGTTCCGGTAATCTCTCAAACTCCCCATTAAGAACACTTTGCTGGATGGTGTCCAACATTTCCTGAAGGAACTCCGAATTGAGCTTAATGACAAGACCAAGGGCAATTTGTGGAAAAAGTTTCATCTGCTGGGTCAAGTAATCCATAATTTGACGCTCTGGTTCGCTAGATTATTCGATTACAAGTGAATTTCATCGAAAAAACTGTTCAAGACTTACTTTGAATTTATGTGCCCCTGTCGACGGACTGCAGAATATCTAACTGCGATGGTAACAGCGCGTGTGAGGTACTGATGGGCATGAGAAACTATCAGTGTTCGAACTTGGACCATGGTAAAATAAGTTAAAAACGAGGCTGGAGACTTGTGAAACGTTCCGTCAGGTTGTACCTGAGAATTTCGCATAAGCATACTGAGACGAGGAATACGATGTTTCTCAAAACCCAAGTAACCGTTGTTAACAGTCTGGAATGCCATTTTACTGCCAATTTCACCAATGATGATACCAGGCAATGGCATGTGTGTATCTTCATCCCTCAGCTGAACGACAAACAATTGAAGACCATGTGGCTGGTCCTTGATGTACAACTGAGCAACGACAATTGCATAGTTTGCTGTGTGTCCCACTACAAGAAGAAAAGATCCGAATATTTTATAGTTACACTTAGTGCGGATTAATTATTTTGGATAAACCTACGTCCTCCGGGCCACCATTTGTATGACGTGATTGCAGGTGAGTGCAAGATGAACTCTTGCGTATTAGGATCGTAATCAGCTCGTGTCTCTAACCCTCGAATGAATGTTCCATGTCCCAGTTCCGTTTGGGCGTATGTCCCAATGATATTGAACTTTAGAGCTCGAGGAACCCACTTCTCGATTTGTTCTTCTGTTCCTTGTTGTTTGATCGTTGGAATAAACATAGAGTGGTGTAACATTAAAGGGCTACTTTGGGTGTTTATTGCATAGCCAAGCGCTCCGGACATCATGCACCTGTAAAAAAAATTTATTAAAAACTGATTCTACCTTCAGAACGGGCACTTACGGAAAAATATCATCGCCTCCAGGATTGCGTCTCTCTTGGATTTCTCGTAGTTTTTTCGCGGAAATAGCACATTTTCTTATGGCATTGTTATACATGTCCTTGTACGACAAATAAGTGACGGGAAACTCATCCTTCAATTCGGGATCAGCAAATATTTCTTCCTCTGTAATTGAAATGGTACTCATAGATTAAGGCAAACGTGACATGAAATTTTGAACGTAGGAGGTGTATCTAAATGAGATCGAAACGGGAGTGAAAAAGTGTTATCCATTGTCAAGACCACTCTCTAATTTGTTTTGGTTTTCCAAACTTGTCTTTTCTATTTTGTCAAGCTATTTTTCCTCCAATCAAGACAGACTATTTGATAATTAAGTGAAAAAATATCATAACTTTATAAATATTTGAAATTCCAGGCATAGATAGTAGAGTCTAAATGATAAACTCTGAAACAAGCCGCTTGGCTAAGGGAACCCCATCGAAATCTTATCAAGCTTTAGAGTGCTATAAAAAAAGCAAAGCTTTTGTTTTTTTTTTAATCATAGGTGATAAGACATGGACAATAACAATTGCCGGTCTGAACTTGACCTGATCAGACTTTAGCGTTTCCAAGTAAGCGAAATCCATAAGGTACTTTAAGGTCACATACGATCAAGTACTGTTAACTTGTTTAATTTAGTAATTCCTTGATAATATTGCTTTGATAAGGAGTTTTTGAAATGTCTGAATGAAAGCGAAATTTTTTATTTTTTTTTAAAGATCTTAACACTCAAGTGGGTATGAGTACACTTAAAGTGCCTTAGCACGTGTTAAGTTTTTAGGAAAATTCGACAGAGAGAGAGAAAAAAATCTTTGGGCTCCCTCCATGGGTGGCATCCAAGATTTAATGGGGAAACTAAATTATTAGTGTAAATTGACTTATCGTTGTGTTTTAGGCAACCATTCATCTCATGAGACTTTATTTGCCCGAAAAAGGAATGTCTTTCGGTCACTGCTGATATTAAACAACGAACCATCCGATTGGGAAGTCAATTCACTACCATTTGAGCCGCTGCCACCTACATAAATCAGCTCCAGATAAAGAGATACTTGAACAAATACTTCAGTTTGCAGGCATCAATTGTTTATTTCTTGTGGAAAGTAGCTTTTGAGACACGCTGTACACAACTGAATTCTGAGTACCAGGTGTACCGGTATGAAGTGAGCGTCAAGATACAAATGTTTCGATAGGGAACATTTATTGTGAAGGGGCCTTAATTTTTTTTTTTTTTTTGTTTGGTTGCTATGACACCTGCCAAACATATTTAGTACACATCAAGTCATTGAGCAAACAACATCATATTTTTTCATCATGCATGCCCTATCAGAAACATCATGCAAAAGATGGTTTCAACGGTTCAGAGATAACGATTTTGATGTGAGAAATCGTGGAAGAACGTGGAAGCCCACCAAAAAGTTTGAAGACGCCGAATTGCAAACAATATTGGATGAATATGACACTTTGAGTCAAAAACAAATGGCACAAATGTTAAATGTTGCACAAGAAACAATTTTAGGCCGTTTATGGGAAAGATCCAAAAGTCTGAAAAATGGGTGCCACATGAATTGAATGCAAGACAGATGGAAAACCGAAAAGCCGCTTGTGAAATTTTGCTTCAGACACCATAAAAAATCAGTTTTGCATCGAATTGTTACTGGCGGTGAAAAATGGATTTATTTTCAGAATCCTAAGCGGAAAAAATCATGGGTTAATCCGGGACAACGATCAACTTCAACTGCAAAACCAGATCGATTCGGAAAGAAGACAATGCTGGTTGTCTGGTGGGACCAGAAAGATGTGGTGCACCACGAGTTCCTAAAACTTGGTGAAACCGTTAATAAATATCGCTACCGACAACAAATGATCAATTTAAACCATGCATTGATCGAAAAACTACCAGAATGGGGCAGAAAACACGGCAAGACAATTTTGCTCCATGACAATGCAAATTCACCTCCACACAAAGTAAAACTGGTTCAAGATACAACCAAAGCACTTGGCTGGGAGCTGCTACCCCACCCGCCGTATTCACTAGACTTGGCTCCTTCCGACTACCATTTGTTTTCATCGATGAGACACGCATTAGCTGAGCAGCACTTCGAATTCTACGAGGAAATCGAATATTGGGTGACTTTTTGGTTTATTTCGAAAGACGAACAGTTTTATTGGCGTGGAATTAATAAATTACCCGAAAGATGGGAAAAATGTAAAGCTAGCAATGGCCAATACTTTGAATACTACATTACATTCCCATTAAAAATTAGTGTTTTATTTTCACAAAAAAAAAAACGCTCTTTTCATACCGATACACCTGGTATTTGTCTTTTTGTACCGAATTCACTTTTACCATCTCAAAACGATGCGACTGGGAACCTAACTTCCCTTTTATTATTACTAAAGTAAGCAGCGGAACTCGTCTGCTCTGATTGTCAACAATAATGGTATCTCTCGTTTCGAAAGTAAGACATTTGAACTAACGCTTACCAACAGGTACACTATGATACCAACTGTTGAAGACTTTCATGTTAGTCCATAGTGAACATCGAATGCAGAATTGAATACAAGGTCCCAGTCTTTTGTGAATGCTTCCGTTAATTTCAGAACAAAACAAACTAAATGGTGAACTCACCAAACGTTTTGAATTAACGTGTCCTGCTAGGTAGAATGTCCGTTCCATGCTGGAACTCAGACTTGCAGAGCACGTAAGACCAATTTAAAGGAAGACTGGAATATTTATAGATCGAGGCAAAACGTATATATGCATGAGTAAGAAACTAATTCTAATTCTGAAGAAACACGCACTGATACTTCTTTTAATGGCTTCAAATCGTCTGTCACTGATGGCATATGTATGTTACATCCAGTTATGCTTATCAGCTGCTGATAACTCTTAAGAAAATCTTCACTGTTAGGGCTTCAAGGGCACATATACTGGATTCCTGCCAAATGTTAAGGAAAGCTCTATATCGAAAATCTGAAAATCTAGTTAAGCACTCGTCGAGAGCTTAAGAACAATCAGAAAATAATTCTTGAATTGCAAGTGCTCAAATTTGTCCTGCATCCCCTGTTCAACATGCAGCGTTGTTGCTAACGCGTACTATCCTGTAAGAGTACCTACGTGTGGATAAGAACAATGCTGTCTCTGGAGTTGATTGTGGCCAATATGTGATGACAGGGATAAACAGCGTCTGCTTGCAGGACAGGGGTTGGTCTCCATCCCTTTGTTCTACTCATTTCTAACCGCTATCATTGGCTCAGGCATGTGCAAATGATGTAGCTATACTTTCTGTCCGATAATACCTTGCGTTTGTTACAGCACAGGCATTCCTAGACATGATCGACGATTGGTACAATAGAAATGGACTTCAGTCAACCCTTTCAAAAGACTTTATACATATAAGATGGCCACAGCAGTTAGAATGAGACTTTAACCAACTTGTTGCATTTAACTGAAGGCAGCTTACTAGGGATATTGGTTAAGAGGACCTGGTCTGTAAGAGAAGAGACCATGTTCAACATCACGCCAAACGGAGAAAAGTTCACTGTGGTAGGAGCAAATGAGGCAACGAACAGCGGAGAGCATATTATAGAATTTTTTAATTTTTGCAACGCCAATAGCTTACTCGCAGCCTGGGTTAAATATTAAGGAAGCAACCCCTTATCAAATTGGCCAGTGACCAAGACTATGGAAACAAGCAGCGGCTTAATGCCCGTCAAAGACCAATGGAACGCTTTGTATTTTCAAGGCTATCTTAAGACAAATTGACAAACGAGTCCCGAGTATGAGTTACTTATTCGGCATAAGAATGAGAGAAGTATATGGTTGAATGCGACATGACAAAATAATGTACACAGCGCAGTTTCACCCTTGACTGTTCTTTGCCAATTTCAAACTTTGTAACGGCGCCCGCTGTACAGATGTACATTCAAATCTGATTGAGGTGTCCGGGTTATAAATACGATTTTGCTGAATACGTATCAAAACCTTCGGTAAGGTTGAAAACCAGAACGAGTAGAACCAAATACATTGGCAAAAGGACTCCATTCACTTGTGTTGTGAGTTTTGAATGCAAAGAGCTTTCCTGATGACAGGAAAAAGGAAATGAAAAATGAAGAGGTGCTGCCTGCCCTAACCAAAACAATGACTACAATAAGCCTAGAAGGAATTGTAGGATTCTTCTCGAATGGGTTGCTCCTTTAGCTGTTGTTTGATAATATCAACTAAAAGCTTATTTTGCTTACACTGAGCCATACCATGAACCTAAATTTGGGAGTTAAAATAGGCTACAACAATTCTGCATTTCATCCCGAATATTGATTTTGTTGGTAACCAGGAATATGCTTCGTGCCGCTTTCGTGAAAGGAAACGACCGTAAAGTCTGTGTTTGTAGCGTTGTCAAAGATTCTCTCCTACGCTTGGCTTTACCCTAAGCGCACTAATGTATCTTGGGCTGCCCTCTCATCTTCCTTGCAGGAGTCACCTTTGGTAGAACGCGATGTAAGGCTTCGATTAATTTTAACTTCGACTGTCTTTTGACCTTTGTCTTATGGGCATCAGTTGCTACGAAAGTGCTCAGGAATAGTTTCGGGCAGAATGTGACCCAAATGAATCGGGTAATCTTCTTCAAAAGCGGCTATCGGTTCGAAAGGAAAATGGGCTCTATTACTAATGGAAGAACTGCGTATACAAGACTTGTGAGGAGCTTTCGGTTGTAAATTCTCAGCTATCCTTGCAAAGTAATTGTTAAGTGTGTCAGCAATGATGCGATTTTCAGATACATCACAACCATTTACACTCAGATTGTTGGTTTTGTTTTTGAAAAGAAAGATTTATTCAGAATGTTGATTACTATTAGATGCGGAACTAAGTTCCATCTTAGACATATGGTAAACAAATCGTTTTGACACATTAGTGATTTTTTTCTGGCTTCAAATACTTTTGGTAGAGTGAAAATGTCTGATTTTGTGCCAAATAATTATCATTTGCGAGAAGTGTTAATTTTCTTCTTTCATTCGAAGAAAACGACGGCTACAGCGCATCGAGAGCTCCAAAAAGTTTACGGAGATGCTGCTCTTAATTAAACAATGTGCCGTGATTGGTTTCGTCGCTCCAAGTTGACGACCGTCCGCGTGAAGAAAGGCCAAAATCCTTCGAATTGAAGGCATTGCTCGATGAGGATCCGTTCTAAACCCAAACAGAGCTTTTTTTAGCATTAGGAGTTACTTACTAAGCCATTTTCAAGTGATTGCATGCGTTAGGAATGATTCAAAAACAAGGAACTTGGGTTCCTTATGATTTGAAGCCAAGAGACGTTGAGCGTCTTTATTTCGCCAGTGAACAACTGCTCCAGCTGCATAAAAGGAAGGGTTTCCTTCATCTCATCGTGACGAGTGATAAAAAAATGGGTTCATTACAGCAACACAAGGAGAAGAAAGTCATTTGGACTGCCCGGTCATGCTTCTACGTCGTCGGATCGGTAAAATACTTACGCTGCGAAGGTTATGCTGTGTATTTGGTGGGACCAGATCGGTGTTATCTATTATGAACTGTTGAAACCCAACGAAACTATCAATGGGGAATGGTATCGTCTTCAATTGATGCGATCGGGCTGAGCACTATGCGAAAAACAGCCACAATACGAGCAGTGGCACCATAAATTGATTCTACAGCATGACAACGCTCGGCCTCACATTGCCAAACACGTTAAAACCAACCTTCAAACGCTTAAATGGGAAGTCCTACCCCACCCGCGATATTCTCCAGATATTGCGCCGTCCGATTATTACTTGTTCCATTCGATGGCACATGGTCTGGCTGATCAGCAGTTCCGCTCATATGAAGACATCAAAAAATAGCTTGATTCGTGGATAACCTCAAATGATTCATTTATAACCATTTTTCACAATAAAGTGATGACTTAGTTGCGCACCCCAAATAACGGGTGACCAGATAGCAATGACAGTTTTTCTAATTATAATGTTTCTGCAGCTGTCAAAGTTACAAATGACATCTCATAGTGCATCGTTTTACGCCTGCCGAACGTGCAAATACGTAACGTGAATTTCGTCGTGAGGTCGGTCCGTGTGTAGGTAATTCGTCGCACCGTGGAAAAGTTTGAGCGTGAGTTCACTCTTTTGGATCTTATGCCGCCAACCAGACAGAGATTGATGCGAAATGAAAAAAACATAGCCACCGTAGCGACCAGTATCGAAGAAGACCCAGAAATGTCGATTCGGCCCCGATCAACTGAATGTTGCAACGCCAGAGAGTCTACACGGCTTATTTTGAAATTGAATTTGGGCCTACATCCATATTAGATTGTGTTGAAACAAGAATTGAAGCCAAACGACTGTAGACAACGCCGTGAGGTCGCTAATTGTGCACTAGAAATGTTGACCGGAGAGTCGGATTTTTCCCAAAAAATCATCTTCTTGGACGAGCTCCCTTTTTTGGGTCAGCGGCTATGTCAACAAGTAAAATTGCTATATTTGCTGCAATTTATGGCATGTCGGCATTATTGGAACTTATTATTTTTTTTTTAAATGAGGAAGAAGTCACCATCACCGACAATGGTCTCCGGTAAAAAGCGATTTTAATAGCCCTTTTGTGGCCAGAGCTCGACAACATCGATATATCCGAACTGTGGTTCCAAAGTTCGAAGTTGTGAAGGAGAAATTTGTCGACTGGGTCATCTCACGGCGAGTTTTCATCAATTGGCGGCCGCTATGATGCAATTTGACACCACTCTTTTATTTTTTCTGGGGCTAGATCAAACACTTAGTCTATTCTAACAAGCCAACCACCTTGGACGAGCTCGAGGCCAACATTCGACATGCTATTGCCGGAATAACGCCACACATATTGGACCGAGTCATCAAAAATTGTACCGATCGCTTGAAACACTGCCAGCGAAGCCGAGGCGGTCATTTGAATGATTCGCATGTTGGCATGAACGCAGCTTCAAACTAAAGTCAGAATAAATTTACATCACTCACCGTTTTTTTCCCTATCGTTCTTATCTGGTCACCGTGGAAAATAGAATTTATTTGTGTAGTAGTTATCTCGGCAAGTTTTAATTTAATTTTTTGGTTGAGCGCACAGACTTTTAAAATTCTCTTGTAAATTATGATTATTCGGATGGCGTAAACATCTTAATCGTAGTTTATTTTTACTTCTAATTTTGTTCAACAAGCAGCATATTATCAATAGTTTTAGCCTTTTAGCATTTTTTTTTTGTCTTACTATAAAGGTGCAATTCGAGATAGGTTTGTTCATTAAGAGTGTAAATAAATACTTCATATGAGCTTGAAATATCTGTTTTACAATAAACAGCTTCCCAAAGCTCAAAACTGAGACAAGAATTCAGGTTGATGTAATCTTGGAAAGATTTAGAATTTCGAATCTTATTAATTTTGACAGTTTTAACCAGAAGTCCAGTCGTAGAATTATCAGTTATTCCCAGTCCAGGAAGATTTATGTGTTTTTCTGTGCCGATAATTATGCGGCTATTGTCCTTGAAGTTTTAATTCCAGAGCAAAATGGATCCCCAGTCGCACAACGAACAGAACTAGGATGGATCTTAATGGAAGCAGCTCGCATCAATCCTCCGTCGACTTTAGTGACATTATGAAACCACCACATCACATCAGATGCACAACTCAGGAAATTTTGGGAGATAGTAGACTATATGGAGACAGGTAAGGTAACATAAGAAGAAAAGAAGTGTCAGCTGAATTATCAAAACACAACAAGGCGAAGATAATATGGTACATATGAGGTAAGGCTTCCGTTTAAAGAGAATATGCTATCCAACCTTGGCAACTCTAAAAAGGCAGCTATGGCAAGACTTTTTCAAGTTGAGAAACGCCTCAAGTCAAACGAGAAACTTAAATAAGTATACACATCTTGCATTAACGAATACGATACCATATATTCAAACATATGACAGAAGTTGCAACAAATTTCGAACTGGAAAATAGAGGCCATTATTTGCTTCCAAATGTGGATAGCACAAGAGGAAACTCCATACCAGCACGTTCTGTATCGGTCAACAAGCGACGAGCCTGAAAGGGAAAGATAAGTAAATCTACCTTTAAGATTTGATTCACAGGATGCTATTTAGACGTTGAGCATCCAATGGCATCCTGCAAAGGATACATTTACATTTAAAATAAATACACCTAAGTCAAATAAACACGCTATCAGTACTTGCCGATATAGCACGCCTGTTTGATCCTCTGGTATGGATTTAACCGTGCGCCCATCAAATTAAAACTGATTTTGCAGCAGCTTTGGGTCAATGCATTGTCCTGGGATTCCAACATATCAATGGATATAGAAAAACCGTGGATAGAACTATGAGCTGGTTTTCAAAAACCAGAAAAGCTGGAGATTTCTCGTTGGATAGCAAGTGAAGAATTATCACAGGTCCAACTCAAATCAAATGGACAGGAGAGAATATACTTATTGGCATCTAAAACCAGAGTGCCTTCAGTAAAAAATATATCCTTTGTACGAGTGGAACTCTGTGCCTAATTATTACTGGCAAAGCTCCTGCATAGAATATCAACTCCTCAGCAATTTCAAAAACTTTAGACATTTGAATGGTCTGATTCCATAATAACCTTGGCATGGATAAAAGGAAACCCAGCCATTTGCACCACATTTATAGCCAATAGAATCACTGAAATTCAAGCACTCACAAACAAGGATATCTGGTGACATGTAGTCAGCAAGGATAATCCAGTGAACCTCGGGTTTCTGGGACTGTCTCCCGAAGTGTTGATCGACAGTAAACTGTGGTGGCATGGTCTACAGTTTCTCAAGGGTTTTGTATCGAGTACTTTACTAATAACAAATCCATTGGAAACAGAAGAGAAAATTGAAGAAGAAAAATTGTTCCACTTTGGCGACGATATCTTGAAAACGTTCAAAATAAGCAAGAAAGAAGGCCACTGGACACTTATCCATTCACTGCAGATGAACTGATGTCATCTCACTATCAGTGAGTTTTTTAAAGAAGAGATCAACGCGTTGAAGACCAAACGACCCACACCAAGAATAAGTTCACTTAAAACCCTTAACCCAATTCTTGACGAGAGAGTAATTCTTCGTGTTGGGTGTTCACCGCTTCCGTTTTAGCAACGCCATCCAATAATACTGAAAAAAAGCCACTACTGCGTAAAATTGTTGGTTGCAGATGCACATCAATGCACTCTGCATGGTGGGAAGCAGATGATGATGGCTGATACCCGAAGCATTTATTGGATAACGAAGTTAAAGGGTCTTGACAAATCAACAATTTATATCATCATCGTGTCATCGCTACAACGCGAAAATGCAGGAGCAGTTAATGGTAAATCTTGAATTGGAGAGCGTAAGAGTGTCGCAAACATTTTACAACACCGGCGTTGATTATGCTGGATCTGTCGAAATTAACATGTGGAAAGGAAGGTACCACAGGATGACCAAAGGATATATTGGCGTTGTTATCTGTCTTGCGTCAAAGGTAATCCACATTGAGTTGGTCAGCGATTTAAGCGTAGCAGTATTCATTGCAGCCTTTAAACGATTTGTGGCTAGACGAGGAAATTGTGCGAATGTCTTCAGCGACTGTGGTACCAACGTCAAGGGCGCTAACAACAAGCTGACAAAGGACAGCAAATTCATAACGTCTGAATGGTCAACTGAAGTTGCAGCAAATCTTGCACCGTACCAATGGAATTTTAAATCACTAAAACGGATAACTTCATCTTCAAAATGAACGTTCGAGAAATATGCGACACTGCTGACACAGACCATCTGACTTAACCCCAAGGCATTTCCTCTTTGGAGCACCACTGCGAATGCTGCTAGACAGGAACCTTACCGAAAGGAACATAAAAAAAACCTGCAGCAGCTCATGCAGGAATTTTGAAAGCAATGGACCACATCCTTCCTCCACCTACCTCAACAGCAATGTAGTATAAATATGGGAGATATTGTTCTTGTTAAAGAAGACAACCTTCCCCCATCTGAATGGCTACTCGCGCGAATCACCGATCTACACGATTCGACTGTCTAACGCGCGTGGTGACCGTCAAAACACAAAATTCGATAATGAAATGACCTGTCGCAAAAATATCCCCTTTGCCAATATCAAATTAAGAAAATAAATATAATGTATGATTCATCGTGAGGTTTAATTTCCAATAGACTTTTTTTGACAAATCACGCGTGACTACTATCAAACCGCTTTATCATTTTTGTTCAGTATCATTTGGCAAGTCATCTTAAAAAAACTCACATCACAACAGTGTCTCCAAATTGTTCAGCTGTATTACGAAAATCAGCGTTCTGTGAGAAATGTTTTTTGTGCGATTCAACGAACTTACGGTGCGCATAATCGATCTATTGAAACGACTATTGGCAATACCATTCGCAAATTTGAGTCCCAGTTTACATTAGTGGATGATACTCGACCGGTTAGACCACATCTAGCACGTAGTGAGGAGACTATAGCAGTTGTAGTCCAGAGTGTACGCGAAGACTGTGACGAATCGATTCGTCGTCGTTCTCACATGCAATACGCCAAGCCAAGCATCTGAGTATCTCGGCCTAAAAGCGTATAAAATTCAACTTGTACAAGAATTGAAGCCAGGCAACTTAAATTTGTGTCATATTTTCAGTGAATGTGCTCTTGAAAAACTCAATGAAAATCCGGTGTTTTATCGTGTAAATTTGTTCAGTGATGATGCCCATTTCTGTCTCAATGGATACGTTAATAAACAAAATTGCCGAATTTGGGCTGATGAGCAACCCAAAGAATACCAAGAGCTACCATTACATCTTGGTTTATGGACTGGTGGAATCATTGGTCTATATTTCTGCAAAAAATGAGGCAAATCAGAATGTTACTGTCAATGGTAACCGTTATCGCGCCATGTTAACGGACTATGTGCTTCCTAAAATTCGAGCACATGGTCTCGGTGAGTTCTAGTTTCAACAAGACAGCGCTACGAGCCATACAGCGCTTTAAACCATGGACTTGTTGAGAAATCATTTTGGTGAGCACTTAATTTCACGTTTTGCTACGGCAAATTAGCCGCCTAGATCGTGCGATATCACACCTTTGGACTATTTTCTCTGGGGATATGTAAAGTATCAGGTCTTCAGAAATAAGCCAGCTACGATTGACGCTCCGCGAGATACAGTCGCTATTCTCGAACGAGTCGCCCAAAATTGTACCTTCCAAATAGATCACCTCAGACATAGTCGTGGCCAACACTTACATGATATCATTTTCAAAAGTAAATGCCATGAATTGTTCCTTTAACCGATAATAAAAATTTTAATTTCACTTTAAAATTTAATTGTTTTATTTTAGATTATAAATCGAACCTCACGATGAATAATCCTTTAGATGCTGAAAAAACCGTAATTTCTCAAACGACTGTCTGTAACATATTACATCGGCATAAATACCATCCTTATCATGTTTCAATGCATCAAGTACTTTCTAGTGAGGATTTTCGCAACCGGGTTTCCTTTTGTCAATGGGCACTTCAGCAAATTGAACGATGAGGCAACTTGAATGGCGAAAAGTATGCAAACTACTGGGACCATCTTCCAGTATTACTAGAAGAACTGCATTGGAGTTGCGACAAACAATGTGGTTTCAACATGATGGTTGTACAGCCCATTATTCCCAAGTAGCCCGGGGCGTATTAAACAATGTTTACCATCAACGATGAATCGGACGAGGGGGTCCGAGGCAATGGCCTGCTAGATCACCTGATCTTACGGATATTTGAAAATTGAGGTTTACAGAAAATAGTCAACAACACGTGAGGACATGAAAAGACGAATAACAGAAGCTTGCCGAAAGATTACGCCAGAAATACTTCTCAGTTCTGTTGGTTCATTTAGAGCGCGGATAGACAAGTGTATTGAAGTGAATGGTCACATTTTCGAACATTTGTTGAAATAGCCTCGGGAAATAAACGTCGAAATGGGAAGAATTCAATGATTCAACAGTGGGAGGCAAGTCCCCTTGCCACTCTAATTAATCACCCCGAAGGAAACAAAATACTGTTACGTTCACGTCGTTGTTTCTGGGTTATGCTAAACGCAGTATGTAAAAACAAATGACAAGCCTATGAGCAATACGACTGAGCAATGAAAATCAGGAATTATCATTTGAAAAATCAAAAGTGACCTTCGTTTGACCTTGAAAATGGGTCTCAAGGTCAAACTCGTGGTCACCATCTTATGTCCCCTTCAGAACCTTGTGACTTTTGTCTGAAACATTTTTCGCGATATCGCGTATTTTTCGAGTAATTTGGATGTCTCAAGTTAAAAAACTCACCCGGTATATCTCAATAAATGAACTCACTCCCATAATCCGAGAATATAACATAAACCGAAATAGGACTAAAAAAAATAGTTCGATTAACACTGAACGCGACGCCCGACCGAGGACACAGAAAAATAACACTTTAATCCCGATGTCAAATGTGCCCGATGACCAATTTACGATGCAGTCGTTCAAAGACCTCCGCAGAGTAAAGTTGTGCTTCGGCGTTAGACACAAATTTAGTTAACAAGGGCTCAAATTAGCATTGCGGTAGTGCGTTCGATAAGGAAGCTTAAAGTCGTGGGTTCGACTCCGAGTGGACGAAACCTTTTTTTTTATTCTTTTTCATTTATTTAAAAAAAAAAAATATTACTAACCGTTGTTAACCACATCACGCGATGGACTGTGGAAAGCGGTCCGCTAGGCCAACATCGGGATCTACTGAAAAATCAGGCGAGGTGTCGAGTGGTTCAAGCCAAACAGCAGTAGTGGTAGAACCAAAGACAAAGAGATGGAAGAAGCTAAAGCCATTAGCTAAACAAGTACAACGTCCCACCCTTCCAAATTCCATTGAAAAGCTGTCTGGTGGAGTGAGAGAGAGTGAGAGAGAGTGAAAGAGAACAGCTTCGCTTCTTTGGCGTCATCCGAATCGGAAGATGAAGACGAAGAATTGGAGTATATAGATAGTAGCATCAAAATGCCATAACAAAGAGTGCTAGCTATGAAAGAAAATCAAATGGTAAGAAGGAAGTGGGAAAGGCAAGAACAACTCCAACAGCAAACGCAGCTGGCTCAAAAACAGGCCCAACAACAAAACCAAAAAAATACAATAACACAAGTTCTACAACAACACCAACAAAAACTTAAGAACCACCAGCAACAACAACAAGAGCAGCCACAACAGCGGCTGCAGTAAAAAACAGCAGCAGCCACAACAAAACCAGTAGCAGCAGAAACAACAACGCCAGCAAACAAAACAGTAGCAGTAGAAACAACAGTAGCAGCAGAAACAGCAACAGCTGCAGAAACAACACCAGCCGAAACCACAGTAGCAGCAGGAACAACAACAACAGCAGCAGCAGAAGAAGACGGAGAAGGTGCCTCCTATCAACACCTATAAATTAGATGTAAACGCCATCAAGGACCTATGTGGTTGTCATTGGTAATAATTTTAATATTAAATGGTTGGGGAACGATCGCCATGCCATCCACTGTAATACAGTGGAGGGCTACGCGAAAGTGAAAGAGCTTCGAAGTGTGAAAAGCGGCAATCGATGCTGCTGAAGGGGTTGGAACTGTCTTCTAATCCTGAGGAGATCCTGGCTGTGCTCAAAAAAAGGAGTGCGAAGGCCTCTAGTTTGTGAGGGTAAAGCCATTTACCACAGCGAGAGCAAGGCGGGAGAAACGGAGTCTGCCGTTCTTTCTGGTGCAGCTCAGTTCCGAAAGTCGTCTGGATAGTCTAGTCAATGTCCTAGACTACCAGGTAGTTCGCTGGGAAAAATTAAAGAGGAGCGAAGGTGTTATACAATGCATTCGTTGCCAGAGGTTCGGGCACGCCGCGTCGAACTGCCAAATGCAGCCTCGATGTGTGAAGTGCGAATAGGACCACATTTCTGAGGAGTGTGCTCTGGGTAGGGGCGGAGTATCTGATAGGATACAGCTCTCTTGCGTGTTATATGGGAACGTGGGACACACCGCAAACTATCGGGGTTGTCCTAAGTTCGCTGACATCGAAAAAGCAAAACTGGCTTGGCAGCAGAAGGTGGAGGTCAAGTGTTCACCTGTTAGGTTTCAAATACCAGCCGTCAAGTCCCGAATTTCCTACGCTCAACTGGCGTCAGGTAAGGAGACTACGATACAGCAAGCGACTGTTGCTTCTCCGGCGCCAATGCCGAGAACAACGGAAGCTGCACCTAACATGCTGGCCATCTTGCTCGCAATGCAAGGGCAGATGGCTCAGCTGCAACAGCAGGTACAGGAACAGGCCAAGTGGGTGGAACAGATCTACGCGCTGCTGCCGTGCCTAACGCAGCACATGTTGTAATGGGTGCGCACATAGTGAACCAAAGTTTGAAGGTCCTTGAGGTGAATGTTAATTCACTGATTACGATCGAACGAAGAGCCATGATGTTTAAATTGCTACAAGATCAAACTACTGATGTGCTTTTCCCTAGCGAAACCAAGCTAACCGATAGGCACAAACTGGAGTACAATAATTATATTGTTAGAAGAAGAAATTTCCCCAGATCCAAACGTGAAGGTGGTGTCGCGATCTTCATTAAACAAGATATAAAATTTCACAGAGTGTACAAGAGAGTGTTGCGCAGGTTCCGGGTGTTTGAGGCAGTCATCATTTACATCCCGCTCCCCAGTGGAAAGCGGCTGTACTTGGCCTCTGTTTATGCACCTGAGGCTTCACAATCCACTTTATTTATTACAGAGCTCGACACGCTTTTTCGACTTCTGAGGCTGGAATCGGAAGAGAATTATTTTATAAGAGGCGGGTGTTATTTTGATCTACTGACAGGTACAAATTTACAAACGCTAAACTGTCTGTGTGCGTTCGTGTATGACAGCGACCATTCCGGTTTTAGCAGAGGAATTACAGTTCCCAACGAAATTGCAGAATTGGAGGAGTTTGTCCAAAGATATTCTTACAACAACGAAATTGCAGAATTGGAGGAGTTTGTCCAAAGATATTCTTACAACTGCAGTAAGACTCGATGGACACGTTTCTACGCAACCTTGACAAGAGCACTCTCCTCGAACGCGCTTCACCCACCATCCAATAGGAATTTGTCAAGCGAGGAGATCGACAAGTACCTAAAACGAATGGACGAGACCATAAAACAAACTATGGACACTACAATATCGCGGTATCAACGTACGACTAACGAAGACCTGTTCCGCAATCCTACTATTGACGCATTGCACCAACAGAAAAGTAGACTTTTGTCAAGACTCAAAAACCTGTACAGACAGTTAACTGACAGACAAGACCCGGAGATTAGGACACTGAAGTCGTCGATTAAAAATATTTAAACGCTAATAAAAGAGAATTACAGAATTTCTGTAAGTTTGCTTTGGAACAACAAGGTTCAGGCTGTAAACACTAGCAACCCGAATATGTTCCCGCAAATAAATAAAGTATTTCGGAGAAAAAATCAAAACGACATTCAGTGCCTTAAAATAGCACGGACAACAGACAACGAACGAGTACTGACAATAGCAGGTATTGGTCCAAATGAGGCCGCTGATCATGACGACTTCTCTGTGATCGTGGATCCACAGGAGAAGGTTAAATCCATAGGGGCGACTTTCCAGGAACTATACAAGTCCACTGATACCACTATCCCTAATTATAACCTGGACAGTCGCATCTTAGTGCACGACTTCGGCTTTCGAAATTAAGAAGAGAACTGGCGATTCGAGGGCTCTGGTTTCACTCAGTTCAGCGATGAAAATATGGCAAATAATGGCATCACCAGAGAGAATGACCTACCCCCGTTCATTTCGAAGGAAGAACTCCATGAGATCTTTAACACAATCAGGAGTAAGAAATCAGTGGGGACCGATGGTATTCCGAACATCGTGCTACGACATCTTCCTCTAGAAGCGGTGGACATTTACAACACCCTGTTTAATAATGCAATGAATAATGCACATTATCCAGCGCACTGGAAAACGGCGGTGGTCCAACCTATCCCCAAAAAGGGAAAGTATAATTCCAATCCGGTCTATAAGTCTCCTTCCGAATATCAGCAAGGTGTTTGAAAAGGTAATCAACATAGCTCTGACTAGGTGGGTTGAGAACAAGCATATAGTTCCGGATAATCAATTCGGTTTTAAGGCGGAATAAAGGCGAAAACCAATGTACTGGTGCCTGCCTTGTTGACTTGGAGAAGGCCTTCGACACCGTATGGTTAGAGGGTCTTTTCTATAAGTTGACTGTGCTGGGGATCAGTAAACTGCTCTTGTACATTCTTTACAATATGCTAACCAACAGACAATTTATCGTGAAAATTGGTAATGTGACTTCTGTTGGAATATTTCAAATTAAAAATAGTCTTCAGCAGGTCGCGGTCAATTCGCCGATCCTATTTATACAAGCAACTTGATAGGTTCACTTCCCCATACTATTGCGTACGCAGACGATTTGATAGCGTACAGAATTGGGGCCTTCCAGGGGATTGCTGGTCAAAATTAGATTCGCAGTCTTGCACCAAGCGACTGCGTCTGCACCATTCGCCGGATCGAACTTAGGTAATTTTTTATGTTGCACTTTGCGATACCGAGTTTATCACTTGCATTGCATTTATTAAACTTTGAAAATTACGATATTGTTGCTCTAATATTTCACGAAGTGTTATCGTGTCAGTATTTTCGTTCGGCGGGGCCGATCCGACTTCTGATAACGGAGAAGACTTGTTCTCTGACATGGTTTGATTGCGCAGTAGAGCTTGCTTGCGCGTGTTTCGCATGACGATTTCACAAAAACTACCCACCACGGTCCTTTAACGCCTATCTACACATCGATCTTCTTCGTTGCAGCGTCTCTCGCAGTACATCGCGACACAACAAGACCTACTCGACAGAGAAGCATGTTCCCTGTCCCGCTCTCATTAGATGCCTCTTAAATATGAAACAAAGTATATTCCAGTCACAAAGTTTATTGTTCTCATTTTCTCTTAAACTACTACATACTTATTACATTCTGTCTACGCTATATGCAATTGCATTTTAGGTCCATTGCTGTTTCGGTGCACGTCCTTGGAGAGCGGCTGGCGATGTTGATGGTGTAGGCCCAGAAGGTCTGTTTTGCCTCGGGAGAGTAGGAAAGACAGTTGTGTTCATGTAGTAAGGTACAGTTCTTTTATGATGTTTTTACTGAACGTGAGACGTCCCTGGATTTCTCTTATGATTTGTCTTATCTCTTATCTCGAGGTATTTTACTCTTCGAGGACAGTTGGTATCAGTTGATTTGTGATTTCCCTGGCAATTTCCGCATTTGGAAATGCCTGCGGCAGTGCAATCGGCAGTTTTATGGGGGTTGAGAGCAATTTGCACAATAAGTTTTCACACTGCAGTTTCTCTCCTATGCCCACACATTTGGCAGTTTTTCAAGGAAAACTATATAGAAAACTTTAGAGTAGTGACTAGTGATCGTAGTTCTTTTTTATCATTTTAATGTCTTTGCATTGTAATTAGAAGGCGAATTTAGATAGTTCGCCTTTGAGAAGATCGATTTTTACTTCGTCTAATCCAAAGAGAACAACTTTAAACGTTCTTTCACTTTTGAGGTCGTGGGTGAAATATTGACACATTTTGACTTTTAATGCCGCGCACACTAAATTATATGAGGTTATGCACTCACAAAAAATATTTGTCCCAATGGATATTTTTTTAATTGAATAATTTTCAATTTTAAGTTCTTGCATCAAATTATGAATAAACTCTACTGATTTCTGAATTAATTTAATGTGAGGTGCAATGGCTTTAGTGACATTTTCTGTCGTGGACATGTTCATCATCATTTCCACCGGAGTCATTAGCACTTTAAACTTGCATGGGTTTGCAGTAATTGCTACTGGACGAATCACCTTGCTTTGACATTATTTTATTTTTTTTTTTGTACTTTCGCCATTGAAGATTTAAGATCTTCGTTGTTTAGGCTGCGTACTCGCTTCGTTTTTTTTTTTTTTGGTCGGTTTTACTCGTTAGAGAAGGGAAAATACGTCTTACTCATATAAGAGCGAAACGACAAATTTTGTGTACTATAAAAAAAATGACTATATGATTTAAAGCAGAGGTGGTATATGGTATACATAATACCACCGAGGTTTCTTGCATAAAGTTAAGCAATTTGATTTTATTCGATTTGTGACCTTTGAACTGCAGTAAATAAAACTTTATAACGTTCAACAGAAGTCGGCGCGTTTTATTTATTGGATATATATTTTACAATAGTACAATAGTATTATTCAAAGTATTGCCCATCTGAAGCTATAACTTTTTCCCATCTTTCTGGCAGTTTGTGGATCCCATCCCAAAAGAACTGCGCCGGCTTGGCAGCCAAGAATGAATCAAACCAATTTTTGATATTCTGTTCTGATGTGAACCGTGTTTCAGTGAGGGCGTTCTGCATCGACCTGAACAAATGGTAGCCCGAAGGGGCAAGGTCTGGGCTATAAGGCGGGTAGGGTAAGACTTTCCATCCACTGTTTTCCAAATAGTTCTTAACCGGAATAGCAACGTGAGGCCCAGCGTTGTCATGATGGAAAATTATTGCCTCGTGTCTAGTCGCATATTCCGGGCGTTTTTCGGCTACTGCTCTCTTCAAACGAATTAATTGTGTTCGGTAGCGTTATCCATTGATGGTTTCACTCGGTTTTAGCAGCTCATAATATAGCACACCCATCTGATCCCACCAAATACAGAGCATTACCTTCGCGCCATTGATATTCGGCTTTGCCGTTGATTTGGGTGGTTGGCCGGGTTTCACATATGATTTTTGCGCTTGGGGTTGTCGTAATGGATCCATTTTTCATCACCAGTAACAATCCGATGCGAAACCGCCTTTCGACGTCTCTCGGCTTTAGTTCATGTGGAACCCAATTTCCTTGCTTTTGAATATATCCAGCTTTGAAATGGCTGCTTGAGTGACACTCAAAGATTCTGCGAGCTCTTCTTGTGTTTGGCAACAATCTTCAAAGAGCAGTGCTTCCAGTTCTTCATTTTCAAACTTTTTTGGCTGCCCAGGACGTTCATCGTCTTCCAAGCCAAAATCACCACTTTTAAATCGTGCAAACCACTTTTGGCACGTTCGCTCAGCTAGCGCATGTTCACCATAAACTTCCACCAAAATACGATGACTTTTGGAAGCAGTTTTCTTCATATTAAAGTAATGAAGAAGAACTCCCCGCAAAAACACTTTTTCAGACACAAAGTTCGACATATTTGAGTGAAAAAAAATTATTGTTGCTTACGTTTCAAATGAATGACATATACTGAAATGACGTACAATGACAGTAGCTTTCCAACGCATGTTCCAATGGAATAATAACAATGGAACAATACAAGTTACGCCATCGAATTAAGTTAAAGACCCAATATTTACTGAGACACCATCTCCAGCATTATTTCTCGACGTTCCCTATGTTGAGGACAACATAGATCTGGTTGGCTCGTTAATAAAAAGTCTCTGTAATTTTCAAATTTCTAGATTTTTCACCCTCTAAAAGAGAAAAATAATTCTTCAATAAATACCGAAATATTGTATGAATGAAGTCGGTAGATATAAATAAGGGCAAAAGCTTCTGCACTTAGGAAATCTATATTTGATACAAAACCTTTATACAATAGTCTTTCACAAAACAGCATTTAAATCCAATTCGTTGATTCTAGCAGTTAATGACATATAGCTGTCTCTGTAGCCTTAGAACATTTGTACTAAATCAAAATCACTTATTAATTTTTTGTACCTTTTCCTGGTCATCATTAAGAATAATAACGAATTTTTATTAAAAAGTATCGTGGTTTATCTTATATTTCTTCGTGCATCAACCGGGGATATTCTTTTCCTAGACACCTCTGACACCTGATGCATAGTTTTCTTTAGTATTTGCGAAATACTTATAACCGGGTAACCTATAGTCGTTAATTTCAAATTTATATATATATCTAAATCTCAAATACAAAAACAACATCAGGAAAGCATCCAAAGGAGTCAAGTTGGCAGACAAGAGATTCAACTTTCTCTCTCAAGCTTCTAATACACTGGTGTATGACTAACAGTTTGTTTTGACAATAAAACTTAAAAAAAAGGTTCAAAAGTAGAAAAATTGTCAAAATTATCACTTTCGTGGTTTCGTTATTTAATAGTGCAATATCTTCGAAAGTCTTAATTGCGATATTTATTCCACCTTTAACCTTTCTGAAAAGTATTTGATTTTCATTGTACCACAAATACTCGTATTTCAGTGAACTTACAATTGCACATCAAATAAGGACCAATCCAAACTAATGTACTCGACTCAAACATCCAGTAAGGGCTGGTCAATCTCGCGAAAACTGATATCTTTAAATTTATAAAAGAAAAAGATAATCAGACTCAGGGAGACTCTGGCATTAGAGGGTTATTGTGTAGGAGCTGCATATCTGGGATACAAGACGTTTGTAGGTAGCATTGGCACAAGCAAAAAAAAAAAAAAACCAACATCCGGAGCATGTTAAGTAAATAAACTTTTGCCGTCTTTCAGTTGCATAATTCCTCGTTCATAGAACGACCTGCCTTATCGGCGAAAAACTGAAGAAGGTGCTGACTTACAGCCTCATCTGAACTGAACGTTTTTCACGCAAGGAATTTTGAGGAGCACGAAACAAGTAGAAGTCCGATGGCGCAAGGTCTGGTGAATATGGTGGGTGTGGCAACACATCCCATCCAAACTCCAATAACTTTTGGCGGGTGGTCAAATTTGTGTGTGGCCTCGCATTGTCGTGATGGAACACAACTCCTTTAAGATTAATAAGCTCTGGACGTTATTAATAAGCCTGATTCGTTCAAAATGTCCAATTGCCGACAGCAAACGTCAGAGTTGATTGTTTGGTTCCTTGGTAAGAGCTGAAAAACAAGATATCTTTAAAATCCCACCACACTGACAGCATAACTTTTTCTCTGATGAAGGTGTCCTTTCGATCTCGTTTGAAGCTCATTATCACGTTTATTCCAAGATGTCATCACCAGTTATCAGTCGCTTCAAAAAAGGATCGTTTTCCTGACGTTAAATGAGCATATCGCAGATGTTTATACGCTTCTTCAAATGAACCTCCTTTAGTTCATGAGGAACCCAAATATCGAGTTTGCTTACGTATCCCAGCTTCTTCTGACGTTTTTGTAGAGCGTCGTCACCGTAAACTTTATGCAACTTTTCACAAGCTTCATTTGCATTCTTCCCTTTATGGAATTTTCCGAGTAAACGAGGAAAAAATGCGAAAATGCATACCTTGATCTTATATCTTTAGTTTGTTGTGAAATCAATTTTTTTTTTTAGAATGATGCATCAACTGTCAGCTGTCGAATGGCGGAGCAATAGTATAGATGCACTTAATCTACTACTTTTAACAATAAACCAACGCCATCTCTTCGAGAAATGCGGCTAGACTTTTTCGACAACCCAATATTTTAAAAAATATTTATTTTACGTTGGTTTATTTTTTTGCAAAAGATTTAATTTTGTCATGGAAGCCTTAAATATCATTTGCAGTTACAAAGGCAAAGCTAATCTCAATCCGATAACTAGTTTATGTCACGGTTAGAAGTTTTAAAGGTGATTTTATTAGCTCTACCCGGAAGGTCCAACAGTACAGTACCTTAAAATGAGATAGTAAAAATGATTACAGGTTGCCAGGTAAGATATCTCTTAGTAAGGAAATAGTTAACAATAAAACAAAGTAACATAAGTTTATCTCACGTACTATGTTCAAATAGGGGAATAATGTGTAAAACTCGTGTTTTGTGCCTGTGATTGTGGGTGAATAATCAGATATTACAAATCAATAACTTTGTTGAAAAATAAAGTAGAGATTCCTATCTACATAATTGGAAACTAAAAGAGCATTAAAGATTACAAAAACTAATTTATTTAATTGTAAGAGGTATTGATGAAATGATATCGATTTTTGAATCAAAGGCGTATACTGGGCTCTCATTTGCCGCATGGGAGTATATGCGCTCTGTGGGAAGCTAATTCTGATGACTGCAACAACGAAAATATTGGGCTGCAGCATGCCGGTAGAATCGCTAAAAGTATTCTTTGTTGGTCTTTGCCGACATGAGAAGATGAAGCAGACATCCACAATAAGCTACGTGAGCGAAGTAGACAAGTACTCTGGTCAAACAAATCCATCATATTCAACAGAGTCGGTCGGATGGTTGGCCTAAGATTCAGGGGTCGGGATGCCTGCGGGACAAGTTTTCAGCAGCGTTATTATAGATTTTGGTTGCCAACAAGTGATGCCTTACAAAGAAAATTGCCCGCGGATAAACACGAGTTGAGTGGTGTACGTAAATTACTGATGCTTTAGGAATCTGAAAGGACCAAAGCACCTTTTTTGCGAGAAGAACAAACAAATGGATTCCAAGTTCAAGCTTTCATTGACCTAAGTAGTGATTGTATTAACATGTGTCGTACGATTGCCGACGACAGGCGAATCAAATACGTCGCAGACCAGTGGAGCTTAAGTGATTTCGGAGTTGGCACTCATAAGGCCGTTGAAAAGGTATTCGCGGAGGCGACGGTTGAGAAACTTACAATGAGGTTCTGATCGTGCAAGATGAAAGCCAACCATATCCGATAAGCTATTGGACCAACCCTAGGAGAAGCTGGTGAAATCATAAAAATCCATCTCGATCATAGACTGCATGGCGGTAACACATCGAGTTCTAGCAGTACCTGAAGAGTGTCTTGGTGATTATGGAGACAATGAGCTCTTATAGATGAACTAGATATTAGGAAGCTTAGAAAGTTAGATCAATAAAGGGTTCCGAAGCTTATCAATGCATATCGAGACTGGGAGAGTGTTCAATCAAACTTAGGACGTGGATACTAATTTGTGTACAGCCATATAAAATACCATTCGCTAAAACGGAGGTTGTCAAACAGATGTTGTCCAAGATGCTGAAAAAAGGGGCAAACGGGGCGTCTTTTTCAGACGATGTGCTTCAGTTACGCTCATCAAGAAGAAGGATGGCAGCGATCTACATGTACTTGTGTTATGGGCCCCCACCCAATTACCAAGGTTACGCCCATCAAAGACGTAGTCTAATAATGAATCGGGGATAAAGCTATACTGGTATTATCGTGATGGTTAACTCCACTGAATTATAAGTGGACAATTAGTCCCATATAATCGGTCCCATGGGAGTCACGGACGCTCGGATTTTAGCCCGGACCTTCTGGTGAGAGCGTCATGATGGCTGCGGTTTACACCTTAAATCGAAGGAAGGGTCTTTCACAAGTTGGTTGATCCGACGTGGAGTAGCAAATGGATGCTGAATGCAGATCGGTAAGAGATTTTAGATCAGCCTCGATTCATACCGAGACTGGAGCTTATGCTCTCAACACAGGTTCCGACAACACAGACGTATCCTGACCCCCAGGTATAGCCTTATCTGCATTTGCGTTATTCGACCCGGAGTGCGTGCATGAATTGCACATGAGTGCCTCGCCTTCCGGTTTGCCTGCAGTCCTTCTGCAACTGGGCAAAGAAGACGTAGACGTCGGATTTTGGTCTTCTACAATCGCAAGCTATCGGCAATAGTAGAGAGCCTGAACAGACTGAGAGTGCACCTGATTGGGAGACATTTAAAGATCGTCACGGACTGTAAAGCCATAGTGGCAATCAACCATAAGGCGAAAAGTATTTCCCATGTGGGAGCCGCTGGTGGCTCAAATTGCAGGAGTTCAACTACAAAACGATTCACCATCATTCGCACATCGAAGCACTAAGTCAATAAACAGTTGAAAATGAAAGCCAGATGGAGGAACTGTCCGCCCTGATACTGAATACACAAATCATATTTCTGGTAAAAATTGGGGGTCCACTATGCAATGAAAAGACAAGAAATTGCGAACCTTTACTTAAGCACTCAACGTTTGTCGAGATGACGTCTGTAAACAAAGCCTCCATTCGAAACAGTACACCTCGACCATCTTGTTTCCTTTTCCAAAAGTAAAAGGGGGAAAACGGTACGTCCTCAATTTGGTTTATAATTTTACTAAACATAAAATTTTGCTACCGCAAATAACAAGGGAATCCTCAGCATCCTAACTACCGTAAAGTGGACAGCTATTTTGGGTCACTAAACTGAATTGTTACTGCCCGAGGCAACGCAGTCAATTTTTAAGGAGAAAATGCAATTCAGCACTTGACAGCCGCTTCAGGACATCTACACCAAATGGTCAATCTACGAACATGAAAATAAATCAGAAGTCCAATTTATAAGGTATTTAGGTACAAGTATCTATATTACTGTGTCTTAAAATAAAATGACGAATTTGCTGTAGATGGATTGGATTAGAACTCGGATTTAGGCAAGCGATTTTTGGTGAAAATGTTTTTTGTTCTTTAATTTTGTAATTAAAAGAAAAACGAGTTTTCCACATCTCATCATCCACAAAGTTACGTGGGTATGCCTTATAAATCGATCATCAACTAGATTGATCACATTGCGTTCGACGCCAGATAATCCGCCAGCATTTTGGATGTCTGAACTATCCGAGGAGCGAACATCTGTACGAATGGGGACATCACAGGCACAAGTCAAATGAGATCAACAAAGCTCTTCGTTAAAAAACTGCAATTGCGAGAAACAGCTCTAATTTTTGCCGTTTGCGTTTCCTTCAAACCCTCTTAAAATCTCAAAACGAGCATTAGAGAAGCTGTTTCTATTGTAATTAATTTTAAAGGAGAAGGACGAGGTCTGCTCGTAAGCCCTGCGAGCAGAAAAGAAATGAAGGGCACAGGTTTCTCGGAAAGAAAAATAAATCTTAGATCCTACGTTCGAAAGTTGAATCAGAGGATAAAACGAACAAGCCGGAGCTACAAAGCTAGAATGAAAGGTTGGAAAGACGACAATTTACAAGCTGAGTCAAGTTTTTTAATGCAGCGAAGACCTTAACTAGTGTACGAGAATACCATGACATCTTATGAAAAATACCAAAGAAAGCTTTAAAATTTAAAACTAACGTTGCACCTTGGGCTTGGCATTAGATCGATGCACCCTGTATATTATCACTTGGGGTGAGATAGTAGTTTTCGGGAACAAGTCATTCTTATCCTAGGCACTTTACTCGAAGGGGCTAAGAATCTCCTCCACTCTTAAACTTAGCTGATACACCATAAACTTGTATCACGTTTCGATCTTAGCCTTACAAACTATGTCACACCTTGTATTCGAATTAATGCTGTGCTTCACAAATTTTGGTTACTTTTATGTTTTCCTCAAAAACGCCGACAGTAAAGATGGGCCATACTAACTGTATATGATTCCAACTGGGTCAAAGCGATGCTTGAAAACCGGACAATTACTACCTTATCAGGGCCGAATCCGGTATCAGTATTAGTTGTAAGGGGTTGCCCGCAGGGACGCATAGTATCGTCCCTCCTGTAGTCTTCTGTCTTTAATGATCTGCTTAAAAAATTAAGCAACTTTGGCTATAATACAATTGGTTATGCCAATGACCTAGTCAGCATCACTAGGGATAGGGAGGCTAACGAAGTCACTGAACGTATGCAAAATGCCCTTAAGAGAGTCCTAGACCAGTGCACTAGGGATAATCTCTCCGTAAACCAAAATAAGGCTATCATAGTTCCTTTACCTTGAAAAATAAATGTAAACCTAGGTATAGTTTCACTTAACGATACAATCGTTGAATACTCTAACGAGGTCAAATATCTGATAGTAATCCTAGACTCATCTGGAACTCTCACTTAAACAACAAAATAGCTAAAGCAACCAACACTTTATGGGACTGTCGGCATATGTCTGGCAGCACATGCGGGATTTTTTCAAAGATCACTCATAACAATGATGAGGCAATATACGACTAACTCCCCAGCACTTAGGTATGTATAAACAAAGTAGCATAACGCAGCGCAGCAAGTCTGTTACAAATTAAAAATTTAAGTCTTAGCGATCACCCGGACCTAAGCATCCTGCTCTCTAAAATACCGGAACTCGATATGATCTGCCCGGTAACAGACCGCCTTCAGAAAACACTGTGCTTCAACAAAGGCTTCAATACGGAGATCGCCAGTAAAGAAGCATAACCCACCAAATAGCCATAATGGCATAAACCGGTATACGGATGGTTCTAAAATGGAATATTACCATAGCAATGAGCAAAAGTCTCAGTGTATTTCAAGCAAAACTCCACGCCATTCAAGTATTCGTATGTGCCAACCATATTTACAAATCTAGCATCAAAGACGCAAACATCCAAATATTCACGGACAGTCAAACAACTATAAATGTCCTTAGCTCGCACACCATTGACTTCAAATCAGTCGTGTACTGCTTCAAAACTCTCCAAAAACTTAGATCTAGGGACGAAACTAAACTGTGGTGGATTCCTGGTTATGAGGGCATTGATGGGAATGAAAAGGCCGACGAATTGGCTAGAAAGAGCTCAAAAACTCTCTTTATTAGAATTGCTGCACTCGTAGATCAGCAGTCAATTTAGCTTTTATTGTAGTAGCTGGGAACATTCGAGATGCATCTTATAGTCGTATTGGGAGAAAAGTTAAAGTCTAAGACGGGATAAAGGAGACATCTTGCTCTGCAATAAAAATGTCAATAGATGACTAAATCTAAGTCGGTATGATAACAAGAACTTAGTAGGCTACCTTACAGGACATCACAGTTCAAGATATCACCTCAACAAAATGAAACTAGTCCACTCTCAGAGTGCCGACTTTGTCTTGAAGAAGACGAAACAGCTGAACACATTTCACGTAAATGTCCAGCTCTCAACGAAATCGAACATTTTCTTCTAGGAGCCATTTAACGCCAATGTATTATCACATCTCTCAGCTGATAGTATTATCAACTTCATTCGCAAAGTAGAAAATCTACTAGCCTAACTACAGTTCTGACAAAAGTGTGCAAAAGATCTTTAAGGTCAAAGTACCTTACTTCGCAATTGCCGAGTCAGAAAATTAAAAAAAAATAATAATAATAGACCACTAGAACAATAATGTGGTCTTTTGATAAAAATTAAGATCTTCATAAGGCTCGTAGATGCAGAAATCTTTACTAAAATAAACGTTTTTGTATTCCAAATAATTTACGCCAACTTAAACAGTGATTAAAAGATCTTTACGGTGATTAGAAGAAGAACTAGAAGAACAAAATTCTTACCAATTTCTCTCTTCTCCTGCAATTTCTCCTTTCCACCATTCCACCAAATTGCGAATTCCTCAACATTAATTGTTGCCGTCTTGCGCTCCTTCTCAAGGTCGGGATTCACTTTTATCGCAGCCGATGGCATTTTAAATTTATTTTAATTTTTTTTTTTTTTTAAACACTTTGCTTACTAGAAGCCACGAAAGGTAATAGCAGACTAAATTTCGGCAATAAATTAAGCGCAACTCAACAGAGTTCACCGCGCTGATTAGCGAATCGAGCGATTTAATGAACTGCCTATGCTAGACAGAAGCTTTTAGTAACTCAAAACTTCCCGGTTATCTTTTACTCGTACAAAGATCCAGAACCAACTGTGACAATGAAAAGGTGATAAGGTAGTTGAGAGTTTATTGTCAGAAAAAATATCTAAACACGATCGCTTTTGCTTGCGAAGGTATCAATTCAAAAATAAGAATGAACGTGCATATGTTTATATCTGTGAATGAGTACAAAAGAGAATTCTTTAAAATGTATTGGTTTTCGCTGATAAAATAATTAACTTGATTCATATGTCAAATAGATCCTTAACCTGACATGCTTAACAAAGGCATCCTTAACCTGATTGGGCGAGGAGAAATGGTGCCCGGGGAGATGTTAAGGGAGTGGCGTATTGAGCAATGATATTTTG
The DNA here is from genome assembly GCA_907269105.1 of Volucella inanis. NCBI lineage: Eukaryota > Metazoa > Arthropoda > Insecta > Diptera > Syrphidae > Volucella > Volucella inanis. The sequence goes on from OU026155.1 coordinate 155,629,133, forward strand.
ATTTCATTCGGATCAGGAGAAGTGGGACAGATCTTAGATTACGGCGATTGGAAGTGAAGGGCAGTCGATGTTTTCAGTCAGTGACTAATTTCACGACATATTTTTAGGGTAATAGATATGGATCGACCCAAGGTACATCACGAAGTGCGAAACGGATGAACCTGCGTTAAACAGCTTAAATTTTTTGAGTATGGATTTGTTTATGGGGTGCCCAAACTTGGCTACACTATTCGAAAAGAGGCTTTACAAAAGTAATGTACAGGGACCTTATAGCGTAAGGGTTGGAAAATTATTTTGACCAGCGTTTGATTAGAAATGACAACGCAACTTTTTTAGGTTTTGATAATTTGTTTTTCAATGTAATTCCCTTTCAACTCGATACACTTTTCCCAGCAGTCCTACAACTTTTTTAACCCCTCCGTAAGGTAAAACTTTTGTTGGCCTGCAAAATACTCTTTCGCGGCGGCGATGAATTCCTTGTTCGACACAAACTTCCTTCCGGCGAGTGATCTTCTGAGGTTTGGAAACAAAAAAAAAGTCGCAGGGAGCCAAATCCGAAGCTTACAGCGAAAAAGAGGGCTATGGTGACTGCGAAGGTGTGAGCCGGTGCGTTATCGTGGTGGAAGAGCACTTTTTTTCTTCAAATTGACTTTAAATTGGTCCGATAAATCGACGTAGTGTGCTCCTGTGATTGTTTATCCCTTCTCCAAATAGTCAACGTGGATCACATCTCGTGCGTCCCAAAAAAAAAAAAAAAAAAAAACAGTGGCCATCACCTTTCCGGCCAACTCAGCGAATTTTCATACGAGATCACGAATTTTGTCTAAGGTTTCCTTTGTGGTAACCGTTTTTGGGCCTCCTCAAAAACCAACGTGCAGCCAAGGCAAAACCTCGCAAACCAATAATAAATGGTTGTACACATCATCGAGAATATGCTTGAGTTCCTCGCAGGTTTTGTCACTCAAAAACATGAATCGAATCACGGAGCGATACTTCTCTTTTTCCATTGCCGCAAAAAACATTGATACGATGTTTTGAAATGGGCGTCTAAGCGTCGGATTGTCACGAAATTCTAACAGCCGGGCTAAAAAAGGTTGTATGGCTCAGTAGCGCCACCTATCTTTCAATTTTCCGAGTACCTATCAAACAGCCCTCGTATAATTCTGTCAATGTGTGAGTTGAATTTGTTGAGATGAAGTTGTTTCTTGCGGGAATAGGTTGTAGACTTGGCATTTGTTGACATTAAGCTCCAAAAAGTTTTCCTTGCACCATACCCAAAAATTATTGAAGTCATCTTGCAGGCAATGGGAGTCAGAAGGTAGTGAAATGACTTTGGAAATTCTCATGTCATCAGCGAAAATAAAAAGATTAGAATTCGTTAAGATGAGATAAATGTCGTTAATCGTTAGGATAAAGATGATTGCTCCAAGGTGACTACCCTGAGGGACATCAGATATTGCTTTAATGGGGTCGGATGTTGAAGATCTGAATATGACTCTGTATTCTCGGTCTTCTAAAGCACAAAGCGTTCTAGAAACGATCCCGTTATGTTAGTGGTGGTTGAATTACCTTTCATGAAACTATGCTGATTTGTGCAGATAGTTGGCCTACAGTACGGAAGCAATTGTTGGTAGAATATCCTTTCGAAAATTTGGATATGCAAGAGACTTTGGCTATGGGCCTATAATTATCGAGTTCGGTCATACTTCCTTTTTTATAAATAGCGATGATATAAGATTCCTTCTATGTGAAAGGGAAAGTACCTGTTAAAATAGACAAGTAAAATAGGACAGCGAAGACAGATACGGTAGAAGTTTCACTTAGAAATTTTAGAGTAGATTGGTAGCCGTGTGATTTTCTTTTGGTATTAATAAACTGGTAAAAGCGTTTAGGATCTGAGTCCAAGCTAATAGAAAATTGCATGTGATGGATGTACTCAAGGTAAAGAAACTCACAAAGTACAGAAAAACGACTGTATACAAATCAATAATTACTATAGTCGGAATCAGATCGAGTTCTTAAGAATTTGTGACACAATTTGTTTCTGTTATTACGGAGAGAGCGCTAAACTTTGTTGTACCAGGGAGAAGCTGACATGCAATCCTTTCGGAAGGTATATGAAAAAAAAAGTTCATAGTTGCTGATGAGGTTTTTAAATTTGTTATAGTCGGTTCCTCGGAAATTAAATGAAATTGAGATTTCCGAATCGACACATGTGCTGCCGTTTTCATATCAATCTTATAAACGACACAGTTATCTGAAACGGATATAAAGACATGGTCGAGCGGTTTGTACATTGCATTAGGGTAGGTAGGTAAAGTGGCTGTCGGATATACCAACCCTCTTAGGCCTATTGGCCCATTGTGATGCCACGTGGTTCTGTAATCCTCCTACTCATGGAATCATTTTGAGCATATGGTGAAGCGTATGAGACCGCTAACGTCTATATTCTTAAGATCGCTTAGGTTATTGTAGAAGAAAGCTTCAAAATGAAGTGAATTAATTTAATAACTAAATAGATAACCTCTTAGAGTCAAGCATCTTCTTGATTGTGGTGTGGACACAGGTGTTGCAGTTGCTTCTTTCAACTGCTTTTTATTAAGGAGGATATGTGACGTAGAATCCGTCTGATGAAAATTTGTTTACACATATGTGATGTATGACACCTATTGCTACGGTGATTTTTCTGATATTCGTGTCTAGCTCTAAAATAACAGAACACGTTGTTGGGAATAATGTAACAGAAATACCTATCAGGCTGCTAAACTTTGAAGGATCAAAGTTTGAACAACTGTGGCCTTGTGAAAAGACCTTATATCAGCGATCACCTGATTTTTAAACCGGATGTTCGGTCTTCATTTTCTTCTCGAATCTAGTGGCTTGCATTCGAAGACCCTCCTTCGTCTACGGGGAGCATTATCGTCTATCCTCTCAATGTGGCCGAGCCAATATAATCGACGGAGTCATCCGTAGTATGTCCACATTTTTGAACAGTTCATAGAGTTCGCGGTTGTGTCTTTTTCTCCATACGCCATCCTCACAGACAACCCGCAAAACCCTAAAACTTGTTCCACAGAACTGGCAAGATTAACGCTTTGTAGAGCTTGATGTTGACTCTTTGTATTAGGAGTTTTGACAGACCGAAGTAGCAGCAGTTGTCTTGAATCATTTTCGAATCTGCACCAAAATGTTGATTATGGAGTTAATATTTGCCCCGGGCAGATGAACTTATTGACTACCTCAAAGTTGCAGCTGTCGATAGTGATTTTGTCCTAAGTGATGTGCGACGGAACGGTTTTAAGTCGCCAGCATATATTCTTGAGGGGTCAAGGCTTCAATAACGTCACGTTGGGAACGCGCAATATCAATATCAATATCATCCGCGTATCTCAGAAGCTGGACGGAATTGGAGAAAATAATACCTTCCGCGTTGACTTTTGCCCGCCATACTATCTGATCAAGTACTCAATTAAATAAGTCACACGACATGGCGTTTACTTGCCGAGATCCGATGCAGATTTTGAATAATTCGGAGTTCTACTTCCACACTGCACGGCGCATCGGGAGTGTTGAACAAATAAAGAAAAAAATCAAATGGAAAACTGAACTTTTATTCTTTAGACAAAATGACAAAAAAATTTTAGCACTTGCCGCACTTGTTTTCGCTGCTGTATCCATATATGTTGGTGTCTTCACTCCGTTTATTTGAATCATGATCGTGGGGATAATTTCTCCTGCTGTCATCTCAATTGTATTAAGTGTAGAGATGGTAGAAGGCTTCTGTTGAATACTGCAGTTAGGACAGTTTCTTTTATAAAACCCTTGCTTTCCACATCTGAATCAGCTGGTATTGCAAAGTACAAAGACGATCATTGGAGAAATCAAGTTTCAGCCAAAGTTCTAAGATTAGGACGAAAGAAATACAATTGGATGGACGAGTATGTTTTTGATAACAGTGTAGTGGTCTAGCGCGAGTTACTTTATGGATATCCATAACGACCCAACTTTAACATACTGTTTACTGTGCACTAATTCATTTATCATATTTAAACTAATCCAATAACACTTTGTTTATCTTAAAGAAATGAAAGCACTTCCCAATAGAATATGTAAAAACAATCATTTTTTGAAATCTTGTGAATAAAGTGGAATACATAGTTACGCTGTCCAAAAATAGTTGGGCTTTTTTATGGCAAACATTTCAGTCGAACCTTTAACTCATGCTGATGAAGCTATGGCGTGAAGAGAAACCTCTTACGTTATTTCATTTCTACAAATAAACCATTCATTAAAAACGGGGAGAGATTTGTTTAAAAATTGCTGGACACAAATTTTTGAAACCCACTGTACAAATACTAAATGCATTTTGTGCTCTAATTAAAGTCATTTTAACTGGCAAAAAACCCTTTTCGCATTCATTAAACTTCAACCTTTGATTTCCATTTCCATTCGAAGATAGAACATTAAAAGTAATACAGTGCAGTTTGCAGTCAGACTGTCTTTGTACTTCGGCGTGGAGTATTCTTACCATTTCGAAAAATTCTCTCACAGTGTTTTTGTTCCTTACTTTATTTTGATTGTGAAAAATGCCATTTTCCAAGAAACGAAGTATAAATCCGGATATTGAGAAGGAACGACGAAGTGCTACTTTCGATGTTGAAGAATTCGCCGTTTGGTGGCATGGAGGATTGGAGAAGCTTCAAAAGAAACGGCAGCTCGGTAAGAAGTGAACAATTAAAAAAAAAAAAAAAAATTAACTATTCAAAATCCAGTTGACAGATATTTTTCAATTTTTACAAAAGTGATTTGCCAGTATTCCAAAATTTGATATGATACTCTTTTGATCTTTGTGTTTGTCGAAAATTCGTCCATAGAAATAGTTCGACTTTGTTTGATGTATATCTTTTACCAAAATTACCTAAGTTTATTCAAGAAATTCTATATTTAAATTCAATATGTATTTGTATTTACATACTCGTATGTACAACATGAACCTGCTCCACGAATACATTATTTCCACTTAAAATTTCAATTATGCAGATGTATTCTTGTTTTTTCTTTCTTTTTAGTTAGTAATTGTTGATGAAATTGCAGACCTTACAACTCTTTATTCATATATGGTAATTGAATAAGATAGTATTGATCATAATTGTCGATTGTTGATGCAAAAACATGGTTCTTTGGGGAAGAATAAAGTATCTTTCTTTTTTTCCGGCCAGAGCAGAGCACTCAGGCAAGGAACAAGTTAATTGTACGCCTTGTACGTCCCTTTTATTGAATTTTCTCATTTTCCTTAGAACCAACACCCACCAAACCCGCGGCGAGTACCTGCACCAAAATGCGAGCGTAGCCCAAATTGTTACAGAGAAAGCGTCAAAGGGTGTTGTGTCACTAAGCACACTTGGATGCCTAGAAAAAGCAATGTGCAGTTGACAGCCTACCGAGACAGCAAAAAAATGGCGGATTCTTGGAGATGGATATCCTTGGAGAGGATCTTGACTAGCACGTTCATCGGCAATCTCATTTCCCGCGATTTTATTGTGACCTGTGAAACAAACAAAACTCAACGATTTTAGTTTTCCGACTGCATTCAGAAAAGCCTTACACTCTCAAACTAGCTTGTAAGTAATGAAAGCAAGGCCTTAAGAGCAGCTGTCGCTACCATTGCAGATACTTTGCTCCGTGTTTACCGAACTTGATGGGGCAGCGTGTATTCTCTATCGTCATTATAGAATATTAGAAGGTTGATTTCTCTTTCCTGCGACTATACTTTACAGATGAGTTATTGTATGCTTCTTACCAACTCATCATCGCTTTGAAGAGCTCGCCAGTCAGGCCATCTGCATCAGCAGCCTTGTTGGGCATAAGCTTATTCGTAGATATGACTATCGCTACTTCATACAAGTCGAGTGGACGGAATTTTTGGTCTACAATCTACATCGTCCAGGATAAAAGTTTCATTCTGCCTGACAGCGGTGTTTGGTTCGTGTACAGAAATACTCTTTCCAAATCCTTAACATCAACTGTGACTTTCTTACTATATTCCTTGTTCATCTCTACAGTATGAAGTAGTACCTTGCTATTTCCGCGACAGCGCAGTTCTCATGCTCCTACTTTTTCCTGGTGGGAAGTCGGTGTTCGTCTTTCCTCTTCTGCTCGTAGCGCACCTGAACAGGTCTAGTCCTTCTATGCAGCACCATATGCTCGTCGTCAAACCAAGGATTTCATTGTGGTGGTCGAGCATATCAGAGGCTGCATTTCTGATGGCAATGTTGCCACTGGTCTACATAGGACCACATAGGACCTCTTAAAACATTAAGGGAGACTCGATCGAAAAAGGATATGTCAGACTCGGGATATCTGCAACCGTATCTTGGCTACAACAAGGTTATGGTCTTCGTAGGAGCGCCTTGCGTCGATCGCAATGTGGTCCATCTGGTTGACGGTTGATTGATCACAAGTTCTCCAAGTCCCCTTATGAATATCGATATGCAGGAACCGGGTGATAGCTACGATAATATTTAGCGCTCGTTCACAAGCCGGAAACTAAAGACATCTCGCCTAAGTCTGCCTCTAACAACAAATCCACATCCGAAAAGGTGCTTTTTTGCGGTCGATAACAATCGCCGTAATAGATGTCGCAGTTTAACATTCTTTTGTTCGGCCCATCCCATCGCATTTCTTGGATGGCGGTAGCATCTGCTTTGCAGCAGTCCAAGGCCACCGCTTGTTGTTCGGCTGCACGCGGATTATTAAGGAATGTAACATTTCACGTACAGATCCGAGGTTCGTTGTCCTTGTTGATGTTTAGTAACTCTAAATTTTTTCATGGCTGGTTAGTTACCCAAAGACCACTTCCTTTTAAAGGAAAGAAATCCGTACACCAGTTTGAAAGCCAAACTTAGGCTTATGGTACGTTTCTTTCATAATTATAGCGTAATGTAATTTCTCAGTTGATACTGCCCAACGCCTTTTTTGAATCCAAGAACAACAGCCAAGGTGCCAACGTAATGCTTACTGGTCGATACAGGAGAATCCACAGTGGAAATCAGATCATTTTGCATTCGATGCGCTCGTTAAACGTTCTGAAACTCACTACACGACTATTTAAGTTACTACATAGCACTTCCTTAGATTTTCGTATTCGTTTGATTCGTATTCCTTAAACCGATTTGAATGTACTCGTCCACATACAGGGTGTTTTAACAAGAGGTGTAGGATCTGTTTTGTTTTAATAAAGCGAACAATTGTTGATATATCTCTGAAACCTGTATTGCTTTATAAAATAGACGCACTTATGGAATACAAAATATTCCAAGTTACCGTTCTGCTTGCAGACTCTCATATCCTTTTCTTTGAATTTGTAATCACACACACAAATTATGTTACACGGACAGTTAACTTTCTGCGCAATAACTTGATTGTTTCGGGACTTGTATAGCATGCAGCACCATCCTGTTAAAAGTAGAGGTTGTGCATATCTATGTCCCCGAACTTCGGGAGCCAAAATTGTTTGTCATGTCACGGTAGCGCACTCAATAACCCTAATCGATTTATCGGCCTCATTTTCCTATGACGCATCCGGTGCATAAACCGCACCAAACAGTAACTCGTTCTGAGTGTATTGGCATCTCCTGAATTACTCTTGGATTTTCTAAGCCCATAAGCGTTCACTTTTCTTATTAACGTAGCCGTCAATGTGGAAATTGGCGTCATCTAAAAATATGATTTTTCCAGTTGATTTTAGTCTAATTCCTGCAATTCAACATTCGAAGTACCTCCAAGTATTGTCTGAAATGGGAACCTCTGATAGTTTCAGTAGGTTCCCTTCTTAACTTACCTGCTGGATAGCTGAGCGCCAAATTGTTGACTTCGCTTAACATCGATAATATAAAGTCCAGTTGATGAATGCCTCTTACTGCTCCGAGCAATATTTAGAGCACAAGGTCACAGTCTTATATTCCTGGAATGGCAGTGTTTATAGAATTTGACTTCTGCTTTTGGATATGATAATGATACCGAATTATTCAGAAGTTAAGCTGCCACAACAACAAATTTGTGTCATACTTCATTCGTTTCATAGCTCAGATGGTGATGAGGGAATTCAATTTCTTATCGCTCGTCATATAATGGGGAAAGATTTTATTGATACCAAACCATATAATAGATGCATTTTTTACACCTATGGTCCCTGTATGGATATTATGGGGAGAACCACCACCAGAGTTGTTCCTCAGGGTAGATTTAAACTCATCTACTGACTTCCATTCGCCAGAGCTACGATCCTTGCCTGTTGTAGCGTCGTTTTCATCTGCTCAGTAAGGATACCGCTGATTTTATTTTTGTCAATGTGTTTGACTGCTTCTATTGATTTCTGTCCAGTGGTTTTATCCTATTATCGTGCACGAAAAAATCTATCGACGGAGAAAGTTTCAGAAGTCTTATTCCTCTCACCCGTGTTCAAGACGGAAGAAAAGGTTCCAATTTCATATTCGTGAGCTTTATTGTTTCCACTTTCACTGGCCTTTCAAGTAAGGCTTTTATTTTTATTTTTTATTTGAGATAAGCGTTTGCTTCACATCTTTCTTTTCTCACAAACTGCCCTTTAGACGTTGATAGTCCTTCAGAGTGTGCATATCCGGAGCCTGCTAAACGTTTTCGGTTTTTCGGGACAGGTCGTCTTGTCTTGTCTTGTCTTGTCTTGTTTACTCTAATGGAATTTACCCGCAACAGACTGAAAGTCTTTGGTACTCTCTACAGCTTTCCAGATCGATTTACCAAACATGTCGTAGAAAAGGGAGTCTTCGGCGCCGGAGCACGGTTGGATCGTCCCTATTACGAGTACCACCTGAAGCACATAAGCACATCGGTGTCAGCATATGCTGATCAGATCCGGACGTCAACTTCAGAAATTTTCAGAAGTCTGGTTCACTTGGTTGTTCAGGTACTTATCACCTTTATCATAAAATGTCCACATAATCAAAAATTGGATAGAATATGACAACCTACATGTCAATAATAGAATAAAAACATTTTTCCTTAATTCATGTGCTAACAACCCTGTCTCGAGTAACCACGAATTTGACAATTAAGATGTCAAATTATTTTGTCAAAGTGTCTGTTTTGAAGGTAACTTTTAATCAACAGGTGGGTTGTTAATTGGAAATTTGATTTTGTAACGACGAAAAAAACAACTAAAAGAATTTTGTAACAAACAAACAACAAGACAATTAAACGCCAGTACAATTACTAATGTAAATACGCCTGTGTCTCTTTAACTCTTTTTCAACCCCGTCAACTTTCTCCATTTTCAGAAAAACTCATCCTCGAAGACCCCGAACTACAAGATGAATATCCTCCAACTTACATGTCCTACCAGGACATGTACGATAACTGCATCAAAAAAGTGTATATCCTTGGGAGAATTCTAAGAAAGCTTCAACATGAACACGGATCAGGAGACAGTAAACTCTTTCTGTACGTTGACTTCAATCACCATTTGTTTATGACGTTATAATGTTCTTTCTTCACAGCGAAGGCATGTCGAGCATTTTCCCAAATTCTATACAACTTCAAGGCAGCCCCCTTTACCTCCATTTGGTTTCTTTTGTGCCTGCCCTGAAAACGCACGGAACCGCAGAGCAAATAGATAAATGGCTTCCGCGAGCTCTTAATTTCGAATACATTGGTACATATGCCCAAACAGAGCTAGGCCATGGGACATACCTGCGTGGTATAGAAACACGAGCTGATTACGATCCAGAAACAGAGGAGTTTGTCCTTAATACTCCTACGTTGACTTCGTATAAATGGTGGGCTGGAGGATGTAAGTATAATTGAAGAGATGTAAGCGCAACTTATTCCATAACCGCGCTTGGTATTTTAGTGGGTTATACAGTGAACTACGCACTGGTGTTGGCGCAGCTCTATATCAAAGGCAAATCTCATGGCATCCAAATGTTCCTCATTCAGGTTCGAGATGAGGAGACACATATGCCAATGCCTGGGATCCATGTTGGCGATATTGGGGGAAAAATGGGTCTAGAGACTGTAAATAATGGTTTCTTAGGCCTCAAGAACTACCGCATTCCAAGGATGAGTATGCTTATGAGGCACTCCCAAGTCCTGCCCGATGGAACCTTCAGACAATCTTCAATATCTGTTCTAACATATCTAACAATGGTAGATGTTCGTGTGAATATTGTGAGAATGGCTACGGATTGGCTGACTGTTTGCGCAACAATTGCAACTCGGTATTCATCCGTTCGTCGGCAAAGTGTCATTGATCGTCGGTAAGCTCATTTTGATTAGGAGTTCCTAACGCTCGTTGATTTTTTTAATTTGTGCAGGGAACCTGAATGCCAAATCATCGATCATGTAACCCAGCAAATGAAAATTTTTCCAGAAATTGCAAAGGGAATTGTTCTTAAGATCATATCTCACTATGCACGTGCATTATTTGAACAGGTACATAAGGATATACTTCAACAAAAGTACGAACGCTTGCCAGAGTTACACGCTTTATCATGTGCTTTAAAGGCAATCGCTACCAAAGACACAAGCGATGGGGTGAATACTCTTCGAATCGCATGTGGTGGTCATGGTTACCTATTGGCTTCGAATCTTCCCCTAATCCTCTGCTCTGTTTCTGGGTCACTCTCTTTTGAAGGTGATAATACAGTCCTACTTCTACAGACTGCACGTTTTCTAATGAAGTCTTGGGCTCAGGCTTTGAGGAATGAAGAACTTCCACCAACAGCAGCATACTTGGCAAATACTGTGGGGTCACCTCGGTTCGACAAATGGAATAGCTCACCAGAAGGAATCGTGAAGGCTCTTCAATTTACTGCTGCAAGGTGAGTTCCTTCAATTTTTAAACAAACAATGGGGACTATCTCTTGATTTCCTATAGTAAAATTCGTGTCGCTTTTGAACGCCTGGAGATGAGGAAGAAGCATATGACACCAGAGGAAGCTGCAAACCTAACGTCGATTGGGATGGTTGAAGCTGCAGAGGTTATTTTAGTTTTCCACACCCAACTAGTATATCTCTATGACTGTATGCTCTTTCTAGCTCCATGGACGAGCTTTTATAGCTACTGTCGCCCTCCAGCAAATCACAAACAGCGCTTCACAAAATTCTATGGAGCTTTATTCCGTCTTAAATGATCTGTTGAAACTCTATTTGGTTAAATGTGTTTTCCAGAACATGGGAGCGATATTACGAGTACGTCAAGAATGCTTCGTTTTTTTTTTTTTTTTGAATATTCAACGGCCTCACATCCTTGGTTTTAGTTTATTCCTCTGACAGATGCAGATCAAATTGATTTACAACATCAATTGGAGGAACTTCTGACCAAAATACGGCCAAATGCTGTTACTGTTGTTGATGGTTTTGATTATCATGATGGATTACTCAACTCCGTTTTGGGAGCATATGACGGCAATGTTTATGAAAGGATTTTCGAAATGGCCCAACGGAATCCAATGAATCGGATTCCCGTACAGAAGTCGTACCAGGAGTACCTGAAACCTTTTATGCTGTCAAAATTTTAGTTTGTAAGTGGAAAGGTTGATGCCTAATAAATTAATTTCCAAAAATAAACAAATTGCATAGGTCAAAGATGGGCACCCTCTTTTTCGTTGAATTTCCCTGGAGTGAATGCAAATAATGTCGACTTGTTCTATTAGAGCCTCAATTACTGTAATCTTAGTTTTATCCGACGATCTAGGTTGAATAGTGCCAACTTTTGCACAAACATTGGATTCGTAGCTTAGGTAGGTTGAAATAACAGCGCATAAGTCTTCAAAGAGAGAAACTTAACCAACATTGATGACCTTATTAAAGAAGACAGTTTATGGACAGTAGGATATCACAGGTCTTGTCGGAAGTCTATCATGGCTTAGATCAAAGACAGTAAGAAGTTGAGGCAAGGGAGAATTTACTGGGACAAAACCAAAAATAACTAAAAGGATATGTAGTTCTGAGGGTGAGTTTGACTCGCGAAAAGGAAAAGTTAGTTTGAGGTCGAAGGTGTCCATTTTAAAGAAAACGAAGAGAAAGGAAATTTTGGGACTAAAAGGTAGAAGTAACAATATAACATTGCCAGATGTGGTGGCGATTGTTCCCGAGATGGTTTAGGATGTTGAAATTCGGAGCAGAGAAAACGAATTGGTCAGAAGTCGAGAAGGTTCTTTTTAGAAAAAGGTTATGAACGGCTCAACAAAATTGGCGATTCAATCGAAACTAGAAATTCAACAGACCTAAAAGAGTTTTCGCAGAAAGTTTGGCCGTGGTGTTTATAGCAACAACCCAGTGTCTCTTGAAGAATTAAAGGCGCATATCCGAGAGGAAATGCAAAACATTTCACAAAACACTTGTAAGGCAGTGATTAAAAATTTCCGCTCCAGGTTGCAGCTGTGTCAAAATAAAAAAGGATCACACATGGATGATGTTATTTTTAAGAAATAAATTCCCTTATTGTTTACTTTCATAATAAATAAACACTTTTTATCTATATAAAAAGACTTTTGATCCACCCAGTACTTCGCTTGAATTAGGTATATTTAAGCCTAGAACCAACAAAGAAATCGACCATGTGTTGAAAGCGTTGTATTATAGGTATTCTTCAGATTTAAAAACGGAGTTACAAGCCACAGTTAGCCAGAATCAAATGCAAAATCTTAACAATTCTAAGGTGCCATCTGTCGAGCTTAAGCTCCCCCCAAATAAATTTCCTACCTTTGCTGGGTCATTTCAAATGTGGCCAGAATTTAGAAGTATATTTGAAAGGTTAGTAAATAAAAATTACACTATTTAAAGGAAAATTTGAGTGGTGAAGTTGAACGATTACTGCGGAATACCGCAATAAAAGATAGTAATTTTGAATCTGCTTGGGCAAACGGTCAAATGGTATCAAAATCTACGTTTGCGCAAGGTCAATCAATTTAAATTGCTTTTTAGCCAACCGAATCTTTCTAAGGAATCGTCACATGATATCAAATTATTCTTAGATACTACTAACGAAGCAAAAAAATCTTTAGAAAATCTTAGAGTAGCGGTTAAGTCTTGGAAAGACATTTTAATATTCAACACCATACAAAAACTACTTTTTTCTACCCAGAAATGTATGCATTTCTACATATGCATACATCCAGCGCCTTAGATGTATTGGAACAAAAATCATCGAGCTGCCCTCAAGCTAAATCAACAAAAATTTTAGCTACCACAATCTCAAAATGATGATCTTGTCAAAAGAAACAAATTGTGTTTAAATTGTCTATCGGATGAGCAAACAACGCAGGGTTGTACAAGCGCATTTATATGCTCCTATTACAAGCGGATGCACAATTTACTATTGCATATTCATGAACCAAATCCAGGGGTACGTATTCAGTCCCCATCTCAAACGAACTGTTCCCTAGTTCAAGCCTTACAGTCGGAGTCGGCTTTAAGATAACAGCTTCAGCTCACAGTATTTATATAGCCGAAAACAGAAAATTACAAACTGGCAACCGCGCTCATTAAGGTTCTTACAATCACTGGACTACCGGTGATGCTGCGAGCCCTGTCTAGATCAGAGGTGTCATTTAAATTTAAATTGGTAGCACAACAATTAAACCTGAAAAGAGAAAAAGGCTAGGGGTTTCCAAGCATAACGTCTCACTTACGATATATGTACTTCAAGCTATACCTTACCGCGTTGGTCCTACCCAAATTAACAGTTGTACTTCCAATACAAAAATTGCCTTACGCCAACTGGAGTCAATTCTGACTTCTATCCATTAATTGTGAATTGAGCACCAGGCACACCTATGGCGCAGAAGACATGGCGCTGGGATGGGTACTTTCTCGTGTCATCTCTTTTAACAATTCCTCGACTGTAGTCTCACTTCACACAACAACAAAACAAACGAACCTACGAAAGCTATTACTATTGTAAAATTCTGAGAACTTGAGGAAGTACCCTCGAAAAAGTTTCTTTCAAAGGAGGCACACGTCCTGTAATAAGGTTTTCCTACAAGTCAGCGTTGGTTAAGTTTCTTCAATCGGAACAAATATTAAAGTCTAACCCAGTATTTTACAGAATATAAAAACGTTTATGAATGGAACTCGACTTCGTTCATATGGCCACCGCGGGTACGTTTGTAGCGGTCGATTCGTTGGACCCAATTTTCAACGACTCGGCCACACATTTCGGCCGAAACGGCCGCTATTTCACGTTGAATGTTGGCTCTGAGCTCTTCCAAAATCGTCGGCGTGTTGGCATAAACCAATGACTTAACGTAGCCCCACAGAAAATAGTCAAGCGGCGTTAAATCGCACGAACGAGGCGGCCAATTGACTGGCCCATGTTTTGAGATAACACGCTTATCATACTTACTCTTCAATAAATCAATTGTAGCGTGTGCTGTGTGGCTTGTGGCACCATCCTGTTGAAACCACATGTCGTCCAAATCCATATCTTCCCATTCCGGCCAAAAATAATGGGTGATCACAATAACGTGACGATCGTTATCGTCGACGAAAAAATATGTCCCAAAAACGCCGCCGGCATGCAAACCGCACCAAACAGTTATTTTTCGTGGATGAAGTGATGATTCATGAAGCACATGTAGGTTTTCACCCCACCAATAACGCATATTTTGCTTATTGAAGAACCCATTGAGCCAAAAATGAGCATCGTCACTGAAGATGATTTTGCGATGAAATACATCATCTTGGCGCATCTTTTCCAGAACCCAATCGGAGAACGTACGTCCCTTCAAATGGTCCATCGGCTTCAATTCTTGAGTCAGTTTGATCTTGTATGGGTGTAAACCAAGATCCGTACGCAAAATACGCCATAATGTGGTCTGAGCGATGCCCAATTCTTGAGAACGCCATAGAATTGACTGATTTGGATCGTTTGCTACGGACGTCTGAACGGCAGCGATATTTTCTACAGTTCGACCAACCCGTTGTCTCACTGATACGGCAACATCACACAGAGAATATGTAGACTCAAATTTTTGCACTAAACTTGTTATTGCCTGCCTACTAGGGCGAGAATTACGACCGAAAATTACCATGGTGAAAATGTTCAGTTTACTGAATAAATTGACAGTGACAGTTTGATGATTAGTGAAAGAGTGCGTTAACAAATTAAATTCAAAGTTGTCAAGTCCCTATTCGAATATATATAAGGAATTAGGCCATATGACGGACGTTGATTTTAAGAGTTTGCGAAATGCTCATTATTTCTTCCCCACCATGCGGTCATAAAAGAATAAAGTTCCAAAACAAAGTAACACATAATATTTGATGCATCTTGCAAAACTCCGCAAGGTACGTCTCTGAATGATCATCTTCAAGTGGGCTCTCATTTGCAGGATGAGATTTTTTCTGTTTTGTAGCAGATAGATAGAGATAGAGACTCTATATATCAACTTGTTATATGGAGAGATAAAGAAGGCGAAGACGTCAAAGTGTATTGTGTTAGTTCATTTGGATTCGCACTTTTCATTAACTAGCCTTAGATGACCGAGATGACTATCCACTGGCATCTCAAATTGTTACTAAGAACTCCTACGTAGACGATGTGATTCATGATGCAGAGTCAATCGATGAGTCTCTGGAAATGCAATCTGAACTTATTCATATTCATATACTGCACCGCGGAGGGTTTCCATTGAGAAAATGGGCAAATAATAGCGAAAGATTGTTAGCAGCTGTTCCAGAGCAGTATATGTAGAGAGGTGCAGTTGCCAATTTCATTCGAAGAAGAAAATTCTATAAAAAAAAACCTTAGGTATTGAGTGGCATCCTGTAATGGGTATCTTCAAATGTAACATAAGTCTCCGAGATCCAAAGAGAACTACAAAACGTACAATTTTAGCGAATATTGATTGTCTCTATGATTGATTAGGATGAATCTCGCCTTGCGTTATCATCGCTAAGATATTAATGCAAGAAATTTGGAAAGGCCAAAACTGAAATTCATGGATTCTGCGATGCATCCGAAAAGGCGTCTATGTTCAATCTGTCGATGGAGACACACAGTCTGTAAATCTTCTTTTCAAAACGTATATTGCTATGCTAACGATAGCACGATTAGAGCTATGTGCAGAATTGCTTCTAGCTAAACTGTTGGCATATAGTCAGAATAAGAGTATTTGATTCGTGCGATTCGCAAATAACGTTGGTGTGGATTAGCACATCACCTCACATTTATCCACATTTGTAGTAAATAAAGTGGCTAAAATCCAGCAAATCTGTCCGGGCTGTAACCAGACCTCAAATCAAAACCTCCTTTCTTTGGAAAAAAAAACTCTCAGTTATTTTTTATACTTAATTCCTAAAGAGTTTCATTTTTATTACTTTTACTTCATCCGTGTGTTGTTTCACATACTCATTTTTCCAATTTATTACATTTAATTCTTTATTTTAATTATTTTAAATACAAAGCATTGTTTTGTTTTTATTTTAGAAAAGAAATGAAAGAAAGGAAAATAAGAACAACAAAATAACACAATATATTCCTAAAATAGATTTTAGCTTTCTTATAATTGTTTTCATTCATATAGTTGTGTTTTCTTCCCGTTTAATTGAACAAGTTCATGTAATAACTCGTAATAATAAAATGATATAATTAAAAAAATATATGTTATATAAATTGGATTTTTAAATTTCCATTTATGTTAATGTAATTTTATATTAATTGGTTGCCTTCGTATTTATCTTTCACTTTCGTCTCCTTTTTATTACTTATATTATAAACAAAATGGAAAACAATGAAAATTCAAAATAAAAAACTAAATATATGTGTTATGTATTAATTATATGGAAAACATAGTACACTTGATTTATACTCGTATCTTTAGCAATTAATTGATACAAAAAAAAAAAAAAGAAAGAAAAACTTTATTTAATTAAATATTTATATTTATATTTATAAAAAAAAAATAAAAAATAAAAAGAAAAATTAGACTTACTAAATTAATGTAGTATAGCACAACGAAATGTAAACAGAAAGAAATGGAAAAGATACGAAAAATAAGAAAATATTAAATTTTTTTCTTTTTCATTTTACAATTAATTATTTACTTTATTTTATTTTATTATTAATTAACTAGAAATTAGAAACTAAAAATAGTTCTGTTAGTGTTTTTCATTTATTTTTATTCACTTAGATTCATGTGTCTATTTTTTGTTTTGTGTTTAGTTATTTCTGCTTTCTTCTGTTTTCTGTTTTTTTAATTTTTTCTTTATTAACAAAACTTACCGTTTTTATATAGACAAATATAAAAAAGAGATACGTAAAAGATTGTTTATATTTTTGTTAGTTTTTCTATTGTTGTTTTCGAGTTGAGTTTTATAAATTTTCTCTTTGATGGTGTAGTTACTTGTTACTAGTTTTTAGTGTTGGTTTGTTTGTTTTTTTTTTTTTTTATGAGAAGTAATCGTATCCTTTGTGGATGCTCAAAGGAGATGCGATACTTGCTTTTGAGTTATTATTATATATATTTTTTTTATTTTATTTTACGAGTAAACAGAGTGATTTCTTTGTTTAATCTTTGTAACTTATTTAAATCTAATTTTTGTCTCTTGTATTATTATTATTAATTTTGTTTTTGTTTTGTAATAATTTTTCTTTTTACCAATTATATTTAATCATAATATATAAATTTTTATTCTTATAATTTTAGTTGCCTTATTTAACTGTTCGGTGTTGTATGTGTTTTATTTTTATTTTTTTTTTTTTTTGTGTTGTAACATTTTTTTATGAGAAAAAAGGGGAGGAAAACAAATTGCTTTTTTTTTCTTGTAATAAAAAAAGGAAAATCCCTAACCTTTTCTATGATAGGGAAAATGGATAAACAATTTAAGCTATGAGTAGTATACAGTTAACTGCTAAACTTAACAAAAAAGTTTGGAAAAATCTGTATCAACCGTAGAAACAAAAAAAAAAAAAAAAGAAACTAACGATAAATGCTTTGATTTTCGATTTTTGAATTAGGTTTGGTTCCGAAAGAGGGGAGAAATTCAATTCATATTTCTGTTGCTTAACTGTCTTAAAAACGTATCCTTTTTTCTCTCTGTGTCGTGTTGTGTATGTTTTTTTTTTACTTGTTTTCTGTCTATATATGTTTTTTTTTTAATTTAATTTTTCACTTACACATAGTTTTACTTAGATTTTTGACATTTATTATTTAGTTTCAATTTTTCTTTTAAATTCCCGCCCATCAAAAAAAGGAAGGTTTCCTTCGTTTTCATTTTATATTGATTTTTTTTATTTTTTGAGATAATGTGCAGTTAAATTTTTTTTACTTCTGCGCGCGTTGCAGGATTTTACAACTTTTCCGTATTATTTTTTTCTTCTTTTCTTAAGTTTTTGTTTTTATAATTTCTCCCCCATTCTTGTTTGTTTGTGTTTTTTTTTTTTTACTTTTTGTTTATAATTATTAATTGTTTTTTTTTGTTTACTTATTTTGTTAAAAATATTTAATGCTTAGGAATCTCTCAGGCATAGAACTCTCGATTGTTCCCATTTTTCGCGTAGGAATTAACGGCAGGTGATCGTTTTGGTTCATCGAGTGCATAGGAACCCTCGTCCTTTTTCCTCATTCGGTAAACGATAAACATAACCACTAGGATGGCGCACAATAGACCAACGACAGCGCCCCCAATAACAGCTGAAATAGAAAAAGAAAAAATGTTTATGTTAAGAAATTTAAGAGAGCAATCGTAGAGTAGCATTAGTAAAAATTAACAAAAAGGGATTTTTTTCTGCTGCATAAATAAGCCGCCTTAGAAATCACAATCCTAAACACAGGTGAAATAACTGTGATGAAAAGAACAACAGCATAAGAACGTAACAAGATTACGACGTTAGGGTATGTACCTCTTATGTGAGGTCTCTTACCAAATCAGGTGCTCGTGAAGATCTATTGGGTGTCAAGATATTAACGTCAGGAAAACAAATTATACAAAACAATAACTTTTCTGGCTTTAGTTTGAAGCTACTTTTATACATTTACGTGTGGAATAGAACATCATTCAAATGGCCTCCTCGGCTTCGCAAGTAGTGCTTCAATCGCTCGGTCCAATTTTTGATGACTCTGTCCATATTATGTGGCGTTAGCGTAGACTAAGGAATTGACGAAGCTCCAGAGAAAATATTCGAGGAGTATCAAATCGCATTATCGCGGCGGCCAATTGATGAACGCTCGCCGTAAGGTGACCCAATCGCTAAATTTCTCCTTCACAACTTCGAGCGTTGCGACGTTTGTATGGCATTAAGCGCTGTCTTGTTGAAACCACAGCTCGGATATAACGATGTTGTATAGCTCTGACTACGGAAAGTCGGTTAACCTGAGACCTGAGACCTGAGACCATTGCGGTAACCGTGTTTCCTTTTTCATTTCGAAAGAAATAAGGTCCGATGATGCCGTCATGCCATTAACCGCACCAAGCAATCAACCTTTGTGGATGCATTGATGGTTGATCGATCATTTGTGGATTGTGCTCGCTCCAATAATGAAAATTTTGCTTGTTGACCTAGCCGCTGAGCCAGAAATGGACATCGTCTGAGATGATGTTTTTTTTTTTGCCAAAATCCGGATCTACGGCTAACATTTCTAGCGTCCAATTAGCGAACTCACGGCGTTGTCTATTGTCGTCCGGCTTCAATTCCTGCGTCAGCATCATCTTATATGGATGTATATTAGGCCCACATCCAACCGCAAAATAAGCCGTGTTGACTCTTTGGCGATGCCCCAATTCAGCTGATGGCGCTGAACCGACATTTTTGGATCTTAAGATCCAAAAGAACGTACTCACGCTCAAACTTTTTCACGGTGCGACGAATTGCCTACACATTGAAGCCATGATGACGACCGATCTCAATATGAAATTCACGTTGCATACTCGTATTTACAACTGACCCGGAATTTCGATTATTTTTTAATAATTTCCGAGCATTCGGCAAGCGTAAAACGATGCATGGTGAAATGGCAAACCTTATTCAATTTTTGACAGCTGGATGTCATTAGTAACTTTGACAGCTGCTGAAACGTAACAATTGAAAAAAGTATCCTTGTTATCCGTTATCAAAGACCCTGGAAGCCCTGATATAACGATCATTCAAGAAATGCGATGGGATGGTCAGGATATCTACTACGGCGATTGTAATCGCGCGCAACGCATATTCGTATACGGATTTGACATTGGAAGCAGACTTTACGATAAGATCATGTGCTTAAGACATATAAGCAAGTGACAACCGGCATTAGGGCGAGATTCACTAACATTAGCCTTATAAACCTGCATGCTGCAAGGGAAGTCTCCGTATCTCGTCTCCGTCTCGATCATTACAAATTATCAAGATAAAAAGACAATACTCGTATAGCATCGGAAAAATATGGCGGTTTATCAACAAGTACTCATTTCTAAAGATTAACGAAAGTTTATGGGACTACGGGATTAACGTCTTTGTATTTTTTTATTCGATCTGCTGGTGCATACTTGGATTGAATTGAGATTGTGTCGTCTTCTTTCGTGGTAAAAACGGATTTAATTGGTTCCACGGAAACATTTGATGCTTTGTATCTGATTTATATAGCGAAAACGCGTGTACGGTGGTTCCAGAGTAAAACAAAAATATCTTGTTTTTTTTTTTTTTAACCATAAAAATGATCTCTAGTTGGACGAAGCATGAGCATATGTTCCGCAAATTTCTCGATAAATACCTAAGGATCGTTCGGCAGTCGGATGTTTTTGCCATACATAGCTCGCGAATCTTTTTGAAGGAGAACCGTGGGTAATAGGTCGCTCCAAAATTCGTTGGAATAGCACATCCATGCAGCTTTAAATAACCTGTGCTATTACTCGACGAGGCCGTTTACCTGTGGATGATGGGCAGTTGTTGGTCAGTGTTTTGAACAGTGCCGACTCAAATTGTGAAAGCTAGTCGGTCGAGATGATCTTCGGACAACCAAAGTAGGAAATCCATTCGATCAATATCTAGTCCGCCGATATCTCCATTAAAGGGGTTGCCTCAGGCC
This sequence comes from Volucella inanis, assembly GCA_907269105.1. Lineage (NCBI taxonomy): Eukaryota > Metazoa > Arthropoda > Insecta > Diptera > Syrphidae > Volucella > Volucella inanis. The sequence goes on from OU026155.1 coordinate 155,650,177, forward strand.
AGCGTGAAAATCTGTCAACCATCGTAAGGCGTGACAACAAAGTACAGGTGGACTTGGTCAAAACTATTGTCTGAAACGTCGATCTTCAGTGGATTCAACTGGTTGTGTCGGTGAAACAACCTGACTTCTCGAAACAATCCCTTCCTTCCTGAGCTTCGTATTTAGGTCCATTTAGGACGTTTCATATTTATAACCCACTTGCCAATGAACTCTCACAGCGACCAGTTCGGTAAGTTTAAAAAAAAAAAACTGTTTTGAATAAGTTATTGAAGCGAAGAGTGGCTTTGACAAATTTCAAACTCAAGACCAATAGGGTTCCCAAGGACAACTACCGGAACCCTTGCTTCCCAAAATAAAGTCTAAGGCAATCGTACATTTGTTCGATCCTTAAGTACCCCTAAGCTATATATTGCGATTTATTTAGCTTGAGTCAATTTCCCACCTGACCTTGAGCCGATGGGTTGTTTCCTGAGACTTCGTCCTGTGATCTACAATGCAGGCTTTGTAGTTGTCGGCTGCGATATGACCTGTCTGCTTACAACTATAACAGGTAAGAAGACTGCTAGCGGGGCTATTGGTTGAACCTAACACTTGTATCTCTTCCCTACCCTCCTCCACGACCACGTATGGCAATCAGGCTCTAACAGAAAGTTATTCTGCTTTGATGGCAGTAGAGCAAAACTCTCAGTGAAGTACCGCGTGGTTTTAAGCTGGTGACCTACTTCTACAAACCGGTACAACGTGGTGTTACTGCTGTATTTTGACAGTGGTAGAAGTTTTTTTTCAAAATTGCTCTTTAAGAAATATTATTGAAGACCAGGTATTTTTGGTATTCGGTATTTAGACCCCGATGGATTGTATGCGACAATGGGGTGCAGTTCAAAAGTTCGGGCTAACGTATCCTTTGCTTTAGTACAAGGTGGAGCAAAAGTTGTTCTTTAGCTGTAATTTTTTTACGAATGAAAAACTTTGGTTCTGCTTTTGGATTATGTTCATTTGATGTCTTTAATTTTTTTCCATTAAGTTGAGAAAACGACATCAACTAAGTGGTCGCCGCCAGAATTGATGACCATTCGGGCCCGATTTGTGGCATTTTTCATCACTCTTGCCTGAACTTCCGGCGATAAGTCGTCGCATTCTTGACGGATATTCTCTTTGAAGGCTTTTAGAGTCTGACATAGAATCGTGACTTCAAAAATTCACATAAAAAATCAGTTAAATCTGGCGATCTTGCTGTTCAGTGCAAATCGCCAAAACGAGAGATAGGTGACCCGGAAATAGAGCCCTCAGAATTTCGGTTGTGGCTCATGCAGTATGAGCCGTTGTTCCATTTTGTTAGAACCACATGTTCTCCAATGCCAATTCATCCTATTGAGGAAGGAGAAAATCGTTGAGCATGGCTCTGTAGCGCTCGCCGCCCACAGTAGTCGTTTGGACCGCGGGGTTTTCGAAAAAATAAGGCCAGATGATGCCTCCAGTGTAAACAGCAAAACATGCTGTAATTCTGAGCGGGTGTAATAGCTCTTCTTGGGTTATACGTGGATTTTCGGTTGCCCAAAAATGCTTATTTTGCTTATTCTCATACCGACAGGGGAAAAAAAGGTTCTCATTGCTCATGATGATTTTAGGTGAAAAGTTATCTCCTTCGTGATCGATATTCAAGATGGCGTAGGTTACACGAACTTGGCGGTCAACAGCTAACAGCTGATGCACTGTCTGCACTTTGTAAAGGAACATCTTATAATATTTCACCAAAATTCTCTGTAAATACCGTCCATTGATGCCCTATTGCGTGGCACGTCGTCTGGTCGATACTCCGGGGTACTCTGCGACATCTTCAATTACAGTTGCGATATTATCAGCAGAACGGCTGCTCCGGGGCCGGCCAGACCTGACACCATCTCGTGTTGTCCCATACTCTTCTAGGATAGTGACACGCTGCGCCAGCACCACCAATAAATTATCCGCAAAAAACTCGTAACAATTATTCCGCGTTCTTTAGGATTATAGCGATTCATGTCATGTTAACATGTATTTTGTATCTGTTTACTTCACAAATGTGTCAAAGTAGAATTGACATTTGCCACCATTTGCAAAAATTATAGCATCATCCGATATGGTGATGACTTTTGCGCCACCTACTAGTTTATTCGGATTTTGATGAAAGATTTTCGGATCATAAAATTATGAAGGAACGGGAACTGACCTTCAGATATACCATGTTTGTCAGCTTTACTCTGGGTACAAGGGAAGCGAGCCGGTCACCAATCGCCAAATCCAAGCTTTAAGACCCCGTGTGAGATCCCAGTTTTCTAGTTTTTTTTTTTTTTTTTTTTTTTTTTTTTTTTTTTTTTTTTCCTCTGGATTGTAAATCCACATATCAAGAACAAAATCGTACCATGTAACATACGGTTAGGGTTAACGATTGTGGAAGTTTAGAAGTAATGGTCTGATGGTCTAGTTCGAGTAAAATAAATAAATAAATGGCGCGACAGCCCGGCGTGGGACAAGGCCTAGCCAGCTTCTCGCACTTATTTGTGTTTTTTACTTTGTGAATTTTTACACTCCTTAGGCAGGGCCGGTTTTGAACGCAGAATTTGACTTTAGGAGGTTTGATGATGATTTTAAAAATTTTGCCGGGATTCGAACCCAGGTAGGTGGCGTGACAGCCAGTGAGTCAAACATCACGCCATTGCCAACACCATCGTCTAGTTCGAGTGGGGAAAAAAAACAACAGAATTTCTATGGCTAGGTTGAGCGAAATTTTGCGATTTCGATGGTGAATGTCGAAAGGAGATGTCAGCCGAGAATATGTTGATCGTGAAGTAGTGCGGAGTCCATTTCAAATTTATGGCAATCGAAATCAAGAGCTATTGTTGGGAAATTTTTAAAAAAAAAAAAGAAAGAAAACCACCGAGGAAGGAATTCGGTAGCGCGGTATGATAGGAAGCCTGCAGAAGGGGCTCAGTCTTTACCGTCGTACCATACCATATCTTTTTCATTTTGTATATGTAGCAAAGACCTAGTTATTTCGAGTTCCACCCAGAGACATCTATTCGAGGGCTGTTTGATGAATACCCGAATTAGAAATGCTAACACAACTTTTTTAGGTTTGGAAAATTTATTTTTCAATATAATCCCGTTTTAACTCGGCGCTGCAACTTTTTAACTCCTCCATATAATACGACTTTTGTTGGCTTGCAAAATATTCCTCAGCGACGGCGATGACTTCCTCGTTCGACCCGTACTTCTTTCCGGCGAGCGATCTTTTAAGGTTTGGGAACAAAAAGAAGGATTTAGTAGGGAGCTAAATACGGAGAACATGGAGGATGGGGGTGCAATTCGACCAATTTGGCTACGGCGTTATCGTGGTAGAAGAGCACTTTTTGGTGGTAGTTTTTTCTTCAAATCGGCGTTGAATCGGCCCAAAAAATCGACGTAGTATGCTGCTGTGATTGTTTTTTTTTTTTTTTATTGTTTTTTTCGAAATAGTCAATGTGGATCACACCTCGCGCGTCCCAGAAAACGGTGACCATCACCTTTTCGGCCTTCTTTGGAGCACGTTCACCTCGAAATACGGTGACTGTTTCGACCGTTCTTTGGTATCTGGTGCGTACTAACGAATCCATATCTCATTGACGATTACGAAACGACGCAGAAACTTTCCTTATTTCGATTAAACGGGGCCAAGCACGTTTCTGAAGTGGTCTCCCGATTGCGCTTGTTCTCCAGTGTGAGCAAACGCGGCGAACATTGTGCGGATAGTTTTCTCATGCCCCAAATCTCGTGCAGGATATGGCCAACGCGAATTTTCAATCGACGATCCGCCAATACAAGATCATAGATTTCGTACATGGTTTCATCTGTGGTAACCATTTTTGGGCCACCTGGTCGCGGTTTATAAAAATCCGACGAGCGGCCACGGCGAAACTCTGCAATTCAATGGTAAACGGTTGTACTGGGTCCCATACAGACTCAAGAACAAGAATCGGATCACGGAGCGATACTGCTCTTTTTCCATGACCGCAAAAAACACTAACACGAATTTTCGAAATGGGTGTCAAAACAAAACTAAGCGGAATTTCACCAAATTTTGACAGGCGGGACAGAGAATATACTAAATGATGGTACACTTTTTTCGGCTCAGTAGCGCCACATATCTTCCAATCCGGTTATTCATCAAACAGCCCTCGTATATTAAACTTTATATTCGCAGCCCCAGCAGTTCAATTGAGAAATCTAAAAGAACTTTCAAGAGAATTTTTTCATAGGATTAAGGATCCGTCAAACAACACAAACAATACAATACAAACCCAAATCGAAAAAATTTTATAAAAATACTTCCACATTAGGTCCTTAAAAATATCTAAAAAAAAAAAAAAGAACAACAACACTGTTGCTTTGAAGTACACTCACCTGCCAAAATTCCGGGTTGAGCGAAAAAGCTCGTCGTTCTATCATCGTCGCTGGTATTCATTATTAACACTTCGTTACCAGTTGTGTGCTCAAACTTAGTGTCCGTTGGCAGATTATTGATGTTTGTTGTGTCCAATTCGTTACCTTGATTGGTATTCTCTCCAACTGTACAAATAGAAAAAATTTCCTTATTCCAAAAAGTTCAGTTTATGAAAGTCATGTGTGATGATGTTATTTGGTAGGTACAATTTTGAAGTGTTAATCCGATGAAAAGGATGGGAGGATGATGGTAAATCTATCTATGAGTTATAAAACATAAATGAGGAGATGCATGCAGTACTACTTCTACGATTTCATGCTTCAATTAAACCAGATATTAAACTAGACATGCCTTCGTCCAATGATTAATCGGAATAAGAAGAAATAATTTTATACAAACCAAAGGAACAGAGGATATTCGACATCTCCCACTTAAATTAAGGACGACGACGCGAAAAGCAATGACGCAATGAAAACCTTTGGCAATTGAAAAATTGCAATTTCCCAGGATAGCTACCCTCAATTTCGATATTAGAAGTGAATCTCATCAATAAATTGTCCACTTACACTCACATCGTCTCCTTTATTGCTAAATGAAATGCAAAACTATTCCTACAACAGGGTCATCTTGAAGGATACTCAATTTAATTTTACAACAGACAACGATAGAAGAAAATGACTACCTGTCTATTCGTTGCTATGCACTCGTATCTCCTTCGATCGATTGAAACTATATTTCAAATTTTTTTAATAAAATATTTCCAAGCCATTTAAGTTTGATGCTCCTTGAGTTGGTGAAGACTTGACCCTTCAATTTGTCCTTTTCAATACTCGATTTCGCCCCCTCATAGTTTAGTATGTTAATCGCTTGGAGCAATTTCATCAAGGATGAAGTCATCTGAAGTGGTCATAAGAGTTTCGGCTTAGTTAGCTTTTCCCAGCTTCTTGTTTAAAGTAAGGATATAACGAAGGCCAGATTCCAAAAGTACACTTTTATTTGCTCTTCATTGTTCTGACAATTGGACGATGATGAAACGAGACGGGATGAGACTGAGATCCTTTCCTTTCTTTTATCTCTATACCCCGTTGTTGTCATTTTGGTTACTGCAGCGAAAACACGGCAATTACATTAGTAGTTGGCCCATTTTGGGAACATTCGAGGAGTACTCGAATCCTAGCTGGAGCTGCTATTGTTGCACCCTTGTCCCATTGTTATCTTGTCCCAAGAATGGAAAACAAAAGGACCATCTTGTGGAAATGATGAAGCAATAAAGATGAGACTTTATGGGGTTTTTGCTGGAGTGCTTATAGGTTACGAGTACTAGCAGGGAAAGACAGCACAGAAAACACAGACAGTAACGCGACAGTGTTGCTATTTTTGAAGAGGCTTTTGAAAACGACACTTGGATGTATGAGTACTCGGGATGCTGGGGGTTGAATGCTGGACCAGAGGTTAGAGGGTTAATGGCAGCCATGGTATTTGTCCTGACAAAACTGATTGCTGTCGTTCGGTATGGTGAAGAATTATAATATGCAGTCCAGGCAAGTGTACAATAGTGGAGCTTGGCTATTGGTTCTTATCTTTGAGACTCTTCGTTCCTTTTTTATTTATTTTCTTTGTGTAATTATGGTGGTTTATGACAAATTTTGATGCAAACACATATCTGATGTTAATTATTGAATGGGGAATGTTTTATATTCAGGAGGGAAAATGGGATTTTGGCGAAAGTTTAAAGGCATGTTAGACGGCATACGAATTGTAAGAGAATTACAATGTTTTTAGTGACAATAAAGATTTATGAGATACATTCGTGCAACCTATACAGTAGACATATTTACTGCCAACCATCAATGAGTCATCGAAAATAGTCGTTAGCTGTACGATAAATTCAAAAAAATTAACTGAGAAATGAGCGTAATCTCATAGTAGAAGGCATAGTCAGAACTCCAAAGATGCCATGAATGAGCAGTGGCAAGAGAACGCTTTTAAATAAGGTGAGACACTTGCTGGTGCATGTTCTCTAAATGAAACGGATGCAGCGCTAAATGAAGACCAGAACACTAAACAAAATTAGTACAAGGATAACATGAAGAGATGGTTCAGATATTTCGGTATTAGGCCTTCATAATCATATATCTTCTTCTCCGATGATCTCTATTGTACTAAAAAGACCTTTAGAATAAATGGAAAGTGATCTTGTACACTATTATGTTTGTTTTTATTTTTTTTCAAAGAAAGTAGGCTCATAGTATACTTAGAGCAACTACCCAGACAATGGAGTGTGATCTTCTTAATCTCGACAAAAGTAAAGGCAACAACCCAACAGGGCTCAGAGGCATATGAACAAATATTGTAATAGGTAGGCTGACAGCATCAGAATGCAATTCGTAGGCTGTTACTAGAATTGTATTGGCAAAGCTGAGTCGGTCCTTCAGTTAAAAAAGCATCATAACAAAATTGAGGACTGTGTACCGACCGTCACTGATGAAGTTCCATAACGCTACGTACTAGACCCTCTTAGTTTGTTAACTTCTTTATGTAGCATGAGAAGATCGACATTCTAACATAGAGCTGGAAATCTTGAAAGTGAATCGATGGATTGTCGACTTAAATCGCTATGGCATCTGAGGCTCAGAATACACAAAAAAGTGCTGGGTCGATTATAAAAGCCAAAATCTTAAATACTTTAAGTACACAGTAGGGTTAGCAAGTCTCTCTAACATTTGAAAACTACGTCCAAATTGTAAACAGCAGCGCTGGTGGATTTACCTACAACCCAATTCTGCAAATTCAGAAGTATTTCTTGGGACCTATACATACTTGAGGCAGCGCATGGAAATTGCCACAGAGGAAGGTGGTACTTGTTCCATACTTCGTTATTTGTTTGATAAAATAAACTTTCACGTAAATCCTCACTGGTGCTTTCATAAAAAAGGAAAGCTGTTCTAGGTTCCAGCGGCCTTCCCTATGTAGGCTTAGCTCTGCTGTAGATATACTGTCTTCATTCTGTGAAAATATGAAGACAACATGCCCCGTATGCTTGACCGGTTATAATCAAACTTTAAACAGGAGTATGAAGGTAGTCGGATCTTTATGAAAGGACAATCAAAGATGAACCGCTGGCGTCTCCATAGAAGTAACAACTTGAACAACTGCTTCCTTTCTATTTACAAAAAAGTCGGCGGCATTCATTCATTTTCCTTAAAAGGCTGCAGATGGTTTATTAGTCCTTTTCGGTAGCAATCATTTTCTGGATTTCATACAATCGCCTGTTTGTCAGAAAGACTTAACGCTTTCCAACAGGAACACTAGGCGATTTACCGGCTAAAAAGTATCATTGAATTGACAATGTCGAATTCAGATTTGAATGCAAGGATACAGCCTTGGTTAAAAGTAGGACCAGCGGAACATTAACTGGACAGGAAGAGCCCGGCAAGTTTTTCAATGCTTCCCCTAAATTCAGAACAAAGTAAAAGTTCGAGAAAACTGTTCAGGACCTAAACGGTGCCCTTATCAAGATTTCGGAAGGTGCCTCCTATAAAGACTTTCCATCAAAAAGGGGAAATCAGAATGAACACAGTTAGACGATTTGACAGCTCCTGAGCGATTTCAAAGCAAGAAGTCTCACTTCACAGCTATCCATATCAAAAATAACTCCTATCATTGAAACTGCAAGTGAATTGAGTAAAACAACACGTCCTGATAGATGATGCTCCGTTTGACTTCTTTCAGTCGCCTGACACTGATGGCATTGGCATATGTACATGTCGAACCCCTGGCTGAAAGGTGTAGCCATTATATCGAAAATAAAAAAATTGTCTTACTTCCTTCATATTGAAGAGCATTGAGAGAAAGATTGAGGTTTATGTGCACAAAACCGTTAATGTATTCTCTGTCCAAGACAGCAAGCCTACCAACGCGGAAGAACCTACGAGACTGCGCTTCAGCAGAATTAATGGCACACTTCACAAGAAGCTATATACGACACCCATTTCCATCAAGATTGAGGGATCTCTTGACCACATAGCTTTTCACGGCATGTGTAACTCGGCTAGACAACATTGCGTACACTCAGCACTGATGTTCTGGGTTAGAGAAATGCTGATAAACAGGAGACCCTGATTGCGGATGCTTACTGCTGCTACAAGCTTGAGAACCCACGCTTGGTGTACTAGAAAGAGGCTTTTAGTCAATCCTCTCAAATCTAAGACTGATCTTTTTACGAGAAGAAGGAACCTGACTGCTCAGACTCGTCTAGTACAAAGAGGCATCATGGTAAGTTTTTAGGTATCATCCTACCCTAGATAACAAACTTAGGACTAAACATGTCGCTTTGAAAGCTTCCAAGACGCTGTCGGCTTTGTAGCAGGTCCTCTGGATCTATGCGACTCTGCTCTAGATGCAGTGAACTACTTTCAACCCCTTGCTTCATATTATGGCCTGCTCTCTTAAACCCATCTTCAATTTAAATAAAAGTTGTTTTTGGTATAAAACGTGCTGACAACCTTGCGCGCCGACACTCTTTTAAGTCTGGTCTTAGGGACATGCGGGTTAATGCAACATCAGAACTCTTGTTGCTAAAAAAAATCAACTTCTCTGTGTCAAGAAGTCTGTTTCGGGTAGAATCTGAGTCTGAGATCTTTACCGATGGTCCCAAAACTAAATAAGGGTGGAGCGGTGGATTCTTTCAGTAGGGCGAAAACATTAAATTTCGTACTTCGTTAGAAAATTGTACACTTGTGTTCCATGCGAAGTACAATATATTCAGGTCTAATGATGAAGAATCGGTGGACGAGGTAAAACTCACCTCCAATCTAGTTCGAGAATACAAGACTTTATTAAATGCAGCTGCAGGGCTGCATCCACTGAGTCTTTTTGGATCTCAGGTGGCAATCAAATCAAGAGACTTGCAAAGAATTATAATGTAAAGAAAGATGCAATAGGAGGCAGCATGCTTTTGCTATATAAATGTGATAAGCATTAGTGACACAATATGATGTGACGATTGCTGTGAGAGTGATGATGACACCGCGAAGCTATGTAAGCTTCGGGGTTCAGCTACCATATAGTATGTCTTCATGCTTCAACTCAACTTAATTTTCAGAAACGTTTTCTTCTTTTAAGATTAAAAGCACATTGGCTGAAGTTTCTGGAGTCTCAAGATCAACAAACATGATTATCGACCGAAAAGCATATAAATCGGGGCCAAAGACACACTCAGTGTATATATTTTGAGTCCAAGATGTCTATGACCAAGACGAAGTCCTTCAAAATAAAATTATTTGTACTATACCCATTCTTTAAAGCATAACAGAGTAGTCCTATAAGAGGTGTAATTTTAAATTAATAGAAAAACGCAAAATTTTTATTGAAATTGATGACATTTTTATTTTAATCTAAAGTACAAGCCCTGAGGTTAGTAACGGAATACAGGATCTGCAAAATGTCCGCCTAGATTCTGATTTCAAATGGTCAATCTTTTGATGAAATTTTTTATCACGTTTTCGCATAATTACAGCTGTATATCGAGAATAACAGATCTGATATTTTCTTGTAGTGCATGAATCATTGATGGAGAATTGGCTTGGACTTTATCTTAAGCATATGTAGGTCCAAAGAAAAAAGTCTAATGGTGTTAAATCGCATGAATTCGGCGGCCAATTAAAGTCTCCATTTCGAGAAATCACACATCCCGGAAATTTGCCATGCAATAGACCCATTGTTTCAATAGCTATGTGGCATTTGGGCAATATTCTGCATGTGAAAAAGTTATCCTGAGGCTGGGTGCCGCGCATACTCACTCCTGACCAAAAACAGGAACGCGAGAGCACTTCGAAAGTGTTTGGGCTTGCTAATGCGGAATCGGGCTGACTTTTGGCGTCGATTAGTAACTGTTGAACACCAGAGATCAGAATGAGTGCCCGTCAATGGACTGAAGCCGGCACGATGTGTTGGAAAGGTTATGGCGTCGGTTTTCTGGGAATGTCATGGCATACTCTTCGTGGACTACCTCGAAAAAGAAAAACCATCAACAGCGAGTATTACTGTGTATTATTGGAGCGATTGAAGTCTGAAATCGCTGCAAAACGGCCTCACATGAAGCGAAAAAAATTTTGTTTTTGCAAAACAATGCACCGGCGCACAAGAGCATCGCAACCATGGCTAAAATCAATGACTAACGGCTCCAATTGCTGTAGCATCCACCGTATTCGCCCGATTTGGCTCCCTCGGACTATTATCTTTTCTCAAACCTCAAAAGGCTCATCAATAAAGAATTCAGCTCACGCGAGGAAATCATCGACGCCACGGAGGAGTATTTTGCAGACCTTCTGGAAAATTACTTTTCAGACGAAATCAAGATGTTGGAAAATCGCTAGAATAAGTGTATCAAACTAAAAGGAGAATATATTGAATAAAATAAAAAAAACATTTAAAAAAATTTTTTTTTTTATTCCCAAGGATGTTACTTTTCACCCCACTTCAGCCAAAAAAAAATCAGTCAATCGCATTTTCAAAAAAAAAAATATGGCACAATGACACCAGCAGCCCAAAAACCACACCAAACTGTCACTCATTGTGGATGAAGGGTTTGCTTCACTAATCTCTTGGGTTTTCAGAGCCCCAGATGCAACAAGACAAAATGGAAATGAATAATTTTGTGTAAAATAATCATTATCTTGTTCATATAGTTCCGGCACCCATTCAGCGAAAGTGCATGATCTGCTGGCTCTAATTCGTATGCCAACTGGATATTATAAGCATGTAGGCCAAGATATTTGTACAAAATGCGGTGTAAAGTGGTTATGGATAGGTTCAATTCCAGAAATGGATATACCTGGGTTTTCAGTCACTCTCTCCGTTACAGCGGCGAATTTTCAGCTGATCTTGTCGGACAAACACGAGTTGGAGTCTTCAAATTACTAACCTATCCAAGACCTTCAAATTAGTCAAATAAATTCACTATAGCTGTGCGAGAAGGCGCTTGATGATGATCAAAAGCAGTACGAAATTTACGAAAAGTTTACGCGATATTTTTGTAATGAACTTTTACTATACCAATACGTTGTACAAGTGTGTATCAATCCATATTTAATAGCTTCTTGATTTTTACTGCTCAAAAGTCATCCCCATGATAGTTGAATGCTAACAGTTTGAGAATGTGGCGAAATTGAAACTGACACAGCTCTATTACAACCAATTAAGAGTCGTTTTCCGACGTATTTCCATGAAGAGACTACAAATCTGTCCAAAGTGTACTGACTCAGCTATAAAATTTTTTTTTTACGGCCTCCACATCGAAGTATTGTATGTTCGTGATAAGTAGTAAAAAGTAAAGAACCTCTATATCTCTCATAACCCGTGAAATCGCTTTTCTAATGACATAAGTCATTTCCACATTTCATTTGGTATTAGGTACCAGTACACATGTTACTGCGCCATTCGCGGGACCGTTCTCCGCGCCAATTGCCAACCAGTTGCCCACCGAAATTTTAATAGCCAACTCAATCTCATGTCATAACTCTAAACACTCATTCCACAAAGCATAAATATCTGAAATTACTTCCACTTGCCTTATCAATGGTCGTAAAGCAAATAAACAGATTCTCACTGGTTTCAGTCGGAAAAGTTTTGCCATAACAAAACGATTGCCATTTGGAAAACATCTTTCTCTCAACACATAACAGCAGCACAAATGTCCTGTTGAACTTTTCCTATTGTTTGTATTAGTTATACGAGTATGAGCACGAGTACGGGGAATGAGTATTGCTCCTTAAGTCCTTTACTGGCTTTCGCCATCCACAACAAATATCTAATTACGTACAAACTAAAGTTCTATTAATAACCTTGAACGGTTCGCTGTGTTCGTCGTTCGTCTTTCGTCCTTCTGCCTTGGTCTTTGGTAAGTAGATACTTTATACTCCTCTATGGATATAGGAAGAACTTACGAGAGCTTCCTGCAAGTCCTTTCCGGAAATTCGAAAAGTTGTGTGTAAGGATGTGGTCGATAAATTAAATGCGTTTATCGCTACCCTACACGATGGGGGTTTACATTTTGCATTCCTCACATGATGAGCAGTCACAAGAGAGAAAAAGTATTCCTGTAAACAGTTCTGATGAAGGATTTCATTTGAAAAAAAAAAAAAAAAAAAAAAAAAAATACTGAAAATTCCTGACGAGGAATTCAATGTCCTTATCCCTTTCTGCCAATCAGATTTCCATTCGAATTCTCCCTGATGATATATCGTATCCCTCTCTTAGGAGTGGAGTTGAAAACCAACAAATTTGAGCCGGACAGAACTGTATGATGGTACAGCAAAAGATTACGTATTGTGAGACGAGATGTGTTGTTTTGAGATTTATCCATTGGCATAGGAGTACCTACATAAATACGAAGGTACATCTATGGGGAAGCCTATTCCTCTAAGCATTTTCGAATCAATGAACCAGAAATCCCAAAAACTCTGCCAGGATAATGCACTTTTCTCTTTCCATCGATGTCGATGCACACAAAAGATAATCCGCCTGAATAGGCAAAAGAACAAAACTCATACAGTCTGTGGGTGTATCACACACCACCCTCATATGTTGTCTAGCAAAAGCTACTGGAAAGTGCCGAGTGCCCTAGGCATCTTTCACTCTGTGTCCGAGTACATCTCGTTAAGAGTGACCAAACAAACAAGACCACTACTAGTTATATATTTCGACGATACGAATACAGATGAACATGAACAAGGAGCATTCTGTTGTATCCTAGCCTGTTTGCAGGTTGAATGGGATTTCGTTATCCATTCAGCGAGTAGACAAAAGAGAGCAAATTAGGACGTTCTAGTTCAACAAGAATTCAATTTTATGGACGTATCGTTATTTTTATTACGCAACAGGTAAACGAAATGCCACAAACAATAGACAGGACAGGAAGCAGAACACGAAAATCCACTAAAGGAAAATTATTAATTTCGATAATTGTTCGGAGAAACTTTTGTCGCTGAGAGTTTGTTTGTTGTTTTCCTTTTTATGATTCATGCCTCTTCCTTGTTTCGGGTTTAACCCATCTTATATGAAGTTTGGAGATACACCAGTTTCGGGGAGTCTTGTCGACTTAAATTGATGGTTCTACACTCAACTTTATTTTGGTATTCCGTTCTCGTGTACTAGCATTGAAAGTGGCCATGGGTACCTAGTCATTCTTCACTCTCAATATCACAATTGAAAGCAAAATTTCAAATATGAGTAAACACAGAAAAGCTTTTAAGCTAGAATTGGGCCCTCCTCAAGTCTTCCTCGTTCTGACCAGGTTTATTAAAATACACTCATACCTCGCTTTATGGCCGCTCTTTTTACGGCCTTTCGCTATGACGGCCTACTTTAATTATGGCACTTTTTCGATTTACGGCCCAAAATGTTTCGTTATGATAAATAAATAATAAATATTTTCGCAAAATTCAACTTTATTTACCAATATAGTTGCCTTCGAGGGCGATACATTGATTAAAACGATTTTTCAATTTTTCGATACCAGTTTTGTAGTATGATTTCGGTTTAGCCTCAAAATAGGCCTCTGTTTCGGCGATTACTTGCCATCGTTTTCATCGACTTGTGACACGGTGCATTGTCTTGATGAAATAGAACGTTCTTTTTCTTCAAATGCGGCCGTTTTTCTGCGATTTCGACTTACAAACGCTCCAACAACTCAATGTAATAGTCGCTGTTGATAGTCTGCCCCTTTTGGAGATAGTCGATGAAAATTATTCCATGTGTATCCCAAAATACGGATGCCATAACCTTGCCAGCCCACTGTTGATTTTTTGGTCGTTTTGGACGAGGTTCGTCGCATGCTCTCCACTCAACTGACTGAGTGACTCTGGTGTGAAGTGATGGAGCCAAGTTTCATCCATTTGTCACATACCGAAGCAAAAATTCGGCTTTATTACGGTTGAACAGCTTTAAACATTCCTCTTAATCACCAACACGTTGTTGTTTTTGGTCGACTGTGAGCAAACGCGGCACGCACTTTGAACAGAGCTTTCGCATGTCCAAATATTCGTGTATGATATATCCAACATGCTCTTTTGATATCTTCGGTGCCTCAACTATCTCGATCAACTTCACTTTACGGTCATTCGTAATCATTTTGTGGACTTTTTTGATGTTTTCATCTGAAACAGCCTCTTTTGGACGTCCACTGCGTGCATCATCTTCGGTGCTTGTATGACCACTTTAAAATTTTTCAATCCACTTGCGAATGGTTCGTTTGGCTGGTGCAGAGTACGGGTAACGCTTATCAAGCCATTTCTTTTCATCGGCTGCATTTTTTCCCTTAAAAAAAGCAATGATACATCAACACACGAAATTGCTTTGAATCCATAACAATAGTTGCTTCACTCACAACGCTATATCTCGAGAACTAATCGTCCGACAGCTGTCGGACGTATCTTTTGAAGGTTGGTACTAACTGAAAATGGTATGGATTTAATTCACGTGGTGCCCTCTCTTAGAAACTTGGACTTTTCAGCCCATGTGTTACATATGTAATTATTTTTTAATAGACAAAATTC
The DNA here is from genome assembly GCA_907269105.1 of Volucella inanis. NCBI lineage: Eukaryota > Metazoa > Arthropoda > Insecta > Diptera > Syrphidae > Volucella > Volucella inanis. The sequence continues at coordinate 155,665,189 of OU026155.1, forward strand.
CCCCGGAGTGATGCAAACAAAAAGAAGTCACGCTTGAAACAAAGTTAGAAATCTTACGGCGTATTGAAGCTGGCGGGGAAATCGTTGAAATTTGTAAGGTTGTTGGACTGCCGAAGTCTGCTGTGCTGCTTCACCTTTAAGTGTCTCAAAATTAACTCGACTAAGAAGTGGTATTATGGAAAAGATGGAAAAATTATTGGCTATATGGATTGAAGATAATAACCAACGGAAGATGCCAATGAGCCAAATGACTATCCAAGAAAAGGGTAAAAATATTTTCGAAAATTTGAAGAGTGGCGTTGTCGATAAATCTAGTAAAGATGTAACATTCTAAGGAAACCGAGGTTGGTTTGAAAAATTTAAAAATTGACACAATTTCCACAACTTAAAAATGAAAGTTGAAGCAGCTAATGCCGACGATGACGCAGCTAAAGAATATCCCAACATTTTAAAAACAATTATTGAAAGATATGGATACCGACCTGAACAGGTTTTCAATGTGGACTAGACAGGACTCTATTGGAAGCGAATGCCTGATAGGACTTTTATTTCAAAAAGTGAAAAATCGGCATCTGGTTATAAGGTATCTAAATAATGATTATCTTTCCTCTTTGGTGCTAATGCTAATGCGGGGAATTTTAAGCTAAAACCACTTTTAGTATTGGGTCTATAACTTCGTGCGGTTGGCTAAGAGATGGCGTAACTTGTATTATTCCATTGTTATTATTCCTTAGGAACATGCGTTGGAAAGCTACTGTCATTGGACGTCACTTCAGTATATGTCATTTATTTGAAGCGTAAACAACAATAATTTTTTTCACTCAAATATGTCGAACTTTGTGCCTGAAAGTGTTTTTGCGCGGAGTTCTTCTTCATTACTTTAATATGAAGAAAACTGCTGCTGAAAGTAATCGTATTTTGGTGGAAGTTTATGGTGAACATGCGCTAGCTGAGCGAACGTGCCAAAAGTGGTTTGCACGATTTAAAAGTGGTGATTTTGGCTTGGAAGGCGATGAACGTCATGGGCAGCCAAAAAAGTTTGAAGATGAAGAATTGGAAGCATTACTCTATGAAGATTGTTGCCAAACACAAGAGGAGCTCGCAGAATCTTTGGGTGTCACTCAAGCAGCCATTTCAAAACGTTTAAAAGCAGCTGGATATATTCAAAAGTAAGAAAATTGGGTTCCACATGAACTCAAGCCGAGAGACGTCGAAAGGCTGTTTTGCATGTCCGAAATGCTGCTGGAACGCCACAAAAGGAAGTCATTTTTGCATCGGATTGTTACTGGTGATGAAAAATGGATCCATTACGACAACCCCAAGCGCAAAAAATCATATGTGAAACCCGGCCAACCAGCCAAATCAACGGCAAAGCCGAATATCAATGGCGCGAAGGTAATGCTCTGTATTTGGTGGGATCAGATGGGTGTGCTGTATTATGAGCTGTTAAATGGACAACGCTACCAAACACAATTAATCCGTTTGAATGGAGCAGTAGCCGAAAAACACCCGGAATATGCGACCAGACACGAGGCAATAATTTTCCATCATGACAACGCTCTGCCCCACGTTGCTATTCCGGTTAAGAACTTTTTGGAAAACAGTGGATGGGAAGTCTTACCTCTTGTGACTATCATTTGTTCCGGTCGATGCAGAACGTCCTCACTGAAATACGGTTCACATCAGAGCAGAATATCAAAAATTGGCTTGATTCATTCTTGGCTGCCAAGTCGGCGCAGTTCTTTTGGAATGGGGAAAAAGTCATAGCTTCAGATGGGCAATACTTTGAATTATACTATTGTACATGTTTTTCTTAAATATTAAATTACACGAAATAAATTACATACCCAATATATCTCTCTGAAAATCCAAGGCCTTTCAAAGGGCTGAACAAGAAACAATTACCCGTCATTTGGAGATCCAACAAGAAAGCTTGGATGTCTAAAATTCTCTTCGAGGACTGGTTCAAAAATTACTTTTGTCCAGAAGTTAAAAAATATTTGGAAGACAACAACCTTAGCAATAATTTATCCGAATTGTCTGAAGATGTGGAGATTCAGTATCTTCCGAATGGATCAGAGTGCAATAGCAACTTCCAAAGCATATTCAAACCGATGAATCTTCGATTAAACAATTTTGGAAGAAATACAACATTAAAGATGATGTAGTGAATCGTGGAAGGAATTGAAAACAACAAATTAGAACCATGTTTGGAAAAATATATGGCCAGAATGCATAAAAGCTAATGAACCTGAAGTTGATGCTCTTTCTGATGTTCGACAAACCATATTGACCTTAGCAAATGATCTTGGTTTTGTGAATTGAGAAGAACGTGATGTGATTGATATATATAAGGAACTAATCAAATTAGACACAGAACTAACCTTCGATGAGGAGTCAGTTCCTGCTGCATGCCCAAAACTAAGCTTACAGAACTTGTCTAACGCGCTTTCTCATTTTGAACGTAGAACGTAGCGCTAAAGTTTGTCGAAGAATTAACGCAACAATTAATTGTTATAAAGAACTGGAAAAAGTAGCAAAAAGCAAGGCAAGACAAGCAAAGTTGGACAATTTTATTTAAACCAGTTCAATCCACAACGGGGGAAAGTATCGGTGACAGCACATTACAGCTTACTGAGTCTACATATTCCTCTTCAGATTAGATCCGTTTTTAATTTTATTTTATTATCTAAAAATATGTGCATATGATTTTTATTTTTGTTTTTTAATTTCTGTTTTTTATGGTCACATAATTTTTTTTTTATTTTTTTTTTTTTCGTTTATTAATCGAATTTCATATTATGCATTTTTTTATTTATATTTTATGTACATGTACTTTTGGTTGCTTGTGAATTGAGCACTGGAGAAGCCATCGACGACCAGATTTATACATAGATTGCGACAGGATTGGATTGGACAGGAAAGATCCTCGAATTCCAAATCGATATCCATAGCCTAGAAAAATTATACGAAGCCATGCCCTGTTTTGTCATTCCTGGTAAACTTGTCCGGCTCTGCAGAATCACCATGATGACGTGATTGAGGGTACGGTCATGATTTCATCGAGACCTTTCATTTAAAAAAGGACTTCTGACAAGGCAAACCATTGTCATGCGAGTTCTTCACCTTCGTATATGAAGGTATTGTCCGAAGCTCGCAAGCCAACATTGATGGCACTGTAGAACTAGCTTATCCGGGTCATAGCAGAGTGCAGCGAGCTTTTTTCGCATTTGCAAGTATTGATGTGGCAGAGATGGGGTTTGGCGATAAACAAGAGAAAAACAAAGAGCATGCTGTCATCGAGGACATCATAGAACATCTATGATTCGGACGAAACGTCACAATATACAGGTATATCTTCGGGGAAGTTTACCTAGGCAGCTAATATACACAATGACACCACAAAGATTATAGAGCCCTCTTTTTGATAATCCCACTCCTTCTCTGATGTGCAAAAGCATGTACTTTATCAAAAAAATGGTAAGAAAGCGGTTTGTCGTTTCGAGAAAAAAGTGCTTTGAGTGAACTACGACCATGTCTATATATAGCGGGGGTAGAGGTAGAGATTTAATCAAGAACTTTACGAGCTCTACAGCGAAATCGACCAAGCTAAAAGAGACGATAGACCAAAACGCTCCAACCCCGAATGTTTTTAAATCCATTATCGAGGGAAAACGCAACAGAAAAATATTCTCCACAGGTGGTCTGCGCAAATGAAAGAGAATCATCACCAAATTGGCCTCCGAACTTGATAGTAGCTAGCAAACTAGCTAGCAGTCAGAACTGTATTTAGGAGAAGAACCTTCGGGTTTAAGCGAATCTAGCGCATTAGAAAACTCTTTCTGTGTATCTACATAAATATAATGCCAATTAGCGACACCACAGAAAGCAAATCGCCGATAACGAAGCACAAGTTCTCATTTCGACATCCAACCCTCAGAATAATCTTTAAACGGTTTCGGAGCTCGTTTTGCTAAAAATTGCGAGAGTGGTTTGATAATACAAACTAAATTCTTTCGTTCTTGAAAAAGTAAAAAATATATTCAAAAGTAAACAGGACTTTTTAAAAATAGGAATTTCTAGTCCAGTTCTAGGTCATATATTGACAAATACATGCGTCGGAAAGGTACAATAGATCCTTTACTGATATACCATTAAAATTCCATGACATTTGGATTAATAGAAGCGAAGTTATTGCGTCTGAAGTGGCAGCATGTTTAAGGCAGCGGTTCAAAAAATGAACATCTAGCTAAAGTTGATCAGAATTAAACATTTGAAGGACATCATCAAGGAGGCCAAAAAGAAGAAAAACTTCTTTTACAACATTGTGAGTGGTAATGAAACGTGATGTTTTCAGTATGATCCAGACACCAAGCGCCAAAGTGCGGAGTGGAAGACGTCAAACGAGCCAAAACCCAAAAAATCTCGTTTGGAGAAGTCAAAAGAGAAGTCAATATTGGTTTGCTTTTATGATTTCAATGTCATTTTCCACAAAGAGTTCATTCCACCAGGCCAAACAAATAAGGCAAAATTCTATCTTTGTGTTATGAAGCGTTTGATGCACCGTACTCTTCGTATTCAGACCGAATATCGTGCAGAAAGAAGTTGGCGTTTTGTTGCATAATAATGCGCATCTCATCGATCGACACTTTTGAACGATTTTTTTGTGTAAAAATCGCATTTTAACTGTCAACTACTCCCCGTATTCGCCTTATTCGTACCGTGCAACTTTTACACTTTCGGAAAAATGCATTTCCCGATGAAGGACATCACGGCCGACGATCTACATGCATTCGACATGCTTTTAGACAATGCAAATCCCTGTGTTGAGTCGGAGGGAGACTATTTTGAATAAAATAAATCGGAGGCAATACAATGCTCTCTGATGTACTTCATTAGCTCCGTAAGTATTGTTGCGCATATTTCCAGCTTTGCTAATGAAACTAACTTAAAGGTGCCACATAAGTCTTGGACGCGATCAGGCTTATTGTAGTAGAGCCGCAATCAATAACCATCCGACCTATCTCCGAATACATGTAACTCTATTTGAAAGCCTTCCGCTTGTTGCGTCCATCGTGGAATTCTTACTTTTTCAACCGTTGATAGTCATGTCTTGAATTCGTTCTATTTAATTTGAATTTTTATTGGAACATCGGATGGAATACTTTAAATAAAAATCTTTACTTTAACAGTAATTGGCGACAACCAACTGAAAGGATCAATAACTTGCCAATGTTGCTCAATATTGCTCGTTTGATACTCCTTGTGCTAAGTGCCGAAAAATTGACTTTAAATTGTAAGTCGTCACCATTTTATTGCCAAAATTTTAAATATTGTGTCACTATTACAGTTATGTTCATTTCTTGTGAATTGTTTGTTTGTTCCAACATAAAGATTTTAATGCCATTTTGCGTGACTCGCCCAAAACCATAAGATCCATCAGCAGTGGTATTTGACGATGTAAGATCCTGTTTCATCCCGGTTGTGCGTCATTTGGTAGTGATTCTCACACATTTCGTCTTCTGTAGACTTGATCTTTGCATTTACTGTACTCACTGATGCATGCTATACGTATACTAACTTGTGTCTTCTACTTGAGGTTAAGAAGATGCTGTCCAGTCCCGATAGTTTCCAGTCAAACTTGGTTATTATATTACCCCTGGCTGGAGAGGCCAAATCGAGCCTAGAGCACCACTATTCATATAGTCAACAATGGTGAACTACTAGGTGGAATGAAAAGTAACCTCCTTGACCGCCAGAATGCGTTGCTACTGCAAAAAAGGTTATGGTACCTTGAAGTCCGTTCATATTTAGACAGACATGCCAAATTTTAGTGCGATACTGTCTTTAGTTTTGTCTTGAAAGCTGATTGTTGTTGTCGTGTTTGGCATCATCTTGAGTATGGACAAAAACGATTTTCGTTCTCTCATAAACCATTATTTTTTGAGAGCCAAAACGGCGAAGGAAACAAAAGAAAAGTTGGATAAATATTATGGGGCTAATGCTCCGTCAGATTACACCGTCAAATATTGGTTTCGAGAATTTCTTGGTGGCCGCAACTCCACTACCGATCAAGTCCGCAGCGGCAGGCCCTCCGATGCAGTTACAGAGGACAATGTCAAAAAAATACATGAAATGGTGTTGACTGACCGGAAAGTGAAGGTGCGCGAGCTATCAGATACCACAAAGATTAGTACTGAGCGCACACGTCATATTTTGGGCAATATTCTGCATATGAAAAAGTTATCCTGCCGCTGGGTGCCGCGCATACTCACTCCTGACCAAAAACACGACCTGATGAAACTTGAATTCACTATTACACACCAGAGAACAGAATGAGTGCCCGGCAATGGACTGAAGCCGGCACGAGTGCCGTCGGTTTTCTGGAATTGTCATGGCGTACTCTTCCTGGACTACCTCGAAAAAGGAGAAACCATCATCAGCGAGTATTACTGTGCATTATTGGAGCGATTGAAGGCTGAAATCACTGCAAAACAGCCCCATATGAAGCGAAAAAAAATTTTGTTTTTGCCAGACAATGCACCGGCGCACAAAAGCATCGCAACCACGGCTAAAATCAATGACTTACGGCTCCAATTGCTGTCGCACCCACCGTATTCGCCCAAATCGGGCGAATTATCTCTATTATTATCTATTATCTCTTCCCAAACCTCAAAAGATGGCTCATCAATAAAAAATTTAGCTCACGCGAGGAAATCATCGACGCCACGGAGGAGTATTTTGCAGACCTTCCGGAAAATTACTTTTTGGACGGGATCAAGAAGTTGAAAAACCGCTAGAATAAGTGTATCAAACTAGTACAGTGTACAGTTTTAAGTTGAGTTTTTTGTATAGGGTGATTCATCGTGAAGTTTGATTTTCAAAAGATTTTTTTGACAGATCACGCGTGACTGCTATCAAACTGCTTTGTCATTTTTGTTCAGTTTGGCAAATCATCATAGAAAGACTCAAACCACAACAGCGTCTTCAAATTGTTCAGATGTATTACGAAAATCAGTGTTCTGTGAGAAATGTTTTTCTTGCGATTCGAGGAACTTACGGTGCGCATAATCGACCTACTGAAACCACTATTGCCAATACCATTTGCTAATTTGAGTCTCAGTTAACATAAGTGGATGATATTCGACCGGTTAGACCACATTCAGAACGTAATGAAGAGACTTGTGCAAGAATTGAAGCCAGGCGACTTCAATTTGCGTCATATTTTCAGTGAAGGGGCTCTGGAAAAATTCAATGAAAATCCGGTTTTATTGTAAAATTTTGTTCAGTGATGAAGCCCATTTCTGGCTCAATGGATACGTTAATAAACAAAATTTCCGTATTTGGGCTGATGAGCAACCCGAAAAGTACCAAGAGCTACCATAACATCCATTAAAACAACGGTATGGTGTGGTTTATGGGCTGATGGAACCATTGATCCATATTTCTTCAAAAATGAGGCAAATCAGAATGTTACCGTCTATGGTAACTGCTATCGCGCCATGTTAACGGACTATGTGCTTCCTGAAATTCAAGCACGCCATACAGCACGTGAAACAATGGGCTTGTTGAGAAATTATTTTGGTGAGCACTTAATTTAACGTTTTGCTACAGTAAATTGGCCGCCTAGATCGTGCGATATCACACTTTTGGACTGTTTTTTCTGGTGATATGTAAAGTCTCAGGTCTTCAGGAATATGCCAGCTACTACAACATTACTCGTGTTATCCACGTAGTAAATGCCATGAATTGTTCTTTTAACCGATAGTAAAAATTTTAAGTTCACTTTCAAATTTATGTGTTTTATTTTACATTATAAATCAAACCTTACGATAAATCACCCTATACATGGTTCCATGAGACTTTTATCTTCGTGTGGATAACAAATCCGAAACATTGTTAGACTAACCCCTAGGTTTTTTGTGAGCCTATTCTATTGGGTCTAAATTACATCCTTGAATGTGAAGAAATGTGCTCCTCAAACCAATTTGGATAACTAAGGCATTTGTTAATGGGACGATGTTAATCTCCATACCAATAGCTAGTCTTCCAAGAACAATTGCCCAATTTAAGAATTCATAAGGCCTGCCATGGTCCAACTTTGTGACTGAATCCTGTTATGGAATGGCTTCAGAACGCAATCACATAGATATAAACCACTGGATAAAATAATGATCCAAGGACAGTTTCAAAATTTAAGCAAGCTGCTGCTGCAAGAGCTTGAGAAAGTCGACTGCCAGGTAGATTTTGCACTTTATTAGAAGACATCTAAAACTCCAAGAAAACCTGGACACAAAAGAACTTTTGTCTGTAGAAGTTTTCGTCTGCCTCCCTCTACATAAATACCCACATTTACTGGGTGTAAGACGTACCATGTATGATAGCAATCTGTAACTTCCTTTTATGCGCTGGTTATCTAAATTTTTCCACTCGAACGCCCTTTTTTGTCTTCCTTTTTATTTAAGAGAAGATTGCTACCAGAACAATCTTAACCAAACGGACAATCAAGATCCCCTCACTTAGATATCAATTCCAAAACCAGATGAACATTTCAAAACTCGATAATTCACTTTGAAGGCTGGTCTCGTTTACGATTTCGTGTAACCACATCGTGTGAGGCTAACTTTCAACTCTCGCCACCAACATTTGTTACTCATTTTGAATTCATATCCTTTGGGCAATCCTACTTCTAGTTTGTGGCCTTTTGTACATGTGTGAAAATTAAATCACACAATCTCATCAGGACATCAGAATTCAGAAGGCCACCACCCACGCACTGAACGGTGTCGCCAAAAAACTGTTAACTTATACAAAACGACAGATAAAAAACCACAAACAGGAGGAACTACTAAAAAAAAAAAACCGGAGAACAAGACTCTGTTTCAAGGATAACGCAAGACAAAATCCACTCAGCTGGAAATCCGATTGTAATCACATAATCGATGGGCACAACACAAGCACGCACAACAGAAAACGGAGTTTGTCTTTGGGCTTTTCGAAAGACTTTTGTTGGAAAGGACCCCGTTTTTGGATAAACTGGCGAAACTCAATAAAGAAAGGAGCTTTATCGGATAAATTATCGAGAATATTTTACGGCATCTGGAAGGACGAAAAATTTTGCGGTGACATTTGGTTGAGTCAATCCAGTTCATAATCTAAACAAAATTGGAATGTTGCTCATGTATTTTAATTTCCTGCCGAGATAGCATGATGGCAACCACATGACAGGATATTTCGATTCTGTTTGGCTGTTATTCTTGTTTTTTTTTTTTTTTTTTTTTTAAACCAGAAGGGTATATGTAAACCGTGTAAACATCCAGCGGGTACACCAAATTAAATTTTCCAATTTTCGGTTTTCGAATAGATTGTAGATTGGATTGCTGGTGCTGCTGTCGGTCCATGTGGTATTGTGTGCCGGGTTTTCGTTACAATTTAATTGTGGTGCGTCATGTGCGATTGTTTTTGGGGGGACGTTATACGAGTACGTCTATGACTGATTTGACTGAAGGTTTTCGAACAATTTTGTGTTTGAAATATTGGTCCACCGGAATACAGCCATCAAAGTCCATGAGAGATGGAACAAAATATCCTTATGGTGGATGGTAAATTGTATGGTTGAGAAAATTCCACGTCGCGATACGGAAGTGTGTCGCTTTTACTGTGTACATTTTGAAGTGCGAATCGACTTTAAAAAGTTAGTAGAATCTACAGCGAATGTCGTAAAATGGAAATACCACAATAGCCTGGTGTTATGCTTATTGTATCTTTGTCATCGACTTCGATAGTAGCACACTTTGCTTATTGATGTTGAAATTTTGGAATGTTTTGTGCATTATCAACAAGAGTGTAGACATAATGAAAGCATTGAGCAATAATCACAGACAATAACCAGAATAAGGAAAACCGGGGCAAACTTTAAGGATTCGTTAGAAAGTCCTGTCCTGTTGAGAAAATAATACTTGGCACTGAAAATGCATACATATTTCGATGTTTTTCTACTAACCGACTCAAGATCTGAAGAACAAAAGCTATAAGTGAAGTTGCACATATAATCGTGGAAGACCGATACTACGTTGTTAAGATCGTTTTTTACGTTCAAAATCACTCGGAAAAAGTGTGAAGCCAATTACGTCACTATGTCAAGTTACATCTGGAGAGTATCTCATAAACAAACAAATCACAGATCGAATATCTACTTGTCTATTCCGACCTTTAGGCAATTACCAGGAGCTGATATTTTATCGTTTGTTCTATGAAGTGTTTTTGGATAAGGGACAAACCATCATACTTGAGTTATAAGTGCATCTATTATAAGGAAGTTCAAGTTTGCTTAGTAATGCTCGACCACGTACATACAAGGCTATGGCCATTTAGCTAAAGTTTCTTGTTTAAAGGCTCAAATGCACGGCATATGAAGTTCTGTGCTACCCCTTATATCTTCTTTGAGTTGTTCTTGTAAATCCGCTCAGCTTTTCAAATCAGCGTCAACTCGAAACCAAGATAGATACGCTGGATCTGGTTAAGAAAGACTTACTTGTGTTAGCGAAAGATGTGATGAAAGAGTATACAGCACAGTCAAAGCTAAAGTACATAAAAGAAAAACACCTAAAAAAAAAAAACGTACGTCGATGCCAGCGCGCTCACAATAAAAAAAAAAACTGGATTCTACAAGTTTTCAAGCGTTGTTCTAGTCTGCTATCTAAAGTAAGCTGTACAACTCGCAAGGGCTAAACTAAATTTGTCTATTGAATTACTAAATTTGTAGGGCAGTTCTCTGACTGCAATCTGCATTACGTCCAACATTACAAGTTCCAGACTAATTTACAAGCAACATCTGAAACCCAAAGTTCAGACCCCTTGAGATTCTAACGCCATGTTAGGAAGAAATGGCTGCAAAATAAGAAAGAAAAGAACCAGCACTGCACAGCCTTGGGAAATGGACACAAGCTAATTGACTTCACGTCGAAGGGAAGTGTCATCATAGCTATCACGTTTCGCACACCTCAACTGATCATAGTGGAATCAAAGCAAGATACTCGTTTAATATGTTGGCATGTTCAAACGATCCTAGGAGTCAACAACAGATTCGATCACTACCTTGTTGAAGACTAGGTGTGAATACAGATATCTCAGACGTAAACACCCCGAAGAAAAACTGTGAGTAACTCGTATTTTAATAATTAATAGTGGTTGAAGGTTTGAAGGGGCGGAATGCTACTGGCGATTTCAATGGAGCACTGGTGAAGTAGTAAGTAGTAAGACAGGAGACATTACGTCGTTGTTCAAGAACGTCATTTGACTGACGCTCCTAATAGGGACTTGACAACTTTGAATTTAATTTGTGAACGCACTATTTCATTAATCATCAAACTGTCACTGTCAATTCATTTAGTAAGCTCAACATTTTCATCATGTTAAAGTACACTAACGAGCTACGTTCTCCGATTGGGTTCTGGAGAAGATGCGCCAAGATGATGAATTTCATCGCAAAATCATCTTCAGTGATGAAGCTCATTTTTGGCTCAATAGGTTCGTCAATAAGCAAAATATGCGTTATTGGTTGGGTGAAAAAGCACATGTGCTTCATGAATCACCACTTCATCCACAAAAAATAACTGTTTGGTGCGGTTTGCATGCCGGCGGCGTTATTGGGCCATATTTTTTCTTCGACGATAACGATCGTCACGTAACTGTTGTTGTTTTGGCCCGAATCGGAAGATATGGACTTGGACGACATGTGGTTTCAACAGGATGGTGCCACAAGCCACACGGCACACGCTACAATCGATTTATTGAAGAGTAAGTATGGTGAGCGTGTTATCTCAAGCCATGGGCCAGTCGATTGGCCGCCTCGTTCGTGCAATTTAACGCCACTTGACTATTTTCTGTGGGGATACGTTAAGTCATTGATTTATGCCAACACGCCGACGACGTTGGAAGAGTTCAGAGCCAATATTGAACGCAAAATAGCGGCCGTTTCGGCCGAAATGTGTGGCCAAGTCGTTAAAAATTGGGTCCAACGAATCGACCGCTGCAAAAGTGCCCGCGGTGGCCATATGAACGAAGTCTAGTTCCATTCATAAATGTTTTGATTGTACTTCAAGCCAATAATAAAGCTTTTGAAATATCTCAAATGGTTTGCCTTTTGAGTTGTTAAGTCGTTATTTGAAAACCCTATATAAGTATAATCTATTAGTTTTATCGCATGGTTTTGAATCCTATCTAGTAGGTGTAGAGATGATTTAGGAGCACCTGAACTGATGTGGGCATTGTACTCCAATTTTGGGCGGATGAATGCCTTATATAATCGTATATTAATGCCAGATCAGAGGGGGTGAAACATTTCTTACATCGCTTGAGGAAACGAAAACATTTCGCAGCATTTTTGACGAAATTGAACGTAAGTTGTCACTGACATTTAAATTTCAGTTTAAAGACAGCAGACAGCATTGTGTTGTGAAAGCATCAAATTCGAGTCTGTTGATAGTTCCCCAATTGGTTATGCTGTTAATATCGGAGTTTCATGAGCTTACATACGCTGCGGTTCCTGTGATACAGCCGAAGAGCAGGAGTACTGTTATCAAAGGATATATTGGATTAGAAGTAGTAGACAAGAGATCATTAACGAAAATTAAAAAGAGTGTCGGAGACAGAACGGAGACCTGGGGTACACCTGCATTTATTTTGTGAATATCAGACATGAAATCATCAGGAACAACTTGAATTGAACGTTCGCAAAAGCACTCATTTTCGACAAAAGAGCCTGATGCCAAATTCTGTCAAATGCTTTATAAATATCGAGTGCAAATATCTTGCTTTCGCCAGATAGATGTAAGCTTTGATTCCACTTTTCGGGGAGACATATACATCAAATACTCAGTGGAGCTGTTACTTCGAAAACCACACTGCTGGTTTCGAGATATTTCATGAGCTAGCTGGTGATTTATCAGCGTTTCCAAGACATTGAAAAGAAGGGACGTAAGTGCAATGGGTCTGTACGAAGAAAGAGAAGAAGATTTGCCTTTCTTAGGGACAGGCTGAACAAATGCTGTTGTTTTCCATCTGCTCGGAAAAATTCCGAAGGAGTAGGATTAATGAAAAAGCTTACGCAGTGGTTTTGCCAAGGAGGAAGAACACTTCTTCAGAAGAAGCGGAGATATACCATCTGGACCAGTGGATTTGTGTATATTAAGATCTTTAAGTACCCTTGCTGTTACACGAATGCGAAAGTGGATTCGTCTCAGTGAAGATTCAACGCACTCAAGTGTAGGCGGGGAAAAAGCACAATCTTGAAGTGTTGAGCTATCCGCAAATTGTGCAGCAAGCAGATTGGCTTTGTCCAAAAAGTTGTCAGCTGGAATGTCATTCTTAAAAAAAAGCTTTGGGATAGACTATGAGGCAGAATTTCTAATGTTTTTAACGAACAACCAACAATTTTCACTACCATTGGGACATTGATCGCATTGGAGTTTTACTAATTAAGAAAAGCGTTGCAGCCATTCCTGGTTTGATTGAGCTTTTTTCGGTTTTAATCTGTCAGGTTGGTTTTGTAGGACCAAAAAAACATTTCTCTAACTCGGGCCGCCTCTTTACAGGTCGAGTCGTAGCACGCTTTCGTTTTTTTTCCTTTTGTCTACACTGTTTTAAATCAGCTTTAAATATGCCACACTTATGACCAGGTTCAAGTTAAGATCCTGGTAGTAATTTAGCTCGAAATCGGTCAACCCAAATGCTAATCATTCTTCAGTATCATACTATTAGATCAAACTATTATTTTTTCAGGTCGTCTAGAAGAGCTAAACAGACGCCTTAAAAAGTCTGTCATTCGCAGTTTTGTTATTCTCAAAGCCGAAAGCAATTATCAACTGCACAGAGCATGAGAAACGTACTACTTTCCTTATTGTTAAGCATCAGCCAATCCCTATTTTTATATGATCTGTAGCTTTTATTCAATATTAAGTTTCCCCATTTTGCAGAAACAATTTTTCCTTAAGCCCTTAAATAAATAAGGCCTCAAAAAGGACCCCTCTATATCTCCCAAATCCAATCCACATATCCCAAGGCTTTACTAAATTAACACCACATATGTGGGTTATTCCCAGGCATTATCAACACCACCATCATCTCGTGTGTTCTGATATTACTCCCCGATTCCGTGCAACAAATGACGATTTACGAATATGAGTTTAAGTACGGGTAAGAGTATGAGTAAACGCCTGGCAAAGGAGTTTCAGTAGTATTTAACAATTTTCCATCGGTGATGGGCGGTATCTCGAAGGAGCTGTTTCATTTTGTATGAATGTCCTGCTAATACACATATATAGCCGTCATTTAGTCGTATGGTTTGTAGCTAGTATAGGTACTTTGTGCCACAATGCCACCATGCCAGCAAGTCATAATCGTTACCCTTTAACGTAATAACCCTAAAGTACGAGTTCAGCAGCATATATTCAAATACCCTCACTGTATCCCCATTATCATTTGGAGGAGCAACTTTCCATGCTCCCATCAACTCCATCTGCACGGACTAAAATCATGTAGAGAAACTGTAAGGTGTGAACACAAACATCCCTGTCGTGGCAATTATCATATCCGTCGACGAAAACGGGCCACTTTGCTATAATTTCTTGAGAAAATATTGCCAAACAACAGCAGCATGACCTTCTGGGATTGGATTTGAATGGAAGTGAGATAGTGCAGATGGATGAGTGAAATGAAGAATAAACTTTAAGCTCTCGCAACTGGCCTGAAATACGAACATCTTTGCTAAAATATCATCCAAATAGGAATGAATGTTTTCCACACCACCTCATTCAAAGTCGTAAATTCTTTGTTTTAAATTTACGTGTCCTTGAGAAAGGATATATTGAACAATAATTTGTACCCATTTGCCAGTGTTATTCCATTCATTTACATGTACAAGTTTACGAGTGTCCCCCGTCGACGTAGCGATAAAAAATCTCCTCCTCCAAGAAATTGCAATTTTATTCATCAATAAATTGCCATTGTGAAATGTTTAAGGCGTTCACATTTTAATATCCTTTCTCTAGTCGCCACATATACATACACTGGTTCATAGATGCCCACATTCTTGAGGTACAAACACATCTTGAGACATCTTAACCTCGTTTAAATGGATTTAGAGCAAAAACCCGTTTTAGGTTTCACGTATTTCATTCTCAACGGGTAGTGCTCAAGGGAGTTGGTTTTTTTTTTTTTGTATTTATTTGTTATTTTATTTGTAGCAGTTGGCACCCCACTAATAGCAGTGGTAGGGGAGAGTACAACTTTTGCCTGGAGGATATAAATTCATCGTAAAACAAACAAATTTTATACGAACTAGAGAACACCAGTAAGAACACCAGTAAAACAGCAGTAGAACACCAGAATTCTAGAAAACACTGGGACTCACCGACCTAATTATAGGTCCTTTGGTGGCATTTATTTTATTTTTAAAATTTATAGTTGGCTTGCCATTCTGGTACGATGGAGATTTTCATTTGAAGATGATCAACAAAAACAGCGCTCGATTCCGATGCTAGTTAAATGTTGGCTCTTTGTTTCCACTTGGTCGCCGACGATATTTCCCTCGTCGTCGTCTTCATCATCGTTTTCCTCGTCAAATATGAGAAAGGATATAGAAATAAATTTCCTTGCAGTAGGACTTTTGTCCGATGACTACTCGTACGTAGCACTATTAAGGGAACAGCTTGAGTTGGAGCGGAACAACTTTGCTCCAAATAATTGCATTGCAAATAAAATTTTCCTCCTTGGGGTGATGGACCGTCCACCCACATTTTCCTTTTGAATTTGATTTATTTTCATTTTTTGTGTCCAAAGTTAGAAGGCATTGATCCTTTAAAACGATGCCAGGCAGGAGGATAATCAATTTGTACTTGACATACATTGAACGGATGTCGTCTGACTCATCTAAACGGATTTAGCTGCTCTTGACTATGACGACGGTAAGGAATTTTCTTTTTTTTTGTCAGACAAAATGTGCACTGCTCCAGTTTGCTTGGAAGAAAAGGACAATTGAAACACTCTGGGAGATGGTGTGATGGTGTTGACTATCACCATTTGTACGAATGTGTCTGTGTTGGGGTTTATCCACTTGTCTATCATCCTCGACTTGGCAAAAACCAGCACAAGGAGATTTGTTTTCTTAAACAAACGTCTTGTTGCAAATGCGGGTCATGGTTTTGCGGTCAACCCAGAGCAACCTCCTTGAAACCGGGTGGCTATGAGCTATTGCTTGGGATGACTTGACATTACGACAAATTGAATTTTGCTCTGTAGGGGTATAGAGTTCTGTTCAAGCTACCCAAATGTTGGAAACTCAAGTGTGTGACAGATTTCAATTATGCTCAACAAATGCAGACGCTTAACGATATCCTTCACGGATACTCGTAAGTTGTTGTTAGCAATCTGTCTTGTTTTTACACAGCCAGACATTTAGGTATGTCGGGAGAAAGGTCAATTGTAGAGCATCTTCTTCGGAATGACATGTTTTCAAACTGGTTTTGATGGAAAATAATTTCTCGTTTTCTGAAACCCATATAGTACTCGTAAAGTAAGCTTAAAAAATCAATTGTCGCTGACAGATGTCTGAATTCGTGATGATTGGTGGACAACCAATTACCGACGGGGTCCTTGGTATTTAGATTATTCCACGAAAAGTCACCATCAACATAAGCATATACATAAGCATAAACTATATACGCCGCCGACAATATCCTCTCTTATTTAGAGAAATTTAAGCCTATTCACAATGCTCGGGGACCTGCGTTCCGATTGATCGAGAAACTTTTGAATGACTTCGGCCAGCAGTCCAGTAATCAACTTCCGAAGTGCTTGCCTTACCTCCCGATGGTAGTCCCCGGTAACTGCATAAGTAAACCCTTACATATGCAAACTTAAATGTCAAAGACATGCCTGGCCGATAGCATTATACTGGTCTACGCAGTCATAGGGGTTACAACCCCACATGGAAGAGATTAAAATATGTGACGCACCAACTAATAGTCTCGGATGAAAATGGACTCACTGTTGTCAACTTCGGATCTTTAAGTGGAATGTTCAGACCCATAACAGGCCACGTACAGCAGAACAATTAGCAGACACCCTTGAATGCTATCACGCAGATATCACCGCCATCCAGGAAGTTCGATGGGATAGGCTGGACATAAGGAGGATGAAAAACTGTGATATATATTTTATTGACAGTGATTGCCATAGCGTAAGGAAATAGCGCTTATTCGGATGCAGATTTGACATCTGCAGCAGACCTAGGCAAGAAGTCTTGAGCTTCTGACAGTTAAGCGAGCTTCTTATGACAATCCGCATCCAGGCTTAATTTGCTAACATAAGCCTAACACGCGTCTATGACCTTATGGAAGATAAGGAAAACGCCACCAAAGAGTGTTTCTATTAGGTCCTTTAATATAATATAAGCAATGTCCAAAGTATGATAATAAAATCGCCTATTACAACTTTAGTATAGGAAGGGACATCTTTGATGGGACAGTTCGTAGGCATAGCCTACACGAAACTACGTTTGGCAATGGACTTAGGCTTATTGAATTTGAGTTGGAACGAAATATCACTATAACAGCACACGGTTTCCTCATCTCAATATACGCGAGGGCACATGACACTAAATCAAATTAATCACACAACGATATACGTTAGGCAGTTTTTTTGGACGCCCGAACGTTCCGAGCAGCCAAAGTGCGAATGGGGATTTTCCAAGTGCTACAACATAGAAGAACTACAGTGAGAAGATATTACGTAGAAAATCTGCAATCGAAAGAGGCCACCAGAATCTTCACCGAACGCGTATCCCGAAATCCCTCATTAACTCCTATGCCGGCAGCACAAAGTACAGAAGACCAATGGCAATGATGAAAACGTACCATCAGAGACGATGCAACTGGTATTCCGGATTTAACCATAAAGAAAGCCCTGGTACAAAAAGCGTACCAAGCAGCGCTGCAACAAAAGACGAGAAGAACATCGGCTTCTTCAGAAAAAGAAAACAGAGCACGAGAAGTACGCTATCGAAATTATTGAGAGGTTGCACAGTTTGTGCTGAACATATGAGCGATAAAGTCTTCCATCCTGCTTTCAGGAAAAGTCGACCATCCAACTAAAACGATATCTAAGACTTTACCCAAATAAAGTAAGTATAGCAATATCTATGCTAAAATTAAACAAATCTGCTAAAGCTGACGGTTTACCGGCTGAGGTATTCAAAGCTACTAGAAATGCCTTTGCGGAGAACATGTTCAACTTACTTCTCCGATCTGGTCAGAAGAGTGTATACCTGATGACCAACTGCAGAAAATTCTAGAGGTATAAGTATCTTCAGCTTCGCATACAAGATCTTATCTTTCATATTGTGTAAACGTTTGAAACCCTTCGCCAACAACTTGACTGGCTCCTATCATTGCAGATTTAGACTGGGAAATTTCACAATCGACTAAATCTTCACATTCTGGCAGATCCTGGAAAAAACACGGGAAGTCCAAATCGGTACCCAGCATCTGTTCATCGATTTTAAGGCCGCATATGACAGCATTTATAGAGATGATCTATCTAGAGCCATGCCTAGTTTCGGCGTCCCTGCCAAACTCGTCCGTTTGTACAGTCGGTAAAGACGCCTGATGTCAATAAAGGTTTTAGACCAGGTGACGCGCTGTCATGTGACTTCTTTCAAAAATCTGTGCAAATACTAGTGGCGTATGTTGATGACATACTGACATGACGGGCTGTCACTGGTGCGTTCGCTAGAATTTAAAGGGAAGCTGCCCAAATGGGTTTAGCGGTAAATGAGGGTAAAAAAAAGTATATGCTGTCAACAAGAACGGACACGCAACATCGAAGAATTGTACAGAATGTGACAGTCGACAGCTATAATTTGAAGGTAAGAAGGGATTGGTCTATCTTGGCGCTGCTATAAATTCTGACAACAACACCTCAGCAGGATTAAAACGAAGGACTAAGAAGAAAATTGTGTAGTAATGACATATCCCGGAAAACTAAGGAGACTCTATATAAGACCTTAATCATCCCAGTCCTACTTTATAGCGCTGGAGCATGAACTCCATCGAAAACGGAAACGGTCATTTCGAGAGAAAAATCCTTTAAAAGATGTCCGGTCCCGTTTAAAGATTGAACAACGAACTATACGAGCTGTACAGCGACATAAACTTAGTCAGGGGGTTGTTGGGGTTGTTCCACTATTCGGGGTTTCGGAACCCCTGATATAACAGTTCTGATTGTTTACGTATACAGACAAATGGAAATTAGCCTCATTTCTAAGAATAATTTTATGTAAAATATCATGATCTTGTTCATTCATTTCCAGCACCCAAGTAGCGAAAGAACGGCGTTGTGCGTGGACTGCTGGCGTCAATTCTTATGTCAACTGGAAATCCTAATGCTGGACCCGATGGCTTAACCGTCGAACTGTTAAAAGTAGCAGCTGATGGGTTGACATCATATACTCGTAAATCATAAATTCATCTCTAAAATCTGGGTAAACGAAATCAAAAGCTTGAAAATGTTTTAGTGTACTTCGGGCTAGGTTCACATTGAGTGGATGCCCACAAGTGGAAGGAGAACTCAGCCAAATTCATGTGCGCAACTGGAGGCGAAAAACCAGATTAGCTTAGGTGAAACGCTGCTCTACCCCGGATTGTAGTATCTTCTAACTAAGTTAGTAGTTTATCTGCAGTTCACCGTCGAAAATTATGCCCACAAATGTAACTTCATAAGCCAATTCAAAGCTTGTAGGACGTATACCACTAGGTGTCCTACTAGAAAAGACCGCTCAGCAGCGTTCCATAGGTTACTGATTGAGCCTTCAAGCTATGATATTTAAAATTCTTAAAATGGAGTGCAACTGATTCGCTATCGTGGATGGTAGTCCCCTGAAAGAAGTATTTTATTGTTGGTTTTTTTCTACCCCTACATGTATGCTTCGCCAAGGAAATACAAGCACCATGATGTACGCTGCAAAATTGCTTCGGCAATTATGACCGGACTACAATATTTGAATTGTTGTCCTACAGTCAATCTGATGCAGTGATCTTGATCCTGAGTTATGTTGTATTCCTGGCTCTGTACTTAAAAATGCCATGCCAAACTGTACAGGGAGTGGAGAGTCTTGATCTCCGTCCACACGCGAATACGAGTCTTCTGGTATTTTTACTCTTAACATCTCTCATGGGATTAAAACATTTTGCAAGAAGAGAAAATATACAGAGAAGTGCTCAACTTAAGTTACGAGGAGACTGCTAACTTCAAAGAAAACCACAAAAATTTTTTCCAAAGGTGATTTGCAACTCTGATGGCCGTGAACTTAAGCTCTGTTCTTATATATGGGATATGGCCCCAATCAAATCCAAGCCTACAATAAAACACAACTCATCACGGTCCCTTACACAGTGGGATCGAACAGTGTTGTTGAACCGAGTCGATTCGAAAAGGGATGTTTATTTCCATTCCCTCGAAACTATTGTAAATCTAAACAGTTCTGGCCAAATTTATTGGACAATTTCAAAGCTTCCACGTGTCCACAATTCCCTTAAATTGACTCAATTAATTTATTAAATAAATTCTTCAGGGTCTACCAATCGTCGTTATCGAAAACTTCAATTTCATTTTATCCCAAATTACACTTGAATTGGGATAAGCTTCGAGTCCTTTGAAGACTATGTCGGTCCAACCTTCCACTTAAACGAATTTTGCAAAATCAGCAATTGAAAATAGGTCCTTCTCAGTTACATACCTCTTTTATATCTTTCTCCTCCACTCAGTTCCATGAATAATTAAGCGTTCGTATCAGGAGGATAGGACTACTACAAGGACTAGTCTCAGTACCACCTTAACACAAAAGGTATTTACAAAATCCAATTATAATCGCCATTCAATCCTTTGCCATCCCTCCCCAACACCTCAAAGGAAAGGTGAGTGGGTTTGTTCAAAAAATTTTTTTTTAATTTTATATTACGTTACGGAGGATACGCAGGGTATGACGATTTTTTTTTTTCGATGTTTGCCTTTTGTGTACCTTGCCATTGTCTTTTCGGAATTTTTTCCTGTTTCCAACTCCGGGACATTACCTTCTCTAAATGGAAAGGTGATTTCCATCCTCTTTAGCAATTCAATCCGTCGCTCATCGAATTTTATTCATTTTTAATTATAAAATGCAAATGAAGTATCCAGGAAAAAAAATAAAAATAAAAAATAAAAATCACCATATCCTGCCAGGATCTGGCAGAAGACTGACTTGACTCATTTATGGAAATAAAAAAAAAAAAAAACCATTCCAGAACAAATGGATTTAAATCTTCAGGATAACGAGCGTGTGGATTCTGATTTTAATGTGAAAGGAGGAAACATAGGTGAATGTAACGTGAAGGTGGATCCTTATTGATGATACAATGATGCGTACCATCGACATGACTACGAGTACTGCACTTTAAACTATTTCAAGCCCGGGTAATCCTATCACGTACATATCCCACTTCATGAAGTCAGTTTAAATGTAACAACAGCACATAACATATCTCACTAACCTTGTACACATATCCACTGGAGAGAAGCATAGGAGGACCGCAGTAAATACCTGTAAGGACATGTGTCTAAGGACCCGTGTTCGGGGTGTACGAGCACTCGGTAATTGAATTACAAAACAACAAAACATAAAGATTGCCGGAAGCCATCACGATCCCAATGCCAAGAGATGAATATCACACCTGGAGTGTTGTTGGAAGAGGTTCTTAGCTTCGTTTACCATTACGTTGGGGTTAGGTTTAAGGTATGTCAGTTTTAGTGTGCGGTTTACACAGTTTACAAAAGTATCTCGAGGTCTGTTAGTGTTTAATGGAGAATGTGTAATTGATTCTTGGGGCATGTGGTTTGGTGTGGAGTGCTATGGAGCACCATCTGTTCTTGGAATACAGAACAAAGGAAATGAAGCTGAAGTTGTAGCTTATTGTTGATTGAATTTCCATAATTTTTCCCAGGGCTATTCAGCTGGTGGATATGTTACCGTTCGAGTAATTGCACATATGTTAAACTGCCAGATGTAATGGGAATTTAAGACAAAAGGAAAATTTTCCTCACTAAATGGGCGATTTCCAAGGATTTAAAGGACCAATTTGTTGTATGATTATTTCGTGCTTTAATGGAAATTCTGTAAGCAAGGATTACGGTCTTTTAAAGCAAGCTGATGGCATTGTTAGGTTGGTTACTTATTAATTTAACTACTTGCA
Organism: Volucella inanis; assembly: GCA_907269105.1. Taxonomy (NCBI): domain Eukaryota; kingdom Metazoa; phylum Arthropoda; class Insecta; order Diptera; family Syrphidae; genus Volucella; species Volucella inanis. The sequence goes on from OU026155.1 coordinate 155,687,472, forward strand.
TTCCATTGAGTTAAATTGAATGTTTCCATTGTTGTCGTACCCTTTGTTATTAATGGTTTATTGGCTTTTGAAATTACTTGTTCTTGTGCAAATTGGATGAGTTCCATTGAAGTAGCTGATCATTTGCAATTCAGAATGGGGCTGGCTTGATGCCATGGACTTTAGTGAAAGGAAGTCCTAAATCTTTGCCAAAAGCTTCACATTAGAAAGTGCCACATTCTGGAATTTAGCACAGCCCAGATGTAAACCAAGTGATCATTATTGGTAGTGACAACTTTCCGGGTCATGTCAATCTATATCTAAGACTTGGTCTACTCTTGAGAACACCGCAAAATCTACCAGCAGAGTCTAGCGACTAAGTTCTAATAAAAAATCGCACACAATATCCATATAGGAACCACAGGTGTGGAATAAATGCATCTGCGGGTTTGGATGTTTAAATGTTTCACACAAACGAGAGATAGGAAAGACCAAGAACTTGGGCAACTTTGCAATTAAGATTTAGTTGCTGCAGATATAAGTTACGAAAGGACCGAAGACGGTAGCCGAACTCACTGAGTAGTGCTCAGAATACTTTCTAAGGCTACAATAAATGCAAATTGAGAGGCAATGATCTCATGGACTTCACACAACTGTCTGACGTGGTTGTCAACAATCTTGGCTCTTAATCAACTTTTGTTGTGAGAATAAGACACCAAGTAACCGACTTAACATAATCCAACAGTTTTGCTAAGGAAAGTATGGGAATAATGGAAAGTACTTTCAGAGATCTCCAGTACAGATCTCGACCTTGTTGAAGAGAAAGAATTCGTAGAAAAGCAATTGGATATACGATTTAAGCAGGAGTTCGGAAAGAGCAACACTGCTCCCTTTATGCTCAGGACAAAACAAAAGCTAGGAGAAGCTATTTAGAACTTGAACGGTACCTTCGTTAACTGTTTTGAAATGGCATGTCCAAATAGTAAGCAATCGTCCGTTCCTTGGTGGAACGCAGTTCTGCAGCATCTTCCTAAAGAATCCAGAAAACTTTTAAGCAGGTCACTTAAGACTAATTTTGAGGAAGATAGCAATCTTTACAAATCGAAGCAAAAAGACTTTAAGAGACTTAGTCGGATTTCGAAAAGCGACTTTTATAAAGGTTTTTGCGAAAAGATCGGAACAATCGGTGTAACCAGTAGACTGGTCAAAGTCCTCAAAAGGGGAAGATCAACCAAGCTGGAGTCACTCAGAATATCTGATGGCACCTACACTGAGTTGAAATTAGAACCACCTCACAACCAGCTCCTACCAACGAAGTTAGTAGTGAGCTAAATAACTCAACGCGCTATAGCCGGTATATCTCATCGGTTGCGTCGCTTAATGGCTTCAAGTCTAATGGAACCAATGGCACACCCAGTAATGTTACAAAAAAGTATAGACCAGCTGCTGGTCTAGCCTAACATTGACATACAAATCTAGACCCTGGCGAACAATCAGAGTAGCCTTTATACGGCAAATCGGAAAAAAGGACTGCCCGCTCGCCAATAACTTTAGACCCATAAGTCTGACTTCTCTTATGTTGAAGAGCATGGAGAGAATGATAGAGATCCAAGGTCTTTTCGATTGCATCCTCTGTATGAGATGCAGCATGCTTACCAAAGCGGAAATTCTTGCTGAGCGTGCTTCAAGGTCTGATAGGTAGAATTGAAGGGGCACTCGACGAGAAGGAATAAGCGCTGGTTGTTTTTACCGACATTGAGGATACTTCCTACAACGCAGTTTTTGACATTTGTAATTCGGACAGACAACACGGCGTAGACGATTCACTAGTTTTGTGGATAAAAGCAATGCTGGTGAATAAGACGCTGATTACGGATGCAGACTTCGGCCAATACCATATGTGATTGCGTCGCTGTACTGTCTATTGTACTGTATCTAGCGACTGTCTGCTCTTTCAGTCAAAGGTTCTTCTCTTTACGAGAAGCTGACTGGCCTGACTTATCCAGTGCTCAAAGGCATCACCATCCAATTCTCGAAAGAAGATAAGTATTTGAGTGTCATCCTGAATAACAAACTTCTAAAACTTTTAAACACTAAACATGTTACGCCGAAAGCCTCTAAAGCGCTGTCGGCCTTCTGGCAGTGCATAGGAGCTAGGGCCTATCGTCGTGTTTATCAGACTCCAAAGAACGGTCTCTCTCAGCCGCAAGGGTACCGCCTTGCTAGCACAAGTGATTCCGCACTAGACGCATTTATGAATCTCTCTACCCCAGATATTCATACCATGGACTGCACTCTAAAAGCCACCTTCAACTTAAAATGATGTGGTCTTTGATAAAACATGCAATGGAGCTTTGATGACCTTGTGCGCCGACAATCTTATATTTCTGGTCTTATGGAAGTGCCACCTGATGCAATGAAAACAGAACTTCTGTTGCAGAAAATTCGGATCTGTCGGTCGTATAAAAGATGGCTTTATAGGAATATTAATCCACTAAACGCATAGAAAGATTTGGCACAAAACTTTCAAGCAAGTATATATTACATTGCAGATGAGATGCAGAGGGTTAGATTTTGTCAAAGAAATGTAAAATTCGAATGCGATGTTGCACAGAGGCTGCTGAAGGCTTACATATGACCATACAGACTCCTTTATGTTAGAAAAGTAAGATAGCAGGGAAAAAAGACGCAGACAAAATGCTATCTAATTCGAGGAAAGCTCTTCGAGCAGATAAGACCTTTCTAATATTTTGTCTCCTGTAAGAGCTAACAGTGTTCAACAGTTTTGACTTGTACTCAGTCGGAGATCAGTTCACTAGCAAAATGCTGTGTTTAAATTTGTTTTCATAACTCTTTCCTTAATTTCTGCCGTTTTTATGATCACACTCTGAAAATTCCTTTGTTGAAACACTTGTAAAGTAAACGCGACAAATGATTTAACACAAATAGCAACCCTATTAGTGCCTTTGTAGTAAAGTCCCAAGCCCATACAATGTACAAATAAATAGTTTGCTCACCCCGCAGTTCGCAGCACCACCACACAACTCCAAAGCCATTTACTACTCCTCGTTTTCTCTGCAACAGCTCCTGCAATAATAGCTGGTACATTGCTTGGCAACATTTCATAATTCCGTCCCAAAGAAATTGAATTCAATGTTTACAGCGAACGAAGTCTCATTTTTTTTGTTTTGTTTTTTTTTTTTTTCATGCTTAAGCCACCGGAAATGTATAACCGAAAAACTCAGTTACCACCAGCAACCGCTAGCCAGGAGCCAGGAAACGGAAACAAGAAAAAAAAACTCCTTTGTTTCGACAGTCACTCACACATTTTCAAAGCCGCTGGCGAAGCCCGCTGCAGTCGTTTTCCACGGATGAGATACTTTCCTACACCCCCAAAACATCGGTTGAACAAATAGTTTTAAATTACTACGCCCTGCATTTTACAGCCCCTAGAAACGGACCACGTCGCGTACGTACAACAGAAGTAATTTTATTTTTTCCCTGATACCATTTCGGTTGGATTCCTCGGCTGGAATGTACAATATGCATGAATGTGATTACCATGGGCGAAAAAGAAATTATTAATTAGGGCCACTACAACGCAACTTCAACCAACGGCAGGACTTTCTTCATTAACCCCTGCTTATTGCTCAGCTAATTGGAGTTCATTTGGCATATTTAATTCAGATATTTCTGAGCCTGAGCCTAGACCCGCAGATTGCTGCAATTTAACCGACGACGATATTGAAAGACACTCTTCCATTGTTGCTTCTTTTCGTTCCATTAAAGCACGCAACCCCCTGGCAGGTTTAGCGACCGTTCTCACGAACTCATCATCCATCCATCCATCCGTCCAGCGCTCCAGAACAATATATCTCTTCTGAATGAAAATAGGCACTTAATTACACTTTATCCTATTAAAGTCCTTAACGCACACTTCCCTCCTTGTTGTTGGTCGGCCGTCCACCAACCCACACTAGGCTACATCAATACGTACGTGTGTCATATTACGTACCATCCTCTGTTCTGTAGACCATTTTTAATCTTTTCGACTTTGGCAAGGATATCGTAAAAGGATGAATAAAAAAATTAAACTTCCCCAAATTGTTGACTAAAAAGTTTTTCGCTTAATCCCCGGCAGGATCTCAACAGAGGGTGACGACGAGAAAAAAAACTTTTCATTCATCTTTTGGCGGCAAAACAGAGCCGGTTTTGCACAGATTTTTTTTTCTTTCTTCGAATTCACAAAGAGATTGGTCTTGCTGGTGGGATTTTTTCTGCTATTCATTATGAAAGGATAGAGATGCCCTTGCAGAGCTTTTAAAGTGAGCGAAAACAGACAAAAAAAAAAAAAAATAAATAAATAAATAAAAATTACAGTGCAGACTAAAGTAAGAGATCGACGACTAATTAGGAAATCCTTTGCCACAGTGTTACACAACTTCAGACGATGGCAAAGGATAGAAATTCTAAGTCCCGTCTGGCGGGTCTGACACCAGAAACACTAATTGGTAGGCGCCCAGTCTACTCCTTTAAGTTTGAAACGTAATATGCCTCTTCCGTTCACAACCCTACCCATGTTAATCGGATTTATGAGATTATATCACCGTAGTCCCGTTTGCTTAATTAAAATTGAAAAAGATGAACGAACTGAAACTGCTTCTGCTGCTTATACTTTTAGTTGTACACCATGCGGATCAAAAAGAGTTATAGGAACTGAACGGAAGATAGGTTAAAGTCCTTTGAAAGGAGGTACTGGGTAAAAGCAGTCGTCATCGTCAGCAGTTCTAAAGTGAAACCCGAAATGCGGAAGTGTTCGTTATACTCGTTCTTTGCCGACAAAGAAATGCGCGGTTTATTTACCACAACAAAATGCCACACAACTTGAAGTAGACAACCTTTGTGTCTGCTTAAGTATCCTTAGGGGGTTTTTACACAGAAAATGTGTGTCACTTCGATACAGAGTCGGAAAAGTTTTCAAACTCAGAATAGAGTTTTAGTAAAGAGGCCGACTTTGCTATGGGGTTTGCCTTATGTCAGTAGTGCGTACGTGTGTGAAATATTTTCAGATACTTGAAGAATTTTTGGTCTGAAGTGAAAAAGATATGAAAATAAGTGTCAGTAGATTTAATAAGATACGAGTACATATCAGATTAAAGATTTTATGAAAAAGGAGATAGAAAGCATAGAGTCCTGAAGTCTGAAAAATTGAAACTCAAATATCTTTCTTCCACTAGGAGATACTATGAGACTAAAGTGTATCTGTTTAGATAGTGAGAACGAGGTAAATAAGTACAACGACGATGTGTTCAAACTGTGTGAGGCATTGTGGCTTTCAGAGTTAATATTTGTCCCAGACTTTAGCGGCGTGTGCTATTATAGATAGATAAGGGATAGATTCGAAGATTCTGCCCACCCGCTATACATGTTCTATCCATATCAGGCAACTGATGCGCAGTTTTCTGACTAGATCGATTTCGCTGTACATCTTGTAAAGATCGTCTCTTTTTCTTTCTCCTCCAAATCCGGTCAACGCAAACCGATCTCAGAGCCACAAAGTAGGACTGGGACTTACTCCTCAATTTCCTTGTTAGACCAAAGATAGAGCGCTTGGCCAAAGTTAATCTTCGTTCTCTTTTAATTGAGGTGTTGTTGGCAGAGTTGATAGCAAAGTCAAGGTCGATAAAGTCCCGTCCCACCTAAAAGTTATACCGGTTGACTTGATGTTCTTTCTAATTTACCACTTTGCCCTTATCTACCGCTAAATCTATTTTGGCAGCTTCCGTTTTAATACCAGCGAACGTACCGGAGATAGCCAGAGTTCTGCTAATTATGTTGATATCACCGGCATACGCTAGTAGTTTATGCCTACAGCTGCAGTGGTAGCTTGTGATTTCCGCACAAGGATGATGTTAAAGAAGTCACATGACAGCGCGTCACCTTATCTAAAACATTAAAGGACTGGATTAAGTCGTTACTTTACGACTTTGCCGTAGCAGCGAACGTTCTCAATCATCATTCTGCACAAACGATCTATCAAGTTACTATCAAGTCCCTGGACTCAGTCTCACTAAATTCTAGAACCGCCCTCGACTGCCGATCATCTCCTCTTAGGGAAAGGGCAGAGCAGGTCAACTTTCACCTATGTTGGATGCCGGGCCACAAAAACATTTCAGGAATTAGAAACGTGATATCTGCAAAGGATATCCGAATCTTTTCGTATAGTAAGGCCGTTATTAACTCCCTCAGTCTTAGTCTCATAAAATTCTAAAACCGCACTTGATTAGCGAGTATCTCACAGGGAAATGGCAGAGCAGGTAGTTCAATATTCACCTACGTTGTGTACCGGGGCACAAAGGTGTTCTTGAGAATTGTAGGGCCAACAAATTCGCCAAAATTGGAACCACTATACCAACAATACCTGAAAAAGGTGTGATCGGTATTCTAAAACCAAAAATGGCTGCTATAAGAAGAACAAACCTCAAGTGAACCGACGTCTAGCGACTCGCTCTAAGAGTTTGATCTTTCAAAATAGGAAACATCTCAGCGTTATATACAGATGTCATCACTGGACACTCTCTTATAGGCAAGCATAAAAGATGGCTTGACGTTTTTACAAACGACTAGATGAGAAGGAGAGGATACAATCCTCCACATACTCTGTACATGTCCAGTTCTCTCCCAAAGAAAAAACTCAACTTTCTCTTACAATGACTTAAGCGATATCCTGTCGACAAGAAGAGACACCCTTAAGTAACATTTTGTACAGTATGCCAAAATAGCCAACAAGACAACAAGGTAGAGGTCATGGGAAGGATTACTCTAAGAAGCCAAAAATATTATGGAAAATTCTGAATAAGCCCTTTAGAATCCCAGTTTTACTATATGGTGCGCCGAAGCTTCAGCTTTATCTATCGCTTTACAGTATTAGAAATTTTGCTGACAAATTGTTGTAAATATCATAATTTCCATTTTGTTTGATGACCTTTTGTCATCTTTCTGGCAACTTCATAATTCCACGTTCGTAGAACTTTTGATCTTTATCGGCAAAAAACTGAACCAAGTGTAATTTCACAACGGTTTGCAAAGATCAAAATAAATTGTAATCCGATAGAGCAAGGTCAGGGCTATATAGTGGATGTTACATTAATTCTCAACCAAGCTCCAATAACTTTGGCAAGTGACCAAAGATGTATGTGGCCTAGCGTTGTCCAGGTGAAAAGTGACACCTTTTCGATGGACCAATTCTGGTCGTTTTTCGTTGATCGCTGTATTAAATCTGTTCAGTTGTTAACAGTACACATCCGAATTGATCGTTTGGTTCCTTGAAAGCAGCTGATATTCACCAAAAGACGGTTTTGCTCTCCATTTGGTGGGGTGGGAAAGGTATATTCCACACCAGCATTGGAAGTGGATTGTGCTGGCTCATCACACCTGAACGATGATCGTTTTCGATTGACGGTACTGTAAACAATTCATTTTTCATCGCCAGTGATGATTCGTTTCAAAACAGGATCGGATTCATTGCGTCTAAGATGCAAATCGTAAGCGTTTATACGCTTCGTTAAATCAATTTCTTTCAAATCATGTGGAATCCAAATATCAAGCTTTTTAACGAGTCTTACACGTTTTAAATGTTTCTTAATCGCTCTATGTGATACATTTAACTTTTTTGCTATCTCTCGTGAAGCTAAATGATTATGGATTTAATTTGATCATCCTTAAGCTCATCAGGTCGATCTGAACGTTGTTCATCTTTCAGTGAATAATCTCTGGAACGAAATTTGTCAAACCAATACCGACATTGTATTTTTTTTTTAAGGCTTTTTCACCATACACATCACGTAAAATTTTTAGTTTTTGCAAAACTAACGCCAAACTTACGAGTATACCTTTTCATAAAAATACGCGTAATATGCTCAAAAAGCAAAGTAAGACTGACAGCTAACAAATGTCAAAAGGAAAAAAAAAATGTCATTGAGAGAAGCCATTGATAAATATGGCCAAACACATCTATGTGTGAAATCGGCAATCACTTTTAGTCACTTATGTTCTTAAATATTTTATTTATATCCCTAAAATTTAATATATTTTTCTTTTTTTTTTTAAATAAATAGGTACTCACCGATGTTCCTTTTTCAAGAGTAAACATTTTATAATTTAAATATTATTTGGAAAATAAAATTCCTATTAACCAGAGAAAGCATGCTATTTTACCATTATACATTTAGCAAACTACACTAAACACTATTCTACATAAACGATGCCTTATAACAATGATTAAAACTAAAACCATTAATGAAACAAACCAAAACCAAAAACCGAACCAAAATTATTTAAAATTTTATTTAAAGGGATGTTGCATGGGAAAGTTAACAAACAAACTCGATGTTCTCACTTTTAAAGTCTTAGTTCATTATTTCTTAGTTCGTTTTCAACAAAACGAAACGGAAGGATTAGCATTTTTTTTTTATTTTTTTTTTTTTTTCTCGAATATTTTTAAAAAGAAGGAAAGGAAGAAAAAATACTTTTCCAATAGGGCCATCTAAATTCACTAGCAACGCAGAAGTATTTAAAGCGTTGGCTTATGAATTTCTCATGACATCACAAGTTGTTTTCAAAGTAAAGTTTAAATAAAATTAAAAACAAAAAACAAACACTTAGCATTCCGTATAAACAAATTAAAAAAAAAAAAAATAATAATTAAACCAAAAGACCAGTTTCTTTGCTTTTCAATTTTGTTAAAAAAAAAAAAAAAACAACATCGAATAACAATTAATCTAGTTACAGATACGAATAAAGGATAACATGACAACTACGGCCAATTGGCGAAGAAGGGATTAAGTACAAATTTTAGATTTGGATTTTTATTTTGAAAGATGAAAATGATAAAAGCTATGAATGCAACATCGAAATAAAGGACACATTGTGATGATTCAGATACCGAGTTTTTGATTTCGAAAAATACTAAAAACAAAAAAATTTAAAAAAGAAAAAAAACAATTAACAATAATTTTCTTTATAAGAATTCCTTATAACAATTGTTGTTAACTGTTTTTGCTTTTTCTTTTTTTTTATTTTGGAATCTGAATTGAACTTGAAGATTTTGACGGTTTTCATTTGTTGGTTTTTGGTTTTTCTGATGATCGCAATGTGGACGGACGGTTTTGCCTAAAATTGTTTTGTTTTGTTTTTGGTCGGCATATCTGTGAATTGAATTTTAAGGCGGTTTTTTGTTTTGTTTAGTAGTTTTTCAAACCAAAGGCTAAAGATTGCAAAATTTCAATTTGGTTGCTGTATCGTTCTTCGTATCAGCATGCAACTCACTCTTCAATGCTTCAAAATCTCGCACTTACTCGCTTTCAACTTTACGTCTAAGTATTAGTAAATAATATAATAAGAATGAATTTGTTTTGTTAAAAATAAAATAGGTTCATGACTTGTATGTATATAAGTTTTTTTTTTTGTTTTTAAATAGTAAATAATGTTTCAAATAAAACTAAAAAATGAGAAAAAAAGTAAGACATGTGGAATGGAGATCATAGAAGAAAGTAGAACGTAGATTAGCCCAGTGTTCGAAGCCTGACTTGAACTTGCTTTTAGATATACAGAAAATATGAACTTGTAAGATAATTTGAGTACAGCATCAGTTTTGTTTTGCCTGGGTTGACACCAAGGCCACATCCTTATCTAGAGCAACCTCTATGATTTCACTTATGACGGAGGGAAACTTCCATACGCAACCACTTTGGCCCCATTTTTGTTTGGTTTTATAAGAATTTTGTTCATAACCATTAGCCAGTAAAGGAGAAATATCACCGCCCTGTGGCACTTCTCTTTGGGCGAATTCAGTTAAGTGATTGTTACATGGTGTTGCCTGAATTAACCATGTTCTGAGCATGGAGACTATCCATTGACTAATTAATTTCTCCATGTCCGGCTTGATTAAATATTTTTGAATAGTTTCAGAAGGCTCCCACTATGTTTAGGAAGGAGGATAGGGTATATACCTTATGAGCAGCCGTTTCTGTGATCTTCCCTTGAGGTAGGCGTGCAGCTTCGCATGTGGATTTCTCAGACAGTGTCTAGAGTTTCAAGTACAAATAAAATAAACCCAACTCAGGTGCGTCTCCAAGAGTAGACTACGTATTTTAATACTACATAGACAGCTTCTGAAGATTAACGCTACCCAAGATATTGTTAGGTTTTGCGTTCTCTGTAGCATGCGTTCAGGGCTCGGAGACCTAAACGGGGAGAAGTTGTTGATAGCCCAGAAAATCTTTTCCTCGAAAATGATTGAATTGATATTGCTTGGGATGCAGGTTGCAGTTGCTGAGACTTCTCGTGTTCCGTAAGAATCTCATTGTAACACGGAAAGTGTGTGTTAGATTGGCGAGCGCTGGTGTTTGTATATTTCAGCAAAGGAGATGTTTGTTTACTGAGGCGAGAAACCTCTCAAATATACTTAACTAGGAGTTCCAAAGTTTTTACAGAGAATTCTGTTTATCCTACATCTGACATACATACATCTACATAGAAAGGAAAGGTTGGAGTGTTCCTTGGACAGAATTTTGCTAAGCCTAACTGATTCCTTGAGTGGCATTTATCTATCCAAGCCTGCTTCTTGGATGTCTTTATGGCTTTCTCATACAGGTTTAAACAGCCCTTGTCGACAAGGATTCGTATTAGGCTACTTCTTAATAATATGCCCGAATCTCCGGCTTGCAATCTGAGTGTTGATCCTTCGTTGAACCAGGTATAGAATACCTTACAGAAATCAGTTAGGGGCGACTATATTTTTAAGTTGCTAACCGAGTGGCTTGAGTATCAAAATTGATTTATTGTATTATTGATGCATCATTTTCTCAAAGAAGTTCTCACCTCCATCTCGAAGAAATTGAAGTTCTGGAGACATTGCTTTAGACGGTATGTTCATAAGCCAGAAGTGAAAAGACAGGCCAGTAGGCATTGTAAAACGCAAATTCTTTTTAACCGGATGATAGCTGATGATGCCAATTAGAACGGCAAGGGATCAAGAGTGGAAGTTTGTTGACATGCTAGGGAATGCAACTATTCAGGAGAGTTAAACGACTAGCCTTGCAGATCCATAGGACCCTCATCAGTGACAAGAACTATGTGTCTTGGTAAAATGAAAGATAAGCATAAAATATTTGAGCTTCGAGCCTTCAGTTTCTTCTTTCACTTGAAGGAAGCAACTCGTTTTTAATGAATTAATTGTGGATTTCTATTTTTCGCATAGTGCAAGCAAGAGTAAAGCTTACGTGGTCCAAATACGTGGTTTTTTTGAAGCATAAGTTATTTTTGCGCTGACAGCTCTTTCCCGTACGAAAACTTGACTGTCAGTCAGCATTCATACCATTCATAGCCTGATGAGAATTTCGTACAAAGATCTCCTTTTATTTTCTTATAAAGGCAAAGGATCATCTACTTCGTTATAGCATCGAAGTATGGGTCTCACAGCAGCTCGAATTGGAATTGGTCCTCGAATTTTACCGAAAAATCAATTTCTCTGACGACGAGCATTTTTGATTGTCAAGCAGCCAATGCATCTGCAGAGAATGACAGTTTGTAGTGGTTGCATCATTGGCACATTTTATTTCAAAAAGGCTGCTGGAAACACCATTTCGGTCAACGGTGAAATGAAGATGAGATCACATATACTCCAGAACGTACAGTGCTTGCTTACAGGGATATTTTCTCTGAAGCCCTGGAAGCGAAAAACCTAGAGGCACCGTTCCACCATTCACTGTGCATGCTTGACTCTTTGAGAATAATTTAATTTTCGAACGGAAATAATCTAAATGACTTCAATTTGAAGTGACAGCTAAATGTAGTCAGGCAAAAGTGTAATGATAAGTCACGTACAACCTGAGCCACAACCTGAGATAGAACGTCACAGTAAACGTCCTAAAATATATCGGTAAAATAGTTTTCAACTTGGAAATGAATGTACCGATGTCAATTCTAAAAACTTAAGTGTGCCACAGGATTTGGTGTTGGGTCCCCTGTTTTATAATGTTAAGGTGACGTTTTGACGTATAATTTCGTTGGCAACTGCGTAGTTCTGATCGTTGCCGGATTATTAAGACAAATAGAACTATATTTTCTCAACAATCAGTAGTCAAGAGACAAGAACAAGTTTTTGTCCATGGTTTTCTGCTTCGTATTCATTCCAAAGAAACTGGTACTATTTCTAGTTACATAGGTGAGGTTGTAGTTGGACTTGTGAGTCCTATTTTAAGGATAGTCTAGACTCATCAATTTAGATATTATAGTTACCTAAGCCAAGGCTGCCTAACTATCAACTTGCTTCCCAATAGATTTACAGTGAGACTATGAGAGGCTCTCTGGAAAACACTACAACAAGTAAGGAACCAGGTAATTCCTCGGGGCTTTGGGAAAGAACTATTGCCTGTTAAATTTGAAGCATTGCTAAGCATTGTCAACATTTTCGTTTTACTTAATTTATGTTGTCCAATAGTGTTAACGAAAAGCGAATGGATTTCTGTTCGCCGTAGATATAAGCTACTTGCTGAATATTCACAGACGTGTCATGTCGCTAGCTGTGTCTAGTAACATTTTTAAAGACCCGGTGTATCACTATAGGCTGATTATTGCTATGTACATAGTAGACTACACTTGATCCTACTCCCAATTTTATTTGAAGGAGCCACTTACATTAGAACAGTGAAAAAATGCCTTTCAGGCTGCAAGAATCTATAACGCCGGTCTTCGGTAACCAGTTTAAGTTCAGAGCCTGTTTAAGCACTGGCCAGCTGTTGGTAAATTTCATAGAAAAAGTAAGTATAAAGTTTTTCTTCGAGAAAAAACATATTGTACATAGTTACATAGTTGCAGATACACTGTACTGAGAAATATTCCTTCTAAGATTCTTCCTAATCGTATTACGATCGGGGATGCAATAGATTTGTAAATAGATTGCTCAAAATAGCGGGGCAGTGGTAAGGGATTAGGAGCTTAACAATGGACTGCCACAAGTCAGATCTAGTGACTACTTCTTAAGCTAAAATATGCAAAGGATCAACCACTATTTAGAACATTAACGTACACAGATGGTTAAGATCTGGAAATCTTAAGGGAATTGGAGAAGTGCACTTATAAGCCCAAACACACTTCTATTAATAACATCGAAGAGGTTGGTAAGCTTTCTCTGTTTCGAAGGGAAGGTTTCATCACAGCCCTTTGAACCACTTGTGCAAAGCGATAAAAACTTCTATAAAAGTGCGCGCTTCCTATTTACCCTCTTATTGCTGAGTTTATTAATTGCATCCAAGTCAAATAGAAAGCAAACCTGTAATCCGTAATCTCGTTCCTGAACTCATCTCGAATTTCTATCCAATTACACGCATTAAAAAGGTTATTATTTCCCTTCGTGGTTACTTCTAAAAAAAAAAAAAAAAAAAAAAACTAAAATAGCAACAACAAGGAACAAATCCGCGTAGTAAAACTTTCGTAATTTTCAAAGTCCAAACAGAAAAAACAAAAAAACTAAAATGGTAAAAGGTTCTACATTATTTGGTCCTTCAAGTGAGCAATCTTTGGTAATTCACCATGGAGTGCAGGAAGGAGTACCAACTACCTCCTCACCCTTACTGCCCTCTTATCAACTAAATAGAAAATGATGAAAGGAACTTTTTCCATAACTTCATAACGTAAACAAAGTCTCTGTGAATAGACCTCGAGCAAAGGGACGGGTGTAAAAATGGGAAAACTGAGTACAAAGTACCAAATACCAACTCAAACAGAATTGCTCAACTATTCTTTGGAAAATTACTTTTTCTCAACGAGCTGAGGAAGGGGGTATGGGATAGAAAACTTTCATGACTTCCTCGGATGTTTGGACTTTTCTTCTTGTATGCTGACGCAGATGAATATTACTTTTGGTAGATTGTTTACGAAGATATACTACCACTTCTCTCTCATCCCATCTTTGTCGCAATCTCCATCATATCATCTATCATCGTTTATAGATTAAAAGAAGCTACGAACTGAATTAGAAAGTATCTGTTAATTTATTTCGTCCATACTATACGAGTACTGGACGGATTCCCTCAAAACAACAAATGGAGTCCAATCAGATCCAGATAAATCTGCAATAAGTAACTGATGAGGAGATGATGAGGAGCTGATTGGATTCTGGCCGTCAATGGACTTTCGATATACATATTTGATTTATATTGATGTCTTGTTTGGTTACATAGATTTAAAGTTTCTTTCATTTGCTGCAATCTGTTGTTTCTTTTCTGTTTTCCAGAGGAGTTGGCTTAATGTAAGCAACTTTCTGAAATATCTGTGGTTTCCTTTCGTCACTCTTATGTGTCTACAATTGCTCACAAATTGCCGAAGGACTAAGTAGAAAAACATATTGAAAAACTTTTTGGTAGTGATGTATAAGGCAACCAAATGGAATATAAATAAGTGGGGCTCCTCACATGGTTGGTTTTGAATGTATGGAGATTTGAATCAAAAATCTTTCTTCATTATGAGGAATGATTCATGACATAATGTGTTAAACACGACTTCAGGCATATGGCTTAATCGCCGCATTTCTTGTAAGTCCACTCTTTCGAGCAATTGGTGCTCTATCTCACCAATTACGTGCCGAGTATTGATTTACAGAGGTTGAATAGTTTGTGGTTTACCGCCAAACACCTAAGCCCTTACATAAATAATTAATTAATGTCAAATCTCTCAATCTTTGTAGCCAAATGGGCTGTTCCATTTCGCCTAAAATATTATTGTTCAGTAGAGTCATCAGTAAGTCGACAGTTTAGCATAGCATCAAAAAAGTACTAAAAAAGGCAGTAAGGTTTGGAAGTTATCCCTATTGGAAGACCTATTTGTAAAAAGGTCCCATTACATACCACTTTGTTCAAAAAGTTCCGGGAATAGGTAACGCGTACCGATTCAATTTGACTATTTTGACTTCATCCTTGATAATTCCATCAAATTTTATTATTATAGCATGAAGCTCTAGCATTGCTATGTCCCTTCAAAAGTGGTCATGAAGATGTCGACGATCATGACAGTTCTAGAAGAACAACGGCATCAATGACTGCGGAACAAGACAGTGAAATCAAAGATTGTCTCATCGGTAGCCGCAAATTGACCATCAGAGAGTTAGAAGAGATGAACAACATCTCCATTGGATCCTTTCAGAGTATTTTAATCAATCAATTACAATTTGGCTTGAAAAAGACGTGTTATATGAGACTGATTCCGACAAATCATGCATCAAACGTATCATTACTTCTGACGAATAGTGGGCTTATAAGCACGACACGCAAATAAGACTTTAACGGGTGAAGGGCGGCCTACAAATGGGCCAAGACCAAAGAAGCCACGTTCTTTTCATTTAAAAACAAAGGCGATTTTCACCATTTCCATTTGTTACAATGATGTTGTGCATCATGAATTTCGTCCTGAAGGCAAAATTGTCAATAAGGAGTATTATTTAGGCGTTGTGAGCTGTTTGCGAGTCATTGCTTTGCAGTCAATGAAGGGACAATATCGATTTAAATGAACAAAATCGTTAAAACAACTCAAGCCCCATGGCTTATTCAGAAGGAAATCAGCAGCACTATATCCGCGTCGCTCGTAACATTTCTTCGACGGATTGCTAGATGGGTGTATGGTATACAATTTTATGTTATGCAGTGGAGTATTCTTGCTGGCTTCTTCTGAATATTAAAGTTAAGTTTATTATGTCTCAAAAAAGATCAATGACAGTCTTTATACTCAAGAAAAGCAGAGGTAAGAGTATACATCGCTGTAGCATTCCACTTTTGATGTAGAAAACGTCCTCTTAAGGAATGTTAAATATGAAATTGAAGGAGCGCTTAAGCCCACTCAGTCAGAAAGGAGTTGAGCCCGAGTCAATTTGTCAGCAGCCGAAATTGCATCAATCACTTTTTTTAGTGTTATTTGTTTATGAAGAGGTAAATCACGGTATTACCTTATCGTGACAGGCACACAAGTGAGTTCATCGGGCAAATGCCTGAAGCGTTTGCGAATTATTACAACAAAAAAGATCACATATACGTTGTTGAGCCCTGGTGATCAATGATCTTGTTGGCTTATCCAATTTAATAGCAGATTAGATGAAAGGGGGCCGAAGCAATAGTTCTCTTCAGGGTATTCATTAATCTTTTAATTATTGCCAACGTATCACGGACGTAAGGCATCATCAGCAGGTTCCAGGATCATGAATCTGGACATTTCCCGAATAAAAAATGCTGGAATCGTCGACACAACTTTACTCGCTCGGAATATTATGGCCTGCTCCGAAGTCTATAGGGTTTGAAGTGGTATAACGATCGGTAGAGCCAAAAGGCCCGTCTATCTACGTTCTGATCTCCATCCCAAGAGAGTCCTGGAAATATCATGCAAATGAAACTTACAAAAAATACAAATCAGCCAACAAATAATAAAAAAAAAAAGTACAACGAAACTTGAACAACAAAAGATAATAAAACAAACCTAAGTATGGGAAACAAAGGAGAATAGGATTATGAAAAAAATAAATTAACAAAATAAATAAATAAATAAATAAATAAAAAAGATAAAAATGAAAGAAAAAAAACCACTGACGTCGTTTCTTGTCGCTGCCACCGCTGGGATCGGTAACATCCGTGAATATATCAGTCTTATGATCGTAATCATCGTCGTCTTCTTCATGATCATGACCTTTGCCCATATTCACATTATGAAGCTCGGTCTTTTCCTCATGGACATCATCACCGTCACCGTCGTCATAATCATCATCATCATCGTCGTCGTCATCGTCATCATCGGTTGTACCACGACTGGCACTGCCGCCGCCGAGAGCACCACCAATGACGTCATCATCATCATCGTCATCATCTTCAGTATCATCGGTATCATGACCATCACCTGAACCAGTGATACCACCACCAAAATCAAAATCAGCATCGCTAGTGTCTGATTTTGATGTTGTTGTGGTTGACGTTGTTGTTGTGGTTGTTGTTGTGGGTGATGTTGGTAATGAAGAATGTGTTGTATTATGTGATGTCGTTGATGTAACGGTATCTTTACCAAAGGTATTAATGCCTGAATTACTGCTGCTGCCGCTGTTGCTATTGCTGCTACTAATGATGCCACTATTGCTATTACTGTAATTGATTTTACTGATATCGTTGTTGTTGTTGATGTTACCGTTGTTATTATTTGACGACGATGTACCAGATGTAAGTTGATTTTGTGTATTTGTGCGAGAACGATGGCCAGGAGATGAATCTTCATCATCTGGTCCGAAGCCAGAACCAGAATAGTCGGGCTCTTTCTCTAGATCATCATGTATCTGAAAGATAAAAAAAAAATAATAATAATTTCAAACTGTGATATAGTTAGGGGTTAAAACGATTTATAAAATAGACAGAAGACTAATATTCTTATTGTATGGAAATGATTGAGGATTGGTTCCCTTTACCGCACTTAACGACCAGAGTGGTGGCATTCGTCGGTCCTCCACATATTTTAAAATAGAAGATTTCTCGAGAAAGAATGTGAAAATTCGTATCACTTATATCACCTCACACAACATCTATGGGACTGCATAATAAGCAAGTCTACATAATAAATTCTAACGTCAATTCATTTACGAGAAGGAAGTTGTACTATTCAAAGATACAATGATTGACATTCTTACGAGTAGAAGTAAGCAAGGAAGCCAATATTTTAAATTCTGGTGGACTTCTTAACTAAATACTGAGCACGCTGTTTTCATGATGACAGGGACGCCTTTTGAATCATTTATGACTGGCTATAATGTCTTCAAAACTATTCAATCCTCAATATCGTAGGTAGAGGAAGGTCCTACCTCTAATATTCATAAATTCTGTAGCTGTGTCACATTATCCAACCACAGAAGAGTTTTCGAACTACGGTACGGCTTAGTATGACAGTTAATAGGACTTACTTACTTTTTGAACGACATTAAATTATCTTAATACGTTAGACTGTGCTGCCTAGACACCGTCCTTCATGGCGATTACCATGTCCTTGTAAAGGACCACACCCCCAATTCTGTTCACTGAAAGCTAAGAGATAATCATCCAAACTTCGCCCTAAATCCTATTTTTGTTCAGTGTATCCAATCTTATTTTATATTTCCTGTGAAGGTATTATTCGAACTATGCCAAGAATCAATCGTATCAGGTTATAACAAATTCCCTCTGGCTGGGCTTTAACTAAAAGTCTACCAAACCTTCACTATAACCGACACTGATAAGACTGATACGATCTCTGTCTGAGTCTGCTCAACCTTAGCCTTGGTGAAGTTATCAATATCTACTCGACCTTGTTAGAGGAGCAATGGGAATAAAAATACTTTACCAACCACTCTTTTCGACGACCAAATTAGCGAGAAAACTAAGGGCATTAGCCTCGCCTTCACATTCTAGATTGCCTTAGTAAGAAAGCAGAAAGCCTTCGCAACTACAAACGGGCAAACTGGACAACCGAAACTGGGCTTAACGCAAACACTGTTCGAAGATTCCCAAAAGTTTCTACCTAACCACGTCGTCTGAAACTAAAAGATTCTGTCCCGCGTCTTCAGGAATACAGGAGAGTTTGGTAGTCAGATTCACTGCAAGGCTGCCTTAAAATAGAGGTAATGATGAATTTACCTCCTCCAAAACGCTTTCTGAGGCGATAAGATAAGAGTCACTCAAGTATTGCGTTTCTTGGCACGCCCAATCTTGACGGGAAAATCACACACGAATAATTGACGTTTGTAGACCGCTCTTCATTAAAGTGTTCCCACGAACTCGCCAAAACATGCTTTCTACTTATATAACCTCTCATCTTTAAGTACAAGTGCATTGGTTCGTAAATCTTGTGCCATATCACGACCAAAACCCAATGGATTTCATCAGTGTTGGCATCGGTGTTCTTCATGACGTTAAGCCAGAAATTAAGCTATAGGCCTTTGATATCGACAGGATCTTTAATAGACCTAGGGGTCAGGACAAAATTTCGATCAAACCCTCGCCAAAACATGCTTCCTACTCATATAACCTCTCATCTTCAAGTACAAGTGCCTTGGTTCGTAAATCTTGTGCCATATCACGACCAAAACCCAATGGATTTCATCAGTGTTGGCATCGGTGTTCTTCATGACGTTAAGCCAGAAATTAAGCTATAGGCCTTTGATATCGACAGGATCTTTAATAGACCTAGCGGTCAGGACAAAGTTTCGATCAAACCCTCTGATCCTGAAATGGTGCCGAAGATCTTGCGAAATTTAAACTCTCAACTCACTTGCAGCGACTGAAAATTTCTCAGTCTTATGAGGCCCAAACAACGGCAAAACAATCGGCAGAGGAAGGTGGTCATGTGTCTGTCCAGTAAGCAATTGCTTCCCGATATCATCTATCGCAATTGCCGGTAGACAAACACTAATCTCCCTCCCCCTAATAAGGCCCATACACGATCAAAAAACTTGATAAAACTCAAAATAAGACATCACCAAACTCACAAACATAGCCACGGAGCCATTGGAAAATAAGCGAAGCGAATTAGTAACCCTAACAACGATTTCTGCAAGAGTTGAAGGGACTGACGAAGAAAATTCTGATGTCACGATAAGTTCATAAGAACATCAAACTGCTCTAAATCCACCTCAACTAGACCCCAATCCCAACTGGGACACCCTGAAATACTAGATAGAAATCGCTGCTTTAATAACTAAGTAGAAGAGCTACAGAAAACCAGTTTCAGATGAAAAATTGGCATCTGTAATTGGGTATAAGGCTCTTTTGTAACTCATTGAGTTAAAAGATTTTATCAAACTTTATGTTCAGATTTATTAGCCTAAAATCAGAGCCCTGTGGCACCCTTTCTGACTTCACGGTCTTACGTGTATGTGTCAAGTTTCCATTGCCATGTTTATACAAAAATAAATATTCCTAACCATTTACTGTAGGTGTTCCTGCACAGTTTCAGGTTACTTGGACAATAGGAGCCTTTATTTTTTCTAGTGTTCAAGAGATAGCTCCTCATTTATGCAGACTTTGTAAATGACTCTAAACATGGCAATGATCAAAAGAGATTAGGTCTACCCATACTGCGCCGCTTGTACGTAGGGCAAGGCAACTACCTAGTGTCTTTTCCTAATCATAGTACTTGTGACGGGTTATTTACTTATTTCTGGCCAACCAAAAACTGTGCCTTCTCAGAACATAATATCATTGAAAACTTTACAGGAGTGTATTGCAGTTTTTGATCTTTTCTGATCGTAGAACGGTCATAAAAGTAAAACAAACCATTTTCGAACAAACAGCGCTTGAGAGCACACAAGAGGGAAGAATGGCCATAGACAACATCAACTGGAAGCTGCCGAAAGAGCGGAGGGTTTATTATATGGCCCTGGAGTAGACGACTCGATGTAAATTGAAAAAAAAATTCTTTTCAAACTTTAAACGCATTTTTCACAAAACCATGTTTTTATAGTCGATTTCGCCAAACCGATCAGTCTCAACTATTAGCACAAGCTTCTTAAGTATATTTTTTAGTAATTACAATACGAGGGAGGTCCCAGAAGTACCCAGCCTGACCAAGACATGGCGGAAGTTGTTTGAAGATATTACTATATTGGAAAATACGCAGTCTATAAAGCAAATGTTTCAAGTTTGAAAGCGCCACGTTGTTTAGTATTTGTTTAGCAGCCATCAATAGTGAACATTGTCAGTGAATCTGTGAAAATGGAGAAAATTGGTCACCGTTAAGCGATACAATACTTTTATTTGAAAGGCCTCAGGCCAACCAATATAAAAGCTGAATTGGATTCTACTCTGGGTGAGTCTGCTCCTTCGTTTACAACAATAAAATTTTCGGTTGCTGAGTTTAAACGAGGACGTACGAGCTGCCATAGCAGTGGTCGACCAAATGAGGTAACTACTCCAGAAATGGTGAAGGAAATCCACAAAGCGGTATTGGATGATCATCTACTGAAAGTGCGCGAGCTAGCAGACATTGTAGGCATTTCAAAAAGTGCGATACATCGCATATTATTTGAAAATTTGGTCATGAGAAAGCTGTGTGCAAGATGGGTGCCGCGTTTGCTCACACTCGAGCAAAAACAGTGTCGTGGAGATTTTTCAATTGAGTTTTTAGCGAAGTTTCACAGCTACAAAGCAGAACTGTTGTGCCGTTTCATAACAATGGATGAAACATGGGTTCACCACCACTCGAGACAAAAGAACAATCAAAACAATGGATTCAAAAGAAGAAGGAGAACCGGCTCCAAAGAAGGCGATATATGTTTCATCTGCAGTCAAGGTCATGGCCTCGATATTTTTGAATGCGCGTAGGATTACTTTCATTGACTATCTTGAAAATGGAAAAACTATCAACGGCCAGTATTATGCAAACTTATTGTAACGTTTGAGCGAAGAAATCAAGCAAATACGGCCGCATTTGGCTAAGACGAAAGTGTTGTTTCATCAAGACAATGCACCAGCTCACACATCCGTTATTGCAATGGCCAAAATTAATCAATTAAAGTTTGAATTGCTACCTCATGCACCCTATTTAGCCAGATTTAGCCCCCTCGGATTATTTTCTGTTCCCAAACTTGAAAAAATGGCTCAGTGGTCAAAGATTTTCTAACGATGAAGAAGTGATGTCGGCAGTTAATGGCTATTTTGAGGAACAAGATAGTTTTTTATTATAAAAAGGGTATCGAACTTTCTGAACATCGCTGGGAAAAGTGTTTAGAGCTGAAAGGCGATTATGTTGAAAAATAAACACATTTTTTTCCAAAATTTTTGTGTTTTCTTCTTTGAGTCGGGTACTTCTGGGACCGCCATCGTAATTGAAGGTTTTTTCTCATCGATAAATATATTTATCGTATTTTTATAAACAATTTAAGGCGAAAATTTTAACCAAAAATCGATATTTTTTTCCTTGAGAAGACGCCATTTTTGCAAAAAAAATTTATTTTGCTTATTCCGTCGATTCTAACAATATAACATTACTTTAACGACATCCGTTTGGTTTTTCATTTTAGATGATTTAGTCCAGAAATATCGTGGTCACCGCAAGACGCCTTTTTTGAGAGGATCTCCTGGAGATCAGCTATAGCAGCCTTTAAAATTATTATTTTTACAATTAAAAAATATTGAAATACAGTTATAAGTTACCAGAATATGTGTAAAAAATTTAACATTAATAAATTTAAAAGTTTTTTTAGGAAAATTCTTGAAAAAATTCCTTTTTTCGTCCTTTTGACAGTATATAGCCCCCTGAGTGCTGTCTTTGACAGAGGTGCATCTTCTATCTAGTTCACCAGCTATATTATTCCGAATTAAAACACATTGAACAGAAACACCCTGTAGTCTTCCACTATTAACAGTGCTGGGTACAATAGTTTTGATTGCGCCCTGATATGCTACAGTATGGTCTTCACTGACAACGACATTTCAGACTAGAAGACCCAACTTATATGATTGATAAGGCTGGAAGTTAGCCCAATGTATAAACTCGAGCTCGAAGGCCAAATGTTACCAAGATCAGACAGTTCCATAACCCTACCTCCAGTAAACCAATGTTGGCCAGAAAGTGCTCATTTTCTGTTTTTCTATTTCCAAAAGAAGGTTATTGAGGACAAAAATAAAGAGTAGTGGAAATAGTTAGACTCCTAATGGGTGTCCGGTTATAAGGTTATTTGTTTTAAATAGCTTTAATCATATAATTGATTAACAAGGCTCCCTATTTGCCAGGAAAGATCACTATTTACAATTCTCGATTACGCAAACGTCATTTCCATTGACGTGCCTTTTTAACAGGAGTTTTGGGCGTATGACTCTTTAAAAATAGGATGCGAAACTTATAGCTTTAACGCCCTTTTGGAGTGTATGTGGAGTTTCGCCAAACATACCGGAAAGACGTTGTCCCGTTAAAACAACTTATTGAAGAGCTCTTAACATATTAAACAAGTTAATCATACTTGAAATCACATGTTGGTACCAGTCATGTTAATTGTGACCTTTGATCGCCATGATATGCCCCAATAGATTAATACAATCATCTTACAAAATTACTCTATCCAGTGCTAGTGTTGAGATTCACAGAGAATCCAGTGCAGGCATAGTTTTGTAGCAACTTGCTCTGTGCTCAGTTATAAGATGCACATCTACTTCTTCCCGTCCAAAAGTTTCTTATGAAGCTATTGACCAGAGTAACATTAAACAATAAAGGCCCATGTACCAAATCTTGAGGAACCCCAATTTTGAAAGCATCGTCAAAATTCAATGTAAAAATTCGTAGACCCCCGCAACTATTGAAAGAATTTTAAGCCGATAAAAATCTGGTAGATTTAGGTTAATAGTAGCTAGGATATACTCGTACAGTATATGTATACCGTTGCACTAACCATCTATTCAACACTTTTTCGGTAATCATAAATCAGGCTTATTTTAATAACATCATACCAAAAAGCTGTGAAATGTAATAAAATCAAAAAAGGAATAAACAAAAACATATCTCCCCGGACTGAGATATATCACCCATGACAGTTATGACACACATCTACAGAGCCAACAATTTCTGCGGATAATAATTATTTTCATGAGCATGATATTGAAAGAGGTCGCTGACGCATTCCCTTACAACCTCATGCTCATGCTTACGTGCCGTAGATGTGGCTGTGGGAAAATCTAAAACCCGTTGTCGCTCGTAATTAAATATTAACGACAACCACCATAGCCACAGCCTTCGTCATTTTAAATTGTTTAACGTCATGTTACCCGGCAGCATTTTGGATTAGCATTCATCCTGTGCTAGAGTGGTGGGTGGTTGGGCGCAAAGTCAACTTTACAAAATGGATGCGCACATATGAAATTCAACCAACTAACGCAACTACATCAAGTTGTAAGGTTTGCTCTTCCTCTTCAACTGAAGTTCTCCTGACTCATCAGCCATTTCCACCACTATCACCATTAGAACCTATCGAATGAAATGTCTACATCGCTTCCATGGCATTAGCTGCCATACCTGGCATACTATGAAAATAGAAATTCTAGGACAGCTACATAGGAGTACGGTACGAACATGTTTTGGATGCGAGGACTTCAAAAAGGACGAGAAACATTTTATTGCCATGATCCCGGTGCTGGAGTCATCTTCCGTTAATGTTTGTGAGTTTTCCCTCGTTTTCTTCTTCTCTTATTTTTGTTTTTTGTTGTCCTGTTTTGGGTTAAGCGATTTTCGTTTTAGGTTTTTCATGTTGAGAACATGTCGAAGGTGTACGTGATGTCATAATGTCGTACATAATGTAATAGAATGTGTACGAGCGAACTCTGGGAATCCTTTTAAATTGGTCGGTTGGTTGGCTGTAGTTCTTGCTCTGGCCATGGATGTGACTGGTGGTTATGGTTGCGCTTGAATCCTTTTCGGAGTGGAATTTCAATAAATGTTATAGTAATATACCTAATGGGGTCCTCCTTTCTTTCACCTGATCTTTGAAGTTGTTGAGCTCCAGGCTTTGGAAAATGCATTCTTTGGGATTGAGGCTTCCTTTTTTGGGCGTACAAAAATGTGATTAAGATCAGATGGTGGAGAATGTAGAGGTTGTGTTATAATTCCGAATGAAATCGACTCGAATGAACCTTCGAAACCGTTAATAAACCTTTTTTGGAATTTAATTTAATTTTTAATTGAGCGGGACAGAACTGAAAGAATCAGAAAAAGGCCTAGTCTTCGTGGTTTGAGAAAAATCCAACAACGATATAAATTTAGAATAAAACTGCCAAGAAAACTCTGAATGCGAATGAAGTTAGAACTTGCCTCTAGAATAAATCACATTTCGAAAGGAGTAACTTCTCCTTTTTTCACGTGTTCACATGTACGGTATCGGTTCTGAATACAAGTCCTAAACTTACTTACTGTCACAATAAAAACCATTGACGCAACAAGCTGCTGCACATATTCGTACACCATAAGGTCTCTGACATATCTACAAGCATATTCTGAGTGGATTGAGGTTGATAACAAGCAGGAGCTATTGGTGAGACCAAAGTTCAACGCACTATTTTGCACTAGGAACACATTATTTTACTTTTCTGGCGACTCACTCAGTCGTAGTGCGATAAGTAAGTCTGATGTATCATACTCTATGAGATAAAAAAATTGAGATTCAATAAGACGAGACTTCAAACCGCTGAAAGCAAAGGACAACAGCACAATGAGCAACGTTTGAAAATAGATTCTGACAGACTTATTGACTAAATTGCTTTCAAGTCTACCTTTGTCATATCGAGACCAAAAAGAAAAATCCATTGACACTGCATTAGACTCCCTCCTCACTATCCATTGAAAAATCGCTCTTCATCAAGAAATATGCAATGGAGGCGTTCTTTAATGTCGAGAATGTTTCCAACAATCCGCGGTTATCAAATTTAATCAAGAGCTGAAGTTATAAACGCAGTCTTTGGTCTCTGCGCTCCACAAGAAAAAAACCACTTTGGAAAACACCCTCGGTCAATCAGTCCCACAATAAACTGCAACTTCTTCCGAGCCAAAGTCTCAGCTCTGCATCCAATAATTGCATTGGATATTGCAATAACATACGGGTAGACAGTCAAGCAACGATTAAATGCTTAACTTTGAGCACAAAAACTTCGAGACGACACTCTGTTTTAAAATCGTGTCGCTGATAAATTGGCAAGACTTGGATCCCTTGGAAGTAATAGTTGGCACCTTGATAACGCCTAGATAACATTGTATTACCTCAAACAAATGACGCTCTTTCACGTGCTCTCTATAGTCAGTCACATGTTGACTCTTCAAGACAACTGTGAAATATTTGGACTAATACTGGTCAACTCAAGTGGAGCGACATCTTCAGATTCGCAAACATAATCATTGAACTGTGCCATTGGAAACACCTCTCACGATTGAGTGCTCCTAAAAATTATGTTTGCAGGATCTGCGGGGCTCTTCCGCTCTTCCTTTGAACATGCTTTACTATACATTGGCCCACATCACAATGCAATCCCTTAGCGGTAATTCCCCTCGAGATCTAAATTGTCTCTGTTCTATAAAGATCACCAATCTTGACAAATTTATCAAGAAATCCATGATGACCTAGAGCTTCACCCATCTAGGCTCTCCTCTTTTAAAGCAACAACCAGAAATGCAACCGTTTATAGCAGGACTCCGAGAACAATAATTGTTATAAGGAATCTGCTCCGTTTGTCGCTGATATGCTGACGTCAAACGCGGTCCTACAGACACAAGTAAACGCAAGAATACGCTTTGAACAACTGTAAAATGAAAGCGAAATATGTCTCTTGTTCGTTCCCAAATCAGTTCTAAGGCTTGGACTACGTCTCGTTAGTTAACAGACAGCGTCTTCTTTCGATTTTCCTCTGGAACATTTGCGACTAATACTGGGTAATTGACACAAAACTCACTTCATTCGAATTTTCCTTGTGCAAGAATCTTAATCAGATGAAGACGTAACCTTATTGCCTCCTCTTTAGTATCTTCGTCAGTTAAGATGTCATCGACATACGTTTCTCCGATGATGACCTGAGCTGCTCTTGGAGTTTTAGTGATATTCTCTTCAGTTAGCTGTTTCAGATATAGGTATGGTGCTGCGGTTGTTCCAGACACAACCAAATATCGGTATTGGTTCGGCCGTAACAGCTCTCCAGAAAATATTTTGATACTTTCCATGTGATTCATTTACTATACAAGCATTTGCGGGTACATTTGCGAATGTCGGCGGCAAAGGCATATTTGTTCAGTCGAAATTTTACTATGTTGGTGAAGAGATTAGATTTGACCATCGGTCCGTTCGTCATGGATTGGTTCAATGAAATTCCAGTGGCTGTTCTTACCGATACGTCGAACACCATTCGAAGTTTGGCAGTTGAGCTGTATGGCTTCAACACGCCATGATTTAAGACGAAATGACTATTTGACAAAACATTACATCTTCTGATGCTTGTCCTGTGTTCCTCTTCTTCATATTCCTTCATAAATTGATAATACTGCTCCTGCAGCTCTTCTCTAAGGCGAGTAACCGCTTCATTGCTATAATGAAGCGGTATAATGTCCTTTAATGAAGCTATAATGTCCTACTGCCCCTGGGTCCCATTTGAATGGCAGTAGGGCCATGAATCGACCATCCTTGTTCCTTCTAACGGTGTCTTAGAAGTGGGTTCCACATTTTAATTCCCCTTGCTACGTCGGCTCATTCTCTTCCATATCGTGTTCTAGCACCCAGAATTTCTCGATTTGCTTCTCTAGAGAGCTGGTTGTATGCTTCGTGGCGATATTACGTGTTCTCATCCTACTAGTGTTGGCTCGCTACACGTGGCCTACTAATACCCACTACTACCTAGATGGTGCAACATGGCATTGCCGCTATTGTGTCTCCTTTGAAGACAGTTAAAACATAATTCTAGTTGTTTCACTATCTGGCATCGTACGCTATACTTCTTCTAGGCCTACAGTTATTAATTGTAACATATGTCTACTGGTATGACATAATACACATAGCTGTGGAGCTGACGTCATCAGGATCGTTTGCCGTGGTCGGTCGCTCTTCGCATTAATCACCTCCAAAGCCTGATATTGTGACGCCAGAAACTCATAAAAGACGAAAAGAGTTGAAGTCAATCGCTAGACTTGAGCGACTGCTCATATAGTTGGCGATTCTTCTTGCCTAGCTTTTGAAGCATTAAGCGGAATACTAGTGGATGTCAGTTGCTGACATCGAATCCGAGGTTTGATATAGCTGCTATACATTTTTCTGTGGTGTCCAACATTTGTTTCACTGCTCTAACGGTTTAGTTGGTCATGTAGGACACAGGTTAAGTAATATAGTAGGGCTGTGACAATTAGTCATTTATTTTGGTATCGGCCTTATATCCCAGGCTGGTTGGTAATTGTGGTCCGTGGTTAAAAAATGCTGTAGGAGCAGCTTCTACGTTCCCTACGTAGCCCGTTTTGTTGATGAATTCATTGAACAGATCTTTGTAGGGCGATTCTGGGTAGTTTCACTTCTTCTACACTTTCTATGCTTCCACCACGGAGTTGGTTAACTGCATCTTGTAGACGCATGGAAGCTCTTAAATACTCATATTCAACGTCAAAATATTCATCCTCCTGATAGTGTTTAAAGCTTCTAGTTGCCTTACGTAGAAAACCTTTTGCCACTTATTGTTCAAGACGTCTCATGCCCGTTGGTGGTTGCGCTGGCATCCCTTCTTTCGACTGCATGGACTTCAAGACAGTTAGCATCTTCTTCGAATATCTTCTCAAAGCAGTCCGTCTGTAGGATGAACATTCTTCTTGTTCTCGAGCTGATTGTGCGGGCTCTTGAATTGGGCCCATTCCATATGGAGGGTACTCATCCTCTACCCCAGATACAGTCGATTCCAGCAACTCGGGTCGTCCTTGGTGAAGTTGATACAGATGCTCCCGATCTGTTTCTTGCCACATGCTGCTCGTCTAAAAGCACATCCACGTTTAAGTGACATTGAAAAATCTACGGAAGGGTCGCCTAATGTTAGGTCAGGATCGTCAGGTTATGTTATAATCCATACAAACACGCTGGTGGTGGGAAGTATGATTATTAAAACGCACGGTATGACCTCAGGAATTACCGACAAGCTTTCCGGTTTTGAATTATTTCGTCACTGAGGACAATTAAATGCTGGTGTTTTTTGCATTTATGTAGGTGGTAGAAGCGCCGGTCATGCTCTGTCTTGCTTGTGGTGGGTTCTTTTGCATCATCGATTTGAACTTTTCGCACTTGGGGACCACTTCTCCATTCAAGTAAATGTCTTGAATAGCCCGGTGTGGATCAGAGAACGGGCACCACAGATACAATGTCCCTTTTGAACTAATGCGGTACCCGTTTTTCTCCAAAATATCCACCCATACATCCAGTGCTCATTGTAGGGACGTTTGGTCTTTACTAATGATAGCTGTCTGTAAAGAATATAATCAAGGATTGCAATAAATAACAAAGCACTGACGACGCTTCACTGGTGTACACTTTGATAAGGAACTCTTCAGTGACTTCTGATATGATCACATGTCCGCGATCATGCGCACGTAGGTTTCTGGAACTTCTCGTTGTCTTAGCGGCAACCAAAGGAGTTATCTTGATTGTCTGTCAAAGGCTTTTCCAAAACACGATAACCAACACCGTATGCAAGTCTTTTAAGGAATCACGACGTTTTTCCATTTAGTCAAGACAAATCCGCACTGGTTCGTATTATTTGCCGCCATAGGACGCCTAATACCCACTCAATGATCTTCATTGTGTGTGACATCAGCTTGACAGAACGGTAGTTATTGGAGGTTCGCGGATCTCGCATTGGATTACCGCTCATAAGTTTGGAGAAAAAAATCTGGTGCCGATGTCTTCATCTTTTTCCAGAACTTAGAGAGTATTTTGCCCGGCCCAACCGCTTTTCTTTTTTTATTTTTTATTTTTTTTTTTTTTTTTTGAGTATTTTACCGCATTCATAACTTCTTCGACAGTAATGTCGAATACTATGACATGGTTAGGAGCGGTTCTTGTAAAATAAACCCGGAGGAACTGTTCATTCAGAAGTATTTCACAATATTGTCGATATTTGTGGAGAATTTTATCATCTTCCACAAGAAGCTGGCCTTGAGCATTGTTAATAAACTTTGGAAAACGAATCTCTTGAGCATTTCTTCTTCTCCGGGCGGCTATTTTGAAAACAGTTGTTCCTTTATTCAAGTTATTTTGTCGAAGCTCCTGGATACCCTGGTTCCTATCAGACGCCCAAGTCGATATTTCTTCCAACTCCCGATAGAGATCTTCCATACCTTTTGCAAATTGGACACACTTCTTCGCGAGACCTTTACAACGTCTATATATCACTTCAAGGCGAGTTCTTTCATCTCTATTGATAGAAGAGCACTTTGAGCAAGCCTTGAAAACCGTTTTATTTTCCCGTATCACTATTTTAGCTGCATCTGTCCACCACAATGTTTCTTTGGCGTGTTTGCAGGGGCCTTTCGACGTTCCAATCGAGGGATTGGCTCTTTTCAAACAACTGTGCGAAATTAACCATTCAACTTAGGTGAAAGTCAAGATTATATCAATAAGGGTTCCAGTCTCATTGAATGACGCAGGCGTGTGAACATTAACTTGTTTTGAATGCCAGCTGGTTCCGCTTCCGTGAAAGGTCTTTGAGAGATATAACAGTGATTTCTTGAGCTGTACAGCGACAGTCAGAATAGTACACACCAGTCCCCATTCGCATATTCGAGTCCCAGTTTATATAAGTGGATGATACTCGACCGGTTCGACAACAGTGAAGAGACTATAGCAGCTGTAGCTGAGAGTCTACGCGAAGACTGTGACGAATCGATACGTCGTCGTTCTCAAGAGCTTGGCTTGGCGAATTCGACAACCTGGCGTATTTTACGTGAGGATCTCGGCTTAAAAGCGTACAAAATTCAACTTGTGCAAGAATTGAAGTCAGACGACTTGAATTTGCGTCTTATTTTCGGTGAATGGGCTCTGGAAAAACTCAATGAAAATCCAGTGTTTTACCGCGATATTTTGTTTAATGATGAAGCCCATTTCTGGCTCAATATATATGTTAATAAAAAAATTGCCGTATTTGGCCTGATGAGCAACCCGAAGAGTACCAAGAGCTACCATTACATCCATTAAAAAAAACGGTATGGTGTGGTTTATGGGCTGGTGGAATCATTGGTCCGTATTTCTTTAAAAAATGAGGCAAATCAGAATGTTACCGTCAATGGTAATCATTATCGCGCCATGTTAAGGGACTATGTGCTTCATTAAATTCAAACACATGGTCTTGGTGAGCTTTGGTTTCAACAAGACGGCGCTACGAGCCATACAGAGCGTGAAACAATGGACTTGTTGAGAAATCATTTTGGTGAGCACTTAATTTCACGTTTCGCTACGGTAAATTGGCCGCCTAGATCATGCGATATCACACCTTTGGACTATTTTCTCTAGGGATATTTAAAGTCTCAGGTCTTTAGGAATAAGCCAGCTACGATTGATGCTTTGAAAGCCAACATTACTCGTGTTATGCGCAAGATACCAGTCGCCCTGCTCGAACGAGTCGCCGAAAATTGGACCTTCCGAATGGACCACCTCAGACGTAGTAGTGGCCAACATTTACATGATATCGTTTCCAAAAAGTAGATGCCATGAATTTTTCTTTTAACAGATAATAAAAATTTTAAGTTCACTTTCAAATTTATGTATTCTACTTTACATTATAAATCAAACATCACGATGAATCACCCTATAGAAGAAACTTGGACCACATTGTAGTGCGTAGTTGGAGGTAGTTAGCTGAAAACCGCGCTAACTGGTAGCAACAACGCGTAGCAACATCTAAATTCGTAAGTAAGTAGCTTACATACTTCATGTTCAAAAATGACTCAAAGAACTTCAAAACATTAAATGAAAAACGAGGAAGTCAGACACAACGCATTTGAAGATTGGAAAGAAGCCGTCTGTCCAATTAGATAGTAAAATCTCTGTAAATGTTAACTGCGACGAGGCGACTTTTAAAGAAAATTCGTCTGCCTATAGGGCGACTTAATGCAATACACATCAACAAAGCTCTTAGCTATGCCCATGAGTTTAGAGTTTTCTTTGAAAAATCTACCAATTGCTTATAGTCCTAACTCCACACGAAATTTAACCTTGAATCCGCTTACCAATAAGCCGAATTAAATTCAAACAAATCCTTGTTTTCCTTTTTTTTTTTTTTAAGAAATCCCCACTCATCACCATTAGCATAAGATAAGATCCTGCGTGTATCAAATACGCATTTCGAAATCACCTTACGTGTCATGGTATCAGATTAAGCTTTACCTTTAGCACTATAGGCACGAACTCAATTTCGCTTTAATTTCATTAAATTCACCTTTAAAACCTCTCTACAGCATACAGGATTACATTACCTAATTGGAATGGAGGCAGCAAAAGTAACCTCCAAAAACCAATGATTTTTTCAATATTCTTTAAGCAAACACTACACACCCAGAACATCAATTTTTATTTTTTCTTTTGTTTGTAATAACCTCGCGGGCCCAGGATCGATATAACCAAGCCCAAAAAAATCTGTTTAGCTCATACTGAGAAGAAACTCCTTCTTCCAACACAAAAAATACCCATAACACCAAGAAGAACAACAAGAGCGGCATCTAGAGATACGAAGGACAAAGACTTTTAATTATTTTCTAAGGACGCCAGTCACATAAAAAAAAATACCCATCATCTCTGCTGTAATCCTTATTAGTGTCGACAAAGGAAAATAACAATAAGACGAAGAAGAAAAATAAAAGAGAGGAAAAGGTAATCTTAGAACATAGAATCGTTAATAAGAATCACCCGAATCAGTGTTGGATACCAAATTGATTGGAAGGAAATAATGAGAAACAAACCTGGTCCCGGGATGTTCAGGTTTCTTCATGTGATTTTAGTACATTATCTATAGTAGGTCCGAATGAATGGATTCATTTTCCAGGAAAGCCTTAAGGATTAGTCGCAACTACCACAGGTAGAACTCATTACGAATAATACCTCAGCAAAACGGAAAGGGACAAGAAAAGCACCCATTTCAATAATTTTCTGCATAAATCCAAAAAAAAAAGAAAAAAAACGGGGCCAAGACACAATAGACTTTTAATATTCAAGTGGAGAGTTTTAGTAGTTAGTGCTGATGGCGACGGTGCAATGGTCGTAAGAAACTGAATTGTCCCTTTATTCGTGAGATGAAAAGAAAACGCCAGCTTGTGCAGCTTGACATATTTTTCCGCTTTTCATTCGCATTGTTCACCTATTTAGACGAACACACACAAACGCAAGGACATGTTCGCTTAAGAACAAACCAAGAACGTTTCTACTTAACATTTTCCAGGATCTGGATAATACTAAAAGCTGGAAAAACTCCTCAAGAAGGAATACCATAGATGCTCACCAGTACAGGGTATTGTGGATCTTGTTCTTGTTCTATGTTTCATTGTCCTCAACTTACTTCGAGTTCGAGAGAAAAAGCACCGTGAATTGAACCGAAATAAAAATTAATCCCTGCAAGGATGCCAACACATATACTCGTACATTTATACTCGTGCTAGTACAAACCACTTTTAATCACGTCGCCATGCCAACTTACTGATGACGCAAAGCTTTGTTCGACATTATCTGGTACAAGATGTTTTGTAAACTCGTTCCAATTGTTTAAGGGTAGATTGTACCTCGCAACCTACCAGCCCTACTCCCACTACAGGATATCCTGTTCATTCTCTGTGCATACCTGAAAATTCTTTCTTCTTTAGAGGTGAAATTACGAGCACTCCTACCCCTACTCCTATTCGTACTCGTACTCGAATTTCGTACTCGAACTCATTTTCGTCCTTCATACTCATGTAAGGGTAAAGTGGATTAAGTGGATTGTGTTCGATTTCACTCTTATTGCGCGTTCCTAATCGCCTCATTGGATTTTATTGAATTGAATTCGCCGTCAATTTGCGAAACAATTTTGGTAGCGAAGCTATTTACATATCCCTCTCCAGACAGACCCTCTTTCTAAGAGTAAGAGCGCCGCAATTTCAAATCAAAAAGGATACATCCGTTCCTCTATCGCTCCTTAAACCGAAACTTCTTTGAGGAAGGTTGATTTTTGAAATGCTTAAAAAAAAAAAAAAAAAAAAATTGTACGTTCCACAGATTGTTGGTTTTTGTTGCTGTTACTGTTGAGATGAAATGAAATAAAGTTGTATCTCGCGATTATGGGGGTTTTTATTTGTTTTTGTTTAATGGTAAAAGTTGAGCGGTTTTTAATGTAACTGTGAATTGCCGGGCGAAGGTGTGATTTAGGAGAGGGTACGTTGTCAGTCTACCATATCTCTGTAGGACTTTTGCAGGTATTTCCCTTGTTGACAAAAGGAGATTAGATACGGAATTGGCATGTTTTTCTCGGCAGGAAATGGAAATCAGAATTCGGAAAAAGGGTGAAATTAGATGGAGAGTTCGGTCAAAACTCAATTCGAAGGAGGTGAAGTGACATTAATAGATAAAAGTTGATAAAGAGACCCGAAATGGAGATTAATGGGATCTAAAAGTATTTTCGAAGGTGTCGGCTAGGCTTAAATTGGGCCTTCAAATGGTTGGACCTGAAGCATATCAGTACAGAAGCTGTCAGGCTGAGATATTGCCTATGAACTGGTATTACTGGTAAGCAGGCTAATGTTTCATAATTTTGGATTCCAGTAGCCTCCTTATGATGTAAGTTGCTTGAGTGAAACTTAGCCGGAACGAAGCTGTCCACACATAAACAGAAATATACACTTATTGAAGTCATTGCAATAGTTAAGCGAAATCCATTGCTAACAATACCCTAATATGAACAGGAAACATCCACGGAACTTGCATTTTCCACAAGCATTAGAATGTGCTTCTGGGAAAGCCCTTTGATCACGGGTATCCTATCCAAATTAATGATTCAGAACACGTCCATCGTCTAAAAACTACAATAGCAATTGCTTGGATTACAACTAAGGGCTTGTGATGTTTTGAGCCACTCTTAGCAAAGAATTGCTTTCAGCGCGTTCACAAAATCTCGTTGGATTTCCGTCCTGTGAATTCGCGAGCAATTGTTCCACCGGATTGAAGGTCTTAACGTTGATTTTTAGCCATTCGTGGGTCACATTTACTTTGTGAGGCGGTGTAGAGTAAGAAAATGGATTTACTCTTTCGCGATACTCAGTGTTATTGATGTCAGGGGCTGCATCAGCAGCATTGCATTGCAGCCCACATCAATACGCAGTATTATCACTGTTATCGTGCTCTGACCACAGAAAGTCGGTTTACATCGCTCTATACCTGGGACCATTAACGATGACCGTGTCTCCTTCCCCATTTCGAAAGAAATAAGGTTCAATGATGCCGCCATGCCATAAACCGACATAGCCGTTGAGTCGAGAATGGGTCTCGTCCGAGAACGAAGAATAGCTCTTGCTATCGCTGCTTCTTTGGGTTAAGAAGACAATTGGCCAGTGAATCCCTCTCTCGAGCAACGAAAGTGATCCTTAATAATCCCAGTCCGGCAGAGGCATGGACTTTATCAAAATTAGATGGGGATGTTCTTGGCTGTCTTCGGATGATTTTCGGTCCCGTCTACATAGACGGTGAGTGGAGGAGAAGATATAACGACGAACTGCACGAGCTATATAGCGACATCGACTTAGCCAGAAAAGTGATGGTCAAACGACTAATTTGGATGAGCTAAGTAGAGCGAAAGACACCAATGCTCCGGTTCGAAAAATTCTTCGAATCTATCCTCGAAGGACGGTGTAGTAGATGAAGACCGTGACAAAGAGCGTATATCACTTAAGGATCGGATTGCAACGGCATCCAGCAGTAGAGAAACCCGAGTTAAAAGCCTTATATCGTGTGAAGAGGAAGGAAGTGCAAAGGATTGTCAGACGAGACAAGCGTCCATCCTTAACAGGTCCATCATCAGGACCTTCAATGGCATCACAAAATAACAAAATTTAGATAGCAGCCCGCTGCTTACGCATGAGTGTCATAGTCCTAAATTCCAACGAGCGTGCCGCAGCAACAAATTACCGAATTCGAACCGAAACTCACAGGAACAAAGAATAGTAGCCGCCGGAAGGCATTGATTGTATCCCAAGCAGAGTTACTAATACCAATCATCTTTAGAGCATGGGAAAATAAGCGGTTCCCGGAGGAGTGGAAAGGAGAGATGATCATCAAACTTCCAAATAAGGGCAATTTGATGGAATGTGGACACTGGAGAGGAACATGCGTTCTCGCAGCTATAATCAAGGTAGTACATAAGGTAGTTCTAGAGCGGATAAGAGAGTATCTAGACTCAACACGTGATGCCAACAAGCGAGATCTCATGGTGGATACTCTTGCGTAGATCACATCATCATCTTGAGCAATGCTCCGAGTTCAGATCTTCGCTAAGTTTACTGTTCCTTGACTCTGAAAAGGCGTGCGACAGTTTGAACAAAGATGCTATCTGGGTAGCCCTACGCAGGAGAGGTATTCCGGGAAAACTTATAGCTTTTACTAAGGCTATTTACGTTCTGCACAATAGTAAGGTGTCGTAACTTTGAAGTCCATAGTGGAGTACGTCAGGGCTGTATAGGGCTGTACTGCGGGTACTAAGTGAAAAAATTCAATTATTGGGGTTAACAATAACATCTTACCTCAAACACTTGGACTACACTGACATGTGTGCTTCCTTGCACACAATGTAATTGATACTACAAAATATGGAAGCTGATGCCAACATATTAGGGCTCAATATAAATGCGGGAAAAGCTAGGCTCCTGAGCATTTCAAACTCCGATGCTATATTCAACATTTCCGGACAATAGATCGAGAAAACCGAAAACTTTCTAAAGGGTGATTCATCGTGACGTTTGATTTATAATGTAAAATAAAACACATAAATTTGAAAGTGAACTTACAATTTTTATTATCGGTTCAAAGAACAAATCATGGCATTTATTTTTTAAAAATTATTTCATGTAAATGTTGGAAACGACTACGTCTGAGGTGGTCCATTCGAAAGGTGCAATTTTGGGCGACTCGTTCGAGCATAGCGACTGGTATCTCGCGGATAACACAAGTAATATTGGTTTCCAAAGAGTTAATCGTAGCTGACTTATTCCTGAAGACCTGAGACTTTACATATCCCCAGAGAAAATAATCCAAATGTGTGATATCGCACGATCTAGGCGACCAATTCACCGTAGCAAAACGTGAAATTAAGTGCTAACCAAAATGCTTTCTCAGCAAGTCGATTGTTTCACGCCCTATATGCCTCGTAGCGCCGTCTTGTTGAAATCAGAGGTCACCGAGACCATGTGCTTGAATTTCAAGAAGCACCATTTTTACGGTTACCATTGACGGTAACATTCTGATTTGCTTCATTTTTTAAAGAAATATGGACCAATGGTTTTTAGTGGATGTAATGGTAGCTCTTGGTACTCTTCGGGTTGCTCATCAGCCCAAATACGGCAATTTTGTTTATTAACGTATCTATTGAACCAGAAATGGGCTTCATCATGTAACAAAATTTCACAATAAAACACCGGATTTTCATTGGAGATGCTGTTATGGTGTGAGTCTTTCATGATGACTTGCCAAACGATACTGAACAAAAATGTGAAAGCACTTTAATAGGAGTCACGCGTGATCTGTCAAAAAAAAAAAAACCTATTGAAAATTAAATTTCACAAGTAATCACCCCTTATATTTGGGAAGCATTCTCTCGGCCGAAGGCGGCCCCAATCTCGATGTGGGCAGCAGAATCGGGAAAGCTAAAGCTGCGTATGGAATACTATCAAATATCTGGAAAAGCAATGTTCTCAGCATAACAACCAGATCCAATGTAGAATCAGTACTACCATACGAGTGTAGTACTTGGAAGATTACATTGAAACCGCAAACCTTTGTAAATGCTCGTAGATGTCGACGTAACATCTTAAGGATTTTTTGGCCGGAACGCAACTACAGTGAACAGGTTTTCCTGAGAACGGCTCAAAAACCTTCACTATACGTGGAAGTGTCAATGGATTGGATATGCCATTTAGTGGAATCTACCCACCCAGTCAGGCAGAAGAACGGACCGGCCTAAGCAAACATAGCGAAGAACGGTCGAAGAGAAATCAAGACTACTGGGGAAGAGCTGGAGTGAGTTCAAACGCGAATAAGATGGCGTGCAGGCGGTATTGACGCCCTAAGCCCCTCGATATTTAAGTAAGTAAAGTATGAGTACCTACAGATTAGGACACAAATGCTCCCTAGTTCCTCTTCTGATTCCTTAGTTAATTAGTACCGATTTTTGTTACGAAATAAAGAAACACTCAACACAGATTTGTCGTTGACATCGCCGTTTGATTGATTTCTGTAATTCCATTGAACCAACACTGGATACAGTATTCATTCTTATCAATCGGTAGATTCCATTCATAAACTACGACAGTCTCATAAGCTCTAAACAAATATGTACATCAAATCATTGTTCCACACCACACCTGGATGTCCGGTCAAATCAAAACAGATGTTCACTTGATAAACACTGTAGGAAACCAAGAAAAACCAATAAACAGGAAATCATCTCAACAAAAACATCAACAAGAATAGAGGACCTCAATCAATCACATCACAAAGATAGCCTTATACATTTGCTGTCAAACGTAAGACTCAATTATGGCCATCTGGCTCTGAAAACATGTTCCACAAAATTAAGTCAACATTTCAATCATCCCGTCGCACAACTACGGTCCCTAAAAGTTTATATTAATATCCATCTGTAATGTACATAATCCTGTAGCAATTTAAAGTACGAACACCAACGACGAGGGTTTTATTGGAGTCTAAGAACATCAATTAGACTCAAAGTTATACTTGCATACCTCTATCCATTCCTTTCGAGCTTTTTTTTTAATATTTACCTCCTGCATACATTATGCTTTTCCGAAATACAAAATCTCTCTCTCTCTCTCTCTCTCTCTCTCTCTCTCTCTCTACCCCTGTAGCTCTAGAACGGTATCCCTATTGCTGTATCTGCTTTGCAGTAGAAACCAAGGCAACACTAATCCAAGGGATACGAGTATTCGGAGCAATAATTCCTGTCAATGGCTTCGACGTCGTCCTTGTGACGATGAAAGTCATTTAATCCGACCATTGAATTGTTACCTAAATAATTATTAATTCCTTGCTAGTCGGAATTCATAAATATTAATAAAAAATTGTTGCAACCACAATGGAAAGGACGATGGGGTGTATGTGCTAGCGGAAGCTTTTAATCATTGTAGACACACACGCATATACTGCAAATTATCTCTTAACTAATTCAAGAATGAGAACGAGTTCTACAACTCGTTACAAGCAAAGATCCTTGCCGTAATAAGTATGAGATACTGTGAAACATGCATCTTCACTAGAACCCACACACAGGATTGAAGGGAAAAAGACTTACGAAGGATCGAAATGATACGAAAAAAAAAAAAAAATGCAAATTTTCACAAGACTCTTTAGGAGTATACATATAGTGCTTATCTCTCATTAGATGTGGCATAAGAAAATTATATCCTTTTACCAAGGAATTATATGATATATGTACACACCACCCCATTTAAGATGGCCACCTTCATATGGTGATTTCAAGGATATACGGATGGGGGGGTGCTTATGGAATACAAGCATGTGCCAATGTTAGCACCATGTGAAAGCTATTAAAGTCGAGTAGTTCATCCCGCTGAATGTTTGGATTTAATTTGAGGTTTCACAGCATTGCGCACACTTTTACACCTTTACAGTGGGTGTACTTGTATGGTGTATAGATACAATGTACAAGGTGACATGACAGATAAATGCCTCTCAACCATATTCATTTCAGGTGAAAATGTTTATGGAAATGTGAATGCGGCGATGCTTGGAAAATTATTTAGAATATATCTTTTCCCTTCGTTGTTGGTCGGGTAAAGCTGCACAGACCAAGGAATATCCTTGAGAACGATGGAAAACAACGAAAAAGTAGATTTCGGTACCCTCATCCTTACATACTCATACTCCTGTTTTGTTTGCTTTCAGAAATGAGATAAACGAAGTTTTTCGTTTTTTGTTTTTGGTTTTGGTTTTGTTTGTGTTGAAATTGGAAAATGAGAAAAACTCATTTCACTTAAACCATGTCATTATCCTTGACACTGAAGACTTAAGTTTCTTTGTTTTTCATTTGGAAAAGAAAATTGATAAAACGTTAAGAAGGCCTTTGTTTGTGGCTTTGTATCGAAGCGACCTGTAGAAAGCGAAAATGGGATTCGAAAAAATAAATGAGATGGGCCCGGCTTTATAATGAACTCGAGGATACTGCTCGAAACGATTTTGAGACATGAAAGGGAGTATCATAATGAGAACGGAGGAGCGACGATGGGAAACAATTGTCAGCGACCGAGTTTTTGAAGGATTTTGGATGACAGACTATTCAACATGTTCAACAAGGTGCTGACAAATAGATCACAAAGGAGCGTATATCTACCAGAATAATTGTGTTAAGGCATTCTTTAGAAACAAGCCAAGCCGCAAGTCAAGTGCAGTTGGAATATACGGCAGTAGGCCACTTGAAGGCTATCTCATATGTATACGAATGTAATAAGAATGTTATACATACAATGTGATGAACATGACTGTCTTGACAGTCTGATGCTTCAAAACAAAGGAACTATTTGACTGAAATGAATGAAGATAGTCACTCAAATGATTCTTAATGAATCAGAGCTTGAGGTTTTTGCTTTTCCATGTATATCAGCATTGAATACGTCTTACATACGTATACTCAAAACAGAATGGTGTTCTTCTGAATCTTTAGGTGTTAGTAGTTGTGCCAAGATCCTGATTACAGGCTAGAAAAACTTTTAAACAAACAAATGCCATACTACTTCCGTTCGGTCCTGTCTGTAGGCAACTTTGCATTAGTTTTGATTTAAGTTTAGGATTCGATCTAAGGGGATTTTAGACATTACGACATTTTCTTGCTCGACTCCGAATTACGTGTGAATGAGAAACTTTTTTCAAAGCTAACGTTAGAACCTATTTGTTCTGAGTTTTAGTGTATAGGCTGAGGAGTGAGCCCAGACCTCTGGCATAAAAGTCGAAGAACTTGACCACTGGGCTGTAATAAGGAGGAACACCTTCTAAACTACTCTCCTCTGAACTGTTAAGTGCCACATGTAATAGTAACGAGCTTGACATGAAAGTCATTGATTTCAC
The DNA here is from genome assembly GCA_907269105.1 of Volucella inanis. Classification (NCBI taxonomy): domain Eukaryota; kingdom Metazoa; phylum Arthropoda; class Insecta; order Diptera; family Syrphidae; genus Volucella; species Volucella inanis. The sequence continues at coordinate 155,728,318 of OU026155.1, forward strand.
TCTGGCAATAGCTGCTTCACACTGGTGAACATCAGCATTGGAGACGCTTAGAATCGAATTCAGGAAACTTTTCAACCAACCAAACAGCAAAAAAACGGTGACAGACCAGGACTCATAAATATAAGGAATCCCTCAATTCTATTGTATAACGAAAAAGAACTGAAGACGAGCCAAAGGGACATTCCTGAAGGTCACTCTGTGAGAAAATAACAAAAACTACTGAGGCATCACGGGTAAGAGAAATCCTCTATTATAGTCCTACCATGCCGAGCTGTTTGTAAAAAACCGATGGCTCTTGGACGATCTCAAGTGATGAATCACTTAAACTGCTACTGGACACCAAACACTAACTTTAAAAGCAACTTCCTATTCACGGAAAGTAACAATAGAGAATATCATGAAGGGCTGCGTAGAAATGATTCATATTCCCTAGTCATGGAGACGAGTTAATGTAGTTTTAATTCCCAAGTTCGGAAAATGTTCTCACGTTGTCCCTCAGGACATCAGACCTACAAGTCTATCATCATTCCTTCTGAAAACTTTAGAACGATTGATTAATATCCACATACATACGATATGATCTAAAATTAATCCACGACTTTTGTCTAGGGCTCAATATGCCTACTAGTCCACGACTAGCCACGTCAAACGATCTCTACATTATAAAAAGTACACAATGGTCGCCTTCCTGGATATAGATATTGCCTTTAACAACATTAACACGTTTACAATCACGACTGCGCTGCCAACTCTGAAAGTAGACGACTCACTTGAGGAGCTGATCAGTCTTTTGCTAAATAGCAGAATTATCAACTTCAAAGTGGGTGAGGCTTCTGTTAAAAAATGTGACAACAGAAGTACGCCGCAAAGCTTTGTCTTTTCCCATACAGTGAAATATCTGGATTTTATCTTTGACAGGCAATTAAACTGGAAACCTAATACTATCTCAAAAAGTTCCCGGAAATTATTCAAAAAATTAAAAATACAAGTTTATTCATCTAAATCTATATTGTCCCCTTTAAAGTGATCCCCATCGACTGCAACACATTTATGCCAGCGCTTGATCCAATCCTCAAAACATTTTTTATATTCGGTTTTCGGTATGTCCATCAACGCTTCCTGCGTTTTTTCCATTACTTCCTATTAGCTGCTGGAACGCGTTCCGAGTAATGTTTTTTTAACTCAGAAGTCACAGGGAGCCAAATCAGATGAATTCGGTGACTGTTGGATGGTATTTGTTACAATTTTCGTCAAAAAAATACGAATAATGATGGCACTTTGCGACGGTGCGTTATCATAATGCAAAATCCACGAATTTTCTGCCCACAATTCTGGTCTTTTTCGGCGAATTGCTTCACGCAAACGGTTTATAACGCCCAAATAATACTCTTTGTTTACTGTTTGGCCTTCTGGCAAAAATTCATGATGCACTACACCGTTGTAATCCATGAAAACCGTGATCATTGCCTTCTTTTTTGACTGAAAACGACGTGGTTTTTTGGTCTCGGCTCATTTGGTGAACGCCATTCACTTGCCTGATGTCTGGATTGCGTGTCGTACTCACAAACCAACGTCTCGCCTCCCGTAATGATCCTTTTGATGAACGTGGGATGGGATTCAGCCTCGCAAATCATCTCCTTGGCGACGTCAACATGGTTTCTTTTTTGCATGAAATTGAGGTCTTTTGGCACCAGCTTTGCTGCTACACGACGGAAACTCAAATCACTAACCAAAATGTCTTGGACGGATCCATAGGCAATGTTTAAATCCTCCGCTATGTGATGATTAATTTGCTGTTATTGACCAACATTTCCTTTACTTCATCAATGTTTTCGTCGGTTTCCGATGTCGATGGTCTGCCACTGCGTTCATTATCTTCGATTGACTTACGACCACTTTTGAACCGCTCGTGCCACTGGTAAGCGACCAGTGTTGAGAGAATTGTTGCCGAAACACTTTTCTAACACTTCCAGCATTCGCGCACCATTAAATCCGTTTTTTACGCAAAATTGAACACAAGTTCGTTGTTGCAAATTTAAATCCATTTCTAAAATTTTAAAAAATCGCCAACACACACAGAGATAGATGTACTCTTGGCTACGTAACTTTTGCAAATTTTAAGCTATGACACTAAGATTTATAGGGAATTACAACAACCATGTACCAACTTCACAAAAAAACAGAACTCAAATCGGAACAATGGGAGCACCACTCGGTGACGCCACCGGAAACTTTTTGATCAAGGTGGTATTCAAGAAAGAGTAAAGAAATCCAAATGGGACCTTCAACCTCGCATAACCCACTGGTTATACGTCTCGGTTATAAGACCGATTCTCGCCTACGGGGTGATTGTCTCGTGAACGGCCTTAGACAATGCTGCTCTAGCTGCTAACTCAGCTACACGGCTTAAATCGACTGCACAGCGGACAAGCAAACTACAATATTTGGCCACGCTTAAATTCTTAACGGACTACGAATCCTTCCAGGGAACATCGCCTACGTTATGCCTCTACATTGGTTTGACAGACTTTCGTCTAAGCAACCTCTCTAGATCTCCTCTAGAGGAAAAGCCAATGTATTCCTACATAGACGAATACAAGGCTGATAGCGTAGTGGAGGTGTTTTCTCAGATAAGCTTAACTTAACCTAAGCTTCTCCTCTCGCCTTCAAAATCACTGTAGCGTGTCCCAGGAAGAAATTTCAGTGATTAAATAAGTCTTGTCCTGGCTGAAGAAAAACGTAATGTCTGCAACGGATATCCGCATATTTTCAGATAGGCAAGCCGCTATGTAATCTTTGGACGCAGTTTCACAGTTTCATCATCTCTCAGGGACATAGTAGTACAGTTTAACAATCACCTTGTTGGGTAGCGGGTCACAGGTATGCCCACATAAAACTAAAGCTGGTTGCTCTAAGGTGGACTGTTGGGTCAACATGTCTAGCGACCAAACAAATCTGTCCAAAACTGGATCTGAATCGGTCAAGAGCTCGATATCTCTAAATAAGAACCATCTCAGCGTTATCGTATAGTAGGTGTCTTTAGGGGAGACTGTGTTAAAGCATGCAAGGGGGCTAAGCGGTTTTACAAATGATTTTTACAGAAGCTGTATAGACGAGGAAGAAAAGGAGACAATCCTTCACCTACTCTGTATACGCCCAGCTTTCTCCCAAAGAAGAATTCGAATTTACTCCATTTAAACTTCAAATATTAACTTGAAAGCCGGAGAAAGTTAGCATTCGTATATACCCACTTTCTTCCTACCGGAGTAGAAGGTGTTGCCGGTATTTATTAGTTTATCAACAGAAACACAAAGGCGAAGCAAAGAACCTGGACAACTAAAAGCTTGCATTGTAGTCAACACTGGGAATGGTCGAGGCGAACTTAAGTCCTTAGATAAGACAGCGTAATGTAGACCATGGCGACGTGTACAGGCTCACCAAAGAGCTCATGGGTGGTCATATCTTACGTTAACAGACGGGATTTGGGATGTGATTCGATCATTTCTGATTTGAAACAATTAACTTAATGAATGACAACACTGAGGACGAATGTTTGTCTCAGCAGCAAAGTCTTCCCTCATGACTGGAGAAAATGAATACTTAGCAAGGACCTTAAGAAATCTCGAAAGTATTCCTGTCGATCCACCAAAAGCTTTCCGTTCTAGAACTGTTTGCGTTTACCACGTTTACACAATAAGTATCATTTTTGGAAAATGTGTCAAAAATTGATCTCTGCTAACATAAACCTGCCAATCATTGATTTCGAAGAAGGAGTAACGGATAAGTTGATGACTATTCTCTGAATGTACCAGTTAGAACCCGAATCTGATAAGATTCAGTCATTCATACTATCACATTTCCTACTTTTGAAAACAAGTTTTTGGGGGATATCCTTCGAGTTAGGGATGAACGAATAGCTTCTAAGAAGTAATCCATTAAGAAGTACTACTCTGGGAAAGACCGTAGAAATGCCTTCAAAGACAAGCACAAGAACATTGTACTAGGATCGCAATGAGTGCTCTTGATCTCGAAAGAACATTTAAACAGGGTGGTTTGGCAGGTTAACTCTTCAATGTCCATAAATCATCAATCAACATCGTTATGTCGGGTGGATAAAGGAAACTGAAAATACTGCTCTAAAGCGCAGACAGCCCTAGAAGTAATCGAGGATTGCTGTACTAGAAATGCGCTTTCAATCAACCCTTACAAAAGTGAAATTGGTTTATTTACGAGAAGGAGGAAGCTGACTGGTTTGACTCACCCAGGGCTTAAGGGCTTCTCCAACGAAGCTAAGTATCTTTCTGGTTGTATTCCCATCAGTAGCAAACTTCTTTAAACCAACCATGTCGAATCGAATCTCCGAAGTGCTGTCGAATTTGTGGTAAAGTAAGGAAACTTCTAACAAGATGTCCGGCTTATCATCTCAGTCTTTTGAGTCTACATGGCTATGGCAAAACTAACTATCCTATGTTTCAGTTGGGTAGGTCAAGATATATGCAATCATTGTGGCAACGAACTATGTTATGAAGGGGCAAAGCATTTGTGGTGGCCAAGCTACACTTGAAGTCTTACTTAACCCACTCTTTAGTTCGAGAATGCAAGACTTCAGTAAACTCAATCGGATAGTTAAATTCACTGTGTCTTGCCTGGATTACATGTCACAATGGGATGATCACGGGAAATGAAATTGAGGATGATTTTTCAGGACCCGAACCTTCGTAAGTTCTGCGCGTGTTCTTAGGAATTTCATTGACAGTTTGGTCTCATATGAATATACACAGATGTTTCCTGTGTACCAAACGAATTCCTCTTGGTGTCTCCAAGAGGTCAGCGGGTTCCTCAGTAGGAAAGACTGCAGGCTGCTTACTAGCGTTATGACAAGGTTAGGCTTCTGCTAAGCACTTACGGGCACAGGTGATACAATTTCTAGAACATTTGGTCGGAATAGAGTATGACCTTTGAATCGAACGTCAGCGTCCGAATTATTTCATTATTTCCAATTGAGGAAAAGCAAAGATGCTCCAACTAAAGACTTAGTGCTCTCTGTCGTCTAGTAACCTTCTTGATAATTCTCATTGTAATTCAAAATAGGGAAAATCTACTAGATACTCACGGTCCCATCTTAAAAAGATATGCACATGAGCCGAGCATGAATCGAGGGAGCAAATTGTGAATATGCTCTCTATTGGACTATTGTGCCAGCTTGACTGGTGTTTTTTTTTTTTTTTTTTTTTTGAATTGAAATTCAACCATCTATTCTAGGAAGTTAATACTAGATGTGTTTCCAAAACTTCTTGTGTCCACACATCTCAAAGGGAAACAATCTGATTTCAGTCAACAGACATGCTTTGGTGTATTCAGACTTGGAGTACAATTTTTTTCAACACTGTCTTCCCCAAAATTCAAGAAGAGCTCTTTTTATTAAAGAAAACAGACCGATTGGGTTTTATTTTATTTGACTGTCAACCTCATTTGATGATTCCAACATCCCTTCAATTACGAACGTGATCCTAACACAAAATGATTCAATTACATACAGCTCTGTGCTTCATGGATCAATGTTTAGCTATTCGCCGTAAAATTTAGCAGTTCATAAGTCTCAGGGATTACTCTTGACCCCTGTCATAGGCATATAATTTATGAAATCATTTAGAATGCGGGTAGGTATGTCCAGGCAAAGGATATTGCCCTAATGGCAAACTTTATGGATCTTAAAAGCCAGCATGTGTGGAACGTTATTCCGTCAGATTAAAACATCTACAACAAATGTACACGAATGTTATTAGTTTTCTTTTTTTTATTTCGGAGCATCGTAAATGTTTCTCTGGTTGCATCACAAGAATTTCGCCATTCAAACCAATTGAGATTTTTAATACTTCATTTCGATGTTAACGGCTTGTTGGGCACACCTGTAAAGGATGACAATTCTTACAGCTGCACCTAAACATCAACCCACAGACTTTGTTCACAAACGTCCATTTATATTTCCTAATAAGAACCCATCCGAGCGTATATTGATCCTTTTCCGAAAGAGCCTAATGTAATATCCAGACCAGCCAGACAATAGAAATGAAAAGCAAAACCAATGAGAACATTCCTCTCAACTCAACTCGAAGGAACTTTCAAATCCCTTGAAAAGTGTAGCAGTGTAGTTTCACATTTCTGTCCTTGTCCGTCTACGGAAAGGATTATTCAAACCAAACGGATTGAAGGCGATGTCGAGAGGACAATTCTGGTTGCCAGGAGAAAGCACAAAGTTAAATAAAATTCTACACATCTCCATCGCCACAGCAGATACAAATTGTATTGGCAAAGTTGCAAAACAACATTTTCAATTCCCCATTCGTCAATTGCACAAAATGACGACGATGACATCGACCTCAACGACGAGTGAAAAACATTCTCTCCTTCTTAAACTTTTAGTTATTCAGTCTCAGGCGAAAGGATATACAAAAAGGAGAGAAAACCAGCACAAGGCTAGCACTGTAAACAGAATGTACTCGATTTCCTTTCCTCTACCATTGGCCAGGACAACATGTATAAAAAAATGTATGCTTCAAGGATGCATAGAAAAAAAAAACATTCAAAACAAGGACTCGGCCGCAGATTGATTTAGTTGACGATACAAGTGACAAACTGACAGTATGACACACGAATACGGGAAATTTGCATCAATTTCAATACCAAGAAAATCCGATACAGATACCAGGATGGCGAGCTGGTACCCATAAAACCCACTGCCCAACAGAAGATGAAAACTAATAATTTTGAACGTCCTTTGAAAATTTCTTTCTTGGGAATTTTCTTATGAGCGTTGCTTTTGAGCTCCCGGAGGAAATGAAGTAAAATAAATTTACAAAGGAAATTAGATGCGAAATGGGGTAAAGAGCTACTCCCCATCCGCAGGTAAAAAACTTCAGATACTCGTAGTTATACCCACTTGCTGATGTTGTTATTAAAGGAACCTTCCTCATCTACTACGGAATCCATCAGAGAGTAGGAAAAAATAACCTTCATAATGAAGGGACTGCATTTTAGCTTTTTACTCCTCGCACTCTGAGTTCCCTTCCCGACCTTAAAAAAAGCATAAATTACACGGAATTAGGAGCACACCGAGAGGATATCCCGGCCTTTGGGGTGAGAAATTTTTATTCGTTAATCTCCTTGAATGCCTGCATCAGTGAGCATACACACTGTGAAAAATAATTATCTTCTCTCAAAAATGCAACTAAAGAAGGAAACTGCTATCCATTGAAACATACTTACAGCGTTGCCGACGGAAGTATTCGTAATTCAAAGTGGCCGAGCATCTATAGATGCGAGTATTGCAAAAGAAATTAATTTACTCAGGAAGTGAAACCCCACCCAAGGCTAGGGATCTATGTAAATCCTTAGGTTTTAAGAATGAAATGAGCTAACACTTCATTAATAAATTGTCGGCTTGACTATTTCCAAAGCATCTTTAAAGTGAACGTTTCTTTTAAAGTCTTTAAACTCTTTCCCACACCCATACGTTTCGTTCCATCCTGTACAATCCCCTGTGAATAGTTGGCCTCAACCTGCTGTGCAAGGATATACGCTACCAAAAAATTAAGCTCATTAAAGCGACGAGGGAGAGGAGGAGAAGTTTTTTTTTCCTTTTTTATAATTTCAACTTAATTGAGTCTCATGTGGTCTCTGGCGACAGGAGTTGTTTTACCCATTTTATCAAAATGTACACTCGGTTGGGAAAGTTTTTTTTTTTCTGTTTTCTATGAATCTGTCCCAGTTTTTCGCTGAGTTTTTCATCCTGAATAAGCGAAGATAAAGTGTAGAAATTTAGGAAATCTCTAGAGAAAAAGTGCATACGTATGTAGATGATGTGCAGTTGCCAGCAACCGAAATGAGTTTACTTAAAAAGTTGCTGTTTGAATTTCCGTGACCGTATGGGGTGGACGTTCGAGGAGTGGACAGTGTCGTTTGACCAGTTGCCCAAGTATGCGGAGGTTTTTTCTTTTAGTAAATAGACAGATACTCGTACGTGGCTACGAATAGAAATTTAGATAAATTTCGTGTGGAAAGGACTTCAACTTTTTGATGGAGTACAACCGCAATGGTGTAAATGAAACTGGGAACTTTTTTCATACGTCCTTGGATGTATTTACCTTACCCAGTGTGGCTAAAGTGGGAGTAGATATTTCATTACATTTTATGTAATCCAAAGATTTTTTCTGGAGTTTTCTGGGTCTGTTCAATCTATTTGCAACTTGAAAAGTTATTCAGAGACTAACTTAATTCCGTAGTGTGGACTACAACTTCTACAATATTGCATATTGCAATATGCTTGGAATCGTTCTCGTTCGAATCTGTTCAACTCAAGCTGATCTACAGACTTTTCGTAGAGCCTCTGGCAGCTTTCTCAGCACGTGCTGTTATAGGACCACAATGATTCAAAGCAATTTCTAGGTTCGACGACATTATACTCCAACGATTTGCCGAGTATGCTCTATCTGTTTTCTCTTTGCATACTTCTCAATCAGTAGAATTTTTGTGCATACAAATTGAGCCGATATTTTTGCAATCTAGGATGTACGCCTGGATTATCTAAGAACATAGACGTCGCATACGCCAACTGTCAAGACATACGTATTAGGTCGATAAGTCTACTAATTTTGGCAACGAGACTGTCGGATTGTGATAAATACGGAGAAAGGCGATAGATTATAAGTTCATGAGTAACCTTGTCACTAACCAACAAGCCATAACGAATGTCCTTACTTTAACAGGATTAACCATAAAAAAGGCAGCAGAGTCAATTTAGAAGACCTGGTACTTAATTTAGAAGGAATCTGAGTTATTTTATCCTCAAAGATTGGAAGGATAAAAAGGTGTACAACGTCTATATCTGGGTTATCTAATTAGAATGTACTTCGTTAGAGATCTTACTTACTAACTTGGATGACACTACAGTTCCGGGTGGCTGCTAACGGTCAAATTCTGTACTTGTACTTTCTTTTGGCCGTTTACTTTTCGATCATTTTGGCCGTTTCCGCCTTAATATTTTCGAAAACTTCATTAACGCCTTGCTATGTTCCAATCACATCTTTCTAGGACGATGTTAAAAAAAGACACGCGTCGTCTAACATATGGTAAAATCTTTTTTAAAATTGGTAGCCCCTGTTTATTCATTGCCGACCTTGATGAAGTAGCAAGAATTATATATTGTCATCCTGCACAACCTGAGGAGTTTCACAGGGAAATCAAAACTTAACGTAGCGTTGCACACGAGTAGCTCGTCTCTATGCACACCATCTTATAGGGGTTTGAAATCTACAAATAGACTTTAATCGATCGTAGTATCATTCAGGCTTTTCATACTGGTTTGGACCAACCAGATTGTTCATGAATTGTTTTAGACGCTCACACAATACGGCAGGAAGGAGATGTTTAGGAGACTTATTCTTTTACAGTTGGTATAATTACAAACTTGGCATGGAGAAACTGCGCTAAGATTGAATGCTTCGGGCATGATTTCCTTTGACCATATATTACAAGTAAGCTGGTACATGTTTCCAACCAGTTCATCCCAAGCTACTTTAACTAGCTCAGCAGACAGTCCCCATGCAGCAGCAGCTTTATTAGGCTGTAGCATCGATACTGCTACCTTAACTTCGTCTAATTTTTGGGAACACTCTACTTGGGGTATGTCGGCGTGACTTTCAGCCCGACAGGTCAAGGTTTTAATGCGTTTTTTGACTGCGACAAAATTTGGAAAAGACCAATCAACCAACTAAAAGACCAATTTAGAGTATTCATCGACTCCTTAGCCGTTTTTGACAACTCAATTTCCTTAGTTGTTATTTACCATTTTTTTGGGATACACAAGCGATGTAGATCTTAGAGAAACATAATACATGGGTCCGTTTCTAAGAAAGGGCACCACTTGAATTAAATTTATACCATTTTCAGTTAGTACCAACCTTCAAAAGATACGTGTATAAATTTGACAGCTATCGGACGATTAGTTCTCGAGATATAGTGTTGTGAGTGGATTCAAAGCAATTTCGTGTGTTGATTTATCATTGCTTTTTGATAGGAAAAAATGCAGCCGATGCAAAGAAATGGCTTAATAAGTGTTACCGGGACTCTGCACCAGCCGAAGGAACCATTCGCAAGTGGATTGCAAAATTTAAAAGTGGTCATACAAGTACCGAAGATAATGCACGCAGTGGACGTCCAAAAGAGGCTGTTTCAGATTAAAACATCAAAAAAGTCAACAAAATGATAACGAATAACCGTAAAGTGAAGTTGATCGAGATAGCTGAGGCTCTGAAGATATCAAAAAAGCGTGTTGTATATATCATACAGGAATATTTGGACATGCGAAAGCTCTGTTCCAAGTGGGTGCCGCGTTTGCTCACAGTTGACCAAAAACAACAACGTGTTGATGATTCAGAGGAGTGTTTAAAGCTTCACTTCACACCAGAGTCAAGTCGGCAGTCAGCTGAGTGGCGAGCAGGCGACGAACCTCGTTCAAAACGACCAACAACAGTTGGCTGGCAAGGTTATGGCATCCGTATTTTGGGATACACATGGAATAATTTTCATCGACTATCTCCAATTTGAAGAAAAAGAAAGTGCCGTTTCATCGAGACAATGCACCATGTCACAAGTCGATGAAAACGATGGCAAAATTGAATGAATTCGGCTACGAATTGCTTCCCCACCCACCGTATTCTCCAGATTTGACCTCCAGTGACTATTCGCAGACCTCAAAAGAATGCTCGCCGGAAAGAGATTTAAGACCGATGAAGAAGTAATTGCCGAAACAGAGGCCTATTTTGTGGCTAAACCGAAATCGTACTACAAAACTGGTATCGAAAGAATGAAAAACCGTTTCAATCAGTGTAACGCCCTCGAAGGCAACTATATTGATAAATACTTTTCAGCCCATGTTACTTCCTAACATAACAATAAGGAAGCATTTAAGGCAGTTAAAGGGCAGGATAAGCAATCAGTCTTTACATCACTGAAAGATAATGACAAGATACTCATACATTATGACGGGCACAGAAGAAGAATAATTGACGAATATAAGCTATAGCCAATCGTTTACTTCAATCAAAATAAATGGGCAAAAGTGACACGAGAATCTGTAACAATTACCAACTGACGAAGGTATAGTCGCATACAATGACAGTCGACAGCGAAGAATACTCCAACACATTGCAATTAATTAATTATCACCTTATTGGAGGCAAATCGACTTACGACGAGATTTAAGGCTTAAAAGGACTATGCTTTAAGCTGAAACATCGAATGTTCTGCACATCATATTCATCAACCTGAAGAAAGCACTCAACACAGTAAAGAGAGTTTGTATCTTGATAATGTTGAGAGCGCTAAAAGTGCCGCGAAAGTGTACAAGGATGTTATGTGATATATATGTTAATTAACGATCACGAACGATAAGAAGTTAGAGCATGAAAAGACTGTTAAAATGGAAAGATTCCCTTACACCGCTGCCAATATTACCAGAAATCGTGACGTGACATCTCTTTCTACATAATTAGCATTACCGAAGCCAGAAGTATTATCTTCATTCTACCACCTCGTCCAACCTAGTACCCAAACGTGTATCTTTAAATTTTGTTTCTCCTCCCAGTCCTTTAAAAACATAACGACATCTCCTTATTCTACTCAAACAAAAACGATTTACCCTAACTTTATTCGCTCCCATATTTTAAATCCCTCTCCATCTTCTATGCCAGTATTCCACTCTAATACCATACCACCATCTTTTTTAGACCCCATACTTCCTCCAAAGGCAAAGCTAACCAAACCCCTTATCAATGGTATTGAGGGAGGATGCCCGGTATTTTCTCTTTTGATTAAGAGTCTGCAGATTGAGAACTCGCTTATCTACATGATATACCAGACTCTTTCTACACCGACGGCTTAACGAAAAACAATTATATGGTTCCCATTCTGCAAGAAGGCCTCCCAGTAAAGATCTGCGGGCACATTTTTTTTACTTTTTCATGAGCAATTAAATATGGCCCTTGGTGACGTGCTAATGATATCTCTTCTTTTGCGTCTCACGTAAGTTCCAAACGCATCTACTACATCTTCAGAGAACACGGTCTAGTTTCAAAAACTACCATCGCTCCTAGTTTTCAGTTTCCAAGACTTCGATTTACAACGTGATGATGGTCTAGATTCTAGACTATACATTCTCGTCTTGAGTATAGACCCTTTAAAAAATCATCCAATGCATTCTCTGAATTTGTTTGCGCTACAATTCCTTTTTACTGCCATATTCGCCGCTCTCAACCAATTCAAGATTACCAGCTAAATATTGGTGTAATCGATTATATTTTTAATGCTGCTGATTCCAACGACGTTGTGGTGATTTTAAACTATGGGCTCAGATTGAACCATGTATGTTACTTCTTTATAGCGAATAATCGCACCTCTAATAAAGAAAACTTTTCATCGACTCTCCTACTGACTGCAGTCTGTATCAATTAAGTGTTGTCCTCAATAATATTGGCGAACAACTCGACCTAGTCTTCGTCACTGATACAGATAACTGCGTCGATTTAGAAAGTATGATAGACAACTTCTCTCTACGTTGGATAATTACCAACCTCTCCTTTCTCTTACGTTGTTGTATGACAATAGTCTTGATCCCGTTTCCTATGAGTATTCTTACAGTTTTAATTTTCTAGGGGCTAACTAAGCCAAATTGAGCGACCTTCTCAGTATGGCCAATTTTACGATAATCCTAACCTAACGGTTAACACCGCTCCCTATACTGAAATTTTCTAATGTTTCTATCAATCTAAAAGCTTTTTACCCAAAAAGAATCCCTCATCTTCACCACCAACATCTTCGTAAAGAGCTGCGATTTCTTCCTAACAAGAGAAATAAGTACACTTACTTAAAATCGCATTCCGACACTGATTTCTTCTTTACCAGTTTGTCCAAATAAATTTCTCTGTTCTTTGTCAAACTCTCATTGTCATAAACTGTTTAAACCGAATGAACCACACCCTCATTTCCGACCCCAAACGATGCTTTCAGTTCATCAAACCTAAAAGTTAATCGGATAACTATCCATCGTCTCTGAAATTTCAAGAGCCAGACCACTATTATTTTTCCTACTTAGGAATCTGTGTTAAGAAAAAAATAATAATTCTCAAAGATGACTATTCTGCTGGACCTGCTGATCTTTCACATATGCTCAGTTGACGTTATTGCCAGCGATTTCAGCAAAGCCTTTAACGCTTTAACGACAGCAGACAGCATTTTGTTTGGGAAGCACTAGATTCTACTCTGTTGATAGTAGTTGATAATATTGGAATTTAATGAGCTTAACATACGCTACCGTTCCCGTTCTGCAATCAAAGAGGAGAGACTTGAGTTCGGCAACGAATATAAAAAGCAAAGAGTACTGTCGTCAGCAAGGAATTACAACATGGTATATATGAAATAGCAGACAAAATATCGTTGATGAAAGTTAAAAAGAGTATCGGAGACAGAACGGAGCCCTGGGGCACACCAGCAATTTATAATCCATTATACACTAAGTTACAAAAATGAAGAGCAGTTACATTGTTTGATGTGTTGTTATTATTTTAATAATATGCCGCTATGTTTTTGCAGAACTTATTTTTTTTTTTTAGTTTGGCACTATATTTGTGTGTCTGTTTGCATAATATGTTTCCGTTTTTCTTATGATACGCACATCATATTGAGGAAAACCACATCATAATCATTTAGTCTTATTAGACGCAAGATATGCACATTTATTAAGTGAAACGTTATAGGTTTTTTTTAATTTGTTTATTTATTACTTTTTTAGCCATTTTTGTAAAAAAAAAAAAAAAGCAAAGAATGGCAGAAGTCGCCAGGGCGCTGGTTTTGGTTGAGGATGGACGATTGTGCGGTATGCTGCTGTTATGATCAGGAAGCAGGAACAGTATATAAAAACCAACTCCTACATCCGTCGTAAAGGCTCATGTCGCCCCAACATCTGCAAGGGATAATAGTTATTTGGTGACTCAAAGCCTTCGAGGTCGTCACCAAACAGCGGTTGAGCTATCTCACAGACTAAGATCTGTTAGAGGGACGGATGTGAGTGCTCAAACAATGAGGTGGGGATTAGTGGAGAGTGGTGAGAGCAACAAGACCTGCTCGTGTACCGAAACTCACGGTACAGCACAAGCGACGTCGGATGGAAGTTGCTCGCCTTCACCAAGATTTTTCCGAGGCCGATTGGAGTAGAGTTTTTTTCACTGATGAGTACAGGTTTTGTCTACGCTCACCAGACGTATGTAGCAGAGTGTGGAGACGTTCAGGGGAGAGATACTCTTCGGTGACAGTTGCCTAAAGGGAAAATTTTCGAGGGAGGTTCCGTCGTAGTGTGGGCAGGAATTTTCATGCACGGAAAAACCGAGCTGTAAATCGTAGAAGGGTCGGTGAACTCTACGTATTATATTAACCATTCTGAAGGAATATGTGGTTCCATTTACACAATTTATTACAGAAAACTTCTGATGCATGACAATGCTAGACCATACGTTGCCAGGTGCGTTACCGAAATTTTACAAGTAGAAATCGATGTGATTATGGGTTATGATGTGATGGGATATAAATCCCATCGAACAAAGAATGATTAGGAAGCGACTTTCTTTCCAGAGACACTCAGTGCGCTGAAAAATACCTTGCTCGAAGAATGGGAGAATTTGAATGACATTAAAACTTTAATGTCATGTAATGGGATTAAAACTTTATTAGATGTTCGAGGAGCAAATACTCACACCCTCAGGAACGAGGATTCTTTAGAAAAAAAATAAATAAATAAAAATAAAAATCTTAAATGTTAAGTTCTGAAGCTTTTGCTCATTTTCGTTAATTTTTGATTCATTTGGAAGTTCTCCCATTATTACTTACTTTTATGTTAACGTTTTTTCTTTAAACTTATTTGAAATTATCGCAAAATTTCAAGGTGCACCAATTTTTTTTTTTGTAACTCAGTGTAAAATAGAGTCGTCGCCTGATGCCAAACTTTGTAAAATGCCTTAAAAATATCAAATGCAACTATCTTTCTTTCACCAGATGGGTGAACGTTTTCTTTTCAATTTTCAGTGTTTCGAAATATTTCATGAGCTGACATTTATCAGCGTTTCCATGACCTTGGAAAGAAGGGACGTAAGTGCAATGTGTCCGTAGGAGGAGAGAGAAGATTCGCCTTTTTTGGGGACGGCCTGGACAAATGTTGTTTTTCTTCTAATGGAAAAGAATCCCAACGGGAAGGATGTATGAAAAAGCTTACGCAGTAGTTTTGCCAGCGTGGAAGAACACCTCTTCAGAAGAAGGATTTATGTATGTTGAGATCTTTAACTACTCTTGTTACTACACGAGTGCGAAAGTGGGTTCGTCCCATTGAAGATTCGACGCACTCAAGTGTAGGCGGAGACTACATAAATTAGCCTTGTCTAAAGAGCTAACAGTTGGAATGTCACTGTAAATGAGCGTTGGGATGAAGGATGAGCAGAATTTCTAATGTTTTTGACAAACAACCAAAAGCTTTTACTGCTTTTGGGGAATAATAGTATTTTTTGCCTCTGCTTTTGGTCGTATTGAAATTTCACATGCTTAAGGGGCACACCTATTGTGAAATTTTGAAAAAAAAAAAAAAAAAAAAATTGGCTGTATTAACGGAAAAAAACGTGATTACCCTTAAGCCTGCGTATGTTTACTATAACTGCCCTAAATTCCCGAGTCATTATAAAAAAAAAAAAAAAAAAAAAAAAACACAAACACCGACGATGCTAAGCAAACTTTACAGAACGAATTATGGACACCTTGAGTCAATATCAAGAATTCTTCTTGAAGTTAATAATATTCTGCCTCTCTTCGACAACCAATTTAGCACACTATCCCTTAAGAATATTTTTATTTCTACTTATGACTTACGTCCTTATTTTCTTAACCACTGACACCCTTTAGTTTTTATTTTAAGAAAAAACTCGAAATAGGCGTTAATAAATCTGTCTCACGTTGACCCGTGTCTCTAGTCATAATATACGCATAGCAGTGGCGGATAAAAAATTAGAATACGACACAAGTCAGCCGTTGAAAGAGTATAACGCGGAAACTCCGCAAACTTAGGCTTCTTCATGCTAAGTGGGAGATTTCATCGTTTTGTACAATAACAAGAAGAAAAAAGAAAAATCCATTGGTAGAAATTCACAAGAAAGGTTTTACAATCTAAAACACACTATTATTGCATTTTTGTTTTTTTTTTTTTTGTTTCTAGACGTGACTTTTTACTGTTATAAATTATATATTATTTAATATAGTATTCAATATAATTGAACTTAATTTAATATATATAAAATAAACTCGGCAGCACACTCCAGATTTTCCCATTAATATTGAAATAGTTAGTTTTGTTTGACGAGATGCTACAGCGAATTCTCCTAATTACGTTCAGTACGGGACATATTCCAGTGAAATGATAAATGTCTTCTTCAGCTGGTATATTGGAGGAGCTCATCTGTACCCTTAAAAATGAACGAGATTGTACTTAATATATGTTGGTCATAAAAATAATTTTACTTCCCAGGGCCATATTCAAAAGTGTCTGTTCTTGGTAAGAACATACGGCACGGGTGAATAGACAAATCTTCATCAACGCGCTGCTGACGGGTGTCTTTCCAACATGCTACATTGTAATCTATCAGGGTAATAAAGTGTTCGCTGGACAACCCAAATCATCCACTGAAGAGTCGAAGTATCCCTTGTAGGAAGTGCATTGCAACTATTGTATATGCATGATACACGGCTGCCTTTTGTATACAGCGGTGGCAGACCGGTTTCCAAGTGAAGCATGTAGTTTGCGTATTTTCCGGTAATTTGATGATTTCTTTTTTTTTTTCATACTGAAAAATACCACATACTTGAGCCTTATTGCACGTGATAAACCTTGCTAATGCTTTATACACCCTGACTGACTCGAACTGCAACCATCTTCAGACTGCTATAATTTATAAACCGTTCATTACTGTGAGCTCAAATTTTGACACATGACAGATAATTTTATTATTTACAAGCCTATTAAGCGGCGAGTTGCCGAATTTGGTTTTTTCCAATGAATCGCCATTTGTTATCGACCAATATGTCAACAAACAAAATGACCAAGTCTACTTGCCAGAGAGGTCCTTAGAAAATTTACACCTTCGGACGGCCACCAGAAAGCAGGCAGCACCGATGGTGATGGTTTGGGACGCCAAACCCGCCAATGGTCGTTCTCCGCTCGTATTTTTGGACCGTAGCGTCAAAATTAATGCGGTCGTATACCTTGAAACTGTCTTAGAGACAGTTTATAGCATTTTAAAAAGTTGCAGTTTGAGTCAGTCACCATGTACACTTTGTATTTTGTGCTAAATGCAAATGTTCTTTTTACAAAGCATGTTTCCAGCTGCATTTTTTTTTTTTTTTTTTTTTTTTTTTTTTTTTTTTTTTTTTGTGTTATCATAACTCCGATATTTATACTCCTATACCACAATGAAAACGTCGTCAGCGTATTTTTTAGTATTATTTAGCCTCAGCGAATTCGATTACACCGGACATTTAGATCTTCTAACAACGGCGAAAACAGAGGACTCATGAGATAATCTTGCTTGACAACTCACACCAGCATTAGATCTGGCTTGACAAATCAACGCCTCAGAGAGTCTTGAAACTTCGGCAGCCTTTTCCATAAAGCAAAACGAGATCCAATTCTCGGTTAACAAATTTAAGCAGTTGGAAAACTTATCATTCGAAAGTGAAAGGATGAAATGTAAAAGCTTTTAACGAATTTTCTCTTTCTAATGCTGCAGAAGACAAGGTTAATAGCAGTAACGAGAGCTCAAAACAGGATGGTATTTTCGTTAGTTGCAGGCAACACCTCATCCTCAATTTCAACTTTCATTTATAATGACATTTTAGTTGACAGCTCTTTTGACAAGGCCAATCTGTTTGCTGCATACTTTACGGCCAGTTCAACACTTAAAGATTGTGTCTTGTCCCTGTCTACACTTGAGTGCGTCAAATTTGCAATGGGACGAATCCACTTTCGAACTCGTGTTGAAGCAAGAGTACTTAAAGATCTGAACTTATACAAATTCGCTGGTCCAGATGGTATATCTCCCATTCTTCTGAAAAGTTGTTCTTCCACACTGGCAAAACTATTGCGTAAGCTTCTTCATTTATCCTACTCTTAAGGACACATTCCGAGAAGATGGAAAGCAGCATTTGTCCAGCCCGTTTCCAAAAAAAACGAACCAAGATAGTCACACTTGATATTGCTAAAGCATTTGACAGAGTTGGGCATTAGGCTCTTTTGTCGAAAATGCGTTCTTTTGGGATTGATGACTCTCTTCTTCAATAGATTAGAAATTTACTTTCGGAACGTTCAATTTAAGATGTCTTGGATGGTTTCAAGTCGGATACCCACAATGATGATGTGCCCCAAGGCTCCGTTCTGTCCCTAAAACTCTTTTTGATTTTCATTAGTGAGCTTTTGCTAATACTTCTAACTCAATATATTTTTCTGCTGACAACAGTACTCTCTGCTTTTCATATTCGTTCCTAAACTCAAGTCGCTGCTTTTCGGTTGTAGAATAGGAACGGCAACGTAAATTAAGCTCGTTAAATTCCAACATTAACAGCATAACTAATTGGGAAACTATCAACATAGTGGAATTCAATGCTTCCAAAACACAATGCTGTCTGTTGTCGTTAAAGCGAAATTTAAATGACCAGCCATTATCTATGAATGACACTTGCATCGTAGGAACAGAAAAACTGACAACTTACGCTGGAATGACCACATTCGATGCCGCCGAAAATGCTGCGAAATGTCTAGGTCCCCTTCTGATCTGTCCTCAATACATACAATGTACAATGCCCAAATCTGGTGAGGTCCATCGACACTTCCAAACACCGACGTAATGTCTCCTGTCAAACCTTGGTTCACCACCAGTGCTCCACCAAAATAGCATTCCATCCCTTTAAACCTTGAACCGTAACACCCATCTCGCTATGATTGCTCATTGGTATTCCCTCAAGACTAGAATTTATATAGGGTGATTCATCGTGAGATTTGATTTTCAATAGGCTTTTTTTGACAGATCACGCGAGACTTCTATCAAAATGTTTTGTCATTTTTGTTCGGTATCATGGAAGAACTCATACCACAACAGCGTCTCCAAATTGTTCAGCTGTATTAGGGAAATCAGCGTTCTGTGAGCAATGTTATTCGTGCGATTCGAGGAACTTACGATGCGCATAATCGACCTACTGGAACCACTATTGCCACCAATATCGTTCGCAAATTTGAGTCCCAGTTTACATTAGTTAATGATATTCGACCGGTTGGACCACATTCAACACGTAGTGAAGAGACTATAGCAGCTGTAGCTGAGAGTGTACGCAAAAAACATGACGAATCGATTCGTCGTCGTTCTCAGCAGCTTGGCTTGGCGTATTCGACAACTTGGCGTATTTTAGATGAGGATCTTGGCCTAAAAGCGTACAAAATTCAACTTGTGCAACAATTGAAGCCAGGCGACTTTAATTTGCGTCATATTTTCAGTGAATGGGACCTGGATAAACCCAATGAAAATCCGATGTTTTATTGGAAATTTTGTTCAGTGATGAAGCCCATTTCTGGCACAATAGATACGTTAATAAACAAAATTGCCGTATTTTGGCTGATGAGCAACTTAAAGAGTACCAAGAGCTACCATTACATCCATTAAAAATAACGGTATAGTGTGGTTTATGGGCTGGTGGAATCATTGGTCCATATTTCTTCAAAAATGAGTCAAATCAGAATGTTACCGCCAATGGTAACCGTTATCGCGCCATACTAACCGAATATGTGCTTCCTGAAATTCAAGCACATGGTCCCGGTGAGCTCTGATTTCAACAAGACGGCGCTACGAGCTATACAGCGCATGAAACAATGGACTTGTTGAGAAATCATTTTGGTGAGCACTTAAATTCACGTTTTGCTACAGTAAATTGGCCGCCTAGATCGTACGATATCACACTTTTGGACTTTTTTCTCTGGGGATATGCAAAGTTTAAGGTCTTCAGGACGATTGACGTTTTGGAAGCCAACATTACACGTGTTATCCGCAAGATACCATTCGCTATACTCGAACGAGTCGCCCAAAATTGGACCTTTCAAATGGACCATCTCAGACGTAGTCATGGCCAACATTTACATGATATTATTTTCAAAAAGTAAATGCCATGAATTGTTCTTTTAACCGATGATAAAAATTTTAAGTTCACTTTCAAATTTATGTGTTTTAGTTTACATTATAAATAAAACCTCACGATGAATCACCCTATACATTGGGAAGGTATAAATACACCAGTTAACTGAGTACAGTTTCTTGACCTTTAGTGCTGATCTTAAAGTCTAAAGTCAAAGAAGACTTGTCTCAAGTGAAGTCTACGTGTGGTAAGGGGCATCCTATTCTCACAAACTTTGACATACTGTGGTCTGTTGACCTGCTTATGCTAGCATTTCTCTAAGGAAATACGTGTTCCTGAAATCGAGTTCAACATCTGAGACCTCTCTCCCCAAAAAGACTTCCATCTAATGGTCCCCCATCTTCTCAAAACAAAAAAAAAAAAAATAAATAAAAAAATAAATAAATTTCTTAAAAACAGAAAACAAAGACAATCATGTCAAGTCAAATAGAGAAAAGCCACCAAGGACCAGCTGCCAGTATATGCAAGAAACAAAAAAACAAACAAAAAAATGCAAATATCTTTCAACCCACCTACAGTCTACACCCAATCCAGACCTCGTGAGAGTTGGAGTAGACTGCCATCCTGCATGCTGAATAAACTTTCAGGAGAGTATCCGTAAAATAAATGAACGACCACTCCCTGTAGTTAATAGTGTTGCCCCATTCGAATGGCTAGCATTTACAAACATTTCCCCAGGGGGATAATTAATGCCTCCACTGTGTATACAGTGTACCCTCTGCTATAGAACCTATCCGTATGCGCAATTTTCTTATTGCAAGTTTAACCACGCGTCCACCATAAAAGAGGAAATAATTTTCCATTCAACGACGATTCCCGCTATAAAATAAGTTCCTTCAGAAGAGGCTGGTGTTTTTCGATGGGGTGCACCCTCTAAGGTAAGTAAAGTTATGTGCCAGTGCCGTACTTTTGTAATAAAAAACCGAAAGGACATTATGACTCTCATCTACCTTCTTCTTCCGTGATACCTACTCTCAGTTCCGCCTGCCGTTCCCTCTCGAAATGGTATTTCTTTTATGTCATTTGGCTTTAAACTTGTCCAAGTTGCCTCGGAATTGTTACAGAAGTGTGTGCACTCCTCCTACATAAGGCTTGACGATGATGATAAAGATTTAAAACTTTGTCTCTCCATATTTTCGAGAGCAGAGCTGAGTCTTGGCACGGATTGTATGTTTGCAAGGATGAAGGGCTTGGCCAACCACAGCCTCTCTATTCATAATGTCTAAGGCTACGACTAAGACGATGTCGATGTTAAAGATGAAAAAGATGATGATGCCGACCGGATTGCCACATCGGGGTTCGCTGTGTTTGTTTAGTGGTGCAAGTTCCACTAATTAGGACAGCAATTTATGCATGTAATCCAAATGAATAGGACGACCAAGGAGCTGTGGGATAAGGATTAGGGATTATTATAATGAGGGCCATGGAAGGAGGTGCTGTGAAGAAAATCATATTTTTCTTCAAGGAGCTGTGAAAAGTTTTCTACTATCCATCTTCATGAGCGGTTATTGTATTTTTGTTTGGTTAAAACTCAGACAATCTAATTATGAATGAGGAAGCCGTACGATGTGGTTTCAAATCCTTCTACCATGAGAAGATACAACTAGAAACTAATTTTAATACAAATTAAGTACACACAATTTATGGGAATAAGAACGCCAGGATATGGGTACGAGTAAGGATTAGAAGGAGTTCTGTTTCAAAACATGTTCTGTTGCTGAAACTGATGGTTATCCTTCGAACTGCATTGCTGCCATCTGTCTGTCTGTCTCTGCCTCTATCTTTAGGTTTAAATTTAAGTGAAGTTTTTTTAAATATCCTCTCCCTTTTTATGTTATGTGCGTGCTTTGATAGTAGTAGAAACGAAGAATAAAAAAAACTTAACGTGCAGAATAGGTATCTCATCTACGAGTATGCCAGTTCCCTGGGTAGGATTGACGTCATTAGAATTCATATGCGGCCTAGATTCTAGATTCCAATAAAACAGGTACCAGCATCTACCCATCCGGCAATGATGCCTTTTTTTTCGCTCATTTTCGCTCAGAGGGAAGGAGTCTTTTTTTTTCATAAAATATGCAATAGGAAGTCGTCCTTGCCGCGCGACGAATCTGTGCTGGGTGATGAGAAAAACCAAAAGCCTTGAAATTTAATTCATGCACCGTGTTAGGGATAATAAAGTTTGCGAAACGAAGACACATTGGATAAAGTTTTTCGGAGTTTTTCTCCTTTCTGTTATAATTTTTCTAGCTTTGCTCTTTTGTTTTGTTCTTGTTTGATGCTTAATGGATTTGACGACTGTAAAAAGTTATATTTTTTCTTTTCCCCTCGCTTGCACACAAGTGAAAGAGCTGGAAGTGAGTGGAACAGAAAAGTAGGTTAGCCTAAAATGGAGCACAACTCGTATGTGACTAAATAGTTGAAACAACTTTTCCAACTAAGAAATGTATTTTAGTCCTTAAGAACTTTCGTTTAGTTTTCGTTGTCGTTGTCGTTGTATCTGTTGATAAGGGAAGCATCTAAAGTAAAACTCTATTGCGGAAGGAAAGATTCTTCACTCTCACGTCAGAAGGACATAAAATCAGAAGTTAATCTGATGAGATACGATGAGTGTGACGTCTAAAATAGTGAACAAGGAATCGCATACAAAGTTGGAATTGCTATCCAAAAAGTAGGTCTATGAATATCTTTCACTGAATGTAGGTAGGATAAAGTTTCAGATACTGTCAAGTCAAGTCTGTGATTCATAACCGATGAAGGGATGATGTTCAATTTTGAGTTGAAGGCTGTAGCTTGCATCTGATATCTGTATATGGATATGACTTCTGACAACACTAGAAATCAGGTCTTAGGATAGTTGAATAAGGACCTCGTTGCCAATCTTCATTGTTCAACATGTACATCTACGAGTAGTGATTGATCTTATTTACAATCACAGATTCTAACGCCCTAATTCCAACCATCCAGGTCTTTTCGGTTATCAATTTGAGGACGAATCTCTTTAATTATGAACGCTATTCATAGAGTACAGAATTAATTGATGACACAGCACACAGATTAAATGAAAGACGGACCGCCCTGAATCCCGGTGGCAATTAATTGAAACCAAATTGAAGCTAATGAAGTACCAAAAACACACACAGACTCCTTGTCCTACTCCTACTAGTACTCCCTCATCCGCGTAAATGGAATCGAACAACATTGAGAATTTATTTAAAATCCACTTCAAACTCAATTTGTTCAATAATTGCTTTCAAGTACCATAATCAATGGTGGGACATCAGCCTCTATAACAACCCTAATGATAAAATGATCCTTTCGTGCCAACCCACTAAAAAGCACTCGAATGAAATTTTATGCAAATGACATTATGTCGCTCATATTCGTGTTTGCATGCTGATATCAGCCACTGGCATTGTATCAAGGAGATGCCAGAATTTCCATTGGGACAATACAAAGATGTACGTGAACAAAGTGGTGAACATATCCACCTTCTCCTTCATCTGCAACACTAACACGGACACTCGTTAGCCCTTATCATGAAGAAGCGATCGAAATTGTGAACCTTTATCCAGAATAGCAGGAAGACAACCGCGCACCAACGACCATTACCATCACCAGCACCATCATCATTCACACATCCGGTGAAGTGTTAAGAAATAGCAACAGTTACGGCCCACGATACATTAACCTTAACTGAAATGGAAGCCCCTAAAGGATCACGGAATCGAGTCCTGAACTGTTATAGTGCAAATAAAGTGCATAAATACATGTTAAAGCGTAATAAAGTCTCGAGTGGCTGTTAGTCTTGCAGTAGACAGACACCAAATGAGGTGACAGTTATCGTGAGTGTAGGTACTACTACTCGTCGACGTATCTTTGCGCTAATAGCTATGGAAAGGGTAAACGTGCAGCATTGCCATCCACATTTATTTTTTTTTAATAGCAGAGCTACATAGTGAAACATAGTGAAACTCTTATAGTAGAGAATATCCTTTTCGATAAAGGTTAGGCGAATACCTTAATAGATCAACCGCTTAAGGATTAGAAAGAGATTAAGTCATTGTTGTCCTTCCAACTACTGCCGCAAATTCGCAACTGATTTGAAATCTCCTTCTTTTCCTTCGAATGGAATAGTAGATGGGTGGATTGGATTGCAACTTGTAAAGTTTACTCTAATAATGCTCAGGTCAAACAATATGGACGCTTGAGTAAACAATATTTTTTCATTTAAATCTTTACAACCACCGTTCATCCTTTTGAGATTGAAGACAATCGCTCAGATAATTCAGTCAACTCAAATGCAGTCTAAGCCTTTTAGTCTATAAAGGCAAAAGCGACACAAAAAACTGTAACAACTACCGATTACTGTTGCGAGTGCCATTGTCCTATACATCGACGCACTACATTGTTCGAGACTTTGTATAACGTTGGAGAAACTTTGCGACGCTGAAAAAAATTCGCGCATCATCTTCATGGTGGTAAAAACAGGATGACGATGAGCTTTCCTAAACACGACTTACAAACGCTTTAGGCGCCGTCAGCAAAAAAATATGAAACGAGGCCACTACACCACGCCGTACTTACAAACTGATCCACTTTGGGTCAAACAGTCCTGCTGCGAGACCAGAGTCTCAACGATTCGTCAGAATCTTAATGTTTACACAGGGCCATTTCGATTTTCAGATCATCTGACTGTCTTTAAAATAGAAAATGCTTCGATCGACTTAAAACACGCCTGCGGCATTTTGAATGTTGTTGAATGCCTTTTGGGCTGAATATGCAATACTTATTTGGATCAGTTTCAGTTGTGGTAAAGATATGGGATCAGTTACAACGCTTGACATCATTAGCGGCTTAAGAAACCATTGCAATAGGTCTCTAAACGGAAGAGATTAAAAAGATGTGACGAACCAACTAACGGATAAAAATGGATTCACCGTTTACGAACCATGCAAACGTTTGAGAGACAACGAACTTTGAATCTGCACGTGGAATGCTCGGACACTTAACAGGCCACGTGCAGCAGAAAACTTAGCAGAGACCCTTGACTGACATATGATCGAGGGTATTATGACAATCCATATCAAGGCTAAATTCGCTAATATAAAGCTAATATGTGCAGAAATAAAATAAAGAATCACTCTTGTCAATCGCTGTTTCTTTGAGCTAAAATGACTAAAGTTTTAGCATAAGACATTCCTACTTTATGGCGCTGAAGCATGGACTCCATCAAAAGCAGATGAAGATATCAATAGTCTTTTCAAGAGAAATATTACGTCCCGTTTCTTTGTGGAGAAGAAGATTCAACGTTCGAATTGTACAGCAACATCGACCTAACCAGGAAACTGCATATCAGTCGCCTGAGATTATAAGGACATGATGAGCGAATGGACGCCAATACTCTGGCCCGCAGAGTCTTCGAATCTAATCCAAAGGGACAACACAGTAGAGGAATACCTCGTTTTAGGTGGCGCGCACAAGTACAAGTTAGCTAAAGACCGGACTAACTGGAGAGGCTTGTTTGTTGAGGCCCAGATTCACCCCGAACTGTAGCGAAACCTACGTAACTAAGTGAGTCAGTACATATATTATATCGACGACTCTAAAAACTGCCGGATAACTGGGAATAAAAGGTAGATTTAAGTGTGAAAAGCTTCAAAAGGTGATCACATCGCCTATGTATGCAACTTGCGCATTTGTGCTGTTTCCAGTGTTTGAAGAAGCTAAACTCCCTTCTTCATAATGCAGAAAGCAAAAACTTAACAACTGTATTTTTTTT
Source organism: Volucella inanis (assembly GCA_907269105.1). Classification (NCBI taxonomy): domain Eukaryota; kingdom Metazoa; phylum Arthropoda; class Insecta; order Diptera; family Syrphidae; genus Volucella; species Volucella inanis. The sequence goes on from OU026155.1 coordinate 155,754,419, forward strand.
CAAATAGAAAATGCCGTGTTACGCGACAAAACAGAAGCTGTTCCAAGTAAAGGTTTCATTTTGACTTATCTAGACAGTATTTTAGTTGAAAGCGATTATCTGGCAAACAACCACTACGAACCCTGTGGGGATGCAGGCTCTTTTGATAATTTGTTCATCACATTGTTGCACATTCGCGACTCTATTTTATCGATAAAAGCACGGACGTTGAGTTTGAGCGCTTCAATTGACTGGAGATCACTAGAATTCTTATTGTTCATATGGCCCCAAGGAAGGAAGTCGCAAGCTGTTAAATCTCATGATCCCTTTGCCTCATTTGGATTATTAATAGCGCGATACATTCATGGTGAATCACTCCGGCTTCATTTTCGAAGAAAAAAAGTTTATTGATGCCTTCAGACCAAAACAACAGTAAAACGTTGTGGATAAAAAGGCTTTCCGGCAATCATGCTTGTATTTTCTTAGCCTTAAATATGGAGAAGGGCAAAGATAATGCCCTGCTGATAGCCCGCAAGGTTAATTCTTTGAATCTCATAGGCTTAACTAAGTCTGTATTAAAAATTCGCTGTGATATGACCAATTCCTGAGATCGTAGTATAATCGACAAGCCTGAGTTTTCTGTCCCACTTCGGACTACAGAGGCAATATCTTTAGTTTGTCTTACGCGACGGACGGGAATTTGGTTTTTCATATCACTAACTGGTTCCAAAAACTCAAACCAATTTAAAAATAGCTGAGCGAGAATGTATTATACTTCACAACGACTGGGAAACCTTTTATTGAGAAATCCTGTCGGTTTATCTGGCTATAGTACAAACAACTACTTTTTTAGTTAAACTTTAATTGCAACTACAACTAAATGCACAAATAATTCACAGACAAATAATTTTTTGTTATTCTACTTTAGTTGTAGTTGACATATGGGAAAAAAAAGAAATTCAAGAGTGACTCACAATTATTTCATTTTTAATTGCTATTTACAATTAATAACTAACAATTAACTTTTTTTTTCTGTTTGATGTTAGCAAAAAAAGCAGTGTAGACAAGCCTGAAATTACTAGTTTAATGGCTGCACATATTGGCAGTTTTGCTGAAAATGTTTGACAGGGACATTTGGTTAACTTGATTCAGTTTCGATCCTTTAGTTGGTATATTGGATCGATCCTTCAACCTCCCGAGGATATCGTGCAAAAGACTCGAAGTATGAAATGGCACTTTTTTGTTATTTTGTCGACAGCAATGGTGATATGGATCGTGAAGTGCATCCATGGTGCATATCGCGATTTTCTGTTTAAAATCCAATCTAGGGCTCGACGTTCATATCCATTCCATATGAGCAAGGATATTGCCGAAAATTTTAATCCTCGGCAACGTAATAATCTTCGAAAATACTCTTTATTTAAGGTACTCGCTGAAGGTATTAAGAATGTTAATTGCATTGATGTCTTTAGATAAATTTCGGCGCATTTAATCAAATTACTCATAGGGCTCGTTAGTGGCATAGTGATATTTCCTTCCTGTCTCTGCTGAAGTGGCATCAGAATACATTCAATTGACATATAAGCTCTTAAAACATAATGTAAATTAAAGCACTTCTATTCGAGTATGGTGTCTCGTTACAAACTGCAAACATTCAAGACCAATGTACACGGGCACCTTCGTTTTTTTCCTATCTTAATAACTCATTTCACTGTGGGAATATACTTCGCATGGTGATTCAGCACAGTGGGACAGCACTATATTTTTACGAAATGACTACTATTCCTGTAGCCCTGGCAACGATATTCAGGAGTTTGGGGTTTAACTTTCCATTTAAAGGAAAAACACTTTCGAAAGTAATAAATTTTCACACCTCTCTTGCACTGAAGAAAGTACTTAGAGGGTCACTAGAGTACGAATAGTGTGCACGGTGAATCCGAATATCCTTTTTCTCCATTCTCTCCATAACAGTGAGTGAGTATATATAGAATGAATATAGAAGCCATAATCAATAGCCATTTTGTTATAAATACATACACTCCTACTCGTTGTACCACGGGCGAATGATGAAGACAAATACTCGTAACAAAAAGCAAATAACAAACACTCCTAAGCCATAATTAACGATTAAGGATCTCAAGTTTTCTTGCTCCTTCTTCTGTGTTTTGTTTTCATTTTCCTTATATCTTGGATCTTCCCGACTTGGCCTTTAATTTGCCTAATTGTTTTGGTTTCGTATTACGTTTTATTTTCTTTATTTATACGAGTAGATGGAGGATTTTCGGAAAATTGGGGCTGCCGGATGAGGAGTTGATTACGATTCTTTCATTCAGTTTCCGCTCTTAATTATGGAAGAAGGGCATTGTGCGAAAGTACGACTATGATGTCCTTAGAGTGGACCAGATCAAATGACGATGAGGTTTCGGATTCGATGAGACAACAATCAGTGTTATCTGTTGACTTCTGATTTTCGGATTCGATTAGATTTTTTTATTTCTTTGTTTATCCGTTGGATAACAGTGGCAATGGAAGTGGTTATGTTGTTTTTGTCCTTGAAGCGACTCATTGTGCTAATTGAAGGGGCCCAACTGCTCATAGATATGTGTAACTTAGCTATCTTGGTCTATTGGGATGATGACTTGTTTGTCTTATTTTTTTCCTGGGGGCAGTTTCGTCTCTCACTTGTTTTGGTTATAGATAATAATTCCAAGAATTTGATGAGAGATGAAGATGCTCGAGAATGGTATACTTAATTGCTGGAGAGTGAATTTGATTCGACGAATTTTGTGCTATGTAATGAAAATATCGATTACTGTCGCCTTTTGGTGTGGAAAATTGTTTGCCCAATGGAGAAGTGATTTATTTTTGTTTATTTGCGTTTCTTTTATGGGGAAAGAGAGAAAGACGTCAATTCAGGAAATCCAAGGATATGGATATTCAATAATTGGTTTCTATTCTTGGGCATTTAATTTTATTATTAGGGGGGTTGATAAAGGTCAAAGGATGAGTTTGAGAGTTTATTACGAAAAGAATGTGAAGATTCGATGGTCATAAAGGAGAAGTGATTTGGTCGTCAATAACTTTATTAAGTGGAGCAAAATTTCATTTCTTTTCATAAGAAATTGATTAAATTTGGTTGATGGTAACTGTAAGATAAGGGGTTCCCATTGGATGGCGCGACAATCTGGCGATGTCCAGTACTATGGTATGTACTTTTGATTTCACGTCAATTATGATGAATAAACCTCCAGAAACAACCAGGTGCTGACCTTATTCAATCGAACTTTATTGCTGAAGAAATACGGTTGGGTAAGTAGTCAGGGTGGCAAATTCTCGATAAGGAATTTTGACCAGTCGGGGAGCTGAAGTAGAGAAGGTTGCGAATGAACTTTTAGTTCGTCCAGGGTAACTCTCATTTACCTGGTTACTGGCTCCAGAACTCTAGCTGTTTTTCGGATAAGGTGCCTTAGGTTAGGTGACTACCATTGTGAAGCATCAGTATTGATGTAAAACGGACAACGACGTTCGAAACTTTGACAGGCCGCGTACAAGTGGAGGCCATCGCAATAAAAATGATATCACAGCATAACGATGACTGCTGTATCTAGCTGAGAGCAGCTTTGCTGTAATCGGCAGACTAAGACAGAAGGTATCTTAGGTTAGCGAAGGTATCGTATCAATCTGCTAAATTGGCCAACATCAGAATGATATGGGCTCACGTCCCCACAGAAGAAATAGACGATGCTACCAAAGAATGTTTTTACGAAGGACCATGACTGTCCCGTAATCATTATTATTGATGTTCGAATGTTCCGATCGATCAGTGTATCGACTAAAAGCGCAATCTATTTGCACCCAAGCTACGGATATCTCAGATATCAGTAAAAAGAGTCTCAACGTTGAACGATCGCAGTATCGATCCCATACCTCTTGATCTCTCGTCAACCCCTTTATAATTTGCATCAAGTGCTGATGGTAAGTGGCTGGGCTTGATTCGACGACCGAAGGGTGCAGACAAGCACATAAAGCTAAACAATTCATCTACGAACTGGCGTAGTAGAGTATAGAACTCCTTGTGCGTTGGTAGTTCTAAAAGGCAAAAATCTCGAAGTTTTCGGAGAAAAATTAAAGAAGGAAAAGCGTGCAACCGCTTATATGGGTACTACAAGAGCAATATTCGGAGGTTTTGCCAAAAGCTATGTCAAGCCAAGAAGATCTTAACAGACACCTGGTAGTTGACACAGTAAATGGCAAGCACCACCCTTTATAACAAGGCCACTAAACCGGACGGAATACCAGCAGACGGAATATCAAGATTCGGTCGGAGGATAGTTCACCTTATGAACGGAGCTTTAACATCGTTTTACCGATCTCCAAGGAAGGAGACTGATTAAATTGCGCCAACTATAGGGACATTAACAGATCTTGTCTGTGAACGTGCAAAACCCTCTGTCAATAATGTTATAATCCCTTCCAGTGCGGGTTTAAGCCGATTTAATCCACGATTAACCAAATTCTGAAGAGAACTGAACAAGTCCTGATCGATACTTACCACTTTTCTTATAAGATAGCATCTACAGAAACGAGCTCTAGAAAGCCACGTCTAATTTTGCGATCCCTGTCAAACTCGTCAGATTGTGCAGAATGTTGACGAAGAGCGCTCACTGCTCCATAAATCTTGAAAGCAACCTCATCGAGATCTTTAATCTCAAAAAATGGTCAAGAGAATGTGGTACGCTGTCATATGACCTTTTCAACATGATTCTCGAAAACTGTGGGAAACTCGCAAGTCAGAGGCACAATTTTAAAAAGGTCTGTTGCAAGATATTGCATATGTTGATGATATTTACAGATTTAACAACGAGCTCTATGAGCTGTAGAACCTGTAGGACATATGAAGCAAATGTATTTTAATGCTCTCAGCAACTCAATACTGGAAAACCTCGCCTGGCCAAAGATCGCACTAACTTGAGCTGTGATTTATTGATTGAGGCCCAGATTCGTTTATGACTTATATGATGCCCTCTTAGTAAGTAAGGCCTCATTTCGAGATTTTGCAATGACATGTCCCCGAAAAATACAAAGGTAAACCTCATTAGTTGACGTCTTTTATTTGCTCATATTTGACTCAAGTATACCTTGATGACTTCACCTTTAATATTCAAATACAGCAAGCCAAGGGCAAGTTACAATATATTTTTTAGTCACAAGAATCCTGCCATCTGAAGCATCTTCAGGATGCCCTCCAGATGAGTAGATATCTCATATGAAATCTCGAGTGTTGTATTCAAACGACAATGTGTAGTGGCCATCTTCAAAGCTTTGTGCATTTTTGACTTGTTTTCATCATCCGAGTCCAGGTCCACTTCCTATTCAAATTTTCAAGCTCGACCTAGCACAATAGAGCTTCAATCTGTTATAGATGAAACACTTTTGTTTGCATTCTTTTTTTTTTACTCACTTAAAAATGCTTTTTGCTCTTTGTTGTCCTCCGTTCCACTAATTTTTTGAAATAATTTTTATTTGTTGGCTTCAAAGCATCTTTCTTGGTATTTGCTTGCTCGAAATTAAGGAATTTCTGTGCAAATGTCAATGTTGTGGGCGTCATGTAAATTCCAGTGGGATAGTCGGATAGATACAGCTGTCAGTCTGCGTGAAATGGCAGATTTCTCTAGAATGAGACTTTTGTGTTGAGGAACCAGGTTCTTTGATTTAGATGTAGACTCGTGTGGTGTGACTTTTTAAGGAGTGACGGCCAAGCACCTTACTACTTACTCAAATCCAAAGAGTACGTACTTGCAATATAGGCGGTTCTTGCGTTCAAGGTATGTATTCATGATTGTTCACCGTTTGCTTGGCGGAGGATTTACACCAAAATGTAGATGTAGAGGGTGGTTCTAACCCACGAGAAGCAATTTTTACGGAGAAGGAATCCTTCACCATCTGTACTATAATAATGGCAATAGAGGACCTAAATAGCTCCAGAACCAGCAGAACCGTGCTCATAGAGTACCTGTAGTTATTGTTTCTGCTGGATTAGCACCAATCTGCTGCTAGTGAGGTGCTTAAACGATTGTTGATAGTGGAAAGGTAACATCTATTGTAGATTGAATTGGGCGGGCCCTTGTTTTTAGCCACAGCACACCTTATAGCATGGCCAAAATGTAAAATACAATAAAAATAAAGAAATGCTCTGCTTTAGATACCAATTGACACAATAATTGAATTTCTACAATTATACATTGAAGGGTACCTTGGACACATTTCTCCAGAACACTGAAAAGAGCATCCTCCTCGAACTTGCTCTTCCCACCGTACAATAGAAATCTGTCAAACCAGGAGATTGACAGGTACGACACCATAAAACGATCAACGGACAAAATGATTCCTCGGTATAAAGACACAGACAAGGAAAATATCGTACATTCCACAACGTAAGAATTGAAGCACTGCACCAGAACAAAGGTATACTGTTGTCGAGACTAAAAGCCTTGAACAGACAATTTACTAACAGATGTAACCCTGAAGTCGTGACCTGAAATCGTGAATCAACCTTCAAATATTAATAAGAGAACTATGCAGGGCTTCTTTAATTTCGTATTGGAGCAATGAAATTCGGTCCAGCAAAACGAATATATTTTAGAGGAAATATCAAAACGATCTTCGGTGTCCCAAGATCGCCCGCACGACGAACAACGAACAAGGATAATCTGTAGATGATGACAATTTCTTTGTGATTGAAGATCCGCGGGAGAAGAAGATTTTTTAGGAAGTATACAAGGTAAATGATGTCAAAGGTTCAAACTACGACGTGGAAAATCATATCGTTTTGCGCAATTGCTACCATGGAAATAAAATTTCCAACTAGCGATTCAAGAGCTCAAGCTGCACTGAGTTCAAACGATCTTCGAATCACTTAGAAGTAAGAAATCACTGCGAACCGATGGGATACCGAACATTTTGCTTCGACATCTCCCCCTAAAACGCTGGGCATGTACATAACAGACATATCACACCGTTTAATAATGCCCATTATCCAGCGCATTGAAGTACAGCGGAGGTGTATCCGATTCCCAAAAGGGATAAATACACGTCCAAACCAGTGAATCTTCAGTCAGTTAGTCTCAGCAAGGTATTCGAAAAGGTGATCAATAGAGTCCTGACTAAGCTCTCACCTGCCGCCTCGAAACTGGTATCTGATATTCAGTGGAACGAACATAAGAAACAATGCACGGGAGCATGCTTGATTGACTTGGACAAGGCGTTCGACACCATATGGTTAGAGGGACAATCCTTCAAGCTGAACAGGGTGGGCATAAGCAAACGACTGCAGTACATTCTTTTTAATATGCTCACCAGTAGACAGTAGACACCAGTAGACGCTCTTGCAACGTGACTTCGATAAGTCACAACAACACGAGCAGCCAATTGCTTGCCTCAGTCGTCAGACCTTCATTCTTCTGTCGTTGTATTTCCTTCTCCACTTACTATCTATCCCGACGGGACAGAAAATCACCAAAATCACCCAAAGAATTTTAGTCTCAAAACAGCCAAGGTGACTCTTATCTATTTTTGATAAATTCTAGGCCACTATGCCATACTAACCTACTGGGATTATTAGGCTCTTATGCAGGATCACTTTTGTTGTTCGAAAGATGGCTCTGCTAGTAAACTGCCTTCTTGACCGAAAGAAGCAGCGATTCGTTTGATCTCAGCGCTATTGTTATTGTCTATATTGATAGCAGAGCCTAGGTAGACAAAGCCTTTCACTCCTAAAAGTTATATCTGTTGAGGGTGACGTTTGGTCTGAGAAGTCGGTGTTGGGTGTCCTTTCATATTTATAGCGTTATACTCATCTACGCCGCTGCCGTCTCAATACTCGCAAAAGTGCCACTAACATTACGCTGCTTTCTTCTGATTATGTCAATATCATCGACGTATCCCAGTAATTGGACTGACTTTTAAAAAAATGTGCCACTTGTGTTGGCGCGTTTGTTTTGCACTACTGTTCAAGAAATCGCATGTCAGTGCGTCGGTGAGCTCTACACCGTCACTTCCTCCATCGTCACTCTGCACAAACGGACGAGTTTAACAGGGATGCTAAGAGTAGTTATTTCTAATAGACGAATAAGTGGTATGTATCGATTTGGAGCTCATAGGTTTCTTAGATCTGCCGTGGTGTGAATACCATATTTGACGAACAACTTCAAGCATTCACACAATATGGCAGTTAAGAACTTGAAGGCGATGTTAAGAAGACTGATGCCTCTGTAGTTCAGAGGATCAGCCAGAAAATGCTGGGTTTCCATTCATTGGGCATGCTCCCGCTTGACCATATTTTACAGATAAGTTGCTTGTCATTCGCTTCAGCAGCTTTATTAGATTTAAGCTTAAATATTGCTATCTTTACTTCATCAGGGTCGGGACGACGGAATTGTTTGTCTACATCGTCCAAGCTAAAAGGTTTATTCCGTCTGACATCGGTATTTGGTTCGTCATCGAAAACCGTAATGCAGCATACAGAAATTCTCTTTCCAAATAACTGAGCTCACGAGAAACCCATCTTCCAAAGTAAGACAAGACCGAGGACGCAGGTGGGCTCAATGCACTTTTTATCCTCTGAAGGTATTCTTTAAGTTTTTCTTAGTAAATTCATCGCCATTGCTATTTTCCCGTAATAAATTGCGACCTGACCTGAGTTCGGCTTATCGATTTCAATCAGATAAACCTTGCATTTGGAATGGTGTATATGGTGTAGTAAGACACTAAGTGGAGCTTTGCTCTCAATACGAGTGTAGATGCATGTATAGGGTGATTCATGGTGAGATTTAATTTTCAATAGGCTTTCTTTGACAGATCACGAGTGAGTCCTATCAAACTGCTTTGTCATTTTTGTTCAGTATCGTTTGGCAAGTCATCGTGGAAAGAATCACACCACAACAGCGCCTTCAAAATGTTAAGCTGTATTACAAAAATCAGCGTTCTAGGAGCAAAGTTTTTTGTGCGATTCGAAGAACTTACGGTGCGCATAATCGACATGCTGAATCCACTATTGCCAATACCATTCGCAAATTTAAGTGCCAGTTTACATAAGTGGATGATACTCGACCGGTTAGACCACATCCAGTACGTAGTGAAGAGACTATAGCAGCTGTAGCTGAGACTGTACGCGAAGACCGTGACGAATCGATTCGTCGTCGTTCTCAGCAGCTTGGCTTGGTGTATGCGACAACTTGGCGTATTTTACGTGAGGATTTTGGCCTAAAAGCGTACAAAATTCAACTTGTGCAAGAGTTGAAGCCAGGTGATTTTAATTTCCGTCATATTTTCAGTGAATGGGCTCTGGAAAAACCCAATGAAAATCCGGTGTTTTATTGGAAATTTTGTTCAGTGATGAAGGCCATTTCTGTCACAATGGATACGTTAATAAACTAAATTGCTGTATTTGGGCTGATGAGCAACCCGAAGAGTACCAAGAGCTTCTATTACATACATTAAAAACAACGGTATGGTGTGGTTTATGGGCTGGTGGAGTCATTTGTCCATATTTCTTCAAAAATGCGGCAAGAAAGTATGAAATTTACCGTCAACGGTAACCGTTTTCACGCCATGTTAACGGACTATGTGCTTCCTGAAATTCAAGCACATGGTCTTGGTGAGCTCTGGTTTCAACAAGACGGCGCTGAAAGCCACACAGAGCGTGAAACAATGGACTTGTTGAGAAACCATTTTGGTGAGCACTTAATTTCACGTTTTGCTACGGTAAATTGGCCGCCTAGATCGTGCGATATCACACCTTTGGACTATTTTCTCTGGAGATATGTAAAGTCGTAGCGTCAGCTACGATTGACGCTTTGGGAGCCAACATAACTCGTGTTATCCGTGAGATATCAGTTGCTATGCTCGAATGAGTCGCCCAAAATTGGACCTTCCGAATGGAGCATCTCAGACGGAGTCGTGACCAACATTTACATGATATCATTTTCAAAAAGCTAATGCCATGAATTGTTCTGTTAACCCATAGTAAATTTTTTTAGTTCACTTTCAAATTTATGTATTTTATTTTACATTATTAATCAAACCTCACGATGAATCACCTTATACTTCACCGGTTCAACAAGATCCTTAAAACAAAGTTGATTCTCATCAAGAAAGCGAGTGTCTCCGGTTGGAAGACAGACATAAGTTTAGCTGTTGTCGTTTTTTATGACGATGACAGTGCTAGAATCAACTTCATAACTTCGAAAGTATCAATGAGACTAAAGTCAAAAGCAAGTCAGAGCAGGATGCTATGAAAACCCAGAGGGTGAACATTCTGTTACGAATATCAAGACAAAAAGATTTATTTACTATATGCATCACGATCAAAGCCAGAGTTGTTGGAGAATGCCCTTATACATCCGAGACAAACAGTACTTCGGGCTTTTGGTGGAAGCAGCAGTAGTACCGTATTAGCTTGGAAGTTTTTCCTGAAAACAACTCATAGAGTTGAATGGATCTTCCTATAGTTATGTAAATCTTAAACACGTCTTTCCAAAAACTCTCTTACACAACCAATGCCTGAACAAAGCGATCGGATCGACCTAAATATATCGATATAGAAAGACAATAACCGCATCCGTCATCACAATGGAGGACATCTACGGGAGTTACTTAACTGAGTTCAACAAAAAGAAGCGAAATCCTGCGTAATATTGGTCGGACTGGGAAATGTCGCATATTAGAATGTAAGTTCCACTTTCGACTCGGTATACAATAGATATGATCAGATGTTCTGAGCAGACTTACCTAAAGCGGGAATTTTTCGACAGTACTCAAACACAAAAACGTGGAAATTTAACTATGCAAGACGACAACTACCTGGTATCTTTTGGAGTAAGAGTAAGAGTGAGAGTAGTTGGCTTTTATGTGCACTGCAATTTGTCCAAGATCCTCGTTCCACTTGAGATCATCATCTTAGATACGGACTTCCAAAGTGTTTTCAAAAACGTTACTAGGAGCTTGATAACTTGAAGTTTACTTGGAATTTGATACAACGGGCAAACGTCGCTTTTCAATGAACATGTCTAGCTTGACTATTGCTACTGAATATTGGATAGAGAGTTTAACATGTACCTTCAGACGTCATGGAAACAATTACTCAACATTTCTCTTTCAAACACATCTACCTCAAGGCTAATTTAGCGTATATTCAAATACCAACACAAATATTTCACGAAGCTTATATAAAAAGGGAAAAAAATTACTCAATCATCAATACTTCATCACCCTCGTCCAATTTCACTTAACAGGAACACCAACAATTCTGCCTAGAGCCTGCGCATGTTGCGAAGATCCTCCCTGCAACCCATTTACTCGTAACTTGTAAGCTTCTCCTCAATTAATGACCTGAAAGCAATGAATCATTCTAAATCCCCCAAGGACCACCACTCATCAGGCTGAAGAAGAATTCCCAGAAAACTGATGAATAAATATTATTTCCCGTCCTCTCCTACGACAGAAGCACTACCACAGGACACAGCCACATGACTGTGCTACTATGGGAAAAAGTTAAATCCTCTTGATCTTCAATTAAAAGTACATTCCTCATCAATTTCCATAGTAAATTAAGAATAACTCCTGATCCACTACTGAGAGTTCAGAAATCTCATCATTTTGCACAGAAGTTTTTCCTAGGAGCCCCCTTCCCAACACCACCACCTAGAGCTTCACTTCGATGAAAGTTTTCTAATTTCTAACTGAACGATGCACGACACACAGACATTGCGAGTATATTCTTTTTCAGCCCACACAGGCTAAACGAACAAAAAGGACTAACTACTGCCATCTATTAGGTAGAGGCGATATCCTTTCCATAAGAAGATCCCTCTACAACCCCACCAAATAGATAAGTCTCAATTTCATTTCAAGTCATTTGATGGAACCTCCAAAAAACAAAAAAGAGCTCCAAAAGGATAACGCAAAAAGCACTACCAATACAAGAGGAGAAAGAACAAAAAATCAATATCAAAAGTATCACGTACAATTGTCATTTTACTTTTGTCAAAGGACGAAAACGAAAATATGTTTCGCCTTTAAATTCCCCAATGACTTCGGCCTAGTTAAAGGACTTTGTATCAGGAAGGAATTCACCCAGAACGCTTGTATCGAATCGAAACCAAAGAACAAAGGAACCGAAACACAACGACTACTTCTATATAAGGGGGTAATAGAAATTGAAATAACAAAACCAATTTTAACATTCCAAAGAACGTTCTACGTGAGGTACCAAGAGAGAGATTTGGTGAAGGCCTCCAGTATACTATAGAAAGGACACTGTCAATTTCGACAAAAGATCGCTGTGCGGTGTGGGAAAATTTCAATTTTCCATGCGGCCGGATGGACAGACGAAACTAAAAACAAAAACACGCAATCGATGTTGAGTCAATGAAGTGGAGTACGAGTAGAAGTTGAAGTTGGTAACATACTTTTCAAAGGATTATAGTCCTACCCCATTTTATGCGATATCGATCGTTTCGGCAATAACCGTTTTCTAGATATATGGTATTTAAGAATGTCGCTATTCGGCGCCTGGAGGTTTCTTCGAAATGCCATCCTTGCTAGGCAAGACATTCATCATCTACGCTCAATTTATTGTCTTGTATGTAACCACGAACCAAGGATACAACTAAGAGCTCTGTGTATTTCAGCATTTTTCGGCAGCAGTGGGTCGGGGTAGCGCGGGCACCTACTTTCCATACAAATTTTCTTGCACCAAAATAAGAAAAATATTTACTTTCAAGTTAGTAGTCGAGAATATGAGATCCGAAACCCTGCATAGAAAGAAAGGACTACTAAGGGACTAGGGAATACAAGAAGAACTCTCTTCACTTTGTTTGCATATTGCTGGCGCAGTGGAAGTGACTTTTGTTTGTTACAATGAAGCGCAGGAAGGAAGTATGTTACTATGTTATGTTACTCCTTGGGAACACCCTGCACCAGGACGACTATCGCAGTCATAGCAATACCAACAGCAACAGCGATAGCAATAGCAGGATTGCATAGAAATGAGGTATTATTCCGAAGAAGGATGGAGAGTGAAACTAGAAAATTCTGTTTTTAAATTCTTTAGCTGCGTTATGAAAATTTCATGGCTGAGTCCTTTAGCTTCGTCTGGTTCGGCAGAAATGCACTTCTGCTGCTGGGTTTTCTTTAGATTAATCACCGTGGTCCTCCTCCTTTGGGGCCAGAGAGATACTTCTTCTTCAGCTTCAACGGAAGTCATTGTTTTAAGTAAGATGTGTGCTCGTATTGTAGATACATTTGCTTTGATTGCACGAATGCATAAATCTTGTCTAAATGAATGGAGCAGGATATGTGCATGTCTGTGACGCACTTTGGTTGGGAAATGAAATTTCTTTGTGTCGCTTGTCAGTGTTGTGCGTGCTTCTTAAAACGGCTTAGTCATGCGTTTCAGTATCTTTAAGTCGTTCTTTGTGTTTTCACAAGCCGAGGGAGCAACACATATGAATTCAGTTCAATGAGTGTGATGACACAAATTCTGTGCGTTGAAGACTCACTGAAACGGTTAATGGGATTAACCAAGCAACTTGCAGACAGAAATTATTTAAAAAGAAAACCAAGAGAAGGATGGTTGCAACACTCACACAGAAATTGCAACGAATGCCTATGATAGAACCACAGACCTGTCTTCATCCTGACTCGAACTGCAACTTTTTAAAATGTTATATTTTTTTTATTTTTTTAATAAATTTTATTGTGTCAAAGCAAAAAATGTTGGCAAATACATAAATTTTCAAATCGTATCAGTAGTTTTCAATATTTCCACCTTTGGCGCAAATAATGGCCTTGAGACGGCCGAAGAAAGCATCGCACGCTGCACGCAAGTGGCTCTGCTGTATAATATTTTGGCCCATTGGTATTTTTTAGTGCCAAACTTCACCTTCAAAATACCCCAGACAGAGAAATCCAACGGATTTGCATCCGGAGAATTTGCAATCCATTGTGTCGAAGAAATGAAGTGTGGAACATTGTTTTTTTTACCAATCTTGGTTGACGCGCGCTTTGTGAGACGGTGCCGAGTCTCGTTGAAATGTCCACGGTCTCCGACCGAAATGATTGTTTGTCCAAGGCTTCAATACAGTTTCACGGTATACGATCGCATTAATTTTGACGCCACGACCAGCGACCATCGGCGGTTATGGCGGCCCAAACCATCACCATCGGTGCTGCCTGCTTTCCGGTGGCAGTCCGAAGGTGTAAATTTTCAACGGACCTCTCTGACAAGTAAACTCGCCCATTTTGTTTGTTGACATATTGCTCGATAACAAATGCCGACTCATCGAAAAAAACCAAATTCGGCAACTCACCACTTTCGTGCAAACGTAGCAACTCCTTCGCTCTTTCGACTCAAACTTTTTTCTGTTGCGCTGTAAGATCGTGTGCTTTTTGGAACTTTAATGACTTGAGCCCAAGCTCATTTTTCAGTATGTGTTGCAACCGTTCCAATGATATATGTTGAGCTCACGAGCCATTTTTCTTCCACTTCGTCGCGGATTTTGCTAAATTCGAGCCTTCATTTTCCGAACCATTTCTGCCGATGTTGCTGTTTTTTTTATGATCACCTCCATGGCATTTTGCAACGCTGCCAGTATCACGGAAACGAGCTTTGGTTCGAGATACAAATGATTTATTCACGTGCTGGAGGGCTCTAACTATAGCTAGGTGTGGTTTTCTAACCAAATATAAAGCAAACACACTATCACGTTTGAATTCCATAGCGGATAAAAATTTTTCAACACAACTAAGACGATTGTGTCAAAATTTGAGCTCATTGTCATGAACGGTTTGGAAATTATGGCAGTCTGAAGTTGGTTGGAGTTCGAATCAGGCAGGGTGTATATTAGCTTGAAAAGTTCTTTACTCAAGCTCACAAGCACACAAGCTTACAGTAAAGTACGAAGCAGCAGAACTAGCATACTAAGACACTAGACACGAGAATGTCACCAGACACTAAAATAAATAGATAAAAGTGATATACTCATCCACTAGAGAGGATAAAATGTGGTATTATCTCCCGAAGCAAGGCTTCTTCGCAAAGACAGCACTGATGCTTCTTGATGCTGCATCAATTGAAGCAAGAACATGTATTGTATGGTAATTCAGTTCATTCTTCTTCACTACTCGATTTAAGTCAGTCGTATGGACATCAAGGACGCAAATCATCAGAGTCGAATTTAACATCATCGGATCCTATAGTCCAAGAAGTATAAATGTGGTAGGGTCCTTCAGAATAAAGGTGGTTGGATTAACTGCCAGAAAATATTAAAAATAAAAAATATGTAACCTTACTTTAACAACAGTATACAATGCGCAAAAGCAATTTTTCGAACTTTGTTTGGGATTAATAGTACGCCCTGCAGAGACCCTGAAACTCCTACTACTATATATTCCCGTATGCAGTGATATCAGTACGGAAACCGGAAGGTCTCGGAAAGTTCAACCTGCATTCCACAGCAATATCAATTCAATCATTTCCGAGGAAAAGTTTTAATGGACTTTTAACAGCTTCTCCCCGTTTAAGTCTCCGGGCCCTGACGGCATACTACCTGTGTTATGAGAACGCAAAACTTAACACCTTAACTAACGTCAATCTTCAGAACTAGAAGGTAGGTAAACGCAGACACGAGTTCTCGAAGGAATCTCTGAGACATCCACATCAAAGAATATACCCTAGTCTCCTTCCTAGATATTACAGAGTCCTTTAATAACTTATACACTGAAGCTATTCACAAATCTCTGATCGAGCGGAAGAGAGGAATTTTTAAGCTAATGGATAGTCTCTATGGTCAGAACAAGAATTATTCAGGTAATATTAGGAAAGTCATGTTACCAAATCCGCGCATAAAGGAACACCAAAGGGTGGCGTTATTTCTCCTCTACTTTGACTAAAAGTTATGAACAAAATTCTCGCAAGACTAGACAGAGAAAGGATCAAATGGGTCGCATACGATGATGACGTAGTTTCAGGAAAGTTTCCTTCCGTGATGAGTGAAATTATGAAGGCTGCTCTAGGTAAGGTAGCCTTGGTGTCAACCCAATCAGCAAACCTAATAACTGGAAGCGAAACATCGTACACATGTTAAGGAAGGCATGCGTCGCCTTCTATGCCTGCAGCAAAACTTTTGGAAAAAAGAGGGACTGCAACCAAAGATGACCTTGTGGATGTTTCGGAACAGAGCAATAAGGAAATGGTGAAGGCATGGGCTTTTTCATGGCATCCTTCTTCCATTTAGTCAAATAAGGAACTCCTCCTGCTTAACAAGCAGCAAACTTGCTACCGTGTGAAAGTCAAGCAGAGGAAAGTCTTACAGCAAAAATTTCAGAACGCCTTGTGGAATGAAATAATAGACGCCGAGTACAGTGTCCTTTATTTGAATTTGCGCTGCTAGGGATGCAGTCAATTTAGGTGACAATTTAGCAACAATTTACCGAATTCGCACCTCCACCCCCAGTAAAGGTGAGATCGATACCGCGACCAAGGCGCTAAAGAATAATAAGGCGGTAGGATAAGATGGTATTCTCGCATAGCTTTTGCTACCAAAAATATCCTCTACGAACAACATCAGCAGAACTTTTGTTGGTAGAGCCTGGAAGGCAGAAAGTTTTCCCGACGAGTGGAAGAAGGGAATGATTGTCAAGCTGGAGTGTGAAAACTGGAGAGGAATTTGCGGTGCTAAGATAATAGCCAAAGTAGTTCTTTAGCAAATAAAGGAACATCTGGAGGATACACTCGATACCGAACAAGTAGATTTCCGCTCTTAATTCGACTGTGTCGACCACATTAACACCCTGCGGCTCATTATTGAACTGTGCGTTAAAAACCGGTCACAACTTAGCCTGGTGTTCATTGATTTTGAGAATGCATTCGACAGTGTCCACATACAGTTTATCCGGCTTCTACCCGTCAAATAGCTATTATCAAAGCAACCTATGTATAATGAGTCTAAATGCCATGTTCTGCATTAAGAACAGTTGTTAAAGTACATAATTCGGGGTCCAAAGTGGGGTCCGAAAAGGTTGCATTCTAACGCCGATACAATATATTTATTGGTGATTACCGATGTACTTTTCCACTAGAAACGAAGGAATTCGTTAGACTCTAACATCTGAACTACGTTGATGATGTTTGTTTACCTTCTCATAGACTTATGAATCCAAACTAAACGACAGCAAGAGTGAGAAGTGAGGAAAATGTCGTGAGTTTGAACTTTAACACTACCAAAACCAGAATCATCAACCTGTTTATTAACTCATCAACCTAACATGAGTTGTTTAGTTAGGTCAACCGGTAGGAAGAGTAGAGCGTTTCCAATATATAAGAAATTTTGTTTCTTCCAAAATGGGTGCAGCATTTCAAAGATGGCCGTTACCGTTACATATTTTTAACGAATAGTTTTATTAGAAAACCGGTCAGGAACCAATTGACATAACCATCCAAAGGTGGAAGTGGCATTGGATTGGTCATACACCTTGAAAAGGGGAAAGTTTCATAGCAAATTACGCGATGCAATGGAATCCATTATCGCAAGACGGTAGAACAACAGCTCGGCCGGAAAACACGGCAATTGGGGAAGTGTTATAGAGAGCTGAAGCTTATTGCCAGGAGCAGTACACGATGGCGCGTAGGTGTAAGTGAGGCCCTAGGACTCACAAGGGGAAACAGGATATAAGTAAAGTAAGTAACCCTATCTTTAGTAAGTTGGGTCAAACGATTTCGGATGCTGTTAGGTTATTAAACCAATTTTGAAGGCATTCAATACAATGCATTTAAACTTCACATGTTCGAAGCCTGTTCGGATGTATTTGCAAGAACATTAATCACTGATGTATTGGACGTTTTTTGTTCGATGACTTTCTGCCATCTCCGGGACAACTTCCTATCTTACTGATACAAGAAATTTGTAAGAAATTTGTCAAGGTGCTGTTTGACGAGGTCTTTAGAATCAAATGTTCTATCATTCAAGAAGTTTTGCAAGGAGCGAAATAAGTGGTAATCTGCTGGCGCAAGATCTGAACTATACGGTGCAACAGTACAACAGTGGTCTCACATTGTTGTGGTGAAACACCACACCCTTAGCTTAAACAGCTTTGGACGTTTCTGTACGATGACATCACTTCGTTTCTGTAGCTGCTCACAATAGACATCGGAATTAATCGTTTTGTTTTTTGGAAGCAATTTTTCAAGACCGGTACTTTCTAAGCCCACCGGGCTGACCGTATCAACTTCCTTTGGTGGATGTGCGCCTTTGCTTGCGCTGACATTGTTGTGGCCATATACTTCAAAAATGGATCGTTTTTTTCTCGTTCGGTGATTTGATAGCAGACGTTAATGCGTTTCCTCAGGTGAATTTCTTTCAACTCTTGCGGTACTTAAATGTCGAACTTTTTTGCGAAACCAAACGATGTTAAATGGCCATGAATGCTTCCAATCGACACTTTAAGAACCGCAGCAAGCTTCCGAACCGTTGAATGCTTATTTGCTTGCACCAATGCTTTGATTTTCGTCGTGAATTTCGACTACCTGAGCGATGAGCGCCTTTAACTGGTACTGGCGTTTTTGATGACATTTCTGTCGTAAACTTTATGCTACTTTTTCCCTTACCTCAGTTGCTTACTTCTTTTGAGGTTATAAAGAAAAATATAGCGAATATGCCCTTCAAATTACTCCATGTCGAATTTTTTTCTTATAAGCACTGGCAATAACTTTTTTAGCAACCCAATGGATCATCATTTACCTAAACTCGTTTCCGTGCATTTAGATGAGCAATCACTCAAGTAGATATCACAAGTAGTTATTTTTCAAGCAATCAGTCCATCACTGGGGCTTACTTGAAGCGCCACAAAGCCTTTAGTAAGTTTTGCATCCATTTTACTCTCAAATTACATCTTGGCTCTCGGGTTAATACTCCTCAAGAAACGATAAGCGGGTAACGAGAGCCTAATACTAATCTGGAGCAAGTCAGACCTTATCACTTAATCGAGAACTCATTGTGGCGTTATTGCCGTGAAAACAGGTACACCTTGCGATTTTATTCCAGACTCCTCAATTTGATATTAGTTGGTGTTTAATCGTGGGAAAAGACGTCGACCCAACTTTACTCAAAAAAACCTAATTTGTCTCCATAACAAATGATTCGTATCGTCCTATTAACACTTAATCTTTAGCACTTGTGCTCTGATGAGATTATTTGACTTCACCACAGATTTGACATGATATGACCACTTGCTCAAGTACTATACCTATGTACACACATACTACATACTTATTCTTAGACCATCTGAGGACAAATAAATAGGAAACTCATTATTCTAAGCCATGACTGCCATTCGGAGACCTTCAACAAAGCAGTAAATACAACATATATGCCAAACCCCAAGCGTCAGCTACCAACACGCTCATAAAACTGCCACCAGAGTAAAATTTATTCCTAATCACCATTTTCATATTGAGAATGATGGACGGGTAAATTAACGATCTTCCCAGCTGACTGCAAGTTTTGGCTATAAATTTACCCCATCTCGGCCAGAACTGGCATGTTCTACTTAAGTTAAATGGCCAATGCCACAAATTAACATAGAAAAATTCTCAAACCGGTCAAACCAAACCACTTGAAACCGTTTGACCACTCAAGTCGATGCTACCGCAATAAGTAAGCCAATGACAGTTTTATTGTCCCACGTGGACACCGTCTTCGTTCACCTTATTGTCTTTGGATCCTGACAGCTACAGACAATCATGACAAACAACCGCTGGTAATTAACATTCCCACGAGGTTGCTTCTGTCACACCATAAGACGACCCCCCCGAAGAGGAGGCTTCCCACACGGATGAGTGGAATTCAATTAGCTCTAAATGGAACAGTGATACAGGGGGTTGTGTGAAGGTTCGAATGGGGAAACTTTAATGATAAATTTCGCTTTACGAAAATTAATTTCATCTTGACGAGGAAGAAATAAAATTGGAGGAAGAGACTCCATCTCGTCGTCTGTTTTCCGTTTCCTTCATCACGTAATTTGTAAGTATGTAGGAGGCACTGGCAAAGATGGTTTATGAATATGAATTAGGCCCCTCGAGCTGAAAAGAGAAACTTTTTCTGTCAGACCAGGCTGTCGATGGTGGAACTTGTAACAAGCTGAACACAGGCTGCTAGCAACGGCTGGGAACAGCTTCTTGTAAGTTGTTACTTGTAACTTGTAAACGCCTTGAAACAATCTTAATAAATATGTCAGAGGGGTATTAATGCCATATTTGTTATTCTTTGAGAGGATATCCTTTGCGACAGGGAGTGCCCATAACAAATGCGTCGCGATACCACAACTTATCCAATTTGAATTCCAACTGTAAGGTAG
The DNA here is from genome assembly GCA_907269105.1 of Volucella inanis. Lineage (NCBI taxonomy): Eukaryota > Metazoa > Arthropoda > Insecta > Diptera > Syrphidae > Volucella > Volucella inanis. The sequence goes on from OU026155.1 coordinate 155,774,810, forward strand.
CTTCGTACTTTATCCGATTAATCATTGTCAAATCCGGATAGTGGGTGGTAACCGTAGATTTGCGGAAACTGTCATGTCAGGTATTGATATCAGGCACTCAAACCCAGTCAAGAGGTCTTCCTTCGTTCTCTCTCTCTCTCTCTCTTTCTCTTTCAAAAATATGCTCGATTTTAATTAAAAGGATTTCTGGTTGAACGAACAAGTGGCGGTTGTTAAATTGATGTCCTTTTTCGGGTTTTATTTTACAGCGGGGTCTTTTAAAGTCCGGGGCTGGTGGTCTCCTAGCATAGAATAGGTATCGGCATACGTAACGAGCCAGTGTTAAACGCACAAAAATATGCTCAAAATCCACGAGGGACGTCGTACTTTTTTAAATTTTTCTTTAAAGATGACTTGTTGTTGTTGTTGTTGTTGTTGATGGTTTTGAGGTAGAGTGAACACGTTTTAATGGAGTTTTATGGCGAAATTTATAGGAGGCCCATGGCTTTTAATCTGTAACAAGTGATTTAGAGTTTCATTTAAAAGTTTACGCCCGGCAATAGTAATATCTGAGAGGCATGCCGTAGGACTGGGGTTGACCTTATTTTCTTCACGTGCAAGCGATTTGACTTCCACCCTTGGAACAATAAAGCACAATTAAACTCTTAATACAAGCGATCTGGAATTTCGTTCATTTCTGTGGAAAAGAATACAAGGTTTGGACAAGAAGGTTTAGGTCTAGACAACTTACAGTAAACCACTTCCCTGGAGGCTGTAAACAAATACTTACATACATACTCGTATGTATTTAGTGAGGTGAAGTGTACCTTTACAGGTTTATCTCTTGAACTCAATTGTTAAAGCCATAGAGGGATACGAGCAGTCGAGCGAGCAGCTTAAAACCGTGCTTTCCACAAACAATGAGCGCAATTCAACGGCTGACAGCAAGTTAAAATCCGTTCAATCTTTACAGAAAATGTTTCTAAGGAATGGCAAACAAACGAGCGGAGCTGTGTCAGCCGCCTGAAAATGAAAAAATAAAAGCTTCACGTAGAGATCCCGCTCCTTTTCACTCTTATCGATCCTTTCACTTATATTGAAGAAGATTTTTATCAGCGACGATTAAGTTTTCCGAATCTTGGTAGTGCCGTAGTCTCTGGGTTGAATTTTGATAGTGAGTTAGAAATATTCGGGCTCTTTAGCTTAAATTTAAATTCTATTGCAGCTCATAGTAGTCCGTTTTTCAATATTCTTATTATGAACGAGAAAACTTATGTAGGACCGGCTTAGTGAATGTAAGTGCCTAAATCTCAATTAGGAAAGCCTCAACACAGACGATCCAAAAATGACTGCAATGCCTTTCTTAAGTGTGGAATTTGAAGAAGACCTAAAACTGAGGCAAAATATACTACAATGTCCCAAAGGTAGTAAAGATTTTTGGTCTTTCGTGAAAATTAAAAATTCTGTCTCATCCTCCATCTCAACGTTTATTTATAATGGCATTCTTTGGACAAGGCCAATCTGCTTGACGCACACTGTGCAACTACCTCAACACTTCCAGATTGTGCCTTGTCTCCGCCTACACTTGAGTGCGTCGAATCTTCAATGGGACGAATCCACTTTCGTACTCATGTAGTAGCAAGAGTACTTAAAAATCTTAAAATTCCCCTTCTTTTGAAGAGGTGTTATTCTACGCTGGCAAAACCACTGCGTAAGGCCTTTCATCAATCCTTCTCTTCAGGATTCTTTCCGAGCACAAGGAAAATAGTATTTGTTTGAATTTTCTTCTCTCTTCTCTTGCAGACCCATTGCATTTACGTTCCTTCTTTCCAAGATCATGAAGACGTCAGCTCATGAATATCTCGAAACGCGAAAACTTCTCAAAGACCGGCAAAACGATTTCCATAATAACAGGTCCATGGCCATCTGATCAATCTGACGAAAGCAAGATAGTTGCACTTGATTCTTTTATCGAAAGTGCGTACATTTGGGATCGGTAACTCTTTTCTTCAATGGATTAGAAATTACGTTTCAATGAAAGGTGCCTTCGATGGTTGTGTGCCCTAGGGCTCCGTTTTGTCTCCGACACACTTTCTGATTTTCATTAACGAACTCTTGTATGCCACTTCTAATCCAATGTATGTTATTCCTTTGCTCACAACAGTTATCTCTGCTTTTCATATTCGTTCCCGGAAGACAGCATTTGCTTTGTCAATAACTTCCGATATGAACAGCATCACTTAATGGAGAACCACCAAGAGAATGGAATTTATTGCTTCTGAAACACAATGTTTCTGCTGTGGTTAAAACAAAATTTTAATACCCAGCTATCATCCATGAATTTAACTTGTATCGTTGAAACTGAGAAACAATCTACGTTTATTTGATGTCGCCAAAAATGCTGCGAAATGCTTAGGTTCCCTCAAGCGCTGTAAGAAATATGTCACCCCTTGTGATGTGGCCTCAATGTCAGTCCAAAATTTAAGTATAATTACCACATCTGAATGGATGTTCATAAAACGACTCTGTACCTGCTAGATAAAAATCAAAACCGTAAGACTCATAAATGATGCTAATATCACCCAGGCAATCTCCTGTCTCACCTTGTTTTACCGCCATTTTAATCACCAGTGATTTATCGAAAGTGTCAGTACCATTCGGTCTCTTTAAATCTATTCCCCCGTAACGGACGTACATTGAAATATCGCGATTCTTTCCTAACCCGTACAACTCGCTTATGGAATGCCATACTGAGCTCTTTATTTCTCAGTCATTATAATCAGCAAACATTCAAAACCAACATGCATTTTTATATCTCTTTTTTTTCTGCCTAATTTTCCTTCACCCGCACTGTGTGCAAACACTTTGAGGGTCCCTTGAAAGCGCGCCAATTATAAAAAAAAAAAACATTTTGGAGGAGGAATCTCCTCAAGAAAGTTAAAAGGGACGACAGTTTCGGAGATCAGGTCGTTAGAAGACTCCCTTATTCTCAATTGCCACCAAAAAAATGTATCCTTATGGATTGATCACACAACAGCATTTCTCTACATATGCCTGGGCCTTTAACGCTCAGTCTTCGGGAAATGCTTAAAGAAAATACTTTTTAATAAAAATCTTCATGGTCGTCATTTGAGAAACATCATTTGATGGTGTAAGATGATTAAAACTGGCAACAGCAGCTTTTGTATTGGGATGGGGTAAGACTTGTTTTCCAAATAATTCTTAACCGGAATAGCAACGTGGGGCAGAGCGTTGTCATGATGGAAAATTATTGCCTCGTGTCTGGTCGCATATTCCGGGTGTTTTTCGGCTACTGCTCTCTTCAAACGGATTAATTGTGTTTGGTAGCGTTGTCCATTTAACAGCTCATAATACAGCACACCCATCTGATCCCACCAAATACAGAGCATTACCTTCGCGCCATTGATATTCGACTTTGCCGTTGATTTGGCTGGTTGGCCGGGTTTCACATATGATTTTTTGCGCTTGGGGTTGTCGTAATGGATCCATTTTTCATCACCAGTAACAATCCGATGCAAAAATGACTTCCTTTTGTGGCGTTCCAGCAGCATTTCGGACATGCAAAACCGCCCCAATTTCCTTGCTTTTGAATATATCCAGCTGCTTTTAAACATTTTGAGATGGCTGCTTGAATGACACCCAAAGATTCTGCGAGCTCTTCTTGTGTTTGGCAACAATCTTCATAGAGTAATGCTTCCAGTTCTTCATCTTCAAACTTTTTTGGCTGCCCAGGACGTTCATCGTCTTCCAAGCCAAAATCACCACTTTTAAATCGTGCAAACCACTTTTGGCACGTTCGCTCAGCTAGCGCATATTCACCATAAACTTCCACCAAAACACGATGACTTTCGGCAGCAGTTTTCTTCATATTAAAGTAATGAAGAAGAACTCCCCGCAAAAACACTTTTTCAGGCACAAGGTTCGACATATTTGAGTGAAAAAAAATTATTGTTGTTTACGCTTCAAATGAATGACATATACTGAAATGACGTACAGTGACAGTAGCTTTCCAACGCATGTTCCAATGGAATAAAACAAGTTACGCCATCTCTTAGCAAACCACACGAATTAAGTTATAGACCCAATATTTTTCTCGTTTTCAGACATTTGCTCCGGAAATCGAGTAGCTACCATGGTGTGCCTATTGTGAAATACTTTTGCTGGTATATAAGCTGCCGTTTGGAACCTCTAGTTTCATCGGAGTTTCAGCGATGTATGGAACAGTTAAGTTCTGACCTCTGAATTTTAGTACCACATGTTTGGATGGCATAATTGTTGCGTGTTGGCCAAACGAAGAACTACAAAACTTTCGTACTCTAATCAAGCGGTTGGAGCAGCGCACATTGCGATCCCGGTTGGAGTAATGCCAACTCGCAAAATAAAGGATATCAACTACTAGGACACATCTTACGAGTCGACGCTAGAACGAAAGAACGTCTAGCCGCAATTTGCAGTTTGCCTGAAGTTAGAAATCTGAAGGACTTATAAGCGTTTATTGGCAAAGTCAATTACTAAAACAAAATAAAAAATAAAAAAAAAATAAAAAATAAAAAATAAAATAAAATAAAAATCGCCCAAACGCATTTAAGAAATATGCTTATCTTAGGCTTAACTTATCTTAGAAATAACAATCACTTTAGCTACGGATGCCCAATCCCACTGCATCGGTGCTGTTATTTCTCACATTTACCCAAATAAATGTCGAAAACAATCGTTTTCGAATCAAAAACCTTGACTGCTGCGCAAAAACAATGTAGTCAAACCGAGAAGGAAGCATTTTAGATTATTTACGACAAGTTTATCCAGTACATTTTCAGTTCGACATTTCGAGATGATAATGGCAATTAGGCGCCTACAACGATATGTATTCATTTTAATGAGATATACGTATAGGATAGACAATAGACAACAAGGAAACGGCAAGTGTCTGCCTCGACTGGCCGTGGGACTTGAAAAAGGATTTGACGAGGCTTAAGAATCTGCTCATCATCTCCCATGGAAGAAACGTCACGTCTGTCACTAAAGCAAATCATCACATATATATTGTACATACCAGGTATGAAGTGAGCGTCAAGATGCAAATGTCTCGATAGGGAACATTTATTGTGAACGGGCCTTATTTTTTTTTTTTTTTTGGTTTCTATGACACCTGTCAAACATATTTAGTATACATCAAGTCATTGAGCAAACAATGTCGAATTTTGTACCAGAAAATGATGACTTGCATTAATTTTTTTGTTTTCATTTGAAGAAAAGTGCTACAAAGTCGCATTGAATGCTTGTCGAGGCATGCCCTATCAGAAGCAACATGCAAAAGATGGTTTCAACGGTTCAGAGATAACGATTTTGATGTGAGAAATCGTAGAAGAACGTGGAACACCACCAAAAGAGTTCGAAGACGCCGAATTACAAACAATATTGGATGAAGATGACACTTTGAGTCAGAAACAAATGGAAGAAATGTTAAATGTTGCACAAGAAACAATTTCAGACCGTTTATGGGAAAGATCCAAAAGTCTGGAAAATGGGTGCCACATGAATTGAATGAAAGACAGATGGAAAACCGAAAAACCGCTTGTGAAATTTTGCTTCAAAGAGACGATAAAAAATCAGTTTTGCATCGAATTGTTACTGGCGATGAAAAATGGATTTATTTTCAGAATCCTAAATGGACAAAATCATGGGTTAATCCGGGACAACCATCTACTTCAACTGCAAAACCAGATCGATTCGGCAAGAAGACAATGCTGGGAGTCTGGTGAGACCAGAAGAGTGTGGTGTACCACGAGCTGCTAAAATTTGATGAAACCGTTAATAGGGATCGCTACCTACAACAAATGATCAATTTAAACCATGCATTGATCAAAAAACGACGAGAATGGGCCAGAAGACACTTCAAGATAATTTTGATTCAAGATACAACCAAAGCAGTATATCAGATATAAGTAAGACCACTGCAGAGGGTCTAAATTGTGGTAAGCGTTCGCTCATAAAAATTTCTGGTCTGGTCATTTAAGCAAAGAAAAGAGTGGTGTATGGTTGACACTTGCTGACCTGTTTCGTTGACACCTTTTTGCTGGATGAGTGTTTGGAGAAGTCCTTCAAGGCAAATATTTTTTTGTCAGTAATGGCCAAGATTTAATAATCAAGGAAAGGTTTTTGTGACAGACGAAGGACACTTAGAGGTATGTAAGAATGACGAAACTTGATGTCGTAAATGAATTCATTTAACTGTTCCCCTGCCTATCCCAGTATGGAGACCTTCCAATTTAGATTCTTCTGAGTACACCAGAGTATTACAAAGGGCTTTTTTAGTTCTCATAATATTCATCAAATTTTTCCCAAAAGTTTCCTTTATTACTATGTGTTTGCTATTAATAAACAAATTCATGTCAATTTCCTTGTCCTTGGTGTCATCCGTAGCGTTAATAAAACATAATATGTCATCCCAAACTCACAAAGACCACACAAAATATTTTACATGTTCTATTCAAAAAATATGAAAACAAACTTCCGCCAACTACTATCCCCAACTGACATACAAAATTTCACAAGCTCTAAGCTCGTAGTCATCCGATTTCCATTATATATATTCCAAAATAATGACAAATGATATTCATCCTATCCCCAGAGTCTACCCACATCTGACACAAATTCCTCCTTGATATCACACCTTTGCAACCAATTCTGAATCACCCAACAGGTGAAACTCCAATGAAATAATCCAAAGACCACTTCTACACTGAATCAAAAGACTGACTACCAACATACAGCGCCTGCCAAATTTAATGACGCCTTTATCCGGCTTTAACTCCCAGATTACAAGCTCCCCATTCATCAATCATGGAAATTAACTTTTTAGAACGAAAATATACGACCTATCTTGATTAGGCTCGTTTTCCACCTCTCCCACGGTCGTGTCACTAATTTGTTTTCCCATTACATGTGTCCACAAATAGCTATCCTTATTAATGATACGAAATCTATTTTGATGTTAACACCAGGGTGCTTCTAGCAACTGAATGCCAGCAACTACTCCCAAAGTTTGATACATTATCAATGACATCTGCCCACCCAACCAACCCTCTTGGCAATCAGCGCAAATCCAACGCCCGATGAATAAAATCACAAACCGCCGTGACATGATTTATCAAAATATTATCTAACGGAAAACCAATGAAAAAATCAACAAATTAATTAATCATAACTGTAATGGTGGAAAAATGGAGAATGCTATTATTTCCACACTGTCATTCTCCATTCTTTCTTCATATCCTTTCACATCCGCTTACATCCGTGGATCCACTACTAAAAATAGGGAAAAAAAAAAATTAAAAACAAATACCAGAAGAAAGGAGCGGCATTCATACCATAAATGATTATATCACAAGAGAATAAGAATAATACCCTTTCTCACCATTGACACCGGTTACCACCTACACCACCGGAGAGCACCGCAAAGAGAAAACACAACAAACGTGTTGAAAGGACAACGGAACAACAGCTACTTTCACCTCTTCACTCAGATGTTGATGTACGAGTATGTATATACATTATTTTACTGAAAGCACATTCTTATGCAATTTGCACTTTGTGCATACTCCTCACCAAAAAAAAAGCACCAAATCAGATCACAGGTGACACCAAAGAAAGGAGAGAAAAAAGACCAACAAAGGAAAGGATTCAGGAATGTGGAGGGTGAAACGTGAAACGTGAAACGATAAAGTTGAATGAATTTGCTTGTTAAAACTTTCTTTTATATTTTTCCATAAACAATTTTTTTAGTACATATGTACTAAAAGTACTAAAGCTCAAAATTATGAGGTTTTCTTCTAAAAAAATTATGTTTTTAAAGAACAATTGTTCTAAACGGTTGTAAATTGAATCTTAGGACAAAAAAGCATCCAAACGAAGAAATATATACTAAAAAAGTACTAACATTGCTACTATCAGTATTTTTCCACTTTCAAAATGCAATTTTGTGTCTTATTTCAAATATTTAACACTACTTCTGTTTTTAGCATCCCCAAAACGGTTTTTAAAAGTAAAATTTCGATGTACTAAAAAAGTACTAAAAACTAATTTTCAAAATTTTGAAATAAATATGGTTCGGCCATGTTAATAAAGTACTCGTATGATGTTACATTTACGAAACTCGCCCTTCAGGTGAATCTAGGGGCATGTTACAAAATGAAAATAGAGACTGCAGAACTAAATGTATCATCCATCTCATAATTTGGTCAACTGCCATGCAACAGAATGCCCCACGATAAACTAGAACGAATAGACATACATTTATGCATCCCACTAGCGCAATTTATTTCCCTCTCGTGTCCTTTTACTCCACTCTACTTAAATTCATGCATAGCCAGGATTCACAAAAAAAAAAAAAAAAAACAAAACAAAAATAGAAAAAAATAATAAAAGGACGAAAGAATAATGTGCTCATTCTACAAAAGAAAAAGAAAAAGAGAAACAAAAAAAAAACCGTGACAGAATGGGATCAGGATGCGGTTTGCAGATTCACAAAAAAGAAAAAAAAACAAAAACTCAAACCGGAGAAAGGACATCCTCATTTTCATTCTTAAAGATTTTTTTTTTTTTTTGCTGTCGATTCCACCCAAACAAGGACAGTGAAAACTAGGCGGCTGTAGCATGACATTAAACATTTATTAATTTACACCAAAAAGGATACATTTTCAAAAAAAAAAAAAAAAAATCATTCCTTTCTCCTGCACTTTATCATTTCGAGTTTGTAGATCAGTTTTCAATTCTCATTAATTTCGAAAGGAGCAATTGCAGCGACAAGGACTATTCTGAATCCTCAAATAAACCAAAAAAAAAAAAAATGTTTTGTTTTTTTTTTGTACGTACCTCGCCTCTTCCGCCAGAGCCTTCGATACTTTCGTCATCGATGTATATTTCATCTCTAGGTGTTCCACTACTCGATGATGCCACAGGCAATGAGGGTGATGGCGAAGGTTGAACAGTCTTCTGCAAAGAGAAAAAGCGAAATAATTAAAACTTATTACGTTTGGATTGGGAAATAAATTGCTTAATTAAGAAATGGTCAGCAAACAAATGAACGAGTGAATGGACGAACAGTTTTCGTATGATTGAGTAGGATAATGTCCGGGATTGGTTGCGGCTGGCCATGGTCGAAAATGTCACGAATATGCTGGTCCTGATGCTGATGCTGATAATGATGATGATGATGACGATGATAGCGCACCATTTCCACAGGTATTATAAGTCGTAGAAATTATTAACATTGATGACTGGAGAACACGCATCAACATATGAAACAACATACTTATTGCTCTTGATAGTGGTTTAGAAAGAACTAGTGAAATGGACTTTATCTTTTAGCCCCCGCCCGATAGCAAAGGCTTTGATTGTGTTCCATTTCAATAGAACAGTCTGATAGTAAACTGCATAAAATTAATATCTGGTCTTATACAAGTCGACACCAGACTTTTGACTGATGTACAACGCATGCGGCCAGCGGCCAGTCTTGAGACTTGTGAGAGTCATACTGGTATCTAATTATGTTTGTAAGGAGGTCCTGAAAATTCAGTACTTTTTTGATCACGTGATGGGTGCTGTGGTTTAAACCTTATACGCAAGAAGGGCACTATGATCCATAGATTGACGGGGGTTTAAGATAGACCTAACTTCCCATCATAGGGGAAGTTCATGCCTACACATGGCTTCAGATAGGTACTGATCTAAATATGGATTTTATTTTCCCCTATTTAAATTCCAGGCTGATCATATCACTTATATACTTATTTAGGTAACTTAGGTGGCGTTACATTTCGCTATAGCTCAGTGAACCCGGGCCTCGAGTAACAATCGCCCTGCCCCAAGTGGAAATCTTCCTCTAATACTTCGGGTTAGATTTAAAGACTCTGCGGGCTAGAGCAACGCTCTATATATCCTTGTCATCACAGACGACCAATACACAGATTTTTGCCTGGGTCGAAGTCGCTGTACAGTACACCGTTGAATTTTCTCCTCAAAACCCCATTAACACAAACGCGATATTTCAAAGGATTTTTCTCTCGAAACAACTGAAGGTATCTTCATCCGGTTTCGATAGAGTACATAATCCAGCGCCATTAAGTAGGACTGAGATGAACAAATTCTCATATAGTCTCCTTTTCATACTACTCAATTGGCTTCTTAGCCCAAAGAAACAGCGTTTGGCAAGAGTTATGTTAGTCTTCGTTTTATTGATGGTGAAGGTGTTAATGGTGGAACTGATAACAGAGACAAGATAGATAACATAGAATATTTTCCTACCTCAAAGTTATACCGGTCAACTTTGATGATCTGCCTAATTTGTCGACGTTGTGTGTCCCTTCTTGCTGAAGGCATATATAGGGTGATTCATCATGACGTTTGATTTATAATGTAAAATAAAACACATAAATTTAAAAGTGAACTTAAAATTTTAATTATCGGTTAAACGAACAGTTCATGGCATTAACTCTTTGGAAAAAGTATAATGTAAATGTTGGCTATGACCACGTCTGAGGAGGTCCCGTTTTGGGCGACTCGTTCGAGAATAGCAACTGGCATCTCACGAATAACACGAGTAATGTTGGCTTCCAAAGCGTCAATCGTAGCTGGCTTATTCCTGAAGACCTGACACTTTACATATCACCAGAGAAAATAGTCCAAAGGTATGACATCGCGAGATCTAGGCGGCCAATTTACCGTAGCAAAACGTGAAATTAAGTGCTCACCAAAATGATTTCTCAACAAGTCAATTGTTTCACGCGCTGTATGGCTCGTAGCGCTGCGCCGTATTGTTAAAAGCAGAGTTCACCGAGACCATGTGCTAGAGTTTCAGGGAGCACATAGCCCGTTAACATGGTGCGATAACGGTTACCATTGACGGTAACATTCTGATTTGCCTCATTGTTGAAGAAATATTGACCAATAATTCCACCAGCCTATAAACCACACCATACCGTTGTTTTTAATGGACGTAATGGTAGCTTTTGGTACTCTTCGAGTTGCTCATCTGCCCAAATACGGCAATTTTGTTTATTAACGTATCCATTGAGACAGAAATGGGCTTCATCACTGAACAAATTTCACGATAAAACACCGGATTTTAATTGAGTTTTTCCAGAGCCCATTCACTGAAAATATGACGGAAATTCAAGTCGCCTGGCTTCAATTTCCTCGAATCGCACGAAAAACATTTCTCACACAACGCTGATTTTCGTAATACAGCTGAACAATTTGGGGACGCTGTTGTGGTGTGATTCTTTCCATGATGACTTGCCAAACGATACTAAACAAAAATGACACGTCACGCGTGATCTGTCAAGAAAAGCCTATTGAAAATCAAACCTCACGAAGAATAACCCTTTACTTAGTTTTGCCCTCATTTACCGCTGAACCCATTTTGGCAGGTTCCATTCCAATACGCATTATTGACAGCCCGCTGGATTCACTCAATTATGTCAATATAATCGGCGTACGATAGCAGCTGCACATACTTTTAAAATATTGCGTCTCCAGTGTTCTCCTCTGAATTGCTTCAAGTATGAGTTCGTCCAAAATCTTTTTTTTGACATTAAAGTTTCAGTTAAGTTGTTACCGACCTTGACAGAGCAGCGAGAGTTCTCAATCGCGATTCTGCATAAACAGCTGGCAGGGATGCAAAAGATAGACATGGCTCTATGTATATATGTATTTCGTCTCTAGAAATCGGCATCGATGAAAAGATGGTGAGTATGGATTTGGCCTTCTTGAGGTTTCTCCAGGATCTGCCGGAGTGTCGATGTGGTCGATTGTGAACTTTCCTTATCTGAAACCACACTGAAAGCTACCATTGAAACCCTGTTGACGAAAAGTTTCAGATCTTCACACAATATGACAGAAAATATCTTGTATACGGTGTTGACGAGACTTATACCTCTGGTGAGCGAATGCAGTTGAGGGAGTCTCTTGTTTTGTGGATCGGGCAAACGATACTGAGATTTTATTCGTCAGGCAATACAATCTTCTGACCAAATGAGAAATGAGTTTGGGTATGCTTTCCATAAAGTTATTTCCTTGGCCGGTTAGCCGTCAGATCCAGTGGATTTGTTGGATTTTAGCTTAGATATTGCTGTCCTCACTTCATTTTGGTCAGATAAACGAAAGTTTGGGCTTTTATCGTCAAAGTTAATTGGCCTACTATGCTTCTTCGCATAGTCTGCAAACATAGTTTTCTGTATTCTGCGACAAGGTTTCATTCTTCACCTCTACAGGCTTCTGTAAGCGTCTTCTTGCCCTGACACGTTCTTTTAACATTTTGGTAAAACTTCCCTACGTTGGTTCTGGAGCACAAACCTTCAATATTTTCGATCGTGATCTTCTTGTGCTCGTTTTCTTCTTCTGGAGAAGCCGATGTTCTTTCCATATCTTCTGCTCATCCTTCGTTGCAGCAATACTTTGTACATTTGCTGTGTAGCTGCATGTGCTTGCGGGCATTCCTCATCAAACTAGGGATTTCTTATTGCGGGTCGGATGAAAACTCGGCACATCAGTTGCGACGTCTCTGATGACACGTTGACAGCTTTGAAAATGGTCTTCGGTACTTGATGCAAGAGTTATTGAGAGATTTTGGGATACGAGTTCGGCGAAGATTCTGCTAGTTTCATGCGATTGCAGTTTTTTTTTTTATATAATACTGCGCGCGCACCAAGGGGATATGAATACCCTTTTAATGGCTTTTTCTCCGTAGTAGTTTGAAACTCAGGTGTATTAGGTTTCGATATTCTTTTTCCCAGAGGTGGTTGCCAAACTGGACGGGACGAGCTAGTACATCCTCCTCAACCAGTGGGTCTTAAGTACGTGCTAGTTGTTATTTCGTTACATTTAGCCCAGCCAGCAACCACTCCAACATCAGTGTTATGCCTTCATGTCAGAATAGACGTCGACGAGATTTTCATATAACTACATACAAATTCTATGAAAAGACTTTTTCATAGAATTGCCTGGCACGGGATTCGAACCCGCGACCCTCTACTTGAGGAGTCTATACATATACCACTACACCACGGCCACTCCCTTCCTTATATCTTTTTGCAGTAGTTCTTCTTTATTGTGGGGCTTTGGAAATACGCATCCTCACCTTACCCGCAACATGGTGGTGATCCGAACTAATGTTCGGACGTCCAAAATACTGGAGGTATTCGCAAAATGATCAATTTGATTTAGCGTTCGTACCTTTGTTTATATTGAGATGAGGAAACCATGTGAAATTTAGTTCCACCGCAAAATCAATAAGCCTAACTCCGTTGCCAGACGTGGTGTCGTGTAGGCTTTGCGAACTAACTGTCCTACCAAAGATATCCTCCTTTCGTAGCCTGGAAAAGTTAACATGGTCTATGGAGAGACTACTTCTATAGACTGTATACGGGATTAGGGTCAAATTACCTATTTGAAGCAGTCACAAACGGCCTGATTGGAAACATGCACCAGCTTGTATATAAGTTATGGTAAGAACAAAGCTAAATTCTAATTTTTGCAGAAGTTTTGTGTCCACGCCACGTTCTTTTAGCCATATAGAAGAATCTGTGAATATCGTTTCTCCAGAAGGACCTTCAACCAATCTTGTTGTCGGTTCTGAGTAGAAGTTTGTCAGATTATTTATGGGCTTTCTATGTGGGAAATATGTTCTAGTCATGACATTTTGCCTTGCCTTAAACTTGATTATCCTGAGTTCTTTTCGGAGGTGGTAACCTGCAGACTCGCTTTCGCGAAGGATGCTCTATTTCCTTACCTAAACGATCCCAAAGTCGTGGTAAACCTATTGTTCATACTTGCATATTTGGTCAACGAGCTTGATGAATGAATAATGTTTACAGCAGTTCTTTTTCTTCGTTGAGGCGTGAGGTCACATCTAGCTAATGTTCCTAAATTAAGTCTTAAACGATGGTCTCAACTTCTTGCTAGAAGTTTTCTATGACTCCTGAACCGGTTACCATAGTAGATATCATTTGTTCATTCTTTTTTTGAATGTTCTATCCCTTGACACTACTTGGGTGGCAGTGATGTCAACTTTATAGTTATCTAGGACTAGTTCGAAAATTGTTCGTAAGTATCCGAAGGTCGTTGTGTTCTTTCGTGTGCTGGGGTCGTTAACAAAAGGGTTATACACATCCGAAGCTATTTGTTGCATCAACGTCGTAGAGCAGTAAAATGGCGGTGAAACTCCCTTTCTTGAGAACTACACCTTTTAATGGCAGTAAAAGAGTAAAAAAGAGATTTCTGTTAAAGGATTTATGTCTTCTCTGTTGATTTCAAGCAGTGAAATGACCATATTGCGGATTGGCTGAGACGTTTATGCAATGAAGTTCAGCTGAATTTTCACGGTCACATATGCATATGTACTTGGCAGCGGCCGGTGAGGTTGTATATTCCATTTCCCTTCTTTTCTCAACCAGTCTTGGGAGCGGCCATGGTGGAGTTTCTACTTATCATAGATATCAACTTCCTTTCTATGTTAGATCAGCAGATGGAATAAATTAACGTGGACTACTCTAGTGGTTTTCTAATTTTACTTCGTAGAGTTTGGAAAACTTTGTAAGCACCTGCACGGTCACTTGGTCACCTGGTCACTTTGAATAGCAGCTAGGAAGTGTCTGTACTCTGAAATTATTTCATTCTCCTCCCGTAGGCAGCAGGATTTGGTAAAGATCAAACCAAGAGCGATGACCAAATTGATAAATGTCATTTCTTGTCAATATTTTGCTGTAAATATTCAACAAAACCATCTCAGGCATAGCTTACTTCCCTTTTAATAAGCATGAATCTGTGATCCAAGTGGAGACGTACGTGATTTGAATGACATTGTACTTCAACCCAAAATGTACACCTTGGGCAAGGTGTTTGTAACGCTTCTAGCGATACACAAGAGAATTTGAGAATGCAAAACCGACCCGGAACACAGTTGAAAGTCCTAATTCTGGTTTTATGGGATCATGAGAAATTATATACGAGTCTGTCAGTCATTGATCAAGTCGGATTGTTCGCGAGGATGCCATGATTTGAATGGTTTTCAATGTTCATAGAAGCCAACGGCTTTCTTAGACTGTATCGACAATTCTGCTTGATAAGGAAGCGTTACATTTTCAAGTAAGTGACTCTTAAAAAGATGCTGACTTATGTATATAAAATTTCCACCAAGCGTTCCAACTTTGCAAGAAGTAGTTGTACCGTAGCATGGTCTAATTGGTAGTTTGCAGGCCACTTTACAAGAAGTGATTGGATGCAAACTGAAACATTCTGAAACACACAGGAGCAGAGCCCAGAAAGATAAAATGAGAAAATCTAGTTTTATGTGCTAGAGACCATTTGAAAGATCCGGCTTATTGATTACAATACGCGATTCTCCTTCAAAGCCATATCCCGTTTAGCTATCATTCATATCCCAGGATACTCAGCACGTTTTTTCAAAAAGTAGTGAAGGTATGCCTATAATATATGCGTTTTCATTAAGTAATACTTTGCCTCCTAGATGTGCTAGTAATGCTTTGGAATAGGGTGTCGATAACATGAAGTACAAGAAGTGCTTCAATCCATTCTTTCGATTTCCAACATAATGTTAAGGAAGTGCTCATTTGCCGCAGTCCTAGGCTTTTGTTTTCTTCCTTAAATTTGATCTATCAGAATGATAAAATGGAAATTGTTAGCATGATGTATTTGCCTTATTGTTTCCGGTGTATCTGCTGAACCGTTTAATCACAATCGAATCATTTACGCTCTTCTCGTGAAGTCTATAAAAATAATTGGCTCAATGATTTCACAAAGTTTACTGTTGCTGTAAAAAAACCCCTCAACGCAGAATAGACGTTCAGCTTGGCAGAACAGAACGTCATCTTGAATGTTTTACACATTGCACCTCAGTAAAAGAATAAAAAAAGCGATAGGCACTTAAATTAAAGATTAACAGAGGCACGATCTTTCGCAATCTATAGTTCAGTACTAGTACTATACTAACATAAGACCCTCATTATAGTAAAGGTACTTTTAAACATCCCAATAAAGTACCCTAAAGGAGCTTTGTAAACCCTCCAAATTTTGTTTAAATTTACACCCCTTGTCGTTAGTATGCATCATTTAGTTTCCATTCGATAACCGAAAAACACCAGCGTAACCTTGCCTCTAGTGTTAAAACAATTGACTATGCAGGATTTCCCCTTGCCGACACGGAACCACATGAACCCAAAAGCAATACAATAACAACTTTGTTGTTTCAAAACCCCATTAACCCACTGCGGTAGAAAATTTACACACGATTTGCAGGGAGGCAACCCTTTCTCTGGTTCTGCCTCTGGTCCTGAAATTCCATATTAACCCCAACTGTCGAACATCCAAACACACTTTAGAAACATTCCCTCCACCACATATGTATGAGATACTGATACGCGAGTAAAATTTTACAGAATACCTCTTCGAGCGTGATTTTGGTTTAAGAAAACAAGAATAATCGTACATTCCCCTAGAATCATGAGACTCCTCATCAATATCAAACAGAAGACAGGCATTACCCTTGCTGCGAAGAAAAACAAATCTTCGTCTTCAAAGATACAAATTCAATTTGTCAAGCGAACTCTGCAACTAGAAATGTAAATCCTAAGCCCCTGAGCAGACCTCACATATTCGTACTTGTGTTAAGAAATTTGAAAGGATACTCGTGTCTATGAAAACATTTGCATGTCCTTTTGGCATACTGAGGCTCTCCTAAAACCAAGAAACTTTTTTGGAAAGAATGAATAGATACAGATAGAGTATTCGTCTCTTCGTAGCCGTTTTTTTTTTTATAACTTTCACTCCTATTCTGATTTTAACAACGCCCCTGAGCGCTCATAAATTCCCATTTATCAAAATCAATAAACTGAAAGAGGATACGATTGTAGAAGTTCTTTTTCTTTTTGTTCATCATTTTTATTTCTCCTTGATTACGCACACAAAGCGGCAGCAGAAGCCCAACCACTGCCAGTGCCAACCTTGAGAAAATTGATATTAAAATTTTATTAAGCTCATCAGGACCAAGGGCTAGAGGCTGAGCAGCTCACTTTTCAAAGGCAAAAAAATTTTGCCTATCCAGGGTGTAAATGAAACGACGCACATTTTCAGAGCCTGTGGCCGTCGCACCAAATTCTATTTAGATCGAGATACCGACCATAATTTGAGTTCTAATGGCTGTATCGGTTTCTGTCGGAGCAACTGGCATATTAATATAAATTTAAACACGAAATTTCCGGCAACCAAATGGGCCCGGGGTAGAGGTAGAATGTTGGTCGGAGCCAAAGTCAAATGGTTGTACTTGTATTCTCCACAAATGGGAATTTCTCTCTCTCAAGGATTCATTCGTATATACATGCATTGCATTTCAATTTGCATAAATTTCTTTCGCCTTCTGTGCGGTAGAGTGGTAATAGGTGAACCAAATCGAATCGTGCGTACGACCTCAAATGGCGAGACACCATCGTTTTTGCATCCTTTGTGTGTGTGTATTCGATTCGTTATATTTTCTCACCCAATACGCCAACAGTGGTGCGTAGTCGACGATTTATCTATCGGATATATGCCCCATATGCAGAGTTTCAAACTGAAAAATTAATAAATAAAATGTATTTTAAAATATTTATGTGGCAATTCAGGACGAACACCAAAGGACTAGGTGAGGAGATAAATTTCTGGGTAAAAAATTGTAAACAATTCAATTTCAAGTCGGTATTAAGGGATGTGGAATCTATGTGGATCGTATTCAGTACAAAGTCATTTAATTAGTTAATGGATCAGAAATTGAGTGAAATTGGGTGTAGTTTTGATAAACTGGCAAAATATAAGAATAATGAACCTGATGGTGAGATAATAAATCATAACGGTCTTCTTTTAAAGCTCCTTTTCTTATTCCTCCACACAAGGATTTTCAACGAAAATAGCCAAGAAAAATGGTTTCGCATTAGAAAGAGTGAACGATGTGATTTATGCTGTAAATGTTCGGTACCGAACAATTGTGTAGAGTCTTATGTATGTGAGAAGAATAAACAATTCTTTGAGAATGCTCGAAAGAGGGTTCTCCTAACAATTCAGATGGCGACATTTACTCGAAATGTGAATCAGGGTTTAAGAGTTAACAACCATTTAAAGGATTTTTCTATTTAGGATTTGTTCTTGTGATATATACATACAAAAAAAAAAAAAAAAAAAAAAAGATGTAACTTTCCTACGAATGCTTTGAAAAGAATTGCTTGAAAGGTCTATTTTCGGCAAATTCTTGTGCGGATTTATTCGATTTAATTATTCATAAAACAAATCAGTAGACAATGGAAGTGGAATAGGTAAATACAATACGATACTTTACATGGATCTAAGAGGATTTAATGATACATCTTCCTATAATTAGATTCTTATTTTTATCAAAGCCCTACAGAAGGACAGAATAAAAAGGTTTTCGGCAAAGGCTAGGGAATTTCAAGATGTATTTTCAATTTTGCGTCGCTGTCTAGTGTGGATGTTGGATAGACAAAGACTCAAAAAGTCTCTTGTGGTTCAAAAATGAAGGCTCATGTCATAACTATGCCCGCTGGTAGTATTTAGATAAATAGGCAAATCCGAGAGACTTTAAAAATTATCTATTTAATTTTTTTTTTGTATTTTTTTTTTTATTTATTTATTTATTTATTTTTTTTCATGGGAAGGTGAGAAATCTTCATAGACACTATAGGCCCGGAGCCTATAATAGTGTGAGATTCTTACTCACTAAAAAACACCTCCCTTATGCAAACCACGACTGAGTTCACACTCAACAAGCAGTTCTTCCATTGAAAATTCCTGGAAAATTACGCGCAGCTGATCACCGCGCTATATATATATAAATTTGTCTCGTCGAGGATCTGTTGAACAGAAATATTCGTATGACCTTGTAATCGATTATTATGTTTTCGCGCAAACACTTTACATAGTACATTAATATTACTATTTTTAGTACAACCCCAAAGTTGTACACCATATGTCCAAATCGGTTTTAGCACTTGCTTGTATAACAGCAGTTTGTTCTCTAAGCTAAGCTTGGAATACTTTCCAATAAGCCAGAAAATATCTCTATATTTGATTTCAAGCTCTTCACGTTTTTTCTTGACGTGTGCTGTCCATTTTAGTTTAGCGTCGAGTATCATACCGAGATATTTGGCCTCGTTCGCGTAAGGAATTCGTACTGCGTTGATAAACACCGGTGGATTCTCAATTTTCTTGAGAGTGAAGTTCACGTGGACAGACTTGTTTTCACTAAGCGCGATTCGCCAAGTCTTTGTCCAATTGTAAATCCGTGTAAGGGCACGTTGCAACTTGGCAGTTGCTTCTTCGACTGTTTTAGCCGTTACTAAAATGGGAGTTTCATCAGCAAATGTGGCTAGGACAGTGTCGTCCGTTTGCGGTATATCACGGGTAAAAAGCAAATATAGCAGAGGGCCAAATACACTTCCTTGCGGCACCCCCGCCTTTATTGTCTTAAAAGTGAAATATTCATTTCCGTGTCTCACACGGAAAAGTCGGTCTTCCAGATATGAAAATAAAATACAAGACAATTGCTGGGGTACGGCTTGTCGGAGTTTATATTTTAGGC
The DNA here is from genome assembly GCA_907269105.1 of Volucella inanis. NCBI lineage: Eukaryota > Metazoa > Arthropoda > Insecta > Diptera > Syrphidae > Volucella > Volucella inanis. The sequence goes on from OU026155.1 coordinate 155,794,452, forward strand.
CTTCATGCCATACCTTATCAAAGGTTTGCGAAACGTCAAGGAATGCGCTTGAACAGACTAACTTACACTCGATTGCTCGTTCAATTACATCGGTTATTCGATGCACTTGGTCAACTATAGAGTGTTGGCTTCTAAAGCCAAATTGATGATCAGGCAAGAGGGAATTTGTGTTGGTAATTGGTTTAAGACGATTAAGAAGGATTCGCTCGAAGACCTTCGATGTAATCGGGAGAAGCGATATTGGTCTATATGACTTGACTTCAGTCAGCTGTTTACCGGGTTTCGGAACCATAATAACTTCGGCTACTTTCCACTGGTTTAATTTATGAGCAGCAAAAATCGTCAGCAAAGTTCCTCCTAGCTTTTTGCCTTTTATGGGATTGGCGCACCTAGTATGTTTGACGAAGTAATGAAAGAAAGTATAGCCTGGACAATCAAAACCTGCGCCTGAATATTCATAATACCCTTCTTCTCTCTGGCTTTCGCTCATCAAAATTGCAAACCGATGGTCTCATCGTTGCACTTTACTGAAAATTCTTAATCTTGAAGCTTTTATCGGCAATCACACTATTCAATGCGGCTATTGATGCTGAAGTTGCGAATAAACTGGTCGAGCGAACGACTTTGCAACTCGTGAAGACCTCCTACGATAAAGGACTTATCGAAAAAGGAACTCAATTATTTAGAGAACAAAATCAGCAACCGATACGATTTCTAATTATTCCGCTTCTGCAAAATTGCTCAAGGAGAAAGTTCTGGTAAAGAGTGGCTGCAGTGTTTTAACAAGAAAATGAAGTTCGAGAAAGAACACATTTTGCTTTTCCTCAAATAACGCTGCATCCATCCCTAAAGAATTACGTTTAGATAAAATAAATAAAATCGTCTTCCTCCCACCAAACAGTACATCAGTTTGTCAACTCGTGGATCAGGATGTGATTAGCAACTTTAGGTTTCATTACCGATCATCTGTAAACAGCATGGACGATATGCAGTCGGTAGGTGGTGTATTAAAATTAGTCGACGCAATTTGGTTCATACATAGAGTATGGTAACAAGTGACAGCAACAAGAGTACAAAATTGTTTCAAGAAATCCGGGTTTGTAGAAAATCTAAAAATTGTGGACAATGAAGGATTTGATCTAGACGGAAACGATGTCTATGGTTTTCTCCGTTTGGATGCTTATATGAATGTGGATGATGATGTCTTACCAAAAGCAATCATAGTTGACAACAGCGAAATTAGTATGAGTAGCGATTCACAGGAGGAAAACCAAAAGCAAGCAGAAGGAAAATTGTATTAATTCCTACAAAGAAGACCAAACTTACGTGGAAAATCTTTAAATATTTGCCGCAAAGAACCACTTCAACTTCTTGTGGAATTGCAAACTCACTTTGGAACATAAATCATTTCTCACAAAACACAAACAAGATTTTGTGCCTTAGTACGGGGTGATTCATCGTGAGGTTTGATTTTCAATAGGTTTTTTGACAGATCACGCGTCACTCCTATCAAACTGCTCTGTCATTTTTGTTCAGTATCGTTTGGCAAGTCATCATGGAAAGACTCACACCAAAATACTGTCTCCAAATTGTTCAGCTGTATAACAAAAATCAGCGTTCTGTGAGAAATGTTTTTCGTGCGATTCGAGGAACTTACGGTGCGCATAATCGACAAATTTGAGTCCCAGTTTACATTAGTGGATGATACTCGACCGGTTACACTATACCCAGCACGTAGTGAAGAGACTATAGCAGCTGTAGCTGAGAGTGTACGCGAAGACCGTGACGAATCGATTCGTCGTCGTTCTCAGCAGCTAGGCTTGGCTTATTCGACAACTTGGCGTATTTTACGTAAGGATCTCGACCTGAAAGCTACAAAATTGAACTTGTGCAAGAACTGAAGTCAGGCGACTTGAATTTGCGTCATATTTTCAGTGAATGGGCTTAATGAAAATCCTGTGTTTTATCGTGAAATTTTGTTCAGTCATGAAGCCCATTTCTGGCTCAATGGAAACGTTAATAAACAAAATTGCCGTATTTGGGCTGACGAGCAACAAGAAGAGTACCAAAAACTACCATTACATCCGTTAAAAACAACGGTTTGGTGTGGTTTATGGGCTGGTGGAATCATTGGTCCATATTTCTTCAAAAATGGGGCAAATCAGAATGTTATCGTTAGTGGTAACCGTTATCGTGATATGTTAACGGACTAACGGACTCGGTGAGCTCTCTCCAACCTCCATCTTTTGAGGTTAGGGAAGTGATAATAGTCCAAGAGAGCCAAATCGGGCGAATACGGTGGATGCGACAGCAATTGGAGCCATAAGTCATTGATTTAAGCCATGGTTGCGATGCAAAATATTTCTTCGCTTCATGTGAGGCCGTTTTGCAGCGATTTCGGCCTTCAATCGCTCCAATAATGCACAGTAATACTCGCTGTTGATGGTTTTTCTTTTTCGAGGTAGTCCACGAAGAGTATGCCATGACAATCCCAGAAAACCGACGCCATAACCTTTCCGACCCATCGAGCCTCCCTCGGCCGCTTCGGAGCACTCGTACCGGCTTCAGTCCATTGCCGGGCATTTATTTTGTTCTCTGGTGCTCAACAGTTACCAATCGACGCCAAAAGTCCGCCCGATTCCGCATCAGCAAGTCCAAACACTCTTTCGAAGTGCTCTTGCGTGGGTGTTTTTGTCAGGAGTGAGTATGCGCGGCACCCAGCGGCAGGATAACTTTCTCATATGCAGAATATTGCTCAAAATATGGCGTGTGCGCACAGTACTAATCTTTGTAGTATCTGCTAGCTCGAGCACCTTCACTTTTCGGTCAGCCAACACCGTTTCATGTATTTTTTTGACATTGTCCTCTGTAACCGCATTGGGTGGCCTGCCGCTGCGGACTTAATCGGTAGTGGAGTTGCGGCCATCAGGAAACAATCAGCTGTCAAAACAAAACTAAAGACAGTATCGCACTGAAATTTGGTATGTCTGTCTAAATATGAACGGACTTTAAGGCACCATAATCTTTTTTTGCAGTAGCAGCGCATTCTGGCGGTCAAGGAGGTTACTTTTCACTCCACCTAGTATATTTTGGTCTGGGGATGATTTTCGAGTCAGGGAATTCAGTCAATTCATAAAATATTGTGTTGTGCCACATAAAATGTCCGATTTTCGCTCAGTCGGAAATAAGAAGCTTTCGAGTGAACATCTGTGTCAGAACTTTAAATTTTCTTTTTTTATAAAATAAAGTGGTACGTGTGCTTGGTGTGGGAAAATTTTAGGGTTCGTTACAAGTACCGTTTTTTTTTTAGGAATTATTTAAAATTCGAACCCTCTTCTTTTACTTATTTAAAATAGGACATAATGCGTAATTGGCAATAAAAAACATTAATGACGCATTTGATGATGTAGCGGTAAGCGAACGCACTATACAAAGTTGGTTTGGAATGTTTTGAATGTTCGGAAGATTTCAGCCTCGAAAATGAACCATGTGGGAAAAAACCGGAAGCGTTAGTTGACGACGATGTTTGAAGAGCACTTGTCATCTGTGATGAAAAGTGGATACTGTATGATAATCGTAAAAGATCTGGGCAGTGGTCTTACACAAAAAAGGTTATGGTGACAATTTCGTGGATATCTAAAGAACCAATCCACTTTTCATTTCTTCAAGCAGGAGATACGATAAATGCTATCAAATATTGTTAGGAAATCAACATATTGTATTCTAAATTGGTGAAAAGCAACCTGCGTTTGGTCAATAGACACGGTCTGATCATTTTGCATGACAATGCTAGACCCCATACCTCACAAGTGACGGTGCAAATACTGTTGCAGTTGGAATTTGAAATTCTTCCGCATCCACCGTACTCCCCTGATATTTTCTCAACAGATTACCATCTTTTCCGCAATCTGGAAAGATTTCGTTGCCTAAAAAAGTCAGTACTTCTACAAAAAAGGAATATTTGACCTTGTATCACGTTGGAAGAATGACATACATACCATAGATCCTATTTTGATTGAATAATGGTTTAAGAAAATTTTCAAATTTTAAATTTTTACTATAAAATGTGGTACAACCAGTAAACAAACAAACATCCTTCAGAACGTGATGCTGTCATATGCCGAAGAAGAAATGACTTCGAAATGGATATACCAAAGGACACCGCTAAAATTTTTCAAAAGTTACTTTTAGAAAGTAAAGCTAACACCAGATCTGTATCCGATAGAAAATCTATGGGAGACTGTAGATCGACGGATTCAGCGTGAAAGGTGCATGAACAAGGATTCTCCTTTTGCTCAAACGGAAATTGCTTGAAAAATTATCCCCGCGGAAATTATAAACAATTTGAAGATGTTGAGGATGAGAAGCAATTATCAAAAATAATAGATAAGCCACGAAATATTGAAAAAAAATGTAGACAAGTGCCATTGAATGCTATTGTTTTGTCCGACACTGAATTTCCAACATGAATGCATATGAATTAAACAAATGAATTAAAATATCAATTAGTTGAACAATTTTGGGTTGAATTATAAAATTTCCTGTATACGGACACCGCCCTTAGGCGGACACAAATTTAATCAATATGTTTGTCCAGATAGGGACATTTATGTACATTTTTGTGGCAGTATATGTGTCTGTACTACTACTCCTACTCTACTACAACAATTCAAGGAAGAATATGTTCACCAAACGATATATCTCACTCTTCGTGTTTCAATATACCCTTTGCTAAAAGAATTTGAATTTTTGATGTTTGCTTTTAATTATTTTGTTCATTTGCCAGGAGCAGTGTTTTCGTAATATGACAAGAAGAGCACAATAAAACAACTCTTTCGATGGGTAAAGCAAATGTAATTTTCATCAAACCAATTAGGATCTCGAAAATTTGTTTGTTTAGTGCATGCCAAAGCCACAGTTTCCCTAATATTTTGTATGTGGAACGTCGCACAATGAGGCAGCAACTAGAACTAGAAACAATTCAAAAAATGAGATGAGAAAAATGATAATGTTTTGCATGTTTCCCTTTAGATAACATGTCAGTGCATCGAATGATCACTCATTTAAGTCATTTGCATGCTCTCCCACTCTTTGGTAAGCATTTGAAGTCACAGTTTTATTACGATTGCGAAAGTGATGTGCAAAAGTGAAAAAAAGTGTTGTTTTCAAAATATTGTAGTTTTGTTAAAAATTAAGATAGAATATTGCCAAGACATGGAATCGAAAGCTTCAGGTGTGTAGTTTAATACTCTAATCAGCAGTAAACCATCTTTATGCCTGTTTTTAATTGTTTTAATTAAAAATGGAAGTGTGTTCCAGAAACTAGCATTTTTTATGTCTTTTCTAAAACCTTAAGCTTAAAGTAGGTTTCCACATCGTTCCACACCGAGATATTTGCATTTCTATAAAGTTGAACTTGTTGGCTAATAGATTCAAAAAAGATCGTCTGCGTATACTTGCACCTTTCTTTTTTTTAATTAATTTTTTAAAAAAAAAAGCTATTTTTGGTTGGTTTTTTATGAATTTATTAAATGTTCCCATTTTGCCCTAGGTTCGAACTCAAGTGATTTATTTTTGTCTCGGATAGAGTTATTCAACATTATAAACGATTCTGGATGGGCAACATTGGAGGAGAAAATAGAATACTTGATTTTGGACCTGCAGGAACGCACTAATTGTTCTCCGGATAAGATGGTCGCATTAAATTACACACTTTCTCAGTTTGTTTCAAGATTCAAAGAAAAATTGTTCAGATCAGATCGCAAGGTAGCACGATTTAAGAAAATTAACGAAAAGTGGTTGCAAACATCAATTGGTTTCAGGCAATACAATACAAACCTATACAAAAGAGGACGTTGAAAAGCGGACTTTGAAGAATGTAGTGATAGATCAAAACGATGTAAAACGGCTGATATACGAAAAGATTTTTCCTCTATGGAATTAGGGTTTGCTGCGAAGGTAAGCCTGATAGCCGCAGGTCATGCACCGGCCTCTTAGCTGCTAGGACACGTATTGCGTTCACCTTAAAGTCGTCCTTTAAAAATATGTTTCGTAAAAGAATCGGCAGAACCATCAATGCCGGATGGTTGTTGTTTTGAGACAGATATCTTTCGGGCGCCCTCGCTATTTATTCGGCACTAGCACTATTTGAGGGCACTGGCTAATTACTAGTCCGCAACTATTTTAAATCCGCACACTTGAAACTATTGCTGCTCAAGGGGCAGGTTAATTTATTTTGGGTTCATTTAGAATTAGCGAAATAATTTACTTTCTCTTTTGATGAGGAGAAGCCTCTATAAAAATACAACTGACTAACAACTAATTTACAATAAATCTTATCACCTACTCATTCTATTTTAGCAGAACTCCCGTACGTGCTGCAATACACGTTTTCTTGGTATGTATCGGGTGAGCTCCAGACGTCCAGCTAGGAAATAATTGAGCAAGACATGTTGCGCGTGTAGGTGTTGGTTGTTGCTGTTTCGTGGGAAATATCATTTGGATGTTGCGCTTATGTTCGAATGGTCTTCTAAACTTTCATCACAACAGAATTCTTTAGACTCCATATTCGGTACGAAGGCTGATGAATACTCGGATTAGAAATGACAACGCAACTTTTTATCTTTCAACTCCATACACTTTTCCCAGAGGTGTTGCAACTTTTTTAACCCCTCCGTATAGTACGACTTTTGTTGGTCTGCAAATTATTTTACCGCAGTGGCGATGACTTCCTCGTTCGACCCGTACTTCTTTCCGGCGAGTGATCTTTAAGGGTTTGGGAATAAAAATAAGTCGCAGGGATCCAAATCCGGAGAATACGAAAGATGGAGGAGCAATCTGTTGTGCAATTCGATCAGTTTGACTGTGGCGACTTCGGAGATGTGAGCCGGTGGGTGCCAGGGAAAGAGCACTTTTTCTTCGCCGGATGTGGTCGTATTTTCTTTAAATCGGCGTTGAATCGGCCCAATAAATCGACGTAGTATGCCTCTGTGATTGTTTTTCCCTTCCCCAAATAGTCAACGTGGATCACACCTTGTGGCCATCACCTTTCCGGCCGAAGGCACGATCTTCACCTACTTTGGAGCACGTTCACCGGGTAAAACCCATGCACCCATAGCGCAGACAGCTTTCTTCTGCCCAAAATGTTTAGTTGAGATACCTGCTATCTCAGCCAACCCACGAATTTTCACTTGGCAGTCCGCTAATACGAGATCATGGATTTTGTCCACGGTTTCCCCTGTGGTAACCTTTTTTGGACCACCTGGGCGCGGTTCATCAATAACTGACGTGCGGCCACTACTTACCTTTGCGAGCCCATACAAACCATCGAGAATGTTTTTGTTTTTGCCACTCAAAAACAAGAATCGGATCACGGAGCGATACTGCTCTTTTTCCGTGATCGCAAAAACCCCTTACACGAATTTTCGAAATGGGTGTCAAAACAAAACTCGGATTGTCACCAAATTTTGACAGGCGGGCTAAAAGAGGTTATACTAAATGAATATGGACACACATTAAACAGCTCTGGTATGGTATCGGTTGATTAGACTTGAAAAATTAGAAATTCAACATCGACATTATCGCAGTTTTCAATGGTGTAAAAGTAATAAGGAATTTTTGTCATCAAAACATTAAATTCTTATACTAAGGCATTTTTATTATTGCCACCCTTTATGCCACCCATCAGCTAGCTGAATGCTTGCTTTACAAAACAACTCCATTAAGCATCTGTTCTACGCCTTTCAAACAAAAGTTTTTTGGCATGCTCTCAGAAATTTATATTCCGTTCAAATGTCAGACTTAAAAATATCGTTTCTGTAATTGTAAGCCGTATTTTGTCATATTGTGAGTCCTTGTTCCTCTGAGGTGTATTGTAAGCAATTAAGCTAATGAGCCGTGGGGTGATTTTCTACTTAAAACTTGCCTTGCAAGACTTACTCTCATTTCTTCAAATTCATTTAAAAAAAAGTGAGCACTTGTTTGAAATTCAAGCAAGTCGCTTTCTAAATTATATATTTCGTTGAGAATGTCAAAAAAATGTTGGCATCTAAGATTTCCGAATGAGATGGGAAAATTGTAAAAACAATAAAACGACTGTTAGGGCCTTGGTCACAGACAGTAGCGCCAATTTTCAGACCGAGTTAGTTTTAGGTCTCAAAAATAAAATATGAGATGTGCAACTAAGTTTCTGTTTGCCAATAGATAGCTCCAACAGTAATTCTGGTCGATTTTGACATATCCAAAACGTCATAAACCAAGCTAAGACATGTGGTAAACAAACTGTTTTGACGTTGTGAGAAAATGTGTTGATTTTCTTCTTTCATTCAATGAAAACAGCGGCTGAAGTGTATCAAGAGCTCCAAAAATTTTACGGAGATGCTGCTCTAATTGAAACAACGTGCCGTGATTGGTTCCGTCGCTTCAAAGACCGTGATTTCGATGTTGACGACCGTCCGCGTCAAGAAAGGCCAAAATCCTTCGAAGACCTTGAATTGGAGGCATTGATCGATGAGGATCCGTGTCAAACGCAAGAAGAGCTTGCTTCAGCATTAGGAGTTACCCGCCAAGCCTTGCTTCAAAAACAAGCGCCGTTGAGCGCCGATTTTTCGCTCCAGCGGCAAAAAAACGATTCAAATCAGTCAATTCCACGGCGTTCTGAAGAATTAGGCATCGCTCAGAACACATTATGGCGTATTTTGCGTAAGGATCTTCGTTTACACTCATATAAGATCAAGCTGACTCAAGAATTGAAGCCGACGGAACATTTGAAGCGACGTACGTTCTCTGATTGGGTTCTGGAGAATATGCGCCAAGATGATGAATTTCATCGCAAAATCATCTTCAGTAACGAAGCTCATTTTTGGCTCTATGGGTTCGTCAATAAGCAAAATATGCGTTATTGGTCGGGTGAAAACCCACATGTGCTTCATGAATCACCACTTATCCACAAAAAATAACTAGTGCGGTTTGCATGCCGGCGGCGTTATTGGGCCATATTTTTTCGTCGACGATAACAATCGTCACGTTACTATGAATAGTCAGCGTTATCGCGCCATGATCACCGATTATTTTTGGCACGAATTGGAAGATATGGACTTGGACGACATGTGGTTTCAACAGGATGGTGCCACAAGCCACGCAGCACACGCTACAATCGATTTATTGAAGAGTAAGTATGGTGAACGTGTTATCTCAAGACATGGGCCAGTAGATTGGCCGCCTCGTTTGTGCGATTTAACGCCGCTTGACTATTATCGCAAATGGTTTGCCTTTTATTTAAAAAAAAAAAGCTGTCAAGTCGTTATTAGAACACCCTATATATAATAAATAGTTTTAAGAAAATTTTTTGAGCAGATATTTTGCAAATAAAAAAAATGTCTAAGAGTGAATCGAATACATCCGTGGGATTCAAAAAAACTCGTTCTTGAGTCGATAATTAGACCCAGATACCTAAACTATTCCACTTTTTCAACAGAAGAACAACAACACACAAAAGGACACGCAAAATGACATTTAAAATCTTTGCAATGTTTATTTTCATGCATCTGAATGAAAATAAACATTCGCCTCCAAGTTGTTAACAGATGACAGGCTGATAAATATTATTTTAGTTTTAGAGCTCTGGTTATAATGTTATGTTCTCCGAACCAACTTCTCAGTAAGTTAGGATCCCAGTTTATGTCAGAAACCAGATCCAAGGGAATATCACAGGTATACGAAAGCCCAATATTATCCATCAGCATTGAGTTAATATAAATTAGGAATGAAACAGGACTTAAAACAGAGCCTTGTGGTACCCCCATTTTGATGATCTCTACTTTTTTTTTGTCTAATACAGTATAATGGTTAGTGATGTCGATAAATAGGCCAGCCGTACACGTTTTCTTTTCAAGGCTAGACATAACTAGAAAACTCACTAACCTATTTTTAATAAGTTTTTCAAAGATTTCACTAAAGACTGGAAGAAGTCAAATATGCCTATAGTTAGAGACTTCGAGAGGAGAACCTTTTTTAAACAGCACTACAACACATCTGCGCATTTGAGATGTCAGGGAAAATTCCCGCAAATTCGCTTTTTCTTTTCCTCTTAGCATTATAGTCCGTTATGGGCTTTGGCCTCCTTCACGATTGTTTTCTTGGTTTCTCGGGTTTTTGGCTGTCCCTCTCCAGTTTTGGATTGCCATTTGTTTTTCTTTTTACCTGCAAACATGCAGCGACTTAAATTTCCTACTAACACTTCTTTTTTTACTAGGTATGTTAGTAAAATATCTATCATATCCGTATCGTATCCATCAACAACATCATTTCAAATATTATATGTCAGGTCTTGACAAAATCGAATTTCGTCGAAAATTGAAAGCACGTTTTGCTCGCGTTGACTTAATGTAGCAATTTTTGCTTTTAAAGGATTATTAGCATTATTTATAAACCCTGGCTGCAATCCTAAACGGATAAGTGTGAAAGTCGAAAGCCCAGATCGTCACTGCTGAATTTGTAGTTCTTTTACAGCGACATTGTATGTTTCTGATGGAGACAGTCCCCATTTGAAAGGCACAAAATACTTTACAACGTTCCGACATCTCCAGCTTTTAAATTTCGGATGTTAAATTTCCACGTAAACCAGCATGAACACTGCCTATTCTATTATCTTTTTGTTTTTTTCTTTGAAAATAAAAACCGTGTTCTGAAGCTGCGAAATTATTATTATTTTTTTTTTTTTACACTTCACGCATTTCTGTAACAATTTGTCGTAATTTACGCACGACATGCTTGACACGTTTAGGCAAAGCCAGGTCTTCTTTCTAATTTTCACTGTTATATAGATTTAATGAAGGAACAGCATCCCTCTTGAGCATTTTTCTTTTAATAAATTCGAGGAAAAATGCTTTTGGCACAAGGAATATTCTGCCTTCTTCTCCAAGTCGCATGCCTGCCTCCACAAATGGTTCAAAATTTAATTTTTCTCCTTTGAGGGGCAAGTCACAATTTTTAAATTAGGAAAAAAAAAAACTTCGATTCGTTTTATCTGATATTTTCATTTATCCTTTTTTTTTTAAAAAACAAATTTTTCGGGAAATCGAAAAGCTGCTTCGCTATCGCGTTTTTATTTGAGTGCCCTGTGATTGTTTGGTTGAAACAGTACACATTTGCACGGTTTTGGTTGCGAGTTCGATGGTTATCGGCACAAGGCACAACAGCATACGGTGGCAGGAATTGAGTTTGTTTCGGTATTTTAGTAAAATGCGATGGAAAATGTGTCATTTGTTTGTCCATCGGCGTTCGATATTTAATGTAAATTACTGGATACAGTTATATCTGTGGTAATATCCTTTTCACACATCACCGCAAACCTTAATCGAAAACAGGAGTCTTCCCATAAATTTTGTGATTTTTGATTAAAGCTCCCCAAAACCAACTCGCAATTGTGAGGTTGTTGACACACCTTTCGAAACATTTAGCAGAACAGCTAACAGAGTAGATGTCAAAACAAAATTGCAAAACTTCAAATTTCATTGTATATTTTCGATGCTTTTATCAATAAATAATTTTAAATTAAATAATATACGAACAACAAAAAATACACAAGAAAGAAAGTCTCAGGTGCCCTTAGGATGAGGAACTCTTCTTGGAATTGTGGGGAGAAAAAATGTGTGAACTACGTGTAAATAGAATAAATTTCCGCAAAATCAAGGCTGCTAATGCTGGAAGAAGGATTCAGTATGCCGCGGCAGAAAAAAAAAAAAATTGAAAATTCACAACCTGACCGAGAGATATAAATTATCAACAGCAAATTAAAAATCCTTGCCTTGGCAAAAATTTCAGTTTCAAAGCCTTATCAAAAGCTCGATTTTCGATGCGGCCTCTTACAGAACGAAGCTTGTCCTTTTATGTAAGAAACACAGGACTTATTTTTGACGGAAAGCTAAGCTTGAAACCTTACAATGCCACTCCTCTTTAGCAGTTAAAATTCATTAGAATATAAAAATATTGGTAGCAACCCTGCAGATCTCACTGGGAGATAATAGGTTATGCTAAGCTAAAGGACGTAAAATGATCAGTATGTTTGTGTTTTAGGGGAGCATCTCGGACTGGCACTTTCGTGGCACATTTTGTTTAATCACCCAGTTGGCTAAGAGCAAATTGGTTCACCACAATACAAATTGAGATTAGACTGGACCACTAAGGCGACTGACCATGTTATACAGGTCCCTTCCAGAAGACATAGACTACACTAAACCCATATTAAAGTTCAACAAAACCTTCCACGTCTATATAGCTTCGAGGTCAATTTTGGAAAAATAACAGGGTAGGTGTCTCTCCTTTTATCTTTCTAATCACTATCTACATGTTGTTCCAGGCGGACATAATACGATAAAAGAGGTCATTTCCTCATATCCTTATGTCAAGGCAAACAAACATTTAAATCAAAATACACTTAACCTATCAGGGCTTTATACATGGTGATTCATCGTAAAGTTTGATTTATAATGTAAAGTAAAACACATAGATTTGAAAGTGAACTTAAAATTTTTTTTTACCGGTTAAAAGAGCAATTCATGGCATTTACTTTTTAAAAATGATATCATGTAAATGTTGGCCATGACTACGTCGTTGGGCGACTCGTTCGAGCATAGCGACTGGTATCTCGCGGATAACACGAGTAATATTGGCTTCCAAAGCTTCAATCGTAGCTGGTTTATTCCTGAAGACCTAAGACTTTACATATCCCCAGAGAAAATAGTCGAAAGGTGTGATATCACACGATCTAGGCGGCCAATTTACCGTAGCAAAACGTAAAATTAAGTCCCCACCAAAATGTAGCGTAGCGCCGTCTTGTTGAAACCAGAGCTCACCGAGACCATGTGCTTGAATTTCAGGAAGCACAGGACCAATGATTCCACAGTCCATAAACCACATACGTTTTTAATGGATGTAATGGTAGCTCTTGGTACTCTTCGGGTTGCTCATTAGCCCAAATACGGCAATTTTGTTTATTAACGTATCCATTGAGCCAGAAATGAGCTTCATCACTGAACAAAATTTCATGATAAAACACCGGATTTTCATTGAGTTTTTCCAGAGCCCATTCACCGAAAATACGACGCAAATTCAAGTCTCCTGACTTGCACAAGTGAACTTTGTACGCTTTTAGGCCGAGATCCTCACGTAAAACATTTCTCACAGAACGCTGATTTTCGTAATGCATCTGAACAATTTGGAAATGCGTTTGTAGTGTGTCTTTCCATGATAACTTGCCAAACGATACTGAACAGGAATAACAAAGCAGATTGTTAAGAGTCATGCGTGATCTGTCAAAGAAAGATGATTGAAAATCAAACCCCACCATGAATCACTCTATATAACTTCAGTCTACTCAATGCTGTTACAGTTCTTCTATACAAAGAGTGAGTCAACAAATGGTGTGGATGTTGAATGTCAACTACTGTCGCTTACTGAATTCAATTTGGCTGATCTTTTTGACAGATGCATATAATCTCTGTTAATTTCAATCACGGAGTCCTTTACCACGCAACGTATTTTTGTTATTTAATCTTAATACGAAAGTCTCGACTCTGTAAAAGTAACATTTCATAAAATTTGTGAATTTTTCGGTCAACATAATTGTTCTAGTGGAAGCGTTTTGAAGAAACTGGCTTGGTATCGGGTCAAACTCCATATCGACCAGCACGTACACGCTAAAACAGCGACTTGAGCTTCAAACATTTGAGCGAGCACCTGATTACAATCCGCATTAAGTTCAAATTTTTCAACATAGGCCTGTTATACACTCACGTCCTCTACAAATGAAAAGTATAACTTTCCTGCTACGAGCAAAAGTATGACGTCAAGATCATCAACTTGATCGAACAACATTGCCTTTATGATACCAACCCGAAAGTGGACTTAAGTTTGTCAACTTCATGGCGGTATAAAATGTCATCACAGCTATTGCGTTGTTTAAAAAGTTTGCTTGCAATATATGAGTTTGCCCGCGTTTATTTGTAACTTAGCGTGAAGTACCTTAACCTAACAACAAAAACCAAATTTGCTAGATTCGGTCGATTTTTGTGGTTGCAATTGTGGTTCGAACATGGAGACTTTTGAAGAGTATATTCGCGCTATTTTGTTTTATTACTCCAAAAAAAGGAAGAAAACAACTGAGACAAGAAAAAAAGTTGCGTAAGGTTTACGGTTGAAATCGTAAAACTCGAGTGCCAAACCTGATTTACCCAATTGCGCCGATGGTGGTTTTTACCAGATTGACGACAAATATCAAAGCATTGGTGATCGGAAGTTTGCTGTCCAACTGTCAATTGGAAGCGTTCATAGACATTTGAAATCACTTGGCCTTGTAAGGAAGCTCGATATTTGGGACACCGCATGTTAGCCTGTCATTGAGAAGTGTTGTACTTATTTGGAGTTTTTTCGCATTTAATTGGTTTACGGCCATCCAGAATTCTTTGGTATCTCTGCAGTGTGTAAGTTTAAAAGCTTTGGTTTCATAAAAATCAAGCCTTGTTTGCTTGTACACCCTGCTGACTCGAACTACAACTTTTTAAAGTGCTATAATTCTTTTATTTTTTGATAAATTTTATTGTGTCAAAGTAAAAAATGTTGGAAAATGCATCAAATTTCAAATTGTATCAGTGGTTTTCAATATGTCCACCTTTGGCGCGAATAATGGCCTTGAGACGGTCGAAGAAAGCACGCAAGTTGCTCTGCGTTATTTTTACCAATTCACGGCAAAGTGCTTGTTTGAGGTGGTCTAAACTTTGATATTTTTTAGTGCCAACCTTCGCCTTCAAAATACCACAGACAGAGAAATCCAACGGATTTGCATCCGGAGAATTTGAAATTCATTGTGTCGAAGAAATGAATTGTGCAACATTGTCTTTTAACCAATCTTGGTTGACGCGCGCTTTGTGAGACGGTGCCGAGACTTGTTGAAATGTCCACGGTCTCCGACCGAAATGATTATTTGCCCAAGGCTTCAATACTGCCTCTAAGACAGTTTCACGGTATACGATCGCATTAATTTTGACGCCACGGTCCAAAAATACGAGCGTAGAGGGACCATCGGAGGTTATGGCGGCCCAAACCATCACCGTCGGTGCTGCCTGCTTTCTGGTGGCCGTCCGAAGGTGTACATTTTCGAAGGACCTCTCTGGCAAGTAAGCTCGGTCATTTTGTTTGTTGACATATTGCTCGATAACAAATGGCGACTCATCGAAAAAAATCAAATTCGGCAACTCACCACTTTCGTGCAAGCGTAGCAACTCCTTCGATCTTTCGACTGAAACTTTTTTCTGTTGCGCTGTAAGATCATGTACTTTTTGGAACTTCAATGGCTTGAGCCCAAGCTCATTTTTCAGTATGTGTTGCATCCGTTCCAACGATATGTTGAGCTCACGAGCCATTTTGCTTCCACTTCGACGTGGATTTCACTCAATTCAAGCCTTCACTTTCCGAACTATTTCTGCCGATGTTGCTGTTTTTTTATAACTACCTCCATGGCGTTTTGCAACGCTGCCAGTATCACGGTAACGAGCTATGCTTCGAGACACAAATGGTTTATTCACGTTGAGGTGCTGGTGGGCTCTAGCGATAGCTACTTGTGGTTTTCCAGCCAAATACATACTATATATACATATTTTGGAAGGAGTCACTTTCTGAAAGCTATCAGCCATCCAAAAGATTTCTAACGTGCCTTTTCACAATCTAAATCGAACTACCTCGAATTTTGTTTGGAGACTTTTCTAAGATACTTTTTGCAAACCGGATACGATGATTTTATTATATCTTCGATATCAACAACACTGTCAACACTGTCAGCCGAAAAAAAAAAAAAAATTGGATTACGCGCGATTAAGCATTGAAGGCACGCAAAGGCGGACATCGATACGGAAATTGATACTGTTAATCTGGTGGGTTTGGAAGAGACCAGTCTTCTATAAGCTGCTTCCAAAGAACAAACCGATGAAGCGATGCCATCGCACATTGCACCGCGACAAGTAGAGACGAAATCGAACAAATCTATCAATACATAAAAAAAAACGCAACGCCATAAACTAGTTGCAGCCAAAGTGGAATGGTAAGTATCCCAGAAGAAAGAACACCGGAGATGTACCCTGAAAAAATTTATTGTTGAAGAGCTCTAGTCGCAAGAGTTTTGAAAGCCTTTTCTGGTCGAGCCTCTCAAAACATTTCGAAAAATTCCTTGCTGCCAGAATCGAATGCAGAAGGCTGATAGTGATATTTCTGGAAAAAAGACCAAGAGTGTCTGAAAGCATATACATCGCAACAAGATGCAAACAAAGATTAGATGCAAATGACGAAAACTGCTCGAACTCTATGAGTAAAGGAGACGGTAGAGACATCGACTCAGAGCTCGGAACCTCTGCCAAGCTCTGTGTACGTTTGTGTAAGATGACAGTGGGGGACGATCACTGCTCCATAGGATCGAAAATAAAACCTCCAAGGTACTTGATGTGAAAAAAAAAACTTATTGACATGGTCAGAAGACCTGGAATGTCGAAGGAACAAACACTACCACCCTGGCCCGGAATGTATTCAAATCCATTCGAGCCTAAGATCGCACCAAATAATGAAAGCTGTTTTTTGAGGTAAAGTAAGCGCATGCCACCATGTCACCTTCAGGATTTCTAATTCGCACTTCCTACAGAGAAGGTCGTACAAATTATTGCTTCAATGAAATAAGCGATTGAAAATTTAACTGAATAGATTTGATCAAGGTACATAGATGTACTTCCCATGATTTCAACAACAAAAAAACCTCTTCAAAATATTTTTCTTCTAATTACTCCTTTGGGTCTATTATGCTAAATCCAAAGATTCTGAGAACGCAAGTACAAGCGCACAAGGGATCATCACTCCAACTGACAATAATCTATGGCCTCGCATCCCCAGCACGTCCCCATTTGCAACTAAAGCCCATTTGTGGATTCAATTTTGGATGAAAAAGCTTTTTTTACATTTTTCGAAATAAATCAAATCATGTTGAGAACATTTTTGTATTCATTTCTCGTTTGATTCGTCGAACACCAATGGCTTTCCATCGTATTTCTAACAAAAATTCTTTTGTTCTCGCTTCTCTTTCCGGTTTTCTTTAATCCCTGTGCATGTGCAACAAATCAAAAATCCCTTGACATATGCATATTTGTGAATAGTTAACAATAACATGGAATTGACGCCAAAGTGTGCCTGGATGTATATAGTATCTATAGGAAATAATATTTCCAACCCGAGGGAGATATATTGTAACAAAAACGAAATACAACAAATAAATAAATAAATAAATGTTAAGACTTAATTTTGGCATATTTTTTTTGGGAACTTTATTTTGAAAATTAAACATTTGAAATTTGTATTTGCATCCAACAGATTGAATGCCTGTCCGATTATTTACAAAGTCCTACTCTGTGTTAGCAACATAAATATAGAAGGGATCTACATATTTGAGCAATACTGGTCAATGGATGTTATCCTTTCAGTTGATGATGAGCATACAGAACGTTTGCACTTGAATTAGTTCACAAAGAAGGCCACAGGCTTAGCTAGTTAAATTGACGGAGCGGGGCATAGAGAGAGGATGATAATTTTAATTTTGGAATTGATTACAGTTCAAATGAAAATAAATCAAAAACCCCAGGGTTCGATTTGCATTTTAATTAACTTTTTTCACAGTCAGTTACAGAAGGTGTACATTTTTTTACACGTCTGCTTGTTTATGTATCCTTTTGTTGTTTTATATATAAAAGTCAATGTAAAGTTGAATGAAAAAAATATCTCAAAAAATATCAGTTTATCCCACAAATTTGAATAAATATATGTTCTGCGAGTTTGGAATTTTTTGAGAGTGCTTACAGAGCAAAAACACTGATCCAATTTGATTTAACACTAAAAAAATATATTTATTTGTTTATATTGTTTTAAACTTAAGCTGATTGTTAATTTATTTCAAAATAAAGTTCATGAAGTCAAAAAATGATTTTTTTAGTTTGCATTGCAATACTTTTTTTTTTTTTTTTTTTTTTTTTTGATGTTCAGCAAGGATAATAGACACATGGCTCCTAATTGGAATTCATAGTTTCCGGCAGTTGTTTGGATACTTATTTGACGTCTATTTAATTTGCAAATAATTACTGATTTTGTTTTTGCTTGTTTTTTGTTTTGAAATATATGGTGTTTTTCAAATAATAATTTCCTGAAACAATGAAGTCCAGTAATTCATGGCTCAGTCAAATAATAAAGGGTTTTCCAATAGGGACTTGACAGCTGTGAATTTAATTTGTAAACGCACTCTTTCACTAATCATCAAACTGTCATTGACAATTTATTAAGTAAACTTTACATTTTTATCATGGTAAAGTACACTAACGAGCTACGTTCTTCGATTTGGTTCTGGAGAAGATGCGCCAAGATGATGAATATCATCGCAAAATCATCTTCAGTGACGAAGCTCATTTTTGGCTTAATGGGTTCGTCAATAAGCAAAATATGCGTTATTGGTCGGGTGAAAACCAACATGTGCTTCATGAATCACCACTTCATCCACAAAAAAAAAACTGTTACGTTACTATGAATGGTCAGCGTTATCGCGCCATGATCACCGACTATTTTTGGCCCGAATTGGAAGATATTGACTTGGACGACATGTGGTTTCAATCGACAATCGATTTATTGAAGAGTAAGCATGGTAAGCGTGTTATCTCAAGACATTGGCCAGTCGATTCTCCGCTTGACTATTTTCTGTGGGGCTACGTTAAGTCATTGGTTTATGCCAACACGCCGACGATTTTTTAAGAGCTCAGAGCCAACATTCAACGCGAAATAGCGGCCGTTTCGGCCGAAATGTGTGGCCGAGTCGTTGAAAATTGGGTCCAACGAATCGACCGCTACAAACGTACCCGCGTTGGCTATATGAACGACGTCGAGTTCCATTCATAAATGTTTTGATTGTACTTCAAGCCAATAATAAAGTTTTTGAAATATCTCAAATGGTTTGCCTTTTATTTAAAAAAAAAAAGTTTTCAAGTCGATATTAGAAAATCCTATATATGTGTTTGGGTTGTGTGATTATGATAAATGCCTAAAGGAATGTAATTTAGGTTTTTAGAAAGACAAAAGCCAGAAATATATATGTAAATGACATGAAGTCTATGTTAAGAACTTGTTCAAAAGGTCGTATCGATTTTCTCTTTCTCTCAACCAATAAGGTTTTATAGCTGGCGGGTTGCCATAATAGTCAGTCAAAGTCCTACTTATATAAACGAACTAAGTATGACTATGTCAACGTCTTCTCTTTACCAATGCAAAGCAAGATTTACGATGTTTATTTTCCTAAGATGACAGTGCAGCTGCAGCTGTCTATTGGACATTTCGGCAGAGTTTTCTTTATGAAACAAACCTTCTGGATCAAGGCCTAGAAGAAGAGTTCCTGCAAACTTCTCCATTAGACCAAGATCTAACCGAAACCCGGAGTATAATTGCAAAAGATGACCCCCAAAAACCGGTGGAGAGTACTAAAGATGCCTTGGACATCTTCAGCAAACGTTGTGTTCGAAGACGACAAACCTTTTGTTTTATCGAAGAGCCGTGGGCTACGAATTATAAAATCGTTGGTCTCAATAATAAAGACATAATCGAAAGGTCTACATTATTGCCGCATGTACTCACTTCCTAAGCGTCTAAGAAAATATCTCCAGTACGGGACTCAACACGAGGGTTGTCTGAAAAGTTTCCGACCGCAACGTAAAGATAGCGGCAAACGTCAATAAAGGCTAGTGAATGCTAGTTGTGCAACTTTTGATAGTTACTTACCAAAGTTTTAGTCATTTTGGACGCCTAGTTTTTAGTCGACAGTTGTTTGAGTTAGTCGATGTAAGCGTTTTTTGTGAAAATGGAAAAAATTGAGTATTGAGCTGTTATTAAATTCTTGTTTTTGAAAGGCAATACGCCTACGCAAATCAAAAATGAGTTGGACTCTGTGTATGGGGATTCTGCACCATCATTTACCACAGTGAAATTTTGGGCAGCTGAATCTAAACGTGGTCGTAAGAGCTTGGGAGATGATGTATGTTCGGGACGTCCAAAAACTGCAACCATTGACGATAACAGTGCTTAAGTTCACCAAATGGTGTTAGACGACCGCCGAATTAAAGTGAGAGGATAGTAGAGGTTATGAAAATGTCCAAAGAACGTGTATGTTATATAATAAATCAACATTTAAGCATGAGAAAGCTGTCCGCGCGTTGGATGCCGCGTTTGCTTACGTTAGACCAAAAACGTGTTCGACTGAACATTTCTTTTGGTGCAGTTTAGACACAATAAATCCGAGTTTTGGCGCCCATTAGTTACTGTAGATGAAACTTAAATACACCATTATACGCCCGAAACAAAAATTCACTCAAAACAGTGGACTGCAAAGGGCGAGCCGGCTCCAAAAAAGCAAAAACTGTTTTTTCGGCTGGGAAAGTGATGGCGACTGTTTTTTGGGATAGTTAAGGAGTTATCCTAATCGATTATCTTCAAAAAGGAAAAAACCATTACAGGAGCATACTACGCATCATTACTTGTCAAGCTGAAGGCAGAAATTGCGGAAAAACGGCCACATTTGCAGAAAAAGAAAATCCTGTTTCACCAAGACAACGCGCCGTCTCACACCTCAGCGGTTACCATGGCGAAAATCCATGAATTACGGTTTGAACTGCTTGACCATCCGCCTTATTCACCAGATCTAGCCCCCCAAGCAACTTCTTTTAGTTCCCTCATCTAAAAACTGCACAGAGATTTTCGTCAAATGAGGAGACAATCACCTTCGTCAACAATTATTTTGCAGAGAAAAACGCCAAGTACTATTTGGACGGGTTAGAGAGATGGGAGCATCGCTGCGAGAAGTATGTAGAGTTACAAGGAGACTATGTAGAAAAATAAAAAAAAAAAAAATGAGAAAAAATGTCCTGTATCATTGTTCCGTCGAAAACTTTTCAGACAACCCTCGTAGAAGTTTGCCACCCTGGCATCTGGTCAGTAGATGACAAAAATAAGACAGGTGAGTGCTTATCAGATTACAGTATTAACAATAATGTACTCATTAACTGTCTTTTTTTAATACATCACAAGTCCTGAGGGCAAAGATGAGGTGTCTTTTCAGCTTAATTAATCCATCGAAAAAACGGGTAAAAGGTGCATACTACAGTTGAATTAACAAATATGCAGAGGGGTGAGAAAACTTTCCAATCAAGCAAACCACACCTGCGCAATGAATACTCACAGGCTATATTGACCAAATTCAATACAGAATTAAGGTAATCAAAGAGAAAAACCTAGATAAAGAACTGCGAAAGACTGGCAGAACTGCTGTCTATCGAAGGTCTCCAAAAGGTTTTCTTTAAAGACCATCAGACAGCATGGTTCTTTAACACAAATCACATCTTCAGAGGAAACATTTATTTGAGAGGAAACCCTGAGAACTTCACTTGAATTACACTTCATAGGCTTAACTCTAATTCAGTATATAATACACCATATTTCAGTTCTGATCCTAGTATCTATCGGTAGCAGAATGAAACAATAATGTTGAGTCGAGACAAAGTTAAACTGTCGGAGTCTTCCCAGTTCTGGATAACTATGGTTGACTTATTTATGTCCAGCCCCAATCTAGGATACATACAAAAACCCGGAGAGAGGTAAAAGTAATGTTGACACCGTTTTTTCTTAAAACAATTAAAAGACCCATAGATGTTCATATCAGATAAAATTTAAAGAAAGGTTAACTTTCAAGCACCCAAATCGAAATGTTTTCATAAAAAACTTTCTCAGTAAGGCGTTTCTTAAATCCGGTACAACCATAAAAATTGCCCACCGACTACAATAGATCGCATTATGGGCTTTCCCAGATATAAGAGGTGTTTTCGACAATATCGGATACAATTCCATCTTAAAAGCCCGCAGTTGGGTGGGTCAATTGCCATCGACGACTTAATAGTCAAACTTGAAAATTTATGCAACAAAGCAATGGTAAACACCCAGAGGAAATTTGTAAGAAAATGCAAAATGTCCTAATAGTATTGTCTAACTGATGCTATTAAGAAAAATTCTAAGTCAGTCCTGGAAAAGCTGTACAGGTCCTCTTCAGTTGTGGAAGAAAGCTGAGTCTTGACTACAAGACTTATAAGTCGCACAAATACCGACAGACACTCTCCAATATTTTCCAGTACGCCTTAGGCATACCCCATTTTCGGACACGTAATTGTGTCTTAATTTTCTTCTTTGGAAGAAAATCCTAACCAATCACAGGTCAAGATACCTCTTGGAGAGCAAACTCAGACAAAAGGTAAATTTTGCAGCGTAAAATAAAAAAAGACTCTAGCTACCCTCATCTCGAGTAAGAAGACTGCAGGCTCAAGATTGAATACACAACCCAGTTTCATGAATTGGGTCTACATCACGTTCATGAGGTCAATTATCACTTATGACATAGCCATTTTAGCCATTCATTAGAAAGAGTAAAATCAATCTGTTGGAAAAGAACGCGACCACCTACCTGCATAAGAACCCCGAGCGGGTTAAGAACCTCTCCAAAGACGAGTCTTTAAGCTTTGCACCGTATCCTACCTATAGACTTATTCGGCATGTCATTCGCCTGCCTGCCGTGTAAGCCTTATTCCACGGAGCACCTATGTTCATATCGGGATTGAGGCCTATCTAAAATCTCTGCCATTCTTTGGGTCATGGTACACGGTTGCAATGCAACTCCACATCGAATCGTCCGTAAGCCTGTAGCGATCATTTCATGATTGTCCATAAATTATGTTTACCGCGAATACGCAGAGATAGTCGGGATTTGGGTGTAATCTACAGATACGACGATACTCCCACAAGAAGGATTACACCTCGGTCAGGCCGGAACAGAAGTTTCGGGGGCCTCTAACATCCCGTGATATCAGAATATAGCCACCGGTCGAGCTTCAGAACCTTGCGGTTACTACTAGTGGAGCACCTTATCACCTTCTAACTGAGCATCAGAGTAAAGCTGCCTTAGTCGATGCCTAGCAAAAACTATGTTCGCATAGTCTCAAATCCGGGCTATTTGCACATTATTGGCAAGAACCCCGCCAACGTCGCAAATACCATCTTTCAAACCTATTCCCTACAACCACACAAAACACGCAAATACTCCTCAACTGCAGCCCAATATGGCAGCTTTTCAACTGACTAAGGCCCTTTTTTCCAAAAATTCATTAAAGAAGTCATGTCTACTATGAATAAAGCCCAAGCTGATGTTAAAACTCAGCCCAGGTCGCTATCGCGTGGACGACACATCCTTCAAGAAATGGTAAGTTACCCTACCATTATTGCTATCTTCCTATCTAGATTCCCTTTCGTAAAGACAACTGTAAGAACTCAATGTCGAAAATTCAGTCATTCCACACCTTGGACATACCTCTCCTAACTTTGAAAGTGATTTCACATCGGATAACCTCCAAGTCAAGATGGAGTACCCCCAATAAAACCTGGGGTCCCTCCGTAGAGAAAGTGCCGCAAGCAGGCAAACAACCAAGTAAGGCTACTCTTTGCCAAAGAATATCTTTCGGCGACTCAACACAGTCGCAACTATGACGCACCGCACCGATGACACGATTGCACAGGCAACAAAAAGGCCACCATATACGGTATGTACATAATGCCTGCTAAGTCCCCAGTTAGACCACATAATGCGTCTTACCCGTTCAACAAGAGTCGTCAAACGCTTTCTGACTCCAACCAAATGAGGTAAGAAGTTCAGTCTTTCACTCACTGCTATTTCCAGATACTAGACCTGAATCACATTTTTGAGGCTGACACAATTCAAGCGGATCGTGGGAGTTCGACTCGTTGTACATTTGCCATTGAGCAACATTATTACAGTCTTCTAACAAAATACATTTACACCCACACTGCCGCTCCAATCTGCAACAACTGGCAGTACTTTGGAAGTTTCTTCCAAATCAGACCTAGACTGACCTTCACGAATGAAAAGCAGGTTATCCGCATATGCGCAGCACTTGGACACTTCGTTTACCTGCTCTAAAAGGGGGTCCCCATCATGCCACAAATGGAACCGTGTGGGCACGCTACACATTCACAGTCAC
Organism: Volucella inanis; assembly: GCA_907269105.1. Classification (NCBI taxonomy): domain Eukaryota; kingdom Metazoa; phylum Arthropoda; class Insecta; order Diptera; family Syrphidae; genus Volucella; species Volucella inanis. The sequence goes on from OU026155.1 coordinate 155,818,607, forward strand.
ATTTATTCACTTATTATTCACTCAAGTCGGAAGCATATTTAAAACCAATAAAAATACCTAGGACTAGGCACAAGGTCAAGCGTCCTCAATGGACTCGCATTTCTTGAACCCGAATTGGAAACAAGATATTGGTTCAGGCATACTCTCCAGGAGTATTTCCACCATAAGCCTTTCCACCACTTTATCAAGTACGGGAAACTGGCTGATTCCCCCATAAGATTTAGGATTAGACCATATCTTCTCCGGAGATTTTAGGACAACGACCAGCCTTTCAACTTGACGGGTAAGGCACATATGAGGTCCCCCACTCTGAGCGTGTGGTATTACCCACACGTATAACACAGTTTAGAAGCACAAATCTCTTGCAATCATTATCTTTTACGTGTACAATCATCTCCTTGCACTCAGCAAGACATTGCCGGAAAACAGAGTCCAACTGAGCCAAGTTTTCAGCGTTGGCAGCCCAAGCCCTCTGGAATTTCTTCCGCAGTAATCGGATTTTCTGTCGCTTTGCAGCCAAACTGCTACTCTTTTGAGATATCTCAAAGAGGTTGTCATTGACACGCAACACAATCACACCCTTGCAAGCACATGGGCACCATACGCACTCAAGTCAGTATTTCGAGTTCACCATTTCCTTTCGTACCTATGCGCCATAACAACCTCTTCATAAGTGACCCCTTACAATTACAGCAGCATTGCACCTGGTATCTGAGAAAAACCGCATAGAAGCATAGATCCCTTATTTTGTCCCTCAAAGCATAAGACGCCGATACCATATGGTGATCAGCTACTCGGCCCTTGGTGGAACAATCACGACATTTAGACGGTTTTGAGCACCCTTTTGAGTGATGCCCTTCTTCAGCGCAACAGCAGCACACCTCCTTCTTGGCTTTGTATTGCGCAACTCCATGGTCCAGACAGAAGCATCGGAAGGTATAAATCGAAGTTGAAAACATTTTTTAATTTTCTTACGTCTTTTGTCATCTGAAAACGCAATGTGAAATTTTTTAGCCAATCCCATTGTGCACCTGGTAAAGTTCAGGACTATATCTTGAATATCTTATTGCAATAAGTAACTTCAAAAACTGAAAGCAGACAGGTTCCTTAACTCTATGTTTTATACAGAGTCTTAAGGAATCAGCTAAGCCACAACAACACTACTAAAAACACGAAGCTGCGGAAGGAAACCTCTTCGGATAAATTTTCTGACAAAAAAATATCTAATGCGCAAAAATCCGCAACCTGAAAAGCGGCCGAAAACCCCACGCTGCAGCTATCAATTCCCTTCAACGAAACCGTTTGCACATATTTACAATTCCATCAACAACTGAAGTATTTTGACTGATTGCAACCATCTGACACTCCTGATTGCAACCTCCTAACCTAGTTCATTTCCCCCCAAAACAGTTATACTACCTCACTACTCTTATAGTTGGGTCAACCTTACTTCTATTCGTTTTTAAAAATTTGACAGGTTACAACCGACAGTAACACAAGTCGATATAACTTTGTTTGCCAAATGTTAATCCGTTGCCGCTCTCCTGCTCGTGGCAAAATATTGTTGTCATCTCTGACACCGCCCCAGTCATTTCCAGCAATTTGAAAAATAATAAAATTGTCTATTCATCCCGCATGGTGTTACACCTAATTCCCTTTCCCCCCCGAACTCCTGCACAACAACCTATCCAAGTACAAGAAACCACCCAATGACAAGGATTCAACGATTTACACCTTTTACTTGGAAGGAAAGCAAAAAAAATAAAAAAAATCCCAGATACTTCATGATGCGAAACGAAGCGAACGTTGCACTTATAGCAATCGTTCTTGTGACAGCTGCTTTCGTGGTATTCCCTCCATGGGCTGGCGGTCGATGGTGGATTCCCCGCTTTAGATAACTACGACTGCGGGTGAATATACAATAGTTTCTAACAAATGATGTTCGTTGCCGAAGAAAATTTCAAATTTTGTTTCGTTTCGTCCTTTTTCTCTTATATTCTGTGCTGTTTACTCTTTCGTGTAAGCAAGGGAATGGGGCTGGGCACCAAAGAGCAAAAAACCCTTACAACAGTCGTGTTCGAAAGGATTTTCACAGGATTTAGTGTTGTCTGCACGTTCATACAAATAGAAAATAAAATAAAACTTTGGAAAATAAAATTAATGATGCTAAAGCAACGTAGTGGAATGCAAACACTCTTATAACTTCTATTATCGTCCTTAGAATTTAGCGGAAGACTCGGGATGAGAGTGGTAGAAAGAGGATTGAAATAAGACCTTGCACAGGACGTACGTGACTGTCATTTTTTTGCGGCATTGTTTCTCTGTTTTTCTTCCTTTTTTGTTTTCGCTCAAACCTTCAGAAATATTTTACAGTACAGATACCACATATGGCATAATTCAGATTCACAAATCGATGCCTCAGCATGGAATATGGGCGCTGGTCCCGGATCCTAGCTGATGTAGGGGATGGTACAGCATTCTTCAAAACGTCTGGAATGTGAAATGCATATTTCGAGTGTGTATTCGTAGGTTGACTGCCGATGTCACCTTCGAGGTGAGCAGCACATCACATCACCCACCACCATCACCAGCATCACCAGATCCATGCATGACTGTGAGGATGACGGATATTCATGAACAAGTTTTGTGTTTCACTTTGGAGTGCTTTTAGTTAATGGCTGGCATTATGGAGTCATTTCCTGTGTGCCTCTAGTGATGTTTCTGTTTTCAGGTACTGCGATGAAGTGCACCTAATGGCTGCCATAGAGACTTTTCATGGATTCAAGCTCAAATGAAAGGCTTTATAGAGTTTTTTTTTTTTTTTTTGGGGATTGAGTGGTGATACTATTGGTACTGTGCATGAATTTGTGACCACTTGGCAAGTTCTCTTTTCACCTGATGCACGGCATTTGATTTTGGACTATTTCGTGTTTCAGTGTTCTACTTAGAACGTTAATGGCGTACAGAAATTTAGTACTTGCAACGCTTACTGAATATTTTGTATAGGAGCACCCCTATGTCATCCTATTGAATGGCACTTTGGTTAATGCTTGCAAAGTGAACGCCCCGACGTTGACAATTTGTGGGAGTTCCATTTAGGGACTGATAAATGGTTGAATTGCATGACTAGAAAGTTTAACGTTTTTTTAAGGGTCACGTGATATTTTCCCCGGAAACGAGCCGTTCGCAAAAAAAAAAAAAAAAAAAAAAAACATGAGCCGGTTTAAGTTGCCACTTACAATTAATCGACTTGTGTTCGGTTGTTAACAAAAATGAGTTAAGAGTTCGAAAAAGGGTTTAACACAATGGGGTTCGTTGTCCTTCAATGTCTCTCAATAAGCGTTGGTTTGTTTGTGAAGAGGAATTTTAAAATACGAGTAGAGTGTCTTGCTACTTCTCGGAACTGAACAGTCATATAACGAAGCTTGTTCATAACACAATACTCCAATGCTTGCTTTGCTTAGATGATCTCCTGACCTCGTGGATCACTGGACGACAACAATGCCGGAGTTTTACAACTTGTTCGAGTTCCTTCCAAGTCATCCACAAAGATCTGGATTCCTCCCCTTTTTTTTTTTATATATAATCCAGCGCGCGCACCAAGGGGATATGAATACCCTTTTACTGGCTTTTCTCCAGAGCGCGGGCGGGTGGTGTAGTAGTTTGAAACTTAGGTGTATTAGGTTTCGATATTTTTCCCAGAGGTGGCTGTCAAACTGGAGCCAGTGCATCCTCAACCAGTGGGTCTTAGTACGTGCTAGTTGTTAGTTTGTTACATTTAGCCCAGCCAGCAACCACTCCAGCATCAGTGTTATGCCTTCATGTCAGAGTTGACGCCATACAAATTCTTTGAAAAGACTTTTTCGAAGAACTGCCTCGTACGAGGTTCGTACTCGCGACCCTTTGTTTGAGGAGTCTGTGCATATACCACTACACCACGGCCACCCCTACCTTACTACATAGGGTAGCCCACTCTTCTACGTGCTTAAGCAAGCAAATTCTATTGGATGGCGTACTATGAAATCGAACGGTCTTTGCGCAGTAAGATGTGATTGACCCACTGCAATTTGTTTTCCATATTTTTACGTCTACCTGTTCTTGGTAACAAGACGGAAAGGGCCAAAACGGCCAGCAGCATTATTCTGACCTACCTCATCATAGGGCTCACAAGACTATACAAAAGAGATTAAAAAGATGTGGATTCCCTGCTGACGATTCTTGCCAAAGTTTGAAGACCAACAACCTTCCGATCTGTACGTGGACTGTTTGGAGGCTTAACAGGTCACGTGCGAACGTGCAGAGACCCTTCACTGCTATCACGCAGATATCACCGTCATCTAAAAAATGTGATAAGATAAGGGTAAGGAGGATGAAAAACTGTGACATATACTGCAATACTATGGAGATTGCTATAAGGAAAAGAAACAGCGCTTATTCCGATGCGGATTAACTATATGAGGCAGGCTTGAGCAAGAAGTCTTGAAATTTTGACATATGAGCTAGCGTCTTATGAAAAACCGTATCAAGGCTTGATTCGCTAACATAAAGCTAATATGTGCCCATGCCGCTACGGAGACAAGGACGACGGCGCCAAATAATGTTTCTACGAGCTTCTCGGCAAGACATGTGAGCAATATCCAAAGTATGACGTTAAAATCGCTTCGTACGATAGGAAAGGAGGACATTTTTGATAGGGCAGTTGGTAAGCATAGCCTATACGACACCACGTCTGACAACGGACTAAGGCTTATTGACTTTGCGGCGGTACGAAATATCACTATAGCAACCACACGCTTTCCTCATCTTAATATACACAATAGGACATGGCGGTCTCCGCATGACTTAAAAGAGTTCCACCACGATGCCATCTATAAAAACTATAACATTGTTATTGTGGCGGATGTAGAAATACAATCGTTTGTTGCTACAAGTCGTAGTAGTAGTTAAGTACTGCTGCAAAATATTCCCGCCATTGGACCAGCTGTTCCTCATCCAAACACAGAAGATTTGCCTCTGGTACTTTTTCTAGGTATACATAGCTTGGAACTTTGATGGCTGGTGATCAAAGTAGGAACGGGTGACCAAATAGCAATGATTGTTGTTCCAATAGTTATGTTTCATTAGTTTTTAGCAAAGTTAGCAATGACATTCAGCTGTCAAAACATTAAGTAAGGTTTGCCAATTCATTATGCATCGTTTCTCGTTTGCCAAAAGTGCGGAAATTATTAAAAAATAATCGAAAAGCTTGAACACCAACCAGACAGAGATTGATCTGAAATGAAGAAAACATAGCCACTATCGAAGAAGACTCAGAAATGTCCATTAGGTGCCGATCAGCTAAATTGGGAATCGGAAGAGAGTCAACCCGGCTTATTTTGCGGTTGGATTTTCACCCAACATCAGTATAAGATTACGCTAATGCAAAAATTGAAGCCAGACAACGCTGTGAGTTCGCTTATCGGGCGCTGAAAATATTGGCCGCAGATCCAGATTTTGGCCAAAATATCATCTCTCGAATGAGGCCCTTTTTTGGCTCTTTCGAAATGAGGAAGGAGACACCGTTACCGTCAATGGTTTCAGGTATAGAGCGATGTTAACTGACTTTCTATGATCAGAGCTCGACAACATCGATATATCCGAGCTGTGGTTCCAACAAGAAGGCGCTGCACGCCATATAAGTGACGCAACGCTCGAAGTTGTGAAGGAGAAATTTGGTGACTAGATCAACTTACAGCACGTGAGTTCGATCGATTACTCGATTATTTTCTCTGGGGCTACGTCAAGCTCGAAGCCAAAATTCAACACTCTATTGCCGAAATAACACCACACATTTTGGATCGAGTCATCAAAAATTGGACCGACCCCTTGAAGCACTGCCAGCGAACCCGAAGCGGTTACTTGAATGATGTGCTATTCCCCACATAATTGCACGAAAGTAGCTTCAAAATAAAGCCAGAATCAATTTTATATCTCACAGCGTTGTTGTTTTATTTAAAAATTTTGTCCTATCGTTCTTACCTGGTTGCCCTATACTATACGATATAAGCTATATCTATATACTATAAGCTTCTCTCGTTTTACGCTACTACTACTACGGACTTGACTTTTATTTCGGGCCTGCTACTGAGGTCGCATCATTTCGTGCTTTGAGTTCAATGTGTTAATCAACCTGGCCCCAGGTGTCTGATGTGAGCTATGTGCTCTGGTTTTTCGACTTCTAACAACAAAAGTGTCTGATCTAGACGTGGTCGGATATAGTGGTCCCTTACATGTCTACCTTTTAGGGAGCTTGAAATTTTTGCTCCTAGGTACCCTTAGCAAGTTAGATCGGTTGCATTTTACAAATTTAGTACAAAGACGTATTATCCGAGTAGCCATCATTCGGTGATGGTTCTTTTCTTCTCCTCCTCGATGTCAGCTCTACGTTTGTTACGGACTCTTGCTAATAGACAGAACACTTACATTCTTCTTCATAGCGTGTTTAAATATACTGATCATCTGCCATTTATCCTATTCGTGAAGGCTGCCAAGAACTTTGGAACCTAGCTCCTAGGTCCATCTACTTCGAAAAAACATAAACTAGTCTCTGCCTTTCTAAAATGGATGGGCTCCGCAGCTGAGCCATTACGAGGGTTGTTTGCTGCCTGAGTGATGAACAAATTTGAATCAGAAGTACCGAAGTCTCATTTTCCCATTAAAGCTGCTTGGGAACTTTGGTAAACGGATGGTGGTACGAGAACGTTTGTGTTCAAATGTTGCTGTGCTAACTGACTGAGAAAAGCCAGAAGAAGGGTTCCCTAAGGTTCCCAATCGCACAATTAAAATCACACCTCAGCACGAAGAAGAATATTGAAATGAGAAATACCATTCGAAAGTCTAGCTCTAAATCGCATTGGAGTTAACGTTTTTAGCAGAAGTATAACGGATTATTTGGCAGTCTATTCAAATCCAGAAGACAGTTTTAATAACCAAGTGCTGATTTGTCATAAGCACTTGCGAATCCAGGAATGACAGCGCCGAAGGTGATGCTGTGTTTGCCTTGGGACTGGAAGAGGATTGTACATTCTCAAATGCACAAACGATTAGTTCTCACTTCTGCAATGAGCAACTCCACAGATTACATCAGGCAGGTGAAAACAGCGAAAACGGCTCGAATTAACCAACAGGAAAGGTGTTGATCTTTGATAAGGATGTTTTGATACACCCACCTGAATATCACTGTTCTCAGCAGAACTCTCTTAAAAGGATTAAGTTGGCCTCTAGACAAGGCTGTCTAGTTCAGTTTATCAAAAAAAAAAAAGACGAAAGTGCTTTACCAACAATTTTAATTTTTTTAATTTTAATTTAATTTTTAGTTTTATTGAGTCTATAACTTTCGTGCGGTTTGCTAAGAGATGGCGTAACTTGTATTATTCCATTGGAATATGCGTTGGAAAGCTACTGTCATTGCACGTCATTTCAGTATATGTCATTCATTTGAAGCGTAAACAACAATAATTTTTTTTTTTTTCACTCAAATATGTCGAACTTTGTGCCTGAAAAAGTGTTTTTGCGGGGAGTTCTTCTTCATTACTTTAATATGAAGAAAACTGCTGCCGAAAGTCATCGTATTTTGGTGGAAGTTTATGCTGAACACGCGCTAGCTGAGCGAACGTGCCAAAAGTGGTTTGCACGATTTAAAAGTGGTGATTTTGGCTTGGAAGGCGATGAACGTCGTGGGCAGCCAAAAAAGTTTGAAGATGAAGAACTGGAAGCATTACTCTATGAAGATTGTTGCCAAACACAAGAAGAGCTCGCAGAATCATTGGGTGTCACTCAAGCAGCGATTTCAATACGTTTAAAAGCAGCTGGATATATTCAAAAGCAAGGAAATTGAGTTCCACATGAACTCAAGCCGAGAGACGTCGAAAGGCGGTTTTGCATATCCGAAATGCTCCTGGAAAGGAAGTCATTTATGCATCGGATTGTTACTGGTGGAGAAAAATGGATCCATTACGACAACCCCAAGCGCAAAAAATCATATGTGAAACCCGGCCAACCAGCCAAATCAACGGCAAAGCCGAATATCCATGGCGCGAAGCTAATGCTCTGTATTTGGTGGGATCAGATGGGTGTGCTGTGTTATGAGCTGCTAAAACCGGGTGAAACCATTAATGAACAACGCAACCGAACACAATTAATCCGTTTGAAGAGAGCAGTAGCCGAATATGCGACCAGACACGAGGCAATAATTTTCCATCATGACAACGCTCGGCCCCACGTTGCTATTTAGGTTAAGAACTATTTGGAAAACAGTGGATGGGAAGTCTTACCCCACCCGCCTTATAGCCCAGACCATGCAGAATATCAAAAATTGGCTTGATTCATTCTTGGCTGCCAAGCCGGCGCAGTTCTTCTGGGATGGGATCCACAAACTGCCAGAAAGATGGGAAGAAGTCATAGCTTCAGATGGGCAATACTTTGAATAATACTATTTTACATGTTTTTCTTCTTCTCACGGACCCAGTATTTTACAAAATATTTTGTAAAACTTGTCTTTGTGGCGCTGGTGCACTTTTGAGGGATATAATCATTCACAAATACTTAAAAAAAAAGCACCATGAACAATATTTTGTTAATGTCATAGAAATTATTAAAAAAGTAAAAAACAATATAGAAAATAGAGCAAATAACAATTTTTTAAAATAATTTTGGCTTAATTTTATTGTAAAAAAAAACATTGTTATAATTATTGATTTTAATAATCGGCTGATGGGAACCTAAATTAAGAGTATTTTGCTCAAGGATGCATCTGAAATACGCGCATTTTATACCCGTGCCGTTGAATTCAAATAATCTATTGCCCAAATTGGCTTTGAACTTGATTAATTTCATTCACATAATCCTATTACAGAGCAGTGATTTCCTGAAGAAAAAAAAATAAACAAACGTCCGCCAAAATGAATTCAATTTTCGACAATCTCTCAACAACCCGACGACAGATACCTTGAGGTTATAAGCTTTAATTTAATAAAAAAAAAAAAAAATGTTCCCCCATAAAAAACCAAGAGAAAATGAAACAAGAAAAAGAGCACAAAAAAATTTTTTCATTAGAAGTAAGCATTCTTGGCTTGTGATAACAAATAAAAACTTCTGCGTGCCTGCCTTTTGACGAACGACGTCAATTCATTTTCGAGACATAAGTAGGCTCAGGCCCCCCCGATTTCATGAATATAAACATGGTAACCGGCAGCTGGAAAGCAGAAAGAGCCATTTTCATTGAGATCATCCATTTGTGAAAATTCCTAATTTCGAACCAAGCCACAACGGAGTCGTTACAAATTTAAATTTTACAACTTTTTCGTCTTAAAACTCGGAATTCAATCAAATGTCGCTGAGCCAACTTATCAAAATGGGACAGTTCGTCACTTGACATGATGTCGGTGATAAAAATTATGGGAACATCATTTCGGCGGCACTTTGTAGGGAAGATTGCTTGCTATACGAAATACGAAAGATGGTAAAAGACCAATTAATTCACGGATATCGAAATGTAACTTAATGCAAAAGTAGTGGGATGTATGCATCTGAGGCGTGGAGTTGGTTATAATCTGTGCATCAAGATTGACAGGTGATAGTCTCGGAGTTTAAAAACTAGACGTATAGCTACCCGTTGTCAAAGAAATTGCCAGCATGACGCATCAGGCATCTAAATTGGGATCAAGGTTCTGTTGCATCGACGTAAGTCACTGCATTTCGTCATATTTGAGGGGCGGGTAGTCCCACCATACAGCAAAAACCTAAACTTGCTTAGAACAACATTGCCAATGGATTTCGACTTCACGTATTCACAATTTTTTGGGAAAGGGTTCAACGAGATAAGTTGCAAAAGAACAAAAGAGTCAATATTATCAGTTAGAAGGTGATAAAATGAGCCAAAAAATGAGTATGTCACCAACTTTAAAATATATAAGTGTTGTAATAGGTTGACCAGACTTAGTAAGCATATTTAAAGGTAAGGTTTATTTCCACAGATAAGACATAAATCGCGCATTTCTATCACTTTGTGAACAGGAACATTTATTGACGTTAATCCTAAGGAAATTTTTTCAAGCAACAATAGAGTGACTAAGTGTGGCGAACGATTCTGATGCCATCTGCATGTGCAGACCTGATTGAATCAGCAATAATGTGGCTAACACGGTAGTTATCAAGATGAATAATAGAGGACCGATATGGCTTCCTTGCGGTATGCCAGGTGGAAGGTTAATTAGTTTAAAAGAAACTGTGGAAACTCAAGTGCATATGAATGAATGCACATGATAAAAGAATATTCAAAGCTTAGGGCATTCAACAAAAAATAATTCTACGAACTCCTCGAAAAGATACCATATATGAGCAATGTCCGAAGAAAATCTTTGGTAAAACAGTTGATAAGACTATAGCAAGCACATGGTTTCCTCATCTTAATATTACATAATATTACGAGGGGACATTTCGGTCTCCGGATCAATTTAAGCTAAATTAAATTTATCATTTTGCGATAGACGTAAGATATGGTTTCATTATTCTCGACGTCCGAAGGTTTCAGGCAGCCAACATTGACTCGGATCACCACAAACTTCCCAAACACTACAACAAAGAAGAACTACTCTGAGAAAATATAACGTAGACAAGCTGCAATCGCAAAGGACCGAAAGAATCTTTCCCAAATGTCTATCCCAAAATCTTTCAACAACTCATATACTGCCAACTTCAAGTACCGAAGACCAATAACAACGGTACCAACTTGCCATTAGAAACACGGCAACTGGTGTGCTGAGTTTCACCCCATATCCCCACGAAAAAGTATCTAGTTTGATGAAGAATGCCGGCAAGCACATGCAGCTAACCAAGAATCCAGCGGCGCGGCAATAAAGAACGGGAGCTGCTCGTGACCTCTACGAGCAGAAGAGACGAAAAGAACATCGGAAGAAAGAGACGCGCGCGATTAAAGTGAAAGTAAATTCCAAAGCAAGAAAATCCGTACAGAAGCCTGTAGAGATAAAGAAGTCTTGTAGTAGAGTTACAGTCGGTGCAGTATCTTTTCCACGATTTTAAGGCCGAATATGACCGTATTTATAAAATATCCGTCTAATAGTTGAGGCTCACTTGCAGACTAACTTAACATAATTAGCTCCCAACCAGCGCGATAAACATCGTAGCTAGTATATCTTATCGATTGCGATGTCGGATGAGGCCACTAAACATGCTGTTTCCAGCTTTGATGACTTCAAGTCGCCTGGCAGCCATACACCCAATTATCGTACAAAAAGGTATGGATCTTTGAAAAGAATCCTCACTTTTAGCCTGGCACTGGCATAAATATCGGAACCCTGAGAGTAGCCTCTATACCGAAATTCGGAAAAGAGGGCTACATACTCGCCAAAAGCTTCAGACTTATAAGTGTAAGTTCCTTCTTAATAAGAAGGAATAAGCGCTGGCTATTTTTATTGTCATCGAGATTGCTTTCTACAACGCAACTTTTGACGACATGTGTAACTAGGCCAGACAACACAGCATAGACGAACACTAGTTTTGTGTACAAAAGTAATGCAGGGGAATAGGACATTGATGCTGAATGCGGCCAATATGTGCTAGAGGGGGTAAACAAGGGTTGTCCCCAAGGACGCGTTCTGTCTACACTTCTGTGGTGCATGTCGACAGACTCATTGTCCAACGCGCTTAATAGTTCAGACGTCTATGCACAAACATATGTACTGTCTGTTAGATCGTGTATAGCGACTATTTGCTCTATGTATAGCGTAGGCAGCCCAAGACATAATCGACAATTGATGCACTAGAAATGGGTTTTCAGTCAATTCTCTCAAAACTGAGGTTGTTCTCTATACAAGAAGCAGGAAGCTGTTGGTCTGACTCATCTAGTGCTTAAAGGCATCGCCATCCAATTCTCTAAAGAAGCTAAGTATTTAAGTGGCATCCTGAATAACAATCTTTTATGGACTAAACATGTTCTAGCATTGTAAAAGAGCTATCGACAAGACATGAGACCTGTCACCGAGAAGGGTACCCTAGATTTGGGTACCTGGCTTTGTCTGGTGGAAAAAGCTCTCACGAAGCTCTTTTACCAGACTCCAAAAAATGGTAAGTCTCGGCTGCGCGGGGACTTTTCCTAGCATGCCGGACTCCGCACTAGATGCATTGCTGAATCTCCCTCCCCTTGATATTCTCAGTCATCTTCCGTTTAAAAAGAAGAAGTCTTTGTTACAACATACACTGGAACTTTGATGAGCTTGCGCGCCGACTGTCTTATGTTTCTAGACATGTCGTCTTATGAAATGACACCAAAACTTCTGTTGTAGAACGAAATCTACTGTTCCTATGCCCAAGTTTAGTTTCGACCAGAATCTAAGCTAGGAAAGGAATGTAGTCGGGTCTTCACGGATGGCTCCAAAACCGATATAGGTTGCGGGCCTGGTGTCTTTCTGGAGGACGACAACATCAGATTGCACTTTCGTTAGTTCTATAAAAATCCTTGATACAGTACACCTACAATATACCTTCTAGTCCAATATTTTATTCCTTTATGTTATAGGCGACTTTCTACTCGTCGAATTTGCCTGTATTGTAGGCGACAAATTGCAAGTACTGGCAGTTTCATTTGATGTCAGTCAGAATACTGGCAGTCCTTTATCGTGAGCAAAACCTGAAGTGCATCACAGACTATCAGGCGCTGTAAGGAGATCATTTACCTGAAAAGATACATCCAGACAACTGTCCATATTTGACCCCGATATACTTGGTTAGGTAATACATCTCCTCATCCTTAATTCTGATCCCTTGTCAACTGTCCAGTAAATCGTTAATTGTAGACACATATCGCGAATATGTCTCCCTTGATTCTTCAACCTTCCACAAAAACAAATAAAGTCAACACACCATTTATTTACAATTATCTGTAGGGAATAACCTACAAATGTACATATATAAGTGTATACATCACCACTTCGTCTAGCTCAATGTTCCATAGTTAGGTACAATACAAATCATTAATAACCACCTCACGCATCCTGCAGAGCGACTGGACCAACCTGCGAATCTTTTATCCCAGTCGAATGCCACTAATGTGCTTTGGCTGGATACCATTGTTTTCCACTGGGCCAAGCCATAAATTCATATTTTATAAAATGCGAATTTCTCTCTATATTCCGGCAGGTGGAAATCTCAAAGCCCTGGGAGTCCGTTGCTGGGGGATTACCATAACTCTGGCTTTTGCTAAGGAAAAATGTATAAAATATTACGTTATACGTAGTGCGTAACGAACAAGCATGTGATACTGGACTCGCTTAACCCTTAGCTCCCGATACAGATATGAACAGAGCTGATAAATAATACAATTAGGAACGAAGGTTCAAAATAGTGTGAGGTAGCACTGCTGGTAGCTTTAGCCAAACGCAGGAATCTCCAATGGGATTTGAACCTTTAAATTTGCATGCGAACAAAGGGAAGAAGTAAAAGTTAGCACTGCCAGGATGTGAGAGAGCCATAGAATTAGAGAACTGAATGCAGATTTGTTCTTTATTATCCTCTCGCAGGACATTCAAAGCAATGCAGGGCAGCTGTAGAGAGGGAATTGTTGGCAGGGCCATTGTTTGCAGTGGTATAGCTGAAGAGTTAATTTTCTATGCTCATGAATGAAATCTTTGTTTAGAAACTAGGGCACGTTCGTTTCTTCAAGTGGTGAAGGTTTTGTTGGAGCTGGTTTTTTTTTTTTTTTTTTTAATTTTCTTTGTTTATAGAAAGAATGAAATGTTGCTACTTGCCAACTACTTTAACCGCAGCGTGGTTGAATAAATGCGGACTTCCTTGAGAGGGAGGCTTTGCTAATTTCAATTTCATTAGCAGTGAAAATCCAAATGATACTTTGGGCTATTCTGGACAGATAACTGTCCAAAATAACATGCCAAGCCACTTACAAAGAAAAACCTCCTTCTTCAAACAACAGGCCACCAAAGTATGTAGGTCTTTGTGCTGCCACTACGACTGATTGTTTTGTACCCTGATTTTGGTGGCCTAAATCATTTTCTACACGCACATGCAATACCACTGTATAATATCCAACTCAATCGTCCTACTTTACACCAAAACTGTACACAAAAAGCCTATCTCATGACATTAACAGGCTTCCCGATCACGAACATAACTTTTTCTCGCCATCAAACATCATAAACCACCGCACACACTAACCCCACATCATCTAGCCCAGCAGCAACCCAATTTTCCGAAGTGCGCTCGAACGGCATTCCATTCACATATTCATTGTCGGAATCCTTGCCTCTGTGTCGTTTTCCTTTTATAGAGATTGTATCGGGAAAACCCAGAAAAAAGTGTGCAATACTTGGTATCGTTTATGGTTTGGAACATTCATATATGTCAATGGACCAACCTACCTCCACCTCCTCTCAAAAAAAAAAAAATAAAAATAAATTGTCAGAAAAAAAAATCCACCGAAAACTCTGCATTAATCGAGGAAATGCATTTTCCATCATCATTTCCATATGTCCAGCATCCTGTCTATGGGATGTGCACTGGCCTACATTCGTCCAGGATCTAATAACACCCCAAGATCCCATTCAGCATACCGCATAGTGTCTAATAAAAAATAATAACCATAATCCACCCTCGCTGACATACATACGAGTACACGAGTATGTAGAAAAACTGACCCATCATCCTGGAGTTTGTGTTGGCCACAAATGGGGAAGACACAGGTCCTGCAGTAGAATATGACAAAATAGTTTGCGCGTACCACCCTCTGATGAAGATGAAAGACCCTCTCACCGTTTACCAATACTACTAATGGGTTTCATAAAAAAAAACAAAAACAAAAAAAAAAAGGAACTCTCTCTCCACCTCGTAGGAAATGGATGAATTTGTTTGGAAGCGGAATTCGTAACTCAGTTTTTCACACAAAACTACACGACGGTGGATAAGCCAGTGTTTCTGGCTGTCTCTTTGGCTGCTCGACTCTGGATAACTCCAACGCTAACAACGACTGTGACTCCAATTCCAATTTTGTCTTCTGTCTGAGTTGTCTTTTTTGCCATACTAGACGTAGGAGCATAGTGATGATGTTAGGTTCTTGGTATAATCCTACCAGAGGCACAAATAACACTTTCCTTCGGAGTGGAAAGTGTCCTGAGTTTTTGAGTTATGATGGCGAAAGACGATTTATCACTGCGAAGTTTCGACTTTTGTAGTTGTGGCAAGTGCGGGTAGGTAGGTGTGTATGCGGAAAGTATTTAACAATTTGTTGTTTGCACTGGCAAACGGTGGATGTCAAGCGATGTCAGAAACACAGGTGTTTGTGTGTTATCATGTGGTATTCTTAAACAGCTTTTGAGAAGGGATAGAAATTCCACCTCTTCAATAGTAGTAATCGTATAATGCTCAAGGGATTTATGTTCTCTTAAAATTTTTGTACACAGCGCGGGCGAAGAAAACTTAGGGAGTAAAAAAAGAGAGGTACCGATGTGCATTGGTCTTAAATGTCTGCAAGCTATAACGATCAGGAAGGTGGGCAATTCCATAAGCATTCATAGCGAGATGAGTGTTACGGTTGAAGGTCTGAAGGGGCGGAATGCTACTGAAGATTTTAATGGAGCACTGGTGGTGTACTTTAGTCACTTACTTTGTCCCAATGACTTCTCTTTGTAGATTCCTCAATTTTTTAGTTATTTTTCCAAATGTAAAAATTTGGCTCTTTGTGAAGATCTTAGCCAAGATTCGATAGAATGACTAAAGACTGGAATAGAACTTTCGCTTGCAAGAACTTCGATTTAGCCGTTTGCTTCGGTAGGTATTTGCATTATCTGTCCATATTCATGACTCTTTGAGGATTAGTGAGCATAAGAATGGAAACCAACATTATTGTTATGTCAAACGAGTGTCATCTATGGTACTGACATTTTCGACGGCTGTTTGGCTGCTAGAGCGACAACGTCTACATGGAGTTTAGGAATTTAACTAGCGAGTCTCTTGTGCCAAAACAACCACATAAGTGTCGACTGGCTTATTCCAGGCCGGAATCGGAAACAAAACTGAAGAGAAACGTATGAATACAACTATTCTTTATATGATGAGAGTTTATAGGATTTTGAAGAAGGATACGAATCACGAACACTCTGCCTGATAAAGTCAAGGAAAGTCTAGATACTTCGAATTGGAGAACGATTATCTGCAGGAGATGGATATCATGGAGTTGAACGGAAGCAATGCAGCTGTATCTGACTGAAGTCTACACCCTTAAATATAGCATTTTCTTGTTGTATGCCCTTACAATCTATACTAATTGGAAAACCATCTGACAGGGCGCGTGAATACCGGTAACTACACCGGAAGTGGCAGTAATTAATAATGTAAGTATCACTAACGAGTAATGCACCACCCCGAGAGGTAACTTAGTGACTTTTGAATGGACCGCCTGGCAATAAGGAACAATTTTTGACGTAGTTTCTCCAGGTAGCTTTAGCACCATCGCTATTTCAGTAATATTGTGTCCATCACGAAAACCGTTACTTTGCTGCAAATTGTGGTATAGTCAGCTGATAAAATGGCCAGTTTATCAACACCTGCGAAGAGCTGATATGGTGTGGGCTTCCAGTCCATAGTATCATATTTTCGAGATTTAGCCCTATCTAACATTCAGCAGCTAGGTCTATCAGTTCCTTGTGCCATCTCGTCTGCTTCCTCCGCTTTTGAATATCATTAATTGTGTCTTATTTAAATTAATCACCAAGTTTTATATTTTACAGTAGTCACAGCCGAATAGGCCAAAATACACTATATCGTCCTCTAACGTAAGAGCTTTAATTAGCCAGCCCCCATACTCTATACCTCCAGGCAGAAAATCTACTTAATCTTCAACGAAGACAAATAATCTCGCGCCCAAAACACATCCTTGCCTTACTCCAGACCACTTATGGAACTATTCCGATAAATCATCGCCCTTCCATACAGCAGCTTGGGTGTCAGCATATAGGTTTTGTACAGGCCGACCAAATTTATGTGACAGTATATCGAGTAACGCGATTCCATTAACTAAGCCGAAGGCGGCTCTTAAATCCACAGAGAGCATTCGAATGAGTATAGTTTCTTTTATCCCAGTAGAAATGATCCTGGCAATACTGACGTAAAAATTTTGTACGATGCATTCATTAAGAAAATACCTCTATAACTTACTGAGTCCATCTTACAATCCTTTTTCTAGATTGGAAATATAAGCACTTCTTTCAACTCATGCGGAACTGTTCCACTTTTTTTAACACAACTCAACAACGTATTGAAAGATAAACCTAATGGGCGATGTATTCCACATACCTTTACTAGCAAATGCTTTGGTACACGGTTTTTCGCTAATAAAATTAAAACCGAATGTATTGCATATGGGTGCAATACTTGGATTCCGAGTGGTGCAAGTCATAGTCTTCAGAACGGATCATAGTCTTGTAATCTAATGGATTGAGGTCTGGCCTAACAGATAGCAAATCATCCGCGGAAAAGAGGTTTAGAACGTGGTCGACTATTCCACCAGTATACAAATAACTACATAAAGTCTCGTGTAATTTCAATAGTCCTCCTGCGGCTGATGGTTTTGCTTAAATCCTTAACTATTCCTTTAATTATACTGAAGTCAACCGCCTGTTGTGCTCATCTAGTTTCCTTCTATACAAAACGCCTTTAGAGTTGCTGCATATTAGCTTAGGGAGGGTAATCATTTCTCCGACATCTAAATCAGGAGAAAACGTAGGGTGAGTATGAGGGGTGAGTATGGAACTTGCTTCACTGCTAGATGTCCTTTGCCTTCCTGGAAACGTAAAGTTACCACATTTATAGCTTTTCTTTGGTTTTTCCATGGAGCCTTAGGCATGATACCGCCAGTCTACGGATATTACAGAAGTATTAGCAAAAAAGAAAAAATCTTGTAATACGCTCTAAAGAATCCTCCCGGCGGATAAAAAAAAAGGCGCTGCTTAAACTTTTCAGCAGAGAAATAAAAAGAAAGAAGAAGTGTAAGTGTAAGATGTGACAGTAAACAATTTCATAATGCAAAAAGCTAAAAAAGTTAAAGAAACCATTTCAACCACAGAACCGGACATAGTATCGCATAGAAGATTATGTGTGCCTATATTTCGAAACAAGATCAGATTGAACAGGAATGGGAAGCAACCGAAGTGCTGGATAGTACGTTTAGCAACCTGAAAATACATGGGCTGAAAAGTCAGTGCCGTTTTATAGTAAAACAAAAAATTCAACTTTATTTATCAATATAGTTGCTCTCGAAAGCGATACACTGATTGAAACTATTTTTCAATCTTTCGATACCAGTTTTTTAGTACGGTTTCGGTTTAGCCTCAAAATAGGCCTCTGTTTCGGCGATTACTTCTTCATCGGTCTTAAATCTCTTTCCGGCGAGCATTTTCTTGAGGTCTGTGAACAGGAAATAGTCGCTGGGGGCCAAATCTGGAGAATACCGTGGGTGGGGAAGCAATTCGTAGCCGAATTAATTCAATCTTGCCATCGTTTTCATCGACTTGTGACACGGTGCATTGTCTTGATGAAACAGCACTTTCTTTTTCTTCAAATGCGGCCGTTTTTCTGCGATTTCGTCCTTCAAACGCTCCAACAACGCAATGTAATAGTCGCTGTTGATAGTCTGCCTCTTTTGGAGATAGTCGATGAAAATTATTCCACGTGTATCCCAAAATATGGATGTCATAACCTTGCAAGCCGACTGTTGTGTTTTTGGTCGTTTTGGACGAGGTTCGTCGCCTGCTCGCAACTCAGATGACTGCCAGCTTGACTTTGGTGTGAAGTGATTTAGCCAAGTTTCATCCGTTGTCACATACCTACACAAAAATTCGGCTTTTTTGCGGTTGAACAGCTTAAAACACTCCTCTGAATCATCAACACCTTGTTGTTTTTGGTCGACTGTGAGCAAACGCGGCACCCACTTTGAACAGAGCTTTCGCATGTCCAAATATTCGTGTATGATATATCCAACACGCTCTTTTGATATCTTCAGAGCCTCAGCTGTCTCGATCAACTTCACTTTACGGACATTCGTAATCATTTTGTGGACTTTTTTGATGTTTTCATCTGAAACAGCCTCTTTTGGACGTCCACTGCGTGCATCACCTTCGGTGCTTGTATGACCACTTTTAAATTTTTAAATCCACTTGCGAATGGTTCGTTCGGCTGGTGCAGAGTCCAGGTAACACTTATCAAGCCATCAAAAAGCAATGATAAATCAACCCACGAAATTGCTTTGAATCCATTTTACAATAACAAAAGTTGCTTCACTCACAACGCTATATCTCGAGAACTAATTATCTGGCAGCTTTCAAATTTATACACGTATCTTTTGAAGGTTGGTAGTAACTGAAATTGGTATGGATTTAATTCAAGTTGTGCCCTCTCTTAGAAACGGCACTGACTTTTCAGCCCATGTGGTAACTTCCTATCAGATAACTCTTCTATCAGTGACATCAAATTAAGCACATTTTTCCTACACATTGAGAATGTATCAAAAAAAAAAAAAAAAAAAAAAAAAACTGCATTTGAACTGCTATCAAGAGTCGAGAGTAACGATGAGTCAGTATCACTCTTTCTTCGTAGCGCTTGGAAAGTGGTTAACAATATCACACATCACCGATTACAAACATTTTATGTCGTCATATCATCTTCACAACCTTCTGACTGAATCGTATACATTGGCAGTCTGTAAAGGAAGATGTTCAGCCAATACGAAGTCAAAAAAATGAGTCAGCCAAACCATTAAGGGCACTCAATCAAACGATTGCCTTGTCAGGATTGAATGTGGTCGATAAATCGTCCAATAAAACTCATAGGTGATGCCAATATAACACAACCATTCGAAACCCTCGAACACCAGTGTAACGTTTCCTGTCCTACTTTGTTGTATCGCTATATTCACGACCAGTGCTCCACCGAAATTGCTGGTAGCATTTCACCTCTTTAAGCTTTTAACCGTAACACCCATCTCGCTATGAATGCTCATCAGTAAACCCTTAAGCCCATCTTCGGGAGTACTCTTAAATATCGTGATTCGTTCCTAGGTCGTACAACTCGTTTATGGAATGCCCTGCAGAGCTCTTTATTTCCTGGTCGTTATAACTTGCAGACATTTAAGACCAATGTACATCGATATCTCTTTTCTTCCTCCCTAACTTCCGACGCAAGAAGTTACCTTACATATCCAGATGTTATACGAGCAATCCAATACCGCCGGATCATAAAGACGAAAAGTGGACTCTAATGGCAAAAATAAGATTTTAATGCCGTGAATTTGCGCTGCGAAAGTCTAACGCAACCTTGTTGCCATATTAGGCGGACAACAGTGAGTTTTTCAGAACAAGTAGCCAAAGAGCTATGTAACCACATGAGGGAAGGTGTACATGGAATGACTCGAATAAGTAACAAACCCAACTCTACGGAATACGCCATCTAAAGCTTCGGTAGAAAAAAGTTTAATAACATTGGCAATTCTCAACCGATAGACTTCAGTAGGCACGATTTGGAAACTTAAATTTTACACCAAAATAGTGGCGCTTGACATTGAAAATACCGTGGTCATTCCGCACCTTCCGACAATACAATTCGGTTTGACAAAGACTTTTAGCCAAGCATCCCCTCTAGATCTTTCTAAGTAGGAAAACGCTTTGATGGACGAGAAGTCAATCCATTTCTATACAGATGAATTCACGACTGATAGCGGGGTTGGCGGCCGTGTTTTTTCAGATAAGCTTAGCATACGCCCTTCTTCCAAATGACTGTACCGTGTTCCAGGCGGAAATTTTGGCAATTAAAAAAGTCCTGTCCGTGCCAAAGAAACACGTGATATCAGTCCGTTTTTAAATCCCTGGAGTCAGTCTCACAAAATTCAAAGGGATATGGCAGAACAGTTCAACATCCATTTTGTTACAGAGATATTCTAGTAAACTGTACGGCCGATAAACTAACCAAAACTGGAACGACTCTGCCTTTCCTGGGTATCATATTAAATAGACCGTGAACAAATCTATCCAAAGCTGGATTTGAATCCCTTGAAAAGTTTGATCTTTCTAAATAAGAATCATCTCAGAGCTATCATAGATATCATTACTGGACACTGTCTTATAGACAAGCATGTAAAAAGGCTTGGCGTTTTGACAAACAACAAACGAGGAGAAGAAAATCCTCCAACCTACTCTGCATATGATTAGCTCGTGGCATCACAATGGACCAATAGGTATAAGTAAGTTAATTTTTGCAACAACCACTCTTACTTAACCTAACCTAACCTTATTTGTCAGAAAATGTGTAAAAATTTCTGGTGTCAACAAGACTTGCGCCACACTGCATGCCAAACACTGAACTTTTTGAAGCAAAAATTTCCGGGATTGGCCTCGAAGATCTCCAGATTTGACTCCTCCAGAGAAATTTCTATGCCGAAGCTTCAGGCGGCTCTATACAGTGTGCTAGAAATGACTAACCCAGACACTCCTCCCATTCCAAAATAACAAGATGGGCCTCAGTGTGTATCATAGTATTCAGGGAAACTAGTAAAAAAAAAATATGTCAAACTACACAAAGGGTTCTCTATTTTTCCAATACAAATTCTCTGAGCTAACGCATTGGGGTGGCCGTGGTGTAGTAGTACATGAATAGACTCCTCAGGCAGAGGGTCGCGGGTTCAAATCCCGTGAGAGGCAATTCTCTGAAAAAGTCTTTTCATAGAATTTGTATGTAGTTATATGAAAATCCCGTCGTCGTCAACTCTGACATGAAGGCATAACACTGATGTTGGAGTGGTTGCTGGCTGGGCTAAATGCAACGAACTAACAACTAGCACGTACTTAAGACCCACTGCGTGAGGATGTACTTGCTCCAGTTTGACAACCACCTCTGGAAAAATATGGAAACCTCATACACCTGAGTTTCAAATTGCTACACCACACGCCAGCGCCCTGGTGAAAAGCCAGTAAAAGGGTATTAATATCCTCTTGGTGCGCGAGCGGGATTATAAAAAAAAAAGAAAAAAAGAAAAAAAAAAAAACGCATACCGCCTTTTGACATAGATCTCATATTTGCGTTCCAGATTGTCTACGATTGAACCATTAAACAAAGTTAAAAGTCATTTAAACTCCGTAATGTTGGCGTCTTAGTGAGCCAGTGAAACGCAAAAAATTAAGACAATTTGGACAAGATAACAATTAATCCATTCCGCGTCTTTCTCAAGAGCTCGGCATATCTCGAACGTCTCTTTGTCGTGTTTTACGGAAAAGTTTTAGCAATGCGTCCGTATAAGATCGTTTTGACCGAAGAGCTAAAGCCAAATGAAGATGGAAGAAGATCCGGGTTTTCACCGAAACTCATCTTAATTGACGGGCTCATTTCGGTTAAAAGGTTTTGTTTTCCGTGATAAAGTGATTGACTCATTTGTTTAAATGGACAATATGAGGTGTTCCAACAGCAGCTATTGTATATGACAAAATTTACTGCTTGGTGTGGTTTTCGTGCCAGAGATTCCCTTCTCCTTCCGAGAAGATACCGATAAATCCGCTAGAATCAATGGAGATCGATATCACTTCATTTTGACCAATTTTTTGTAGGGATAGATTCTAACTGGAACTGCAAGGGGCAGAAAACGTTTTCAAGAGGGTAGAGCCACAATCGGCATATTGAGAATAATTGGCCGTTTGTACGATTTAAGACTACATTAAATCATTGATCCATGCCAACAAGCCAAAAACTTAAAAGTGAAAGTCCGACGTAAAATAGTTGGAATATCGCCCAAAATATGCGAAAAAGTCATGAAAAATTGGCTCCAGGGCATCCGTGGAGGACATTTGAATGATCTTAGAACGTGTAACAGTCTTCAATTGAACACAAAGTCGTGACCTCGTTTAACTAATCTGAAGAGATCAAATGTCCCAGAACAGGTCCGCAATCTCAAAACACTCATGCAATGGCAAAGAAAAAAAATTGTCCTAAAGTGTCCTTAATTAGAACAGAGGTCAAAACTAAAGAGCAATCTAACCAAAGAATATCCTAGTGCCTCTTCAGCCCCAAAGTGGTTCTCAAATTATTGAAGTACGCTCCAGAATTGGATAAAGAAACGAAAAACCGACTTGAAATGAATCTGAAACATGAGAAAAAAAAGAACTTCCTAGTGCTATCAACGAGCAATTTCAATTGCAGGGACATGACCCCTTTGGTACCCTCTGGAGTACCACAAGTGATGTTTTGAGGGAATGCCTCTAGACAAAACGGTAGGCTTAGGCGGTAGCTAAAGCTTTCTTGATTCCATAAAAAAAAACACTGTAGAACTCGCCCTTAGTAAACATTTCTTCCTAAAAGGGGCATTGCGCTTACTTCCAGCCTGCACATTACGCCCAACTTTCGCCATCCTTATACTCCTCCGTCACACTCCACGACGAAGAGCAACAGCACAAGGTAGAAAAAAAAACTGATTTCACAATTTTTAATTGAATAGATAGGTACCTCAGAGAACGGCACACACCATGTATCCAGAACATCATCCGAAAATCATCGCATTCATCCTTTTTCATGCTCTTATTTATCAGGTAAAAATTAAAAGCATAGATCATGGCCATAAAAAAAAGGAAAGCCAAAAGCAGAACACTCATAAAATGCATGAAGGACATTTAGCACCAACATCATTTTCACTCCCCCAAACGCCTATCCACCCAAAACTCCACCTGCAATGATGTTAAAGTATACGAAAATAGTTCTTATCCCCACAGTGACTCTTCCCCTAGCATCTCTTCATCCACAAACTGCCAAAGTGTCCTTCTGGCATTTATCATCCACAGCAGTGGTCCTGGAATTATCGTTCTCCCCAGAGGGGCGGAGGTGAATGCTGGAAAGCATATTTTCTTCATCCACATAAAAACACATAAAGACGAGAAAAAAAAAAAAAAAAAAAAACACTTCTTCTCATGTGTGTACTTCCCTTATCCTGGACAATAAACAGGATAGTAGGCAGGCACACGTATAAAAACTTAAACACACATAACCCAACACACTATCCCCTACTCCGCAAACCGTTTCAAACTATTCAAACACAGTAAGCTAACAGGAGGAAAACCAGCAGGAAAGAGGACAAAAAAATCCTCAAAATGATAACAAACACAAAATCTGAATGAAAAAAGGACGAGCACAGCAAAAAAAAAAAATAGAAAATAAAAAATTGCAAGTTGGAGAGAAAATAAGCAGCAAAAACAGAAGAAAAACTTCTCTCTCTTCTACCTTTTTGCATCCTTAAAAATATCATCTGCACACCCGAAGAATGATGATATGAGAACGAGAATGAGAATGAGAATGCTACTTGCATGATACTCCTTGCTGGCCAGATACGAGTATACATATATAAGTACTTCCATCAATGATGAGGGAAAGAATGCGAAAAAAAACAGAAACGGAAAAAAAAATGAATAGGAGTATTTCTTCGATGTACATATGTAGATATGCATGTGAAGCAGATCCTTGAAAACGAAAGGCGCCACCCCCACCACTCTTTAGAACGATACACTTATTTGTATGAATGAGAAGCAGGGAAATTAAATTAAAAAATCCTGGCAACCACCAGGAGGACTATGATTTGAAATCCCTAATTGGACTGGGATACCTACTTTGCTCCAGGATTTCATTAAAAAATACAAACAAAATGAGAATAAAAACAAATCAGTTCTTTTGACGATTACCTTTTGTTTATCCTTTCTCGTCTCACAGGACGCGATTTTTTATTTTACAATATCACCAAAACAAACACAACACTATCTAATACTTTTCTACTTTTCCACTGCTTCACCAGGATATGGAGGATTAGAGATGTCCTTTGGGACAATTTTATTTTGTTACTTTAAATTTGTTGCCAATTTTTTTTTTTTTTATTTAATTCGCGAGGACAGTAAAGGAAAGGATTCAACTATTTGTTGAAACTCTTAAACGGAACCAACTACTTGGATGCGCAACCACGAACTGCTGGAAAAATCGGATCAAGTTCTGGCATTTATTTTGGTCTTGAGATGATAATTATCAAGAAAACGAGGGGAGAAATACTCCTAAAGCTTTTCCCCTTGCGCAGGACCATTACTTAAGGATGTTGCCGGAGTGTGTAAATTGGAAGGTACTTAAAGGCACCCTCGGTTGGTAGTAAAATTAGGATTGCAAATTGTTAGGCTTTCTCTTATCATTCGACTTGAAATACCTCGTTTTTATATTAGGTGGCATCTGTAGCATAAGCTGAAGACCTTGTTGCCTTTCAATATAGGCTACCATTTAGAGATAATAATCCAACATTTGTGATAAAGACAGTAATTTTGGGCTGGGCTAGTTTAGAGTGTAATAAACTGTGAGATACAACTGAAAGATTTTGGTATTGAGAATCTTCAAGCCAGAAAGATTTATTGATTAATCTTATTATTGTCAAGATCGGTGATTCTTGTTCCCGCAATTTCTAAAGAATTTGTCGTAAGAGAAACTCAAGAACGGTTGTCAAACTGCTTATCCACTATTTGTTTCTAGGGATCCGATCCGAGTCTGTCCAATTCATTAAAAAATGTTTTGCGAAGTATTGACCTTTAGTCATAATTGCAATCGTTCCATATGGTGGCGATATAGTGTTGCAGACAGGACGCTACTTTCATTGAGCTGTTTGTTTTCTAATCATTATAATCTTCAACCATTCAAAACCAACGAACATCGGTATCTCTCTTATTTTCCTTCCTTCGCCTACTACTAACCCCTTAAGAACGTACCAATTATAAAAAAAACAACGAAACTTGCACCTGTCCTATGTGATCGTCAGCGATTCTACGCTGCAATACAGATGGCTTGTATCAGACAAATCTAGAAGAGTTCAGCACTGAAGACGTTCGGGAATTCTTACGTTATTCTTCCCACTGAACTGCAGAAAAGGCTCATGGAGTTTTTGAAAAAATTGAGTTATAATACTTGAAGAAGCAGAAACATCGTTTCACCCAGGCCCAAGAGGTCTCAGGTTACAGGATTATCCCTCAGATCTCGTTAAAGACGATAGTGATATGCTAATAAGGGCTAACCGTCAGATTTTCAGAAAGTGAAGATCCCATTGTCACTTACGAGTATAGTAGTAGGCGATCCTGTAGAACAACAATGGCCCCTTGAAAAAAATTAACTTTTGAAGTCAATTAAAGCGGTAAATGGATTCCCTTATCCTCAGAAGCAGCATACGGTGAGGACTAAATGGAGAATCACACCACCAAGAGCTCTATTCAGCTCTCATTCAATCTCTAAATGCCACCAATATCGCACATAAAGTTGTTAAATTTAAGTTATGAGCCCTTTCCGGGACTGGGGTGATGATGGGATGGTGAGATGATACATTCAAGTAACATATCATAGCTGAACGGCTTGCAACTCTTCTAGTTGTTTCGTTCGGCACTATTTGAAATTTTCTTTGGGAGCATCGAAGTTAAGAGGAAAATTAAAGAGCCTTTTGTGACAAAAAAGGGAATAATGACTCTCCTACGATTTGTTGATGACTTTTCATTAACATATGCAGAAAGCGATAGGATTCTATAACGAAAAACGTAGAAGGTCCTTAGAATGTCAAACTTATTTAATTTTAGAGGGAGCAGCTAAACAGCTTTATATATTTTATTAATATATTTATATATTTTCAACCTTGCAAAACATTGACATCGGAAAGAAGTAAAAAAAAAAGAAGATAGAACACGGTGCTCGAACGTGCAAACGAGTACTCTACCCACCGTCTATTCCCCCGAAGCACAACGATTGATCACAGAAACTTCCACGTTAAATTTCATCTGATAGACAGTGTACATTGAAGAGGATTTATCACATTGCGATTAGCCGACGATTGAGGAGTTATCCGTAAAGCCTTCAGATATCTCATATTTTTTGATGATCTTTTGAGGTACCTACTCGAGTACAAGTGGCAATGAATCTGCCGCACCTTCCCGTGTAAAGACAACTCCGCTACGAGGTACGCAACCCCATGGAATCCGTGCGTCATGCACTGACGACACTTCGGATGGGTTCAAAATTTCACTGACAACCATTGTCGACGTATTACTAAATGTACCTTTCGAGAGCATCATCATCAATCATCATCATCGCTCTAGGTGTTTGAGATTTTGAACAGAATCTCACAAATCCTGAACCACTTCTAACTTAGCAGAAACGGCAACACTGCTACTAGTTTTGGTTAAGCTCAATTACGGATAGAGGAACTCTCTCCAAAACAAGCTCACAGGAGAAAAAAAAAACGTATCCTTTCAATGGTATCGGTCAGTTGACTGATTTTCTCACTACACACACACGTCATATAGTATGTCTCCTTGAATTGTTGCCAAAAATTCTATTTACTTTATCCTCAAAAGGGATAACCCTTTGCTCGTTCCTGCGGTAACTACATTGGCAAGCGATAAATCATAAATATCCAATTGACCCGGTTATTGTATTTACTATTTCTTCATTTGTTTTTGCTTGCGTTGATGATGACACAGAGGGCACAAGGACCCACGGGACACAGGTCACGGGTCACCGTTCACGAGAGTTACGACAAGTCCGGACTACACCATTTTTTCGTGACACTTTTACTTGCTCATGCAACATGCGATAATAAATCGTGTGACATACTCGTACATATGACGTCAAACGGATGCAGAGTGGCAAAATAATTGTGGCGCCGTTCTCATCCAAAATATTTAAGGGGATGCAGATTCTCAAGGTCATTCTGTACAGGACATCAAACGGCACGACACCGTATCATGCATGCACGGGATTCACCTACTGCCAAAGAGCCCAAAGGGGTGTGGTTTATTAGGGTTTTGAGTTCATGCAACCAGCCAATGCACATGCTCTGTGGGAGCCACAAACAAAAGCTGCTACCCTAGCTCCGACAAGAGGATAAAAATGAGGGTGAAGCGAAAGCTTTCCTTTCAAAGGAAAATTCGAAATCAATTTTTCTTTTTCATTTCTTTTCGTTTCGTTTCGCTTCAGTTGTTTTACTTATGCCTGAAGAGGGTGTACGGGTACAAGGACTTTTTGGTTCAGTTTTGCTTGGCACTTTTTGTTCCAGTGAAATTGGAATGTGGTACAGGGGATGGTATCGAGGATGGTTCTAGTACTGCTTGCGTGATATCATGACCTGTGTTACCAATTTGATTGTTGACGCAATTGAAGATCAAAGCAAAGTTAATCTAAGGGGTTTACTTGAAACGCAATCACACATAGGAGGAGCAGGTCGGTATGAAGGATGAGTGATTACTAATAGTTCGACGAAGTCGTTCTAATGCTTTTGAGGGTGGAATTCAATTATAAAGGGACACGTGTATTGTGTGTTATGGGCAGATTTAAGGTAAAGTAGGGCTGTTCGAAATTATTGGAAAGGCGTTCATTAGGGAGCGTTCTACAAATTTACGGTTCGGATGGGAAGAGTTAATGGCTTTGGAGTTTATTCCTTTTTTTTGTGGCGGAGGATGTAAGTGTATACTGTAGAAGAAATCGCTTAAAGAGAGGACGAACAGTGCCAGGAATTGCCGTAGACAAATGGATTGAAAAAAAATTTAATTGAGATCCAGGGTTCAACTTTTGCGAAAACAACAAATTAACACCTGAAATAGTTTTTTATATCTTCTTTTCAAGATGAGACTCGGGTTACATTATGCCATACAATTCGGGGTTAAGTATAGCATCTATTCTTCTTTTTTTTTTAAGGAAACAGCCACAAGGCCCAAAGGGAGACTTCCTTAAATCGTAAGTAACCTTGTCATCTAGGCTTTACAAAGATGCTACCTTAAACTCTGAAGAGAATGATTTTACAACTGGTCCACCACAGTAAATACCGTCTCAGGAAGACTGAAAGTAGTTTACCTGAATTTTTTCCAAGTGGAAAAGTTTCATTTGCAAGGATAAGATTAGCAAGTGTATCGTTTTAACCCTAAGACGCAAAAGACACACATTCGCACTTAAAACAATGGTCTCTTCTTGAAGCCTGAGGAATAAATTTTGCATATTTCTGCGTTTAGTTGCGCAGCAAACCTCAACGAAAGTACCGGCTACACTTTGTAATCGAAGAAAACCAAGTTTCCTCCATGGCTTCCTTAATTTTATTTCATCAAAGACAAACGCCATTAACGCCGGTTGGTGCATGAGCTAAGTAAAATTGCTGCTGTCATTTTGAGCTTTCTTCAATAAGCACATACAGGAACCGTTCCATATGTGTTTTGTGGTTAATCCACAAGATGGCTCTTAGAGACAAAAATGGAGAAATTGCTTATCATTGGAATTAAAATTGACGACGGTTTGACCTAAGTTATTCCATTTCGTGCTTCTCTGTGGGTACAGCACCACTTATTGGTTATGGTTGTGTTTTCAAGTGGCCAGTGGCACAGCTCTTATACCAACGAATGACAACTAATGCACTTTTGATTGGATTTAGTTGAGTGCGAGCCACTAGCTGTACTACCAGAGATTTCTTTTCGTGGAAAAGGTGGTCATGCTTAGAGCTCACAAAGAAGCAGTTGGAGGTTTAAATATATAGGCCCAAACTGAGAAGCGATAACGAAGCGGATGGTCGTTTGCCTTTTAAAGGGAATAACCCGAGATCTTTATGCAAAATTCTCATTAGGCGTGCAATCTTAAGTTGTTGAGATCGATGGAGAATTCATGTTTCGGGATTGAATCGAACACAGTCACATTCACGCCGGTACGTACCTTGTGATGGCGGGAATCGTGAGTGTTGTCCGCAAGCAAGCCAAGCCAGTTTCACCAACTTTTTGCACAAACTTGCGTACAGCAGACGCGGTGAGTGATTCATTTCGACCAAAACTTCTTTTCAATAAATGCACTGTTTGGCCAACATACTCGTGGCACTCACTTTTAAAATAAGTTTGCAATACTTCCCAACATTGTTCAAGCGTAAAGCGTTTCATTTCGTTTTGTGGATGTATGATGCTGTCTAACAGTCAGGAATTCGAGCGGGAAAGAGTTATCAGTGTCAAAATAACATATGGCTCAAAAAGAAGCTTGCATTTGGGGCAACCCAACGCTGCCAAAGCAGAAGAGAGCAGGATTTCCACATCTTCATACTCAAAAACCTAAATGGCTGTCATTAAATCAACAAGATGCCGATGTACGTTGGTTTTAAATGTTTGTAAATTATAATGAATAGGAAAAAGAGAGCTTGGCAGGACATTCCATAAGGGAGTTATACAGCTTAGCAACGAATCACGATATTTCAGAGGACGTCTGAAAGTGGGCTTTAGGGTATAATGATGAGCATTCATAGCGAGACGGTGTTAGGGTTGAAAGTTTAAAGGGGTGGAATGCTACTGGCGATTTCAATTATGCACTGCTTGTAAAAATAGCGATGAAACAAAGTGAGACAGCAGACGTTACGTTGGTCTTCGAGGGTGTCAATTAACTGGGTGATATTAGTATCACCTATGAGTTCTATCGCACGGTTTGATTTCTATCTGGCAGGTGCAGAGTTTTTTTGTAGGAACACCAGACCAGCAGTGGGCTTTGTACTACAATTTTGGGCAGATCAGTAGGATGGGATATTACTTACATCGTTTAAGGAAACGTTGACAATTCGCAGAATTTTTGACAACATCGAACATGTGGTCTTTTTAAAGTAACACACCTACCAAGAATGCAACTTTTTTCGGTTTTAACAATGGAAGTGCCATTTATGGATGAAGGCTGTTGATAATTCTCCAATAGGTTACGCTGCCGTCCCGGTCTACAACCAAAGAGCTGGGACCGGAGTTTGGGAACGAATATGAAAAGCAAAGAGTAATGTCGTCAGCGAGGAAATATATTGGATAAAAAATAGCAGACAACAGATCGTTGATGAAAATTAAAAAGAATGTGTCGTAGACAGAACAGAACCTTGGGGCACACCAGCATCTACTTTGTTGGTATCAGACTTGAAACCGTCCAAAACAACTTGAATTGAAAGTACCGAAAGGTCATTTCTAATCTAACTCTTTTGAATGCCGTCGCAACTTGCAACTATCCTACTTTCGCCAGATCAGCGTAAACGTTAGTTCCACTATTCGGTGAGAAATGCCATCAAATCACCGGTGGTCCTGTTGCTACGAAAACCGTACTGCCGGTCATTGAGAAGTTTTTGAGATATTTCATGAGCTGGAGATCTATCAGCGTTTCCATAAACTTGGAAAGAAGGAAAGTAAGTGCAATGGGTCTGTAGGAGGAGAGCGAAGATTCGCCTTTTCTAGGAACGTGGTGGACAAATTCTGTTTTCCATCTGCTTGGAAAGAGTCCTTACAAGTAGGATTGATGTAAAAGCGGACCACCGGATTTGTGAATGTTAAGATCCTTAAGTACTTTTGCTACTACGAGTTCGAAAGTGAATTCGACGCACTCAACTGTAGGCGGAGACAAAGCACAATCTGGAAGTGTTGAACTGGCCGCAAAGTGTGAAGCAAGCTCATTATAAATGAGCATTGGAATGAAGGATGAGCCAGAATTTCATTGAGCGGGATGTCTGTCAGGATGTCGGTACAGCCTTTTAGATGGCGTCTACGTCAAAAGGCTTTCCTTTCATCAGTAAACGCATTTTAACCGACAAGGTAAAAGTCTTACAGTGCAAAATCAGGTGAACATTGCGAATGGTTGACAGTAAAAAAAGCGATATTTAGCCAAAAAATCGGTCACAAATGTCGATCGATGTGATGACGCATTACTATTCAACAGACGCCAATTTCTTTCTGCGCGATATTCTATTCGAGTACGATGCACCAAACGCTTCAAAATACTAATATAGAACTGTGAATTAACTGTTTCGCACAATGGGAAGAACTCTTTGTGGCCAATGCCCTTGGAATCATAACATCAAACCAACACTGTCTTCCCTTTTGACTCCTCCAAATGAGATATTTTAGGTTTTGGTGCCTTCTAGATCATATTGAAAACACCACGTTTCATCACCAGTCACAATGTTGTAAAGAAAGTTATTGTTCTTTTTGGCCTAATCGACGATGTCTTCGAAAGTTGAATTCTTAGCAATGTCACATCAGACGCAATAGCTCCACTTCTATTCGTCTAAATGTAATGGAATTCTGACAGTACATCAGTGAAGGATCTACCTTTCTGACGCATATGATTGCCAATAGATGGCCTCACTAGAAATACCTATTTTTAAAAAGTGCTGTTTATTGGAGCAGACTTTGTAGATTCAATTCAGCTACCTATCCAAAATAACTCGAAGACTTGACGTTGCTGACACGCCAGCTCATGACCCTGACCATGTCTTGTGTTTTCTGGTGAACATGACCAGTTCCGTTTAAGCAGAATTTGTTCTATGGAAACTGGTATTTGCAAAATGCAGCAGCAACAAATATAGCACGGCGGCTATCGTCAAGGCTTTTACACCACAGACCGCTTGCAAACACTCAATCAGATAATAGAAAAATACAATTAATCAGAATTGAGAATCAACTTTCATTGATTTCACAAAGGCGTTCGATAAACATAACGATATGGAAAGCGCTGAAAATAATAAGAATTCTCAAAAACCTCTATACAAATAGTACCGCTAGATTCACCTTAGAAAAAAAGGAAGAACAATTTAACTAAACCGAGAAGTAGAAGACTCACTTTCACCAGCATTCTTTTCGGCAGTATTAGAAGATATATTTCGTACAATGAATTGGGCTAGACTAGATGGCGAATACCTCAATCAAAAATTTAGTACTTGCGGATGACATCATGATAATTGCAACAACGCAATTTTGTTATTCAATTTTGTTACGAAAATGGGCGATCTGTACAAATAACATTTCGTAATATTCGTGAATTTTTCGGTCAACATCATCACTCTAGTGAAGGTTTTGAAGAAACTGGTTCGGTATCAGGTAAAACTCCATATCAGTATGCGCGGCCAGCATCTACACCCAAAACATCACCACTGTGAGCCAGGCACCTCAATACTCCGCCATAGTCAACAACTGGGCTTCAATTATGGCAACTTTACGGCCATAACACATAACATACATAACACAACAATGTGGCGTCGCCAATTTGTTACTAGGTGTTAGACCGTCAGGGCAATGTGTTATCGAATTTGATTTTTGGATGGATAGGTACGTTAATAATGAAAATTGTTGTTTCTGGGGACCCGAAAACCCATGTTAAGTTCACGAAAACTGTGGTCGTTGTTCGCTCCAGGACAAATTTCATGAATGTTGCGCTGGAACTAATATTGCACGATCGTCATGTGACTTATAGTGAAATTAAGAAATATTTTGGCTTTAGTTCCACTCGTAAACATTTAATATTGCATGAACATTTGGCCGTCAAAAATATACCGTTGGATAAGTCATAATTTGCCAACCTCTCAAAAAAAGGCTCGTGTCGATTTGTCTAAAGAAATGAAAAAAATCATTCGCGCTGCTTTAAAAGACTTATAGACGATCAAAAGATCGTGACTGTAAAGAGGCTGCCAGGGTTAGAAAAATATTTTTTCGGTCCTAGAAGACCAACCCGACAGAGAAAAACAGGAAAAATTTGAAACAAGCTGGGAATGTGTGCAACGTCTTTCTTAAGCGTGCGAAATTCCAATATGACCAACAACTGAGGCCAAAAAATACTACAATGTCTAAAAGGTATTAACAATTGTTGGTCGTTTAACAAAACATTAGAACTTCTACCTCATCCTCCGTCCCAATGCTCTCAACACTTTAGGACTCTTTCCTAGCAAATAGAAAACAGCATTTGTCCAGCCCGTCCCTAAAAAGGGCGAATCTTCTTCTCTCTCCTCCTCCACGTTCATGGAAACGCTGCTAAATCGTCAAGTCATGTAATATCTCGAAACACGAAAACTTCTGAATGGTTTTCGTAGCAACAGGTCCACTGATGATTTGATGGCATGATTTACCGAAAAGTGGAATCAAAGCGTACATCAATTAGGTGAAAGCAAGATAGTTGTACTTGATATTTCTAAGGAATTTGACAGAGTTTGGCATCAGACTCTTTTGTCGAAAATGCTTGCTTTTGGGATTAATGACTTTCTTCTTCAATAGATTAGAAATTACCTTTCGAAACGTTCAATTCAAGTTGTCTTCGATGGTTTCAAGTCTGATATTCACAAAATAAATGCAGGTGTTCCCCAGGGTTCGCTTCTGTCTCCGACACCCTTTTTAATTTTCATTAACGACCTATTGTCTGCTACTTCTTATCAAATATATTCCTTTGCTTTTCATATTCGTTCTCGGACTCAAGTCCCTGCTTTTCGGCTGTAGGACGGGAACGTCAGCGTATGTTAACTGATTAAATTCCGATATAAGCATCATAATTAATTTGCGAACTATCAACAGAGCTGTCTACCATTATCCATGAATGACACTTACGATTATATCGTCGAAATCAAAGACTTTCCATTCTCGGTATTTGTGTCAATGACAACCTTCGACCACATATTCGGTGTCGTCAAAAATGCTGCGAAATGTTTAGGTTTCCTCAAGCGATGTAAGAAATATTTCACTCCCTCTGATCTCGTCTCAATATAAAAGGCATTTAACCGCCCAAAATTAGAGTACCATGCCCACATCTGGTCAGATCCTTTTAAGCCTTCTCAACACCCGCTAGATAGGATTCAAAACCGTGCGATAACTCATTGGTGATACTTTTATCAGTCAGTCAATCGACACCCTGGAATACCAGCGTAATGTCTCAATTTGTTTTATCGCTATTTCCATCAGCAGTGCTTCATTAAAATCGCCAGTAGCATTCCGTCCCTTCAAACCTCCAACCCGTCTCGCTATGAATGAACATCAGTAAACCATCAACCCCACTTTCGGACGTACTTTAAAATATCGGAATGCCCTGCCGTGTTTTCTATTTCCTAGTCGTTATAACTTGCGAACATTTAAAAACAATGAACATCGGCACCTCTCGTTTTTTTCATCCCTAAATTTCTTGCGCTCACGCTGTGTAAAAAAAAAAAATCTAGAAGGGTCAATTCGAATGATACGCCACCATTTGTTTGCCAGCAGATTTTGAAGGAATAAGGAAAGGCAACCGCCGAACACGGATCATGCTCTACCATGACAATGTGATCTCTCACAAGTCGCCTTAAAAAAGTGACTTTTTGAGCACTCAAAACATCGAATTGAGTTGTACAGCCTTGATTTGGTACCTAGTGACTTGTTTTTATTACCAGACATCAGAAATATATTGCGGTGTTAACGTTCTTTGATGCCTGAAGGAGCGGTTGACGTGGAGGTTAGAACCCATGTTTCAATAAACTCATTTTCAATGACAAGTATTCGGTTTTAGTTGTTTTGCTCAAAACGTAAGTATCACTAATTTTTGTTCTGTAGAAAACAGCACTCAGACAGACAAGGTCTACTGTACTCTTTGTATGTCACTGAAGTATACTACTGCTAGCAAAACGTATACCAATTATGCAAAAATTGTATCTCTACCAAAAACACATATGACCCTTAGTCTTCAGCTTCGGTCTGTCTTCTCTGCAATTTCCCTCCAAAATGCATAAGAACGCGAAACCATGGACCCGGAAGGCGAATTAGGCCACACCGTCTTTTGTAGCTAAGGCTATATTCAGGGACTTCCTAAGGTGGCAAGCCGGCATTAGATGGGATTTATACGTAGATGCACATACTTGTATGTATCTCATCCAATGCCCAATGGTGGTATTCCACTCCAAAAAAAGTAGAAAATTTTTTAAACTCAAGCTTAACGGATGCTAATTTTGTACCATAACTTACGTCATCGTCAAAAATCCTCGTTCCTGTAAGTTAGACGAGTTTCAAAGTCTGTTAGAGCACATACATATGTTCAAATTATCCAGCTTAATTAACCAGACTTCGAGTGGTCACTGATCTCATGATCTCTCTGGTTTCTCGGTCTGGAGGCTAATATTCGGGGAAGTAGCTGCTCAACATCAATTGATATGCAATGGGAGTGCACACCAATCCGTCCTTACGTCTTTCACAAGTTACAAATTACACTCATAGTTAGCCGCAATCAAAACTTTATCTAAAACGAGGTCTATGGCTGTCTAAGGGACTAAGACCATACTGGGTAGCTCCGTTTGGAAACGGAAGAAGAAATAACGTGTTAGGAATTTTTAAGTGGTATGCCCTTTATCCCGGCCCCATGAAAGTTAATTGGGAATTTTTCTTAGAGAAAACATAAGTGAAGGGACATCATTTCTCTTTTCTGTAATTGTGGTCTCCCATATAATAACTTTTAAGTGAAGTATAGGACTTCATGGTATCCCAATTTCAACTTCAACTGGACAAACCCCTTTTTCGCTAAATTAGCTCTTCCAGCAGAGCGCAAAACCAGGGGAACCTGACTACTTACTGCCCCCAACATCATCAACAGGAACAGCAGGTTCCGGCTTCAACACCATGGCAACATCAACAACAAACTCTTATCAAGAGACATTAACTCTGCGTCGTCGCTTTTGAAGTCGCCTTCAAGTGCGAACACAAGGATTGTCGCTCCGCCTAGCACATTTTCCTCCATTTTTCTTACTGCCACCGGCCCGACTATCCTTTCCCCTTTCAAAAAAAATTATTAACACAGAAAAAAGGACAATCCTAAGTAGAAGAAGGAAAAAAGAAATGTTCCACAGATGATGGCAGGGAACAACAAAATTTGCCTCCATAATGAAAGGAAAAAAAAAAAAAGGCAGATGAAAGTTATAATCTTTCACCAGTTAACTAGGACTAATGTTCCCCGTTCTCCCCCCCCCCCCCCCACAACGGCTTCAACACTGTTTTACTCATTCGGCCTTTTCAAGTGACGGACATCGGGAACAAGTACAACCTCCCCGAGGAAGAAGATAAGGAAAAAGATTCCTTCCCGTCTGCTGGGTTCCGCGAAGGTCTACTATATTTCAATTTTACCAAGTTAATTGGTCAGGACATAAAGCTGAAGCTGGCAAAGTTGGAAAGGTTTATCCCTCTTCATCTTCGGGATAAGAGTCTTGGTATAAAGGAAATTAAAAATTCAAGGCGATTCCCCTGGATCATATTGGCCGAGGTTGGAGGGAATAATTGCATTTTCTCCACCAACAGGCGACAGATGAAAGACGACAGACGACAGACGGGACCGTGTCCCGTGCTGAGTCCGGACGAGCTAGGATTTTCCTTATTTTTTTTTTTTTTTTCGTCTTAATACCGCCCTGCTATGCTCGTAAACGTTGTGACTTGTGACAAATTGTTTATGAAGAACCCAGCGGACTAGGAAAGAAAAAAAGAAAAACCTTTTGGTATTCAGTTTTTCTTTTTTCGAAAGAAAAAATGCAAAATTGCTGAAACTTTCTAATTAAGTTGGGATGCTCATGATTTATATCTTTTGGAAGAACAAACATGAAAATGTGATGAAACGTTTCAGTTTGTTCTTGTTGAGCTGGGAATTTGTAACCACAGGAGCACCAACCATCCATCTACCACCCATCCAACCGCCCTCCACAAGTGATAATTTAATAAAAAGCAAAGCAAATCTCAACCAAGGTGGAAGGAAGAAAGGACGAACGAGATGTGGAGGGTAGAAAAATTTGAAAAGATAACTGAAATCTCACAGCATTACCACTCAACACCCGTTCCCAAACAAGGAAAGACCATACATTTTTTTTTCTTTTCTGTTTTCTGTTTTCTGTTTTCTTCTCCTTTTTTGTTAGTTTCTTATTCTGTTCGTTTTCTCGGTTTTTCATCCACTTATAACTCTTATCCTGTCAATCTAAATGTCATATCTGGTCTCATTATCGCAAACATTGAATGAAGGATGGACAATCGAGCAGAGAAGATGAGAAAGAGAGAGAATGAAGGCATAACGACGTCGAAAACATGGAGAACTAAAGTGAAGTCAATTTTTTTCTTTTTGTGCTACCCCACGACTTTACTGCCCTTAAATCCGCTTCACTCAGCAAGCAGTCTTCCACAGCCAGAGAGAGTGATGATGAGTACTTAAACAGGAATGGCTTTTAAAAATTGAATATAATCCAGATTTTGATGTTACTTTATCAAGGATTAAGCGGTTAGAGCTAACGTTTTTCCTTTTTTTTTTCTCTTGCCTTGTCTCTTCTGTCTTTTTTTTTTTTTTTTTTTTTTTTTTTTTTTTTTTTTTTTTTTTTTTTTTTTTTTTTTTTGTCGGGATTCGAGTGTTTACATTGCTGTAAAAATTGTCAGTCTATTGGAATTCCTTTTTCTGCGAAACAAAAAAATGAAGACCGACGGTTAGAAGATTGGTAATCCTGCCAAAGAGGCAAGTTTCTCGTGTGTTTAATCCTACAGATCTGTCTGCTACTGGTGTTAAAAGCTTTTAGATGGACAATTGCCAATTCAGAAAGATTTGGGGTTGTCTACTTTGCTGATTGATGGCTTTCACTTTTGAATCGAATGGAACAACTTTCAGATCTGTGCCAGTCAACTCAACCACTTGTCTTTGGTAGAAGGGTATTTGGTTTGGCGAACACATAACCCAAGAGTTTTTTTCCGTTGAGATTAACCACAAAAATGTTGGCATCCAGTGTTATTCTTTAACACTAGTTTGTAAGTCTGCGTAAAACACCTGATAAAGTGGCCGAAAGAGGGTGAAATGACATATAAATCTACAAACGCTTCCAGAGCGAATCTGATCTGAAAGGCTTAACGAGTATGAGAAAGAAGGCAGACCAGAATTGAGAATACTCGAACTTATACGAAAGAGCCTGCAGCGATTTCTAATCTTTCCCAAACTTGCAGAATCTACTCACAGAACATGATCTATCTAATACTGCTTAACAAGGTGCTGTACAGAGTATCGCCCAAACCTCTTCGGTGCAATACTTAATTAGGCACAGTCTTATATGATTTCCTGCTCCGCACATCAACGACGATGCGTGTTCGCTAACCTCATGATGTACTGGATGCTACACGAAGCAGGTAGAAGCACAAAAGCTACTATCTTGAACATATCTAGTTTAGCAGCAGGGAAACACATCTGAAACTGAACATTTTGTCTTAGAAAACGTAGTCTACAAATCGATATTCCTCTTCAACACATACACCACCATCGGAAAAGCAGACCTGACCTGGATATATTGTATTTCTGATTGTGAACTCTATTCCAGAATAGAAGGATCAAACATGACTTAAACCCGTTAGATCTGCACCAAGATGAGGGCGCGATCCTAAAAGCAAAAATCAGAACACCCTGGATTGAGACGGAAAGGAAAACAAATTTTCGTTTGAGAAGCACTAGCTTCAAAGCTGAAAGCTACGTAGCAGGGATCGAAGACATTGGAGGGCAATTGTGTTTAA
The DNA here is from genome assembly GCA_907269105.1 of Volucella inanis. Taxonomy (NCBI): domain Eukaryota; kingdom Metazoa; phylum Arthropoda; class Insecta; order Diptera; family Syrphidae; genus Volucella; species Volucella inanis. The sequence continues at coordinate 155,857,981 of OU026155.1, forward strand.
AACATATTTAAAACACAATTTACTTAAACACATTGACGACATTTCTCTCTTTGAAGATGTGTAAAATACGACTAAAGGTCACCAATTTTCCGAAACCCGCTGCACAGAAACTGCCATACACATGCACTTTTGTCGAATGTTTCACTATTTGTTGGACGACAGTTTCACTGTGAGCAGATCACATAACATAAGTTTTAAGGGATTGTTAAAAAAAAATAAGCTTCGTCAGTGAAAATAATTTTAGTCCAGTCCAAATCTTTGTAATGGCGAGTCCACTCAAGTTTTTTTTTTTTTTTATGTATTTTCCAGTTAACAAAGGTTTGGCCGTAACTGCCTTTTCTCTGATTATTTTGCGAATAATAAAGATAGAAACCTCATTACCGTTTTCTAATTATAGATGCTTTGCTTTTGTTTTTAACGGCGCTTTGGAAATGGTTTCTGTTTTTTCCCGTTTTGGCAAACTGCCAACGTTTCCATGTTTGTTAAATCGTTTCACCTATTTCCTTACAAAACTCTCTGATTTTCTGAAATGCTTTTCTGCAGCTGTAACATATAATTTTGATCCCCGTAGATGAGCAACAAGAAATACTTATAGACAGCACTCATTAATTTAGGACAGTTGGGGACGTACGGTCCTTGCAATCCAGACATCCCAAAGTCATAAGACAGTATAGCTACAGGAACGCCACATCCCGTAACCGATGTTGAGACAACAGAAGCCCACAATTGAAGTGGGTGCTGCTAGCCAGAGAGCTAGCAAAGAACGAATCGATCGATGGGTGAAGTAACGATAATCTCTTTTGGAGTTACACCCCAACAACAGAGTAACAGTGGTGTGGTGTGGCAAAACAATCGAAAACATCCAAACGAGACCAAGTTCAATGGATGAAGAGATGACGAGACCTTTTTAAGCTAGCACCCCACCGATGGAGCACCGATGGAGCACCGAAGGAGCACCGAAGGAGCATCAGAGACAGGTAGGCGGACGGCCGAAACACATGGCAGGCTCTAAGGAGGGAATATACAAACGTACCAACAACAACAAAAAGAGCAACGGAAGAAGAAAATAACAACAAAGAACAAACTCTATTAAACCGGTCGAGTTCAAAGGAGCAGAAAGGCCCAAAAATAAAACAAAACATCCAAAACGAATAATTAGTTGTAAGGAGTGGTCAGTCCCCATTCTCCCAAATGTGAACGCCGATCCGCCGGAGTAGTAAGCGACGCGCGGGGAAAACTTGCAAAAGTCCTACATTTAGCTTTATTAGGGGCAACGATGGCTGGATCAGGATGTAATCCCTTATTGGATTATAACTACACTTTCTTTCTTTCGTCTCAACACTCCAGTTTCATCAAGTTTCTACTTCGATCGAGTTTCTTTTCCCCTTTGCTTTTGTTTTAATTGCAGAAAATTTTTTATTAATTTTATGGTCGAAAAGTATTCGTAACACAGCTTTTTGAAAATTCCACTAAAAATTCAAGGTTTAGGGGAACAATAAGGTATAGCGAGGGTCCACAAACGTCTATGAACTTTGGAATTCCCAGTGATGACATGAAGCGGGAGCAAACACCGAAACTGGCGAGTTTAGAATGAATGTGAAGAATGAAATGATGAGAAAGAGTAACTTTCGTTCAAGTATTAAAAATTTAAGGAAGCAACACCTTACCTTATCTGCCATCTCAACCCTGAAGCGACCTTTCGGATTGCATATTTCGAGTTCTTGCTTTTATCGTTAGTTCGGGATAAAGCGTTTATAAAACATGCGCACGTGAACGCAAAAATGTGTTTTGGCCATTGAGGCTTTTACCGAATAACAAACTAATTTTGTCATAAATTACAGCCGGCAATCAGAAACGAATTCAGGCAATTAGTAGGCAGGAAGACTCTGAATTCTTTTCACTCTTAAGGGTGTCGAAGAGACACCGACGAACTTAGTATCTTGCAAGTGAAATGGAGATCTGGCTATGATAGTACCAAACTTGTCTTGAGTATTTAGTAAAACACAAATTAGGCATTTTCATCAGCCAACTTGATATCTAAATTTTTCGCAGAAAATGGTTTAGTGAGTCGCATATTTAACCCCAAATTACCTTTTTGATAAGGCATTAATGCTCCTTAGAATAGGAGATTTTGGTTCAGCCGTACATGTTTTTCCTCATTTTCTCTGTAATAACTCCTTCATTCTAGCCCACAATCCCAGCACACCTAACATTTCGGTGGCAACAATTACTTACACTTAAGCGCAGATAAACCTGCAATCCCATTTGATTTATGGGTTAACCGATCCAACCTCATTTTATCTAATTACAAGAAGAATTAATTTACTCTCATAAATAATTCATCTAAACAGTTTGTCAGCAAAAAGAAAAAAATCCCCTACGCCCACGCAAAGACAGCAACACTCGTTCAGATACACCTCAAACTCTAACTCACTCAAGCCTTGAAAACAAACCGACTATAACTACGTCGATTTGGATCCTGCCGATTCAAAAAATTAATTTATTGTATTCCCTCCCTTGTTCGCCAAGGCCCACAAATTCATATCTCACTAATGGCATAATAATACGCCTTAATTACCGTTGTTAAATCCTCCTAAATTACACGCTCTCCGATTATTTGAAAAACTGCAACTAAAACGCATTTAAGTTGTGTGTTGTTCATTTTTTTTTTTTTTTTTAAGTTGGTGGTGAGTTGCAGTTGCGTTGTTTCCCCGATCGAGTGAATTAATTATTCTGTAATTTAAATTCTATCGAATTACATCGTTGAATCCGGTTTCACTGGTCTAATTGTCACTTTTGTTTCTCCCCTAGAGGATGAAACATTAATTAACCCTCAACAGGACTTCCGATTCGCAAAAAAAAAAAAAAAAATTAATTGTTCCAGAGGAGCTTGTGCTATCACCCCCTACCCTAACCTTCACTCAATTTGGTACATGTCCCTTGTTGCATTTTCATCCCTTTTTCACAAAGAAAAAAAAAAAAAAACAAAAACAAAAAAGGGATTTCAATGTGACGATTCAATTTAAGCTGAAATGGGATAGAGGACAAAAACTACTCGTGTCACCCGGGACCGAGCTGCTGCCACTACAACTCAATTGGCCTACAATCAATTGGATGACGTTGCAAAAATGATAGGAATTCCATTAAAATTCGATTCGGGAAGCCCCTTTTACACACCTCTCCATGATGTATTCTCGAATATCGATTATATGTGGTGGTTACTTCTATTCCCCGGATGACACATGTTGCCTCGTCTTGAAGGCAACGTTGATAGCTTGCGATCTCGATTATGACCTTTGATGCTGTGTAGCTTGCGGTTATAACCAAACCACCTTGCCACCCCGGTATCACATCTATGAAGTCTATACCACCATTTCGGTGAGTTATGGCTCCTTATCGCATCGAGAAGTGGATTTTAAGGTTTGCATGGTAGATGGTAGGTGGTTGGTGGTCTCAAGGTGTACTTACTTACGTCCTTGGAGGTATAGTAATTAATCATACTTAAGAAAATGATAACTTGGTTGAGAGAACTGAAGCCAGGAATACAGCTGATACATACCTGAAACGAAAAGAGAAGAAGGGAAACATTTTACAAATCTATAACTTATGGTATGAGCGAGGAGAAAGAAAAGAGTTTATAGGAATGTCTGGAAGGAACGCACAGGGGCACTGGAGTACCAGAATACTTCACATAAATTAAGTCCCTTCAAACGGGGCATGGGGTAGGCAATTTATGATCTGGAGAGCAGATTTCTGGCAGATGGCATCACATTTCTTTCGAAAAGTTATTGTTACCTCCGACTGAATTGCTTGTTTGCTGGGTAAATTAAAATGAATTACCGTGTAAGAGGAGCTAGAAATTGAATTTTATTTTGATTAATATGACAATATAGACCAATATTCAAGTGGAATAGGACAAGGCAAAAAGATAATAGCGCAGACATTATCTCGGGCGAAAAAAATTAGTTTTGTTTTGTTTATTCATCAATTAGGTATTTGCTTTACAAATTTCATAAATTTATTAGTACGCGATGGACTGAAAGTAAAATAAACGAGTACACTAGATGGGAGAGATACTTACTCACCGTTTATGGTCCTGTTGTCCATAGAGCTCAATCAATTAACATTTTAAAAAAATAACTGGTTTTGGCTTACTGCCTCTTATTCCGTACTCAAACATAATTAAGGACTTCTTCTAGAAGTGTGCGAAACTTAAAGTGAGCTCGTTCTCTACTGCGTTGTCCATTTGAATAGCAATCGAACACTCTTTGGGCTAGAACACTAATATTCATTTGTTCTACATGTTCTCGCCAACTACCCAGGTTGGTGTCACTATATACTTCAAAGAATTGTAATATCTTCCCAGTCTTAGTGTCAGGTTGTAACATAAGTCTGCAATGCGACATTTACTACGGCGATTATTATCGATGTGGATTTATTGTATGAGCAAACTTAGGCAAAAAGTCTTAGATTCACGGGCACCTTGGAACAATCCGTAAGAAGAGAAAGATTAAGATACTAAAGATAGCTTCTACGAGCAGTGATCCAGATATGATATTAAAACTGTCCTCCACGATTTAATGTAAAGCTAGGAAAAGAGGGAATTGCAAAGTATAGCCTGCCTGATACCACCATCGACTTTGCAGACGGGCGAGACATTGCCGTAGCTAGCACGTGGTTTCCGCATATCGATATTCATAAGGGGACTTGGAGATCTCTTGATCAGTAAAGGCACTATTTCAGTATATGGTATTTGATGTCCGAATTTTTCGAGAGGTCAACATTAACGCGTACTAATTTCTTGTTGTAGCCAAGATATGGTTGCAGATATTCCAAACACTGCAAAGGCGAGCTAATATTGTGAGAAGGTTGACGTCGCAAGAGATCGCCAAATCTTTTTCCGATCAATCTTCCCTTAATTTCTTAAGAAGTCCTATGCTGTCAGCATCACGTATCGAAGATGCTTAGTTTCACTTGTCACCACAACGAAACCCCTGGTTTGACGACGAGTGCTGGCAAGCACATGCAGCTAAGCAAGATACATACAAAACGGCACTGCATAGAAGAACTACACCCTGACTGACTCGAACTGCAACTTTTTAAAATGCTATATTTTTTTTTATTTTTTGATAAATTTTATTGTGCCAAAGCAAAAAATGTTGGAAAATACATCAATTTTCAAAATGTATCAGTAGTTTTCAATATGTCCACCTTGGGCCCGAATAATGGCTTTTAGACGGCCGAAGAAAGCATCGCACGCTGCACGCAAGTGGCTCTGCGGTATTTTGGCCCATTCCCGGCGAAGTGCTTGTTTGAGGTGGTGCAAACTTTGGTATTTTTTAGTGCCAACCTTTGCCTTCAAAATACCCCAGACCGGAGAATTTGCAATCCATTGTGTCGAAGAAATGAAGTGTGGAACATTGTTTTTTTTACCAATCTTGGTTGACGCGCGCTTTGTGAGACGGTGCCCAGTCTTGTTGAAATGTCCACGGTCTCCGACCGAAATGATTGTTTTCCCAAGGCTTCAATATTGCCTCCAATACAGTTTCACGGTATACAATCGCATTAATTTTGACGCCACGGTCCAAAAATACGAGTGAAGATCGATTATCGGCGGTTATGGCGGCCCAAAGCATTACCATCGGTGCTGCCTGCTTTCTGGTGGCAGTCCGAAAGTGTAAATTTTCGAAGGACCCCTCTGGCAAGTAAACTCGGTCGTTTTGTTTGTTGACATATTGCTCGATAACAAATGGCGACTCATCGGAAAAAACCAAATTCGGCAACTCACCACTTTCGTGCAAACGTAGCAACTCCTTCGCTCTTTCAACTCTAACTTTTTTCTGTTGCGTAGTAAGATGCCTTGAGCCCAAGCTCATTTTTCAGTATGTTTTGCATCCGTTCCAACGATATGTAGAGCTCACGAGCCATTTTTCTTCCACTTTGACGCAGATTTTCGCTCAATTCGAGCCTTCACTTTCCGAACCATTTCTGCCGATGTTGCTGTTTTTTTATGACCACCTCCATGGCGTTTTGCAACGCTGCCAGTATCACGGTAACGAGCTATGGTTCGAGACACAAATGATTTATTCACGTTAAGGTGCTGGAGGGCTCTAACGATAGCTACTTTTGGTTTTCCAGCCATATAAAGCAATCACACTATCACGTTTGAGTTCCATCGCGGATAAAAATTTTTCAACACAACTGAGACGCAAATCGTTTACAAGGCTTGTAAATAATAAAATTATCTGTCATGTGTCAAAATTTGAGCTCATTGTCATAAACGGTTTGAAAATTATAACAGTCTGAAATTGGTTGCAGTTCAAATCAGTCAGGGTGTAGAGCTGCTCACGAGCTCTGCGAGTAGAAAATGAGAGATAAACACCGGCTTCCTTCTACAGGAATGAGATTCGCAAGTTTCATAAAAAAGTAAAAAAACATAAATCATCCCACAGACATAAGCCGCCAACCGAAGCCTGAACACAGTATTAGAACTGAAGGTTTGGAAAGAGCGTTTATGTAGACCGTGTAACTGCGATAACGAACCAAATATCGCTAGCAGGCAGAGTGAACCTTCACACCCGGATGATGTAGATCACCAGCCGACCCGGGTGAAGTGACGACAGCCATATCTAAGCTTAAGTCGAAATCGTCAAAACGGCAGGTGATGACGTGGTAAGGAGTATACATCAACTTATCTGTAAAATATGAACTGACGAAAGTATATCCGATGAATGGAACATCAGCATTGTTTGCCCAATCCTCAAGAAAGGAAACCTTCTGAACTGCGCCAACTACAGATTCATCAGTCTTCTTAACATTGCCTACAAAATCCTATCTGTCATATTGTGTGAACGCCTATTGTGGCTTCAGTTCAAGAAAGTCCACGCCAGATTTTGGAAAAAACCCATGAGATTCAGATCGATGCACACAACCTATTCATTGATTTTAATGTTTTGATGTCAAAAAATGATTTAGACAAGGCGATGCGCTTTCGATTTCTTCAACATCATTCTTGAAAGCATAGTGGAAAACTCAAGTCCCAACATAAGAGGCACAATCTTTCAAAATTCCGTCTAATTACTCACATACGTCGATGATGGTAGATGGTAGATCACAAAATATTTTTGAATAAATTGTACGGTGTAAGTTTTCGAGGCTTTATCATATGTAGATTGGTTTGCATCTTATTTTAGGATAAGAATTGGAAACATTTTCAGTGGTTCCAAGACCATCAACATAGGCGTTCCACAAGGATCTGTCCTTGGTCCCTTACTGTTTTTAATATATATATGAGAAGTAAAATTTTGGCATGGCATGGATTTTATCAAAAATGGATGAAGGTGGTCTTTGAGAGGAAAATTCTTTGGATGATTTTCGGTCTCGTCTGCATAGACGGTGAGGGGAGGCGGAGATATAACGACGAACTGTATAGGCTGTACAGTTACATCGACTTAGTCGGAAGACAGAAGGTCCAACGAATAAGCTTGAATGAGGCTAGGTCATATAGGGCCGATGGACACCAATGCTTTGGTCCGAAAAATCTTCGAATCCGCTCTCAATTGACAGCGCGACAAAGACCGCGACTCAGATGGTGCATGCAAATGGAAGGTTGACCTCAACCAACGCGTGCGAAATTGGAGGCAGCTAGCTTTTTTTTTTAATTTTATATAATTTTTGCCGAAATGGGCGCATAAGAAGAAGAGGTACCGATGAACGCTGGTTTTAAATGTGTGAAGGTTATAATGACGAGGAGAAAAAGAGATAGACAGGGCATTTCCAAAAGCGAGTTGCACGGAATAGGAACAAATCCTACAAGTGGCGGTAGGAATAGCGAAAAAACAGAATGAGACACGAGACATTACGTGGGTGTTCGAGGGTGTCCATTGTCTAAGTGATATTATTATCACCTATAAGTTTTATTGCACGCTTTTGAATCCCATGTTGCAAGTGCGGAGAGGTCTTAGAAGCGCATGGACATATATGAGCTTTGTCCTCCAATTTCGGGTGGATATATGCCTTACATATTAAGGCCAGATCAGAAGGAGAAAAGTGTTTTTTACATCGTTTGAGGAAACCTAGGTATTTTGCAGCATTTATTGCCCACCGAATTTGTGGTCATTCCAACGTTATCCTCATTGACACACATACCGATAATGAAAACTTTTTCGGTTTTGATGATGCGCGTGACATTCAGGGGCAATTGCTGCTGTGAAAACACAGAGATATTTCAGGAGTCGACGGCTTATCAGCGCTTCCATTATATTGGAAAGATATGTTGTAAGTGCAATGGGTCTGTAGGAGGAGAGAGAAGATTCGCCTTCTTTAGGAACGGGCTGAGTTTTTTGTCGTATTGAAATTTCACACGAAAGACTGTGCATTCATTCAAGGCTCGTTTATTATTATTATTATTATTATTATTATTATTATTATTTATTTATTTATTTATTTTTTTTTTTTTTTTTTTGGTTTGCCTCTTTACAGCTCGAGTCGTACCATCAGTTTTCTTTTGGTTTGATACACTTCATCCGATAAGGGTAAATGATCTCATTCCAAATAGAATAGTGTCTGTGATCATATTAGCAGCGGCATCTACGTCTTTATCAAGGAAACATAACGATCAGTTAGAATTCCTAAAGAAGCTGTTAAGACCGCTCCAATTGGCTTTTTCGAATTGCCGTACGGTTCTTTAAGGAATTTTTCTCTTACTGTGTGGTCTCCCCTAGAGGGAGACCGTACATACAGGGATAAGTACATCAGGGTGAGAAGTTAAAAACAAGTCCAGTGTGTTGGCGGTATGACTATCAACGTCTGGTATTTGTGTGGACTCATTTATAAACTGGGCCAAGTTGTTTCCCGCAGCGAAGATCTCAACACATCGTTCTTCAGTGTTTGCGAATTGCTGTCCAGTTTTGGACTTCTGTTAAAAAAGAAATAGTGGATAATTTGCTCATAAGATAAAAACTTATCCACATAAATCAATTCCGAATTGGAACAGTGAATTGTGAATATGGATTGAGACCGCGGTGATAGAAGAATTATGGCACTGTTTCGTATCCAGGTAGTTTCAGATCACAGTAATCTGAGAGGGGAAGGTGGGAGATCTACCTGTGTTTCACTAAGTGAAAAAAAAGGTTGGGTGTATTTACAGAGGTGGAAGTACGCAGAAAAATGAATATTGGGAAAAAGACAACACAAAAAACACAAACACAGACAATACTAAGCACAGCTGTGAAGTAAAAGTTCAGAGTTGGTTTACCGAATCAAATTGTTGGTGTTATGCCCTTACAACAATAGGAAACAGCATACCAACAAAATTCACACCCATAACCCGGAACCCATCGGTTGTTAAATACACGCGCTGTAATGCAATGTAATACAGCAACGGCAGTGACTCAGTGCAAGCAACAGTATTACCAGGGGCAGGGAAGATTGGGATTTGCACTGCAGAGCTGTTGAATCGATTCGACGCCAATTTGAAGCAAACACGACCGCATTTGGCGAAGAAAAAAGTCGACGCACCGGCGCACAACTCCATAGTGGCTATGGAAAAATTGCATGAATTATGTAACAAATTGCTCCCTCATCCAGCATATTCCCCCTGATTTAGCCCCCTGCGAATATTACCTGTTTCCAAATATAAAAAAATGAAGAGGTCATCGATGAAACAAACGTCTATTTTGAGCGTGGAAGACAGCGTAGAATCTTGCAAAAGAAGGAATCATAGTTTGGCCAACGTGCAAATGCAAAAACAGAGATAGGATTCGCCAAGAGGAACTTCTGGAGAAAATTTTGCGGGTCAATTGAAACCAATGGATTGTTTTATGTCATCATACGTACACAAAAGGCGAATCGGTAAATAGATCGAAGAAAGTCTCAAGCATAACATAACTGATACCTTAAACAAGGAACGTGTGTTTGCTAAACGGCAACACATTGATTAAAACCGTCACTAAATTACATAGCATTGCCAACCCCTAAAAATATAATTATATATATAGTTTTTTCGTTTCCTTTCTTTCTTTTTTTTTTAATAGAAAATCTTATTTTTTCTTTTTGAAAGTTCTGAACTATTAAGAAATTGTTTTTTAAATTTTCTTATTTTTTAACTTTTTAATAATCTCCAGATATTATTGTGTTTTATTTATCTGTTTAGTTTTCTTTTTTTGTTCTAGTTCTAATAAATCTTTGAAAAACTTTATGGAAGGTGTTTTTTTACTCTAAACCTGCTGTACTTTCCGCCGCTTACCTCACGGCCTTTCCATTGTTTTTATTAATATACGTTTGATATGAGACCGACCTATAACTTATTTAATCCGACTGGCGAGGGTCACACTGAAATCTGTCGCTCAATGGTTTAACATATGTTCTATGTGACCGGATGAATGGTCTGCGTGTATGTCATTTAAACGCGCAAAGTCTGTTTCCCAACCTTGATGAGCTAAGAGATTTGCTAATAGGTTCCAAGATTGATATTGTCTGCATTACAGAATGTTGGTTTACGGATGGTATGGGGGATGAGGTGTACAACATTGATGTGGATACAGGCTTTTTCGATGGGATAGGATAGGTAGATCACGTGGAGGTGCTGCCATATATGCAAAAATTCGTTTGAGATGCTACCCAATATTAAAGTCTCCTGCCCGTAGTCAAATTGACTATGTGTTCGTGGAGCTCATATCTACTACAGGCAAACTTCTCATCGGATCTATTTATAGACCAACCAATTATATTGATCCATTTCCGATATTTTCTGTTTTGGAATCTATTTCAACTCACTACCAAAAAGTTTTAGTAGGTAGTGATTTAAACAGCAACCTTTTAGTTGACAATGACATCACTGACAGTATGCGCTCACTTAATTTGTTCCCAGTCAATACTGGTCTTTAAATAAAAATATATTGTATGTACTCTTTTTAATAATCATGTTCCTCTACAAACTAAATGTTTCCGTTTTGGCCAATGTCCTTGGTTTACACCCGAAATTCGACTGCTATGCCATGAGCGCAATCGTTTTTAAGGGAGTTGGAAGATATACACCTGCATCTATATTGCTCTATGCGCAATCAAGTTGTCGGTAAAATTAAATTTGCGGAAAAGAATTTTTTCAGGAACAAAATTGACCAATCAGCAACAGGTCGCCAACTCTGGAAAAATATCAAGGAAACTGGAATACGTGAAAACATTAAACAAATTGATTCCAACTTGGATCTTAATTTCCTTAATACAAGTTTTGTTTCCCTCCATTTCCCTGCCATAAATGTTATTCCTATAAATCCGCTTGATTCTAACTTTCTGCACAGTTCTTTTGAATTTTCCTGTATAGATGATGCTGAAATGGTTGCTTTTTTGTTGTCGATAAAATTAAATGCTGTAGGCTTTGATGAAATCCATCCCAAATTTGTGAAAATAGTTCTCCCAATTATTCTTTCATCTCTGGTGTATGTCTTCAACCAAATAATGACAACAGGCATTTACCCAAATGCCAAAATAATTCCCATACAGAAGAAATCTAACAGTAAGGGATACCGGTCGATATTCATACTGTCTTACATCTTTAAGATATATAAGAGGGTACTTCAGAGGCAAATAAACTCCTATATTCATTTCAACAACATCATTAAAGCTGTAGACGATATCAGAGAGGCGCTAGATGAAGACAAAGTAGCTTTTCTAGTTCTTCTGGACTTTTCGAAAGCATTCGACACAGTTTACCACGCAAACATCTGTAACAAATTGCTGACACTGTTTGGTTTTTCGAACTCAGCTACAAATACCATATCATCTTACCTAAAATTAAGAAAGAAAGCTATCGCAGTTGGCCAAAAATCGTCCGACTTTATGTACAACACTAGAGAGGTTCCACAGGGTTTCATCCTGGGGTCTATTCTTTTCTTGTTTTACGTAAATGAAATTCCTTCTTTCGTGACCTCATCTATTCAAATATATGCTGATGACGTTCAGCTTTATCGAAGCTGCCCTCTTGGTATGATAGATGACTGCCCAAATGCTTTAAACACTGACCTGGAGCGTATATCTTCTAAACCCACTGAAAATTAAATGTATCGTCATGTATAAAAAAAACTGCTTGATCTCTCCTACTTTCCAGATACTGTGCACAATGGCTACAAAATCGAGTACGTTGACACCGCAAAAAAATCTAGGAGTTGTTTTTAACAGAAAACAGAAAACCCCTTTCAAAATTCGCCTCTTACTAACTAAAACACTCCTTGTACCAGTCCTTTGTTATGGGTGCTAAATCTTCTGTTACTGTGAAGCTAACAGTAAAAGAAAACTTAATGTCGCTTTTAACAATATTGTGCGTTACGTTTTCAATCTTCGACGCTTCGACAGAATATCCCATTACTCGAACGATTACTCCCTTATATTACTTTCCAATGTAATTTAAACCAATCAGCCTTGTTACCTTTTCAATAAGATAAGTTTTACCACGTCTGAAAGATTTCGACAAATTACTCACCCTCGTTACGTATGCCTTACATCTGAGCAACAATTTTTCATAATGACTACTCGCCTGCTGAACTCTTTACCACGGTATGTCCGAAGGTCTTTCGGCACCAGTAGGTTTGGAAATGAACTTAAGTCCTTCTATACTACGTGAAGTGAAAAGTAACCTCTTTGATCGCCAGAATGCGCTGCTACTGCAAAAAAGGTTATGGTGCCTTGAAGTCCGTTTATATTTAGGCAGACATGCCAAATTTCAGTGTGATACTGTCTTTAGTTTTGTTTTGACAGCTGATTGTTGTTGACGTGTTTGGCATCATGTTGAGTATGGACAAAAGCGATCTTCGTTCTCTCATAAAACATTATTTTTTGAGAGGCAAAACGGCGAAGGAAACAAAAGAAAAGTTGAATAAATATTATGGGGCTAATGCTCCGTCAGATTACGCCGTCAAATATTGGTTTCGAGAGTTTCGTGGTGGCCGCAACTCCACTACCGATCAAGTCCGCAGCGGCAGGCCCTCCGATGCGGTTACAGAGGACAATGTCAAAAATAAATACATGAAATGGTGTTGGCTGACCGGGAAGTGAAGGTGCGCGAGCTAGCAAATACCACAAAGATTAGTACTGAGCGCACACGCCATATTTTGGGCAATATTCTGCATATGAAAAAGTTATCCTGCCACTGGGTGCTGCGTGTTTGGACTTGCTGATGCGGAATCGGGGAAACTTTTGGCGTCGATTGGTAACTGTTGAACACCAGAGAACAGAATGAGTGCCTGGCAATGGACTGAAGCCGAAACGAGTGTCGAAAAGGTTATGGCGTCGGTTTTCTGGGACTGTCATGGCATACTTTTCGTGGACTACCTCGAAAAAGGAAAAACAGCGAGTGTTACTGTGCATTATGAGAGCGATTGAAGGCCGAAATCGCTGCAAAACGGCCTCACATGAAGCGAAAAAAAATTTTGTTTTTGCAAGACAATGCACCGGCGCACAAGAGCATCGCAACCATGGCTAAAATCAATGACTTACGGCTCCGATTGTTGTCGCATCCACCGTATTCACCCGATTTGGCTCCCTCGGACTATTATTTCTGCCTAAACCTCAAAAGATGGCTCATCAACAAAAAATTCAACTCACGCAAGGAAATCATCGACGCCTCGGTGGAGTATCAAGAAGTTAGATCCCGGATATTGAATAAAATAAAAAAAAACATTTAAAAATTTTTTTTTTTCATTCCCAAAAAGGTTACTTTTCACCCCATCTATTGGGTCTATAACTCGTCTATTCGTGCGGTTTGCTAAGAGATGGCGTAACTTGTATTATTCCATTGCTATTATTCCTTTGGTACATGCGTTGGAAAGCTACTGTCATTGTACGTCATTTCAGTATATGTCATTCATTTGAAGCGTAAACAACAATAATTTTTTTTTTTCACTCAAATATGCCGAACTTTGTGCCTGAAAAAGTGTTTTTGCGGGGAGTTCATCTTCATTACTGAAAACTGCTCCCGAAAGTCATCGTATTTTGGTGGAAGTTTATGGTGAACATGCGCTAGCTGAGCGAACGTGCCAAAAGTGGTTTGCACGATTTAAAAGTGGTGATTTTGGCTTGGAAGGCGATGAACGTCGTGGGCAGCCAAAAAAGTTTGAAGATGAAGAACTGGAAGCATTACTCTATGAAGATTGTTGCCAAACACAAGAAGAGCTCGCAGAATCTTTGGGTGTCACTCAGGCAGTGACGTTTAAAAGCAGCTGGATATATTCAAAAGCAAGGAAATTGGGTTCCACATGAACTAAAGCCGAGAGACGTCGAAAGGCGGTTTTTCTTGTCCGAAATGCTGCTGGAACGCCACAAAAGGAAGTCATTTTTGCATCGGATTGTTACTGGTGATGAAAAATGGATCCATTACGATAACCCCAAGCGCAAAAAATCATATGTGAAACCCGGCCAACCAGCCAAATCAACGACAAAGGCGAATATTCATGGCGCGAAGGTAATGTTCTGTATTTGATGGGATCACATGAGTGTGCTGTATTATGAGCTGTAAAAACCGGGTGAAACCATCAATAGACAATGCTACCGAAAACAATTAATCCGTTTGAAGAGAGCAGTAGCCGAAAAACGCCCGGAATATGCGACCAGACACGAGGCAATAATTTTCCATCAGGACAACGCTCGGCCCCATGTTGTTATTCCGGTTAAGAACTATTTGGAAAACAGTGGATGGGATGTCTTACCCCACCCGCTTTATAGCCCAGACCTTGTCCCTTCTGACTACCATTTGTTCCGGTCGATGCAGAACGGCCTCACTGAAATACGGTTCACATCAGAGCAAAATATCAAAAATTGGCTTGATTCAGTTCTTTTGGGATCGGATCCAAAAATTGCCAGATTTTGACCTAATTTGACACATTCCTCTTCCGGCTCGGATTCTGAAGAATACCTCTTTTTCCTGAAACCATTAGTTAACGACCTATCTGATTTGAGGGGTTCTTGACTGGCAGTTCCTTTAGCTGATAGGTCCATATTCATCAATGACATAATTGGAGACAGTCGACTTAATCCCAAACACTAATGATTCTGATATGTTTAACTCGTCAGAAGCGTCCTTTTGGTATCGAAAGGATATAACCAATTGAATGCTACTCTCACATACTACATACACAACTTCAGTCAAAAGCTAAATTAAGTTTAAGTGCGACCGCCTTGACTATTTACTATCGGCAATAGCCTTTGCAGTGCAAATATTTCTCCTAAATAATTCTAAACTTCCGTGCTGCGCTTATAATGAAGACTATGCTGAGTATCTCCAATATTATTTATAAGTTTCATCTTGGATGTCTTTTCAGTGCAGCTATAGTTTGACCCCACAACAGGATCTTTTAAATGAGGACCGATTCAATCATATTTTAAGAAACCACTTTTTCTAGCAGTTGAAAGGAAGTCTTGAATTAACGTCAAGTTTTTTTCTATTTTTGATTCTGTTATTAGTTTTTTTTTTTTTTTTTTGTAGATCGCGACATCCTTAACCTATTCTCCTAAGCTCCATTCGAGCACATTTTATTCTTCAATTTGTCGCAACCTCATTTTCTATTTATGGTTTCTTACGAGTACGAGAACATAGAAACCGTATGTATGTGGATCCAAAGAGTTCAAGGTGGTTCTACAGTCGACTACGACCAAGTAGAATCCTTGCCTACTATGCAGCTCCTTAAGATGGCAGTCGACAGATACATGCTCGGCTGTATTTGTCACCCTTACAAGAACCAGCTACAACCAACCAACCCACCAACCACTCACCCGTAAAAATAAATAACCTGACATGCTCAGTGGTATGGGAGTCCTTGGACAGCTCATTTATTTCAATATAATTTCAAACTCAAGACCTTTATGGAAAAGGATCTGCAAAATAACATTCAATGGAAGCAAATACCATTTGGTAATCCACTGGTATCCACTCACTGTATATCAACAAGTCATCAGTCGGGGTGACGACTGTGACGTCAAGGAAAAAAAAAACAAAAACAAAAACAAAAATATGCACTCGTCCTAATAAAGAGGGAAATCCTCTTTCCATCACGTTTATCCTGTTTTGGTGAACGAATAGAATGAGGAGGTATACGTATACTATAAGTGAAAATTTAATCCTCAAGAACTGGGTCAACTGCGACTACTATCCGTCTACCGAAAAAAAAAGGCAGATAGAAAAAAGCCGGCAAAACGAATCCTTCCCTAAGAACAGTTTGGAAGGAAGTCTTGAGCTACAAGTGCAACCACCATACGAGTTCAGTGTATGTGTGTGAATTAGGACATACAATTCACATTCACTTGCACATCCTGCTTACCTTAATTCTTATACGAGTACGAGTACGATTACCAAGGAAATCATTTACTCCGAACAACGGCATTAAGTACATAAGACAGATTCGGGACATATCCGATTGCTCTGAAGTCTGAACGCGAACTTTGCCCTCAGAAAATCATACAATGGTTCGTTCTGCTTTTATCTTCACCTGTAGAAAGCCCATAAAGGTGGCTGCAAATAATGGAATGGATTCGATATACCGATTGACTTGGATACATGGTGTCCTGGTGTCACGACGTGGTTCTACATATTTCGGATTTATCCTAATTTATCTCCGATGCTCCCTGTTACTACCATGTTCTTCCTGTGATGTGAACAAAATCACCATTATATGCAAACGAGTGTAAGAACACAGAATCAAATAAGGAGCTCTTCATCTCTCATCATCTTTCCGTCTGTTCGTTCGCATTTTGCGGTGTATCCTGTGCAACACCACAATACTCATACACATGGTATAATGAAAGATAGAGTACTCGAAGGATACATCCATGTACATATTATGTATTTCCACATCCAGGACAAGAGAGAAACATCTACTCGAACTATGCCAACGATGTGGTTAATCATTGGACGATATTTCATTTACGGACCCGTTGTCTTCGTCTTGAGTGAGGGAGTGGATATTGTGCAACCGCTATCCGGCTGACTTCAAGGGATTCTAGGACGAAAGAAAGCAGCAGAGTGATGGTAAATTGAGGAAGCACCTTGGACGAGGGAAGCAGCACACATCAGGACATGAATGAAAGACAATTTTCTTTTAACACATGCGACAGATACTTGTACTTGTACTCGTCCTCTTGTAGATCTCCCTGATATGGCATAATGTTGTCGTTTATCTGGATGCGTCGAGAGCACGTTTTGAAGATTTTGCTGGGATTTCAAAAATATTCCTTAACCCACAGTTACCACCGTATCCTGTATCTCACGATTTGGAACGCTAGTTCAATTGTAGTTGTTTAAGAGATGTAGGATAGAGATTATGAGTGCAACGTGTCTTGTTCTTTGGATATCGAAGCCGTGATTGGAGTCCTAAAGACAGTCTTAAGCACAGTCATAAAAAGATGTGGTTAAGTAGGGGGTCCTTTACATCAGTTTTGGAAAAGTGTAGTCGCTTGATAATTTTTTTTTTTTTTTTTGGTTACGACTTTGGGTGGAACAATTTCTGTACTTAAATTTTAGGACACTCTGGCGTATGAGTATATTTTTTCTTTGCGGGCATGTAGATGACGACGCATGGCGTCTAATTTTTTTTCATTTTGTGCACCTGATTTCGGGAAAATCCTATTGAACTTGTGGCATTTAAAATCGTCTAGACGTAATTTGGTATGGTGATTAACCTCCTTTAGTGAGAAACAGATA
Source organism: Volucella inanis (assembly GCA_907269105.1). Classification (NCBI taxonomy): domain Eukaryota; kingdom Metazoa; phylum Arthropoda; class Insecta; order Diptera; family Syrphidae; genus Volucella; species Volucella inanis. The sequence goes on from OU026155.1 coordinate 155,875,667, forward strand.
CAGAAATTCGAGGAAATTTATGTGGCAATATTTTGAGGTGTAAGTCGAATGGATTTTGTATAAAAGGACTTATTAATATTATGTCACTCGATGGAGGGATGGTACCACGGCAAACATGATTTGAATGGAAAATTGCCGCAAAGGAATATGGCAAACGAATTCGAATATATTTTTGGTACTTCGTTTCTTAAACTAGAGATGTCTTTACAATACATTGTATCTTCTCATAAACCAGAGCCAGTATCAAAGTAAGGATTTAACCTTGGTTTCCATTAGCCTATCCTGTTGTTGGGAACGGAGCTGTTGTCTTGTTTAAAGAATTTTCTCGGAAAGAAGGCAGAATTCAGGCAGTGTGTTGGTATTTATGTGCAAGCTCTCTGAATTTCCCCTGAGAGTGATAATTTTCATTAAAAAAAAAAAAGAAAAACGTATTCAAACATCGACGGCAATAATGTGTATAAAAACTGTACCAAGAGGTTAATACCAATTCAGATCCCTAAGCATCTTTTGGAAGAATCGTTGTGCACAGTTCGGAATCGATTCAATATGACTTTCTTTCCCTATTAACATCCTTGAAAACTCTTTCGGAAACGGCCTAGATCATCCAAAGTCGCTAGTTTGCCTTCCTGTGGTTAAACGGGTAGATCACAAGCGACAGATTATTCCGCACACTCGTGGGGATCAAAATAGATAATTTTACCACAAAAACAATTCCATCATCAAGTAGGGATATTTTAGAACACCCTGTTGATGCCGACATGACATCTGCAAATCAAGCGGGGTCATCAATCATCGTCTCGAAGATGGAAGACCTAGAAGAAAACTTGTCTGTACTTAGCGACTCTGTCTCAGAAACCAGTGCCTTGTGCAACAGTGGACGAGCAACATTCGGATGAACTACATGCCGATGAGACAGAGCAAATCGCCTCAGACTGACTCCAAGTGCATGATTTTCATGCCAGCTGAACAACGCAGATTCAAGCGTGCGCTAAAGAAGTGGTGAAACTACGAGAAAGCCCAGATTTATGCGAAAGAAAAAAGGGCAGAAAAGGTTGCCGATATGAAGCGAATGCGATCCGAGGACAACATCCCTCCTCAATCCGAAATGAAACGCAACCGTCGACAAAGTCTCGTATAGCGCTATAACGAGCTATGCCAGACTGGGAGTCGTACCAGTCGACCTCGATCGTAAACCTCTCACAAATGACCAATGGGTTTAGATACAAGAGAGGATTATGGATATCATGATCGAGCCGCATACCGCGGTGCAAACTTCAAAGTCGGATGGCTTTTCATCAACTTCGATAAGCTCAAAGATAAATGTGGGTTAGATGTGATGCTTGTCTTCCAAAACCACATGTCATCAGAGACTTATTTCCATCAAGTACCAGGACTGATCTGAAAGGCTTGATCTCGTACCGATTTGGTCAGACCAAGCTCATTCTCAGTAGCTCGGACAAGAAAACCAATAAGAGCTTTAAATCAGCGATCCTTAACACAACGAGCTCGACGTCGGTGGGAGCTGTCCAAGGCGTGAACAATATTCCAGCTAGGGTTAGGATATGTAGGACCAAAAAGTGGAAAAGCACAGAACCATTGCCAAGACCGGCAAAAAAAACCACTAAGAACCGTTTGAAACCTAATCCAACGACGATTAGAGCAGGTGGCCACACAAATAGGGGACATATCAACGGTCGGAGAGGTAGAATAGTCCTTTTTAACATCCCTTCTGAGTGTGCTGCAGGCAAACCTGCACCGGGCTATTAGTGCCTCGGACACCTTTAACAAGCAATGTGCTAAAGAGAACATCGCTATTGGACTTATCCAAGAGTCATGGGCAAATCATGGTAAGATTTTTGGTTTAAAAAGCAAAACCGGAGAGATAATTTTTGCCAAAGGTCTTTTCATACCGAGGGCAGACCTCTTTATTGCGAAAGACGTGATTGTTTCTATTATTTCAGGTTTCGTAACCAGGGACCTGGTGGCAGTATAACGGCCGGGAACTGCATAGGTACGTATGCGCATTGGCGTAATTTGCTGTAAATACTGAGGAAGTGCCTACCACACCAGTTCAAGAATTTGTGTCATACTGTGAAGACAAGAAGGCACACATTATCTTCGGTCGCGACGCCAACGCACGCTGTGATACAAACAAAAAAGAGGTAAGTCACTTTAAGAGTTTCTATATAGCAAAAACTTATAAGAGAAGAAGCCCTACAACTTACTCACCTCTATTTCTACAAAATATGTTCAAAGACTGGCACGTGACCAAGGATGTATTTTTATTAGATCACATGCAACTTATGTGGATAAGATGCCGGAACGAACACGCGCCGGTCCGATATAACAACAAACATACAAACTAGAGGACATAGCGGTCAAAGCTCTATTGTTGCCGTCCGCGCCGCTAACAACAGGGGACGCAGAAAAGACACAACTCCATCATGTTTTAAAAACACCCGTAACGTTAAGAGAACTGTGGTAAAACGTTGCGTACTATGGTGGAATAAGAACCTAGAAGCTATTCGGAAAAGAGTGAGGAAGCTTTTCAACAGAGTCACACGCATCGGGACTTGGAAGCAATATAGATCCCTTTTTACTTAATACAACCAGGAGAAGCTAAGATCAAAGACAGCTTCCTGGTATGACTCCATAAAATCCTCTCCCAAATTCATTCAAATTGCATGGGATTTCTAATCAAACCAGAGGGCCACAGTCACACGCGATCGTGAGGAAACTCTAAATACCTTGATTTAGGTTCACTTGATATGTCTTATGGCCAGTCCTCCGTTGACTCACTCACTTTCAAGAAACCTCAGCAGGATTTTTTCCAGCTCTGCTACCAAAAAGGCTAGCCTAACTTGTTTCTACCCTTATAACCTTACTCAGGTTCAGCTTTAACTTGGGCTAAATACCCCGCACTTGGAGTGAGGCTAACGGGGAGTATATGCGCAAGGAGACTAGTTACCTTAATCATATCGTTATCGCTTCATATCAGAGAAAGCTTAGAAAATAGCTTGCCTCTGCACCCATGTCAGTACACCTATCAGAAAGCCAAATCGACGGAAGGTGCTCTAATGAAGCTGACAGCTGAAATCAAAAGCTCCTTCAGCCGTAAAAAAATTCTATTTTGCACATTCCTTGGCATAGAAGATACTTTCGACAACACTCTATATGACTTCATATCAAATGCTTTGCTCCTTAGAAACATCAATCAATCCACCATCAACTATTTCATCAGGGGTGACTTCAGTATCAGTATCAGCCGTAAGGGGCTGCCCGCAGGGAGGCGTTTATCGACTCTCCTGTGGTCTTTGGTCATAGACGATATGCTTAACAAATTAAACAACTTGGTTGTGCCGATGACCTTGTCATCATCATTAGGAGCAGAGACTAAAAAAGTCACTGCACGGATGCATGACACCTTTAAGACAGTCCTAGTTTGGTGCACCAAAAAGATAATCTCCAGAAACCCAAATAAGGTTGTTATAGTTTCTTTCATTAGTTATAGTTCCACTTAACGAAACAATCGTTGAGTACTCAGGCCAGGTCAAATATCTAGGAGTAATCCTAGACAAAAGACTCAACTGGAACTCTCACCCAAACAACAAAATAACTATAACTATGACAACACATGGGAAATCTGTACAAATATTATTCACTGGATCTATACAATGATGTACTCAACAGAATACAGCGTTTTGCATGTCTGGGAATTTCCAAATTTCCATAGCTGCGATAGAAGCAATAATAGGACTAACCCCCCTACGGTTATATACTATATAAGCAAAGTGGCATAACGCAGCACAGCAAGTCTGGTCCAAACTAAAAAGCGAACACCCTAAGTTAAGGACCCCACTCTCCGAAATACCAGAACTGCACCGTAACAAACTGCCTCCAAAAAACATTATGCTTCAATGAAGGCTTCTCCACGGAGGTTCCCAGTAAAGAAACATGAGTTAGCGATAACCCACCAAACAGTCATAATGGCATAAAATAGTATACGGATCGTTCTATAATAATAGCTATGGGCAAAAGCAGCAGTGTTTTTCATGCAGAACTCTACGTCATTTAAGTATATGCCAACCATATTTACAACTCTGGTATCAAAGGCGCAAGCATCCATATATAAACGGACAGTCAAGTAGATATAAATGCCTTTAGCTCACACACCATTGACTCCAAATCACTCATACTATACTCTATAAGTATATACTGCTTCAAAATCCTCAAAAAACTAAGCTAATGAACAAAACCAAACTGTGGTGGGTTCCTGGTCATTCGGGCATTAATGGAAATGAAAACTCCTTCTACTGTACTCCTAAATCAGAAGTCAATTTAGCTAATAATAACTGAGAGCATACGCGATGTGTCCTATACTCGTTATTGGGAGAAAAGTTCAGGCCAAACGAGCCAAATACCAATAGATGTGTAATTCTAAGTCGACACGATATCAAAAACTTAGTAGGTTCCATCACAACACACAACGGTTTAAGATCTCACCTCAACAAAATGAATCTAGTCGACTCTCCGGAGTCCCGACTTTATTTTGAAGAGGACGAAACTGCTGAACATATCTTATATGAATGACCCGCCTTCAGGGAACAATTCGGCACCAACGAACTAATGAATTACTCTTCTAGTAGTGTTGTCAACTTCATTCGGAAGGTATAAAACCTATTTGCCTAACTATACTTCTGGCTAAGTTGAACAAAAATCATTTAGGTCATAGTGAAGTACTCCGCAATTGTCAAGTCTGCTGAGTAAACTGCTGTTGCGATAAACAAAAATAGTGAAAATTGCTCTTTGAGTGACCATTCTGTGAAGCCTATTTAGCAGGGATGCTAATGGCTTCGTATAACTTTTTTCGACATACAATGCACAGGTACAGATTCGAAAGATAGATCGACTTAACATTCAGCTGACACCTTACCATTACAAACTAATTAACTCTTACTGATGACTGAAAACTTACTTTGTTTTGTTGTTACTTTCCTTCGTTCTAGGTCCGAAAACCAGGGATTTACCTTAAGCCGATAAAAATTAGAACATTTTGTTCCAGATTACAAGCCCTTTGTTCAATTATTACGATTTTGAGGGACAATACAAAAGCGACTCAGGAAAACCGCCGGACAAAACAACCACAATTAGTGCTTCCGTAAGCAAATCTTCACAAGTGTACACATAATTGGAAGTTCCTTTCTTTTAATTTAAAAAAAAGCCCCTTCAACTGCCTTAACCCCACTGTGACATTGCCCACATACAACCTACCATCAACCCTGTGTCTTGTGAGATTTGCATTTTTTTTTCCTTCTGCCACCAACTGCCAAGCCAACAACCCACTTATGCCGGGGCTCCATCCAATCTTCATTTGCCATGCAGACAATTACCAGGCAAAGCAAATTATTATTTATTATGTTTCCAACATAAATTGTCGACGCGAAACGGGTGGAAGGAATAGAAAAAAAAATCGAAAGAAACGAAATGGCTTTTCTACCCTTTTTCACCACCCATCCACCATTGCCTCATGGAAATAAATTCCATTTTCTCATTTGCTTTTAAGCCTTAGAATACGACACCACTACGACGACGTTGACTAGTACTACTGCTACCACCTAGCAGAAGGTTGGATCAAGGCAGGAGCAGGCACACAATTTCGTTTTAAGTGCACATAGGACGACTCCTCCCTCGGTGAGCCTTTTGCTTAGATGAGCGCCAGTGTTTTGAAAAAGTTCGCAGTTCTCGCGTGCCCCATTTCGTTTGAAAGGGTCAACTTAACATAAGCGCACCCACCTACCCTTCGTATGAATCGAATATGAGCGCGGATACACGACTAAATGTATTAAACGAACTCAAGTATGAATTCAAGTAATTAATTGCAATTACTTGCTTTTAATGAGCAACAAAAAACACAACAACAACAAAAAGGACAAAAAGGACAAAAAGGACAAAACAGGAGGAGAAAAAATCAATTAAGGATGCGAAAAGGCTGATGAAAGTGGCAAAAATAAAATTATTTTGTAAATTTATTGGTGATTGGCTTACGCATCGCCCGGTAGTGGTAGAGCCACACTCAGAAGTCCTCCTGCAATCACGACACACATCCGAGTAATTGAGGATTTCCCCCGTTCGAAATGACAGCATTCAGGTAATGTACGCAGAAACAAGTGTATTATCAGTTTATGGACAAAATTGTTTATTTGTTTTTGTGTCTCGTTGCTCGCGCCACATAGGATACTGCCGCAGTGCAGGGTTATCGGTGTCAACATTTATGTAATTGCAGCATCAACATGATGCCGTGGGCGCTAGAGCTGATAATGCTGCTGAATTGTGCTTCCTTTAATAGGAGAATAAAAGGAATTTGCACAAAATATTGAGAATTTAAGCGCAGTGAAAAGGATTCTTTATTTTTTGTTTTCCTTTATACCCTGTGCTGAACCTAACTTAAGATTTTAAGAAGGATTCTCAGTTACATTAATCCAGAATTATTTAAAAAGAATTTTATTTTTGCTGTCGATATCCTTTCAATGGAGAAGACCATAGTCTTTTCAGCCGAAAGCAGTATGTGATGGAGTGAAGAGCTACCTCCCGTATCTGTCATGCGTACATACTAAGAAGAGATTTTTAGCCGACTCGGGTGCCAATTCAACTGGTGACTCTGCATGAAATTCTATGCAAATTTACTGGACTGAACACATTTCTATTGGCACAAAGCGGTGTCTAGGCCAGATTTAAGTTTTATTCAGCTTATGCATCGACCAGCGAATATTTAAGTAAAACAACAATGGTGTAAGATATAAAACTGATCCCGGCTTTATTTTGATGCAACTTTCATGCCATTCATGTGTGGAATGGCACATTATTCAAATGGCCACCTCGGCTTTGTTGGCAGTACTTCAAGCGATCGGTTCAATTTTTGAAGACTCGGTCCAATATGTGCGGCGTTATTCCGGCAAAAGCGTGTCAAATGTTAGCCTCGAGCTCGTCCAAAGTGGTTGGCTTGTTAGCGTAAACCAAGGACTTGACGTAATCGTAAAGAAAATAATCGTGTGGTGTCAAATCGCATGATCGCGGCAACCAATTCATGAACATTCGTCGTGAGATGAACCAGTCGCCAAATTTTTCCTTCACAACTTGGAGCGTGCCGTCGTTTGTATGGCATGTAGAACCGTCTTGTTGAAACCACAGCTCAGATGTATCAATGTTATTGAGCTCTGACCACAAAAAGTCGGTTATATCTCCCTTTATACCTGAGACCATTGACGGTAACGGTGTCTCTTCTCATTTCGAAAGAAATAAGTTCGGATGATGTCGCCATGCCATAAACCTCACCAAACAGTCAATCTTTGGGAATGCAATGATGCTTAGCTGAATACCAGGTGTACCGGTATAAAGTGAGCGTCAAGATACAAATGTCTTAATAGGGAACGGCCCTTAATTTTTTGTTTGGTTGCTATGACACCTGCATATTTAGTATACATCAAGTCATTGAGCAAACAACATCATATTTTTTCATCGTACTTGCGGAAAGCATTAATTTTTTCTTTTCATTTGAAGAAAAGTGCTGCAGAGTCGCATCGAATGCTTGTCGAGGCACATAGTAAAAGATGGATTCAACGGTTCAGAGATAACGATTTTGATGTGAGAAATGAAGAACGTGGAACACCACTAAAAGAGTTTGAAGACGCTGAATTGCAAACAATATTGGATGAATATGACACTTTGAGTCAGAAACAAATGGCAGAAATGTTAAATGTTGCACAACAATCAATTTCTGACCATTTAAAAGCAACGAGAAAGATCCAAAAGTCGGGAAAATAGGTGCCACATGAATTGAATGAAAGACAAATGGAATACCGAAAAACCACTGGTTCAGGATACAACCAAAGCACTTTTGCTTCAAAAGACAAACAATTTTATTGGCGTGGAATCCATAAATTGCCTGAAAGATGGAAAAAATATGTAGTTTGCAATGGCCAATACTTTGAGGGAAATGTTTTTTACTTTCCCATTAAAAATTAGTGTTAAATTTTCAAAAAAAAAAACGCTCTTTTCATACCGGTACACCTGGTACTTGTGGATTGTGTTCGCTCAAAAAGCAGCAATTTTGCTTGTTGACATAGCCACTGAGCCAAAAATGGGCCTCGTCCGAGAAGACCAAAACCCGGATCTCCAGCAAAAATTTCCAGCCTTTAATTTGCCCATTCACGGCGTTTTTCATCCTCGTCCGGCTTACATTCTTGCATCAGCACAATATTATACGGATGTTAGGTCTGAATTCAACCGCAAAATAAACCAGACCGGCCAGATTGAGTCTATGGCGGTGCCCAATTCAGCTGATCGGCTCCGAATCGACATTTCTGGGTCGCAGTATGACAAGATAGTATCTATTCTTTCACGACAGCTATTCTTGTCGTGTGTGATCCGGGCAGCTCTGTTTTAGGAAACTTAAACATCTTGACAGAGCTCAAAATTAATACGGCTTGAATTTCTCTGCATAACACCAACGGCAGTGCTCAACTACAAATGTAAGCAAGCAGCTTTCTATACCTAGGGAATATAATCGCGAATGATGGTGGTATTAAGATGTTTGGGGATAGTAATGCTTCCAACACAAAAACCTACGAGAATGTGACTAAAACCGTCATAAAGTACCATATATAGCTGCAAACTTTCAAAGATGTACTCGTATATGCAACATCTTAAGAATCTTCTAGTCAAACGATGACAAGTCAAATACCAAAAGACGTTCAAATACGGAGGAGATAGTGGCAAAGGAGTACACAAACGACTTGATTTATCCAATTAGATAAACGAAAGGCCCACCTAAAGCCAAATCGAGGTGGCGTCCAGAACTTTCAGCATGACTTGGACGAATCAACGGACCTTTGTATGTGAAGTTTGCACATACCGAAACATTTGAAACATATGCCGAAGCCAGAACGAGTTTTATTCATACGAAAGCATCACAATGGAATACGCTCGTCTATATTTCAGCTAAATGGATACTGAATAGAATTTCCAGCAATGAAATGACGTTCAACCTCAAAATCAGTTGTAGCCTAGTCTTCGACGTTAAGTACAAATTCCAAAGGCCATGGTCGTCTCAAATTATATTTCCCCTTGCAAAGCTTCAAGGCCCCACTGTGTCAAAGGATGCAAAGTAAACGGCAAGCTGCTTTGTCTTTCCATAAATTCTCATTTTTCATCTTTAAGAAGGGCAAAAATGTTCATCCCTTTGGGAAGACTACTACCCTTAAGATAAACATAACCCCTTCCCGTAAAACCTGAAGGAACAGAAAATAAGAAAATGACTTGTTGTCCCTTCATAATGGGAGGTGTATCCTTCGCCCAATCATTTTGTTTGCACGGCTTCAAATGGGCCAGACACACATATCCGAGTATACACAAATATTCGTAGGAGTACTACTCTTGTATAACGAAAGAAAAGAATACCAAAGGAAAGTAAGTTTTATATTCTCTGAAAAGGATAACGACATAAACGATGAGCATATACGACTTAAGAGGTTTACCGCCGAAACAAATTGCCAGCACCAGATACAGAGAACGAGGAGACGACGGCCAAAGGACAACAAACGGCGAAAACAACAAGGGGGACGAACACGACTACGGCGAACACAAAGTCTACACCAGCTCTGTACCTTTATTCAACATCGTTAGCTAACAAATGTCCTTGCTATTAATATACGACACCGAGAACCATTCGTTATGCCATTCACAGCGACGGATATTTGTTTCACTTGTTTCACCAAATTTCAGCGCCTCCACTCCCGTAATTGTGCGAAAAAATTATTTTCTACCTCACAGGCGGCCAACCTGTATCTATTCTTCGAAAAGTGTTCCTAACGTGTTGCTACAAAGTAAATGTTCGTCTGGTTTTATGTACATAACACATATACATATGTATGCATGTGTGTCCATGAGTGACCATTTACCTGAACAGCACTTGTTGGAGTGATTCTGGTTCTACTTCTGTGTTTTGGTCACTTCTGTTCGTAATGAAATTGGATTGCCAGTGGAGCTTCAATCACAAGCTTCCATTTAAATTAAGAAAGCAGCCCCAGAATTTGGAACGGGACAAACATCAAGTAGGTAGGTTGGGTCCTGTGAGTAGGAATCCAAAAATAATTAAATCGCAGCTCATGGCCTTCCTCCTGGCATAAGAGCAGAGCCATCAGCAACAGCAACAGCAACAGCATCAGCATCAGCATCAGCATCAGCATGAGCATGAGCATGAGCAATAGCAAGACCATAAACAGAAAGTAAATTCTCCATGATGGCCGGTGATAAAATGGTTTTGTGGTATACAATGGACGAGTGATGATGGATTTCTAGATACCTTCGACATCCTGCTAAAATGTATACCTCCTACTCTACTCCTCTTATGCCGATGATGTCCGTCCCTGCAGCCACAACTACGGATACAACTAGACTGAAAATAGTTCTCTTGATTCAATTTATGTGAACAAAATAGAAAAGGGAGGTCGGCCGGCCTCTAGTTCGGAGCACTTTTACTCAAAATTGGTCGAATGAATTCTCCGAAAATGCATTAATTTGAGTGAATACGATGAGAGCCGGAGGGCAGACGTAGGACCAAAAGAATTAGTAGATGGTGAGAGAAAAACAGGCTCTATCTAGTCAAAAGGATGCGAGGCGAGTTGATATAGTCGTTCATTTTGGATAAAAGATGTTTTAATGGGCAGGATTGAAGGGCTGCAGAACTGTGACTTTCTGAGAATTGAATGACAGCCTGGTCCCGGTTTTCATTCGATATGTTGAAAATTGCCTTTGGCTTTGGCATAAGTGCCAATACCAATCCCATTGCCCAATAAATGCTTCCCAAAACGTACATAACATAGTGTTTTTGGGGAAAGGATAACTCTTGGAGTGATTGTAATTGTTATGATTGTGTGCCTGTGTTTGTCCGTGTGCGGTCAATAGACCGGAATGAATTTTACTTAATTGGAAGTACTTCGAAATGATTTGAATGGAGTGATCGATCAATCACTGGGATGTGTAGGAATTTACTAATTCACTTCGATAATATCTGGCACTCAATCAGTTAGTGAATGGTGCAAAGTCCAATATTAGGAAGAGTAGACTTTTTGTAATTGAATTCGAATCATGGTTCGATTTTGATGTGTGACGAATATCGAAGACATAAGATCCCCTCTTAAATCAAATTTAAATGCAATGACACAAGAGTATTCCAAAAGATCTGAAGACTATGGAAAACAAATCATTCATTCGAAACATTTAGTCTCTAATCAGGACAACTACTCTACTATTAGGCTCTGCATTCATTCAGAGTTCACACTTGTTGCAGAAAAATTATCTCCTACACCTGGTCAGTTAGGACTGATGCAAAAGATCAAGCCGCAAATGACGAGGTAAGCCCCACTTTATAAGCCGCCAATTTCCTAAATATGCACATCCAAAGTCGCCTTGAGAATTCTTCACTTCTATCACTATTTCTAATTATAGGATGGCAATGTCAGATTGAACTCGATGGGGTCCTCATATCTTCTAGAAGCTGAAGACATTTATACCATATTTTTGATGTCATAGGGCAGAGCGTTATGAGACTCAAATGAGTCTCAAGTTGTTGCTCTGGCCCGTGTGTGATTAGTTGTGGTTCTACGAGTAGCAGAGCATATAGACGAATTAACGTTGTGATGACGGATGAGGGCATCAAACATTGTGTTGCTTCCTTTGATGGCTTCAAGTCGCCCAGTTATGTTACAGAAAGCTATAGGCCAGCTGCTGGTATGTCTGAAGAGAATCGGAAAATTTGAAAAGAGGACAACATGCTCGCCAAAACCTTCAGATCTATAAGTCTGACTTCTTTAAACTGAAACAGCATGTAGATATCGGTCTATGTGCGAAAAACTTGCTTTGCGAATGCATACTATGTTTGCGATGCAACACGACAACCAACGCGAAAAATCCTGCGAAAGTGCGCTATAAAATTTGGTAGACAGAATTGAATATACACTCGACAAGAAGGAATAGGCGCTGGGCATTTTCATCGACTCTAGTGGTGCTTTTGACACCCCAACTTTTGACGGCGGGTGGCATCCTGGATAATAAACTTCTTTGGGCTAAACATGTTACGTCGAAATCCTCTAAGGGGCTGTTACAGAGAGAGGGGCCCTTTGGATCTACATGGCTATGGTAAGACCAATTATATCTCATTTATCCATTGCCTGATGGAATAAGCTCTCACGAAAATACGTCAATTGTGCTTTTACCAAAATCCAAAAAAGGCATGTATCGGCTGTATGGCTGATATTCCTGAAGTCATCTTCCGTGTAAAAAGAATTGGTTTTTGGTACAAAAACCGACTGTCTTATGACTCTGGCCTTATGGACATGCTGTCTGAGGCAATGAAAACCAGAACACCTGCTGTAGAAAAAAAAACGAAATCGTCTTTCCCTGTGCACAAGACTGGTCCGTTTACGAAACTTCACGAATGACTTCAACGAACTATGTTTATTGTGAAAAATTGTTACATGGGCGAAGCACTTGCAGTGATGATCCCCGCCCACACCACACAGATCACTCTGATCTGAAGTTACCTGGCTACGAACTAGTGTCATTATTCTTCTCTCACTGCGATCTCGAAATTTACATGCGTAGTGATGTAGATTGCGAACGTCCACCACAATGTGATCCGTATCATACTCCGGAATATAACTTCTTGTGGCTAAAATTCAATCTTCGTAAGCAAATTATCCACTACTGCTTTATTTACAGAAGCCCCAAACTATACAGCAATTCGAACTTAAGCAAGTTCGATGCGTTGTCTGGACTCCATTCAAAGAATTGTATCCCTGTATCCTCATATTGAAATCGTTATTACGGGCATGACAGACAACAGCCGAAGGACGGTTGACCCAGCTTGTATGTGAGCCCCACGAATACCAGACGTTGATAGTCATACCGCCAACACCCTGGACTTGTTTTTAACTTCTCTCCCTGATAAATACAAGGTCAATGTGCTATCCCCTCTAGGCTCGTCGGGCCATCTCGTACATCGACCACACAGTTAGAGAAAAGATTCCTAAAAGAACCGCATGGCAATACGAGAAAGCCAATTGGAGAGGACTTAACAACTTCTTTAGGAATTTTAACTGGTCGTTATGTTTCCTCGATAACGACGTGAATGCCGCTGCTGATATGATCCCAGACAACAAGGCATGTTACTAATCGAGCTGTTAAGAGACTTTCAGGGTTGGAGAAATGTTTTTTCGGTCCTACAAGACCAACCAGACAGAGGAAAACCGGAAAATGTTCAAACGAGCCAGGAATGATTGAAACGTCGTTCTTAAACGTGTGAAATTCCAATACGACCAAAAAATGACGCAAAAAATACTACAATTTCAATGTAGTAAAAACTTTTGGTCGTTGGTCAAAAATATATAAAATTTTGCCTCATCCTCTATCCCAACGCTCATATGCAATGACATTCCAGCTGTCAGCTCTTTGGATTAGGCCAATCTGATTGCATCTTAGCATTCACAAATCCACTGGTCCAGATGGTATATCTCCCCTTGTTCTGAAGAGGTGTTCTTCCTCCACTGCGTAAGCTTTTTTTATCAATCTCTTTTTGAGTAGATGGAAAACAGCATTTTTCCAACCCGTCCCTACAAAAGGCGGAACTTCTTCTCTCCCCCCCTACAGACCCTTTGCACTTACGTCCCTTTTTTTAAGGGTCATGGAAACGCTGATAAACCGTCGACTCATAAAATATCTCGAAACACGAAAACTTCTCAATGACCGGCAGTATGGTTTTCGTAGCAACAGGTTCATAGGTGATTTGATGGCATGTCTCACCGAAAAGTTTCTTCTTCAATGTATTAGAAATTACCTTTGAGAACATTCAATTCAAGTTGTTTTAGATGGTTTCAAGTCTGATGTTCACAAAATAAATGCTGGTGTGCCGCAGGGCTCCATTCTGCCTCCGACACTCTTTTTAGTTTTCATCAACGATCTCTTGTCTGCTATTTACATCAGCAGTGCTCCATAAATATACCCAGTAGCATTCCGCCCCTTCAAACTTTTAACCGTAACACTCATCTCGCTATGAATGCACATCAGTATACCCTCAAGCCCACTTTCGGACGTACTCTAAAATATCGTGATTCGTTCCTAAGCCGCACAACTCGCTTATGGAATGCCCTGCCTTGCTCATCATTTCCAAGTCATTATAACATTCAAACATTTGAAATCAACGTTCATCGGCCATCATCCTTCCTGATTTTCCCTTACCCGCGCTGTGTGCTAGTATATTAAGACTACTCAACTCCCTTGAGCGCGCGCAAATTATAAAAATTGCAGATATCATGTCTCGCCAGGTTGCAGATAGACCAAACGAATTCAGTAGGAAAGACAGCAGGTTTTTTTTGTATAGAAAGAGCTTAACACTCAAGAGGGTGTAAATATCCTTAAATGAATAGTCTCCTGTCTTGGCTCAAATGGGCCCCCATTCACTTGCTTAATGTTTCGTTTGCGTGTGGTACTCATACTCACACTTTGCGTCATCATTAACGATACGTTTGTTGAGTGTTTGGTCAGAATAAGCCTCGGAAAGCATGTCTTTGGCAATGTTCACACGCGCTTTTTTTGATGGAAATTGAACTCCTTTGGCACCAACTTTACAGCCTCACGTTTTAAGCCCAATTGATTGAATAAAATAAAATGAACGGATCCAATCAAGATGTTGGTCATCTCTGCTAACTTGCGGCTTATGGTCAGTAAATCTTTGAATCGATTAACGTGTTCTTCAGTTGTTGATGCCGATGGTCTGCCAGAAAGGTTGTGATGTACGAGTACATGTAACTACATATTGTTCATTTTCAAGCATCATTGCCAAAACACTTTTTCAAGATTTACAATGCCAATTCGTTGCTCAGTTTTGATATCGTTTAGGAAAAAAAAGCTCGATGTTAACACGACACTACACCTTGCAACGTTGGCAATCCTGGGAACTTTTTGAATAATGTGGATGCTCAAAGGTTAAACATCTCGTAAAATAACACCTACAGAAGCTTTAGAAACGACAGATACTTTTATGGTATACTTCCTGTGCAAATATGTACATATGTTCCATTTTCCAACAACAGAAAGGTATTGTACTATAGGTATTGCTTTTATTAAAAATTCCATAAAAATAAGGATCTGGATGGAGTTGTCAACTAGTACACACTCATAAAGGCTTCACAATGGACCTTTTTATGGCTATGTGTACCTTATCGAGAGTCACTCCAAGCTAAACTTAATAGATTTGTTTATCATCAAAAACCCCACATATGTTCTGCCTTGAAGAATTGCTTATCAACCGAAACAGCCAAAAATAATGGTGCACACTAATCTCCTGATTTCGATGGAAGATTTCACAAATTCTGAAATTAAGCTAAAGCATAAAATCAATGACACAGAGCACTGGTTCACATAACATGACAAACGCCAAAACCTCGTACACGCGCATCACTAGTAACTCAACCACACTTTAACTTTATTACTTTTATCTCGTTCTTTTATGGTTTTTCCAATCTAAAGATGAAGAGGTCCAATATCTCTTAGAATTATCACTTTAAAATTCAGACTTTTAGTGTTTCTTTCCGTCTGCGGAGTAATTCTGGATTCGTTTCCTCTTTAAGCTTTCTATTTTGTTTAGGAGGTAAAGAATCGCCCGAAACGATTCGATGGAAAGACGTATCTTTTCGCACGGCAGACTTAACTTTAATGGTAATTGACCCAATTTTTTTCTGCCTGTACCTACCTCTACATATGTACTAAACTAGCAATTCATACAAGTTCTTGACCATCGATAGATGGAGCTGCAAGAGAGCTAAGTAATACAATCGACCGTAGCTAATATCAGTCATCGATGGTGGTGACGGATGAGGCTATTGTATGCGTTATTGCATTTGTTGATGTCTTAAAGTCGCCGGGCACCGATGGGATACATGCGGATTTTCTAAAAAAAAAAAAAAAAAAAATATGCACAGCAGCTGGCAACTTGGATAAGAATTTTAAACGACACACATATTGAACTCCTGGCAAATTGTACAAGGAGCTTTTACCGAATTTCCTGCAAGAGTACGCTTCAAAATCTGGTAGGCAGAATTGAAAGCGCCCGACAAGAAGGAACATGCGCTGAATATTTTCACAGGCATTCAGGGTGCTTTTGGCAACCCAACCTTCGACGATATGTATTACTCGGCAGGACTACACATATAGGCAAGAAAGATCCGCGGAAGATGATCTACTGTCTTGTGACAAAGATTAAAGAAGCCTATCGAAGGGTAGTCAGTATGTGACTTCTTAGATATTGAAGGAAGGTGCCTTTAATATAGTAAGATTCATCGTAAGGTTTGATTTATAATGTAAAATAAAACACATATATTTAAAAGCGAACTCAAAATTTTTATTATCGGGTAAAAGAACGATTCATGGCATTTACTTTTTGAAAATGATATCATGTAAACGTTGGCCACAACTACGTCTGAGGTGGTCCATACGAAAGGTCCAATTTTGGGCAACTCGTTCGACTGGTATTTCGCGGATAGCACGAGTAATGTTGGCTTCTAGGGCTTCAAACGTAGCTGGCTTAGTCCTAAAAACCTGAAACTTTACATATCCCCAGAGAAAATAGTACAAAGGTGTGATATCGCACGATCTAGGCGGCTAATTTACCTTAGCAAAACGTGAAATTAAGTGCTCAACTAAATGATTTTTCAACAAGTCTATTGTTTCACGATCTGTATGGCTCGAAGCGCCGTCTTGTTGCAACCAGAGCTCACCGAGACCATGTGCTTGAATTTTATGAAGCACAGGGCCAATGATTCCACAGTCCATAAACCACACCATACCGTTGTTTTTAATGGATGTAATGGTAGAGCTCTTGGTACTCTTCGGGTTGCTCATCAGCCCAAATAGAGCAATTTTGTTAATTAACGTATCCATTGACCCAGAAATGGGCTTCGTCACTGAACAAAATTTCACGATAAAACACCGGATTTTCATTGGGTTTTTCCAGAGCCCATTCACTGAAAATATGACGGAAATTAAAATCACCTGGCTTCAACTCTTGCACAAGTTGAATTTTGTAGCTTTTAGGCCGAGATCCTCACGTAAAGTACGCCAAGTTGTCGAAAACGCCAAACCAAGCTGCTGAGAACGACGACGAATCGATTCGTAACGGTCTTCCCGTACACTATCTTCACTACGTGCTGGATGTGGTCTAACCGGTCGAGCATCATCCATTTATGTAAACTGGGACTTACATTTGCGAATGGTATTGGCAATAGTGGTTTCAGTAGGTCGATTATGTGCTGCATAATTTCCTCGAATAGCGCGAAAAACATTTCTTACAGAACGCTGATTTCCCTAATACAGCTGAACAATTTGGAGACGCTGTTGTGATGTGAGTCTTTCCATGATAGCCTGCCAAATGATAAAGCAGTGATCTGTCAAAAAAAGCTTATTGAAAATCAAACCTCACGATGAATCACCCTATAATAACAGATATGAATCCATTTCGAACCCTTCCCACTAACCGTTGGGTTCGAGCGACTGGTGTATTTTAGAAAACCTCTTGGAAGAGTACACAATAAAAAAACTAAACTGGAATTCACATATTAATAACATACGTACCAAAGCGACTTTATTGTAAAACCTGTGGATTAACCCCAGCCGCAGCGGCTACAAAAAGTCGCATGACACGGCATCAACACCGGAATACATACCTGCTCCACAGCATCTAGAGAAGCCTTCATTGGTTTAACCCAACTCCATCTCTTTATAAAATATTTGTCAATTCGCAGCAGGGTCAGACTACCATCCAACACCGGAAGCACTTACTCAGCCCCCTTCGTGTTTAACTTTTTGTTTAATACGATGCGGCTTTAAAGACTCACCTTGCCTATTCCCAGAACATGATCTTCCATCCTTACAGTAATGATGAATTCTACTCTCGTCTGAATATATAACTTTATTCCAATCATCTTCTGACCAGCTGAATCTTGCTTTTTTTTTTCTTTTGATGGCTACCACATTAGCTTACGCCAACATGCTTCCAAGTAGCTGCCAAAAACTGCTTCAGAATTTGAAGTGGACCTTCTAGAAAGTATTAATCTCACCAAAGCACATTCATCTTGGTCAGAGAGTTTTTTGGACGTTCCTCTTGGAGAATTATCTATGTCCATTTGACACTTTTTTCTAAGTCGGGCAACAGCTGATTGAGAAACAGTGCACTCTGTCACTTAAAAGCTCGTTGGTTTGATGTCTTGTAGTAATTTTATAACTTTTTGAGTCATCGCAAAAGTAACGGCACTTCGCAGAATACCAACGTAGTGTACAACATTTTATGTCGCTACTACTCTACATCTGCACCTGTAAATTTTCCGCCACGACATGGCTCGCCTTAAAAGCAAGAAACGTCTCTAGTCAAATGTCGACTTTGGCATGTTCATTACCTACAATGGGTGATTTTTTAGGCGTTTGGTTTTTAATTGTTAAAAAAAAATAAAGGAAAATTACAAAAGTGTATAAAATTGTTATGTGAGTTGATAAAACAATGTTTGCCATTAGCTTTTTAAATGTTATTTCATATAAATGTTGACCACGACTACGTTTTAAGTGGTCAATACAGAGAGCCCAATTTTGAATCACTTTATCGAGCATATTGGCTGGTATCTCGCTAGTAATAAGTGTAATGTTGTCTTTCAAGGCCACAATTGACGCTGATTTATCGGCATAGACGAGTGGTTTGACATATCTTAATAAAAAATAGTTTAAAAGCGTCAAATCGCACGATCTAGCCGGCCAATTCACCGGTTCAGAACGAAAGATAAATTGCTTACCGAACTCATTTATCAATTGGTCCTTGGATTCGCGTGCTTTGTGACATGCAGCGCCATCTTTCTGTAACCGCATGTTGGTTCAGCTCGTGCATTTTGAGCAAAAAAAGGTTCAAAATCATTAAACGAAAGCGGGCGAATTTGACTATAGCGTTGTTCTCGCGGTCATCTTTCGCCGGACCATAAATCGCACTAAACAGTGCATTTCTCCGGATGCATTGGCAGCTCTTGTATTATTTGAGGCTGCTCTTCGGACTTAATATAGCAGTTTTGTTATTTACATACCCATACAACCAGAAATGAGCTTCGTCGGTAAGGACAATTCTTCCTCCAACTTCCCTAATGCACACCAAAAATTCGACACTGTTCGGCTTCAGTTGTAGTTGTAGTTATAGCACGAATATGACGCGATGATATCTGGCGATTATGAAGTGACCGAAAAACTGTTTTCACAGAGCACGAATTCTGATAAAGAAAAATTTGTAAGTGTAAGGTCTTTCTATGATGAAATGGCAATGCTAACTAGGCATGTTTGACTTTGTCACATGTCAGGAACCACGCGTGAGTTCTAAAAAACAGAACACTGAAAAAACAAACTCAGGTTTAAGTCGCAAATATGATTAGGGCTTCCACGTATAGTCCTGACATTTTCCTGTGGCAGTCATGCATTTTTAAGTCGCTTCCACCCTCGTTATCGCCGATACTTAACAGATTTTCCTTAAAACATCACCAGAAGTCTGTAATTCATACGCACGCAAGATATGAAAATATTAACTTTACATGAGGAAGCGAAGCATTTCGTTTAAGGGTGAGCTGTCCTTCACTTAGAGTGCTCTTCGAAATCCTAATTTCATCTAATGTACGCCATGGTAGTGGTTGAGATCTATTTTGTTGCTTCTTTTTCAGTCTCTGTATGACATCGGTTCGTTTAATTACGCGGAATTCAATTTATTATTATCCATACCCTTAAGCTCTGGTGGACGTTTCCCTCCTTACATCAACCACAAATCGTGGATAAAGGTAAAAAAAAAAGAAGTACTGTACAAACCCAAGAACAGAATTTAATTTATTTATACTCTACACTCGATCTGACGTTACATACAGATCTAATGAACTTCACCGCTCCAGTATGGCGTGGGAAGTGTATCCGTGGCAGTTGTATTCCATCTCCTATCGCAATCTACCCTTACCGTATCATGTCGTACATCATACTGCTACGTACTCGTACATTCATACTTTGAGAATTAAATTAATTTCTGAGCAGAGCTTCTTTCATTCGGATACAAAGCTACGAAATCTAATTAGCTTTGTTGGAGAATTCTTTTGAAGTGTGAAATTCTGTGGGACGCTAAGGGAGGCAGTGATGAAAGGGTGGCCAAGGCAAACAATCCTCATTCCCAATCCCATTGGCAATCACCTTTCCATTCCAAAACCATCTGTACCCAGCATTCAGCCATACCAATTGCCATTACCACTGTGTGTGCACTACTCTGATTATCTCGGTCTCCTCGTGAAGCCGGAGCGATAACGTTGTTCGTTTGGTCGAATGGTCGAATGGTCGAATGGTCGGATGGTCGGATAGTTGGAGTCCACCAATACCATGGCGTTGGTGGCTGCAAAATAGCAAACAATTGCGCTCGCCTTATTATCGCAACAATGGCTGAAGGTGTTTGCTAGCTAAATTGTGTTTAATTGGTGAGGTGAGGTGATAGTTGGTATTTGTCCAATTCCGAATGCGGCCTGGATTTTGAACCAGACCCCGGGTAGTAGTGCCGCTTTTGTAGTGTAGCGGGCAAGTGTGCCTCTAAGGCAGACGAGTGCTGCCAATTGAATTTGAACTTTTGATTAAGTGATTAATTGAGGAGTAAATATTGGACAGAGTCCAAGGGTGAAACAATGATTGGGGATTGAGTTTGTTTTTGATGGTTTTGATGGGTGGTGGAGGAGGGAATATTATAGGTTCGCAGTGATTAGCCTTAAATTGGCTAGCCAGGCTGATGAGATTTTCGATTTTAGTTCGAAAGTTACTCCATTTTCTGTATGTCCACTAAATTTTTGAAAAAGTCGCCAGTGATATGTATGCAATCTCACTTTCAACAGATGGATAAATGCGATACATAGTGACGAAAGGTGAGTTTGGTTTTAGTAGGTTAAATTCAAAGTCAGTTGTTTTACACACAAAATTAGCTGGACAGAGAATTAGACAATAAAGCTTATTTCGTGTTACTTTGGGGCATCACAAACAAATAGATAGGACAAGGCTCACTACGATCCAATTAGTGAGAAAATGAAAATCCTTGACGAGCATAAACCAGCACCTCAAATACAATCCCTCGACAGAGGAGTCTTAATCATTCCAAACGTATTTAAGCAGTTAGTTAAGGGTTTCGGACTAATAGGATATTTTGTATCACCCCCTTGGGTTCTGTGCTGTCTACTAGCTGTATACAAGTCATCACCTCTTGAATTATCCGAATTGAGGAAAAGATAATATCAGATGGTGATGTAAGTCTTTATTAGAAAAAGTCCAATTTATTTTAGATGATATTTGAGGGGAGGGTATCAGTTAAGAAATTTTTCCCATTTTCTGTCCATTGCTACGATGTTTCATTTGATCTGAGCCTTTTACAAAATCTAAAAAGCTGTTTCCTAAGGTGGCAACAAGGAAATCATTGTTTGGTTGACAGGTAGGACTCTTTGCCAAGGACCCATTTATCTAAGTATTTTACTGCGCGCAGCCAGCTGCAAAGGGTCTTAAGGCAGCTCCAAACGGGAATAGACTCAAAATCAAGATACTTGGGTACTTCAAGGGCAGCTTGGCTATTTGACATTATATTGATGTATGATATTTTGACATAACCTTTGATAGGAAGTTGAAAGTTGAATGTCCTAATCGTGCAGAAGTTTAAAGTTGGTACCAAAAGTGCTGGTTCCCATACGACTGGGTGCTGTACGATTAGGGTAGGCACTGAGGGAGGTCCACCTGCCGATACCACGTTCTGTTACTATACCTTTATACCGTTTGGCAAGTTATCATGGAAAGACTCACACAACAACAGTGTCTCCAAATTGTTCAGCTGTATTACGAAAAACAGCGTTCCGTGAGAAATGTTTTTCGCGCGATTCGAGGAACTTACGGTGCGCATAATCGACCTACTGAAACCACTATTGCCAATATAATTCGCAAATTTGAGTCCCAGTTTACATTAATGGATAATACTCGACTGGTTAGACCACATCCAATAAGTAGTGAAGAGACTATAGCAGCTGTAGCTGAGAGTGTACGCGAAGACCGTGACGAATCGATTCGTCGTCGTCAGCAGCTTGGTTTAGCGTATTTTATTCTCGGCCTAAAAGAGTACAAAATTCACCTTGTGCTAGATTTAATGCCAGGGGACTTGAATTTGCGTTATATTTTCAGTGATTGGGCTCTGAAACAGATGAACAACCCGAAGAGTACCAAGAGCTACCATTACATCCATTAAAAAGAACGTTATGGTATGGTTTATGGGCTGGACTATAGCAGCTGTAGCTGAGAGTGTACGCGAAGACCGTGACGAATCGATTCGTCGTCGTCAGCAGCTTGGTTTAGCGTATTTTATTCTCGGCCTAAAAGAGTACAAAATTCACCTTGTGCTAGATTTAATGCCAGGGGACTTGAATTTGCGTTATATTTTCAGTGATTGGGCTCTGAAACAGATGAACAACCCGAAGAGTACCAAGAGCTACCATTACATCCATTAAAAAGAACGTTATGGTATGGTTTATGGGCTGGTGGAATCATTGGTCCATATTTCTTCAAAAATGAGGAAAATCAGAATGTTACCGTCAATGGTAACCGATATCGCGCCATGTAAACGGACTATGTGCTATGAGCCATACAGATCGTGAAACAATGGAATTGTTAAGAAATCATTTTGGTGAGCACTTAATTTCACGTTTTGCTACGGAAAATTGGCCGCCTAGATCGTGCGATATCACACCTTTGGACTATTTTCTCTGGGAGTATGTAAAGTCTCAGGTCTTTAGGAATAAGTCAGCTACGATTGACGCTTTGGAAGCCAATATTACTCATGTTATCCGCGAGATACCAGTCGCTATGCTCGAACGAGTCGCCTAAAATTGGACCTTCCGTATGGACCATCTCAGTCCTAGTCGTGGCCAACATTTGCATGATATCATTTTCAAAAACTAAACGCCATGAATTGTTCTTTTCACCGATAATAAAAATTTTAAGTTCACTTTCGAATTTATGTGTTTTATTTTACACTATAAATCAAACCTCACGATGAACCACCCTTTAGAACGTTAGAGGAAGAAGTTGTGAATGAATTCATGTGGCTAAAGAGTGGCGTCATGGTAGACTCCTATTGAACTGAGCTCAATAAGGATTTTACAGGATTAGCCAGATAGCTTAAACAAAGATGATGGTGGATTCATAATTAGTGGGTCAACAACAGCCGGCGACACGCATTACACTCCTTTTTTTGGCCAAGCGATCCGAAAAGGGCCGACCCTACAAAGCGACCCTATAAAAATAAAAGGATCTGCACCTTCAAAAGCTAGCGGAGACCATAGGTTAGGTTAGGTAAGAATGACTATTGGGAAAAACAAACCTTCTTAGGCCTCTTGTCCCATTGTAATTCCACATTGATCTGTGATCGTTTTACTAATGAAACCAATTTGAGCTTCTGAAGAAGCGTAGGAGACTGTTGACGTCTATACTTTTTAGATTGCTTAGAATTGCCTTCTCTTCCTCCTCTTCTATGCAGCTTCTGCAAAAGTCGTTTGTAAAAACTTCGGGTATGCTCGCACATAAAACACTGTCCAGTGATGACACCTACGATAACGCTGATATGTTTCCTATTATGAAACACCAAAGTCTAAGAGCGATTCAGATCCAACTTTGGATAGATTTGTTTGGGCGCTGGGCATGACCAACAGTCTACATAAGTTTACTTCTCCCATTAGCATCCAGCTTTAGTATTAGTTTGCACGTAGCGATTGGTATACCGATGCTGCCATCTCCGTGAGAGATGAACAGTAGTCAAGAGCGATTTAAGAATTTTGTAAGACTGATTCCAGGCGTTTGAAAGCGGCCTTATTGTCAGATAAGATGCGGATATCCCTTGCAGATATCATGTTTTTCTTCAGCCATGAAATACGCTACAGTGTTTTGGAAGACTGAAGGAGATTCTTAGATTAAGCTTATCCCACGTGCGATCTATAAGTAAGAATGGGAGGAACTACTTCGGTGTACAATCCAGAGGACCACCTTAGTCTCCAACTTTTGCCAAGGGTCCTCGCTGCAGGCATAGAAAGCGACGCATGCTTTCTTTGGCCTGTGTTCTATGTTTAGTTCCCAGTTGATTTTGAGGTTAAGAATGACGCCAAGGTACCTTGCATTGGGAGTGTTTGGTTGTGAAGACGTGAAAGCTTGAAAGTCGGTATTTTGTACTTGGTGATCCACAACTTGCGGCTCAAAGCCAGAGCTCTCTCTGTGAGATAACTAATCACTGAGGTGAACATTCCTGGTAATAATCACTCCGTCCGCGTAAGCGGGTGCTTTGATACCAATATTATCGAACTTCGTCAACATATTTTTGGTGATCAGGAACCGTAGAAGAGGCCAGATAACTCCCCGGATTTGTTCCCAAGTATTCCTGAGTGATTCTAGTTTTAAGAATAAATACAATCCAGTTTCTAACGAAATCTCCTGTGCCAATCTTGATGAGAGATTTGAAAATGAATTCTGTGTGCACGTTATATTGTAAAAAAAACCTTTATGTCTCGGAAGAAGGCTAATGTATACTGTTCATAGTGAATAAAACTCTCAATCGTCTGCACCAACTTGCGAAGCGCTGACTCCGTAGACGTACTTTTAAGGTAGTCATGTTTAGACTTCGATAGAGGAGATCCCGCATATGCATATCCAGGATACGTTCTGAGGTTTTAAGTATGAAGAATGTAAGGCTAATGGCCTCTCTGTCGATTTTAGGATTGAAAACGTCCCGAACTCGTCTCCTAGTTGAAGGGGTGTGAATAAGTCAAAGGAAGCCACGTAAAATGTCCAATACCTTCTCCAAGTTCTATTGGAGCATAATTGGTAAAATCCTCAAATATGAGGAGCAGCGGTTACGAAATCCTAGGAAATCGTTTCCTCGGGTATTAGTGAGTTGATTTTATTCCAGTTTGCGGGTTGCGCGACCTGCTCTGCCTTCACACCAGCGCCGCTATCTTTGCATCCCGCAAAATAGATGTTCATTAGGAGTTCCAGTGATTCTTCAGTCAAATCTCTCCATATTCTATCAAGACGTTTGATAGATGTCAGATTTGTGCTTTGAACAGAATTTTGCTAAAGCTAGCTGAATCCTTGAAAGTTTCAACTTAGCCTTGATTATTGCTTTTTTGTATATCTTGAGACAGTCCTTTTAAAACTTCCAGAATTTGAAATAAATTTTGATGAAGTCTCATTGCACCACGGTGGGAGTTTTCTTGTTAAAGTTGAGGTGAGATGTGAGGTGTTGAAGTATATATCCATAGCTTTTTTGAGAGTCCTCCTTTCATGTTTCATGAGTGTGGGTCAAATATTATCGCCATCAGGAGCTTTTTTGGCCTTCGGATGGGCGAGCTAAATATGACTCCTTCTAATATGCTCTTTATAGTGGTTTTGTGAGTTATCGGATAGGAAGTGTATGCGGTTAACTTACAAGATGAGTTTGCAGAAGAAACACTAAAGAAAACAGTAGCGAAACAGTCATCAGGATTTTTAGAGAAGATTAATTCCTTTAGATTAAGTCGAGTTTGTTAAGGAGAGATCGTTAGGATATCGTTAGGAGATCGTTTACACAGCCTAGTAATGGATTATAAGTGTCAATATTCGTCTAATAAGTTGAAGCGTATAAAATTTGTTAAATAGCTTTCCAACCTTTCTCCTGGGGGCTTTGCACTCATTGGTCCGCCAGGGAACATTGA
Source organism: Volucella inanis (assembly GCA_907269105.1). Taxonomy (NCBI): domain Eukaryota; kingdom Metazoa; phylum Arthropoda; class Insecta; order Diptera; family Syrphidae; genus Volucella; species Volucella inanis. The sequence goes on from OU026155.1 coordinate 155,901,529, forward strand.
ATTGTAACCTTCTTTCTGTTGTTCAGGTATATTTGCATGCGGAGCTGCATAACATTCATTAAAACATTACGGATTCCCAGCTAAGAGTATATGGAATGTATAAAGGTTCGAATTGATGCGTTTGGGCACTCTGCTGAAAGATATTGGGTTGCTCATGTTATTAATGTCAATGTCATTGAGCGGACATCTCTTGGGACACGTGAATCTGACCCTATTTTAGCGTCGTTTTCGAACATTTGATAAATTTTGTGACATGGAGAGCTCATATATCTACAAAGACTTAGCTTCAGGTTCACATATCATTTTAAACATTGACTTTAGTTTCGAAGCTTTGAAATTGCGAATAGCGGTGACAAACAATAAAGATTTAGATGTCTAAGTCTGAAGGACTTTCAGACACAAATTTAACGTCGCCTTAAAATTCTTAGAACTTTGTGTGTGCACGTCGTAAACAGGTTTTGTCTACAAGAAAAAAAATTAAACATGGTAAGAGTTCAATGGGTAATTGTCTCCTACTTTACTGCTCAAAGAAAACAAATTTTACTTTCCTATCGTGTGTTCTATAGCATATATAGAAAACAAATAAGTATTTTCCCTGACATAAAAATCAATATGAAACAGGACACTGCGACACAAATTTTCCACAGTCCAATCCTTACCCCCTAAGCAAACGTAAATAACCCAATTAACGTTGGCCCGCACAAGTCTCTTATCTGATGTCTCACCGCCCATGGTGGACGAACCGACAAACCCGTAAGGCAAAGTACCATAAACAACAATAACAACAACTACAGTAACAAAGATGTTTGCAAGTCTATTAACCTTAATAGCATCCATTGAATGAGAAGCCTCCTTGCGTCATCGTCTATCGATATTCTGTAATCGTTATTACTGCGGAGCATGTGAGGAGAAATGTTTGAATGGATTCCGTCGTTCCTAGCTTCCTGTCCCGCAAAATTGTCCAAATACATAAGACGCAGGACATTCACCTCACTGACTCACCGACTGTTTGAGTTCATTTTTAAGTGAAAACCAATTTCACTGACCTGACTTTGGATTGCATGAAATAATGGCCAATCAACTTACGAGTACGAATGCCACTTCAGAAATTCCCAAGTGGTGCACTCTAAAGTAAATATTTATCCAGAGGGATAAGGTGCGCGTAGAGGTAGTCCTGGAAGAAAATCAATTGCAACTTTGGTTTCCAAATGATGACGATGGATGCCAAGACTCAGTAATAGCAATGAAGTCCATGTCCATTTGGGTCGTAGTCGTGTTTAGTAGTACAGTCGTCATAGTCCAATGTGAAATTGACTGAATGTGTTATGTCATTAGGGAGGGTAGTATCCTTTCTCGATAAGAAAGCCATCTAATTGGTGCAGCAGTGATGGTTGCTGAAACCTGTCATAACTTCGATCTTTATCCCCCTGTAGGCGTGAATAGCCGGGTGTAGGGTTTAACATTCAATTAAGAGTAAATCAATTTTCCTACAAAGTAGCAAATTTTCAGTATACTTGACAGTAAAACGAGCAGCATAGGACCGCTTTTCTCATTGCACAGACTCAGGTTTGGGAGTGATGTGCTTGGTATGGGCTCCTTCGGTCGAGATGTAAGATTAATTTCCAGAATACGTATTGATGACATCCCGTGCAAACTCTGATTAAGACTAATGACTTTGATTTCGAATTCGGACATTCGACTGTGGTAATGAATTGAGAATTCAATTAGAGAACTGTCGGCCAGTGAAACCATTGGTGCACGTGTACATGTCCGTAGACACATTCTTGTACGTATGCGGGTATTTGATTAAATATTAACCAACAACGGGCAGTTGGGATGCGTTAATAGCTTCTTGGGGAACTGCAGGGATAACCTTAATGGTTAAGTCGTTAAGAGTAAGGTGACTGAATGGAATTTTGGACATTAGCTGTTTGTTAACCAAGTCCATATTAAATTACAATAGAAGCGAACTTAGATCCTATGTATATGAATGACCGATCGATGTGGGACTTAAGTAGAATATCCATCATAGCTGTGTGTTTATGAGCCTTAACAAGCAGCAAGCAGCTTGATTTCAGCTGAGAGAGGCTGACAGTTATTTTCATTTTAGAGAAAAAAAAAGTGAGTTCCCTGATGTGAAAATCTTGCGTTGCTTCTAAAAATGAGGTTTAAAAGGTTCCATTGCAACAGATAAATATCAGTCAGGGTTCTACTAGTGGATTACATATATAATTAAGACGTGAAAGGACATCGAATAAGAGTATTCGATACCGTGCTACTATTTATGCGGCGGCTTCGAACTTTACTTGTGAATTACTTGGAATAAAACACTGATGGTCACATTAGTTTTAAGCAGAGTTGCGTTGCCATGGTTCCCTTACTGACTATTTCCTGGCCGGATATACATATGTTTGTGTCAAATAACTACCAGCCTTCGGAAGAAAATCATTATCGCCCAGCCAGAGTCATTTGTGATCGAAACTGCAACCTAACACATGGACTGAAAAGTCAGTGCCGTTTAATAGTAAAACACAATTTTTTTTAGTTGCCTTCGAGGGCGATACACTGATTGAAACGATTTTTCAATCTTTCGATACCAGTTTTGTAGTACGGTTTCGGTTTAACCTCAAAATAGGCCTCTGTTTCGGCGATTACTTCTTCATCGGTCTTAAATCTCTTTCCGGCGAGCATTCTTTTAAGGTCTGCGAATAGTCGCTGGGGGCCAAATCTGGAGAATACGGTGGCTGGGGAAGCAATTCTCAGCCGTATTCATTCAATTTTGCCATCGTTTTCATCGACTTGTGACACGGTGCATTGTCTTGATGAAACAGCACTTTCTTTCTTTCTGCGGCCGTTTTTCTGTGATTTCGTCCTTCAAACGCTCCAACAACGCAATGTTATAGTCGCTGTTGATAGTCTGCCCCTTTTGGAGATAGTCGATGAAAATTATTCCATGTGTATCCCAAAATACGGATGCCATAACCTTGCCAGCCGACTGTTGAGTTTTTGGTCGTTTTGTACGAGGTTCTTCGCCTGCTCGCCACTCAGCTAACTGCCGGCTTGACTCTGGTGTGAAGTGATGGAGCCAAGTTTCATTCAATGTCACATACCGATGCAAAAATTCGGCTTTATTGCTTTTCAACAGCTTTGAACACTCCTCTGAATCATCAACACGTTGTTGTTTTTGGTCGACTGTGAGCAAACGCGGCACCCACTTTGAACAGAGCTTTCGCATGTCCAAATATTTGTGTATGATATATCCAACACACTCTTTTGATATCTTCAGAGCCTCAGCTATCTCGATCAACTTCACTTTACGGTCATTCGTAATCATTTTGTGGACTTTTTTGATGTTTTCATCTGAAACAGCCTCTTTTGGACGTCCACTGTGTGCATCATCTTCGGTGCTTGTATGATCACTTTTATATTTTACAATCCACTTGCGAATGGTTCGTTCGGCTGGTGCAGAGTCCGGGTAACACTTATCAAGCCATTTCTTTGCATAAGCTTTCAGCCCAGTGTTTGTTTTTAAGGAAAAACTTGGTCTTTTTATATGTAGAGGAGGCAATTTCGAAAATAGACTGCAACCTACCTTTTGACATGGGGCCTTGTCATGGATAGTAAATTTGTAAAGGCTGATTGGTGTTAGCTAATCTGGATGGATGGAATGTTCAAAGGACAGAAGATGCTTACAGGTCTCACATGTCTTGGTTTACCCTGTTCAACAGAAATGGATTGTCAGTCAAAATTTCTTCTACCTAGGCTCGCTAGTGCTGGAGACTCGGAAAGCTTCTGTAGAAATAATTCTTTTGTATATTACTCCCATTGTACAATGACAAGTTGGTCAATATGTCCAGTTTTTGATTGAAAAATGGTTTTTCCGACAAAAACCGTCTTATTTCCCCATGTAGTCTCCTGTAATGTAGTCTCCTGCGCTCAAAACATTTCGCATAACGTTTCTCTTAGTTTTGAACCCTTCCAAACAAGAAGATTTATTGAGGCCCATGTCAACTAGTAGTTGGGTGCTGAAAAAGGATAAGCACTGTTGTCAACTGTGTTGTTAGTGTTGTAACTGTTTCTAAATACCAATTGAGCTTATTTTATGTTACCTGAAATTGACAACCATCGGATACCGGTCCATGTCCATGGGAACTTATAAGCGTGAATGTTGGCCAGCAGACAAAAATAGCAGCACTATAAACTGGACAGCGGATAAATCCGGATGAAGTAAACATCCCGGCATAAAGCAAAATAAGACCTAGTCCGGATATTTCGACATATTTGGAGCTCAGGCCGTTAAGGCTTTTCGAGACTAAGACAAGCTCTTAAGAAACTGTCAGAAAGTATAGCCTGCACGATACCAGAACCAACTTTGTGGCGCGGTGAGACATTGTCCTAACTAGCACACGGTTACCGCATATCAATATTCCTAAGGGGACTTGGAAATCTCCTGATCAGACAAGTCACTCCTTCAGTATTATGGATGCCCGAACGTTCTGAGCGGTCAATATTGACTCGAATCATTTCCTTGCTGTAGTCAAGGTAAGGTTGCAGATAACCCAAACATTGCAAAGGCAACCAATACTGTAAGGAAGCTTGACGTTGGACGGCTAAAATCGCAAGAGAACGCCAAATTTTTTTCCTATGCCGCCGTCATCAAGTATCGAGATCAGCAATATTGCCAAAAAGCCATCAGCCTTTGATAGCTGCTATTCTTCATTGGACCACCACAAGGAGAACCCTGGTTTGAAATCCGAGTATCGGATGCAAGATGCATACAAAACGAATACCAGCTTTTCAAGGAGCATGAGAAGTATCCGATCGAGGAAATTGGAAGACGCTACTCCAGTTTCACTAAAAGGTAAAAAGGACATACCACGGACACAAACCCCGAATGGACACAAAAGGGAACATACTCGTAGTAGAAGAGTCACAGTCTATGCTAAGGATTTGGAAATAGCATTTCTGTAGACTGTGTAACGTCGATGACGAACCAACTACCGCTGTCAGGCATAATGAAACTTCTGACCAGAACGATATAAAGCAACAACTTAGTCTACCCAACCCGGATGAAATGAAGTCAACCCTATCTAAGCTTAAGTACAACAAAGTTGTTGGAGCGGCCGGCCTGGCTTCCGAGTGGCCTGACTTCCGAGATTTGCTAAGAAGCAGACACCAACTTATCTGTAAAAAACAGTCGGATAAAAGTATGCCCGATTGATGGAACCTCAGGAATAAGTCATTTTAACATTGCCTAGAAGATCCTATCTCCAGTATTGCGTGAACGCCTGAAGCCAGGCGTCAACAATCTGATTGGTTTATATCAGGAAAGGAAACTCCCCCTGGACCAAATATTCACACTACGGCAGAACATCAAATCAATACACACCACCTATTCATCGGTTTTAAGGCAGCGTATGACAGCATATATAGAGACGAGCTATACAGAGCAATGTCTAGTTTTAGCATCCCTACCAAACGCGTCCGTCTGTGTTTGGAGATGGATAGTGCACGAAAGGACACCCAACACCGACGTCTCGGACTAGGAATACCCTTTCTCGAACAGCAAAATTGACCCTTTCTTAATAATCTCAGTCCTGTTCTATGGAGCAGAGACATGGACTGGATAAAGGTGTTCTTGACTGCTCTGCAACAACGAACAACGACATCGACTAAGTTCGAAAAATCTTCGAATCCACCCGTAAGGGACAGCCCAGTAGAAGAAGACCTCACTTAAGGTGGTGCATTCAAGTAGGATGGGACCTCAACTACTTGAAGAGCGAAACTAAGGCACTGGAGGCGCTTGTTGGTTGAAGCCCAGGTCCATCCCGGACTACAACGCCACCTTATTTAAGTGAGTGCACTATTTGGTGTGATTTTAATCGGACAACCATTTTTGAACATTTCTTGAAGTATATTTACGACATCGATCCAGAAATCGGTCACCGAGATTGTGCGATTTGACACCACTCTTTGGTGAAACGTTATAAATCTCAAACAACTGATGCCTTCGAAGACAATGTTCAGCAAATGGTAGTCCAAAGTTGAATCGATAAAACGCGATTCGTCAAAACCAACAGACGAAGCCATGTGCCTGAAGTTTTGTTCAAAACATAATGTCACGCCATATGAAGCTCCATTATATGAGAGCCAGCTGAAGATAAATACTGCGAAGACAAAATTCATCAGTATAACTACACCATTCTTAGAAATTAGTATTGCAGAACAACCGGTAAGGAAACAAGAGAGTTTGCAGTACTTTATAAGTATTGTTTCGAAAGAAACCTGGACTGAACAGGACTAAGTCAAACGAAGGAGCTTTGTAAAAACACTGGTTTCTACTTGTAAACTAGAGACGAGTGACAGCTTAAAAGCTAGACGATTGTTAGTTTTTTTCATTACATACGGATGGCATCACACGAACACGAAAAAGAAATAACAAAAAACTAACGTTGGCGTGATAGATTTTCGAACATTAAGATGATCTACCAGTTCAAATCTTGTCCCTCTTGTCTCTACGATTTTCTGACGGAAATTGGGAAAAGGAAAGGTCGTAGGTCGAACAAAATTACCACTGCGCTACGCCACCCCAAAAAAAGTCAACTGACACAATGTTGCCCTAAAAATGACAGTGCTGGTAATGAACTAAAAGCTACCATCAAGACTTCTTCTGTGATTGGCGCAGAGACTAGAAGTTTCCAAAGGAATGATAGTGCCTCGGGACTTTAATATTTTAAAGATAATCTTTTTCAACGTTAGGAATTTCTTTAAGATACTTTCTTTACATTTCACTCAACTAAATCAGGGGGAAATGAAAGCAACAAGGCTAATAGGCGATACTGACACTCCATAAAGGCTGTTGACTGTTTATATATTGCCATACATGGATACGACTAAGCCCAGAAATCATCTTGCCTCATGTTACATCAATTCTTCTTAAGTAATTGAAGGCAAATCACTATGCGGAAACTGATGGTGCGACTGTTATATTGAATCCTCTTAACCACTTCTAGTATTCCGCAAACAATTTATTCAATTCAGCTGCTCATGGCTGCAAATTGAACCACAGAAACCACAATGTCCCTCTACGTACGAGTTTATCTCTTTCCTTTTTCAAAACCGCACTTTAAGATTAATACCCAAACTACGAGTAAGAGATACAAGTACAACACAAATGCTACTAACAGCAAATTTTACTTTTCAATCTCCATGTTGTCGAGTGTGTTTTTCACATTTCTGTTTGCCGTAACGAGATTGTCTTTTACTTTTATTTTCCATCATGTCACAAACATTACGAAGAGATAAAGCCATCACCATCATCATCATCATCGTCATCCAGCAACTACCTAACGCTACCCACTCCTCCTCATACCCAATCAAAATAAACAGCGTGTTTGTAAATTTTTTTTTTCTCGTTCTTTTTTTATCTGACTTCTGCAGCAGATACTTTTGTAGCTACATTTTGACACATATCCGCTCCGAATGTGGTGAAAAGGACTTTTGTATCTTAGCATCTCTTGTCAACTATGTATGTACGTTATGAAGGGTATACCCATCCTTTGGTTCCATCTAAGTGGAGTACGACAGGAGGACAGTTCAATATCTAGATTTGCCAAAATATTGTGGTATTGTTGGAGTTGGAGAATGGAGTCAGGCAAAAAGAGAGCTTTTGTCAGCTCATTGCTGACTTGTGTGACAAGTTATTTGTTTCCCGCCCTGCGATTCTAATGTAGCCACAAACAGTGCTGGTATATTGTAGAAAAGGATCTTTGCATAGGAAAATTGTAAACATTATCGCGATTGTGGCATTATGGTGTATTCATACTGTAGCACTAGATTCGACTTAGTTAGAAATTCGTTTATATAAATGGTGATAGAACCAAAGAAGTTAAACCCAACAGCTCCTATTGCCGATCTCCACCTTTCTTGCCACTGGCTGTTTAATATTTGTAATCTTTGGAGAGATGCGGAAACATGAGAGATGGGAATGATACCCTGAATCTGTCCCAATTTCATCTCCAGGTTGATAGTGGTGTCTACAGTACCAGAACTAAATAAATATTTCATTCGATGTACAAAGTAACTTTACTTTGTATTTTAAATGTTACTTTGTAAAGTAATCCCACTTAAAGGATGTTTTATATGAAAGTCCGTTTTTGATTGTGAAGAAGGTACACAAATGAGGACGGCTATTTTAGTAATGCACCACCGAAAACAAATAAGTCGGTTTTGGTCCGAGATAGGAAGATGAAGTAGCAGACGCCCTGACCACAGTCACTATGATTCGAACAAAGTTGCCAACAAAAGATCGGAAATAAGTGCGCATTCCAATGATCTCTATAAAAAAAACAGAAGCATTGTTCAAGGACTACAACATTTTTATAAAGATACTTATGTTAAGTGGTGGTGGAGATGGCCTTTGGTTGGCTCACTAGCTGTCATGCCAACCTACCTGGGATCGAATCCCGGTAAACTCAACATTTTCATCACGGTAAAGCACACTAACGAGCAACGTCTGCAAATTATAAAAAATTTTCTACAGATATTCGGAGTCGGTGACTGCAACTTTAAGAGCGTTAACACAGGCAATAACAAGTTTAATGCAAAAATGATGATGTTGCCGTGTCAGTGAGACAACGGGTTGGTCGAACTGTAGAAAATATCGCTGCCGTTCAGACGTCCGTAGCAAACGATCCAAATCAGTCAATTCCACGGCGTTCTCAAGAATTGGGCATCGCTCAGACCACATTATGGCGTATTTTGCGTAAGGATTTTGGTTTGCACCCATACAAGATCAAGCTGGCTCAAGAATTGAAGCCGATGGACTTCAAGATTTGAAGCGACGTACGTTCTCCGATTGGGTTCTTTCATCGCAAAATCATCTTCAGTGACGAAGCTTAATTTTTTCTCAATGGGTTCGTCAATAAGCAAAATATGCGTTATTATTGTTTGGTGCGGTTTGCATGCCGGCGGCGTTATTGGGCCATATTTTTTCGTCGACGATAACGATCGTCACGTTACTGTGAATGGTCAGCGTCATCGCGCCATGATCACCGATTATTTTTAGCCCGAATTGAAAGATATGGACTTGAACGACATGTGGTTTCAATAGGATGGTGCCACAAGCCACACAGCACTCGCTACAATCGATTTATTGAACTGTAAGTATGCTGAGCGTGTTATCTCAAGACATGGGCCAGTCGATAGGCCGACTCATTCCTGCGACTTAACGCTGCTTGACTATTTTCTGTGGCGCTTGGTTTATTGCAACATGCCGACGACGTTGGAAGAGCTCAGAGCCAACATTGAACGCGAAATAACGGCCGAAATGTGTGGCCGAGTCGTTGAAAATTGGGTCCAACGAATCGACCGCTGCAAACGTGCCCGCGGTGGCCATATGAACGAAGTCGAGTTCCATTCATAATTCAAGCCAATAATAAAGTTTTTGAAATATCTCAAATGGTTTGCCTTTTATTTAAAAAAAAAAAAAAGTTGTCAAGTCTTTATTAGAAAACCCTATGCATAGGCCCTGCTCAGGAATGTAAAAGCTCACAAAGTGAGAAACACAAATGATTGCGAAAAGTTTTTATTTATTTCTATGTTAAGTAGACACTTAAGTAAAAGCTGCGAGCCTTCAATATGTGGAAAGAGTGGTTCTTCAGGAACTTGTACAACTCTACAAACAAATCATCAAGGACCACCATCTTGGAAGCCTTTACTGATTGATGAATGAAGGTAAGTCGGATCGACTAAACATAAAGCCTTTAAATAGGCGTCTCGAAAACTGGTCAGGACTTCCCTTTGGCCAAAATAAGCAGCAACAGATAAAAGTATGAGTCAAACGATTTACAAAGAAAGGAACACTGATATATGGCTTCCACGAACAACATTCCATTGTCAGGGAAGTAGTAACTGTAAGCCAAACTTAGACAATGATAATAGTGTGTTCTTAAAATATGTAGGAAGCTACCTAAGTTCTGAGAAAAACAAGTAAAAACAAATATTTTTCATCGAGAATGGCTTTATTGCTTTTCAAAATACTCTCCCTGAAGATCAACACACTTCTGCATGTGTTTTAACTAAATTTCGAAGCATTTTTTCCACTCCGAACGAAGTATCTCCAAAACATGCATTCTAAATGCATTAACCGCTTCTTCATTCGTCGAAAAACGTTGACCCCGGGAATAAAAAGAAGTCATAAGGTGCCAAATCGGGGCTGTCCGGCGACGATCATAGAGTACAGCAAGCAAACCAACCTCTCTTAGTGACGCAAATATTCGTCGTAATTTTGCCAACACCCTAAAAGACAGAGCGTCAACTGTGGATGTTCCCATTGAGGCGATGTAAAACGAAGTACGAGGTCTGTTTGGTGACAATCCGATCCCATTTCAAAACATCGTGGAAAAAGAGCAGTATCGATCCCTGATCCGATTCTTGTTTTTGAGTGCCAAGAAATGAAGCCCATTCTCGATGGTGTGTATAGGACTTCCCGTACAACCGTTTACCGTGGCCGAACGTCGGTTTTTGATAAATCGCGCCCAGGTGGCCTAACAACCTTTACCACGTAGGTAACCGTGGACAAAATCCATGTTCTCGTATTGGCGGACCGCCGAGTGAAAATTCGCGAGTTGGCTGAGATAGCAGGCATCTAAATTGAACGCATTAGCCATATTCTGCATGAGATTTTGGGCATGAGAAACCTGTCCACGCGATGGGTGCCGTGTTTGCTCGAAGTCCAGAGGAGTTTCTGTGTCGTTTCGTGACCGTCGATGAGACATGGATTAATTGGTACACACCAGAGACCACAGAACAAGTAAAATTATGAGTTTTACTGCTCTTTTTCCATGGTCGCAAAAAACACTAACACGATGTTTTGAAGTGGGTGTCAAAACAATACTAAGCGTCGGATTGTCACCAAATTTTGGCAGGCGGACTAAAAGAAGTTGTACTAAATGATGGTACACTCAGTAGCGCCATATATCATCCAATCCGGGTACTCATCAAAGAGCCCTCGTAAAGAGGGTCTGAAACGGTATCGAGTCAAATAAGGGATATAAATCCCTGGCTATCCTAAGACACCTGGGAGAAAATGACACACTGCAGACAACTCCAAATTAGAATCAACAATGAAATTGATGCTCATCGAAAGTTCGTTTTAAAGAACGAGTATAGACCACCTCATATGACGTGACAGGAGGGCTAGATTGTTACAAGTTGGCGGAGAGTGCGGAAGAAACTGCAAGGAGAGGGAACGTGAGGGAACTCTCTAAGGACATTAAAGGCCCAAAAAGCATCATCAACCACCCTGTGTTAGATACTAACAGCAACCTTATAGTGTAATTAGAAGGCCAAATGCGAAGGTGGCAGGAATAATTTTGTGAACTGCTCAATGATGACCAGAGTACAAAGTGCTGGGCATACGTAGGTCTTCCATGGGAATTGACATCAACCCCCACCCAAGTGCAGAAAACAGAATAGCGATTCTACCTCTAAAAAATAACAAGGAATCTGAACTGAATGACAAACTTGCCGAAAGCGGATTTTGCTTTCATTTGCTCAAGCTGTTTGCGAGCGAATAAAGGCGATCTTAAGAACTGCAATTAGTGGTGTGGTATCAACGTATTGTCCGCATTCCCAAAGATGATGGCAACTATCATTCTCAAGAGGATGAAGTCTAGGATAGAGTCGACGCTCAAGAGGCACCAAGCGGGATTTCGCAGTGGTCGATCATGCGTCGATCATCCTTAAACAATCGTCGGAGTACCAGTTACCGCCCTTCCCCATGTTCGTCGACTTTGAAAAGTCCTTCGATTGCGTTAATCGTGATTGCATCTGGAGATCGCTTGCTTTGGGAGGCGGCGAAGGTGTTTCGTTTTGCACAGTGGACAGCATTCTGATTCATTTGGAGTGCAACAAACAATATGACGTGAAGATGTACTGTCGCCGAGAAACTTGGTATCCAATGGAACTAGTTTAATAAGCTTAGTCATTTGGATTACGCTGATGATATCTATTTCCTTGCAAACAACATTTATGCTCTTAACCAAATGTGTCATTCACTGCAGCAGAATGGGTAGGTGGCTGGCTTAAGGATAAACGCCAAAAAGCCAAAAAGACAAAAATTATGCACACCACCCGAGACCAACAACAGCAGATTATAGAGGAAGTCAGAAATAGACTAAATAAAACTCGTAGTGCATTCGGAATCCTTTCTTCAGTGTAGAAGTCTTTCAAAATATCGCTTCGCACTAAGTTAAAGCTGTTTGAAACCAATGTAATATCTGGATGCATCGCTAATATATCAAGAAGGTTACAAGCCCTTATTAGTTGTTGTCTGCGTTACACCTTAAGGATCCAGTGGTCACAAACGACTTCAAACAATGAATTGTGGCTTAAGACTGGACAAACAAAAGTGGATGTTGATATCAAACAAAAAAATGGCGCTGGATTGGCCATACACTGAGGTAAACAGATGACAACATAGCGAAGCATTGCTTTCAATGGAAGATGAGTTTGTAGGCCAAGAACAACATGGACGTTAACTGCTATGACGGAAGCTCAGTCCAAAAATTTCCGATCATGGACACAACTAACGTAACGAGCTGCAAGCAGAGAGATCGAAGAACCTGGTTGTCGCCCTTTTCTCCAGGAGGAGTCAGTTTTACTGCTAACAGCAGCTTCCGGAATAAAAGAAGACGAATCCTTTCGATTTATTTAAAAGCTTGTGGGGATGAACGTATTTCCATGGAAAATTCTTTTTAATTATCCGAGTCAATTGTCTCTAAGATTGATCAGTTTTTTTTTTTTTTTTTTTTTTTATCTAAGCTTTTGAGTTTTGTGGATTTCGCAGTTTGCCTCTACACAGAAGCAATTTGATTAATTTATGTAGTGTGTAATCCCCCTCAGATATACAATGCTTGTACCAACGCTTTTTTCAATCTTTGAAGCACTTCTCATGAGAACTTTTCGGTATACCCTTGAGCTCTTCCAGCGATGTCGTTGTTATTTCCACAATCGTTGCAAATCTCCGTCCTTTCCATAAGTCTCTTCAATTTTGGCAACAGAAAAATGATTCGTCACCAGTTATGACCCTTTTGAGCAAGTCAGGATCATCATTGACGTGATTCAAGAGTTCCTGAGCTATGCTCATGCTACGGTTTTTCTGATCAAAATTAAGAAGTTTCAAAACAAACTTCACTGACGCACATCTCATGCCCAAAACATCCGAAAAAATTGCATGACACGAGCCGACCATCCAGAGAGAAGTTCGTCAGAGAGAAGCTCCCAATTTGTGTTTCTGAAATTAGTGCGTGAAAAGGGTGGTAACACAAATGGGAATAAATTAAAAGTTTAATCTCCAATGGTCGAAGAGAATAGGGAACGTTGTACAGATCGACGGATTTGCATTTCTTGTTGAATTCAGAGAAGAAGAATGTCCAGAACAGAAGAGGATCTTAGAAATGTAAGGTAGTTGGGCGATACTAAGTATAAATTTATGAATGGTGCGCTGTAAAACCAGGACATGCCAATATTCTTTAGAAATTGTCATAGTATCATGATAATAAAATCAAAGATCATAGTACCAAACAATCTTAATAATTTAAGACTTGAGACAGTACAAAACTTGAAACTTTACAATCTCTGGGAAATTTCCCAAAAACTTATGGGAAGACTACAGAGACCGATCTGGCAACACTGTACATAAATCTGATGCAAAACCAACCACTACAAACGAAATTACATGAAAATATTTTCTGCTTTTTCCCTATTTCTCATTCTATTGTCACTTTCTTATTTTTCGTGTTTTCTGTTTTTTTTAGATTTACAACTTCACATGTGAACACACTCGTACTCGTATCTACGAGTATGTGGTTCAGTGGGTCAGCGTCTTAGAACACCGATGTCCTTTTGTAGGTTCTTACATGTTTTATTGAATTTTGCGGTTTTTGTTTCATAAATTTTCTCCCTCTCTGAGAATGTCTTTCTTGTTCATCTGACCACCCACCACCCAAAATTGTAACAGTTGACGGAAGAATATTAATATTTGTTCAATGGACAGGAATGTAAGAGAAATGTGGTGGGTAGATGAATTCTTGAGCAAATTTCTTTAAGAAGTTCCGTCGTCAAAACTTCGTTAATCAATCGATTTATGACAATTACCCTGGTTTTGGGTGTTGAAGATGTGCTATGTACAGCGAACCCCCACTGCAATAAGTTTCAGGATGCCATTGTCTTAACTATCTGATGAAGTGATGATGGTCAAATGTACAAGGTTGGCGTTGAATCTTAGGATTTTCTCCCTTTTATAGAATAGCTGAGCTAGGCGAATTCATATCAATCATCTGGTTATGGACACCAATCACGTTTCACGTCGGCTAAGTAGAATGAATTATCTGCAGACCATTTCAGTCGGCTAAGGAAAGAAAACACTGCGAACGGTGGATGGCAAGTAAGGTTAATGGGATTTCCGAAAAGAAAAATTGCAAGCAGATGTGAGAAGATAAATTCGCAAAAATTTCCCCAATATTGGGGTTTGCCTGTGTTCTTCATTTCTGGAGTAATCAATTGTTCTACGAACGATTGGAATTGAAGAAATCTGACAGTGTTAATGCGATTTTGTCAAGTTTCTTAATTGCCGCGTTCTGTGGCGTATGTGTAACACTTTCCAGGGAGATGCCATAACTTTCTTCGAACACATCACTTCAAACGTCCAAGAGCTCCATTATTTATAATCATTTTCATCCTAATGCCCTAACCATCTCAGGCTATGTAAAATAAATCACATCACCGCACCTTGTCAGAACCCCACTTTTTTCCCAGGTTTACGGAGCAGCAAGTGTTCTCCGTTGAGTTTGCCAGAGATGCCAATTCTAGATATAGCTCTGTATAGTTTGTCAGGCTTCGTCTGCCGAGTTGGACTTCTTGGATTTCCTGTACGATTTTGTGAGAATGTTTTGTTAGCGATTTGTTTATCCGGCCTAAAATTTTAGATGTTCAAACGGTACCACAGACAAGATCTTGTACCCAATGGGGAGGATCCTGATTTCCATATAATCAGCGCAATTTATACGGAATGTTGGCATCCGTCTCCCATTTTGATAGGTTTCTGTTCGGGTATTTATATCCCTTAACACGTTTTTTGAACCTTTTGGTATCCGGAAATTTGTACCTGGAGTAGCACCACTACATTCCTCGATCATTCGTATGAGCTGTTTTTAGTCTTCTATGCAGCGTCTCTTCAGTGACGTTTGTTCAGGCAGCCGGATGTAGTATCGTGTAGGCTTTGCTTCGTGATTGTGCTACCAGCGACCTTTCTTAATTTACCGTGGCAATGACATAGAACGATCTTAACGTCACCATATTTAAGTCAAAACTGAAGAAGTCATAAAACAGTGGTAACACCGCTTACCTCTGAGTTCTTTTTAAGTCAGATGTAGATAAATTTAGCCTTTATACGAATTGCTACTCATCGCTCATGGCCGATGAAGATTTCTTGCCTTAGTCCGCTGTCTTCAACAAATCAGTGCTCAAATGGACGAATCTTCTGTTTCCTATCCGACCCATTCCTCCGCGCTCTTAGATGGCAGGGATATCAGTGTTGAAGTAGTCTACGGTTCTCGCTAATTGTTCGGCGGCAGGTGGCCGAACTTTCAGCGATCCCTCGGGGATAAGGGGACGAATATACTTAAGTCAATAAGCTTCTTCATGAATACGACATCAGCCGTTGAACCATAATTGGTTTATCTGCCAGCGTCTGTATTTTACCCCTGACAGGACATTCTAGTGTTCCTATTTAATTCTATTCAACTAACTTGCTTAGAGGTGCCTACATTTCGGGCAAACTTGGGCCTCAAGTAGCAAGCCTCTCCAGTTAACCTGGTCTTTAGCTAAATGCAAACAATTGCGCACTCCAGAACGGCTAAGGCACCTTTCTAGATATTTCTCTACTGCCTGACCATCCGGATTAAATTTGAAGACCCTGCGGGCCGGAGCATTCGTGTCCATTCGCTTTGTTACTCCCATCCATCTTAGACGACTGATGCACAAGTTTCTAGGTAGGTCGATATAGTTGGCCGTTGAATCTTCTCCTCCAAAGCCCTTCAGCATTTTTCACTCGTAACGAGTGAGTATATATTCATCCGCTTTCAATTGAGTCCATGCTCCACCACCAGAAAGTGGCAATGGGATCATTAAGGTCCCATGTATATCATACATATGGAGACACCTTATTTCATGCGGCCTTTAAACCGATGAAAAGATGGTGGATATCGATTTGAACGTCTTTTTCCGGGATCTGCCGGGGTGTGGAAATTTGGTATATTGTGGACTTTTCTGGTCTTAAACCGCACCATAAGAATGTTGAGGAGACTAATATGTATCTCCATAGTTGTTGTAGTTGATGGGGTCTCCTTTATTGTGGATACAAAGGATATAGGTATACACTTCGTGATCTCTATTAAGTCATTTACAGCACATTTGAATACATCGGCCGGAAAGCCGTCAGGTGCAGCTGATTTGTTGAATTTCGACTTAGATATTGCTATCCTTACTCGTTTTGGTCAGGTGACCTTATACAGTCAGCAGAAAAAATGTTTCCTTATTCTCAGCACAGACTGTGACTTTACTACAAGGTTTCGTTCTTCATCTCTGCATGTAGAATTCATTAAAACATCCGTACGTTATTCCTGAAGTAGAGCCCCTTAATATATTCGATCGCACTTTTCTCGTGCTCTTTTTTCTTCTTCTGGAGAAGCAGATGTTTTTCTTAGTTGTAGTGTCTGCCCGTCTAAAATTATCAATGTGATTTAGCGTTTGATGATTCGGAGACCGCAATCTCCACCTGTGTATATTTAAATGAAAAAATTGTGTGCTTGCTACAATGATGTTGCGTCTCGCCGTAAAAACAATAAGCCTAAGTCCGATGCCAGACGTGGCTATACTTACTAACTGCCCTAACAAAGATGTCGTCCTTTTCTATCCTGGCGTTAAAATCGTAAAAGATGATACTTCGGATATTACTCATACGTCTTGTCGAGGAGCTCGTAGAAACATTCTTTGGTGACGTAGCCCTTGTCTCACGTAGGAACATGGACGTATATTAGGCTTATGCTAGCGAGTTTAGCTCACTTACGTGTCGGAAGCTTAAGACTTCTTGCCTAAGTTTGCTGCATATGGCAAATTCGCATCCGAATAAGCGCATCTCTATATTAATCGTCATAGTATACGTCCATTCACCATCCATCCATCCTCCTTATATCCGGTTCATCCCATCGAACTTTCTAGATTACGATGATATCATGATGATACGTAGATGATCTGCGTGATAGTAGTCAAGGGCTTCGATTAATTGTTCCCGTGCAAGTGCCCTGTTAAGGTCCTGAACATAACATGTGCAGATCGGATGGTCGTTGCTTTTTAAACGTATGATAGGCTCATCAACAGTGAATCCATTTTTGTCCGAGGCCATCAATTTATTCGTTAAATCTTTTTAATCTGGTCCGTATAGGGCTATAAGCCCTGTGAGTACGTACATCAGTATTTTTCATGACCTGCATGAGTAAACCATTACTGGGGACCACTAATCGGATGTAAGGCAAGCACTTCGCTATAGGACACAACGGTTTCTCGATCAATCGCCACACAAGTTCTGCTCAATACTCGCATTAATTTTTTTTTTTTTTTGGTAAGTCAAGACCGATAGGACGAGATCAGTGATCTGCAGCTACCAATATGAGGTACAATAAGCATAATTGATTTGTAGTCATAGTAACAGCACTGGGGCCACTGAGATCAAGTGCCTGCCCTAATCGTACAACACCCTGCCACCAGGTACATCTTGGGAATTTCGTAATTGCGATAAGATAACGTCCAGATGCGCGCAACAAGTTATATTTCAAAGTGCTTACAACCAAGAGAGAAAGAAAATACCAACTTTACGTCCTTGGAGTTATCATCGCCACCGGTCATCTTCTCACTGAACTTGGTGTAGGCGGAAGGTGACACCAAGGACTACTGCTGGCATTGTAATTAGCAAAATTACTCGTCTCTGCAAATTTGATAATAAATGCGAGGCAAATGCAGGACTAGAAGAAAAAAAAAATAAAAAAATTAATAAAGGAAACAGCCCGCAAAAGCTGCTCCCTAAACAGCTCCAGAACAGCAAGAAGCCAGTTCCAAGCAGCTACCAGTCACCAGCCAGCAAATCCCTGCTCATTTGCATAAATTAATTGTGTAAATGGCTGTGCTCTTATTTCCTGCACCGAATTTCACAATAATCACCTTCAACGGACTAACGAACTAACGGACGGAAGTGAAAAGAAGGTGGCAGAGCAGAGCATACTTTTTTCCATTTTTTTTTTTTTTTTTTTTTTTT
The DNA here is from genome assembly GCA_907269105.1 of Volucella inanis. Classification (NCBI taxonomy): domain Eukaryota; kingdom Metazoa; phylum Arthropoda; class Insecta; order Diptera; family Syrphidae; genus Volucella; species Volucella inanis. The sequence goes on from OU026155.1 coordinate 155,919,902, forward strand.
TTTTTGCGCGTGCTATTTTGACCTAGTTAAAGGGTTCATATTTATTGAGGATGCCATGTCAAGTTATTTTGCACCGAAATCTACAGAAGGGGAGGGTAAACCCAGGACAAAAGACGGTGGAAGCCTTAAAACTCTAGGACTGCCCCAGCACACTATAGAGCAATGGTTTTCGCACGCGCTTCACTTATTTTCTCACTTTTCCTTCTTGTCTTCGTTTTCTTCGTCTTTCTTTCGTCTGACTAACTGACTGGTAGTGGTGACGGTAATGTATAGTTAAGAATAGTCACTAGTGCGGGTTGGTGCAACCTTATAACACTTTGCAGTACGAATAATTGTATGCGGTCGCCGATTTATGTTAATTAAGTGGAGGATGTTTGCCATTTCACAGTTTTTTATTTTTTTTATTTTTGTCTCTTTGCCATTTCTTTTAATTTACGGTAACCAGAGACGACGACAAAAAGAAGAAAGGAACAAACCACCAAACCGGAGGGAGAAAAGTGCAAATTTAGAAATAATTAATGGAAAAAGAAATTAACTAAGAAATAACGAGGGCAACGAAACGAACCAAATGTCCTCGCAGTGGTTGTATTTGTAGTCGTAGTGGCAGTTTCCTTCATTTGTTGTGCATTCGAACGTCGTTCTAGAAACATAAGGACTGGCTGTTGGGTTGGATTTAACAGTTAATGAGGCTAACCTTATGCACGTTTAATTCAAATTCAAATTCAAAATTCTGAATACAAGATTTGAATAAGTGCTCGTGAGTAACACGGATGTGAGTCTACCCTGCACATTGCTTAATCGGAAATCGTGCAAAATAGGACTCAGATCTCATTTTAATACAAAGACCAGCATCCGTTGAATGTCAACTTTGGAATGATTAAGCGCGTGCTATAATGGAAAAAGAAATATGGGAATCGAACGACATAGATGACTACTGCTTTAAAGGAGTTATTCCACTGTGAAATGCGTTTGGATTTATTGAATGTCCCTGCCATCATACAGATGATGTAAGAAGATAAGATAAAATAAGATAACGCAAGAAAATACACTTCGACTTCGAACACACTTGACCTTCCAACCAAAATACAACTTCGGATTGTGTATCGTAAAAATTAACAAATAAATTAGCGAATCACTACCATCCTCAAAGTGCGGAAAAGGTCGGGCAAAAGAAAGATGGAAAACGGTGACATCTACGATACTATGGTGACTGCTATCGAGACCAGAAGCAGTGCCAGTATTTTAATGTGGAAGAGTTAGCCAGGAAGTCCTGGGGCTTATACGGGCTCCTCGAGTAGATGCATGTATCCTTACTCCGACTATCCCGCATATATTAAGTCTTACAGCCGACATTAGCTCTCTATGAGGGGATTTATTATACAATATGTGTTCCATAGGCAACAGGACTTAAAAAAAAAAAAAAAAAATAGAACAACAAAAGGTTTTTTTGGAAAAACCGATTTAATTTATTCAAAATAGTCGTCTTTCGATTCGATTCGATTCGATTGAGTGTTTTAGATAGTCTGCCGGGATGTCCTTCAAGATGTAGTTATAACTCTTTTGAGTGGCTTCTACATCCACAAAACGTTTTTCTTTCATCAGTAAATGCATTTTTCAGAAATGGTAAAAATCACAGGATGCCAAATCAGACGAATACTGGGAGTGGTTGACAGTTAAAATGCGATATTTAGCCAAAAAATTGATCACAAGTGTCGATCAATGAGATGGCTCATTATCGTGCAGCACTACTTCTACTGCTGCTAACTAACTTCTGCACGATATTCTGCATGCAATTGCTAATCGATGGCCTCACTAGAAATACTTTTTTCTAAAAAGTTAGAAGAAAACGTCCCCAGCGACTGGAATTTTTACTGTGCCCTGCCCAAAACACAAGAAATTAAATCTAGCAAATTGCGTCAACCACCTAGGACGTAACAAGAGTATTTTGTGGAAGATTGAAACATATTTATCTTGTGTGGCTTTAGACCTATGAAGTACACCATGGTTATATAGATGTTAACAGATCACAGACAGTTGTTATCTTTTTGTTAATTTTAAAGTTGCATTCGGTAGTACGATAAGAGATCACTTGGATGCCAATATATCGGGATTCGATATTCCTTCAAAACACATCCGACTTTTCAAATGACCTTAACTAGCACTATCATTTCTGCGAAAGTCGCTGAAGAGTGAGCCATTCAAACGAGATTTCAAACAACAGGTGAGTTTAGTGGTGCACACTTGACGCGAGGATAAAATAAAACACCTTGAGATATTTGAACTTGGATACTTTTGATGTATTCAAGGATTTATTTTACCTTGGATCAAGAGTCAGCCTTGAGATCCAGGAAAGAGCATACCTTGCAAACCTACTTAGTAGGCAATAGAGCAACTCTACAAAGCAATAATTTTTCGTGGCCCCATCCTGTGCCGATGAAACGTTAGCGATGGAGAAGACCGATGGGTGGACGATGAGCTTTTAAGAAGAAAATTATTCACGAGGTTAACAGTTTCATTTGTGTGAGCAATGGCTATAAGTAATACGAGCTCAATGCCGATATTAGCATATGAAATCAGATGAAAATACAGCGATTACGCCATGTTGAAGAAATGGTCAACAGTACTCTGTGCTATAGCTTTAGGAAGGGGCGTTTTAATCTCCGTTCGAAGAATGGAGTCGTCAATGACATGAAAAGGGTTAATGACTCTAATTAGTATGGTTCTTTGCAGTCCTGTTGAGGTTTGTCTATGATGGACAGCAGATTAATCTGACTCCGTTGAGCCAAAAGTAAACTTCATAGCTGAACATCTAGTCTGATCAGGGTTCTAAAGACATAACAATACAAAGGTGATAGTGTATTGAACAACTTGGATTCCAGGATGGAAGAAAAGTGATCGAGGCACACATGGGAATTCTTACAGAAGGAGCTTCTGAATTAAGAAGAAACCTTGGGAGAGTTACTCGTAAGACACATTATCAGAAACTATACACGATGGCGCGTAGATGCGATAGAATTTCTAGAAGTTAAAAAGATGTACGTAAAAGACGCTGTAGTTTATACAAAAAAACCAAAGAAGGGATCCATTAAAAATTGCCAAAGCGATTCTTTACCAAATCCAATAAGAATGGAAGAGTAAATTCACTTAATTTGAACAAATAGTTAGCAGCAGAACTGAAATTGTGTACTTTAAAACTGCTACTACAGCCACAGACTGTATCTATCCCTCAGCTCTGACTTCAAATGGATTTATCTTTAAGCAGAAGTTGATTCATAAGCTCACCATTAAAATTTGTGCGATTAGCATTCTTCAAAGGGGACGGGTGTTGATTAACTCATTCACATACCCCTTTCGGCCGCAAAACCTCATCATTCACTTTTTGCTGAACAACATTCTGCGATGTAAGCCAATTCCATTAATTTACTGTCGCGCAAATTATTGTATTTTATTATCACAGTTCGCATAATTTTCTGTGAATTAATTTGAGGATTACAAATGCATGAGTAGGTAGATATCCTTAGAGGGATTATGTGGTGCATGGAGATAGAGTAGAGTAAACTCCCTCTAAACGGACTGGCTATGGTCGAATTTATGGGCAGACTTCCTCTTTTTCTACTCATAAATTTCAGCACTCACCCGGGCAACGGAAGGAGCAAACATATGCAGGAAGTTGGAATTCCAGACTAATTATATGCATGTCAGCATTTTTTTCTCCTTTTTTTTTTGATTTCCTTTATTTGGTTGATTTGGCAACGGATTGATGGGGGAGAGGAACGAATTGGATGGATACCGGAAACTAATTTAACTTTTCCCTTTTCCCGATGGATGCTGAAAAACTTCTGAATATTCAATTGTGATGACAGAGAAGGTTTGCCCTTCAAACAACCACATGCAAACGAGCAAAGGATAACGAAACGACTAGGGAAAGTTCTACAAAATATAAAATAGGAGGTGTCCAGCTATTTTTGAGTCCATATTAATTTATGTAAAATCGGATTATTCGCTAATCCTATTTACCTCGTCAGATTATAAGCACATGGGCGTGTGGTGTCTCTACAAGAAGATCGCTAGTGTGGGTACATGGATGAACGGGGCTCAGATGTCTTTTCTTTCGAACGTAGTTCATATGAATTAAATATCTATTACCTTTGCATTTCAAGAGATTATACTCTGGGACTGGGAATCGATCTTATATTTGTGGAAAATTGTCTGTGATTTAAGTCAGAATTCAATTCACCGACGAGTATACTGATCAGATTTAAGCTCTAGACCGACACGGAAGCTGATCGGAATATAACCTGAAAATGATTTACAAAAAGTCGAAAGCCTTGCTTAGACTCACACTTAGGCATTGTTCCTTGAAAGATTGATTTCATATTGCGAAAAATACTGAAGAAAACGAGAAATATGTAAAATTCGACGAATTTTTCATCTTTTTATCAATACCCCTAGACTGTTACAAGGTATTATATATAAGGAAGAGTGGAAAGTGTGTGACAGCGTGACAAGAGTAATCAGAGTCTATTAGAAAGCGGATTTATCGTCAGGCAGTTTCAAGCATACGAGCAGTCCTGACTACAATCTGTATCAAGACGGAATTTTCGAACATCGGCCACAGCGGTTTTTGTTTCTACGACGCTTCTTAAGCAATAAAGCAATACACATAAGAGCAGCATCATAGACATGATGTTGATATAGCACGACACCACTTCCGAAAAAGTAATAATTAGGGCAAGACGACTCTCTAGACGAAGGGCTGAAATATCAAATTGACCAGCATACTTTTCCGAATTCTAAGCCCCGCGATGTAAGGCACAGGTGTGCGAGCATATATTATTCTCGAATATGTCCGAGCATTCCAAGGGGCCAACATTGATACAGGTAACTGTCTTGACATAGCTCTGGTAGAATACAGATATCTTCGGTGCTGCAATCGCAAGAGTTTTCTAGATCCTTTTAAGTTTAACTATCTCAACACTTTTTAGGTAGCCGTACGAAGCTAAATGTGAGTATAAATGACAATGTAGTGACATTTATGCCATCAGAGAAGCCAGATATAAGGTGTTTCAAACAAAAACAGCACAGTCTTTCGCATGATGAAAAATAAAATCAAACAGATTTTGGGGTACAGGATCGTGGAAGGTTCGCTGCAGGACAGATGGTTGCAAGCTCCGTAAGCAAAAGAAACGAAAAAAACAATATAACAGAAAGAGCCAGAGGTCATTCAGATGTGCTACGGACGCATGACCCAAAACAGAGCCACTGAAAATCTGCAGAATCTGTTCCTCTTATTAAATGAAATTTCAGTTTCCTTAACTTTGAGAACAAGATCAAACTTAATAGGCTCTATGAATGTCTAAAACCCTTAATTAATCTGACGAGTCACTCACATTGTGGTTTAGCCAGTAGATCCACTATTGCCTACATGTTCTTCTTACGGCAGGCTCAAGAATTCTAACTTGATATCCACCACTTGTTCATAGACTTAAGGCTGCATATGATAGCATATATAGTACATAGACAAACTCTGACCTGTAACATCAATACCTTGGAAAGTACGTCATAACGGACGACTATAACGTACAAGTTCTCTGGGTGGTATACGTCTTATTTCACATAAACGTAATTTAGGGATAATAGCAAACAGAGCGGGCTAAACATGTCAGAATGCATCAGCATCCAATCCGCTGCGAGTATCACGGTAACGAGTTATGGTTCGAGACACAAGTGATTTATTCACGTTAAGGTGCTGGAGGGCTCTAACGATAGCTACTTGCGGTTTTCCAGCCAAATATAAAGCAATCACACTATCACGTTTGAGTTCCATCGCGGATAAAAATTTTTCAACACAACTGAAATACAAATCGTTTAAAAGGCTTGTGTATAATAAAATTATCTGTCATGTGTCAAGATTTGAGCTCACAGTAATGAACTGTTTGGAGATTATAGCAGTCTGAAGTTGGTTGCAGTTCGAGTAAGTCAGGATGTATATTTAGATGAATAAACTTGTATTTTTAATTTTCTGAATAAATTCTTTTTGATGAAGGTGGTATGGCATTAAGGCACCAATTCCGGGATTAGGAGCAATTTCCTTGCGTTATAATATATAGAAGATAAATTATCTACCAAAACACTGTGGTTAACTATTCCCTGAAGAGCGATCTATTGATCGCAGGTCTCAGTATTTTCTGTTCAGTCAATATGATACTTAAGCTTAAGCTTCATTGTTGCAAGCGAAGGTCACAACAGTGGGTAAGTTAAAGACGTCACACAATAAATGTGAGGAAAATGAATAGCAAAGCGGCCATAGCGCGTTGTAAGGGAATCACGCGTCTTTGACTTTGGGGTCCAACCATGCAAAACCATTTCAGCTGCAGTTTAGCCCGGCCGTTGAGTTCTACGGAATTCGAGATTTAGGGATTTGACCTTACTCAGTCGGTCTCAGTAAGAACAGTTGTACTAATGGTCAAGAGTTATAATAATATTGGGTTGTTCGGAAACTAATTTCGGTTTTTCCCAATAGAGGACTCAATTATTTTGTCACACCTAAGCCGCATCATTATAAATTTTGACAGCTGATATAGAGGCTTGCTTATGAAAAAGTTGGAATGATTCTACGCAGTAGTTTTTAGTTGGTTCCTTTTCAAATATGGAAAGTGAAAAGCAGCATTTTTGGCATATTTTACTTTTTTTACTATCAAAAAAGTAAAAGTGCTGTTCACGCAAGAAAAAATTATCCGTGTTTTAATCTCAAAGTTCGACATATGGGTTCCTCACCTTCTTACTGAAAAAAATTTGTGCCGTCGCGTTGATGTCTATGATTTGCTTCTCAAATGTCAAGAAAATGATCCATTTTATCACTGGGGATGAGAAATATGTTCAATTATGTTAAATGCATGAAATCATGGAGTATAAAAGATGAACTGGCTCAAAGCAATTCGAAATCTGATATTCATTAAAAAAAATGTGATGCTATCTATTTGGTGGTATTTCAATCGCAACACAGCGATCAATTCTGAAAAGCACTTTCATCAGCTGGACAAATTGAATGATTCACTTAATCAAAAAAAGAATAGAATTGATCAGAAAAGGTGTAATCTTCCACCACCACTTCATACAAGTCTGGTACCTCACCAAAAGCTTTAACAGCATGGAAGAGGTATACTGCTACACCTACTATATTCTCCAGATCTGGCACCTTCTCATTATTTTTTGTCCCGTTCTCTACTGTTTTTTTAGACGCTTAAACCTTTACTTCAAATGAAGAGGTCAAACATTTTATGAGCGTGGAGTCTTGCTACTGCCAGAAAGATGGCAAAAACTACTGGACCAGAATGGGACAGAATAGTTCAATAAAATATTTATTTACTTTAAGAAAATCGTCTTTCATTTTTTATAAAAAAGAAACGAAATTACTTTCCGTACATTCCTATAGGTACATTCCACACATTACTTACACAAAATCTTGCCGTCCATCTAATCAAAGTCAATAAAAGTCTTGCTTACCTGAAAATAGAAAAACAAAAAAACATCATTAGGTTACACGAAGTACAAGCTTATCAAAAATATAAGAGCGTATTCCGCCTCAAAACCTAAATCTAGGGCAACCCTTTAAAGCACCCACCCTTCAGAACTTTGAAACAAACTTGACAAGAACTTCCTTGTGGCACATACTAAAGTGTCACCATAACTTCTGTCTCTAGACCAAATCTCTCTGTGGGAGGAACTTTTTCTATGTTCCACCCAAAAAAAAAAAAAAAAAAAAATGGAAAAACATGGGTTATTGCCCCAATACCGTTAGAAACAAAACTGTCACACTGATTCACTAGAGAAAAAATCCCCAACGAGTAAAAAAAAAAATAAATAAACAGAAAAAAGGACCCTCCAACCAGCCTTCGAAACTCGATTTGAATATATTATACAAAAGCGCTAAAGGGCTTTCTGCAAACAAAGACAGATTCGTCCACTGGGAGGGAGGAAGAAAGAAAATAAAAACCGTTAAAACAATATATATGCTCCTGAGCCATTCACCCCTTACCCGTTCGATTCTCTACAATACTCTACAAAACAACATGCCACAGTTGTTTCACTTGAGACTCAAGAAGTTTCTGTCACCCAGTTCTGTCAGTACGTAGGGTTGGTTTGCAATCTTCGTTCGCATCCACGTCGTCTTCTGAATGTGATTCGCGAAAACTGTGTGGAAAAGTTTTTGAGAAACAAAAACAATAAACAAGATGAAAGGATAGATGGAAAAGGGAACGGTCCAAGGGATAACCATAGACGTTCCAAGATACGACCCACAACTACTACGTGCTCTTTAAGGACATGCAAAGTGATATTTGCCTTAGTTTCTGACTGACATTTTAACAACAGTTATTTCATTTTATTGTCATTGTTCTTGTTGTATTCGAGTCTTTCTACGAATACGAATACGAATACCACCTACTTCCACTCTGACTAATTTCCTTTCGCCCACATGAATCCTTTAAGCTACTCGTCCGACGAAGAAGCCGAAAATGTCATTGTCCGCGTGGTGTTAGTTTGCCAGAGGAACACAAACAGTTTAAAAAGTTTTTGTTGTCCTTTTTGGCGTCGGAATCGTTCGTGTTGCTTTTTGTCTTTTTGTTTTGTAAATTCTATGAGTAGGTATACTCTAACTGTCAGTCGTCCTTTCATGGTTTGGTGTTTTCGTTTTGTTTGTCTTGCACTCTCTCTTTCTTTGTTTTTCTCAGCTTAGAGGGCATAGTGCAATATTTGTTATGACTATGGAGTACACCTACTCTTGCTACTTCAACACACATAGAGTAGATGCATACAAGAGCTTGGATAAACTTTTTGGCCATAAAGGATGCGGATTTTGCAAGTGAAGACTGGGTGAATGGAGGAGAGTCTCAGTGGAGCGTTACACTATGTCAGATATTCCGAAGGAGAGCAACATGGATTTTTAAAACGACTGTAGTGCTAAATATTGTTTGAGGAGGAAGTGTTATGTATGTCTGAAGGGTGGTTTACTATGGTCCCGAACGAACAAGACAATGAGCCAACTAGGAACGATTACTATAAATGAATTATCGGCTGAAATTTGCTTTCTTTTTTCCCCGATCGGGTATCATGGCCTCAGTGTATTTGGGAAAAAGTTTTTGAATTGGTTTACTATCGGGTAACCGAGAAATGGATGTTTTGTTTATCTCGATTTAGGGAGAATCCAAAAGACCCTTGGTTCGGTGAAGCAAGATTACAATACACGGAATCGGTATGTATGGATTGGTTATCCTATGCTAACGAAACGGGTGCTTAGTTGGGAGTCTATTTCGCCAGAAAAGTGATGGGAACGTAATGAACGAGGATAGTATATGCACACTCACTACTAACGAGCAAAGAATGTATAGATAGTAAGAACTAGATGAGGGAAAAGCAACAATTCTAAAACTGTTCGATATTTCACGATGTTTTTAGGTAACCAATGCGGCCTACAAAATTTTTTAACCAGAAACCGATTCTTCTTCTTCGCCTTCTGCCTCACAATCGTGACAGAACCTTACTAAAAAAAAAAAAGTGACCATTTGAGGAAGAACCTAAATATTAAACGAGTGGGGTATCTAATATATAAAGGACAAGTACACGTTATCCGACACAAGCTGACTAGAAAGACGCCTGAGACACATCTATTCCCAATAGCTTAATCTGTGTTCCAAATTCCTCCATACCTTGTCTTTCTCCGTTTGCAAGAAATTCTCTTGAGTACAACATGCAAGCGGATCACAATTACACTACTTCATAGCTTTTTTGACAGATCACGCGTGACTCCTATCAAACTGCTTTGACATTTTTGTTCAGTATCGTTTGGCAAGTCATCATGGTATGATGAAAATCAGCGTTTTGTGAGAAATGTTTTTCGTGCGATTCGAGGAACCTACTCGACCTACTGAAACCACTATTGCTAATACCATTCGCAAATTTGAGTCCCAGTTTACATGAGTGGATGATACTCGACCAATTAGACCACATCCAGCACGTAGTGAAGAGACTATAGCAGCTGTTACTGAGAGTGTACGCGAAGACTGAGATGAGTCGATTCGTCGTCGTTCTCAGCAGCTTGGTTTGATATATTCGACAACTTGGCGTATTTGACAACTTGGCGTATTTTACGTGAGGATATCGGCCTAAAAGCGTATAAAATTCAACTTGTGCAAGAATTGAATCAAGGCGACTTGAATTTGCGTTATATCTTCAGTCAATGGGCTCTGGAAAAACTCAATGAAAATCCGTTTTATCGTGAAATTTTGTTCAGTGATTAAGTCCATTTATGACTCAATGGATACTTTAATAAACACAATTGTCGTATTTGGGCTGATGAGCAACTCGAAGAGTACTAAGAGCTACCATTACATCCATTAAAAACAACGGTATAGTGTGGTTTATGGGTTGATGGAATCATCGGTCCATATTTCTTCAAAAATGAGGCAAATAAGAAAGTTGCTAATGGTAATAGTGGTAACCGTTATCGCGCCATGTTAACGGACAATGTGCTTCCTGAAATTCAAGCACATGGACTCGGTGAGCTCTGGTTTCCACAAGACGGAGCTACGAGCCATACAGCGTGTGAAACAATGGACTTGTTGAGAAATCATTTTGGTAAGCACTTAACTTCACGTTTTGCTACGGTAAATTGGCCACCTTTAACGTGCGATATGACACCTTTGGACTATTTTCTCTGGGGATATGTAAAGTCTCAGGTCTTCAAGAATAAGCCAGCTACGCTTTGAAATACAACATTACTCGTGTTATCTGGGTGATATCCATTCGCTATGCTCGAACGAGTCGCTCAACATTGGACCTTCCGAATGGACCACCTCAGACGTCGTCATGGCCAACATTGACATGATATCATTTTTAAAAAGTAAATGTCATGAATTGTTCTTTTAACCCATAATAAAAATTTTAAGTTAACTTTCAAATTTATGTTTTTTATTTTACATTATAAATCAAACCTCACGATGAATCGCCCTATATTTGGGTGTGAGGCATTTTGGGCCTTTAATGTCCTTAGAGAGTTCCCTCACGTTCCCTCTCCATGCAATTTCTTTCGCGCTCTCCGCCAAATTGTAACAATCTAGCCCTCTTAGGGCACGCATAAGACCACGTCTTATGAGGTGGTCTATACTTGTTCTGTAAAACCAACTTTCGATGAGCATTAATTTCGTGTTAGTTTTTTTTTGCAACCACGGAAAAAGAGCAGTAAAACTCATAATTTTACTTGTTCTGTGGTCTCTGGTGTGTACCAATTAATCCACGTCTCACCGACGGTCACGAAACGATACAGAAACTCCTCTGGACTTCGATTAAACAGGGCCAAGCACGTGTTTGAAACGGTCTCACGATTGCGCTTGTTCTCCGGTGTGAACAAACAAGGCACCCATCGCGTGGACAGGTTTCTCATGCCCAAAATCTCATGCAGAATATGGCTAACGCGTTCAGTTTAGATGCCTGCTATCTCAGCCAACTCGCGAATTTTCACTCGGCGGTCCGGCAATACGAGAACATGGATTTTGTCCACGGTTATCTACTTGGTAAAGGTTGTTAGGCCACCTGGGCGCGATTTATCAAAAACCGACGTTTGGCCACGGTAAACGGTTGTACGGGAAGTCCTATACACACCATCGAGAATGGGCTTCATTTCTTGGCACTCAAAAACAAGAATCGGATCAAGAGCCGATACTGCTCTTTTTCCACGATGTTTTGAAATGGGTGTCTAAACAAAACTAAGCGTCAAATTGTCACCAAACAGTCCTCGTACTATGTTTTACATCGCCTCAATGGGAACATCCACAGTTGACGCTCTATCGTTTAGGGTGTTGGCAAAATTACGACGAATATTTGCGTCACTAAGAGAGGTTGGTTTGCTTGCTGTACTCTATGATCGTCGCCGGACAGCCCCGATTTGGCACCTTATGACTTCTTTTTATTCCCGGGGTCAAGGTTTTTCGACGAATGTGGAAGCGGTTAATGCATTTAGAATGCATGTTTTGGAGATACTTCGTTCGGAGTGGAAAAAATGCTTCGAAATTTAGTTAAAACACATGCAGAAGTGTGTTAATCATCAGGGAGAGTATTTTGAAAAGCAATAAAGCCATTCTCGATGAAAAATATTTGTTTTTACTTGTTTTTCTCAGAAATTAGGTAGCTTCCTACACATTTTAAGAATACACAATTATCATTGCTAAGTTTGGCTTACAGTTACTACTTCCCTGACAATGGAATGTTGGTCGTGGAAGCCATATATCAGAGTTCTTTTCTTCCTTGTAAATCGTTTGACTCATACTTTTATCTGCTGTCACTTCTGTTGCTGCTTATTTTGGCCAAAGGGAAGTCCTGACCACTTTTGGAGACGACTATTTAAAGGCTTTCTGTTTAGTCGATCCGACTTACCTTCATTCATCAATCAGTAAAGGCTTCCAAGATGGTGGTCCTTGATGATTTGTTTGTAGAGTTGTACAAGTTCCTGAAGAACCACTCTTTCCACATATTGAAGGCTCGCAGCTTTTACTTAAGTGTCTACTTAACATAGAAATAAATAAAAACTTTTCGCAATCATTTGTGTTTCTCACTTTGTGAGCTTTTACATTCCTGAGCAGGGCCTATGCATAGGGTTTTCTAATAACGACTTGACAACTTTTTTTTTTAAACAAAAGGCAAACTATTTGAGATATTTCAAAAACTTTATTATTGGCTTGAAGTATGAATGGAACTCGACTTCGTTCATATGGCCACCGCGGGCACGTTTGCAGCGGTCGATTCGTTGGACCCAATTTTCAATGACTCGGCCACACATTTCGGCCGCTATTTCGCGTTCAATGTTGGCTCTGAGCTCTTTCAACGTCGTCGGCATGTTGCAATAAACCAAGCGCCACAGAAAATAGTCAAGCAGCGTTAAATCGCACGAACGAGTCGGCCTATCGACTGGCCCATGTTTTGAGATAACACGCTCAGCATACTTACAGTTCAATAAATCGATTGTAGCGAGTGCTGTGTGGCTTGTGGCACCATCCTATTGAAACCACATGTCGTTCAAGTCCATATCTTCCAATTCGGGCTAAAAATAATCGGTGATCATGGCGCGATGACGCTGACCATTCACAGTAACGTGACGACGAAAAAATATGGCCCAAAAACGCCGCCGGAATGCAAACCGCACCAAACAGTTATTTTTTGTGGATGAAGTAGTGATTCATGAAGCACATGTGGGTTTTCACCCGACCAATAACGCATATTTTGCTTATTGACGAACCCATTGAGAAAAAATTAAGCTTCGTCACTGAAGATGATTTTGCGATGAAAGAACCCAATCGGAGAACGTACGTCGCTTCAAATCTTGAAGTCCATCGGCTTTAATTCTTGAGCCAGCTTGATCTTGTAAGGGTGCAAACCAAAATCCTTACGCAAAATACGCCATAATGTGGTCTGAGCGATGCCCAATTCTTGAGAACGCCGTGGAATTGACTGATTTGGATCGTTTGCTACGGACGTCTGAACGGCAGCGATATTTTCTACAGTTCGACCAACCCGTTGTCTCACTGACATGGCAACATCATCATTTTTGCATTAAACTTGTTATTGCCTGTGTACTAGGGCGAGAACTACGACCGAAGATTAGAGTTAACGCTCTTAAAGTTGCAGTCACCGACTCAGAATATCTGTAGAAAATTCTGTTAGTGTGCTTTACCGTGATGAAAATGTTGAGTTTACTGAATAAATTGACAATTTGATGATTAGTGAAAGAGTGTGTTTACAAATTAAATTCAAAATTGTCAAGTCCCTATTGGAAAACCCTATAGAAGCATCTAAACCTGTGAGAGATGTGACGGCAAGTTCGCCTAAACGAGCTGCAAAATATAGGTTGGCATTCAAGAAATTTGAAGGCGCTAAGAAAAAACAACTTTCTGGGAGAGAAGCTTTGTCGATGTTTGTTGAAGCCAAACTTACTAGACACCAATACAACATAATAACATTGAACGCTTAGTCCTGGTTCCTGTCTTATAAATAAATACAACTTGCCAAAAGAATGTTACCCTGCAAAAGAACATATTACTGTTACAGAAACTGTTGCTGATATTAAATTGCAGGCTTAACTTAATCATTAATCGGCTATTAGATGCTCAAAAGGAAGTTTTGAAAGTAGAACAAACGGATTCCTTGAACAATTTGAAGCTGATTTGTAAGTGGGGCTTGGATGGTTCAGCGCTGTCAGAATACAAACAGCATTTTTCTGATGCAAATGCTAAAGACACCAGTATATTCATTGTATCCCTTGTACCCTTACGATTGATCACAAACAACCCAGGAGAGCAGCAGTAATTAATTATTTGGCAAAATGAAATACCCTCAGCCACACCAGCTACAGCAAGTGACATAAAAAATTAACAACAAAGAAATGCATGTTACGATTGCTATGCTATTTACTATGGTCGATGGAAAAATTTGTAACGCCATAACAGACACGAAATCAACACAAAGATGCTTTGTATGCGGACTAACGTCCAAAGATTTCAATGACATGGAAAAAGTATTCAACACTCATGTAATAGACACCTCTCGATTAGAATTCGGACTATCTGTGCTCCATGCCTGGATTCGTTTCTTCGAATGTTTGTTGCACCTTAGTTATAAGCTACCTCTGATGAAGTGGCGAGAAAGAAAAGAAAATCTTTACTCAGAGAAAAAAAGATATCCAAAGCAAATTTAAAACTGAGATGGGATTAGTATTCGATAAGTCAAAACCTGGCTTTGGGAGCAGTATCGATGGAAATACGGCTAGGAGATTTTTCAGTGAGCCAGAAGTAGCAGCAAAGATAACTGGGTTGGATATTAATGTTATTCAAAGGTTTAAAATTGTATTGCACACTATAGCTAGTACCTACGAAATTAATGTGGACAAATTTCAAATATATGCTTTTGAAACTGAAATGCCACATTCAATCCACAAAGTTTTAATTCATGGCCCAGCCATAATAGAGTATGCTTTATTGCCAAGAGGCCAACTAAGTAAAGAAGCGCAGGACGCACGAAATAAGGAATTTAAAAAATACAGAGAAAATTTCACTCCTTATTTCTTCCGACCCGTTTATAACCAGCTTGAGAAAACTGCCTCAAAAACGGGCTTAAAACATTGAGAAGGATTTTCTTGACTTATTAAAGGCATCTGACCTTCCGTTTACTTCAGATGCTTCCGATACATCAGCTCATATTAGTTCCGATAGTTCGTCCGACACGGAATAATGATTATTGTACATTTAACTCTTTTGAATTTCGTATATTTTGCATAAAAAACATAAACAAAATGTGTGCTCTTTATTCATTTTCCAAGGGTTTAGTGCAATAAAATAGTTTTTGCCAGGAATTCATGCATTTGACCCTTGTGTGCGTCGTTTACATTTGATGGTTCATTTTATTTGACCGCGTAATTTTACCGTCAAGCGATATAATATATATGAGTATGACTCCACATCAGATTCGTTTCAAGTGGCTTACTTATAAGGTCGAGATTCTCTACCCATATTTTGGCGTCTAAAATACTTGCATTTATACCTTTTTAAAGGTGTCGGTCCAAGTTAATTATAGATTCTCAGAACGAATAAGTATTCAGAAAACACGAAGTAGCTGTGAATCAATGAAGATGTGCTCAATTTGACAGACAGCTGGCTTTATAGACGAGGGAAAAGAGTGATAAGACTATATTTTCTCCGCCGCAAAACCGATGAGCCTAAGATTATTATCGCACGTGGTGTCGGGCAGAGCTAAAGATAACTTCTTCTAATTTATCATACCAGATACCGCAGTCATCCATTTTATTGTACTTCTTGGATGAAGTTATCACTTTTTAGCGGTCTAGGATGCATATCCGAAGCAGTTTTGCGCTCCAAGCTTCGTGTGTTTTGAGATTCGACATTCTCAAATGATCTGAGTTCTGAACTTGTAGATGTAACACATGGGCTGAAAAGTCAGTGCCGTTTTATAGTAAAACACAAAATTTTTGCAAAATTCAACTTTCTTTATCAATATAGTTGCCTTCGAGGGCGATACACTGATTGAAACGATTTTTCAATCTTTCGATACCAGTTTTATAGTACGATTTCGGTTTAGCCTCAAAATAGGCCTCTGTTTCGGCGAGTACTTCTTCATCGGTCTTAAATCTCTTTCCGGCGAGCATTCTTTTGAGGTCTGCGAACAGGAAATAGTCGCTTGGGGTCAAATCTGGAGAATACGGTTCGTGGGGAAGCAATTCGTAGCCGAATTCATTCAATTTTGCCATCGTTTTCATCGACTTGTGACACGGTGCATTGTCTTGATGAAATGCGGCCATTTTTCTGCAATTTCGTCCTTCAAACTGCTCTAACAACGCAATGTAATAGTCGCTGTTGATAGTCTGCCTCTTTTGGAGATAGTCGATGAAAATTATTCCATGTGTATCCCAAAATACTGATGCCATAACCTTGCCAGCCGACTGTTGAGTTTTTGATCGTTTTGGACGAGGTTCTTCGCCTGCTCGCCACTCAGCTGACTGCCAGCTTGACTCTGGTGTGAAGTGTTGGAGCCAAGTTTCATCCATTGTCACATACCGACGCAAAAATTCGGCTTTATTGCGGTTGAACAGCTTTAAACACTTCTCTGAATCATCAACACGTTGTTGTTTTTGGTCGACTGTGAGCAAACGCGGAACCCACTTTGAACAGAGCTTTCGCATCTCCAAATATTTGTGTATGATATATCCAACAAGCTCTTTTGATATCTTCAGAGCCTCAGCTATCTCGATCAACTTCACTTTACGGTCATTCGTAATCATTTTGTGGACTTTTTTGATGTTTTCATCTGAAACAGCCTCTTTTGGACGTCCACTGCGTGCATCATCTTCGGTGTTTGTATGACGACTTTTAAATTTTTCAATCCACTTGCGAATGATTCGTTCGGCTGGTGCAGAGTCCGGGTAACACTTATCAAGCCATTTCTTTGCATCGGCTGCATTTTTTCTCATCAAAAAGCAATGATAAATCAACACACGAAATTGCTTTGAATCCATTTTTTTTTTCACAGTAACAAAAGTTGCTTCTCTCACAACGCTATATCTCGAGAACTAATCGTCCGACAGCTGTCAAATTTATACACGTATCTTTTGAAGGTTGGTACTAACTGGTACTACTGATATGGATTTAATTCAAGTGGTGCCCTCTCTTAGAAACGGCACGGACTTTTCAGCCTACATATAAACTGGGTAATATCGAGTATTGGCAACACTTATGTTGCTGCTCTCGATGTGCTAAGACTCAAATTAGTTAGGCGGTTGTCCTCCTTGTACCAGTATTGCTGTAATCACCAATCTTATCAAAGTAAAATGTAAAGTCTTTCCCTAAACCACCTAAAGCAATTGCTGATGTCTTTTAAGAACGGTTAATCATCGTTGGCCTGAAGATTGGCGAGTTCAGATATCACATGTGCTATAGTTCGTTGCGTGAAAAACATGAACGTTGTCCTACGGTATGTCTGAACATAGCTTAAATTCCACTTGAATTTAATGCCAACATTTCGCTGCTTCAAAAACGAATATATAAATATGTACAGACTTTTCATGAACAGTTGGCCATGGGAGACCTTGTGATCTTGATTGCATTAGAGAAGTTTTCGCCAAAGCCCAGGATAGTTACACATAACAAATCGGAACCGAGCTACCTTTTAGACCTTGCTCAAAAACCTGAGTGGCTTAACCAAAAAATGGGTTCTATAAACAGAGCAATGCACTTTTAACGTAAGGTTAACGACTGAGAACTTTTCACAATAAAGTTCCCTACAGCAAGAGTATTTTCTCTATCAGAAGTCTCCTTATATTATTAGGGAAGTACAAAGGAATCACCATCCTGTTATAGTCAAATATTCAAGAATCCAACACCATGAGTCTTTCAGAATGTCAACCTCCTGCTTGACGATGTAACCAGAAAATACCACAAACCGATCCTTACCTGTAAGTCCATGGCAAACCAGCGCAGAGAAATATCTACCATCACACCTGACTACCGGAATTTATTACTCCAGGTTCACACTTTGACCCCCAGTAAGACCGGGAAACACAATTTTCATTCTTTTCTGCGGTGGCCGAAAATATTTTTATTATTGAAAAATTCCTCCAGAGAAATGGAACACATGAGAAATATTTTCTAATAATTTTGCACCACTTACTCGTGGCGAGCCTCATTCTCCTTACCACTTCAAGTCAACCAAACTGAAGTAAAATGGTAAACTTACGAGCTCCATTCCAGGGAAATATCTCTTTAATCCTTTAACAAATGAATGCACACGCAGCACCATGTTTCGGATGCGAAACACAATAAATCGATGGAAGCGAAGCAAATGAAGAAAATTTTCAAACAATACTCGCACAGGCACACCTAGCAACTCGACATCTTCCTCCTATTTGTCACCAGAAGAGCATATCCTTGGTAAATCCCAAAACAGGTACGAGTACTGTGAGCATTTCATCTTTCTTCAGCTTGCTATTCACACGACCGTATGCAAATGCACAACTACAAAAACATTTCGGTTTGGGAGTCAGTTGGAAACTACCTCTGCAACGTTACAAGTGCATTTTGGTTGCCTTATTCCGCTGTCAAACCGAACAGGAAAGAAGTTGAACAGATGAGAAAACGGGAGGACGACAACAACTTATGCATCTTCGCGGTGTGGCATACATTTTGTACTTAGTTGCTTCGATAAGGATTACTACAAAACGTCTAAGGAGATTACTTATGCCATTTTAGTACCTCTCTAACTCTGCAGCCATCCCTTTTTCGCAGTACACGTACTCCATTTCATTCCACTACATCGTCCTGGTTGAATACGCATATCGACAGAGGGTATAGAAACGTATAAGAGCTTAATATATACCTCAACGTCTTACAGTTGTAAATGTGCAACGTCTACATCCTTTTGTATGCGATGTGGTATACCTTCAGTTTTATGCCACCACTTCTACGTCTTTCAATTTAGAGTCTCATCTGTCAGAGAACGAAAGGAGTACTCCATCAATGCGGGCAAATTTAAATTCCACCCTCCATTCATTCAGCCGGTGGTTGCCCTTGGTTTAGCCCATTAACAACTAAACGTGCGTGAAAGTCGGTTAAACCTAACTGAAATCGTGCCACTACCCACTTTTCGCTCTTGAGTATCCTCGAACGCTCACCACCCTTTAATCCGGAGCAACCTGATTAATATGAGAGTGCAGGGCTTGTGTGCATCAGCGGTTTAAGGGGGTTGGCATCCGCATTTGCATTATAAATATTTGAGTGAAATATTTTTGTACGAAATTAGGAATAATAGAGTTTCAGAGTTACAACACATTCAACCTGCGGCGCCCTGAGGTTAAGTCTATATATAAAGGAAGTCTATAGTACCTCTGTATGTGCTCGAGATGCATTGTATGCATTATGGAGAGAAGGATCAATGCTACGACTATGCTAGAGTTGGATGAGTATGTGTGTTGTTTTCTAATATCGTTGTAAATTTTTGATTTGCGCATTTTTAGAAATAGGTAGGTGAATCCTTTGGGGGGAGATTAAGCAAGTGGAGCGCATTTGCTAACCCCGCTTCGAAATGGATTACCAGGGAAGTTTGTAGTTTTAAGCGTACCTCGAGTAATTGTACCACATTTTGCCTAAACAGATACATTTCATATGTAAGCTTTGATATTTGCGCATGAAAAAGCCGAGGAAATCATAACATGTGCAGCGTCGAAAGTCGATACCAGTGCTGTAACAGGTATGTGGACATTATGTGAATGTCCAAACAAGATTGATTTTTAGATGCAAAATCCAGCCCTTTGCACTTGATACTGAGATACAAATTCGCAGTCTTAACGAACTATTTAGCGAAGGAACAAATAGCCAAAGACCATGTCAGGAGTGGTTTGTCCGCTTCAAATCAGATGATACCAGCTTTGGGGACAATCAGGCATTTTCGGCACAAAATGCATGGCAATATGCATGACAACTCGACAACTCGAATGCTAGTCGAAGACTTCAAAGTCGACCAATCAACGATCATCATCCGTCGCTGGATGGGTCCCTCACCAGCGCTCTGCAAGCAACAAAGCCGAACGTGTCTGAATTTTCATTGATTTGCTGCAGCGAAACTAACAAACTCAATTTCTGAAGAAAACGTTAAAAGAAAGATGGTTTGCGATTCGCGGGTTAACCGCCGGAACACCGAAAGAGGTCCATGTGGTGTGTTTTGTGGGAGATAAAACATTAGGAAATCACTTCAAATGGCATTTTTTAGCCGGGATTATTGGTGGAACGAATACGATGAGCGTCAACAGTGGCGGGTTGCAGGCAAAAACCGCAAAAGGCACTTCAACATCAACAGCAATGTTTACTTGGCTCAACATAATATTGCGCATTGCAATCTAGACGAAAAGATCGCGAAAAAATAATAAAATTGTCTAACACCGCGATAATGCTCGTCCCTATATTTAGTTTCGTGTCGTCGAATCTGTCGCTACGAAGGGGGAGCTAGCTCTCAAAGAGGCACCTACAGACTTACATGTTAATTGCTCACTCACTTACAAATTTTCAAGCAAATTAATTTTATATGGATTTGGATGGCTTGGTGGCCGATGTAAAAGTGTAGATTGCCTCAACGAACCGCACATTTTTTGGTGCAGGGAAATTAGTCATAAAAACAAATGCCTATCAACCAGGAAAATCGACAATGCATACTTTTCAGGAACACACCACAAAGATTGAGAAATCCATCACTGTAACTGGATAAGCAAATGCTTTATCAACGCACATTAGGCAGTGACAGAATTAGCGTTGCAGCTGCGAAATGTTCTCTCTTCCTTGCCATGGTTCATCGTAATATTTGAACTGCTAAACATACTCAGCAGTGGCGGTTTATATCTCCAGGGAAACGATAACGGCATTACGATCCTTATCAGGGGCAAATTCGAAGAAACTATCTCGGAACTTCTTCTGAGTTCCTTGTGGCCTAAACGTCAATCCCAAAAACAGCACCAGTTGCCCCTTCGCTAAGAGAAAAAAATTGGACAAACGTAAAGATCCAATGCTTTTTGGTGAAACTACAAACTTTTCAAGTAAAGCGAAAGTTCTAGGGGTTATCCTAGATCAAAGACTCACTTGGACCACACATATCGAATAAACGAAGAAGAAGCCAAGATCTCAATATGGACCAGCAAAAGTCTACTAGGTCAGAAGTCGGGCCTTAACCAAAAATGTATGTACTTCCTCCTCACTTCCCCGCTTAATAGACTCTAATCTAGTTCCTGCAGACGTATTTCACTGCACCGACTTCTTTGCTCATGAATCGACCGTCTGTCAAGCATATGGAAAGCAAGTTTTGAAGTAGAGGGTAAATACGCTCCAGAATATGCATTACCATTCATTCTAAGGTTGGGACAATGACCAAAAGAAATGTACGGTACCTTCCCATAAGTCTTCGTCCTCACGTCTCCTGTAGAACCCGTGGTGACCAAGATGCATATTACATGCGGTTTCAAAAGATTACGGAAAGTGAGTAACTCTACAATCGTTGACAGCACTGTCAAGTTTGATGCCTGTCGATATGGTGCTTTGAGAATTCACAAGTTTTTTTGTGAGGATTTTTTGGAGGGTTATCTGCTCCACTTTCAGAGCGAGACTGTGGAATGGAAGGCTGATACTTTAGTTCGTAAGTTTCGAGCCTGTGACAAATCCATTAAGAACTCTGTATGTTTGTTGCCTTCTATTCTTACATTGTTTGGAATTAGCCAGAGTTTGACATAAAACTGAGAGGAAAGAGCTTACGAATTTTTGGGACAGCGCTTTTACTAACTCACTTAGGTGGCGCTAAAGTTCGGGGTCATCCTAGGCAGGAACTAACAAGCCTCTCCAATTAGACCGGTATTAAGCTGACTCCTTTCAATTACGCACTATAAGTCGGTTAAGGTCCCCTTCTACTTATGCCCGCCACCTAAGGTGAAATCTTTCTCTACTGCCTGACAGTCTGAATAAGATTCAAAGAATTCCATTTTAGACGACTGATGCAGAGGTTTCTGACTAGGTCGATGTCGCTGTATAACTCGTATAATCCGTCTTTGAATATCTTCCTCCAAAACCCGTCAACACAAACAGGACCGAATATTTTCCGAAGAATTTTCCTCTCCAAACAACTGGGGATATATTCATCTGCTGTCGATATACTCCATGCATCAGTACCATAAAGTAGGACTTGGATGTTCAAGGTCTTATATAGAGTCTCCTAAGCTTTTCAGGGTAGGACCCTACTTATCAATTGGATTCTTAGTCAAAAGAAACAGCAAGAGTGCTTCTTCGTTTTATTTCTGCTGAAATGTTGGCAGAATTTATAGCAGAGTCAAGGTACACAAAGTCCCTTACTACCTCGAAATTATTGTTGATCGATGGTGGGTATCGATTTGGATTTCTTAAATGTTTTCCAGGATCTGGCGGAATGTGAAGATTTGGTCGATTGTGGACTTTCCTGGACTGAAACCGCATTGATAGGAATCAATCAGGTTGTTGGCGAAAGGTTTCAGATGTTCACAGATAATGGCGGATAAGAACTTGTTTCCAAAGTTGAGGAGACTTAAACCTGTATAGTTGGCGCAGTTGAATGGATCTTCTTTTGTATGGATCATTCAAATGGTGCTGAGATTGCATTCCTCAGGCATAAGCTCTTTTGACCAGATCTGGGGCATGAGTTAATGATAGCTCTCCTCAAGGGCTTCTCAGCACCGATTGTGACTCTATGTATACATATAAGGTTCCGTTCTTTATTTCTGTAGACTTCTGTACAGATCTTCTTGCCTGGTCACGTTGTTTTTACCTGTTGGTAAGACTTTCGTAAGTTATTACTGGAGTACAGCCTTTATCTATCTACCTATCGGACTTATTGGATAGCGCGCTTCTCGTGCCTTTTTTCTTCATTTGGAGAAGCCGATGTTCTTCCCGTCCCTTCTGATCGTAGAGCTCACGAGCAGCTCTAGTCCTTCGTTGCAGAACCGCTTTGGAGGCTTTTGTGCTTGCCGGCATTTTTCATGAAACCAGGGCTTTCTTGGCCGGATCGGGTGAAACCCAGCAAATCAGTTGCGGCATCTTTGGCTATACGTTGGCAGCGTTGCTGTTGGTTTTCGGTACTTGAAGCCTGGCGGGATAGGAATTGTTGCGAGATTTCGTGATATACGTTCGGCGAAAATTCTTGCGGTATCTTGCGATTGCAGCTTTTATACGTTATATCTTCTCACAGTAATTCTTCTTTGTTGGCTGCGACAAAGTGGTGATTCGAGTCAATTTTGGGTACCCTGTAAATTTTGACGTCCAGAATACATGAGGCACTCCTTACGGCTATCGCAAAACCATCAATTTGATTTAGCGTTTAATGATCCGAAGACCGTAATATTCTCCTGTGTATATTGAGATGAGGATACCTTGTGCTTGTGATAGTGATATTTCGCCGCACAGTCAATAAGCTTAAGTTCGTTTCCAGTGTTGGTGCCGTGTAACCTATGCTTACCAGCAGTTCTACCAAATATACTCCTTTCCTTTACTTTGGACATTGCTCACATGTTTTGTCGAGGAGTTCGTAGAAACATTCTTTGGTGGCGTTGTTTTTCGTATGGGCATGGACGTATATTAGGCTTGCACTTGCGAATTTAGCTTTGATGGCGAATGTTATAAGACGCTCGTTAACTTATCGGTAGCCGAAGACTTCTTACTTTAGTCTACCGCGGTGACATCTGCATGATAGGACTCAAGGGCGTCTCTTTAATGCTCGGCTCCACCGATCCGAAGGTGGTTGTACTTTAAACGTTTGTTACAGCCGCCAACAGTGAATTTATTAGTTGGTTCGTCACATTTTTTTAATCTCTTCTGTATAGGGTTATGAGCCCTTTCACATTGTAGGCCAGTATTATACTACAAGCCGAGCATGTTCTTGCCATTTCAGTTTGCTAGAGTAAGGGACAGCCCTTCACATGCTTTTTCGCTTCATGTGAGGCCTTTTTGTAGCGATTTCGGCCCTTAATCGCTCCAATAATGCACAGTAATACTCGCTATTGATGTTTTTTTCTTTTTCGAGGTAGTCCACGAAGAGTATGCCATGACAATTCCAGAAAACCGACTCCATAACCTTTTCGACACATCGAGCCTCCCTCGTCCGCTTCGGAGCACTCGTGCCGGCTTCCGTGCAAACACTCTTTCGAAGTGCTCTCGCGATCGTGTTTTTGGTCAAGAGTGAGTATGCGCGGCCCCCAGCGGCAGGATAACTTTTTCATATGCAGAAATTGCCCAAAATATGGCGTGTGCGCTCAGTACTAATTTTTGTGGTATTTGCTAGCTCGTGCACCTTCACTTTTCGGTCAGCCAACACCATTTCAGGTATTTTTTTGACATTGTCCTCTGTAAACGCATCGGAGGGCCTGCCGCTGCGGACTTGATCGGTAGTGGAGTTGCGGCCATCACGAATCTCTCGAAACCAATATTGACGGTGTAATCTGATGTAGCATTAGCCCCGTAATATTTATCCAACTTTTCTTTTGTTTCCTTCACCGTTTTGCCTCTCAAAAATAATGTTTTATGAGAGAACGAAAATCGTTTTTGTCCACACCCAACATGATGCCAAACACGTCAAAAGCAATCAGCTGTCAAAACAAAACTAAATGGCATGTCTATCTAAATATGAACGGACTTCAAGGCACCATAAACTTTTTTGCAGTAGCAACGCATTTTGGCGGTCAAGGAGGTTACTTTTCACTCTACCTAGTAGTTTTATATCAGCGCCAGAAATGGCCTTAATAGCAGCCTGACTTGGTAGATTAAAACAGTTCTATGATCTAGTGAAGTGAACATCATGCAATCAGCTGCAGATTCTTGCATATAGGACCTAAGGTCAGCAGACCAAGAATAGTCTTTGGCCCTGCTGGGAATACTGTTCTACTAGGACTGGATTTTTAGTGAGAATTTTTGAGAAAAAAATGAGTCGATAGAACAGGTTATCCATTCGTATTGGTTCAGAAAATTGGTGTCACTCTTTATTGCTTTATTGGTGATGCTGATGCTTGTAAAATCACCTCCCACCTCCCATTTGAATAATTAAGCAGTCTGCTTTTTTAGGTTTGAGGTAAAAGAAAAAGCTACTACGTATATTTATTCCTGCATGCCTCTGTTCGGGCTTAATATGTTTTTTTTTTTTCCAGAAACCACGGAGTCTTCCGTATTTCTATGAAGAAATAGTGTGAGGAGATTAAACATTGAATGGCTGCAACCGCAACAAACTCCCACTGCTAGAGACCAGTCAGAAATGACGCAACCCTGGTTTGATGAAAAGAATAATCCGCCTACAAAACAACGCCGCATAGAAGGATAAGAATGATTCTTGAGCTTTACGAGCAAAAGGAGCAGCAAACATCGCCACCTCCTATATATATCTGTCATATCATATAATTTGGTTAAGTTCCGACGCCCTTTTTTTGGGAGCATTGACCCTTATTTTTCTAAAAGTCTTACCTCTTACATACAGGCATGTAATATACACGTACAAAGAGGCGATGTGCTCTATGTATATTGTTAGGGGATGTTTTAACGATTTTCAGTTGTTTATTAGGTTTTTTTTTTTTTTTTTTTTTTGTCCATCACAGCACAGTTCCGATAAAACCACATTCACTGCAACAATGTCCCCAAGAGAATTACCAATTTCTATTAAGTACATGCTCCGGCTATAAGCGTAGTAGCACTATTAACTGTAAAAATTCCAACATTTACTTCACCCTATTCTATTGTAACCAAGAAGCAACGAAGCAAAACTTCAAAAACTTGACTCCAAAAATCGGTATGCTGCCAGCTTTCCCAAAAATTCGAACGAGCGTGACCAAAAAAAAAATTGTCTGCCGACTCAACCTCTATAATGGAATGGCTTTTTCAAGTTGAAGCCACATTCTACTGATAGTACTGCCACGATTTCCATTTCATCTAAAAATAGAAAAGAAACCAACTTCGCAAGGATCCCTTTGGGTCAATTGTACTTTCCTCAAAAGTGTGTGCACTCTAACAAATAATTGAGCAATCTGAAGGGAGAAAGCAAGAAAAAAACACACAAAATTCCAAGCACGTTGTCCATATATGATACTCATTTGGGTAGCTAACCCCATCCCTATGCACGATTGCTGATAGAAAACTGGAAAATTTCAGAAACGAGCAATTTCCGTGAGGCGACAACAACGTGGATATAGTATGGCTTAATCCCAGCGTAACAAGCACGCCATTCGTGAGAATTGCACTTGTCTCGTATACAACTTGAATGACTACACCCACCCACTGCATTTAAAACATATCATTCGTCCATGACATTTTTCAATTTCAATTCCAGCTTCCACAATGGAACAATCATGAATTGAAGTCAGGGCAGAACCAGAGAAAATCGAGGAAAACCCCATTTAATAAGCGAATTAACCGATAAGCAAATTATGCGCGTCCGGCGAGGCCGAAATTATATTTTTTAATGACATTCTTCGGATCGTATGCAGGCCGGACCGGCGGCGATGTCCCAGTGTCCATAATCCAGTGCGCAAATTCGCGTTCGTTTGCATAACAATCAGAAATCGATTTTCAAATCGACCCGTCGAATCCGCTGAATACGCCCATATCCGGCCTTGTTTGGAACCTAATGATTAAAAATGAATTAAACACTGATTCGCCGGCGACAATTCCTCGGGAATTCAGTTCTTTTTGTTTTCATTTCGTACTTCCACTGAAATCCATTAGGTTAACCAAATTTTTGAGGTGATCCTTGGGTTGGGAAGGAGACCCAAATATACATATCCAACACACACGCCCATACGGATATGTGTTTGGTGGGAAAATTCACGGGTTCCGTCTTGTTTTGCTTTTTGTCTGTTCGTAAAAATCCCGTAAAAATCAATTAAAACGAAAACTTTCGATTGAATTGAACCTGAAGGATGCTTTTGTTGTGATGAGTTCAATGGATTCAGTGTTGTTTTTTCCTTTTTTTTTTGAGCAACAGAAACGGCTGGGATTGTTTTAATGACCCGCCTTGTAGTCTTTTGTCGATGTGAAAAAGGAAAAGTGATATAGGGAAACCCAAAAAAGGATTGATAAAAGAAATTAAAAAAAATGAAGGAAATCCCAGTTTTCAGGATGCATACAGGGGACGATAAAGAATTTAGGTCACCGGGGGGTATGAGCACAATATCCATTGATTGCGATGTAATCAAGTGAAATTGAATGGAATTTTCTGAGCAGAAGAGGGATGAGCCCGCTGGACTGTATAGGATGCGAAAGGACTTTTTCGTGGGATAATGACGATGATGGCCCAATGGTCCAGTGATGGTATATTCGTGCAAGTTCATGGGACTTTTCCTTTATTACGAAAATTCCTTTTTTTTTTTTTTTTTAAATAATTACGACGGGACAAAAGGTTTTGAAATCGAGGTGTGATAGTGTTTTTTTTTGGAACAAGAACAGAGATCATTCTTGGATGGCAGGCGTTGGTTACTTCAGTACACATCACAGTACTTTTAAGGGCTTTTGTTATCCCAAACAACACAAGGCTCTGACGGAAGTCGGGTTAGGTGACAAGAAGCCAACTTGTCTTTTCATGCAGATAAGGAGGATGTTAACGTGTCAGAAGACTTGCTTTGCTCCCACCAAACATATAATTTTTGAAGATTTTTTGAGCAACAACACACGACGAGTTCGTTTTCGGCGCAGACACTCTCATGGAAAACGGACCCGCCCCAACAGTCAAGATCGCGTTTAGTTCCTTTAGGAATACACCATCAACAGACACATACGATGCTGTTTCAACGTGCACAGTGAACAAAGAGCTCATTGAAATCAGAAGTTCACTGACATAGTTGATCACTCTCAATCGAGAAATCCTTAGTAAGGTGTCCAGGCTTCCCAGCAGCAGGTCGCATTCATGTTTATAACCCGATTGGCATAACCAACACCAACCGTTATGTACAACTTATTTTACACTTAATTGCGTTCCAAAGCTCGCAAACAGATCTCAGCATTATCGTCGGAAAACTAGTTCCGCTGTCGTCAACACAGGCGACAGAAACAACAACGTCATCACCACCGAACACCGCCGGCCATCAAACGAACATGAAGTTTTTGGTAGGCTCAGTATCCGTCATCTCCATCGTCTTACGCACTTTAAGAAACGGGAACGATAAGCCAACGGTAACAGTAATCAACACCTACGAACAGTTATCGCTTGTTGTGAACATTGGAATTCGCCGTACCCTCAGGTGGAACTTTGTCATTGCTCATGTGAAGATAGCTATCATTGACCTCATCGACCTGCTAACTAAAATTGTGAGGTTGCCATCTTTCCCACTGGCACATAGAGCAACTTCATCACGCAATCATATGCTTACACGGAGGTTAAGTTAGGTTAGGTGAGAGTGTCGGTTGGAAAACCACCGCACTTAGGCCTATTGGCAATTGTGCGTCCACGTGGAAATATGATCCTCTTACTCATGGAACCAATTTGAGACAAATTGAAGCATCAGACTCTTAGAGCGATTCACATCTAGATATGGCCAGATCTGTTTAGTCGCTAGACATGTCGCTAGTTTCCGGTAGAAAAGGTTGAATGGTTCCAATTTTGGCGATTTCGTCGGCCCTACGATTTCCTGGAATGTCCCTGTGTTCCGGCACCCAACAAAGGTGAAAGTTGAACTGCTCTGTCATCTCCGTTAGAGATTCTGAGATTTGGCATTCAAGGGCAATTTAAGAATTAAATGAGACCGAGTCCAAGGACTTGATAGCGGCCTGACTATCGGAAAAGATACGGATATCCTTTGCATATCTATCTATCTTCTAAGGAAGATAGAAGGAAAGGTTTATCTGAGAAAACACCGCCCCCAACCCCGTTTTCGGTTTTAGATCCATCTGTGTAGAAGTGGAAAGACTTGTCCTCCATGATGAACTCCATGATCCCATCTTCCTGGCAGATGCTTACACGGAACTGCTCTGCAAATATATTAACATCACCAGACCAGCAACTGCTTCTCCTACGAAACAGATAACCCTGTAACACAGCACATCGTCGTCACCGGTCCAGCGATTGCGGAACATCCACGACGTCTCACTTGCAACAAGCTGAAGGCAGCCAGAAGCCAGTGAGCGAGTCCTTTGCATATGGAGCCTAAGAAACTGGGAGACTGGCTTTCAACTAGCAACTACGGGCGTCTTAACAAATAAACCGTTCCTGATCGCTATCCGATTCCATACATTGACGATGTGTTCCAAAGCTGCCACGGATGCACCGTCTTTTCGGCCATCGAGGTAATTTACCTCGTTTCTAGGGGATGGTAAATTATTACCTCCGTTGCATTCCACACGCTGCTTGCGCAAATTAAAGAGCATTCTTCACTCGTCTTTTATGAATATTTTCTCTACTTCGATTAGCCAATACATTCTTCAACCTGTGTTCCGTGAGCACATCAGGTAAGTACGACTTACGGACATGCTCGCATGTCTTCCCAAGAGTGGATTATGTCAAACCACCACTGGATATTCTTTAATCTGGTCCGCACAAAGTCAGCAAGTGTGTCAATGACTGAGTATTCATCATCCGCATCAAATGCACTGAAAAAGTCCTCAACAACACCGAAGTCATCCTGTGTTCCAGAAGAAAATTCATAACGGGAACACGCTTAAAACTTAGTCGAGAGCCAACAAGACAGTATAGAGGAAATCTCATTGGCCGATATATTGACCTAATATCGACACTCCTGCAAATTAGAGAAAAAAAACCAAAAAAAAAAATTTTCAAACTATGTTCTCCATATCTTCACAATTACCAAGGCGCTTAGGGCGACCATTCCATGTCAATGTCTAGTTTTGGTATCCCTGATATACTTGCGTCGCTGTGAAATATGACAATGGAGGATCATGGCTTTAATGACTTTGTTAGCAAGGAGAAGATTTTCTCATTTCTCATGCCTATGTTGCAGTTCCAATCAGACTTTCCCTGTATTTATAGTTTCACCATTTCCTAGAATGGTATACATAGGTTCCTATTTAAGTTTAAGAAAAACAAGTAAACGCAAATATTTATAATCGAAAATGGTTTTATTATATTTCAAGATACTCTCCCTGAGGATCTAAATGCCTTTGTATGAATTTTTGAAGAACTTGTTCCACTCCGAACTCCAAAACACATCAACCGCTTCTTCAGGCATCGAAAAACATTGCCCTTGCAATTTATCTTTAATGTGCGGGAATAAAACGAAATCATTGCATGCCAAGTTAGGACTGTACGGCGGTGGAACCATCAATTCGGCTCACTTGTTTGAGCCGACCTGTGAGAGATCGCGTTGTTGTGGTAGAATATGATCCGTGTTCGGTGATGGCTTTCCTTATTTCTCCAAAGACTCCTGACAAACAAACAAACGACGCACTTTTGTTGGATTTGGCTCTTCCTGAAAGCGCCATAAAGTCGATTGCTGTTAAGTTTCAGGCTCATATGTATAGATCCATGATACGCAGCGTGTCACGATCTTCATCGATTCAATTCCATTTTTTCGCTGAAATAAACGTTCTGAGGACGTGTGCCATTAAAGACATCAACTCTTACGATGCTGATGTCAGATTTGACCAACATAACAACTGCCACACCATCACCATAACCTTCATTACGTGAAGATTTGTCTTAAGCATGTTTTCTAGTGTTTCATTGCACAAATCGATTAACGTTATAGAGGATCCACTTTTCATCACTCGCAACGATTCTCTGCAAAAGTATATCTCTTTCACTTCGAGTTAGCTAAGAAGAGGGATCTTCCAATCGAAGCGTTTTATTTCGTCACTAAATGGGTTATTCAGGTTTTTCACTTTCCGAATTGCTTTTAAATGCTGAGTAAATGATGAATATTTGACGCTGTCTGAGACTTTATTCACATCGATATCGGATACGAATATCAGATCAGATCTTCGACGAATTTTATACCTTGAAAGGCTAGAAAACTTAGAGCAGACAAAAGCATCCGGCCCGAACAGTTCTCAATTCCTTAGGCAACCAAATCAGTGGAGGCAGCGCACAGACCCATACTAAGACACTTCAACCCCACTAACCTTGGATTCAAATCAACAAAAGATAAGGAACAGAGAACATAGTCTGGATTCCGAATCAAGTCAGTAAGGCAAATGTTGACGGAAATCAATGACGAATAAAGTAATTGTGCTCGAAGTGATGATGATGTTCTATAGGGAAAATAAACACATAAGTGAACACGCCAAGGAGTGTGCTGTGTGCTTTCTATGGGAACTAGACCGATTCATATAGGCTGTTTACCGTATTAGAGGACGCGGGATGTGCCTTTATGTGTCGGGCAAACACTCACAGACACTCTCTAACATTCTCCACTACGTCTTAGGAATACTCTCCTCCTGGATGCGTACCTGTGGCCTTAGAGTAAATCAAAAACAGAAATTGTCCTACTCGCAAGAAAAATCAAGGTAGCCTGCATCATCCAAAAACAACTTAAATGGCACCG
The DNA here is from genome assembly GCA_907269105.1 of Volucella inanis. Classification (NCBI taxonomy): domain Eukaryota; kingdom Metazoa; phylum Arthropoda; class Insecta; order Diptera; family Syrphidae; genus Volucella; species Volucella inanis. Next base: position 155,951,484 of record OU026155.1, read on the forward strand.
TTCTGAGTTTGCCGAGGAAAGACAGTTATCTTGGCTTCATCTTGCAAAACAAACTAAGGTGAACAGAAAATGTTGCAGGGCGAAATAAAAAAGCTCTTTTGTAGGCTGAAAGTAGGCCGCCAATCAGAAGAGTGTCTAAGCGAACCCTTTACTGCAAAAATGTTGAGGTTTCACCGAAATTATTTTAAATTGTAAAGTTACCGTTAGCACCAACTAACACATACCTGATACAATTTATATAAGCACAGCAATCCGCTGATGAATACACCGTAGCACTCATTGTAAATTCATCAAAACCAAACACCTACATATACAGTGCAACTTATTGAATCAGAAATTGGTCCTTCGAGCCAAATTCATTCAAATCGTAACACACTATGGTCACTCTCTGCGGCACAAACCACGTTTCACATTTGGTAAATTCTCAAAATTCGGTGCTTTTCCGGAACCGCGCCTCACTCTAAACCATCTGTTTGCTAGTCGATGGTACTTCAAATATCACTACACTTTTGTCACAACTAACACCCTTTTCTAGCTGCAGTGATGGATGTAGCGATCCACTCATTCAAAGATTAATATTCAACAGCAGTAGGAAAAACTAGCACTGTTTGCATGTGAAATCAGAAGCACCTCCACCTCTAGGCTAAGCCAACTCTGCATAAATGTTGTAAATACGTAATTTGAAAGGTGACGTGTCCTCCAAAACGAAGGCGCAATTCATCAAAATTCCAACCAGGACATTGCAAAGCATTTGCTATGTGTTTTCTATTCAGGAGGCATGTTGGTGGCGTTTAACCAGCGACTGTTTAATTGCGTGTCTGCGAAAAAAAAACCAGCGAAAATGTTAAATCTACAAGCCATTGGGAAGGATAAAAGCATCCAAAGGATTCAAGAACAATGACAGCGACATGTGAGTGTGTACTCGTATCTGTATTGTGTAACACAGTACTCGTATAGTATTAATCGCATGAGAGATTTATGAGATCATTTTCTTTGTGAGAAATGTTTGGAATGGGTAGTAATCGGAAAGCCTCCTTAAGTCCAATAATGACAAAAGGATTTATGTCTCTCGACTGCATACGAGGGAGAACGTTAACCTTATGTAAACAGTGTCGGATTGGGGGTCTTATTTAATGAAAGATGTCGTTCTTAACACATCTGCTGCGGAAAGACACCACGCAAGTACATTATTTTTCTTAATTAGATGAATAAGGACTAAATTGTGAGAAGTAAAGAGCAAGGTAGGAGCTAACATATATGGACGAATAAATTCATCAAAGTCTTCAAGAGAAAAGTGTTGTTTTTCCCTTGGCTTTCAATTAGACAGTAGATTCACTAATCCCCTGGGGCGAGGATATACTGACCTTTTTAATAATTCCCTAAGCGACACGAAAATATAATCCATAAGGCAAATACTTATATCTCCCAAGGCTGATTTGCTTAAACATACATGCATATACATATGTATATGTTAAAGAGAGACGTGTTATCCTGTAGTATAAGTAACGTATATTTTTTTTGTTTCTAGAAGATGAAGGAGAAGAAGGATATCAACCAAATGATAAAGACATGCAAGACAAGTTAAAGTATTGGGAACATAACAAAGCCCTGCGGCATGCCATATGATTTACAGATTTCCTTCGAAATGTTTGCCAACAATTTGATAAGTGAATTTCTAGGCAAGTTTTATGGATTTCGACGATGCATTAGGCGAATATTTAAGGTAAGGCGCTTGTATGGGAGTTTGAATTTGCGGTTTGAGATCTATAGATGGCTTTTTTAATGCAAAAGGACAACAAAAGAGAAATTACTTCGGTGAAACTACTAGAAGAACTATCCTCTATCGTCTTGGAAATTCAAAGCTAAAGGAACACTACTGATTCAGAAAAGACCATTGGATATGTTAAGTTTTCTAAATCAGATTATCATTTCTGAGCACAATTCGAAGGGATTTCTTTGTACTCATGAATAAGTATCCGAAAACACTCCTTATACGAGCTATGTAAATGACATTGCTGCATTAATCCATACATGGTGATACCGCCGATGCATAGAGTAAGACAAGTCTGACGATGAGACATGTACCTTATCATTTAGTATCACGAATTTAGATGGATTAAGTTTTTACCAGGCACCGCGTCATAAACCGCTGCAAAAATAAGTTCAGTTTTTAATAATGGCAAGTCAAACCAAAATGGCTCATGGGCTAAGTTAACGTTGGAACATCTTAGACGCTGAACTCTGTATTCCAGCGAAAAGAATGTGCGTGTAATAACGTGGTAAAACAATGAAGATCAATTTTGTTATTGTCTTGCTTAAAACTAAGAAAGTAGAACAGAACAACTGGTGTAAGTTTCCTGCCAGACAGGATGATCTATCTGCCCAGTTATTTAAGGCAGCAGGAGATGACTCAGTAGAGAACATAGACCAACTGATTTTCATGATTGAATTCGAGCGGAGTATGGCCGGTCAATGGAACATTAGCATTGCTTACTAGATCCATAAAAAAGGAGACCATCTTAACTGCGCCACCTACAGAAGCATCAGTCTGCTTAGTATCGTATATTGACGTATTGTGGATGCCTGTGCCGGTAAATCCACCATTGAGCAAATATTCACACCATGGCATTTCAAAAATAAAACCCAAGAAGTCCTGATCGATACTCACCGTATTTTTATCACTTCTAATGATGCATATGATTGGCTTTATAGAAACGAACTACACAGAAAAACCCATGTACAAGTGGAAGGAGATCTCAACCACCTTAGAGGGGTTTAATGGCTTAAGCCCTAGTCTACCCCGAATTTTAACACTATCTACGAAAGTTAGTAAGAGTTCTAGGATGCCTCTATGAGGATTCCGTGGGCGCTCATTTGAGTCTTTAAAGGTGGAAATGTCCAACGCACAACCCCAGTGGTCGATTCAGGCAAAAAGACTAGCGGACGAAGGATGGAAAAGAACAAAAATTGAAAGATAGAAGTAGCCTTTAAGGACGAAAATCAGAGAAAAGTCAACACGAACAATCAAAGTGATGATTCCAATTCATAAGAATAGCATACCAACTTCATTTGTTGCTGCAGATAGCAGGAAAGCGGGAAAAGAATGAAATGTTGGCCACAAACCATCTAAAACACTAAGAAGAGTAAAGCAACGTCCTTAATCCTATAAAAGGCTCGTGACATAATTATCGGTATTGATACGAGTCAGTCTGTTGACAAATTGTTACATCTAGCCAGAAACTAGAACGATACACTTCCTTACTAGAACTAAGTCTAGACACACAGTCTGGAGACCTACTTATACAACCGACGAGTAGTGAATAAATGTGCTCGGAAGCCAATCTGCATGGAACTCATTACGTAAACACCCCATTTAGCGAGAACTTTATGTTTGCCGGACGAGAACCTCGACATCTGAAGACTTCTTTCGGTTAAAAGCAAACCTCTAGATGAAACATCCAGACTCCCAATAGGAAAGCTGCTACTATTCTCGCAGTTTAATGTAAAATATAAGGCTCCTACCGCGTTACAGGAGATGCGATCGATTGGAAAGAGCGTCTTGTGACATCCTTCATGTGACAAGACTACGATGTAAGATGAATTGCTGAAGAAGGCAAAAGCCCGATGGCTATTGGAAAATCCAGGGTATACGACCGTATACGATATACGACAGAATGAAACTGAAATGTGGAAGGAAATACGTTGTTGTACAAGATAATATTTCTTGTGTTTTAAGTGAACACCTGTCGTGTGAACTTAAGTTCACTGAATGCCCATATATTCATGGCAGCAATCATAAGTTTTCCCATCGCTTTTCGTCATTCCTTTGCTACCAAAACGGAACCTGTACTGAGGCATAAACTCCACCCTTGGTATGAATCGAGACCGACCTAAAACCTCTTACCGACCTTATTGTCACGGCACCCAGTACTTGTTTCAACTCTACATCGGGTCAAAACTAACTGGCTGAGAAATGTTTGAAGATTTTTATGTCATCGGCGTAAACAGATATACGAATATGTGAACTTTCAATGATACTATCCACATCATTAATTTTTAACATAAATAGCAAAGGACCCAGATGGCAACCTTGAGGTGCTCTGAAAGAGGCTTTAATGGTGTTAGAAATCTAAGATCTACAATAAATAAAACATTATATCGTCGATCTTACAAACAGGATTGAATCCACATAAAAAAGCCGGACTAGCCAAGATCCTTTACTGCAAAATAATTGTTTGAGGGATTCTGTGGAAAGTTTTGCTGAAATCAAGATACTTGAGACGAATTCAGTACCGTTTGTGGTTGTAGACTGAACTTTCAAAATTCCACACTAGTTTGTGGAAAGGAATACTGGATATACAATGGCTTGATAGTTAGAAATTTCATTCTTGTGGCCTTTTTCATTAAGGTGAAGTATGAAGGAATTCTTCAAGATTATGAGAAAAGAGATCGGTTTGAGGCTGCCAAGGTAAATAAGCTACACATTTTCTTAGAAATTCAGTGGCATATGGGCTAGTGAAATAGTCGTCCATGCGATCTTAAATTCCTTTGCTTACCTACTCCTTGTAAAGTTAAAGAGGCGCAGTTATATTGTTTGAACTGAACATATTTTTTTTTAGTTTGGCGGTATATTTGTGTGTCTGTTTGTTATCCTTGTGATACGCACATCATATTGAGGAAAACCGCATCAAAATTATTTTTTCTTACTTGACGAAAGATATTCACATTTATTAAGTTAAATGTTAAAGGTTTATTTTATTTTGTTTATTTATTAGTTTATTAGTCATTTTTAAATAAAAAAATATGCAAATAACCGCAGAAGTCGCCAGGGCGCTGGATTAGGTTGAGGATGGACAAAGTGTGCGGGATGCTGTTGTTATGATTAGGAAACCGAAGATGACGGTAAGAAGAGCCATTAAAAAGTACAGAGAAACTAACTCCTACACCCGGCGTCAAGGCTCATGTCGCCCCAGGGCAACATCTGCAAGATGCAAGATCGATATTTGGTGATTCAAAGCCTTCGAGATCGTCACCAAACAGCGTACGAGCTGTCTCATAGACTTAGGTGATTAGTGGAGAGTGGCCTGAAGGCAAGAAGACCTAATCATGTACCGAGACTCACTGAACAGCACAAGCGACGTCGGATGGAATTTGCTCGCTTTCACCAAGATTGAACTGAGGCCGATTGGAGTAGATTTTTTTTTTTTTTTTTTTTTCACTGATGAGTTCAGGTTTTGTCTGCGCTCAAGAGACGGACGTAGCAAGATGTGGAGACGTTCAGGTGAGAGATACTCTTCGGTGACAGTTGCCCAGAGGGAAAATTTCTGGGTAGGTTCCGTCATGGTGTGGGCAGGAATTTCCATGCAGAGAAAAACCGAGCTTTGCATCGTGGAAGGGTCGGTAAACTCTAGGTATTATATCACCAACATCCTGAAGAAATATATAGTTCCATTCGCACCATTTATTGCAGAAAACTTCCTTCTGATGCATGAAAATGCATTGAATTTTTGCAAGAAGTAGAAATCGATGTGATGGCTTAGCCTGCGATGAGTCCGGATATGAAACCCATCGAACACGTTTGAGACCTGCTGGGAAGAATGATTAGGAAACGACCTGCCCCACCAGAAACATTCAGGGGGCTGAAATCTGCTTTGCTCGAATTATGGAAGAATTTGGAAGGCGGATTAAAACCACCTGGCGGGGAGCAAATAATACTCACTACTTAAGAAATAAGGATTCTTTACAAAGAAAAAAATAAAAATCTTAAATGTTAAGTAAGTTCTTCCATTATTACTTATTTTTATGTTATTAAAAAAAATAATATTAAAAAAACTGATTCTAACATAGTTTTTTAGGTACAAGAAGTAAGGATAGTTAGGTTCATGTATATGACTAATAAAAGCCTGGCTGAGGAAACCAAGAAAAAAATTTCCAATTACTTGGGGATCATTGGAGAATTTGCTCAAAAATTTAGGAACGATGGGTAGCTATCAGACTTTCGTTTGGCGATCTTTGCTATTCGAATCTGACGTTCGCCGTCAAACCATTTCTACAATAAGAACATTTTTCAAACTTTAAGCGGGCTGCTGTGCTGTGCTGTGCCATCGAAACTCAATTCCAGAGATCTGTTCTCAATAGACGTAATGCATCTAAAAAAAACAGATTTTTTAAGATCCGATTGCGAACAGATCGACCTGTTTGGTAATAAGTCACCTGGTGAAAGAATTTCAGGCCATGCTGACGATATTTCTCAGAACTATTTTATGACAGAGATAGTTATTTTAGAAAAGCTGATCCGAAATATGAACACGGACATTGATGGAATTTTAAATATTCTACCGCCTACCTACGATGATCCGGATGGCAAAGATGCTTCCGAGCCATTTGAAACAAAATACAGAAGACAGAAGAAGTCTGATGATGGAGAACATAATCCGTCAAGAAATTTGTATCAGCATTAACACAAACAATAATGTCAGCCTGCACATCTGTTGTTAGTATCGTTCTGGTTAAAAAGATGTTGCTTTCGTAATTTAAAAATTTAACTTGTTTGGCAGAATGTTCAAACATTTTGGAGGCGGCTTAAACCGATAGTCTGGTAAATTGCCACCCAAGAACAAATTTTTCAATCCAGAACGATGCCGTGTTATGCCCTTTAAATGCATCTATGCCTTCACAAGAAAACCCTTCATAATCTAACCCTGCAAAGCCCCTCTCAAAATCATTTATCTACTAATGCAACTTGCTTCCAACACCATCAATATCATTACTAAGGTCATAGCGAACGAAAGAACTCATTTAATTCCTAATTCAACATTTGAAGACAGCTCTGTCTGCCAATTATCCTCTTTGCTTCTGTCATCCGCAACGATATAATCACTGCCAGATAGTAAGTCCTTGAGGCAATACCTTTCCTACTAATCTTCTTCAATCTGCCTCAATCACTTGCAGCAAAATGCTGAATTAGTTCACCTCCATCCTACCAATGGGCGAATGAAAAAAAAAAAAAAAAAAAAAACACCCAGCAACTATGACAGATAACAATCGAAACAACCTCTGTCAAGATGCTTAAATCAAGCTGAACAATACAATAGACTCCTCCAAGAAGGAGCAGTAGAAACAAAGCAACATTCTTCAAGAAATAAAGACTTCCCATTCATAGCGAAACAAAAGCAAAAATTAGACGTACTTCCACTTCCATAAGAATAAGAAAAATAACCAGGGCAACCCCATCAAAAGGAGGAACACTAAAGGACTCATCCTTGTCTAGACTTGTTCCGGTTTATGTTGATGCCTGATGGCGTTCAACTTTAAGCCTGGCGTACGCGACGATGACGACAACGACGACTTGTTGATGTTGATTTTAGTTCCTATGTACCACCCCAACCCAACCCTGTTCACATTTTAATAAACTGAATGCACAAAACGATGCCCTCCAGCCATGTAGTCGCATTTACAGGAGGAAATGAGATAGTATAAAAGACTCAAGTTATTAATTTTTAATAAAGGCCGTTACACTTGCATTGCAATGACCTCAGGGCGGGTTAAAGCCCAGCAAAACAGCACATTGGGAGCAGGATTCGCAAGGGATGTACATTGGATTTGTTGCAAATACGAATATAACATAGCATACATACGAGTGTATCCGTACCGCATTCATACATAGTCGCATGTATGATATAATAAATATCAAGGTCCTCTACCATACTCCTCCTTCAGTAGAAGCAAAAGATGAATCGTCGAAAACACATGCAAGGCAAAAATGAAGTAGCAACAGCGAGGATATTGGCTTACGCCATACAGATAACTATCTCTACAACTCACACCACACACTATCTCACCAGCACTGATAATAACAACGACAAGAAGGCTGACTCATTCGGAGGGCAACAGTTCCCTGGAAATTGTAGCCAGAGCTGACGGGCAAACAAACACGACCATGAATGGGAATGGAGCAAAGTCATATTCGACAAATGGTGCGCTCCTTATCCTGAGGCGAATCGTTAAAATGCTGGCCACAGAAACGTGAAGTTGCTGGCGCCGTTTTATCTCTATCAAGGAAACAACCTTTGACTCCTTCCCCCCAAACCGAATTGGCATCGTAAAATGATGAAAAATACAACTGGCTGATTGGCTAGTTTGCTTTGCTTCTGGAAGGACATAGCAAATAAAAATCTCTGCTTCACCTGGTCGAACTTGCCAGTATTGTTTATTTCATATCTGGTCCTCGATAGCAACTTCGATTCCCATTCATGTAATCGTATACCATATACTCGTATATGTAACTTTCGAAGATGCCATGGGCCAGCAGAAGCAAGGCAATGATATTCGTAACAATTTGCAGGACAAGGAGCTTTTTTTTTTTTTTTTTTCCATCCTGTCCACTGTCCTCTGTCCTGGTGCATCATATTGTAAATGACAGCCGGTCACCGACTGTCGATTTCATTGGAATTTTTATTGGATTCCATGCTGCTTCGTTGGACGAAAACATGTTGTTTGCAGTTTTCCATATGTCCTTAGAGAAGATTGGGTGGGACAAAACTCCTTACACAGCGTTGTTGCGGTCTGATTCACCGTTTAATTAGCTTAAAACCATGAAATACATATACTTTTTATCCCTTGCCAAGGATAATCGCAGGACCGTTGCATGTAATTAACATTTTTTTAATTATCCCTCTCAAAAGGGGATTACCTCTTTGTATCTTGACAGGGATTTGTGTTTCAATATGGTTTGGGTAAGGATAGCACAAACTTTCGAAAATATTATAGCTTAGGAATACCAGTTCCGAGTATCTTCCTTTTTTATGTAAAGTTAGTAGAAGAGAGTACTTCATACATATCTAGGAAAAGTTCTTTAAGTGCACTATACTTTTCCATAGTGGTAGTTTGGTAAAATGTTAACGTACAAGGGGAGGCATTATATTTAAGGAGTTCAGGATTATTTGGTTATTAAACGGACGAAAGTGCGTAAAGCAGATGAAATCAAAAAGAGTACACAAATAGAACAAGGAGAAGAAGCCATCATTAAAGGAATATTTCGATAATGAATGCATTCTATAAATAGAGTTGGCAAATGGATACAGATTTATGTATGTACCCGTAGTTAAGGAGTTTTGGGCTCCAAAGAGTCCACAACTTAAGGACCGAAACTGGATTTATTTAATGAACTTTTCAGTTGTTAGCATCAAAGGGAATATCCTAGCGAAAATTGTGTATACGGAAGAACTAAGTTGTACAACCACTTAAATTAGTTGAGGCAGCTGCATGAGGGTAGGCTGAAAAATGAAACAATTTTCTTTGCCATAGGTTTTCTGATTTAATGTGACTGCCTCGGACCTCAAAGAGCCCAACATTTCTAAACATCTTGCTTACGGTCAGTCTCTACACGAGTGTTTCCAAAAAGAATATTGAATATTGTGTTCCATGAATAGGACAGAGTCAGATTAATGCCAAGATTGCGCACTCTTATTAGTTTCGGACTGTCACATTAAAGTTCATTACGTAGCATAAACTTCTAAGTACTCCGATTCTGGTGTTCTTTATAAGCGATAAGAAGCTCTCAGCCAAGTCCTTTCAAAAATGCGAATGTTTTCCAATAAGTTTGCTCTCGTGTTGGAGCGCACGGGACATTGAAATACATGAATAGTCGAATAATGGCTTTGTAACAGAGTACCTGCACCTTCGCATAGCGCTGCTGTTGCAAAAGAGTCTCTTTGTAGCCCATATGGGCCAAAGCAGTTTAATCTGTAGCGATATACAAGCTGTGCTTAGAGCCCTGCTTTTCAAGATCCGAATCTACGTTAGGTCTGCTTGCATCCTTGGTTAAAGTTTTCATTGACAGCTGGGTCTCATATGAGTACAACTCAGATTGGAATGCTCTCGCCAGGTGCCAAGGGACACAAAAACGCTCTGTTTGGAAGAAAAGCAAAACTGAAAGACGTAGAAGACTTCATGGCTGAAATCGAAGGAAAGGTCCTGGTGGCCGGAGACTTTAATATCAGTGTCCAGGAGTGGGAGATGCCAACCACAGCCACAGATGCAGCCTTAATGTAGTAAACGTATGAAACTTATCTACGTTCAGGAGACCTAAATACGAAGGAATCAAACCGCACGTCACCTTCGCGACGGGATCGAGATCTGTAAGAATAAGGAACTGAAGAGTCATCGAAGACTATACGGGCAGCGACCACCAATACATAACCTTCAATCTAAGAGGGGACCAACGGGAATCCAACATGAGCTCCCAGGTGGAACATTAATAGACTCAGCGAAGAGCTTCTTACGTTTGCGATCAAAAAAGGAAAAGGGGCTGTACTCCACCTTAAGGGTGCTGGAAAAACGAAAGCTGAAGCCACGATGCAACTCATATGGTTTGCGTGCGATATTTCGATGCCCCGAGTGAGTAGCTACAACAGAAACAGGGCCCCATTGTGCTGGTGGAGGGAGGAGATGACTGCAGTTGAGACGCACAGTCACCAGGGGACGGAGAAGACACGCTGAGTCTATGGAAGACATTCTATCGGCATTGAGAACCAAAAGATTCGAGCTCAAGAGAGCCATCAGTTCGAGCAAAAACTAGAAGTGACCCCTGGGGACAAGGCTAAAAGGTTGTCATGCAAAAATCAGGAGCTCGGGCGACTAACCATAATGGGAAGTAAAGATAAAGCGCATAGTTGACCAACTATAAGAAAATGCAGATTTCAGCAAAGAAGGGTTGAGTCTAGCGGGGAAATTCGTACAAAACAGAAAAGCCCACGAATCAGACGAAATACCGACGGAAATACTGAAAGCTATTGGGCAAACATGTCCATATCTACTTCTGAATATGTATAACAGCTGCCTTCAGGAAGAGATCTTTCTTAGGAGTTAGAAAGCGCAACGATTAGTGTTGATCAGCAAAGGAGAAAGGCAAGACCCGGATTCCCTATCTACGTACAAACTACTTTGCATGCTGGACACTGCAGTGAAACTCATAGAAAAGATGCTGAAACTACGGCTCACAGATGCAGTACAAGGATCAGGTGACCTGTCCACGAGATAGTATGGCTAGAGGTAGTCCAAGCAACCCACCAGGGCAACTACTACCCAAGGAAGAATGTATTGTTGGCAGCTTTAGATGTACAAAATGCCTTCAATTCAACCAGTTGGAGCGATATATTGAATATGCTTGAACATACTTTCAACACTCCAATTCACCTCTTGCGGATATTGCAGAACTACTTCAAAGACCCCCGAAGAAGAAAATAAATTCTGAAGCAGCACAAAGATATTTCCTGGGAGCTGACCTCCAGTACAACTGATATACTTCGGATGGAGATGCATGAAAATGTCTTCCTATTGAGGAACGCAGATGATATCGTGATTACGGCAAAAAACACAAAGAGCCAGGTTATGAAACGGGTGAATTCATGGATGGATGAACACGGACTTAGTCTAGGTAGAAAGAAAAACCGAGATAGTGTATCTCGAAGCAGTGCGAGGAAGCAGTGAAATGCTTGGGACTGACTATCAATACAAAACTCACCTTCTGGAAACAGATAAAATCCGTATCGAAACAAGCGTCGAAAATCGCAATGTCATTACGCAGACCGATGGCAAACACAGGGGGTCCTACGGCCACCAAACGAAAGCTACTAATGTAAATCCAAACGTCAATCTTCTATATGGCTGGGAGATCTGGGAAGAAACAAGAAAGGAAGAGACAAGAAAATCATAGGGAGCAGATGGCAGCAGTGCAGAGACGCGGAGCTGTATGTGTGCCAATCTCGTACCGAAGTTTGTCGGGACCACATTTCTTTTAAGTCGCAGGAGTGAGTCCTACTGATCTCCTAGTGACAGAAAAGAAACACATCTGCCACAAAAAGGTGGAAATTGGAGTAGAAAGGGCAATCGAGGAGACATAGAACCTCAAGAAGAGCAAGATACAAATGTATTTTCAACAGGTTCATAAAAGCCTCACCGGAAAGATAAAATAAACCCACACAAGATGATAAATATGAAAAAGGCAACCCCAACAGGGAAGGGAAACATAATAGTATCTAAGACTATGACTGCAATGTTCTAAGAATTTAAAGCTGACAAATTACCTAGGCAAGGGCCAGGGTAGTTTGTTAATACCTATCTAGACCGTTTGGAAGAAAGAAAACCTTGATGGAACCAATTTTGTGAATGTGACACAGGTTTAGTAAATGTGACCAGAACGGGATCCGTTTAACGTCTGAAGCAAACATCAGGAAACCATTTGTATAAACAAATGTGTGGTTAAAAGTTAAACGCGTTAAAGTTACTGCAGTTACTGTACTATTATATATCCTAAGTTCCGTATCTTCTACACAAAAAAATCGAAAGCTCCTGTTACCGTCTAGATCTTACATGCTATGACTGCATCTAAGATCCTTGTCTTGTTTGTTTGTACAAGATTTTGATTTCATCAATAAACCCCAACTGCGACTTGTTTGAAATATCAGTGATATGCGGGCTCTGGACAGCTTATAATATGATTTTGACTGAAGTGAAGACTGATGAAATGCTTTCAACAATAGCTGGTGTAAGCGATGAATAACCTAAAACTTTTGGCATCATCCTGACCTATGAATGATGGAGTTTCGCAGCGGTTTTGTCCTTGCCTCTGAAAAACATTATTCGGAAACACTGTTCATTTTTTATCTATCAACTAGTCAGGATAAATTTCTGGATGCTTTCCTCAGTTAGGGATTGCTTTGGTGAAAGATTCTCCCTTTTAGGTAGTTAATAGATCTACGATAGTAGTATTAATCCCTCAAGTACACATTGCGGCAGGCCATAACTTTGTTATTTTGGTATTTCCCTGAAACACCAAGCTAACAAATCTAAAGAAAAGCCATTCAAATGAGACTCTTTTCTCTGACCAACTGGAATATGCATTTCGGGTAAGCTGCTGCTTCTACAATTCTTCAACTCGTTTCATGGTACTATATTCTGCTCCAAAATCGTATCATTGGTGGATATTACTTCAACTCAAACCCCTATATATACGAGTAGCTTTAAATTGCCATCACAATGGGTACCCTGTCCCAATGGCTAATGGAACTCCTGGACGAATCTCTTTAAGTCCTTAAAAGCCAAATAAGACGACTCAATATTAAGCACCACAATTTACGAACAACCCAACTCCTAATGTTGAAATTTGATCCGATGATGACTTTGTCTGAAGGGATGCTGGGTTCTTTTACAAAATTGTAATGAAACCCAAATCCGGGAACCATTTTGCCAAGACCAAAATTACAAAAAAAAAAAAAAAAAAAAATGCTTCTGTGTTTATCTTCTCATCAACTACATCATCTCCCTTTAGATAACGCGAGCATTAGGATATCCCTCTTCTGCATTCTAAATCAACTTCAACTTTAACTACCACCACCACTGACACCACCGCCATCATTAGGCTTTATCCCTCTTACATGTCCAAATCAGACGCAACCCTCCCAAATACCCGTAATCAAAAACGGAAGTGGAAAACTACCCACCATCCATGGAGGCTATTAAATAAAAAGCTTAACATCTACGCGAGCTGTCTTCGACAATCTTCTCCAGATCACCCAGAAATATTCATTTATGCTTAGAAGCAGCCTCACATCCCTTAGGACACAGCATGTGTCTGTTATGTGTGATGTGAGGATGTGAGGATGTGCGGATGTGCGGATGTGAGAAGGTGCGGATGTGAGAAGGTGCGGATGTGAAACGACTTGGAAAAATCCTCTTGATCCAATCTTCCATTAGTAGCTTCTGAATGTAGAAGTCGGGATGTAGAATAGCTATGTAGCTAGCTTTTGAGTGTCAGTCAGGCTGAGAAAAATAAGGGAAAATAATAGAAGGTACGACCGTTTCAATACACGGATAAATATTGATAGCTTACATCAGAGCAAAAGGATATCACCGGGGGACTCGTAGGGGCTTTTGCTGGCGATGACTTTATTATTACCATCCAACATTCGCCACAAAATTGGCCAAACGATGACGGGCTTAGGTGGAAAGACCAACTCTAAATCCGATTGCTCGCCTCGTTGATTCCAACTCTCCTGTTAACTCCCGTACACGGACAAGGAGTCATGAGTTGAGATGGGGCGGAATGGGAGGTACCGGAGGCCCTAGGTACACGCTGAAACGCATTAGCTTTTGAATGGACCATTCAAGTAAATCCTTTGGTTGGTTTCGTCGGTTGCCTGGTCGACTGGTCGGTTAGTCGGTCGGTTAGTTGGTTGGGTTTGGTTGGATTGTGGGGTATGTGTCGACTGTCATGTAACAGAATGATGATGCTACTATGAGTATAAATTCTATGTGTGGCTGGATGGCTACCAGATACAGAAACAGAGACAGACACAGAGATGAAAATCTCTTAATCGAAACGAATTCAAGAGATGAACAGACGATCCATTGAATCACATTAAATGCAAAGGGGACATTCCTGCTACGTACTTCTCCAGATACCATAGCTACTGCTGTCACTTTTGCTGCTCCTGCTTTAACTCCTGCTCCTGCCGTTACTACTACTGGTCCTGGAATGAATGAAATGTTGACTGACTGGTTGGTTGGTTGGCTGCCTGGATAGCTAGATGGCTATGTGGCTGGATGGCTGCTTGGTTGAATGACGCTAAAAACAATGACGATGGCATAAGATAAGGAGGACGAAACGTCGCCTCGAATGTGCACGCTGATGATGATGATTGCTTATGATGGGGAAGACGTGGCATATCCTTTTGTCTGTCACCCTCCTTCAACTACCCCGATCGTGGCGTTTATTCCAAACTATTTTCAAAAGTAGGTCCCACCCTTCAACAAGGGATCGTCGTACTACAGATGTTCCCTTCAGGCGTTTATTGTAGTAGCTTACTCCTTCCATTCGCACTGTTGAAAATCTGAATATCAGAGACAATCCTTTGTAAGGAGGATATATGGTTGCATCGTTGACCCAATATGGCACACACAGACTTGAGTGTCGAGAATCACATTTAAGCTAGATTTTCAATTCGTTAGACATGTTCATTTGAACACTACGTGTGGTCATCACAAGTTTAAGAGAAGTTTTCCAACAGGCAGTTGGTACAAATGTTTTGTAAATAATCCAGAGGATATCTGCAGGACAGATGCTCTCCTCCCAGATGCGAAAGCCAGTCGAAAAGCAAACAAATGCAACCAAAAAATTGTATAATGTTCATCATATCGCCCAAAAGGAAGTACGCTCTCGGTATGTTACAATACACTCCAACTGGTTTAGACTGTGCAAATTACCTTAAGGACATGAACTTTTAACTGTGTAAGACAACTTCCGGAGAAAAAACTTGTAAGCAAATATTTCACAACGATGGACAAACGTTGTGTACAGACACACATAAACAAGTGTCCATTTATTGAACAACCTCATTATCTAATTAAAAACACTTAGCGTTGAATTTAATTCCAAGAACTAACTCGCAACACTTATTGTAGATGCCGCAGGAGTGTGTGCGAATACCCACGCCATGGAATCATAATCCTCATGATATTTAGCTCGCCCATCAACGATGGACCATTCTCCAACCCCTTGTTTAGCTCAAAAGCCAATTAAGTGTTGACACAAACAATTCACCGAAGGATAATTAAAAGTTCTAGACATGCACAGCATATCCACAGGAGCCCGATAGAGATAGTGAGATATGAACATGAAAATGAGCAGAGTGGCAGGAGTATGCATAGCTCTTATGTATACCCAACCACTGGCTCAGCAAAATGGGTCTATTCCTCCAGGAGTTTATTCCTCTAATAGTGGTGGTGGTAGACGTACTGGCCACTGGAGTGTGTTTTGTTCTAAACATTTTGAATATTTCATCCGTTTAATTGTTTGACGTATAAATAAATTGAGTGCAGTGGAATATACTTGATTTGCCATTTAAAGTTTCATTTTTACTTTTGTTGAGTGTTAGTTAGTTAGACACAGAGGTCATTTGGAGGAAACTCTATACTAAAAGATACAGCACAAGAGACGACCTCAGAAGGACATGAATCTGATGTTCCACTCAAGATTGTGTCTGGTTTTGAGTACGACTATAAGGGGTTGCAACTGTCAGAAAATAATATACCACTGTCAGATGTGACATCTTTCCATGGTTCTAATTCGCCAATCGTGAAAACATATTGAGTGTGATACGTAAAAATTCTTTTGAGTTGGATGAACCCACACTTGACGATGATTTTAGAATGCTGTTTACACATATACTTATTGCAAATGTTGCAAATTATTACCGTTTTATTATCTGTTTCTTGGTATCGATTTTTTTTAGTTGTTCTTCTTTCTGAACTATTTCGCGATTAAGATGATGAAGATGGTTGTGTATCGGTTTGAAAATCACTTTAAATTTTTTTTTATTAATTCCAAGTGAAAAATGTGCTCGAGGAAATGTTGGTCGCTTTTTTATGTAGGGAAATAACAAGCTGCATACCAAAACCTTCCAAAAAGTAGCAGCGCTTTGAGGGGCAGCCGTCTTTCCATATATGGTTAGCGGATTTCAATAAAACAAAAGCGTTATGAGCTGAAAGTAAGTATAGCCACTTACTTGTACTGCTTTGTCCAATATATCTACACTCCCTTTACATTTGTTATAGTCCAGGATTACCTTTGGCTTTTTATCCGAGCGATCACTTACTTTTGAGTCATATTGTAAAGTACTTAGTAGATTTACAGATCTTTTATTTTTTTTTCGGAATGTAAGATACGAGAGAAGTATTCTTGGTAAATTGAAAATTAGATGAATATATTGGTCTTCCTTTTACATTTACTATTGTATTTCTGATGGTAATTCGGGCTTGTTTTTGCGTATTGTTCCTAGTAGTGTAATTTGTCTCTCCAGTAATTTTTGTGCCAATTTAGCCCTACGCATACTTTTTACATCACCAAGGGGATATGAATACCCTTTTAATGGCTTTTCACCAGGGCGCGGGCGGGTGGAGTAGTAGTTTGAAACTATTTTTCATAGAGGTGGCTGTCAAACTGGAGCCAGTGCATCCTCAACCAGTGGGTCTTAGTACGTGCTAGTTGTTAGTTCGGGATTCGAACCCGCGACCCTCTGCTTGAGGAGTCCATGCATATACCACTTCCGATTTCCTTGCCTGTATAAGGTTGAATATTCCAAGCATAGCTCGTTGCAGGATCACAAAGTACAAAGTAACCAGCTTGATTCGATATTTCGCTGGCATGTAATACTGGAAGGGACATCTTCCACTGAAAGCTAATAACTGCTCATCTATTGTCACATTTTCGGATGGATTGCAATCCACTGATTCCACAACTCACGTATAGGAGCAAATTTATCTAACAGTCGTCGTTCACTTCGATTTTCCAGCAAATATTGGTCTTCCTTTTTCAGAGCTCCATAAACTTTCAGTGCTTTCGTTGTTTGATCGAAAAACGCCTGCCAATAAAAGTAGTCCAATGAATGCAAATAATTCGATGCTTTTAACATCAGTCCATTCTTTACCATATATGCGTCTACCCTCAAGGTTGGTAAATGTCAAAATAGTACGTATCAAAGGATACGTATCAATAATACGCCTCAAAGCTGGAAAGTTCGACTTCTGTTATTCTAGAACAAGAATAACGTGTCAATCCTGGCACCAATTTTATAATATTTTTCCTTGACACTCTTCCGGCATTGTTTTCATTAAGTTTTGTTGAGTAATTTATTTGACAAAGAAATTTTCAACATCACTAAAATCACTGTCTGATGAATCAAGTGCCTCAACATGATCCTTGAATTCAGAACAAGATTCTTCTTTATCCAAAAATACGGTCAAAGAGAATTCACCTTCGCTATCACTCATAGCTACAAAGGCACAATTTCCAAACAAAGATACGTTCTAATCACTACATGTTTACTTGAATACAATACTAAAAAAGCGCCGTAAGTCAAACAATGTAGCTGCACAACCAAAACTGATATAATACACCCCTGAACAAATAGTAGACAGAAGAGGCAAGGTCTGGGCTATAAGGCGGGTGGGGTAAGACTTCCCATCCACTGTTTTCCAAATAGTTCTTAAACGGAATAGCAAAGTGGGGCCGAGCGTTGTCATGACGGAAAATTATTGCTTCGTGTCTGGTCGCATATTCCGGGCGTTTTTCGGCTACTGCTCTCTTCAAACGGATTAATTGTGTTCTGTAGCGTTGTCCATTGATGGTTTCACCCGGTTTTAGCAGCTCATAATACAGCACACCCATCTGATCCCACCAAATACAGAGCATTACCTTTGCGCCATGGATATTCGGCTTTGCCGTTGATTTGGCTGACTGGCCGGGTTTCACATATGATTTTTTGCGCTTGGGGTTGTAATGGATCTATTTTTCATCACCAGTAACAATCCGATACAAAACCGCCTTTCGACGTCTCTCGACTTGAGTTCATGTGGAACCCAATTTCCTTGCTTTTGAATATATCCAGCTGCTTTTAAATGTTTTGAAATGGCTGCTTGAATAATAACAATGGAATAATACAAGTTACGCCATCTCTTAGCAAACCGCTAAGTTATAGACCCAATATATTATTCAATATTTTGAAATGAACTATCCCGCGACACGTAACTAACAAGAATGCGAAATAGATCTCTATTCTTCGATGAATAAGTTTTTCTCCGGAAATCTGATAAAAAGGGTACAAATGTACAATGCAAAGATAGATAATACATACAAAATCGCAGTTGAAACAACAATATGCTGGTTGGGTCAAACATGACCAAAATTGAGTAGGTAATTAGAAATCAAAGCAAGCTGCAAATACCATTCGATTCATACGTTGGGTCAAATTTGACCCGAGGGAAGCAAACGTAAAAAAAAGAAAACTCAATTTCTTTCTTAAAATGCGTCAGAAATGACCCGAGGACTTTAGGAAGGTTAGGTGATGAGTTTTGGCTGAATCGGACCTTGACTTAAGGAAGCTTCACAATGTCATAACATCAGTATGCTCTTGTAGACTTAAGAGCAACATCGCGATGTATCGATGTAGTGTAGGGATGATCAGGGTTTGCATCTAGTTTGAACAAAGATCAGAATTTGTGATGATAGCCGGCTTATTAACTGTCGGTAGGCCACAAATTAGCCTCCGTGAAGCACTTTGGAAGAAATCTGAGCTCTTTATTGTCAATAAAGGCACTCCGTCTGTGTATTAGATGCTGCTAGGACAAGAATATCCTACTTAAAAACTTCAATATACAGAAATATTTATCAGACGTTCACAGCGGAAACCCATTGATCACGGAAACAGCAGCATCGTGCGACAGCTTAGTAAATTATAGAGAATGGTTCGACTTATGGGCTTAACTAAACCAACAATACACCACTTAACTTCGCTTAGTCAAGACAAGAAATTAGCTTGAAGAAGTTAAGGTGAATAGCACAACCGAAACTGCCGGATTGAAAAGGAGAACTTTTTATGCAAAGGATGGAATGGAATATTCTTTGGGTAACGCAGATAGAGATTTTTCACTATACCGATTACTGTTGATATGACAGTGTTATTGACATCCCTTTTTTGTTTTGTCTTAACGGGTGACCAGATAGCAGTTTTTTCCAATTGCTATGTTTCAGCAGCTGTCAAAGTTACCAATGACATCCAGCTGTCAGTATGGTTTTCCATTTCATCATGCATTGTTTTGTGTTTGCGGAACGTGCGGATATTATTAAAAAATAATCGAAATTCCGTATTGTTAAAAAGTTTGAACGTGAGTACACTATTTTAGATCTTAAGCCACTAAGCAGACAAAGATTGGTGCGAAATGAAGAAAACAAAGCTGCCAGTATCAGAGAAGACCCGGAACTGTAGATTCGGCACCGATCAGCTGAATTGAGCATCACCAGTCAACCCGGCTTATCTTAAGTTTGGATTTGGGCCTACACCCGTATAAGATTGTGCTAACGCAAGAATTGAAGTAGGAAGCCGGAAAATTTTGGCCGGAGATCCGGATTTTGGCTCAAAAGTCACCTCGGATGAGGTTATTTTATGACTCAATTCAACATCAATGAATCCACAAAGATTGACTGTGGATTAATTTCCTCTGGGACTACGTTTAGTTCATATCTACGTTCACAAGCCAACAACTTTGGACGAGCTCGAGGCCAACATCCGACACGCTATTCCTGGAATAACGCTGAACATTTTTGACCGAGTCATCCAAAATTGGATCGCCAGCGAAGCCGTGAAGGCCATTTCATTTCTCACACCGTTGTTGCTTTATATAAATTTTTTCCTATCGTTCTTACCTGTTCATTCTTTACTACTACTCTTTCTTTAGTAAGCGTGCCCTATGGTCAACTGCCAGTTCCACATTTCAAGCTGATTAAGGGTGACTTATGTGAGACATCTAAGGTAAGAAATTCGTCTATTTCTTGTTGAAGGTACTCGTATATATAGAACACTTACAGCAAATTTATCGAAAGTGACAGTTTTTCCAAAAGTATGTTTTGTCTATCATTCGATAGCTAACCTTAATCGACATTAAGTCACACATTTCTGTAAACATATAACTTTCCAATATAGAGTTACAAAGAAAGCACCTAGAGATGAGCCAACAGCTAGTGTAGAAGTTGATTAATAAAGTTCGGTCCATGGCAATTAAGAGTAGAACCCAACACCGTTCATGTGACCACCACGGTCACAATTATCGATGATTTATTGAAGAATTAGTGGATTAATAGTCGCAATTTCAGTTTGGGTGTTATGTTTGAGATCCTGAATTGTCGGTTATTGGAATAGATCTTGGTCTTCAAATAACCGCACAGGAAAAGTCTAAAGGTGTCAATTCGTATGGTCTTGGAGGCCAATCAACTTCCCCTCTAACCGATACAATGCGAACTTCAAATTTCGTACGAAAGATATTGATTGATTGATATCCTGTGCATCTTCTTGATGCATTTGAAAAAGGCAATGGACAGTAAGTAGACGAGCTTTAACACTTTTTCTGGCGTTTACCCTTTCTATAAGTCTAAGCTCTGAATAATAACGCATTGATACCACGTTATGAAGAGCCAGGAAACTGAATGAAACATGTCGAATGGGCAGTTAGAAATGGAAATTTGTTTCTATTGACAGATCGCTAGTCTTTATCTATTGTCTTTACGGATCTAGACACCATTAATTTCACAGATCTTGTTCATGTGCCGGGACATTCCTCGCTACACATATAATGAGGACAAAAGGGTTATTTCAAACCCTGCTGTAACGATTTTATAAGATTTGCTCTTAACGTTTAAAGTATGAAAGTATGAGATCTATGAACCACTATTGAGTACTAGACTTGACATAACAACTCACCATAAAACAGCCAATTGAGTCGTACCGAGAACTGCAACTGAAAAATGGAATGGTACCAAGTTTAATTGGTTTTTACAAAAAGCCATTTCACTAGGATACCTCACTCGTAACATTAGCGTCCTAAAGGCTTATCAAGAATTTAGTACTCCTCTAGATACGACTATAAATCAACTTACTCAGCATCACTGCAATGAATTACTCGTACGAACTCATTTCGGGTTTTTATTTAATAAACCTCCAATTGCAGTCACTATTTTCTATTATTTTTGCTTACCCACAAACTCATTCTTTACCTCCCTCCCTCGATGCATCTTTAACTTACCTGAAACGAAAAAAGGAGAAAAAAAAAGATCAAATTAGAGCCTCTTCCACGGCAAATAAAAGAGAGAAATAAAATCAAAAAGAATAAATTTCAATTTCGCAGTCGTAAAATCACAATAAAAGGATCCGCAGGGAAGAGTCCTTCGGCTTCCTACGTCATACACCATCGCCAACTCGAGTCAATCCAATTCTCAAGCCAAACCCAACGAAACCAAAGCAAACTCATGGAAAACTATAGAAATGGGAAAAAATATAAAAATACGAGCGAAGCCCCATCTCACGATTTCAATTTAACTTATTTGATTTTCGGTTGCACCACAGAATCCGTACTCGTACACCATCCATCCAACCGTTGGGCCCACTCTAAGTACGCCCGTCCCCTAAGGGATGCATTTATACCCAACGATCTTACACATGCACAATCAGCACCGGCATTCATCAACTGCTCTGCATGCAACTGACGGAAAAATAGCTGGGAAATGGGGGAAAAAAATAATAAAAATCGCAACGCTCCACGCTTCACAGCAAAAGATATTGAATTACGACAACGACGAACGACGAACGAAAAAAGAAGAACGACGATGATGGTGGATTGTTCACGCCTCATGTGATAAAAGGACGAACAGCACAGCGCCCTCTGAAAGGAACCAAATAACAAACGAAGAACGACGACCAACCACCCATCTAAAAGGAGAATGCAAAGGAAAAACCTCATCATGGCAACAAAGTACCAAAGAAAAAGAGTCCTTCAGAGCTCCTTTCCGGGTGCTCCTTCCACAACAATGCCTTAGCCCCCTCCAGGTGGTAATACATTACGAAGACTTCAATTGAATTTTTAAATCTGATGCTCATATGCACACTTAAGGAGTTTTCACATCGCCAGTTTGTATGGCTTTGAAATATTGCAACGCACCACCCTGTATTCCAGAAAAAGGAGGGATTTTTGTTGTGCACGATGACACTCTAAATATAAATAGTGCTCTCACAAATTGAGGTGACAATATCAACGAGCTAAAAACGCAATAAATATGCGGCTCTCAACAGCAACAATAGACGAAGCTATTTGCATGCAAACTAAGCGATGATACTTGCAGGGCACGTGCGCAGGGCCCCGTTTACTTGGTGCACACTTTAATCTAATTACGAGTACATCAAGGATTGCTAGGACTTTTAAAATGGCAGCAGATAAGACTTCCCCATGAGGACCTGAACAAGTGAAACTGTATCCTGGTAAGAACACTTGGTCCTACTGCCGAATTGAATCTTGTTACACCTATGAAATGGATTACCATTATGGCAATAAGGCCAACAACACTCAAGTACAATGTGTACTAAAGGAAGATTAGGGATATAAAATGCACGTATGAATACTTGAGTACAAGACCGGCTATGTCTTTCGAATCGATATCCAGGATATCCAAACAATCCATGTTTGTTGGTGTATTTGTTGGAGTACGAGTACATGTAGAAGGGGCCTACATTGGAGTTAATATTAGCCAAAGTCGTTAGAGCGTGAAGTGGAAAATTGTGTATATAGATTATTTTGCTTCTTGTTTTTTACTTTTCTCCCTCCATCTTGAATCCATTTACCCAATCTCCAGTTTTCCATTCATAGTCATACCCCGTCATAGTATGTATAGTACATAGAAGCAGAACCAGAGTTCTTGGAGGTGGTAATTTATGAGATTAAAGTTTGCGAAACAAGTTGGATTAGTGTAATCCTTTGAACATTTAATTGCTTCCTCCAAACGTTAGAAGGGTACCGAAAGCATGAAATCCTTTTTTTTCTTATGTTCTATTAGGAGCGCCACGTAAGGATCAGGTGTTCTATTCTCTATTCTCTGAAAAAGGGATAAAACTTCAAGCCAAGGTATCAAAAGTAGAAGAAGAGTAAAAAATAAAAAATAAGAGTCCTCTCAAGTACGTGGGAGACACACAAACAGACAGAACGTGACTATTTTTGAAGGGGGGGCCAAAGAAAAAACGACTCGACCCCTTGAATCCTTTTTATCAGATGACTCTGAGTTAAGTGTTAACCGTGAAACTTTTCAAGTGTCACACTTTAATGTTGCATTATGTTGCACCTGTGCTCGCCCATTTCTTCCATACAGATTTGCCACATTACTTTGAGAGAGGGACGATAGACAGGGATAGTGCATAAGGGTATGCTCAGAGATTATAGATATTGATAAAGACTATCTGTGCATCTTTTGAGTGAGCTTTTAAGTGATGACACTTGTGCTGTCCTCATGGTAACAGGTGCTCTGATATCTGTTTAGAGGTGAATCAAACTTGGAAGGAAAATGCACGAATAGCAAGTATAAATGCTGTTGATATAGCAACTAGTATTTGCTTTGAATGGAAAATTTCATCATATGTAACCCATGACAGGCTACCCAAGGGTGTAACATTTTGACAACCAAAGTTTGTACGAATGTTGCGAAAAGTTTGGGGAAATAGATTTGGAAATCTCTAAATAAGAGGCCAACCGAAAGACTTTAAAAGTTTGCGATATCTTTCACACAAGGCATGCCTCCGATAATCTGCGGATTTTTCTGCGGGAGGAAAACATGGACATCGGCATTATCCAGGAGCCCTGGGTGAGAGACTCATCCATAAGGGGGCTTCAAGACAAACAATACGACCTGTTCTACAAACATCAGGCCACAGGTAAGCCTAGAACTTGCATACTCGGTAAGAAACATCTTAAAAGTTTTTTTATGTCTCAATCTTAGCTCAGACGATTTAACAGTGGTTAAACTATAGTGTGCGAACTAGACAACATACGTCACATCAGCATATATGGCTCATGGAACTCATAGCCGGAATAACAGCTAAGGACAATATACTGATGGGCTGCGATGCCAACGCTAGGTATACAGTGTGGGGGAGTTCGGAAGATAATAAAAGAAGTGAGACACTTTTTGAATTCCTTTTAACCACTAACATTTCTGTCTGTAATAAGGGCGTGACCCCCACCTTTGTTTTTCCGAATACGGGAACACACGGGTGGTGGGAAAAGGTCCTAGATATCACATTAAAAACAAACAAACAATAATAACTTTATGGTCGGAAACTGGAGAGTTTCTAATCAGGGGTCACTTTCAGACCACAGATGGATCCTCTATGATGTGAGTCCAGAAGCCGAGGCCACTAAACATTTTGGAAACCCAAAGAGAGTAAATTGGATCAAGTTTGGCCAAGTCCTTCGAACAAAACTTAAAAACACACCCAAAACAAACGCAGTGGCAATTGAGGAACTGGAGACATTCTCATGTCTCAAAGCAATGGACGCAGTTTACAAAGTAGTTTGCCCAGTTAAACGTAGTAAAAAACACTTCCTCAATGGTGGAACGAAGATCTCTTCAATCTGAGACAGATGACCAGAGCGATTTTCAACATCTGCAACAAACATAATAATCTGGCAACCTTGTAAGGAATGTTTAAGCCTGTATAAGAAAGCGATAAAGACATCCAAAAAGGAGGCCTGGGGGGATTACTGTCATTACGATAGAAACCCTTAAGGGCTCTGCCAGGCTTAGTAAAATTCTGTCCAAGGAACACTCCAACCCTTTCTTTCTGAGAAAGTTAGATGGAGGATTGGACCGAAGAGGTCTCGGCAAGTACAACCTACACTCCACAACAATTTCACTTCAATAATTTCCGAAGAAAAGATTTCCTGGGCCATTAACAGCTTCTCCCCGTTTAAGTCTCCGGGCTCTGATGATGGCATACTACCCGTCATGCTACAGAGAACGCAATACTTAACAGTACCTTGGCTGGCGTCAATATTCAGAAGCTGTTTAATACTAAACCACGATAGAGTGGTGGAAGTTTCCCATCGTGATTAGTGAAATTATTACCTCTGGAAAAGGTAAGCACCTGGGCTACAAGTTGCTGCCTCGGTGTCAACCCGAGCAAAACTGAACTGATGCTGTTCACTACCAAAACCAAAATACCCGATTTTACCCTACCCCGTGTAAATGATAAACAGCTCACACTGTCGTCCAGTGCTAAATATCTAGGTATCATGCTCGATCCAAAACTTAACTGGAAACACAACATCGAACACAGAATAAAGAAGGCGTCGGTCGCCTTCTATGTCTGTAGCAAAACCTTTGGAAAGAAGTGGGGACTTTAACCAAAGATGACTTTTTACACAGCCGTAGTGCGTCCAATTCTTACGTATGGATCACTAGTATGGTGGCCTGCGTTGAGCAAAATCTATAGCCTCACAAAACTAAAAAAACTGCAATGAGGCAATGAGGTCAAAGCCATCGCCTCGGCTACCATATCCTTCAAACTGGTGTAGCAGTGCCGGAACGAGATTGCTTGACTGAGCGAACGTTTCAGAGTCACACTACTCTGGGTCCAAGGGCATAGTGACCTAACAGGCAATGAGCGTGCGGATGCGCTGGCCAGAAAAGGCTTAACACTACATGCCTCGCTCTCAACGAGGGTACACATTCTGCTAGGAGCGGTTAAAGGACAAATACATTCATGTTTTCTGCAGAAAGCCAATCTCCAATGGTCGGGATTGACAAACTGCGTCATATCAAGGAAGACATGGCATACCTACGATCAAAATAAAACGAAGAACCTATTAAACAGAACCCGCCCAGAAATCAAAAGAATCACGGCAATTACCACGGGGCATTGGTCAATTGGAGACCATGCGGCCAAACTAGTTATCCCATATAACCCAGTTGCGGAAGTACAAACGAGAAAGAAACTCTCTTTCACGTCCTCTGCAAATGTACAGCTCTAGCAAGAGCCAGATTGCGCGCACTAAACCAACCATTCTTTGACGACCTTAGCGACATCTCGGGTAAAGGGATACAGGTTCTTATCTGCTTTTTCAAATTTACACGTTGGTTATAGGCACCGACCGGACCACATCCTTAACAACCATCACAAAATAGGTTACAAAACGGCACATTCTACTGCTAATTGGGTTCAATGGCATGAACGGCCACTTCTACCTACCTTGCAACATCTTTGGATCAGTAAATCGTTTTAATAAACGGACGAGGGCAGGTAATCACTAGAACAATATCACCACTCCAACATGATATAATCTGACGATTTGTGTTATACATATTTCTGCGGTGAAGATTCGGCAAAGCACTTTTACAACTTCCCCAACAAAATAACCCTGGTCTAACAGTTACTAAGAAAAGGGATAAGAAAACCATGGTCTGCTAAATCCACGACAGCCTTAGGAGGGGTCCACCGATACGATTCAAAATTTAATGGGAATTGCTGAAGGCAGCCGCGCATACCATTCCAAATACAGCAGGATCATGTATACTGAGAACTCGATATATCTACAAATTTTGGTAGAAGTATAACCAGGAACAGATTCGTTTTAAACAATGTAATAGAGTTAGCCTGCTGGTAAAGGACATAACAATTGTCATGTGAGATCAAAAATGTCATATCTACCTTGATGAAAAGAAGAGGTGTCCATACCATATTACCATGAAGTAATTGACAACATGCATCCTTTATTGCACACCTATGGTCATTATCTGAATCATTTGCAGAAACGACAGAACACCTTCCGATCTTTTAAATCTTTTTTATCTTTAACTACACAATGGCGAAGAAGTACTGAGAGGATCAGAGGTTGCCAAAGTCTGTTTAACCAAAATATTGAATAAATTGAAGCTTCTACATCGGTATTTAGCTCGAATTTTATTTGACTGTAATAGCTTCAAACGCAAATAGAATAACGAATCGGAGGGCTCTGCACCCCAGTTACATTACCTTCCAAACCAACATTAAGTTGGATAAAGACTTAAAATTTAAGATGTAATTTGGTAATGAATTAAAAAATAATTTCTTTTGAAAGGGCTTATAAAGATTATAAAATAAAATATTAATGCTGTAAACGATGGGAACTAAATAATGACACATTATCGATAAAGTAGCCGCAATATGTCTAATTCTAAACGCTCTTCTCCTAAGTACTACCAAATTCCCGTGCAGCGGAAAACTCTAACACAAGGCCAGCAATGTCTAATTTTTCATTACAACTCAGGAAAGGAAAGGAAAGGTATTCAACTATTTTTATGATTTGCTATACACATTACATACATGCAACAGTCCAAAACACTTGCAAGATCATCCAATGAGAGTCTTTTGCCTCCATACGAGAAAGTGTAGAGTCCCTAATCCGACCTAGTACCAGAGAATCTGGAACGAAAGACTCCAAAATTGGGTAGATAACAACTGTAGAGTATCCAATCTGAAATTCTTTGCAAACCATAGATGGATATTCTTTAATTTGAGTCTTTCGATTGAAGCGCCTGCCCCTTTTAGAAACCCCAAGCGAACTGACTGAAAGAAATTTAGTCAAAAACTTAGGAGTATCCTCGTTCCTTGATCGATCCTGAGGATCCTCGAAAAAGTTGTGGATATAGCTCTCAAGACCTTATGCCTCTCCCACCGTAGTGGAATGAAAATTTCTCCGATCTAAGAAAGTTGACAAGAGACGTCTTCAATATCTGCTACAAACATATACAAAGAAGTCTTAAAAAAAGTCTAAGTCCACTGAAACTTTCAAGGAGTTACTTAGCATGATGAAATTAAATCACTGGACCTCCTAGTGAATATCCATTTAAAAAGACACAAAGATAGAGACCCTGGTGTGCTGCCAGCTCAATTCACGCAACCCTTACCCTGGAGTCAAATCATCTCATTAGTAACCGAGGAAAAAATTTCCTAAAAAAATTTAGAGATAATGCTCTAAAAGAACTCGGAGAAGGTACTGCCCTTTGAAAGGGCAATTTATCTAGACTCCTTTCACTCATCCACATCCCCTCGACCAAGAGACGGGTTTTAGTCGTTTGCATCCCTAAAATCGGCAAAAGAGACCATGAGTCCACCAAGGAGATTATATTCTTAGACTTACATCATTCATACTTAAAAACTTAGAACGTATAGAACGGATATGCATACCCAGATACCCTTAGGAATTTTACCCACTATACACACTATACGTTAGCAGCCTTTCTAGACTTACTCGTAGAAGGTACATTTAATAATGTGCACAATGAATTCAAATCTCTTATCAAGCTTGGCATGGAATGTTACGTCAGGAACTGGATCATATCCATTTTAAAAACCAGAATCATTCTGGCACAATTGCTGAACAGCCTTATAATCAAATCCGTAGATAGAAGTACCCCACAGTGGAGAGTCTTCTCGCCTTTTCTATGGCTCCTTCTTATCAACAATATCTTGTCGGAGATCGACAACATTGGAACCAAGGCAGTCGCATACGAGGACAACGTGGTTATTTTAGTATCAAGAATGTTCCCCTCACTGATCAGTGAACTCATAGAAAGGGCTCTGACTACAAACAAAACCTCCAAGCTTCCATATCTCAATCACCAAACACTTACTCTATCATGCTTTTCCACCTTGGCGTCATCTTTAACAGCTAATTCAACTAAAAACTAAACAAGGTAAAGAAAACATGCATCGTTTTCTACGCCTGCGGCAAGAACTTAGACAAAAGATGGTGCCTTCAGCAGAAGATGGCCTTCTGGATGTACACTTCCGAAGTTGGTCCTATTCTTACTTATAGATTGCTCGTGAGATGACCCGCTGACCATAACTGACTCTAGCTGAATTTAATTTTAGTAATAATATTCAATGGAAAACTATCATCGACATACCAAGTATCGATCTTCACCGGCGTCTCCAAGATGGAATGCGGCATTACCGACGGTTTCTAAATCGTACCACCTTCCAGCGATGCCAGAAATGTACTTAGCCTCAGCTCCATTAGGATGAACAAGATAGGAATCTTTATTAGCAGCCAGGCTTCCATTAAAGCGCTCCACTCACTTAATTCATCCTCTAAACTAGTAGTACAGTGCAAGGAAATTTTTCATAAGGTAAGCGCTCGGTTAAATATCACTCTCCTCTGAGTTCACCGACCGCAGTAACATAGAGGGAAATAAAAGAGCCGACGCGCTGGCTGTTCTCCGATGGGAATCTCCAAGACTTTCTCTCTATTGCCAATTCTAAATGGAACAGGTTAGAAACATGTACCATATCCAGACAGATACAGTCCGTCTATCATAGAAACAGGACGAATGACCTAATCAACAGAGTTCGCATCGAGACAGCAAGAATCACAGCAATTACCACCGGTCACTGGCCAATTAGCTCACACGCTGCCAAGTTAGTCATTCCTTTTAACCCCCGCTGACGTAATTTTGGTGGGAGCTTTGGCTTAATACAACTTAAAAACTAGGACTAAAAACTAACAGAAAGATTTAAGAGCCAGGAACGAAAGGAATGCTAAAGAAAATCTTGCTTGAGGCGGTCCTGATAGGGAGATAACATTAAAGGGTCGTTCCCGGCAGACTACGAAGAGCAAATCGGAGGAACCGTCGTTGAATACCCGCGATTCGGGAAACATGAACTCGGTGAAAGGGGGCTAAGCTTGACTGGCATACTCAAGCAGGAAGCGAACAAATGTAACAAAGAGAGATCTGGTTAAGTACGAGTTGCAAAATTTCTTCGACCATTGTTAAATAAAGCCAAGTTTTGCGTTGGCTTTAAGGATCATCTTATCAATATCCGAACGGAAACTAAGCTACCTTTTGAAGGTCCTGATAAGATTGAACCAGGTAATCTATTCACCATAGGTGAAGTCGGGGAGCACATGGGTTGAATTCACGTGAGAAGGTTATAGATTGGCATTTGGCGATATTAAGTTCTAAGTAATTTTTGAGTCACCAGATTGAAAACCGATCGAGGTTTTTTCGTAGAAGGGTGTCACGGGTAGAAGAAAGAGTTTAAATAAAATTTGTGTCGTCAGCGTAAATGGAGACGGAGGAGTGTTAAATAATCCTCTCAACATCGTTAATAGTAAGAATGAATAAAAGGGGACCAAGACATCTGCCTTGTGGAACTACAGATGAGGCCAGGAAAGGAACAGAAAGGGCGGATCTTAACTGAACTTTATAATGCCGGTTTACTAGGTAAGAAGATATGCATTCTAATAAAAGAGATGCCGAGAGCAGAGCATTTGAAAAGGATCAATTGATGAGATATCTTATCAAAAGCTTTAGAGAAATCGGTTGTGACAACATCGATTTCTTTGCCACCCTCTGAGGCTGCAAGAGCAAAATACACGAAAATAACCAGGTTTGTAGTAGTTCATCTGACTAAAAAATATAGCAAAGAAAATTGGTGATGGACTTCTACTGTTCCTTCTGTTTCATTGAGAGCGGAGTCTACGATTACACCAAGGAGGAGATGTAGAAGATGATTTATGGTACATAAAGGGAAATGGATTTCATTATTTCTCTGTAAAAAATTCAGCGGGCATCGACCAGAGATAGAAAGTGTTGTTTAAAAATGAAAGTCGGAGATTAGGATGGAAGTTATCCATAGTTGAAAGAGATAGGGGACACCATTATATTGAGGAGTTGATGGAATCAGTTGTGAAGACGAGGTCTAATTGCCTTTCCATATATGATAGTTGGAAACGCCACTGCCTTGACAAAGTTAAGAGTCTATTAACCGATCTAAGAAAAGACATTCCTTAGTAGGAGTGGAATTAGAAGCGATAAAAATAAAATAAAAAATAGGTCTTCAGATGGAGTCCATTTCAGCTGAGTCAGTTAAAAACCTCATCTTGGTCATACATTTTTGCCCTTAAGCCATGGTTTGGTAATGTTGTTCCACCATATTCTTTTCTTCGGTCGCTTTTTTCGTGTGGTTCTTTTTTTTTCCCGCTACTACCACACGAGCCGTTATTGTACAGCGCTGCTTCATAAGCGAGTTGTTTTACAACACATACTCAAATGTTTTCCGTACAAAACCAGGAGTTCCATATGGGTGATCAGATTGAACCCGGCATATTGTTTGGGGCATTACTAAAACTTGCGAAACGTCGATTCCACTGACATTCAGCACGCTGTAAGGACGAGATGTTAAAGGATAGGCACTCGACAAAATTTTTTGCGGTTTGTGACGATTGCAATTTTACTCCGCTAAATCTCCTCATAGGGTTACTCTGTTGTGGCGTATATAATATTTGTAGAAGTATGCCTTGGCTTCAACATTAGGTAGTGGTTCAAGTCTACATACTTACGTTGGCATGTGCGAAAATCCATAATACTCGAGAAGTGTTGATCCCTAAACAATCAATTTACTCAAACAGCTTAGATCTGTTTCCAAACCAACGAGTAATGCCGTGAAGGATTTGCTTTGCAATTGTTCTATCATACTCGTACATCAGAGGTCATATTAAGGACATTGCCTGTTCGTTTTGCTGAGGAGCTCATACTTTTTCTGTGGGACATGAGCACATATAAGTCTACTGTCGGCGATTTGAAACAATGTAAACGGTGATATCTGCTTTATAGCAGCCTAAGTAATCCACCAGTTGGTCATAATCTACGTGGTCTGATCAAGGTAAAAACGTACCATATGCGAAGCCGGTTGTTGTCCTTTTTTCTTTTAACAGAACTGTCAGCCGAAAGTATTTCCTTATTCAAGGCTATAAGTTGTCTTGCAACAGTAGGAATTTAACGTCGCTGGTTATTGTAATTTACCCCAACAAAAAGGGTCTATTCCGACGCATATTTTGAGCGTCAGCTGCTGTTAAGCCATTAGATGTTTATCAAGCATCGTTTCTTTTTAAGTACCCCAACCAGTCCTGAAAATTTTTTGTGATCACTGTTTCATATACGTTGTGCCAGCATTGATTAGTACACACAAATTCATCATCTAGGATGTAGGAATGTCTGAGATTCTGCCATTTCTGACAAAACATTATAGTGATACTAGCAAATACCGTTGTTAGCATTTCATTAATTTTGATTTCTCCTACTTTCGAAACTATAGTCAAATATTCTGACCCATGGGGTTGTAAAAAAAAAATAAAAGCCCCAGTAATGCTTACTCAGGTAACACAGGTATTGTCCGTAGATACAATTTCCATATGATAAAACTTAACTTTGGAGAATCTGTAAATGTAAATGCTCTATCCAGACACCGGCTTTGTTGCCTTATTCCAAATTTTCAATGAACATGCACAATAGTTGACAAGGAAACACTTGTCAACCATCATTATCCACGTAAAACACCGTAAATATAATTTCATGGGCTAAATATTATTGCACCACAAATTAACATCATTTAACCAACATAACGCATTTCCTCAGAAGCAACATCCGTGAACACATTCAACTTTTGCCCACAATGTCATCAGTGTTAAATAATTGTTTAAACAATATTACACACAAAATTGTTCAAAAAAACACCAAGCATTCCAAAATGTAAAAAAAAACTCAAAAATTTACTGAAAATATCTGACGCCTCACAGCATGGATTTATCGGTCATTTTGCATTAATAACTCTTTTAATTGGATTTTTCACAATTTCAATTATTTTTTTTTTTAACGCGCACTTTTATTACTCTGCACACGGCTCTTACTTTTAAAAAATTATATAAAATGTTTTGAGATTTAAAAAAAAAAAACAAACATATTCCCACACATAGGAGAAATGTAATCACATATTGAATGCGGAGCGGTGGCCCAACGAGGACGATGGGCAAAGGTGTAAACGTAAGGGTACACCATCCGCCACTACATCAGCGAAATTTGATTGACAAATGGGAGCAATTAATAATTAATATATCCTTTGTGAAAATTGATTTTTAATAATTAAACAAGTAATTCTACAATGTTCTAGTGACGGTGGTAATAATTCGCGTGTTACATCATGCGACTACACACGGAAACGCGGATACTTTGGGGTGGGAACAAAAAAAAAAAAAATGAAAATAGCTTTCACTAGAGGTATAAATGTTGTAACACTTGAAAGCAATTAATGCGAGTTCAATGATTATTAATAGCAAGGACGATGAAAAGTACGAGTAGAACCCTCATGTACGAGTATACATACAATTCGACCTTAACTTACTGCCTTTACTCACGCAGTTAAAGCTAGTTAATGTTCTCGTGTTCCATGGGGGGGGGGGGGGGGGGGGGGGGTCTTCAAAGGCATAGGGTTATTGGTTGTGGTGCAGATAGCACCACAACACGTGTGGCCCTTTAATTATTTAGTTAAACATGTTCGCAAAAGTACTACATAAAAATGAAATGTTAAATTGTTCTATTGTGTCTGAACCGAGTGATGGTCAATGAGCGTCCTTCTAGTAGACTACGAACGTGAGATACTCAAGAGAAGTATTTGAGACTGTTCACTTTGGAATCGCCTAGCATAAAGATTCATATGGATTAGTTAGTCCTCCCCTGCTAATAGTAAAATCTCATTCAACACGGCACCTTCTTGATAGCATTCGATCCGAAGCAATCACTGAATTTCAAGCTGAAGAAATTCAACAAATAGATTCAAGAGCGACTTCTATTTTGCAAATAGCTGACACTTTATAGAAGCTACTTCAAAATATTCGGCCATTAAATCTTAAAAATATTCAGAAATATGCAACTGAAGGATACAGAAACTAGAAATTTATGTTCTCTCCAAGAGTTACTTTAACTTTTCTTCCTTTCAAATGTCAGCACAGAAGATACAATCGCAGCAAAACTAGAGAGTGGCTTCTTACTGGCTTCTAAAATCATCAACAATGAGATCTTTCCCTACCAAGTTGTCACTCTGATATGGATTTGAAGAAATTGTGGGCCGGAATGGTAAATTTCAGCGCTTCTGACGACGTCAATGACGCTGTGCTTTCCATACGATTTTTATAGTGCCATCGATTTTACATATAGCGTCGAATGTCAATTCAGTTTTGACATTTGTAAAGGAAACAGAATAAGAACCGCGCAACATGCATTTCGTACCCGTTTTTCTGGCCGCTCGATTCGCATTGGTAGTTCAATGCGTCGTTTAGCCTCACGACTCTTAGAGACTGTAACAACACGGGACTGAGTCAACTCCAGAAAATCTCATACCTCTCGTTCGGTCGAGAATATCTCTAAAAATGTCGTAGCGACACACAATTGGCAATGTCATATACGTCTCTGCGGCGCATATTAATGAAAGACTTCAAGATGTTTCCTAACAAAGTGCTGATGGATTTTGATCGTGAATTGCGTCGAACCTTTCCTCATGCCCTCCTGAATCACAACTTCGAAGTGGACGATTTTGTGTCAAAAATAATCATAAGTAACGACGTCCAATTCCACATATTGTATATGGATACGTGAAGAAACAAAATTTCCGGTTCTGGAGCACTGAAAATTTACAAATACGACGGCGGTCCCAGCAATACCCGACTCAACAAAGAAAACAGAAAAATTTTGGAAAAAAATTTATTTATTTTTCAACATAATCGCCTTTCAGCTCTATACACTTTTCCCAGCGATGTTCAAAAAGTTCGATACCCTTTTTATAATAAGAACTGTCTTGCTCCTCAAAATAGCCATTAACTGCCGACATCACTTCTTCATCGTTGGAAAATATTTGACCACTGAGCCATTTTTTCAAGTTTGGGAACAGAAAATAATCCGAGAGTGCTAAATCTGGCTAAATAGGGTGCATGAGGTAGCAATTTAAATTTTAGCCATTGCAATAACGGATTTGTGAGCTGGTGCATTGTCTTGATGAAACAACACTTTCTTCTTAGCCAAAAGCGGCCGTTTTTGCTTGATTTCTTCGCTCAAACGTTGCAATAAGTTCGCATAATACTGGCCGTTGATAGTTTATCCTTTTTCAAGATGAAAGTAATTCTACGCGCATTCAAAAATATCGAGGCCATGACCTTGCCTGCAGATGAAACATTCTTCGCCTTCTTTGGAGCCGGTTCTCCCTTTTGAACGGCACAACAATTCTACTTTGTAGCTGTGAAACTTCGCTAAACACTCAACTGAAACATCTCCACGACACTGTTTTTGCTCGAAAGTGAGCAAACGCGGCACCCATCTTGCACAAAGCTTTCTCATGACCAATCGACGATCATCCAGTACCGCCTTGTGAATTTTCTTCACCATTTCTGGAGTCGTCACCTCATTTGGTCGACCACTGCGATGCTCGTCTTGGCAGCTCGTACGGCCTCGTTTAAATTTAGCAACCTAAAATTTTACTGTTGTAAACGAAGGAGCAGACTCACCCAGAGTAGAATTCAGTTCATCTTTTATATTGGTTGGGCTGAGGCCTTTCAGATAAAAGCGTTGTATCACACAACGATGACCAATTTTCTCGATTTTCACAAATTCACTGACAACGTTCACTATTGATGGCTGCCAAATAAATACTAAACAACGTGGCGCTTTCAAACTTGAAACATATGCTTTATAGATTGCGTACAATGCAGTGATATTTTCAAATAACTAGCACTATGTCTTGGCCAGGCCGGGTACTTCTGGGACTGCCATCGTAATGCACGAAGAGCCACTACATAGGTACACTCACAGGCATGGTGTGTTGTTTACGTTAGAAAAGTTTTTATTCAGAACAGCTTGAGTGAAACAGTCACTGTGAATGCTGAGCGCTACAGAGTCATGATCAATGAATTTTTCATTCCTCAGTTGTATGAATTGGGAGTGGAGGACATGTGGTTCCCGCAGGACGGGTCATACATTATGGCCCACCCGGTATTTACTTCTCATATGGTAATTTCGTTTAGGAGTCGAAAAACTGCATTTTCTTCCACTTCAACTTATTTCTCAGTAGTTTTCTTAGTACAAAAGAATAGCTTTTGGCAAGACATCTGTGGCAGCAAAAGCCACAAATGCTCTACTTACAGCTCGTTCATTTCGTCCTTCAATGTCACTATCGTCAGCGTACGGTAGCAGCTGTACAGACTTTTGAATATTGAATCAAATGCCTCAGTGATGTCGTTATCGACATCGACACAGACGATGGGTTTGTCATAGCATAGCTGCTCTCTCAAAATAGTATGACATGCGTCCTTGAAATCAACGAGCAGGCGATGGGTATCGATTTGAAGTTGATGAGCTCTTGCCAAGACCTGCCATAATATGAATATCTGGTTGATGATGGACTTATGGACCAATAAGGTTGTTTATAGAAGCTTTCAAGACGTTCACATAGCAAGATGGATATATAACATATATGTACGACATGCTAAGCAGACTGATTCCTTCATATTTAGAAGGCCTCTTTCTTTAGGGATCTCAAATTCCATCCAACCAGCATACTTTTATTCAACAAAATTTTAAAGATGAATTCTTATACCTCTATGTTCCTGACCAACTCAATCACTGCTGGTTTGAATATGACAATTCAGCAGTCTGGCCCTGAAGCTTTCTTGGTCCTTAGAACCCTTCTTGAACTGGTGAACGAAGTTGTTGTCGATCAACATCCTAAAAGTTATTTGGATCCATCGTTAAGTAGCCTGCAGAAGTCATTTTTCCAAAGTGTCAGCGCCAACTGTCACTCTTCTACTATAACGTGCTTTCAATCCTTACTGATCCTGATCGGTATAAGCGTCATTTGATTGTGAGCAGCTCTCGTTTTTTCTCGCAATGCCCATTGAGATGAGACTCGATGAAAAAATATTCTCTTTTGATTGTAGCCGGCCAAAGTAAAACTTTTCCATAGCAATATCATCGTTCAGGATATTGCCGTGATATTGTCCGAATCAATGTTTGCTCCAAAACACTAGTGGGAAACGTGCGTCACTACAATTAAATTTAGCCTCGCCGCGAAGTCGGTGAGCGGGAGCTAATGTTGTGCAAACTATGTTTTTTTTTATCTGTGCCGCCAAAGATACTCTCCTTCCCTAACTCTTCCCTAACTGAGGACATAACGCTATGCTAAGTACTTTATTCTTACCAACTTCTAGTCGAATGACTCGTAAGAACAATCCACGAACATTGTGTCTACGTAGAATAGTACTTCTCAACTTCATCGATCACCATCTACCCTATTCTTTGCTTGTACATCCCACGGCCCGTTCTCGCCTTACGATTGGCTTTGCTATATACATTTCTAATACATTAGTTGTGACAACTCTGCCGATGGCTCGATACCGATTCCACTGATCTTCAACACTTACGAAGATGGATGCATAAGTACCAATGTTAGGAATGAAAACGAAGTTTTTCACAATTTTACCATCTAAAAAGAACATGATCTGACAAACTCTTGAAAATAGGCTTCTGTCTCGCCTATGACTTTCTCATTCGAGATGATGTCCTGCGAGCGACGATTTTATGTTTGGGAACAAAAACAAGTTGCAGAGAGCCAGGTCGGGCGAGTATGGTGGATGCGGTAGCAATTCGCGCCATAATTCATGCAATTGGACCACGCCGATTCCGGATGAGCGAGCTGGTGCTTTGTTGTGTCGGAACAGCGTTAATTTCTTTGCCAAATAGAACTGTATCTTTGTCAATATATTATCGGTCCAATAATTTACTGTAGTGCCACCCATTGAATCCCACAAAATCGTGGCCTTCTTGGGAACAGACTCAGCTAGTCACTTGGTCACTAGCGTGTAGTAATAGATACAGGTTTTATCAACAGTGACGACTCTTAAACACGCTTAGATATGTACACATATAGTTCCAAATATTGCTCCGACGTTGACAGCCGTATTCGCTTGATGTCCACTATGAGCAATCGCGACACCCATCGGCCCAATAGCTTTCTCGTGCCTATCATGTTAAGTTTTGATTGCCTCTGCTACTTCGTGCAAAAACCATACCACCAGCCTTTTCAAGGACTTTGTCCACAGTCATATCCATTTTTGTTTCGTCTAACATAGCTTGGCCGCAAGTCGAAAGTGGTCTGAGGAGGTGTACTATCCTTGATAAAAATCTGACCTGTCATAAAACTAATTAGCCTGAGTATGTTTTTGAACCAGGTGGAGGCTATAAGGGCTGTTTGATGAATACCCGCATTAGAATTGATGAAAACGCAACATTTTTAGGTTTTGACAATTTATGTTTTAATATAATCCCCTTACAACTCGATACACTTATCCCAGCGGTGCTACAACTTTTTTAACACCTCCGTATAGTACGACTTTTGTTGGCCTGCAAAATACACCTCCGCGGCGGCGATGACTTCCTCGTTCGACCCGTACTCCTTTCCGGCAAGTTATCTGTTAAGATTTGGGAACAAAAAGAAGTCGCTGGGAGCCATTTCGGGGGTTACGGGGGTTAGGGGAGCAATTAATTGCGCAATTCGACCAATTTGGCAGTTTTTTCTTCAAATCGGCGGTCAATCGGCCCAATAAATCGACGTAGTATGCTCCAGTGATTGTTTTTCCTTCTGCAAACGGTGGCCATCACCTTTCCGGCCGAAGGCACGGTCTTCGCCTTCTTTGGAGAACGTTCACCGGATAAAACCCACTGTTTCGATTGTTCTTTGGTCTCTGGTGTACATATACCAAGAGACGGATTGTCTCATCGGCGGTCACGAAACGAACCAGAAACTTCTCCCGATTTCGATTAAACAGGACCAAGCACGTCTTTGAAATGGTCTCACGATTGCGCTTGTTCTGGATGGCCCAAATCTCGTGCATGATATGGCTAACGTATTCAGTTTAGATGCTGCTGTCTCAGCCAATCCGCGAAATTTTACCCAGCGGTCGGCTAATCCGAGATCATGCATTTTATCCACGGTTTCGTCTGTGGTAACCGTTTTTGGGACACCTGTGCCCGGTTTCATCAAAAACCGACGTGCGGCTAAGGCGAAACACTGCGGACCAATGGTAAACGGTAGTACGGGAAGACAAATGGGTCCCATACACCCCATAGAGAATGGACTTGATTTCCTCGCAGGTTTTGCCACTCGAAAACAAGAATCGGATCACGGAGCGATACTGCACTTTTTCCACGATGTTTTGAAATGGATGTCAAAATAAAACTAAGTGTCGGAGTGTTACCAAATTTTGACAAGCGGACTAGAAGTGGTTATACTAAGTGATGATACACTCATTTTGGCTCAATAGCACTACCTATCTTCCAATTCGCGTTCTTATCAAATAGCTCTCGTATGCTAGTGATGCTTTTCGATTGTACTGTCGAAGTTTTCTTGTTTTTCTGTTTAGGCGTTGGAATCCACCAAAATAATCATTAGACCGTGATCATATGTTTTGTCGAAGGGTTCGTTGCTGCCATATGGTGGCATCCAAATATATGCTGCCTCTCTGCAGAATGCTTATCTCACCGTGATACCTACTGTCTAGCAACTTCTCCAGGCTTCAAGTTGAGAGATGACTAATCTATGTATTACCAAGTAGAGGAGACTCAGTAGCAAGCAGCCGGTAATTTCCTTGACGGATAGATTCTGGTTGTAACATCTATATAAGCTAATGAGTCTGACTTATAAAATAACAGAAATTCGACAGAAAGGTTACAGCAAAGAGAGTAACAGTCCCTGATGTTGCGAAAATTACCCGCATAGCTTTCTTTGCATCAGAGTGGAATTACAAAGACAAAGAACTCAACATACCATAGTTGACTCTTAAATATGGCAAGCGATCAATCCAAAGGATAATAGACTTGGAACATAGTATAGGGTTGACAATTGAATTTAGTTTGTGAACGCACTCTTTCACTAATCATCAAACTGTCACTGTCAATTTATTCAGTAAACTCAACATTTTCATCATGGTAAAGTACACTAACGAGCAACGTCTGCAAACGTTCTCCGATTGGGCTCTGGAGAAGATGCGCCAAGATGATGAATTTCATCGCAAAATCATCTTCAGTGATGAAGCTCATTTTTGGCTCAATGGGTTCGTCAATAAGCAAAATATGCGTTATTGGTCGGTTGAAAACCCACATGTGCTTCATGAATCACCACTTCATCCACAAAAAATAACTGTTTGGTGCGGTTGGCATGGCGGCGGCGTTATTGGGCCATATTTTTTCGCCGATTTATTCGATCGATATAACGATCGTCACGTTACTGTGAATGGTCAGCGTTATCGCGCCATGATCACCGATTATTTTAAGCCCGAATTGGAAGATATGGACTTGGACGACATGTGGTTTCAACAGGCTGGTGCCACAAGCCACACAGCATCGATTTAATGAAGAGTAAGTATGGTGAGCGTGTTATCTCAATACATAGGCCAGTCGATCGGCCGCCTCGTTTGTGCGATTTAACGCCGCTTGACTATTTTCTGTGAGGCTACGTTAAGTCATTGGTTTAAGCCAACATTGAACGCGAAATAGCGGCCGAAATGTGTGGTCAAGTCGTTGAAAATTGGGTCCAAAGAATCGACCGCTGCAAACCTGCCCGCGGTGGCCATATGAACGAAGTCGAGTTCCATTCATAAATGTTTTGATTGTACTTCAAGCCAATAAAAAAGTTTTTTGAAATATCTCAAATGGTTTGCCTTTTATTTAAAAAAAAAGTTGTCAAGTCATTATTAGAAAACCCAGATATGGAACTAGGAAACGCAGTCTGCTGCTATTGAGATTACTCTCAAGATTATGCTGAGCAATCTTGCGAACTGAAGAAAAGTAGATAAGCAATGGGCAAGGGAAATGCAAAGAAGAAAGCCTTATGAAGAGATACTGGCACAATCTTGATCAAATTATAAGCTTTATTTAAAGTTGAAACCCATTTTAGACTAAGATGTCGCTATTTCTTAAATTTAATTACTTGCTTTCGGCCATGAGCCGATTTAACTTAGCATTTATTGATTTATTTCGATGAAACCTTTTTAATCCTTCTTAGAAATATAAGCGAACATAAATCGCTGAGTGGAACGTCTGATTAAGCAATTATAACTTGTGTTGGAAATTCTGTAAAGTTCTCGCCTGGAATTTATCCTTCGGACTACTTAATCTTCACAAAAAGTTCGAGACAACAGACTCCAATTTCAACATTGGAATATTTGAAACCTAAAAAAATTGAAGTATACTTTCCTCTCAGTTTATTGGACCGTATTAGGCAAACATTTAACGTTTCTTAGCCAATTCATAGGACAGCAGACACCCAAACTTTTCTGAATTGAATTTTTCAGCACACTGCAGGCAAAGCCATCAAAAGTCCGTATTGTCAGCTTTGTAATTTGTTTCACAAGTTTTCCTCTTCATTCAAAGAATTTGCATTCGAGATGCTTTCACAGATGCCAGATCCTTTTTCAGTCATTAATAAAACACTTGAGAATTCAGTGCACACTTTCAGGAATCCTACTTCCATTGACTCTTAATCCAAATCGATTACAACCTTTTCTGACATCAAAAATAGAAGAGCATAAAATCGACAAACAAGTGAAAAGCCTGAACAGTTCTTCGCCCTCATCCCTTTTCAGGATGCCAGTTTGCAACATCACTAAAAGAAGTTTGGAAATTTGCAAGCTGAAAAGGAGTAGGACAAATCTCTTGAGAACTTTCAAAAATCACAACTGACATTCGACGTGCCTTAAATCAATGAAAAACGAGTACATGCCATGCCATGGCACAAATATGCAAGCAGCCCTACTATTGGAGCAGTTTTATGGGCCATTGCGTCATCGAATTTCATGTTTTCTGTACTCCGCCTCTGTTTCTAGTTCGCCTTGATTTAAATCCTTAGGCCGACCGGTCGGTCGAAGTCAATCGATGACATGTACTCGTATTCGAAGCTTGCTGCAGTAAGGCGACACATTACTAGACAGCTTCCGCATTGAGGTGTGTTTCCATGTTTCCATTAGTAGGCACAGCCAAACAGCACTCTGGAACAGCATCAATTTTTTTTTTTTTTTTTTTTTTTTTTTTTTTTTTAAGACAAAAATCCAAGTCCTTTCGATGTCCTTGTTTTTGCAAATAGCTAGGATGGTCAGAGAAGTGAAATTTTGTTTTTTGTTTTTGAAAATTTAAAGTTCTTTCAACGACCATCTTCCGAATTTTAAGGTAATATCCTAGAAGCTATCCTTTTTCCAGATTGTTGAGTAGAGAGAAAGACGTCTGTTGCGTTGTATTTTTGTCAAGTTGTTTGCTGTCGTCCAATGGTCGGCAGGATTCCTCCTCGTCCATCCGTACTTTTAGTCGTTTATTTTTTATTTATTTATTTTTTATTTTTTTTTTTATGCCGTAATAAGTCAGATATTTTTGTTACTAATAGTTGTACGAACCAAGAGGAAGGTGGGTAGTCAAGGACCAACGTCGATGGGTAGGATGAACAAAACGAGGATGGAGGATGAAAAATCAGGAGGAAGATGACGATGACAATGCCGATGAGGACATTGCCGCCCATGATGTTATGTTGACTAAGAATTATTATGCAATGTATTCGGATGTAGCTGCCAGGCTGCTGGACCAGGCAACAGTAGTCCAATTTAAGG
Source organism: Volucella inanis (assembly GCA_907269105.1). Taxonomy (NCBI): domain Eukaryota; kingdom Metazoa; phylum Arthropoda; class Insecta; order Diptera; family Syrphidae; genus Volucella; species Volucella inanis. Next base: position 155,994,366 of record OU026155.1, read on the forward strand.
ACAAGGGATGAACGACGATGGTGTAGCTGCTAAAACTGGTAGAGTTGGCATGCCGGACATTATGTTACAAGCAGAGACTATGTCCAAATGTCGGTTGTACGCTTGTATGGTTGTACAGTTGATGTTGTGATATAAGCCAGGGCCTGATGATGGGTAGGAGATGTAGAAAGCTGAGTGGGTGGACGGCTGGTGGATACTCCGTTGGACGACTCCATTTTTGTGTTATTGAAATTCGCTGCGCATAATAAAATTTAAGGATGCTATCCATCCTTGTCGCATCATTTATGTCTCCAGTCATACTGGAATGGAAATTTATTTCTCTGCCCCAGAATACTAGTTATACGTATGTACAAGAGGATTTTTGGAAAGTGTGTTTTATTATGAATGGCGTACCGGTTTTCGTTTGATGGATTGGACAGAGGACACTTAAATTGTGAAGGAGGCAGTGCGTATGTGGTTGACATATTGTGACAATATCGTTTCGCTAAATTGCAAAGTTGATATATGACATGTATCATACACTTTCCTGGGCCAGTCAGGGTGGTCTTTTTGTGTGAGGGGTGCGGAGGCTTAATCGGTGCAAATTATTTTTGAAAACCGTGCCTGTGGATGGTTATATACATATTTGATAGGGATGTCATCTTTCTACAGAATTTGTGGTATTGGCCTTCGGTGGTTTGATAGGTATTGTCCTATTTTGGTCGGTCGACCTGTGCTAGAGTTTATTTGATTTGACAAGCCGTCAGGTGTTCCATGTCCCGAAAGAAGATAATTACATAAAAAAGGAACAATGGAAATTGGGTCTTTGGAAGAGATAATTAAAAATTAAAAGGGAACGTTGTGGTCTCCAGTAATTTGAACGTCAAAGCCACAATATTGCTTATGAAGGTTTATAATTTTCAGCAGATGCGAGAACTGACAGCTACACTAGAACAATATGCCACTTGTGTTATGCCCTATGATGTACTCATAACTTATATTTTCTTCGATAGTTTTGGTGAAGGATTGCAGAGTGATTTAAAACTAAGCTGGCAGTGGTCATTAAGACATTCTTCTTGACAAAACAACGATCAAAACGGACATATATCGTTTTGATATATATGCGTAACGTTTACACTCTTCATAGGGGACGTAAGCCCAGTTTGCCCTTACACATATGCTGAATAGAAGAGAAAAGAATAAATTGACGGTTGTCCGATGTAAATGGGATCGAAGAACCGAAAACCCAATTTCAAAAAGTGAAAAAAGTTATAAACACCCTAGAACCGCTCTAATTATTCCTTGCATTCGTTGGTCTTATAATTTGTGTGCACAGAGCAGGAGACCAAAGGTATTTTTATAAACAAACATTTGCAGAAACGAACGTCAGAAACTTTTTGTTTTTTTCTTTTTCTTTTTTCGGTGCATAGCCAGGGAATTGAACCCAAGACGTTTATCATAGTATTGGACGAACTCAACTAAACTAATGCGACATTTCCTGGGGGAACTTAAAAACAACCAGAAGGTAGTCAAGCTACCTATGGGTGCCACAATTAAGTCAATCCTTTACTGCCAGATAACACGTACTGCATAAGCCTAATGTACAAGGATAGCGATTAAAGATGAAGGCACAAATGAGAAATGAGGAAAATTCGAGCTAAGCCCGAACATAACACTGATATCGAGCTATCGAGCGAATGGATAGCAAAATGAAGGTAGATCTTCGAGTCTCAGGGCCCGTGATTCGGGAGACATAGGATGATCATATCTCCGGTTTAAGATAGTATTTAGGTATCATTCTACATACCGTAAAGCTACATCATCCGTATATGCCTGAGCGTAGAAATTGGAATCATTCAGAGTGTTATTTATTGAACTATGCACCACAGTCTCAACTGCTATGGAGACACCAACTTGCGGGCAAATCCTGTTTAACCCCAAAAGGGTTATGTTCGCTTGCATTTTTCCAAAGAAAAACAGTTACGCGTTTTCTTAAAAGTACCATTCATTCCAAGACGAACTCTTGGGATGTGATTTTTTCGTCTTCCAAATGACGTGTCTATAAAATAATGACTTATTCTGTCATAGACTTCACATACATTTAAAACAGAAATTCGAGAAGGAGGCTCAAATTTAAAAACGCAAGCATATTCTCAGTCGTGGTCTTGATGTAATCAACAAAAACATCATCCACATTACACACACGCGTGCAAATCGCTCTCATTCTAGTGACTTTACTTGTAAATTACTCCCATTCTAACAAATTCTGACAGGTTATAGAGATGTAAAAGCGTTGGTAATACACTTACAGAGTGTCTGGATGAAAGTTAAGGGTTTGCAAAAGTGTAAGTAGAGTTTGACATCTAGGTTTGTTCAACTATGGTTCAGGACCTTCACGCCACATTCATATCCGAAAGTTACGTTGTGAAGGTTTATTGCATTCCTTCAAAGTAATGCGAAACGAATAAGATCTTTTGTGGCGTTTGAGTGTCTTGCCTTATATTCGTTTCAGAATATTTTTCTGTTCATCATTGCAGTCCAAAATCTTTCTCACAGAACTTGACGATTATATCTCTGTTCCAATCGTCAGAAAAAGATTAAGGTTCATCCTTTCTACTAGAGGATGCAGAAGCTCTGCAAATCTTGTTGTACTACCATACAAGATTTGATTTCCTTAAATTAAGCGATCTTATCTTAAGCTAAGTTCAAACGATTACCACATCTGATAATATTGTCAGATCTGTCAGCGAAAAAATTGTCCCAAATGTCTTGCAAACACATTGTCAGATCATTGATAGACGGCCATCGTCTGAACATGTTGAAAAGTTGAAAGTAAATGGCTCTATAAGCAAATTTTAAAACTGATTCAGGAAATCGAGACGCGACGCAGGTTGTTATGTGTTGGTACATCTTTGGCTTTGAGTAAAGTATCAATACATGATCCTTCTAATGGATACATTATAATGCTTTCCACATTAACAGCATATTGCCAATTACCCAAGATGTGTTCGGCGATACCAATATAATGGTCGAAGTAGTTGTGGAGCATGCAACACGCAAACGTAAATTTCTTCGACTTTCCGGCATCCAAATGTATGGGCTCTCAGAGGACTCAGAAAATATTTTCGATAATACGGCGGGCACGACTCAATTGATAATTGAATACTCGCTCCAACATTGAGAGACTGCGTTGTCTGTTTCAATATGTTATGTTCCGCAGTAAAGCGAAAGCATAATCTGCAGCTAGTAAATACGCAACAGACCATTCTCTATCGGGTAGTGCTTTTTGTGCTGGCAAGTACAACTGGTTAGTATCAAATGTGTACAAATGTGCATCGACTAAACACAGAATCATAGGAAAATCGCCAATTGCGGCCGAAGTCGATGTGCAGTATTCTACATTCTGCATCGGCAACGCCAATCAATACATTGCTCGGTATACCTTGTGATTGTATTTTACAATTGCTGCCACTGCTCCAATGCAGTTTCGAAATTGCCACAGTTCGTGGAATTTGCTGCCAACAACATCCCAAGTCTGTTGAGTTCCCGGAATCTAGAATTAAGTGTACATTGAATTAGGCAATGAAATGAATTTACCTGAACATATTTGTCTAAGAGCAGTTTGTAGATTACATCCAGAACATCTGGAATGACGGAGGAGATCGTTGACAAAGAAATGCGAAACAAATATTACATAGACCGAAAAATTTGGCCGGTAGCTAGGTAATGCAGGGTCAATATAAGCCGCTCGCGCGCATAATCGTATCTTGCTTTTGGATATAAGGAGTCACCAAAGCAGGAAGATAATCGAGTTGTTTAGAATTCATACGCAAAAAATTTCAATACAGTTCTGACTCCTCAGCTCTCAATTTGACGTGCAGTCCCTCCTGCTAATGGCAGGTCGCCAAATTTTTCGTTCAAACATGTCGACATTGGTGTGGCAATTCATCCTCTTCGCTGCTTTCCAATACGCTGAAACGATTGTTTCCAAAACAATCGCTAGTGCATCTTCACACTTCACTTCACACAGTGTAGCATGAAAAAAAAAATTTAATTTGTCTGGCAATGCCTGTCAACGGATCTGCCAATTTTTTATAGACAAACATCTGACAATCGTGTGAACTGACAATTTTCAATCTGACAACGCTGTCAGACAAAGTATAGTATTGCCAGGCCAACCATCTGACAATGAAACTGTCATAGTTTGGACAAACTTTTCACTGAACTAACAATTTAGCATTGTAAAGTAGATCGCTGTTGACAGATAATTTGCAGTTCATTGTCAGAAAATTGGTAGAGTGCAATCATCTGAACATAGCTTTAGGAGGACATTGACTTACCAATGCGAATATTTATCGTGGCGAATGCTTCTTCTAACCCCAATTAATTCTCATTTGACAAAGACAAGGAATTATCTTAGGTTTTTGCCTTTTCCAGTTTCTTAACTTGTCTCATTCTTTAAGCAGAAAAGTGATGCTCCTATGTAAAGTAAAGTAAAGTGACTTTTGCTCGTTCACTTCTCGAGTATGCCAGCGAGATATGGTCCCCTTACTAGGATTTACATATTCTGCGCTCTCCAAATGAGATTTCTAGGTTTAGCATTACTATGGGCTGGCCACAATATTCTACCCCCTTTTGCTAACCTACTCAAACTACTCGGTCTCCTGTCTTTGGAAGAACGTAAAGAGTCCGCCGATATTCTCTTAACCAAATCCAATTCAATACCAACCCGTATCATTTAAGATCTGTCCACCATTTTCTTCGTCCAAATCACAGGACAACTTATGGCCTTAAAGAGCTTATTCCGAAAGACGTTCTCTCAAGTTTTGCTCCCTCTAAAAGGTACTACGTAATAACTGAACTTTTGATGTAAGCAAATCGAGAGAGGTTACTATAAGATGAGGATAGTTGCCAAAATGGGCTTTAGTATCAATGCGTCCCTGAATGTTCGGATTTCCCATTACAATGAAGATATTTCCTTGTTTTGTCATAGTTTTCATCCTCTATCGCAATATTCCTTCTGACTTTCTTATTTTAGTCTAATATTTGGCGAAGATGAGCCTTGGTTTGCCAAGGAAAATAAATCGTCCAACGACTTATCTCATGGGCACAGTCGTCCTTGTCGCTAGATCAGCATTGTGGTTTTCCCAGGATCTTAAATGTCGATGATGCAACAGATCTTTTTCTGGACTAAAAAAGGGATTTATTGATTTATTGTTTTATTGGAGTTGGGACAGGAAAAATCAGCACTTAAAAAGCTATTTTGAGAGCATACTGTGGACTCCTCTTTGTCTATTCCTCATCGAAAATCTTACACTCCGCAAACATACGCAAAACAAAAAAAGGAAAACCTACTTTTCAATAGAAGAGCGTGGTACCAAAGTGCAACTTAAAAAATTTGAATAAAGTTCGCATAGTCACACCCTCGACCCAGTATTTCAGGGTTCCTTACCAAATGACTCCTTTGTTGGAGCTAAAGATACAAGTATATTCAGTGCCCAATTAGGACTGATTTAAGGAACCAATTAAAGCAACTTCATTCTTTTGGTGAAACTACGCTTTAATTGATTTTTTTTTTTTTTTTTTTTTTTTGCGACGAAAATGTTCGCAAATTTGTTCGGGTGACTTGCCGAATCCGGACCGTTGGGGCGGGACTCATGCTTTACCCTTTGTCAACCTAATTCCCAACGGATGCCAATAGAAATGTTTAAATACCCCAATCTTACCACCAAATAAAACATTATTGTCAATCTAACTTAATTAAGTCGCCACAATTAAAAGTGTATGACTTTGGATGGGTAGTACCCCGTCTAATCAAGACCGATGTATACAGCCTTCTATTCGGAGTTCGGTGTTTTCTCTCTCTCTGTCCACATTCCCATCGGGACCGTTCGGGATTCAGGATGACGCTTTCATTGAAAATCACTGCCAATTAAAAGCAAAAACCAATTGTTTTCTCGACTTCTTAGCAAAGTCAACGTCCTGTTTTATTAGCAAACACTTTGACAAACACTAAAAGACACAAACACACAGCCACTCACAGTGAAATAGAGACTCAGAGGCAAGAAACAAAAAGAAATAAAGGAGAATCGTGAAAGGAAAACTAAAAAGTAGAACATAAAGTTCCACACTAAGATCCTTAAGTCCTCTGTTGTTTTCTATCGAAATTTCGTAGCAAAAGGGACCAAAAGAAAGGGTTGTTCTTGTTACCACCCCAACCATCCCTACACACCCACTTTGTTACTGGGTCCGACAACAGCATCGACAAATAAGTAGACGAACAGTTGCTTTTACAGATGCTCACAGGAACACAACTCCAATCCAACTCTAGTGATAGGAAAGGTAGGGAGGGAAATCGAGAACAATTTCGAACCAACACTTTAGAGGAATTGTTATTTCTGCAAGGAAAGAGGTAAACTTCACTCACCCGCATTAGTTGTTAGATATGCTTCTACGTGGGTTTAAGGACTGAGGGTGGACGAGGACTATGCTAGGAATTGGGTAACAACCAGATGAGAAGGGAGTAGGAGAAAAGGAAGAAGAAAAAAAAAAAAAAAACGAACTAGGCCACCACACCATTAGTAATTTCTTGAAACTGAGAAGTAGCCAACACTCATTCGCTCCTTCAGTCGTCAGTTCTCTTACTGCCCAACCCCCCCCCCGTCCCACCACCACACCACCATCAACATTAAGGATCCGCAGCCAGACTCAGTCGGTGAGTTTCAGTTCACTCCATTTCTGGATAACCGCAATCACTTTGGAAAAGTTTTTCCTTTCCCAGCACCACTCATTCCCCCGTCATGTATCCATTCTACTGTTTCTCGTTTATCCCCTCCTGACAACAGTATGCGCCATAGAAATGCATTTACTTTAATTAAACGAAACGTGAGCGGGCACATGTCCTTAGAAGTTTTTTTTTTTTTTTTCTTATTTCTTCCTTTCCGCCCTTTCGTCCTGGTGTGGACTGGAAATTTGATTTACTTTCGAGATTCTTTTTATCAAGATGAAGAGTTTTGATTACTTTTTTGGGTGCGCCAGAGACGATGAAGACGTGGTAGTATATGGATGGCGCCAATGTTAAAAGGGTGGGTGCTTCGAAATGGAATATCTAATGTTCGTGATTCAAATATAAAGTTTTATAACAGTTCCGACAGTGAAGGAGGCCCACAGTCAGCAAAACAGGAGATTTTATGACCGGAAATGCATTAACAAAGTGGCTCAAGGTTGAACAAACTTACTCGTATTTGCAATTTGATCTGAAGTCGAAACCTTGGTGATGGTGGCTAGATGATTGATAGCAACGTGCAAGTGGCTGGAGGACTTCTCGATTTTGATGTTCAAACACTGCCCCAGAAAGTGGCAAAGATTGCTGCAGACTTTTGATGGACCGAATCAACACAAGTGAAAGTTTATAATTACCCGAAACTTTGGATTAGGAATTTACTTCTGAAGTAGCAGTATCAGTTGATGCACAAGACGGTCTGATGTATCTACATATATTCGTAGGAAAGCTTTTGAAAATCAACCAGACGTGATATCCAAAACGAACAGTATTCATATCATCGGTTTATCTGATTTCATTTGAACCTCACCATCGAGTTGGGGTCATAAATTCAGCGACTGTAGAGTCCTAAGATTCACGTGGTTCTCGAAAAGATAAGCCACACGTTGTTTTGTGTATTCCGACGAATATACAAATTTCGAAGTGGGAATTTTAATCTCTAATCACATCGCATGTAACTTAAGCATTGTGGATTCTGGTTGGGATTCAATTTAATCAAAGTAAAGCCGAATTAATTTCCACGGCAATGAATCCAGGAACAAGGCATGTTAGTCCCAACTGAAGCTGACATATGATATAAGGATCTAATAAATGAATAAACCCGTGCAGATACCCCATCTCCAGTAGTAAAGTACAAGGTTAGCGACCCTATCCTATCCGGGTAAACAACAGCGGTGACATGGTGCAAATATCAACAGAGAGTTAAGAGTAGGAATAGTTACGAAACATGAAAGTATCCCAAAAAAAAAAAAACGGATATAACTGCAATCCTCAAAATATGCTGGAAATTCTCAATGAATTATCTACTTAGATGACCAATAAGTGACCAGATAAGAACGATAGGAAAAGAAATTTAAATAAGCAAACTCATCTAAACTGGTTTGCTTATTACCGTGGATCAAGAGCGTTGCATCGCTTGTATGACATGTACAGCTGTCTTATTGGAACCACAGCTGGAATATATCTATGTTGTTGAGTTCTGACCCCAAAAATCGGTTAAGATCGCTCTATGCCTGAGACCATTGACAGTCATGGAGTCTGCTTCCTAGTTCAGAAAGAAATAAGGTCCGATAATGCCGCCATGCCATAAACCGCACCAAACAGTCAACCTTTGTGGATGCATTGATGTTTGGCCGAACACTTGTGGACTGTGTTCGCTTTAATAACGCCAGCTTTGCTTGTTGACATATCCGGTGAGCCAAATATGGGCTTCATCGGAGAGGGTGATCCGGATCAACATTTCCAGCGCCAAATTAGCGAACTCACGGCGTTGTCTATGTGGTGGTCCGGCTTCAATTCCTGCGCCAACATAATCCTGTACGGATGTATGCCTGTATCTAACTTTAAAATAACCAGGTCGGCACAGCGTGCCGACGTTGTGTGTTGTCTCTTTTTGATATACGCTTTTGTCCTCAACTTTGCTTAACACTTTTGCCGCTTTTGTTTCAATATTTCCAGTGCTACGACAATAATGCCAATGCAATTAGCGTAGACAGTAGTTACATGGACTCTTGCAAAATTAAGCCTCTTTTGTTGACAAACGAGTATTCGATATTTTCAAGTTTACTGTTGAAGAAGTCGTCACATGACACCGCTTTGACTGGCGTCACATTAATCGATTGCTTCCCATAGTAGCTGTTTAGACTAACATAAGCACCTACAGTGAGAGTTTATCTAGAAACTAGGCGAACGGGTGGTGTTGGTCTGAGTAATGGCAATAAAACATCAGAAAGTGAAATTCTTCCGAACTGCGACACAAATGTTATGGAGGTGACCGAAACAAGGTGGTTGCACACGAATACATTTGATTCGCCCAGCCGGAAGACAATCTAACAGTATGACGTAGAGCTCATATGCACTCTGGAAAGTCGTTTGATCTACTAGGATCACCATGATATAATGGTGGTGGCTCGACATATAGACGCATTGAATATTTTTATGTGGCATCGTCATATTGAAGGAAAATCAGAGCACAACGTAACCAACAATAGGCAACGATAATATGTATATTGCGAAAGATTCTAAGACTTTTGCAATAACAATCGACCTGTCGTTGTTGGCACATAGTTCTATCACAACACATGACACAAAATTAGTTGATAAAAAAAAAACTGTACAATCATGGTACAGACATCGACAATACGGGTGACTTATATCTTATGATCGCTTTGAAAAGCAGACGTCCTAAAATGCTTGACAAACACAGGTATAACACCAAGAACCCACGGTGCCTTCCACTGTGCTAACAATTAAAGCCAAATATCGTGGAGTTCTCAAACATAGCTGACCAAGTAACTATAAACTATTTTTGAAACTGTGCCAAACAGTTAGGCAGTTTAGCGTAAGCCGTTTAAAGTTCAGCTAACATCCATCTGAGTAGTAAATATATGCAGTATATGAGCAAAGGGTGGTGTCGAGTAGATGTCATCTACATACCATATGTAGAGTTCCAACAAGAAGCGCCCGACATTAAAAACAAATTTCTGCACCCACTTCTAGATTAGATGTTAAAGGCCGAATGCTTTCCAACAGAGCTTAACAAAGGAATGATAAGCAGGGTCAAACAAACTAAAAAAAAGCACCCATATTCTACAGAAAAGCATGCCTTCACCGTAAATACAGTTAAATCATATTAAAACCCTGTGAGAACAGTACGGCCTTCACTTGCTTTCCATTACCAGTGGATTGTTAGCTCATCAATTTTATTACTAAGAGCATTTTCAATGGGCCGAAGTACCTTGTCTTAGATAATCTGAAGTGGAAATTGAAATACGGCAGATAATCACTACCAGAGGAGATCAGAGGTATTCAAGCAGCAAGGCCAGCACATCTATAATATCTGTTGTTGCTAGAGAAAGCTATTAATAACCTGAGAAGTACCCTCACACGCAACCTTGCATATCGCCATTTCCTGGTTGGAACGCAACCACGTTAAGAAACCAGAAATCTTCTAAACAGGTCTCTTAAGACTAACTTGGAGGAAAAAGACTGAAATCTTTACAAAGGGAAGCAAATGCGTAGTATAAAGGCTTTTGCGGAAATATCGGAAATGGGGTCAAAGTACCTAAAAAAGGGAAATCAACTAGACCTTTGGGGAAATACTCTGAAAAAATCTGATGGCACCTACATTAATTGGAAAGCAGAGAATCTCCGTCTCATGCTCGAAACTCACTTCCTAGGTAACATAATCAAAACCAGCCCACAACCAGCTCTCAACTACTTCCTAATAAAGAAGCTGTTAGTGAGCTGAATAATACAACACGCCGTGGTGATGCATTAAACATACTTTTGCCACTTTTGATGGCTTCAAGTCGCCTGGAACCGATGGCATATACTCAGTTATGTAGCAAAGAGATATAATTAAGCTGCTGGTACTTCAGAAGAGAATCTTCACAGCTAGCCAGGCGAACAGTGAGAGTAGTATTTACACCGAAAATCCGAAAATAGGACTATGTACACGCTCGACAAGAGTTTCCGACCTATAAGTCTGACTACCTCCATGTTGAAAAGCATGGAGAGAATGATATCCATGTGCTCAAAACTGCCTTGCGAATGCATCCCCTGTCTGCGGTGCAACACGCCTACCTTCCAGTCTTTTGGGTCTTATGCTTCAGAATTTGTTAGGCAGAATTAAGGCCGCACTCAATACGTAGGACGTTTTCATCGACATTGAGGTTGGAGCCGCTACTTTTTACGGCATGTGTAAGTCGGCTAAACAACACGATACAGATGTATCACCAGTATTGTGGATGAAAGTAATGCTGGTGAATAGGACACTAATTGCGGATGACGACAGCAGCCCATATGTGATGGCGAGCGTAAAGGGAAGTTTCAAGGCGACGTTCTGTATGCACTGCAATAGTTCCGACATTTATGTACATGCATACGCGGATGAGATAGCTGTAATGTCTGTTGAATCGTGTTTAGCGACTGTCTGCTTTAAAGCGCAGGCTGATCGACGATTGGTGCACTAATGGAAATGGGCTTTCAGTCAATCCTCTCAAGACTTTGGTGGATCTCTTTAAGAGAAGATGCTTAAAGGCATCACCATCCAATTCTCTTAAGAAGTTAAGTGTTTTTGTGCCATTCTGGTGGAAGCTGACTCCGGCTTCTGTATAGCTCGATCTAAACTTCTTTAGAATCTGCCGCAGTGTATTTCAGCACACCATACTTCATAGAAAAATCTCAGGCCTTTTCGACAGAGAAGATCTTTTACACGATGCCTAAAAATCTGACGCAATTTAGAGTTGTCCGGACAACAACGTTATAGTTCTATTCGTCAGTCAACCAAATTTTAAAAATCAGTGGATATATGCTCTCCACCAAGTAATATCGTGCTGCCTAAAATAGCTCGGCATGCAGAAAATCTGGTCCAGCAAACTTTTTCTGTTTAAGTTTGACACGTTCTTTGTAATGCAATACCCTAATGCCTATAGGCGTGCTCAAGACCTATTGCAGGGTTATGATTTCTAAAAAAAAAAAATATGATTGCGAGATCTATTATAGCTGTCGCGAAAGGTTGTGAATGTTACGATGTGATTCCAGTGTGGGAAATGGGCTCAGAAATAAGCTCATCCAACTCAAGGGGATAAATCACGGCTTGGCCCCAATATATGTCCAAGGATGCACGAGCCATATATGTGCACAAGCTAAAGGCTCTATCAAAAAGAACTTTTATCATGAGCTCTTAGACAGAATCTACGAACCCTGTCCAACGTATGACATTAAAGTCGAAACCAAGAACTTCAGTGATAAAATCGGCAGAAGGTCGGAAAATCCACCTTTCTCAAATCGAATGATCTGGATCTGAATGCGCCGCAACGAATTATACGGTACTATGATATAAAGGGTTTTCCAATGGGGACTTGACAACTTTGAATTTATTTTGTGAACGCACTCTTTCACTAATCATAAAACTGTCACTGTCAATTTACTCAGTAAACTCAACATTTTCATCATGGTAAAGTACAATACACTAACGAGCAACGTCTGCTCGTCTGCAAATTATAAAAATTTTCTACAGATACGCGGAGTCGGTGACTGCAACTTTAAGAGCGTTAACTCCAATTTTCGGTCGTAATTCTCGCCCTAGTAGACAGGCAATAACAAGTTTAGTGCAAAAATTTGAGTCTACATATTCGTTGTGTGATGTTGCCGTGTCAGTGAGACAACGGGCTGGTCGAAGTGCCAAAATTATCGCTGCCGTTCAGATGTCCGTAGCAAACGATCCAAACCAGTCAATTCCACTGCGTTCTCAAGAATTGGGCATCGCTCAGACCACATTATAGCGTATTTTGCGTAAGGATCTTGGTTTACACCCATACAAGATCAAGCTGACTCAAGAATTGAAGCCGATGGACCATTTGAAGCGACGTACGTTCTCAGATTTGTGTTCTGGAGAAGATGCGCCAAGATGATGAATTTCATCGCAAAATCATTTTCAATGACGAAGCTCATTTTTGGCTTAATGGGTTCGTCAATAAGCAAAATATGCGTTATTGGTCGGGTGTAAAACCCACATGTGCTTCATGAATCACCACTTCATCCACAAAAAATAACTGTTTGGTGCGGTTTGCATTCCGGCGGCGTTTTTGGGCCATATTTTTTCGTCGATAACGATCGTCACGTCACTGTGAATGGTCAGCGTTATTGCGCCATGATCACCGATTATTTTTTTCCGAATTGGAAGATATGGACTTGAACGACATGTGGTTTCAACAGGATGGTGCCACAAGCCACACAGCACACGCTACAATCGATTTATTGAAGAGTAAGTATGGTGAGCGTGTTATCTCAAGACATGGGCCAGTCGATTGGCCGCCTCGTTCGTGCGATTTAACGCCGCTTGACTATTTTCTGTGGGGCTACGTTAAGTCATTGGTTTATGCTAACACGCCGACGACGTTAGAAGAGCTCAGGGCCAACATTAAACGCGAAATAGCGGGTGTTTCGGCCGAAATGTGTGGCCGAGTCGTTGAAAATTGAGTCTAACGAATCGACCGCTGCAAACGTGCCCGCGGTGGCCATATGAACGAAGTCGAGTTCCATTCATAAATTTTCAGCAGCTGCTCAATGAAAAGAACTGACGAAAGTGATAAGTTATGTAAGAACTCCATCTTCGACCAATGGAGCTTCTCTCCTTGTGACAGTATTTGTTGCAACTCTAAAAGACGATGGTAACCCCAAGTCAACTACAATAGAGTCGCACAACGCACGAAAATAACCGATGCATGGAGCATCAAAAACAAATCCTCCGAATTATCGCAGACGTACACCTGATTCCGGCAAGAAGCAACGGTGTCGAGTGACCTCTTCTATCTTGCTTTGGGAGCTTGGAACATGCAGACGTTAAAGGTATCTATGGTGATCCAAGCGTGCCATTCAGGAAGGCTTTAAAGACAATTGGTCTTTAAATAAATCACCAATATATGCATGACTTTCAAACCCATACTCAAGATTGGTACACCCATCTGGACTGCTTAACTTTCCGATTGAGTAATTGGATTAGACCAAGCCGACTCCTTGAAAATTTCCTTAATTTTTCAGAAACTGTATCGAACTCGAACTGCTCTTTTCTAGGTCAGAAATCAATGTTCTGGCATTGGCCAGATGATTTCCATATAAAACCTATCCCACTCTGTGGAATCCAACTCAATAAAGGTCTTCTTCGTCACTTTTCAAATGCAAAAGCAAAAGCAAACTGAAATCCATCAGATACGAATACTGTTTCGGTATACTTAGTCGTATTTCCACCCAAAAAGCTCCATTTTACAAAACAATTCATCTTACCGACTTGGATGGTTGGGGCAAATTCAACAAATGGTTGAATTGAAACCTGCAAGACTCATGTTCGCTGTCCATAATGCTCCTGGCTTACATTACATTCTATCTGCCACTTGTTAAACTTGAAAAATGATTCTCGACGCATTCATCTTTCCTATGTCTCTTTCTCATTGTATGTGTGTGTGTCTATTCGTATCTTTTAAAGTGTTACCTTGCATCGCAACTTTTATTAATTACTGCGCTACACCAAGGCAAACTACCACCAGTGCTCTTCTCTCCTCGCTCCATGTGCAAACTGCCAAGTGTTAGCCACTTAACTTGACTACTGGCACTGCTAGCTCAGAAGAACCTGCTCCTCTTCCTCCTCCAGCTCCGTCAGTTGTAGTACTATCCGACCACCATGCGACGATGAAGACCTGAGTTTTTGATATATGCATTGAGTAAGGAGTTAGGAGTTGAAGGTTTACTACACTGCTTCTGTAGATCACATGTCAGGGAATCTGGTAATTCATTATGCATTCTCTTCATCAGCCAGTTCTGGTGGAGATGCTGGTTTTGACCTCAGCCCCATGTACTAGACTACATCTACATGCGAGGTATGCTGCCACCCACTTAATGGAAACAATCCAAGGAGGTAGCCTTGGTGGGTCGTAATTCTTTTTGTTTTTTGGAGGTCGTAAAATGAATTTGTGCAAAACATAAATTACCCTTCGCGGACACTCGGAGGAAATAAAGTCCAACCGCCTCGGGATGGTTCCGGTTGGGCCGCTGGAAAACGAGACTTGAATCTGAAGCCCTTCCGGGTAAAAGGAGTTTTGCCAGGAATGATGCCTGGAGTATGCCAGGATAGCAGATCTATTCATTTTTTTTTTTTCTTTTTGTTTGACGCGTAGCGATGGGTGCCTAGGGAAATGATGACTACGACTTTCACGACGATGATGAGGAGGATGACGAGGACCATGATGATACAATGTGAACCGAGAATGTTGACGTTGTGTTGTCCCTCGAAAAACAAATGACAGGCAAACATGTTTTATTTATTCTTTCCCGTTTTGGGGACTATTTTCCCTTTTTTACGAGTTCAGAGAAGAGATCCTTTTTTGGCGAAATCATTTTAATGGGCATCAAATGCAGATGTGCAAAACACTGGGAA
This sequence comes from Volucella inanis, assembly GCA_907269105.1. Classification (NCBI taxonomy): domain Eukaryota; kingdom Metazoa; phylum Arthropoda; class Insecta; order Diptera; family Syrphidae; genus Volucella; species Volucella inanis. The sequence continues at coordinate 156,009,563 of OU026155.1, forward strand.
CAGGGACCAGCCACCAGGCACAAGGCACCAATCACCAGGGACATAGGACAACAGCATTTGTTATTGTCGGTTGTGTGAGGTCCTGGGATGAAATTGAATTCTGCCTCCGTTGGTTGATGCCAGTGGTGGTATCAGTGGCGCTTTATATGTACATGCTGTCGTTCGTGGGCCAACTACTGTTAATCTTTAGGCTAATAAGCTTGCAATTAGAGGAGGGTACCTAAATTTTACGGGAACAGTTTGGTGTCTGGACCTTTTATTGTCCTTGAGATTTTAATGTAACATTTGTAAAGAGGATATATGTAGGCGTTATAATTGTACCTTTAGGACAACATAGAGAAAAGTATGACAGTAATGACAAGCATTGTTATGCAGTGAAATTAAAGTGTCTGAGTACTTGAAAGCCAACAGTGAAAAGTGCTTTCCTTTTTGTGGCCCGTATATGCCTAGAATAATGAAAGCAGTAGAAAACTGAACGTTGTCCTTTTGGATTCGGTTCAACCAACCTTTAAGTGTTAATGTTAGTTAACAGGGGACAACGGCAATTCATCATGACCCTTGAATGGAATCAGGGGTGTTGTCAATGCTTAACGAACACTTTAACAAGAAGAGGAATCTAAGAAGGGAGGCAGTGATAGAGCATAAAGATGTTTAATCGACAGTCAATGCAAGAGCAATCTAATCAAAACCTTCTGAAATATTGTCCCGAAAATTGGAAAAAAGTTTCTCAATTTGGTTGGGGCTAGTTAGAAAATCGAAGTTGGTAACCTTTAACCTTCATGGTAAAAGCGATTTGAAGCAAGATAATTAAATCTGGTTTACTTGCATACTAAGACCATTTTTCGAGTGCTGGATGAGGTGGTTTCGAATAAAGCCTCTGAAATGTGATCCGCATGTTCATGATACTCATTGCCTTTCATGAAATTCTGAATTTGGAAAATAAAAGAGAGGTTTTTCGAATCAGTAAACAAATATCTTCTTTAATGAAATATAAAAACACTTGCCAGTGTGCTCGCCACCTAAATCTGACTTACAGCTTACAAAAAACTGGACAACAATTCGAACTTTAACGATTTCGACGCGCTGTCTGAAGCCAGACATATTGTAGAATTGTATCCCTGTATCATTATCATACTGAAACCATTAGTACGGCGATTTTATTGGGTGTCTTCGACATTTTGGGCAGACAACACCCGAAGATCGGTGCGTTGAGATTTTCGCTGCGTAAGATAACTTACCCCAGCTTGTAAATGAGTCCACGCGAATACCAGACGTTTATAGTTATACCGCCAACACCCTGGATTTCTTTTGAACTTCTCACTCTGACAAACACACTGTCGGTGTCTTATCGGCTCGTCGGATCACTGTGTTATATCACCTAATTTCTAAGTAGTAAAAATTGTTGGTTTTTCGTTAAAAACATTAAAAATTCTGGCTCATCCTCCATCCCAACGCTTTTTAATGATGACATTCCAGCACTCAAATTTTCGGACAAGGCCAATCAGCATGCTGCACACATTACGGCCAGCTCAATACAAGCCGAGTGCCTCGAATCTTCAAAGGGACGAATCCACTTTCGGATTCGTGTTCGTTCTTAAAGATCTTAACATACACAAATCGGCTTGTCCAGATGGTATATCTCCCCTTCTGCTGAAAAGGTGTTCATTTACGCGGTCAAAAATGGTTTTGCGTAAGATTTTTCATCAATTCTATTCTTTAGGACATTTTGCCGACAAAAGCCGAATCTTCTTTTCTCTCATCCTGTATGAAGTCCAATTGCACTGACATCCCTTTCTTCCAAGATCACCGAAACAATGATAAACCGTCAGCTCATGACATATTTCAAAACGCAAGCACTTCTCATTGAGTAGCGTTACGGTTTTTGTAGCAACTAGTCCACTGGTGATTTGATGGCATGTCTCACCGAAAAGTGGCACCAAAGCATACATCAATCTGGCGAAAACAAGATAGTTGCACTTCATATTTCTAAGGCATTTAACAGAGTTTGGCATCAGGCTTTTTTGCCGAAAATGCTTGCATTTAGGTTTGATGAACCTCTTTTTCAACGGATTAGACACTACCTTTCCTAACGTTAAATTCAAGTTGTCTTGGATGGTTTCAAGTCTGATACCCACAAAATAAATACTGGTATGCCCCAGGGTTCTATACTGTCTACGACACTCCTCTTAATTTTCATCAACAATCTCTTGTCTGGTTTTTATAATCCAATATATTCCTTTGCTGACGACAGTACTTTCTGCTTTTTATATTCGTTCCCGTGTATGCTATGCTCATTAAATTCCGATATTAACAGCGCGTTACCTATTAGGAAACTATCAACGGAGTGGAATTTTATGCTTCCAAAACACAATGCTATCTGCTGTCATGAAAGCCAAATTTAATCACCCAGCCATTATCCATGAAGAGCACTTGAATTGTCAAAACCAAAAAGCTTTCCATTAACGGTATGTACCATATGTGAATGACAACTTACGTTGGAATGACCATATATTTGATGTCGCTAAAAATGTTACGAAATGTATACGTTTCCTCAAGCGATGTAAGAAATATTTCACCTCCTTTGATCTGGCCTCAATATATTTGGTCATATAAAAAGTCTCCGCGGTTTTTTGTCACTAGATGGTGTTGGTGTCCATTCATCTGGAAACACTAATCTGTCTGTGTCAAACAAACACGTTTTTGGAAGGTGACATGTCAGGCTATAATTTTTGTGTGTAATTCGTTGTTCGTGTTAAAAGTTATACTGATTTGAGTATGAGTGAAATATCTGAAGAAATACGCTATGTGATGCTTTTTTATAATAAAAAAGGGAAAAACTCTGAAAAAAATGCCGAAAAATTTTACAGTTTACGGTGAGAATGCTGTGAGTTAATGCCGGACGCAGTAGCGGTTGGTTCGATTCCGTTGTTTGTTTAGTGTTTGGTGGAATTAGAAGAAAATTGTCTACTATGAACTGCTAGAACGTGGCGATCCTCGATCCTCTACTGTGCACAACTCGACCGTTTGAATGAACCTATCAATAAAGAGCGACCAGAATTGGCTAACAGAAAGGGAGTTGTCTTCCATCATGACAATGCTAAGCCGCACACATCTTAGACGACCCGGAACAAATTGACGGAGCTTGATTGATAAATTATGACGCATCCACCGTATAGCCCAGACCTTGCAACCTCTGAATATTTAGCAATACTTCAGCGAAGATTTTTTTTTTTTTTTTTAATCTAAGCCCCTTCTTGGTGACAGGAATGGTAGCTTGAATTCAGATTCAAGGATGTTGAAATTGTGTGTAACCAAAAATTTGGTGTGGTAAACTAGAAGCTGCACGTATCAACTGAGATCTAGAGCTGTACAGGAACTGATACTGTGCACATAACACCAATCGCTGAGCAACTCCATAAAAAGTGCCTCTGAATCTAATAGGAGGACTGAATTGATTATGTCTTTGTGTTAGGTCATATGGATTTGACTCCGATCTTATGCACATATCGTCTGGCGTAATAACATCGGAACTCCGGTTGCTAAATCGGTTCCTTTCTTCAGACTGCATATCCTTATGAACATTAACTATTGAAAACTATATTTAAAGATTCTGCGTCTATATCAAAAGCTAAGCAGGGCTTAAAGCATTACACCAAATAAGGCAGAATCTCTTTCAGCGCAGCTAGTTGGCTGTCTTTCTCTCAGGACCTAAACCTGCTTTGAGATCAACTGGTCTCATATGAACACAACTATAGGTGGTGTCATCTTTAGGTTGCAGCCAGATGAAATAAATGCTTCCCAACATCTCTTAAACGAGGCATTCGGTAGCATTCCTGGGAGCAAAGACTGCTTACTGTGGTCTAAACAGGACAATGCGCTTCTGTCAAGCACCTGAACGTGCTGAGAATACTCGCAAGTGACAGTACATACTGTGACGCTTGTTGTGAAAGTGATACAACGAAGAGCACTTCCTCTATGAATGTCAGACATATTCCCTCATATGGCGCTGATGTGGTTGGTGGCAGGTAGTTGGATTTTCGGGTAAAACTTCTAAACTTCTACATACAATTGGGTGCAGAAATCTAAATGCGCTGGATCGAAAAATACATGCTTCTATTCGTCTCATGTAAAGGATAATAATGTTGCTCAACATTTTCTCTGCTATTACCTTGCCTACGTGCGCATCAGGTAGTAGGTCTTCGGCACTACTATGGTGAGTGTTGATCGTCTTAGCTAGCTTAGCTTAGCTCTCGGGTACCAAAAACTGAAACTAGGCATCAAACATAAAAGAGCTGCAACTAAATTTAAACCACTGCAAAACGGCACAGGACCTTCTGACACAAGTCGTTCGCGAGCTGAAAATAGATGTTTGGGTAGCTGGCGACTCAAAAAGAATTACCTTTTGGGACTGTGGAGACTACAGTTTTAAAGAAAAAATTGTGACACCTGCAATAGCCTAAGGGGTTACATATCTACTGTCGTTATGCATCTTCAAGCAGCACTTTTGGGGGATTCCAAGGTATGTTGAATAGACTCATGGATAATGCTACGACATCTAACCTAACAATTATGACCGGAGACTTCATTGCATGAGCCACCACTCCTACCACTAGAAAAAGCTCTGTCGTCACTAGACGTAATACTGATTAGTACGGAAAGCGCGCACACCTTTAGCAAAAATGACATAGGCTCCATAGTCGATATCAACGAGTTTCCTCGTGAGAGGCGTCAAGTGGAGAAGCAGTTACCAATAAACTGGAGAGTCCACAATAAACCCAGGAACAGCAAATACTATGGCCGATGAGATTACTAAATAAATAGCAAGGGCTTGTGATGCATTCATGGTCTGGAAAAGTCAACAAAACGCCGGCTACCAGTATACTGGTGGAACCAAGTAATAGCACAGCAGACTATTCCAGGAACACAGTGGTTTGCCTTCCCAAGAAGATCTACAGGTGCAATACAAAGATAAGTGAATGACCTAAAATTAGCCAGCCGGAAAAGCTAAAGCAACAGCTTTAAAGAACTCTGCGGGCAAGCAGATGTAAATCCTTGGGGTCATGGCAAAACTCAAATCAATTTCGGCACCCTCACCCACATGCCCTTTCCTAATTTCAAAATAGTATCGGGATTATTTCCACCGCAAATACAAGTAGAGTGTACAGAAGCACCCCAGGAAATAGGCATGACGGAAATAGAATTCCTTCACGTATGCAGACGACTCGAATATAATACGTAACTTGGATTGGATGGCATACCAAATAAGGCCCTTAAGCTAGCCATCAAAACAAACATAGAACCATTCGTGGAAATATGTAACAAGTGGTTAACGTAAGGGGTTTTTCCAGACCAATGCAAAAACAACGTCTGTTGCTGCTGCCTAAAGGGAAAAAAACCACCAGATGAGCCCTCGTCATACAGTCCTATGTGCCTATTAGATACAATGGGAAAAATACTGGAGCGAATCATGTGCAACCGATTAGAGGTGGCAATTAATGAAGCCGGGGAACTCTCAAACAGTATGGGCTTGGAAAAGGTCGTTCTACAATAGATGTTATACGGAGGCAGATAGATGGAAAGTGAGAGGGATGGGGACATATAGTGCATTCCCTTAGAGCAATGATAGTGTCAGGGTTCCATATTGATTCCTCTTCTTCGTTACCGGCAACGGAGTAAGACGGTACCACATATTTGGCGGTGTACCACAAGGATCGATACTAGGTCCCATCCTGTTGATTATTATGTACACATGACAGGGTTCTAAGACTTGAAATCCCAAACGAGGCTATATTCATAGGCTTTGTCGATATGCAATCGTTGAGGCGGCGAAACACCTGGAAAAAATAGAGGACATTGGGAACGAATGTATCCGAAAAGAGAGACCGTCGATGGCAGCAAAACATAAAATGGAAGCAGTACTAGTGAACAGTAGCACGAAAAGAGACACAATCACCATCAGTGTAGGCGATCGAAATATAACGTCAAAACCGGTAACCAGATACCTAGGCGATGATCGACGCTAGGTTGGCTTATAAGGAACACCTTGAAAGAACGTGTGGCAAAGCTGCTCGTGTGAGTCCTACCTTATCCATAATGATGAATATTGGAGAACTGAGAAAACAAAGGAGACTAATTCTGTTAAGGATGATGCAGTGAATAGTAATATATGTGGCACCAATATCGACCGAAGCAGTGAAAATTAAGGATTAAACCCGTCAACCGTCTATGTGCGCTGCGATTGTTCTGTGTTTATGGACGGTGTCAGACGATGATATACATACTACCAGAGGATATCTTGGCTACCGAACTACAAAGGACATAAGATCATACAAAGATATCAAGCTAGAATGAAAGACAGAGAAGCATGAGAATATGGCAGGTGAGATGGAATCAGTTCCAAAAATGAAGATGGGCACATCGACTTATACCGGATATCTGCAAATGGACAGACTGGCACCACGTAGAAGTGGATTTCTAACTCAACCATCTTCCTTTCTGCACTATCAAAGTCATCTTTCGACTAAAAATAAGTGGTCTTTGGTACAATACGGACTGGAGCGTTGGTGACTTTTCGTCTTATGATTCCGGTTCTATAGAACGAACCAAAATCGACTTTCCTTGTGCTCAGAACTGGCTTCGGCCAGAAACTGAGACAGGAAAGGAGAGCAGTCGGGTCTTCAAGGAGGGTTCCAAAACCAATATAGGATTTGGCGCTTGCGTCTTCCTGGAGGATGACAACGTTAGACTTCACTTCACGATAGGAAAGCTTGAATCTGTCTTAAAAGCAGAAATTTACGCAATTCTGAAGGCAGCGAACTATACTGCAGAGAACCGGTGGAGGTGGAGAAGCATTTGCACCTGCAGCGACAGCCAAGCTGTGCCTAGAGTTTTGCTGAACAATCTTACGACTTCCAAACTAGTTTGCGAATGCAAGAGATCACTTAATGCAGTCGAAAGTCTAAATTCGGTGAGCCTTGTCTGGGTCCCAGGTCACAATGGGATCACGGGAAATGAAATCACCGATGATCTTGCCAGGAATGCTTCAAAGCAGTATTTTTCAGCACCCAAACCTACGTTGGGTCTTCGGTTAGCGCTTCCATTGAAAGTTGGGTCTTATACAAGCACAACTGTATATAGCACAGCTCCGCGAGATGTAGGCAGACCAAACGAATGCTTCCCGACATCTCTAAAAAGTAAACGGCCTTACTGGCGTAGTGACGGTTCATTACACTTTTAGATATGGGCTGGGCATAAGGGACACAACATGTGACACACTGCTGCGAAACTGATGACGAAAGGCTTTCAAGTAGTCATCTCAACCGATACTAGTTCATGATCAGAATACGCCAAAAACTTTACAAAACGCGGACTTGCTCTCCCTTGCATTGGCTCCGACTACTGAAAATTGATATTTTAGGAATCTGCAAAAGCTAGAGTGCATTGGAAAATTGATTTCCAGTACCCAAGCCCATTAAATCATCCGATTTCCAATTAAATTTTATACCCACGTCAACCATTTTTTATTGCAAAGGAACTATGCCGCAAAATCCTGTGTTAAAGAACACATACTTCCGCATCCACTTCTGCTCCTACTGGTACAACCAAATTTTGAAAATATCTACTGAGCCAATATTTTCATCAAAAATGAAATCTGACACTTTCCCTGAAAGCAAATATTAATCTCATGATTAAATTCCAACACGAATACATGCAACAGCTTCCATCGCAACTCACTCCAATCCGAGCCAACCCAACCCCAAACCACATTTGGCCACGAATGTCAGATAAAATAATCATCCATCATTCGGCAGAGTCCCATCAACTTTCAGTATTTAGAGATGGCCAGACAGCCTCCAGAAAAGAATCAACTACCAACCAACCCACAACCAACCCTTGTTTGCATATACACTCATGTCCCATGGGCATAGCTCAAATTTAGATACACTTTCAAACAATAGCAACTAAATCGTCACAAGATATACTTGTCGGGCATGAGGAAATCTCTTTCCTTCATCAGGATAAGACCACAAAGCCTCCATCTATTTCGATACAATAAATTATTTTGGCCTCTTATCCTCGTATCCTCCGGTCATTCGGAAGGGTATTACTTTGAATATCTTTGAGATCCTGCCTAAAGGGCTATACAACTTGTATTAGACCATCAGGATATTCTACTGGAGATCCCGGCACCAACTCATAGGGGTAGAAGTTGAGAGAAGAGGAGTCCATAGAGAAAAGTAGAAGCTTGTCTGATTGTATATGCAGACTTCTTGCATCCCAAGCAAGCATTGCATGTTGCAGAAGGAGGAGGGATGGAACACATATCCATATCACATGACTTTTATGCACTTTACAAAGCAACAAATGCAATAACGACAACAAGGGTTGAGGATCATCATCACCCAGCATCATAGTCTATTAATCCTCAAGCTGTTGGTGTTGTGTGGTTTGCCTGAGGATAAATGTGGCCTTAAGTAAGTATGCACGTGTATCTTGGAATAAGTTACTATAATACTTAGCAAAAAAAAAAGAAGATAACAGTAACAACCTCCCCTACCAAAACAGGACTGTTGGAACTATGGACAACAGGTAAGATGCAAATTTAATTCAATAAGTTGCCCCTGGTTGAATTATTACGTCGCTTCATTGGTTTCGCAAGTATTTTAGTGGTTGTTAAGGAGTTACATATCAAGAGCTATTCATCCAGACCTAGGACTCATGCAAGGATTCGGATAATTTCATTTGTAGCTTAAGGTGAAATATGGGTTTACTGTGAAACTCCTTCTGTGCGCATACATACGTCAGACGTAGTATTCTACAAGCTGTACGACATACAAGAAGATTTAATTCTCAGCAGAGCCCATATGTATATTAGAAAATTCTGTGCGTATAATGGACGATCTGGAGTAAGGAACCTGAAGATGCCACTACATTGGCTTTAATGAAAAACAAAGATTAACCGTGACGAAGATTAGTCATAAATACAAACTTTAAGAGATGAAGAAGGATCAGATCAACCGAAAAGAAAGCTTGTTATGGGGTTTATGTATCATATAAGGGGTGATTCATCGTGAGGTTTGATTTTCAATAGGCTTTTTTTGACAGATCACGCGTGACTCCTATCAAACTGCTTTGTCATTTTTGTTCAGCATCGTTTGGCAAGTCATCGTGGAAAGACTCACACCACAACAGCGTTTCCAAATTATTCAGTTGTATTACGAAAATCAGCGTTGTGTGAGAAATGTTTTTCGTGCGATTTAAGGAACTTACGGTGCGCATAATCGACCTACTGAAACCACTATTGCCAATATTGCAAATTTGAGAGTTTACATTAGTGGATGATACTCGATCGGTTAGATCACATCCATCTGTAGCTGAGGGTATATGCGAAGTCGTCGTTCTCAGCAGCTTGGCTTGGCGTATTCGACAACTTTGCGTATTTTTAGTGAGGATCTCGGCCTAAAAGCGTACAAAATTGAACTTGTGCAAGAATTGAAGCCAGGTGGCTTAAATTTGCGTCATATTTTCAGTGAATGGGCTCTAGAAAAACTCAATGAAAATCCGGTGTTTTATCGTGAATTTTGTTCAGTGATGAAGCCCATTTCTGGCTCAATGGATACGTTAATAAACAAAATTGCCGTATTTGGGCTGATAAGCAACCCGAAGAGTACCAAAAGCTACCATTACATCCATTAAAAACAACGGTATGGTGTGGTTTATGGGATGGTGGAATCACTTATCCATATTTCTTTAAAAATGAGACAAATGAGAATGTTACCGTCAATGGTAACCGTAATCGCGCCATATTAACGGTCTATGTGCTTCCTAAAATTCAAGTACATGGTCCCGGTGAGCTCTGATTTCAACAAGACGGCGCTAAGAGCCATACAGCGAGTGAAACAATGGACTTGTTGAGAAATCATTTTGGTGAGCACTTAATTTCACGTTTTGCCGCCTAGATCGTGAGATACCACACCTTTGGACTATTTTCTCTGGGGATATGTAAAGTTTTAGGTCTTCCGGAATAAGTCAGCTAGGATTGACGCTTTGGAAGCCAACATTACTCGTGTTATCCGCGAGATACTAGTCGCTCTGCTCGAACGAGTCGCCCAAAATTGGGCCTTCCGAATGGGCTACCTCAGACGTAGTCGTGGTTAACATTTACATGATATCATTTTCAAAAAGTAAATGCCATGAATTGTTCTTTTAACCGATAATAAAAATTTTAAATTTACTTTCAAATTTATGTGTTTTATTTTACATTATAAATCAAACCTCACGATGAATCACCTAATACATGTCTTCGAGATCATTTATCATTTCACGGTAATGGACGGTGACCGCATTGCGAGCCGTATTCTCAAAGAAAAGCAGTTCAATCGCTCTGCCAGCACAAAATACGCACCAAACAGTGACACCTGGTGGATATACGAGACGTTGATGAACTCTTAGATTCTCAGCTCAAGTTCGAAATGCGAGGTGCGAGGTTCGGAGAAGTATCTTCTAATCAAACAAAGGCAAACCTTTAGTCAAAACTCACATTGTGAAAATCTAAATTGCTGAGAACGAAGGCGAATCGAAGCGGAAGGAACCTGGTCAACACTGTCATTAGACCGACCTGCACGAGTACGAATAGGTCTCTTTTGAGTTCGAAATAACCTAATTGCCTGAAATTTCTCGACTGTACGACAAAAATCTCACCATTCCGATTGTAGTTTTTCATAATTTCTATACTTTGTGCATCCGTGTAATTCTCCATGTGAATACGCGGCCTTTACAACGAAGATCCGAAAAAATAAAAACCACATTGCACAATTCGTGCAATCCTCTTCAAACTCTCTGCGAATTAGCCAAGCTCTGTGGACAAGAGATAAGCAGGCAGAAAAAACTTTGCCCCCAATTCCACAGACGTAAAAGCCATTCAACTAAGTAATGGAATAATAGGCTAAACTGGAATTGCAACGATGAAGGACGTGCGAAGAAAGCTGATACCCGCAAATTCGGGAGTGGTAGTGGAGATTCAACCCCCAAAAAGGGCGTTTAGCAGACACATTTTATACGGTATGGTGGTAACCCAGTTATAAAACTAGCATCCCTCATTTAATGACAAACGTGCAAAGAATTTTATGTATTGGCACGCACTACGACAAAAAAAGTACGACAGCAGTCCTAGAGACTATCCTTGTTTTGGTGCCTGTAGATGCCTATATGTAAGATTCCGCCGTTTAAAGCGCTTTAAATTTGAGTAGGTTTTCATCTCAAACTTAAAGAACAAATTATTCATACGGACTACTTACCGCACAATGATTTTAAAATCCTTTTCTTCAGCATCTTTCCAGGCAATAGTATCTTCGAAGCAGAGATATTGGACGCATCAGAGGCCACTATGCTATTGATTTTTTTCACAATCCTCTTAACCTTTGTCCTCTACATTCAAAGACTTTAACGCTGTCGACATCCCAGCTTTATTAACCGCAACCCGTTAGGCTGAATTACTTTCAATATATTGCATGTATGTAACCTTTTTGACGCATGTGTACCCACTTAATCTGAAATTGTTTGTAATAAGAGTGAAGTTGTTGCTCAAATTGAAAATCAAAGCAAACTTTATAACAAATGGAAACACACAACCCCTTCATTCAAATTTGGCTGCATATAAAAGAACGCGTAACAATGCAACCTTAGTCATCCGGCTGTCAAGCAAAACTTCTCATTCAGTGTGAATAGCGCTAAGTGTGATCTAGATCCTGATGTCCTGACTTACATCTAAATTAAACTTCTCGTCGACTGACTCATATGTCGGGTAACTTTAAAGTAGTTCCCGAAGGTGAATGTGATGGCTATTAAATCTAACTCGACTTGTGTGAACGGTGTACCCATTCGCATAAATGGGAAACTTGTTTGGCTTCAATAGACAAGCTGTTCAGCTTCTTGGAAGTTATCTTTCCAACAGATCTCAAAAATTTCTCATTGGTGGCAAATCCTCAGCCTTGAAAATAATTAGAAAAGGTGTACCGCAAGGGTCGATTTTAGGTCCTATCTTATTCTGTGCATTCCATTGACGACTTGCCATCAGTATGCTAGCATGGAAAGGTTCACTTATAAGCTGATTATGGTCAGCTATATCTGTCTCGTCCCATCAATCTGTTCGAAGATTTTTCAAAAATATATGATTAGCAGGTGGCTAACAGATTGTCACTTAACCCGTACCCGTAACCCATCGTACCAGACTTAATTTCTTTCTGACATTTTCAATTGCTGAATTTTGTACTACGAGCGAACAATGTTTCTATGTTAAAATCTGTTCTAAGTACTATGAAAGAAATTTAATTGAAACAAATAGTTAGTAAGGTTAATACGCCAGGAGAATTTGTCATTTATTCATAGCTAGGTTGACTTAAACGCCATCGTTATCGCCGATAAATAAATGTTTGGTAAGCACGGCCACAAAGAACCTACGTCTCTTCGCGCTCACCAGAATGTCGGTGTTTGACTATAGAAAAGTGGTATTCGAAGTCAATTCTTCCCAGATTACTCACTTTTCACAATCTTTTGAGAGCGCGTGCAATGAACTTGCAACCTCTGTAGAGCCTGTGAAGACGAAAACTCAGGAGATGTTATTTCCTGCTTTCTAATTCATTGTCTCCCAACCTTAGCAATCTGAAGAAAGAATTTTTGCAAAGTACTATGATGCTTTCTTGAATTTGCATGTGATCCTGAACTATCTGGTGTTTTTTGTATGAACTTTTTGTATTCGAAAATACAACAGGGTGGGTTAATTTTTTTTTTTTTTTTTTTTAGACAAAATGCGTATGTATGCTCCTAGAACATATATATTTCTCAAGCCGAATAGCTATTCGCTTTATGGTTGGTACCGCAAAAGGTCTAATGGTATGACCTGCTTAAACCTACATATATTCTATATTTGGAGAAGGTAAACATCGGGTATTTTGAACCGAATTTTAAAGTATAACATACTACAGGACTATGGGGTTGATACATCACTCCCGAGGTCGATCATGATAAATAAAGTGCAAAATCTGAAATTGGGTAAACTGTGTTAAACCCACCATTTGGTTTGATGTTTAAGTGCAGGATAAGTCATATTTTATTCCAAGAAGGACCCCATCAAACTTAAATTCTGTATGAACTGGAGAGCCTTATTTTTGTCGTTTTAAATCTGCTCTATTCCATCTTTTGATGACAGCTTCTACCTATAGAACGCCTGCAAATAAATATATACTGTACATGTTGGTAGGGCCTAAGAAAAAAAACAAGAGACTAAGAGGGCAAAAATCCGAGAAACTTAAGTATATCTGAAGTCTATTCACGAATGACAAAAGTAAAAGATGTCATTCTTTTGGTTGTCATAGACCATCTACAAAACCCGCACCTCATCTTGTTGAGTTTTGTATTGCACTTAAGTTCTCATCAGGACAAATATTGGGGTCGAGATGGCATATTAGTCTGCCTGATTGGGTAAGTGAATACCATTGCATGGGATACATCGCAATGGAACTATTATTTTAACACGGAAATATTTATATCCTTAGTCTTTGCTGTATTTATGTTAAGCCCAACTTTATATACTCATGATTCTAAATTAAGGACTATTTGGTGTAGGTTCAATATCTTGTATGAGAGCAGGCAGACATTATCGACGTTTTCCAAGTGTTTCAGATATAAAGTCACTGTCCACCTAAGTCCCATATTTGTTCCCAATAATGTTGCAAGAAGTACGCAGGATGGTATACTAATCATGCACTATATCCATCTGGTTAGCTGTTGCTAATCATGATAAGATTTGAAACTTTGGCCATATGTAAATTCCTTTGCGATATTGTAGACTTTGCTAATGTCTGCTTCTTTTGGTCTTACACTACGCTCTACTTCTTATGTCTTATACGATAGTGTTTTGAAAACTGTACGCTTTTCGATCCATGTCTAGATATTCGCTGATTATACCAGTTTACTCCATGGTGAATGAGATATGTACCTTGGATACCGAAAATTTATTGGTCATGGATATCGCTAGTGATAATAGCTGTCCATCACAATGCTTTTGATCAATTATGATCAGATTAGATCAGCCAAGCGAATTTAATGAGGATCAAGTACACAAACAAATTGCAAATCAAACACAAACGATTGCCAATAAAAAAAAAAAAAAAAAAAAAACCTATCCTAGTCAAAATTATCGAAATAAAGGCAGAGATTGGAGCAATACGTTTTATTGCTTTCATCAAACTCAAGCGTAATCATCCGAAACTGTCATTCGTAACCATAAAAGCTCTTGTAGTCGGATTTCTTCCCAGCATGAACAGTCACATTGCTTAGACAACTCACTTACAGATCCACATTTCAATAAATCTGCACACATGTCCATATTATTAGGTAGACCTCGGCAATGTAATGATCGGGACAAGAAAAGAACGGTGACCTCTTACTATAAAATACTTAACTTGCTGGATGGATTATATCTGGAGACCCGTGAAACATTTTTGGAAACAAAAAAGGTCTTCATGACACTTTCGAAATTCGAGTAAAATTTAGTAGAATTCTGGGAGCTGTTCGTTAAGAAACACTCCCGGACCTATGATGGTCATTACATTGTATCCATTCCTTGGAAAACTAACGCCCCTGCACTAGGAAACCCTTTTAGGGTGGATGTAAGTTTCATTATCGGACAAGAAAGACCCTGGGAGAGGTAGACTATATCATGTATCGTATGTCCCCAGATCATGTAATGCGACAACTGGACGAAACCGGAAGCGCGTACCATATTTTTTATATTAGTGTTACTTGCACAGATGCTGTTACAACTAAATTGAGGAAATTCTTAAATGCGGGCGTACCCTCAAGTAACGGAATGTATCCAAACCAGCTCATTCATCCCGGACCATAACTCGAGTTCCGCCTATTCGATATTATCCATCAGAATATGCCTCGTTACCGTCAATGTTCTCAGGTATAGAGTTCGACAACATCAATATATCTAAAATGTTTATCCTTGAAGTTGTGTAGGACAAATTTGGCGAATTCACGACGAGCGGTCAACAATTGCCCGCCGTGTTCATGCGAGTTGACACCACTGGATTATTTTCGACTTTGAACGAGCTCCAGGACAACGTTTGACACTTTATTACTGGAATAACGTCGCACATATTGGACCGAGTCATCAAAAATTGGACCGACTGTTTGAAGGACTGCCAGCGAAGCCGAAGCGGCCACACATAATAGCATGAGCGTAGTTTCAAAATGAAACCAAAACCAATTTTATATTTCACCGTTGTTGTTTTATTTAATTTTTTTTTGCTATCGTTCTTATTCGGTCACAAGGTGCGACTCGAAACACTATTGAAAGCGATTTAAAGTCGGCGCCAGCAGCTAAAAATCACAAAATTGTACTCAAACGCTCAAATGCGGAAATTGACTTTCGCATATTTGTGTCTTGTTTTTGAATTAGCGGTGTCACCACACTCGTATGCAGCAATCCATAAAAAGTAGTTTCATTCATCCGCAGAAAGTTTTTATACAAATGTTTTTGATTCTCGACATCACAGAATTTATTCAACACATTGTTGTGTGGCTCCCCATATTGACCGCTCGTCGTTCGGCGCGAGTATTTTCTCCTTTCATTTCCAATTGCTGCAAGCACGTACAAAGCTGCTGCTCTTTTTTTATACGATTTTAACCAAAGTAATACATCTACTTTCTTCTGTCAATATTTAGGTTGGAAAATTCATTTAGCACTAATGTTTGGTTGACAGTAAGCGTCAACCAATGGTCAATTTGATTGACATAAAAAGGAGTCAATTTTGTAAATGGTCCGATTGTACGGTTGACAGTTTACTTTTTTTTTTAATTACGTTGAAATTGACGCTTTTTAGTCAAACGAGTAAATCGAAGGATAAATCTCAAAACTACATCAATCGGGCGTAAAACTATTGACGCTAGGTTTATGCTTTTTCGTAGTCGTGTAGTCCTAGCATTGCAATAACAAAACTGATGCAAAGATTCTAAAAAGTTCTTGGTTCCTTAATTAAATTCGAAAAAAAACCTATCCATCATTGATCCAATTTACCTTGACAGTCTCGGCCTTTTTGCTTATGCCAAAAATATGTCTTTATCCTAAGCTTTAATCATACTGACAGCCTTCCTTTGATTACAAAGAGTTAAACTTGTCAAGTCAGTCGCACCCTTATTACCATTAAAAAGAGAGGAAAAAAAAAAAAACACGCAAAAGTAGAAGGAATTCCAACTCCTGATCCATCAATCTTTATCTCAATGATATTTGCTGTTTCGTACTACTTACTCATCTCTATGAACTTATACCCCACTCGTTGTCGTACATCCATTAACGTTTGAAAAATGAATCCAACCAGTTTGTCGATTTATCACGCGACTCTCCTCAAGTACGAGTATCTGCGTTTTTTTGGTGAGTCAAAACCACCAGATTTCTTAAACTCACTCTGTTCAACAGCGAATAGCGAGCATGTTTTGGCAATAGTCTCGAAGGTCGTTTTATTCGGTGGTCCCAGTACCAGTCCCAGCCGCAGTTCCAGTCCTAGTGCCACAAACCCCAAAACAACTTGTTGCAAAGTCAGATTAAATGAAAATCTCTGAAGACTTTGCAATGATTACACATCTCTGGGGTGTATCCTATCCTGCAAATTGAGAATTACGTTTTCCCTACTTCGGTTCCGTAAAATTCAGAAAAATAACCGAAGAAACAAGGACACTCAGCCCCAAACCACGAGAGGACGCCAAACGAAAAAAAAAAAAACGACTCAAACGCAGATATAATCAGAAAGATTTTCTTCTTTTCATTTAGTTTCCAATTAGGGATCTGTCAGCACCGCCAAACAAGACCAGAAACACACATTCCACTGAGCACAAGGCACACAGCATATGGTATAAGGTACACGATACGACACACAAGTGAGTGACTCTTCTAAAGACCGGTGAAATGGTCGTCATAGGAAAACAAAAAGAGGGACGACCCAGACATCCTCCTCGGAGAATGACGCGCGCTGGTGGTAGTTGTTAATTAGACTCTTTTCGACGTATCCATAGAAAATAATTTCAACTCTTGGATTGGGGGGAGCGTAATCAAAGGACCCTCGCTCCAATGGTATATGCAAATAAGACCTCCAATACCGAATAAAAGTAGGCGAAAAAACCGCCATGGCTGAGAGCAAAACAAACCAAAAAAAAAAACACAAAAGCTCAAGCTCACCAAGTCTCGGAAAACGAAGAGCACGAAAAGCAGACTTATGTATGGCGGATGGAAAACAGAGCGTAAAAAGAAGAAACCCCAACGTTGGCATTTTCCCTAACTGAATTTTCCAACTTGATAAGCTCTAGTCAGGGAAGCATGTGGCAGCTGCTACTGTTGTGCTGGTTTAACGCTGCTGTAGGAGCGATATATGAATTTGTTGCTCTGGTAGTTGCCAGCAGTTTGCCTGTACGATTACATCGTCGAAGTTCAGCAAAGCGAAATACCCGCGAGTTCTTACTTGAAAGGGTTGCAGCAGCAGTTCAAATCAGTTTCAGGCCAGCCTCTATAGCCCATCTGCCCCTAGCTTTACTACGATACAAAACGACACGAGTATATGAAACTTCACAAACTGGGGGGCCAACCCCGGAACATGACAGGCTACAAACTCTATACACCACTATGAGGGGTGGGCATTAGTTGCTACTGTAGATACTGTGTAAGGGGTTAGAGTGGCAGATCCCGACTCCAATTTTGAGAACACGAGTGCTACTGCTGCATCGGAACCAAAAAAAAATTCAGCGGCTGTATATATCCCCTTAGCTCCGGTCCTATTCATTTATGTCGTGTGGGTTTTCTAAAAAAAAAAAACTGGGTTTTGACTGGAATCCTTGTATCCTTTGCTTCTTTTACGAGAAAATACTTCGGCGATAGGGATACATGTGACAAAAGGAAAAAATCCAAAAAACACATCAACAACGGCAGTAACAGTGAGTTCGAAAATGAAACTTAAATGCTAACAGTGGGAGTAGCACTGGAAATTGGCGTACATCGTAGAAGTCGTAGTTATGGTAGAGTCGCAGTCATAATCGCTGGAGTTCGTTCAGTTCAACACAGAATCCGTTCAAGTGAAACTTGAAAAATCGAATTTTTCAGTGACAAGCCTAGAACAAAGAACTGTTGTGGGGAAGCGTTATACCAATGTTGCGAGTCTACAAAATTTTGAGAAGCAAGTTGGTACTCCCTTCGGTATTCGAATACAAACACAAAGACCGTTTCCCATACATCCCATCCAGGAGGTTTGTTGATTTTCTTTTTTTTTTCGGGATTTATGTGTGGCCCTTGGATGTTGTTTAGTTGTGTCGCTGCTGTTCGAATCGGTTGGCATGGTATGGCATTTGTATGGCTGGCATTCATGGGTGATGAATAAATGGGACGCTGGCGGCGGCAAAATTTGACAAATGACAGCCAAGAGTGGGCCAGATGGTAATATATCACCGGCGGAGGGAGTCAAATTTGGACTCAGATTCGAATTCAGATTCACAAGGATGCATTTTGATATGCCTGAAGTGGGTTATGCTTGAGTTTATCAAAACGAATTAGGCTATGTGAGGTGACATTTGAATTTATTACATGTTTGTGGATTTTTTTTTTTTTTTTGAAAGAACCTTGAATGGTTTGCCATTTTAGCAAAGTCACATGTTTGGAGTTTGTCCTGAGGATATTCGGCTTTAAAAGGACTAAGGTAAGTAACATTTTGCGAATATATCACAACCTTTTGTTTCTAGCTTAGAATACAATTAATAGGATGAAAGCCTTTTATTAAAGGGTCGACATTTGATTACAGCACGCAAAATATTGCATCAATTGATCTTGTCAATTCGTGCTTCTTCACAACGATCTCAGTCAAGAGCATCGCAGTTCGTTGAGGTACAATTTTATCAGCCCTGGCCTTTCTATGTCACATCTTTTGAGGGCTCCTCATGTATTGTCGATTGAAGCTACGACCCAACAATCTAACAAGAAGCATGTAACACTAGGTTTCCAAAATTACACAACACAACGTAGCCATCAACGTTGATTGCCTTTGATGCACCATCCGCTGGTTAAAAGCCCGCAACAGCCGATACTCTTAATTTTAAAAGAAGCTTAGAAAATATTGCAGAGAACTTCAAAAACTTCTTTAAGCAACATCTTCAGCAGCGGCAAAGACATATGTAGTCAACAATATTCGCAGAACCATACGATTGTTGTACAAAACAGCAAGACACATTCGATCTATTTTTAGTTTAGACTCAAAAGCCAATTGGGCGCTATATAAAATATTGACCGTCATAGTCTTTCTCTATGACCAAGAGCCAAGGACTCTTTAAAAAAAAAAACGCTTGATCGTCTTAAGAAAAATCTGCTGCGAATGATCCGCCTGCATTGACAGAGAGTGGAGGAGGAGATTTAACTAAGATTTATACCGCCCATACACGGACTAATTTCATGTTCTAGGAATAAAATGTGGGCCAAGGGTTCATCATGGCTTTCGATCTAATCTTAGGTGGCAATGATAGTTAACCATTTCATCTCATCGCCGCTAATTGCAAATACTTCCATTTTTTTTCCTGTTTTAAACTAAGTTCCATAGGGTTCAGTGTAAGGGCCTTTCTTAATTTTGATGTACATCAACGATCTACTAAATGTCGTCAAATATTTAAAAATTCACATGTACCTAGGCTGGATCTGAGTTTTTCTCTTCTTCTTCTCTTTTGAAGCCCACTTAGGGTCATTATGTTAAAACACTTTTTCAGTCTTAATCAAATTGAATATAGTTGTGGATACAGCGCGAAATATACAACTCAATCTTAATTAGTTTTCTAAGTTATACAGACAATGTGGGAACTGTTTATGGAAATATTCGTTTCCTATGATAGACCAACCAAAACTAAAATGATCCTGATCAAAATTCTGCTGCTTCCAAACCTTCTATACTATGCAGAAGGTTTTTGTAGCACCATCTTTTTAATAACATTTCTCAATATACCATCGACTTTGGAGATGCACAATCAGAAAAACGGTTGCAAGAGGATCTGCACAAGGAGGGATGATCGTTTTCGTATGTAGGTAGTAGGCATAGTAGTAGAAAGTGCAGCTCGCCGGAAGGACCAGCTTAAAAACAAGAGCATTATTTACATATAGACCTGAAATATGTATAATATATCAAGTTTCCTCCAAGTTACTTTTACAAAAATTCTTCTACTAGGACTTCCTTCAAACAAACCGTACAAATGTCTTAAATTTGTTTCATACCATATACTGACCAGATTGGAGTTTTGTAGTTGAATAGATACATACCTGCAATGAGAAACAAATAAAATCAAATTAAAATCGAAATTTGCGAACCAAATTTAATTAAAAACAAATTAAAACCAAAACTTTTGAAGAGGCAAAATATTTAAAAATCCAAAATAAAGACCAATTTGCATAAATTCAAAAATATGTCCTAAGATACAAAGGTACATCGTCGAAGATACCTTGGGGGATACGATTTCAGACTTGCTTACGGAAACGAAAACTTCACTGAATTAAATATTTTTTTTTTTTAAATGGAAATGTCCAAGCCATTCATTGCTTTGGAAGGATCCAGTCGTAAGTAAATTGGCTCAAACGTAAAGTAGCCACATAGGTATAACTTCTGCATTCTAAAATGGTTCAAACATTTTCGTGAAAACATGGTTACGAATACAATCTATGAACGCACCGAGATACCAGTTGTGCAGTACTGATAATTTCTTTTCAGGATAATATACGGTAACCAGATAGCCATGATATTTTTTTAAATTGTTATGTTTCAGCAGCTGTTAAGCATCCAGTTGCCAAAATATTGAGTAAGGTTTTCCATTTCATCATGAAACATTTTGCGCTTGCCGAACGTGCGGAAATTATTACCAAATAATTGAAATTCCGGATCAGTTGTAAATATGCAACGTGAATTTCGTCGTGAGGTCGGTCCACTTCATGGTTTCAGTATGCAGGCAATTCGTCGCACCGTGGAAAAATTTGAGCGTGAGTAGGTACACTTGTACACGGCTTATACTGTCGTTAGATTTGGGCCTACATCCCTATAAGATTGTGCTGACGCAAAACTTGAAGCCGAACGACCATAAACAACGAAGTGAGTTCGCTAATTGGGCGCTGGAAATATTGGCCGGATATCTGGATGTTGGCCAAAAAATCATCTTCTCGGACTAGGCCCATTTTTGGCTCAGCAACAATGTCAACAAGCAAAATTGCCATTATTGGAGCGAACACAATCTACAAGTGTTCGGCAAAGCATCAGTGCATCTACAAAGATTGACTATTTGGTATGGTTTATGGCAAGGCGGCATTATCGGACCTTATTTCTTTCGAAATGAGGAAGGTGACACAGTTACCCTTAATGATCTCAGGTATAGAGCGATGTTAACTGACTTTATGTTGTCAGAGTGTGGTTCCAACAAGATGGCGCAACGTTCAAAGTTGTGAAGAAGAAATTTGGCGACTGGGTTATCTCACGGCGAGCGTTTATCAATTAACCGCCGTGATTATGCAACCTGACACCATTCGATTATTTTCGTTTTTGGACAAGCTCGACGTCAACATTCGACACGCTATTTCTGGAATAACCCCGCACATATTAGCCCGAGTAGGCGACTTTTTATGTTGCATATGATATGAATGTTGTTTATCAATTTTAACTTCTTTTCTTATGGATATTTCATAATAAAGAGTGATTTGGCTACTAATTGGAAGAATTGAAGCCAACTTTGAAACAGGAACAGCCATTCTAATAAATTTTCACAAAAATTGTTCCACGGCTTGGGGTTGGTTGCGAAATAACGGGTTATTCAGCGGAATTTTTTGATATTGGTCATAGCAATTGTTACATTAATACGTAGCATGTGCAACACTATATGTTTTGAAGCAACAGTTAGCTTCATATATGGATAGATTTACTGTGGACGATCCCAGCAGACACAATTGGCGGAGACACAAATTGCCACAAAACAGATTTCATGGATATCCAAGAAGTGCGATGAGATGAGATGAGCTGGGCAAAAGGATGGACAATTGTGACATTACCTATGGCAATAGCGATTGACAATGGAAGCAGCGCGGAGATAGACTCTTTACAAGAAGGAGATCTAAGCAAAATGTCTTGCGCTTCAAGCATCTGCATCACGCCAACATAAGCTTGATATGTGCCCATTCTCCCACAGAAGAAAACAAAAAATGTTGCCAAAGTTTGCTTCTACGAACTCCTCACAAGACCTATTGTACATAATAAGCCATGTCCTTAGCACGCTATTAAGACTGTCCCTGGTTATTTTAATACAAGGTAAAGAGAAGAGCTGATGTTTAGCGACACAGTACCCACACCAATAGTATGTAGTTTCGAAAATGAACTAACTGACATCGGAACGGTTCAAAATGTCTTCACTTCATTTCAACATCCGCAAGGAGAACTGGTAGCCAAATGATAAAAAAAAAAAATTAATAACCGCATTGAACATATTGCCACCGACATAAGCCACAGCTCTAGTACGCTATATGCTTCGAACGTTTCGAGGAGCCAACATCGAGTTAGATCACTAATTTGTTAAGGCCAGGACTCTTTTGTAGCCAACATGTAGCGCAGAAGACCAGTGGCGACATTGAAAGCAGCCCATTAAAAAAAACGTCTCATCTAATGGGCTAGGTTTCACTCTACCACAGAAAAAGGAAAGAAGCGCACTACCGAGGCCTTCGAGAAATGCTTTTGCAGAATATTGAACAGAAGCATGTATGATACGTAGAAATAACGAGAGGAATGTAGAAGTAAAGCCACATTAAAATTTAAAAAATTTAGAAGAAGTACTTCTGGTTGTTCCACGCGACTATGATCAATATACCGCTGTCGGGAACTAACTAACTTTTATGATGATTGCGCACTACTTTGTTCGCCCGATATAGAATAGACCTGGAAAGCGATATCTCAACTAAGGATCAATAAGGCTGCAGAAGCGGACGAACTTAGGAGTTAGTAAGGAGCATGCACCTGGCCATCTGTAAAATAAAGTCGGGTGGTGGTTTGTCCGGTGAACGGAATTTCAGCATCGTTTGCACCATCTGCGCCAACTATAGAAAATTGATATCATATTTATAGAGATGAGTTGTATAGAGCCATGACAAACTCGTCTATGTGTGCAGGAAGATTTACAGAGAATGAGTTTATATTGCCGCCACCGAGACATTTATTATCAAGAAACGGTTACAAAAAGGTGACCTGATGCCATGTAATTTCCTCAAGAGCTAATTGAAAGAATTGAGCGAAACTCACAAGTCAACATCAGAGTCACAATATTATTAAAGGCTATACGACTGCTGGCATATTATACAGTGAACTGTCATTAGAGCATTTGCGATGGTTTGAAGAACCACTTGCGTAATTCTACTATACTACTGTATAGGCTATTTAACGATATTGAAATGGTTAGAAGGCATTGAGTTCATCATCTCCGATGGCTAGGACATGTTGAGCGAATGAACACCACCACTCCGTTAATGCAGTAAAGAAAAACCTCATCTTAACTGGCGAGTTCAAATGGAAATGGTCCTCCGCCAATTTACTATAGTGATCGCAAGTGAACTCAATTAACGCAAGGTTGTGCTTAATGAAGCAGGAATTAGTAAAGTTTTTGAAACAACTTAAAGGGTTGCACCCATCAAAATTGAAATGACTTTGTAATAAATATTTCCTAGAAGCTATCGTGCAATATCACAGGAGTTTAGCCTCCACAGTCTGTGACGGTTATTCGTCCAGAAAACAAATATATTATAAAAATGTCGTTTAAATTGGACAACCAGCAATAAGGGAAAGACTTTAGCTTAGGCATGATGCAGCATTGCAAACCTAAAGTTCGTGTTACAAACAAAGAATTCATCCCTCGCAATAAAAACCTGAAATTTTATCCAAAAACATGAAACCCAATGAAACATGGACACGTTTGACTGATTAGACCAGAAATCACTTCATCAAGCCTAATAAAAGCTCCATTATTCCAAAGTGCCAACGTCTAATGACACCTTAATTTGGCGTGAAAAAAGTAATTTACCATTCATCGGTGGATGGGTACACGTCAACGTATTTTTAATTGCGTACTTAACAACTCCGAATCTGACTGAAATGGCGCGCAAACATCCATACAAACTTCCGGTAAATGTCATTTTATACATCCGTATACTACTAGTACGTATCCGTGGCATTTACCACGCGCGAAGTAATGCGAGTAGTAAAAATTGAGAAAATAAAATTGAAAAAAAAAAAAAAGGAATCTATCTGATTTCCATAGATTGAAGATACGAATAGAACGAGCGAAGGTAAAGAAATAGGGGACCAGCTACGGTGAGTACTTGCACTTGCTATTCAAATCGCGCGCTCAATTTTAGCTGTCATCACCACTAATAAACCGCCGCCTTGTCTACGAGTACGTCATCCACCATTAGTAATACCGCATCCAAAGTGGCAATTCAATTAACTGGCATCCAACCGGCAATGGCCGTTGACTTGGAGAGGGTTTTTCTGATTCTGGTCCTGATTCTGGTTTTGGTATAAGTACAGGTACGGTCAGAGGTTTTAATACGAATACGAATACAAGCCACCCACCGTCGACAGCGATGACAAGCTGTCGGATGGCGGCTCGCACCAGCTGTCATCAGCAGCAGCAATAGTGATGAGGCAGGTGTGTAGACTCGGCCATTTGAATTTGATTGCGATAATTACAAGGTGGAACAGTGAACACTTAACACCATCTCTTACTAGCATAAACGACTGGGGATTGTCTCTCTGTTTGCTGGTCTACAATTAACGACGGACGATTAGTGAGGTTAAGTTTAGAGGTAAGAAATCGTTAATCGAGTATTTAATATGGGCTAGCGTTTACGATTTGTATTTCGGATAAGCACAGCATACATTCACCCATGCATATAAAGAGAAGGTTGACATTGGTAGAGAGGGCTTCAGGACAGTTGAGTAAATAGGAATAGCAATCACAGATAGTACCGGGACCATAAATTTGTATGTAGGTTTCCAGTTTAGATAAGACTTTGTTTAGCAAATTTGAGATAAATAGATATTACACGTTATATAGTCCTTAGTGCCGGACAGATTGGCTTGAGTTAACCAAGTATTTGTGCAATAATTGGGCAATTTCAGATATTAAGATACATAGTAACAAATCAACATAGATAAATTCAATTTCAATTTCAAATTACGTTGGCTTTTTATTATTAAGTCCGTGCTATTGTCGATGTCTATCCGGACTCCAATTCTCAAACTTATTAGCGCGAGTGCTGACCAATGGTGCAGCAGATGAATTTCCCAGATTAAATCAACGGTGAAGTTAAATCGGACTACCCCGACATACATATATGAAGCTAGAAGTAAGGATTTCCGAGACCTTAATGAACCAATGGCAGTGCTCACATCCCCGAACAGGTTATAGGCTTCGGTCATAGTGATAACTATAGGGTGATTCATCGTGACGTTTGATTTTTAAACTGCTTTGTCATTTTCGTTCAGTTTCGTTTGGTAAGTCATCATGGAAAGACTCACACCACAACAGCGTCTCCAAATTGTTCAGATGTATTACGAGAATCAGCATTCTTCGAAAAATGTTTTTCGTGCGATTTATGGAATTCACGATGCGCATAATCGACCTACTGAAACCACTATTGCTAATACCATTCGCAAAATTGAGTCCCAGTTTACAATAATGGATGATACTCGACCGGTTAAACCACATCCAGCTGTAGCTGAGAGTGTGCGCGAAGACTGTGATGCTTGGCTTGGCGTATTCGACAACTTGGCGTATTTTTAGTGAGGATCTTCTCGGCCTAAAACCGTACAAAATTCAACTTCTGCATGAATTGAAGCCAGGCGACTTGAATTTGCGTCATATTTTCAGTGAATGGGCTCTGGAAAAACTCAATGTTCAGTGATGAAGCCCATTTCTGGCTCAATTGATACGTTAATAAATAACATTGCCGTATTTGGGCTGATAAGCAACCCGAACAGTACCAAGAGCTACCATTACATCCATTAAAAACGTTGTTGTACGTTGTGGTTTATAGGCTGATGAAACCATTAATCCATATTTCTTCAAAAATGAGGCAAATCAGAATGTTACCTTCAATGGTAACCGTTATCGCGCCATATAAACGAACTATGTGCTTCCTGAAATTCAAGCACATGGTCTCGGTGAGATCTAGTTTCAACAAGACGGCGCTACGAGCCATACAACGCGTGAAACAATGTTGAGAAATCATTTGGTGAGAACTTAATTTCACGTTTGGCCACCTAGATCATGCGATATCACTCCTTTGGACTATTTTCTCTCTGGATATGTAAAGTTTCAGGCCTTCAGGAATGAGCCAGTTACGATTGACGCTTTGGAAGACAACATTACTCGTGTTATCCGCGAGATACCAGTCGCTAAGCACGAACGAGTCGCCCAAAATTAGACCTTCCGAATGGACCACCTCAGACATAGTCCTGGCCAACATTTACATGATATCATTTTCAAAAAGTAAATGCCACGAATTGTTCTTTTAACCGATAGTAAAAATTTTAAGTTCACTTTCAAATTTATGTGTTTTATTTTACATTATAAATCAAACCTTACGATGAATCACCATGTATAATGTAACTGCCACTCCAGGTTGGGGGTTGTGCGCCAGGGTAATTGCCTGGCTAAGGGGGGAAAAAAAACCCGCGGTTACGAAACAGCAATAAGCCTCGGACACGAACAGGACTACTGTTGACAACTCCTGCAAACCTAAAATGTTAAATCTTTTAATAAGGCATGTGAGGTTAAATAATAACCGTGGTCCCTAGACTGCTGCAAAGCAGATGTTGCCACCATCTTCAAAGTACGATGGGAAGGGCCGGACTAAACGAGGATGAAAAACTGCGAAATTTACTATGCCGATTGCTATCAACGACAAAAGCAACGCCTGTTTTGAAGACAAGACTTATAAGCCGTGTCCTTGCTATGACAATAAAAGTATACCCTGTACGATACCACCTCCGATAAACGACCCAAGCTAATCGATTTTGCGGACGAACAAAATATTGTCGTAGCTATCACGTGGTTCCCGCATCTTGATATTCATAAGGGGACTTACAGAACTCCTGATTAATCAATCGTAAAGCAGATTGATCAAATTGCGATCGACGCAAAGCACACCTTCAGTATTATGGACATCCGAACGTTTCGGGGGGCCAACATAGGCTCGGACCGTTACGTTTTTGTATCTAAGGTACGGTAGTGAACATTCCGAACATAACAGACAAGCTGATACTGTGAGGAAGTTGACGTCAGACGGCTTCAATCACCAAAAATCGCCAATTTCATTTTCGATCGAACTTCCTCTAATCTCTTCAGAGGTTCTAAGCCGCAGGCATCAAATATTGAAGACAAGCGGCAACATCGCCAAAAATCCATCAGAGATGGCGCTTCTGATGTGCAGCGTTTCACTTGGCTACCTTAACGAAATCCCTTGTTTAACGATGAGCGCCGGCAAGGACATGCAACTAAGCAAGATGGATCAAAGCTCGCAAGAGAGATGAATACCGGCTTCACAATAGGAAAAAGGTTGAGCATGAAAAGTGCGCGGTCAAGGGAATTAAGAGATGCTACTACAGGAAAGAGATTCCAAAGATTTACCAACAGGTAGAAAACATACTACGGACACAAACCCCGAACCGAAGTCTATAGAGACGAACAAGGAAACATAGTAGTAGAGTCATAGTCAATGCTGAGGATTTGGAAACAGCATTTCTGTAGACTGTTTAACCGCGATGGCGAACCAAATAGCGCTATCAGGCAGAATGAACCTTTCAAGCTAGACGATGTAAACCAACAATTTCGTTCACTCGACCTGGATGAAGGCAAAAATATGCTATACAGGGTAAGGTTATGACATTTGTACCAAACTTGCCCGTTTGTGCAGGATAACGATGGAGATGGCACGCTGCACAGTCAAGGTCAGTAAACAAAACCCCGAGACTTTTGATAAATGCGATTCGAAGCGTTGCGTTTGCATACCATTTCTTTAACATCATTCTTGAAATAATAGTGCAAAACTCACAAGCCAACACAAAAAGCACAATTTTTCAGAAAGTCCACCCAATAACTCGCATATCCCGACCATATTGACATAATCGGAAGACGGCGGTGTGATGTCAGAGGCCCTTTCGCGAGTTTTGAGACGTAAGCGAGTATGATAGGTTTACGCTCAATGAGAGCCAGACCATGCATATGCTGTCAACCAGAAAGGACACTCAAAACCGACGTTTCGGACAGAACGTCACCCTTGACAGATATAATTTTGAAGAAATTAAGGACTTTGTCTACCTAAGCAATGACATTAGCGCTGATATCAAACGAAAAATAACTATTGCCAATCGCTGCTTCTTTGCGCTTAGAAGGAAATTGGTTAGCAAAGCCCTCTTTCGAACAACAAAAGTTTCAGTGTATAAAGAGTGATCCTTTTAGAAGTATTTTTCTCAGTGGGAATTACAAAAGTGGTCACGCATGCGTCGTGTCAGATTGATAAGGTATTTCTGTTCAATATGTTTCGTACGCTTATAGCAACAACATAATCGGCCTGATTCGGCCTTAATCGGCCTAATTCGATAGACCATTAAAAAGTTTGAAACCCAATTTTTATTATTGGATAATACGCAACCAAATAGATCACATCAGTGAAAAAAAAATATAGCGGCGGTAGCGATAAGTGTACCCAATGACCGTGATGAATCGTTCTCTGAACAGCTTGGTTTTTCCTACTCAACTAATTGGAGTATTTTCCGTAAGGATCTTGGATTAAAATAATACAAAATTCAAGTCGTGCAAAAACCGTTTCAGTTGTTGGGATCCTGAAAAGCTTCAAGAAGATCCACTGTTTTCGTCCAAAATTTTGTTCAGCGATGAGGCCCATTTCTGGCTTAATGGCTACGTCAATAAGAGAAACAGCCGTATTTGGAGTGCGGGGCAACCGAAAGAGGTTCAAGAGCTGCAATTACATCTACACAAAGCAACGGTTTGGTGTGCTTTATGGGCTGGTGGAGTCATCGGTCCATATTTCTTCAAAGCTGAGGCCGGACGGAACAAAAATTTTGAATCCAGTGGACTATTTGCTGCCTGAAATTGAAGCACATGGTTCCGACGTCATTTGGTTCCAACAAGACGACGCCACTTACCTCACAGCCCGTGAAACCATGGCATTATTATGTAACATCACACCTCCAAACTTTTTCCCTTAGGTCAACGTAAAGCCCAAAGTTGTGTAATAATAGAGATTATCCAATAGAACTGAATTTTTTAAAAGCTTTTTTTTTTTAATTTTTGAAAAAGGTATCTCTAAAAGAATCAGCCATAGTAATTACAGTCCTTTTCTGTGGCGCAGAAGCTTGTACATTTCTCGTCTTCATCTGCATAGAAGACGAGTGGAGGAGGAGATGCAACGACGAACTGTACAGGCTGTACAGCGATATTGACAGAAGAGTGAAGGTCCAATGACTGAGGTAACTAAGTTATGTAGAGCAGATGGATACCAATGCTTCAGTCCCCCGAGTTGGTGCGCACAAATAGAAAGGGACCTCAACCAACTTGGCGTGCGAAACTGGAGGCGGCTTGTAAAAGATATAAGTAACTGGAGACGCTTGTTGGTTGAGGCCCATTTTTACCCCGGACTATAGCGCCACCTTAAGTAAGTAAGTAATCGCACTTGGGTAAAATTACCATAAGCTAGGGTCTATGCAAGCATAGCCAGTTGCCCTTGACTATAGTCAGCAAAGGGATTCATTTGGAAAATATCTTGAGTCCTGATTGTCCTTAGCAAAATTCCTTTTGCACCGAACCGACATGACTTAAGCGTCCACGATGTCTATGCTGGTAAAAAGATTCGTTTATTGGTGCCTGAGATATGAGTGTACCTATTTGAAATATGTGATCCAGCCGAGTGGGCGCTGATACATCAATACTGCCTCATGCTATGAACGTACATGCAAATTTAGGAATTCAGTGAATTGTCCACAAGTTTATCGTTTTGCAAAATTAAAGGTTGTCGAGTGGATCATTTTCAAATCGATATTTTAGTTGCGCAAAAACTAGATTAGGCATAGAGGTTTCGTTGGAAGCAGACAACGCATTTGAGGTTGAGCATTCCTTGAAGATAAATAAATTTCTAGTTCATACACGTCCCGCTTTTCGTGCTCACTTTCGACTTTTATTTAAGTGATGGGCCGAGCACGTATTTACATCTGTAATCTAGGGAAGCAAGAGTTCGGTCAAGAAGAATTCGGACAACAGAACTCCTCTAGGATCTGCAACTTCAGCAGCAACGCAGGACATATGACTCAAATTAGAGACGAAATGACACCATTGGAATTAAAACCCAGCTTTCTCGCTGATGCGAATATGCTGACCTTTGCAATGGCTTTGCGTCATAGTTTCTGCTTTCTGGCTTAATTCTCTATGTATCGTCAGGTTTTCCCAAATACCCAAGATTTCTTTTCGGATTTAAATGTTTCCCTTTCAAAGAGTGTAACTGTAAATAAAGATACATATCCAGGCCCGTTCTCTTTTAGAACTAAACTTCAGCCAGAAAGTTTGCAATTTGTTTCGTAAGCGGCGATTGAAACGCGCTTGCGGCTCTATTGTAGCAGTGTTAGACATTTTTAATATGCCACATACAGCAACACCGACTCAACATTGAACTGGAAACATTGCTATTTCGCATGTTGGAGAAGCAAAATTACGAGAAATTTGGTTAACTGTATCTAACAGGCTCAAAAATGCACTTCTTTGTGACTTCTGAGAATGACGTGCGTCATGAATGAACTGACAAGCCAAGTCAGTTCATATATGATGTAAAAAAGATGTACATACATCAAAGTCCTCCAGTTAATAGAGCATTACGGAGTATCGGCAAAAGGAAGCATCCTTGTTTCACGTGACAGTCAGTTCACTTCGTGACGCTTTGATCCATCTTAGGTTTAGTCAATAAGACCTACAAATTTGCTGGTTTCCACCTCGAACACAAGGCAACCCAAATAAGTTCCCAACTAACATTTTTGAATGGTTTTCAAGAGAACATTGATAAAACTCTGCTTTATGGTGATCAAGAGGGCATAGATGAACCATTCGAAACAGAAAACTGTCTTCCGGTTTCAAAATTATATTTCAGATGCACGTTTATACACTGAAGAATATTATGATGGCAACAGCTGCACCCCATAATAAATCATTTCTAGGGGAGCTGGAGCGATTGTTCCTGTTTTTCACTTTTCGGGAAAAGACTTCAAACATCCTCACTAACAAAGTGGATGGAGAAACTTCAAACATTTTATCGGCGCTATTCTTGGCATCTCTGGGGAAATATCATCAAAGGATTGTCGTTTTGAGTGCCTTAATCACAGTGACGGTCCCATATCTTTTTTTTTTAACATACGAAACGTTGTGATTTGGTTCCCTGTCATCGACAAATACGGAGTTTTTCCTTGGTCTTGGTCTATGAAAAAATCGACTTAGTATTTTGACTAGGAGTGTGACACCTTGCTATTTCTTTGATGATTCTTTAGGCGGACTGTTTCCTCTTCTACTTGTATGGCTTTAATGTTGATGTAGTTACGATAACCATTCCTACGAATTACTATAAACTATGTAAAGAATAACTGCTGTTTAAATTTAGTGTCATCAATACGTGCTCTGCCTTCTTCCTTGTGAAATCAATTTTTACATTATTCCAGTGTTTTAGAATTTGGGGTTCCAAATTGCAGACTATTGCTTTCATTGGTAGATGTTGTACCTGAATGCCCTTAGTAATTTGAGACGGTGGTTTCGTGTCATCCCCTCATATTCTCCGTGTCTGGTAGTGCTCGTATATAAAACACCTAAACAAAACGAAGGATAATCGTGTGATATCGATTTATTTCTCCAATTCCCCCGTCTAATGTGTTACCCAGCTAATCTTGTGGCAAGCCTTTATTATCTAGATATACCATGACTAGATGGATCACCATATATACATTTGTATTCTTTTTTTTCACGAAATTTTCTCGAGCTAGATACTATCTCCGACCTGGAATCTGGAAACATTGAAATACAAAATCAAAAATCGTCATCGTCAAGGCGCGGTATCACGATAAATTTTCGGTATTGTGATAACCCAGCTACCTAGGCCATAAAAAGATAGATAGGTTTCAAAACGCCCATCAGTGTTTCCTATAAGAGAGCTTGATAACCATCTTTTGCTTTCGTTTCTCCAGACTTAATCGATACTACAATATTACGAAGAATTCAGCTGTGATGTCATTGCCTGTCTCTGTAATGCTACACAGTGCATGTTGGGAAATTGATAAGCAAGGATTACAATTTAGAAGCACCGCGTTATCGTTTAAGTGAGTAAGCACTAGCATGAAGTACTTCTCACCAACTGATAAAATAATCCTCAGCCAAATATAAAGTTTAATGAAGCTGCGACTTACGGATGATCCAAATAAAAGTTTATTTTTGAATCATATGTTAAGCTGACACTGACAGCTTTTTTCCCTTCGAAATCTTGACTGTCAAACATTACCATACCTCCGCGGAATGAAATGAATCGCTTTATGCTTTAACAACATTGGGAATTGTTGCAAACTGATTTCAAAAGTTAGTGCTGTGTTGCCCAAAAAGTTTTGGCTGAAATAAAGCACCCACCTCGCCTGCTGTTCGCAAATTTTTGCAAAAAGTTTATGAGATTGTTGTGACCGAGAGTGTTCGACTCAATCCAGGAACATTAACTCTACTCTCCATTAATCTCAACAACTCAAGATTTCACGCACCAGGCTGATGAGAAATTTGCAAAATTAAATCAAAAAGCCTAGTTGACTTAGCAACTGAAGGCTAAACACCATCCGCTCCGTTATTGCTTCTCAATTTGGGCTTTACAGCAGCTCAAATTGCGCATCGAATTTGGCCGAAAAATAATATTTTTGATGAAGCGCATTTCCATCTCGGTGGTTCGGAAAATCCACAAGTGATTGTCGAGAAGCTAAGCATCCGCAAAGAGTTACACTTTGATGTGAATTTTGGAATGGTGGTGTCATAAGCCCATTTTGCTTCGAAAATGCTTGTGGAAACGCCATTTCGGCCAATGGTGAGCGCTACAGAGCCATGAACTAGAAGACATAGGCTTAGACGATCTTTGATATCAGTTCGGTGGCGTGCATTGACACACATTGTACAATCGGTCTTTTGCAAACGTAGCTCGGTAATCAGGCGCCTCGGTGCTGCGATTTGACTCTGTAAGCTTTTTTTTTTTTTTTGTTGGGTGATATTATGCTGATAATCCAGAAACGATGCAAGCCATTTAATCAAATATCGTCGAGATTGAGCCAGAAAGAGTCAACAAGTTCTTGGAAATTTGTGTTGACAGGATGCGCTACTGCGAAGTCATTCTATTCTATAACTAATGGGAATGTTCGCTATTTTTTAATAAAGCTATAACAAAACGAAAATAATTGAATTTTGCTCATTTTATTTTATTTCTAAAAAGAAACTTGTATTTGGACCTGCATGACGCCTTCCACTTCAACTTTTTTGGAACTCAACTCAACTCTCTCCCTATCGCTAGTGGAAAACCATAAGATTGTAGACCTGTATTCAACCGGTCATCTATCATTTTTTTAAAACCGTTTTTGGATAAATAAACTGCGAATTTTTGAGGATTGCTTTTCAAACAAGCCCTGTATTGTACATCTATTGTATTTCAACACAGGCCCATCGCCTCTATGATGTACAGAAGACATTTGTTTTCATAAGTCACACAATCACGAAGGTTTCTAGTCAATACCTAGTTGTCGATAACATCCTTACAAAAGTACAAAGGGTTTCATTTGAATATGTGAAATATGAGGGCTTATCGGATATAGTGACACTCATGAGAACTCCCGTAAAGTAGGCCAAATCAATCCTTGCATATTAAGTTCACGTTCAACGCCTTCAAAATTTAAAAATCACTTCCTTATATCATTCCACATTCGTGGTCCTACATTTTCATTTAAAAAAAAAAAACCCAAAATACCAAAAACAGTTTTTATTAGATTGCACATAGCAACACACAGAACGCGTTTAGTTGAGCTCTTCGTCCTTCAATAATGAAAAACTTTCAACTCTTTTCGTTGCCTCTTCTCAACAAGTCGCTAATTTCGAACACAAAGCGAGCAAACCTAGGCCAAAACTTTGAACCCGCATAGCATGCTCATACTCCCTGTTAAACTATTTCAAACTAAAATGCATATGAATCCAACAGCCAACCCTTTGTACTCATCCTTTTGCTTTTTGGCGCGCAATCACATGAGTACATGGGGCTGAACTGTGAGTAGTTTTCCTAGATGCTACAACTCTTTACCAGAGGAAGGAAAAACGAATCATTTCCATCTAGAGTAACCAAGCAACCATCCAGCTTCAAGTAACAACGGCATGGAAGACAACAAGAGCACTCCCAGAAATCATCCTTTGTTTCGGGGAAAAAGTTTCCTTTCAGCAGCGTTCAGTTCACCATTCTTCAATGAGAATCTCATAAATGCAAAAGGAAAATCAGAGATCTAGGATTCGACATCTATCCCCATTCTCGACATCAAAGTCCTATCAGTCGCAGAGTTTTGTTCCTTTAGATGTCAAAAAGTTTCTCTGTGTGTTATGATTGTTCTTACTTCTGGATGCAGGGACAAGGACCTCCATCTCGGAATGAAACATCGAGATGCTCATAGTCGCATATCTCACGACCTAATTATGATAACATGTGAGAAAGTGTTAGAAGTTGATATTACGAGTTACACTCTCTTTTTGCAGTGGTACAGGATACAATAGTTGTAGAAGTTTTATCACTCAGTGCTGCCACTGATTAATTATTTTGTTGTAATTAAATTTTACAACTCAAATTTTACTGTGATACCACAATTACGAAGACGATGACGACAACGATGATGATGATAGTAGCAGGCAAATAGATTCAAGGAAGATACAATTTAGAGTTGATTTCCAAATGAGAACTCACACTTTGGTTTTGGTTATTGTGTCGAGATATCTCTTCTCCTGTCGGCCTGAGTACGTGACTAATGAGATTTTGTGGGTTCTCCAACCTGAACCCTCTCCAGCCGAACTAATAACACAGACAAAGTAATCAAGTGGTGACAACAACTAATCAATTTCAATGGCAGGACGGAAGACATGCAGGAGCTGGCTTAAATCATCTTTGAAAATAAAACGACAAAGAGGAAGGTGAAAACATGAAAAACATGGAAAAACAAGAAAACAGGAAAACATTCTACATAGTACTCCGGGAAGAGATCATAATGAGAAATTTAATATTGTTGACAGGTAACAAGGATATAACGACGTGCGCAAGGACTTACAAGTCAAGTACTCGGTAGTGTCATGGCTTTCTGTTATTGTCTAAGAACGTGGTTATGGCTTCCTATCAAAAAATAAAAAATAAAAAATAAAAAACACCCCTAAACAGAGATACACTGTGCAATTAGATACGTTGGCTTTAAATCGAGGGTATAAGAATATTTATTTATCCCATCTTTCAATTTAAATTTGTGTTGTTCATATTACCTACTTAATGAAACTATAGACACTCAGATACTCCTCGTATATTGACTTAAGCAGTAATTAAAGTTTCTATAGAATTGCTTTAGCTTGTAATTGAAAGGATTACATAAATTGTTTATTAATCAGGCGTGCGAGTCATCCCATTTTGAAAATGGAAGACGGGAACATTGAATATTTAATTTCATGATATCTAATATTGAAATTAGTGTGTGCCTAATGAAGTCACCAAACCAACCAAATTATCTTTCAAAATTGCGTTCGACAGGCGAATAAAAATTTTCGGGCTGATGAGGTAGAGTTACAAGTTTTATCTTCACACGGATGATAAGTTTAATAGTTGATTGAGGTCGTGAAATTAAGAATCAATGGACATACTTATTTATTAATTTTTATTTATTTACTTTATCAACAAACTTAGCTTACAGATTACGAATGTATAATAATAATTACAAAAAAAAAGTGCTAGAAGTAAAGAAAAAATAAAATGTACGCAGGCCATGTACTGTAGTTAAAATGAATTTGAAACGATCTCTCGAAATATGGAAGTCAACCGGTCTACTGATTTCATCAAACGATTTCAGAGTTTTGTGAGTTTTGTGAGAGTTTGTTCTATCATATGCCCCATACGGTTAAAGATGTAATGATCTCTTAACACCCTTTCGGGAGCATGGACAGGCAACAACATATTTGATAGACATAATGGCATGCAGCGTGAATTCTTGCACAAACTGTCATTATACCTAGTAATTGTCATCGAGCTTTCTAAGATGGCTCAAAGGACCAACACATTTTAAAGGAAATATAATTTGTAAAACGACCAGAAAGGTACAGATAATTTAAATTCCACACAACATCGGCATATTCAAGTAATGACCTGACTAGGGCATTGAAAAGGGACCAAAAGGTATGAGAATCAGAAAAATCTCTTGAGTTTTTCCTTTTTAATGAAAGCAATTAAGGAAGTAGCTTTAGTGATTATACTTTGTGATTAAAATGTATCCGGAATTCTTCAATAAAACGAAAACGGTTCAATTATTCATCGATATTCATTTAATTCCTTTCGAAGTAATCTTAATTGCAAGCAACACACATACGAGGATTGGAAGATAGGTGGCGCTACTGAACCAACATGAGTGTACCATCCTTTAAGTATAGAGTGGTTCATTGTGAGGTTTGATTTATAATGTAAAATAAAACACACAAATTCGGAAAGTCCAATTTTAGGCGACTCGTTCGAGCATACCGACTGTTATCTCGCGGATAACACGAGTAATGTTGGTTTCCAAAGCGTCAATCGTATCTGGATTATTCCTGATGACCTGAGACTTTACATTTCCCCAGAGAAAATAGTCCAAAGGTTTGATATAGCATGATTTAGGCGGCCAATTTACCGTAGAAAAGCGTGAAATTAAGTGCTCACCAAAATGATTTCTTAACAAGTCCATTGTATCACGCGCTGTAAGGCTCGTAGCGCCATCTTGTTGAAACCTGAGCTCACAGAGATCGTGTGCTTAAATTTCAGGACGATAATGGTTACCATTGACGGTAACATTCTGATTTACCTCATTTTTGAAGAAATGTGGACCAATGATTTCACCAGCCCATAAACCACACGACACCGTTGTTTTTAATGGATGTAATGGTTACTCTTGGTACTCTTCGCGTTGCTCATCAGCCCAAACACGGCAATTTGGTTTATTAACGTATCCATTGAGTCAGAAATGGGCTTCATCACTGAACAAAATTTCACAATAAAACACCGGATTTTAATTCTTGCACAAGTTGAATTTTGTACGCTTTTAGGCTGAGATCCTCTGTTGAATACGCCAAGCCAAGCTGCTGAGAACGACGACAAATCGATTTGTCACGGTCTTCGCGTGAGCTGCGATAGTCTCTTCACCACGTGCTGGATGTGATCTTACCGGTCGAGTATCATCCACTAATGTAAACTGGGAATCAAATTTGCAAATGGTATTGGCAATAGTAGTTTCAGTAGGTCGATTATGCGCACCGTAAGTTCCTCGAATCACGCGAAAAACATTTCTCACAGATCGCTGGACAATTTGGAGACGCTGTTGTGGTGTGAGTCTTTCCATGATGACTTGCCAAATGAAACTGAACAAAAATGACAAAGCGGTTTGTCACCCATTTCAAAACATCGTCGAAAAAGAGCAGTATCGCTCCGTGATCAGATACTTGTTTTTGAGTGGCAAAACCTGCGAGGAAATCAATCCCATTTTCGATGGTGTGTATGGCACCCATTCACCCTCCCGTACAACCGTTTTCTATTGGTTCGCATAGTTTCGCCGTGGTCGCGCGTCGGTTTTTGATTAAGCGCATCCCGGTGGCCCAAAAACGGTTACCACAGGGGAAACCGTAAAAAAAGTCCATGATCTCGTGAAAATTCGCGAGTTGGCTGGGATAGCAGGCATCTAAACTGTACGCGTTAGCCACATCCTGCACGAGATTTGTCCGCGCGATGGGTACCGAGTTTGGTCACACCGGAACACAGGTGCAATCCTGAGACCACTTCTGATTCATTGGTACACACCAGAGACCAAACAACAACCGAAGCAATGGGTTTTACCCTGTGAAGGTGCCTTCGGCCGGAATGGTGATGGCCACCGTTTTTTGGGAGACGCTAGTTGTGATCCACGTTCACTATTTTGAGAAGGGAAAAATACTCACAGAAGCATACTACGTCGATTTATTCGGTCGATTCAACCACGATAACGCACAGGCTAACACCTCCGCAGTCGCCTTAGCCAAATTGGTTGAACTGCAGTAGGAATAGCACCCCCATCCACTGTATTCTTTATGTTCCCAAACCTTAAGAGATCGCTCGCCGGAAAGAAGTACGTGTTGAACGAGGAAGGCAGTTCCGCCGCAGAGGAGTATTTTGCAGGCCAACAAAAGTCATACTATACGGAGGGGTTAAAAGGTTGCAGCACCAGAAGAAAAGTTGCGTTGTCATTTCTAATCCGGGTATTCATCAAACAGCCCTTATATTCCAACATTCAATCATCAGCTTCAGCTGATGAGAGCCTTCAACTCCTTCTCCTAGAGTCAAGGAGTCACAAGAAGTCACAAGGAGCCATGCCAGGTGAATACGGATGATGCGAAACGATATGAACGTTGCTTTTGACCAAATAGTCGCGTACAAGATGAGATATTTTTGCAACAAATTCAACACTCTCGGCACAAACCGCACTTTAAATCGTCTCATTTCTTTTTTTTATATAATTTGTGCGCGCTCAAGAGATTTGAGTGCTTGCACACAACGCGACCGAAGGAAAATCAGGGAAGATGGAAAGGGGGGTTACGCTGGAAGTTGGTTTTAAATGTTTGAAAGTTATAATGGTCAGCAAATATAAAGCTCGGGCGGGCATTTTATAAGTCAGAAAGTGGGGTTGAGAGTAAACTAATGAGCATATAGGGGACGGTTTAAGGTTTGAAGGGGCAGAATTCTACTAAGGATTTCTATTGAGCACTGGTAGTGGACGCGAGACATTTCGTCGTTGTTCGAGGGTGTTCATTGTCTGAGTGATATTAGTATCCTATATAAGTTTTATACCACGGTTTGGACTCCTGTCTAGCAGGTGCAGGGATGTTTAGGGCGCACCCGACCAGACGTGGACATTATATTTCTTACATCGCTTAAGGAAACCTAGTCATTTCGCAGCATTTTTACCGACACCGAATATGTGGTCATTCCACCGTAAGTTGTCATTGACACACATACCGAGAATGGAAAGTTTTTCGGTTTCGACGATGGAACAATGGAATAGAACATGGACAATGGCTGGGTGTTTAAATTTCGCTTTATGCGCAATCGCACATTGCCATCGTTATTCGTAATTTTTTGACGAAAAATGCAACAAATACCGAAAACCGAATATAAAAAATGTTTCGAGGATTGGATCAAGCGCTGGTATAAGTGTGTTGCAGCCGACGGGGATTACTTTAAAGGGGACAATATAGATTTAGATGAATAAACTTGTTTTATTAATTTTCTGAATAAATTAACTTTTTGATCAAGGTAGTATTATCAACTCTGTAGACCAAACTATTGGCCTAATCGAGGAAAGGAAGCACAATTGCCAACGCATTCTTCTTGTATATCTGATTTTTGATGAAATGGTAATGATGGTGATGGTGATGAGGTGTCTTGACAAATTTTCATAATAAAAGCCTAACATTAAACTTACCACGAGTACGAAAAGAGCGTTTATGTC
Organism: Volucella inanis; assembly: GCA_907269105.1. Taxonomy (NCBI): domain Eukaryota; kingdom Metazoa; phylum Arthropoda; class Insecta; order Diptera; family Syrphidae; genus Volucella; species Volucella inanis. The sequence goes on from OU026155.1 coordinate 156,049,471, forward strand.
TATTCTTTCAAATCCTACAATATTTCTATTCTCATTGTCCTTCTGATACCCGAAAGGAATAGAGTCCCTAAAGACACCTTCTCAAACTTCATATTATGAATTCCTTGTCCGATACAATATTTCTCTTTCACCAAAATACACTCGTATCATCGTAATAGCTACAACGGATTCACAATTTCTATAATTACGACAGAAACACATATATTACATCCGGCCATTTGCATTCTTTTCTTGTTTCCTATAGACAACAACACGATAGGTAACAGAAATATTTATTAGAACTCTCCAGAAAAAAGAAATCCCAAGCTAAAAAGGACATGAAAAGATCAAAAAAGATACGAGAAAAAATTCCTTGATCAGCTCCTGCGAGTATAGAAATTCACATCACGTTCCTTTGACAACAACCTATATACACATCTACCTCCACATACTCGTACACCTCCATTCCATTGTCCTCTCTTTACGATGACTTTCTACCTATGTATTCCCAATAGATTGCTTTTTTTTAACATGTTTCTAATCATTTTCTTCCTTTTGCTCTATGTCCTGCATTGATAATAATGTGTGCCACAAAACATAACGATGATGTCCATTTTAAGGAGACTAATTGCCTTGGTAGCCTCTTCGTGATGATATTATTGGTAACCTAGCCACGAAAAGCAGGCCAAAACTATGAAGGGAATAAATACCAGCTCTAGCTTGTAATCCTTTGACCAAATTTCCATTTGTTCGTTAAATGAGAAGGGCATTGTACGAGTAGAAAAAGTAAACGAGAACTAAGAAGAGGAATTCGGGTTGACTAGCTCGACTGCTACCGAATACGAGAAAGAGTATGTGGTCAGGGCAATAAAACACTATCACAGATGGAGAAGATGAAAAAAGAAAATAAACTGAATGGACCGGACCACAGCAGAATAGATGAGGATGTTTATGGTGATGGAGATGAAAATTCTCCTGCTTCGGATGGTGATACTTCTGCTGGTGCTGCTGATGGTGATGGTAATGATGAGGATGTAGTATGGATGGAAGTGAGAATTAGAGTATACTTGCTTTTTTCTTAAGAAATGTCGGTCATGTCCAGTTGAAGAACACCAAATAAAACGGCTGGAATCAAAAGAAGGTGTTGGCATCAGAGTTCCCACTTTTACTGTATGTACCACAACTGTTTATAGCAAAGTAAAACTATAATACAAAGGAAGTTCAAAAGAAATCCGGCAGAGAAAAGGTTCTCGCTAAGAATGACAATGAGTTGAAAACTCCTCAAAACCTTCGTGCGTTGGCAGCATTTAATCTAATGTTAGGGTGGGCAGGAAAGTAAATGGCAATATCAGACAATTTAACCTCTATGATGTAGATGGTGAACCATGAAGAGATCATTAGGTAGTAACTTTTCTTGTGGTGGCATCGCACAGTGCTTAAGTTCGCCCACTACATCGCAAGAGGGTTTGGGGTTAAATACTTGAGAAAAGCAGGAATTTTCGAACAGAGGGGGCAGTAACATACATTCACCCACGATCAGTGAACTAATGGAGTCGGCCTGGAACACACTCACAAAATTGACAACACAGAACGGTTCAGTGATAATTCCATCAAAAACTCAATTGATGTTGTTTATAAGAAAAAGAAGCCCAGAAAAGTTTGATCTGCCCTGAGTCCACATTGTTAAAATACAACTTTCATCCGAAGCTATATTGGATGTACATGTCAATAGCTAGATCCATTCTTACCTATGCTACACTGGTTTGGAGAAAAGCCGTAGTAAAGACTGGTTATCTCAAAAGACTCACATAAATTTAAAGACTAGCGTGTGTAACAGTAACAGGATTGTTCAGGCCTACTCCTCGAACTGCTCTAGAGATAATGCCCAACCTTCATCCTTTGGACGAATTCTTTAAATGCACAGCTTTCAGAAACTCGATCAGACTAACAGCATCAGGCCCATGGACACACTGCAATTTAGGACAACGTGCCTATAATATGAATACAGCAGTGCGAACCGATAACTTTTTTTTTAAGCTGACGAAGTGTAGTAACTACACCGTAATAAGTATGAACTTTGATAGGAGTTACTCTACATCATTTCCCAGCAAAGTTTACCAATCACACTGTCACCAACAATGGAAAACTCCATTTCTATACAGAATTGATCCAAAATGGAGAAAGATACTTTAGCTGGAGTCTACTGTGAGGTGCTACAGATCCATAAGTTCTTCAATATTCGAGATGAATGTAGTACTTTGCAAGCAGAAATATTTTTTATTCGTAAAGGTGCACAGACTGTACTACCGATGCAACTTGATGCCTCAGAGATCTTTACCTTTGTGGACAGTCAAAGCGCCTTAAAAGCGTTAGCACCAAATCAATAGAAGTAAAAAAAATATCGTCAAACTCAAAGTAGAATTTGCGAATCTCAACGAGTGGATAATCTGCTGGGTACCTGGACACACAGAAGTGGAAGGGAATGAGCTAGCAAGAGGGGTGCCTTTCTGCACAGGAGTAACATACGCAACGACATAAAAACACCAACTGAAACCTTGAAACACAAACTGGAACTTCTAGCCAGAGAACGATCCAACAAAGCACGGATCTCCAGGACTGACTGTGTCATCTCATGCTACCTTTGGCCAAACCTAGACAGCAAAAGAACATGTAGTCACCTCGGACTCCGTTTTGCTACAGGTGTCCTAACTGGCCACTGCCTTATAGGCAGGATGATCACCAGAACATGTGCCTCTTCTCAAGGTTATTGCAGAAGTTTTATGTATGAGAAGGAAAAAGAGACTATCATACACTTGCTATGCGACTGCCCTTAGCTCCAAATACGCCGTGCTAAACACCTAAGGTACAGAATTTTTGGGGAACTCGAAGTCATCAGTAGGGCAAGGCTGAGAATTATCAGGGAATTACGATAGACCAACAGGCATTTGTGTATGTTTATCCTTGGGGCTAGTCCCTGGTTATCTGATACCTGATTACGTAACCTAACCTTAAAGTCCGAATCTTCATACAGGAGGGTATTTGCCACTTCATACATTAGCAAAGAGTTCATCTTAAAAAATAAGTCATTTGATGAGCTGAAATCAGCCAACCTGTGAAAACCTTCCTACCCTCAGTGATTGTTAAACATCCATCTTTAAAGGTGTTCTTGGACTTTTCATTGGCAATAGCTTACAATTATTTCCTTTCATCAAAAAACATGCATTTTTCGATTAGCCTAGCCTAATTTCTGTTGTCTATCCCTTGAAACTTAGTTCGACTGCTTCTGGTTTTGTATTCGAAAACTGTCCTGGTCGGCACATTATTGTCAAATCTTTTCATCTCCGCACTCAGTGAGAATTAGGTTACATTGAAAACTGTGTGCAACTTTTCGATTTTCCTTTACACGTGAAGGGTTGTAAAGAATACCTGTTAAGTACTCAGTCTATATACTGACAATTAGACCACATCTGGTGAAAACGTTTATCCTTTTTCATTCGATTTATGAAGAAATTGCTTTTAGAGCTCAATTTCTTTTTAAATTATGCTCTTCATCCCCAGGTTCTGGATTCACTTCGAGAAGTGAATTTGTAAGAAATCACTTTTAAGAGTGCAGTGCAAAGACACTAACCACATTTTGACGAAAAATAGTCAATGATAAGGACAGCATCCACACAGACAGAGTGCCATTGACAGTTGATTTTAATTATGGCCCTCTACAAAATCACATTACGAATGTCTTAACAGCGATTTGGGTATTCAAGCTGATGGGCAAGGTTCAACCCTTAATTCTTCTCCTAAGGATGCGTGCTGCAGTGCTTGCATTAAAGGTAGCATCAGCATGCGCATCTTCGGCTCCGTTTATCAGATGTCTCTTGAATTTAAACTAGTCTTACTCTTTACTACTTCATTTCAGATAATCCGAAAGGAGGGAACTAAATTCAATAACCTTTATGAAGTATTCATACCCAAAGGGCATTAATCCTCAGCTAAGACACTCCTTGGATTCATTAAGTATGTAAAGGAGGGAAGTATACCAAATCCGTTACTGTAGCAGTGACAATAGACATGATTGTAGTCTTGATTGTATCTTTACGACATTCAATCAACAGGAATGTACAATACTCGCATGTATTTCCTGGAATGGTCTGTGACTTCTACCACATTTTGTGCCAGAAGCCAGCTAGACTTGAAATTCGAAAGAGAAAAGTACGCAGAGTCACAAAGAATGTAATCTGTGGTTTCGTCACCCTCTAAACACAATCGGCACTCGATTTCGGAAGACAGACCCATTTTATAAGTAATATCTCACAGGCCATAGTGTCTGAAAAGGAATTTGGAAAGCCACACATTGACAATTACGATGGGATAGATGGTACCTTTAGCCTAGCTTAGACAATATTCCAGTTTTTTACCCGTAGAACTAGAGAGACGGAAAAAGGGTTCACTATCTTTGTAATTCTCTCTAGAGCCCTTACTTGTTACCTTATCAGCCGCTTCATAACCTATGACCTGATATCCGCAAAAATCTAACATCTTTACGCTTGGGTTTTAGAGAACCGATCTTTTAGCGTTCAACAGGGAATCCTCAGTCTCCAAGGCTACACGATTTGGAATGCTAGTTCCAAATTTTCTGCCAAAACGAAGCGTATGGAGTATAAAGTAGAACAACGTGTGGATAATTTTTATCTCAAGAACATTCAAAAGAATGGCCAAGATGAATGGTTGTATATCCGTATATCCTGTTAGTTATCTGAACGAATAAGTCTTGCCTCATTGGGAAGTGCCAATTTTTTTATTACAAATTTGTGAAAGAGTAAGTTTGATTAAAACCTTTAGGGCTATCATAGGGTAAACTTGGATAGTGTGATGACAAAGGATTCTAGTATTTGAAGATGTTAGCAGCAGATTTTATCGTTTGTGTTTGCCCTGTTTGTTTGTTTTTTTTTTTTTTTTTTTTTTTTTAGCGAGGGTTACTTCTACATTATTTACCTCCTCATCTATTACTGCAGACCATAAAGACCTCTCCAGAAGTGGTCCTTCTCTCAATAACTGGTGAGTTTTGAGCCAAAGATCATTCCCGTTCAGAGTACTTTAGTAAATTAAGTTAATCCAGAACTCACGGAACCAGTCCTTGGTAAATTGGTACACTGTTCTTGCAAATGACACCATCCAATGACTAAATTAGGCGTACAATTCACAAGGAACCGTCAAGTATTTGCTTACGTTGGCAGCGATGCGATAATATCTGTACAATATCCCCAGTCATCTTTTCAATTAACCCTTCTCAAAAGCTTAAACCCTTATGCTAATCTAAAACAAAACTTCGTCTATACCTCACACTTAGAAACCGACATCAGTTTAAAATAATCGCACGATATACATTTGTGTCGATGCGGCAGACGACTCATTGGGCGACTCGATGCTCAACTCGGTTTTAGACCCAAAAACTTTTCATCGAATTCAGAAGCCACTAAGGAGTTTAAAGAAAGCAGAGAACATAAACAGCCACAAGACTTCAATTAACAGCACAGAATCATGTGGCAAGTCAACGTTCGAGTCGACTAAGAATGTATTGATTATACGCAACTCCAATTTTCACAAACAGCCCATGCGGACTTCTAGTTATAGTTGTGCTGTAAATGTTCATATATCAGCCTTTTTGAAGACAATTTTCTTTTTTTTTTTGTCAACTTCTCAATGTCAAACTCTGTAGACACTATCTATATGACTGATGGCATTGATGCACACAAGTCAGTAGACAACGTAATAAATGAATGTCCGACACCTTTATCTCGAAAGAGCCCTAGCTGAAATCCTAGTCTCATGCGTGCCTGATGGCTAATAATAAGAATGAAACCTGTTCTTGGTCCTTGTCCATCTACAACTTGAAACATTTTACCAAAGAATCGTTGGCTAGTTTTTTACAAGTTTCAATTGGCTTAAAACCAATTGTAAGACGACCCGGAATTTTATGCGAAAATTGCGTTCGGCGGTTTAGCTAAGAGGATACTACCTTGATCAAAAAAAGTTCCCTCTTAATCTTAGCGTCATAGCTTTGCATTTGCAAAATTTACGTAGCCAAGAGAACATCTATCTCTGTGTTGAAGATTTTTTTACAATTTTAGAAATGGATTTGAATTTGTAATAACGAATTTGCATTAAATTTTGCGAAAAAAACGGATTTAATGGTTCGCGAACGTTGGAAATGTTGGAAAAGTGTTTCGGCAACGATTCTCTAAAGAAAACGGTCGTTTACTAGTGTCACGAGCGGTTCAAAATGGGTCGTGAGTCAGTCGAAGATGATGAACGCAGTATCAGACCATCGACATCTAAAATCGACGAAAACATTGATGAAGTAAAAGAAATGTTGGTCAATAACTGTAAATTAACCATCAGAGAGATAGCGGAGGACTTGAACATTGCCTATGGATTCGTCTAAGTCATTTTGGTTAATGATTTGGGTTTCCGTCGTGTAGTAGGAATTTAGATGTCAAAAGACCTCAATTTCATGCAAAAAAGACCGTGTTGACGTGGCAAAAGAGATGATTTTCGAGGCTGAATCCGATCCCACATTCATCAAAAGGATCATAACTGGTGACGAGACGTGGGTTTATGAGTACGAAACCAAATGAGCCGAGACCAAAAAAACCACGTCGTTTTCAGTCAAAAAACAAGGCAATGCTCACGGTTTTCATGGATAACAACAGTGTAGTGCATCATGAATATGAAGACAGTAAATAAAGAGTATTATTTGGGCGTTATGAAAAGTTTGCGTGAAGAAATTCGCCGAAAGAGACCAGAATTGTGGGCAGAAAACTCGTGGATTTTGCACCATGATAACGCACCGTCGCATAGTCCCACCATTATTCGTAATTTTTTTTGACGAAAAATGCAACAAATACCATCCAACATCCACGAATTCACTTCTTTCTGTTCAATCGAGTTAAAAAACCACTACGGGGAACGCATTTCAGCAGCCGAGAGGAAGTAATAGAAACATCGCAGGAAGCACTGATGGACATACCGAAAACCGAATATAAAAAATGTTTCGAGGATTGAATTAAGCGCTAGCATAAGTGTGTTGCAGTCGATGGGGATAACATTGAAGGGGACAATATAGATTTAGATGAATAAACTTGTGTTTTGAATTTTCTGAATAAATTTTTGATCAAGGTGGTACTTCAAAAAGCAAAATTGCTGCTTTAAAAGTCACCGCTCTTTATAGTGTACGAGTGATTTGCATCATTGTGGCATCATGCAGATGTAGTTCTTGAAGAATGACACAGATGTTTGCGTTGTGGTCAATGGTAACCGTAAATTTGTTTCCACATTCATTCGCCTTTGACGTGGATGGGATTGCGTCTCATACTGCGACCAACACAATCGATTTATCGAAATGGTTCAACAAATTTTCCACTAAGATCTTGGTATCTCACGACACTCGGTGATATTTGGTGGAGTTCTGCTTCGCTTACTTACATGAATTGAAGCTTTGGTAAACAATACACTAAGAGATGTTGAATATATACAGTCCCAGACGCTCGAAAAATTGATAAAAAAAAAAAAATTGGACAGACAGGAGAAGCATGACGAGGAATTATCCTTCAATCAATGTCGCGTATTTCTCTTTAAGAACCCCACTTTCCCAGCAACACCAGATCGTAAGAAAACGATAAAAATTTTATTATTTACTCATCTCAACCCTTGTGAAAACCCCTTCAAAGTGGCAGCACTGTCTGGAAACCCATACACATATAAGACTTGTTTAAAGAAAATAACATCACGTAGCAGGGATTTCCGTCTAATAAGAAGGACACCAGCAAATTTCCTTTAAAGGTCACACTTTAAATTACAAAAACGGACGAATGCCATACAAAGAGAATGAAGAAGACTTGAATAAGAACGAAGAAGGCTCCTAGAACAAAATAAACGAGCAAAAGAAAATATCGCACTCATTAATTTAATTTTTCCTTTTACGAGTATGAATACTCCATTCAAAATTGCACAAGTATGAGCCCTAAAGGCCAATCGTTAAAGACGAAGTAAGATTATGTATCAAGGACAAAACGCAGCGACAACTAAATGAGAAAAAGGAAGGAAAGACCCTAAATGCCGATGAATATTGATTTAAATCAATTTAAGGTGCTAGCAGGCAAAAAAGTCGCACAGAAACAGATCTTTATGCATAAAGCATAAGGGAAATGATGTCATTTTGCCTTTTAGTTTTTTCCCTTTCCTATTTTATCTTTCCATGGTTGTGTCCTTGACGAGATTTATTATCTAGAGGAGTTCTTCCCTTGGCGCCTAATGAAAGATTGCTCCATTTGGAGCTGAACATGGTGTCCCTATTAAAAATTTACACTCGCTACCTCCTACATCTTAGTCAGGTTTTTTTTTTTTTTTTTTTTTTTTTTTTTACTTCTTCTACTTCTATTCATTTCTCCTCATTTGAGAGGAAATGTCCTTTTGGGTATCGAAACAGATTACAGGAAAAGCACTTGAAAATTTTTTTTTCTGTTACTTCCTCCCTCCGACTAAGTCTTCATCTCCTGCTAAGATATATAAAAAAAAAAAAAAAAAAAAGGGAGCGAACATCAAACAGGATTTACTGTTTGGTAGCTTCTTTCTGATGTGGATACTACAACTGGCACTGAGGCTGAAACTGATTTTTCTCTATCTGCCGATTATCCTTATCGCAAATAAATTTTTATTGATGAGTGGTATTCCGGATGTAAATGCGTGCCCATTAATGATGAGTCCTTATCGCTTTCCAAGCACCACATAAAGAAGCAGGCATAAAAGAGAAACAAACTTGGATTGAGTTTCAAGAAAGTTTTGCCTACGCGTTCTGAATCTGGCGCCCGCAAGAAAAACAAAGCCGAAATGTATTTGCACAGAAGATGAGTAAGAGGATCAATCTCAACGAAGATTTACCCCACCACCCCCTAAAGGGAAAGGTAGAAGGATGGGAGTTTTTATTTTATTTTCTTCTTGAGATGAACTTCTTACTTCTTAGGAGAAACCGAACAAAAAAGTGGAATTAAAGTTTGCAAGCATCCGAGTATTCGTACTTTTAACCATACTCATAGTAGCAACGTTTGCAATTTTTCCTCAGGCCCCACTTTGGGCCTTCTTCCAGTACCCGGCTTCCCCTTCTCGATACCGGTAATCCTTTTTTCATTGTTTCAAAGCATGTAAGCACGTCATGTGTAATCGAAAAAAGTCACTTAAAAGGATTGAATATTGGCATCCAACAAAGAGTTCCATAAAAGGCTGGGGCGATGGGAGGACCCACTGAATGGATAGGGTAGATACAAGTGTACATAAATACAGTCAAATATATCTAACTACCTACACAATAGTATTTATTGTGTATGAATGTGTGGAGGGGCACAGACAAAGCCATCAATTGATTGAATGAGCAACAGGAAGATTCATGGCAATGTATGGATAGATTGCATGTTGCAGGGAATTTGTGGGTGATGATGAGGTTGGTGAGTCAAACAGGAGGCAATGGCGGGGTCGTACGATAAGGATGACTGATATATTTCAGCAAATATTCATGTCAGCAGTGTAATTTCGTGGGAGATTAACAAGAGTTATTGGAGAAATGAGCAACGATTCTCTGGAATAACCTCGATCCTTATGAGTAATGTGTTTACATATATATACGAGGACTCATACCGCTCTCAGGCGTATGGGAAGTTTTCTTTTCTGTTACAAAACCGATAAGAGGATTCTGTTCCTTTTTTTTTCTTCTCTCGATTGCCAATTGCCAATCGGGTAATGGGAACTAGCATAAATAATTCCGGAATAATCTTTTAAGTTGTTTGCGTCGAAAATTGGAATAGCATGGAATTTATGGACGTTGCACGAGTGTTTTGACAATGGATTACCAATGGCCTAGAACTAATACGTCTTTCTAATACGTGCACTTTAGCCTATAGTCAGCTCTAATTAGTAACGATCAAACCAGAAAGGCAGTAGATGCGTAAACAAGTAAATGGCATTGCCTCTTAAAATGGTTTGTCTGTTGAAAACCACTGAAATGTCGTTACCTTTTTTTTTGCACCTTAATAGTAATCGTCTGACTGAAGGTGGCATAATCACTTCTCCCGAGATGCAGTGAATTTTCCCAACAATACCAAGTATCAATGGTGTTTGCGCCTACGTTTATGGAAGCCAGGGGCCTAAATGAAGCATCACACACAAAGTAGCAGTTGGGTAGTAGTAATATTTAAACGAGATTAATGTTGGGAAAAAAGGTTTGTTTTACACAAAGGATCAATGGACATGCCTATTTCGAGCATGTTGAAAGCAAGATGAAATGAAAATGACTACCATCACGAGTCTCGGTTATCGAGGGAGCTAAAAACCAGTCGATTTTATCTTCGACCAAAGCCAATCCAACCTTGCCCAAAATGATGAAGATGATGCTTACTTATCAGTGAATCTCAACTAGTGGACAGTTTTTTATACAAATCTAGTCCAAAGACGTTAGATTAACAACAAAGGTACTGACGACAAGATGACCTATGACTAATCCAGCAAAATCCTCCGTTTTAAAAATCTTTGCGAACAACTTAATCACGATGTATGAGGTAAAGTTTATTAAAGCTAAGATCGCTAATTAAGCACGACCGGACTTCATTACCGAAGTGTTTAACTCGTTTGTTCAAGAGCGAATTTGAAAAGAGAAACCAAAACAATCCTCCGTTTTATGGTCCTATTCGTTCCGTTGACAAGGTCTATCCGAGCATCAATATGGTTTTCGCATTTCACGGTCAACAGTGGTTACAGTCATTTGCGTCATTATAACACCGGACGTGAAGAACGCGCTTAGTTCTTTATGAACATCTTTGTCGGATTAGCCTCGTTAAATGATATAGAGCTATTTCCCGAATAGGAGTTAATATGGAATATGGAGTTAAAGCTTACGATGTTACTGGCGGTGTGCCTCAAGGCTCGCTCGTAGGTCCCCTATGAAATGTTACGCTTTCAGATTCGAAGAGTCGATTATCGAATTTGTTGACGACATTGCCGTGGTGGCTGTAGCAAAAATGCTAGAAGTTCAATTCTAAAAAAACGAAACTATTGCAACTTTACGCCATTCGTTACTCGTAACTAGCACCCGTTTGAAATTGAGACAACAGTGTCTCAAGTATCTCGGAGTTATTATTGACAGTCACTTAAGCGTTAATCACAACGCATTTGGAAGGCTGCTCAGTATTATCAGAGACCCAAAACAGAATTGGATATTCTTTTTTAGCTGAAGCTTGAAGTTCAATACTCATGTACGCTACTGAAATATGGTCAACCGCCACAAAGGTTAAATCTTACATGGGGTGAGTTCAATCCGTCCAGTCTGTCCACTTCCCTAGCGAAATAAAAGTAACCTGTGTGTTTCAAATCGTTACCCATGATGCTATACTGGTTTTATCGTCAATGCTACCTGCCAACGTATTTCATGCAGAAGTGCTAACGCTCAAAAGCGAATGAGTTGAAAAAAGCTGAATAAGCGGAATCACGGCGAAACAAACTCTTACTCAGCCATGGCTCTTTCAGAAAGTATCTGCCTGAAAACGCGGAATACGTGTTTTTTGTCATTTTCCACTAAACGAAACCGAGAGAATAGCCCTGTGGAAACTGTGGAGAGTGGTCCCCCTTAAATTGTTTCTGGTTTTTTTTAATCTCTGACTCGACAATTGGGAAGTAAGGCACTTTGATTTAAAAGATTTTTTGTACGGTTTTTTTCAGAACTGTAGTTAGGCTGGTAGGTTTTATACCATCCGATTGAAATTGATAACACTACTGGCATAGGAATTCTTTAGTTCGTTAGTTCGAATTGTTCCCTGAAGAAAATCTTCCGTCTAATTCCATAGAGGCTGGACATTCACATAAAATGTGTTCAGCTGTTTCGTCTTCTTGAAAACAAAGGCGGCATTCCATACTGCCTGTTGAAGGGCAGGATGGCTCGTTTAGTCTGTCTAAGACCTGAGCTGTTCTCTCAATATAACATGCAACTCGACTGCTCCCAACTATTTATAGCTAAATCAACTGCTGATTTAGGAGTACAGATGAAGGATTCAGGTCCATTAAAAAGAGTTTCTGAGCCCTTTCTGGGCAGTTTGCAGGTCTTTTCATTCCGATTAATGCCCGAATGACCAGGAACCCAAACACAGTTTGGTTGTGTCCGTGACTGTCCGTGAATATATGGATGTTTGAGCCTTTGATATCCGAATTGTAAATATGGTTGACACATACTTGAATGGAGTGAAATTCTGTTTGGAATACACTGGGGCTCATTCCCATTGCTAAGGTGAAGTTTATTGTTTGGTCTGTGTATACCAGCTCGCACCATTCCCAATTCCATTTTAGAATCATCCGTACACAACTTTATGCCATTTTGGCTGTTTGGTGCTTGCTTGTTGAGAGCCTCCATGGAGAATCCATTATCGAAGCATAATGTTTTTTGAAAGCGGTCTGTTACCGCGCAGATTATATCAAGTTTCGGTATTTCAGGTTCCTTAGTTCCGGGTGATTGCTGAATTGCGTATTGCCACTTTGTTAATATATAAGTGTTAGGGCTTTAGTCCACTATTGCTACTATAGCAGCTGTGGGGCAACTACGAAGGGCTCCGGAAATACTCGTACATGCAAGAGGCTATACTTGTCCTATATGCGGCCTTAGTCCACCGTACTATAAAAGCATAGGTTTCGATGGGTCTGACCATTATTGTATAGATCCAGTGAGTGGTATTTGGAGATATCCCCCATATCTTCATATGCGACGGCAGACCCATAAAGCAGGAGGGGCGATAGAACACATCCTTGCGGGCAGCCTCATACGGCTGATACTGATGCCGAAGTCAGCCCCTGATGAGGTAGTAATTATCAGTCTTTCAAGCATCTCTTTGACCCAGTTGATAGCAGGTTGGTTAATATTTCTACGAAACAAAACATTTGATATAGCATCCACTATGTCAAGAAACGCAAAAAGTGCACCTTAGACCTTAGTAACCCTCTAACCAGCAACATATAGTACATAAAAACCAACATAGTCTTTAAGCCGACTCCCGCAAAGTAATGCCTTACGGGACAACTCAGATTATTTAGGTGGATGTGGCTTTAGCAGACAAGAGTTCAGCATTGCCAATAGGCGTCGGAGCTCTTTAAAGTCCATAGAAAAAGACTATCGAATGTGTTGTTTTTTCGATAGATAAAAGATATTAAAAAAAAAAACATTCTATTGAAGGAAATTAAGTTCTTCCTAGACTTTTTGCAGACGTTGAAAATCAAATAAAAGGGCCCAAAACAGGATTTCTTTGGCACCAGTAAGAAACAAAGCAACACCCAAACCTAGCTTTTAGCGAAGACTGCCCAAAGCAGCCAATTGGGTTTTAGTTCCAACACCATTTGGAACTTGAAATCCATTGGCAAAATCACCGCGGTCTTGCAATTTACGTGCGTAGTGATGTTCCCTACCAAACTCCACCACATTGTTTTCCCAGTTTCAATCCGTAAGGATATTATCCACAGAAGCGCCAACTGGACAGCAATTCGACCTTTCACCAGTTCGATAGACTGTCGGATGCCATGTTTTTAACTTCTCACCCTAATAAGTACAGTGTTGTCTGACAGTGATGTGTCAGATCAGCAAAATTCTCGTAGAGAAAATATTCCTAAAAAAAAGTAAATTAAAGCGGACCTAATCTAAAATATCATGATTCTTTCCTAAGACGTACAAGTCGCTTATTCAATGACCTGCCGAGCTCTTTATTTCCTAGTCATTGTAAATTGCAAACATTTAAGACCAACGTGCATCGGTACCACTTTTTTTTCCCCATAAATTTCCTTCGATGACGCAAACATTTTAAGGTTACTAATACGAGTAAAATAACCCCGTGAGCGCATGATAATAAAAAAAATGGGCAGAGTATCTTCTCGGCTGAAAGAAACAAACAAGTCAGAGAGTTTATTGTAGATATAAAGGCTCATCCAACAAGAGGTGTCATTTTAAATTTCGAGCCATTGTCGAACTATCAATGTTCAACTATGAATGCGATGACTTTTGATAAATAAAAATTAGGAGCTTAATAAATATGAATTGATACACACTCGTACTACGTATTAAAATAGTGGAAATATGCTACAACACCGTGAAATTATCGATTAAAATTCGTACTACTTTTGGTCATCGTCAAGCGTCTTCTTGCACAGCTTTAGTGAATTTAATCGATAAATTTCAAGGTCTCGGACAGGTCAATAATGTGAAAACTCCTTCAAGTCGTTTGGCAAGGTCAGCTGAAAATATAACCGCCGTAGCTGAGAGTGTGACTGTGAACCCAGATGAGTTCATTTCGACACAGGAACTGGGCCAATCTATAACCATTTTGCACCGAATTTTGCATGAAAATCTTGGCCTACACACTTATAAGGTCCGCACAACGTCGTGCTGGAAATAAATGAACACAAAATTATTCTGAGTGATGGGGCTCATTTCCATTTGTCTGGGTACGTAAACGAAAAAAAAAATTCTCTCCAAAAACCCAAGACAAATAGTGGAGCAACAACAACGAGTGACAGTTTGGTGCGGTTTTTGGGGCTGTCGGTGTCATTGAGCATATTTGTTCGATATGTATGGATATCGTTAATGGATTGCGTTAGCGAACGATGTTGCCACACAGTTGGTGTAACAATGAGTCTATTGAGTGACAAATTTCCTGCATCATTAGAGTTATTGCTTTGAGGCTAAGCCCCAAACGATTTATATATGGTTTTCCAACAGGGACTTGACAACTTTGAATTTAATTTGTGAACGCACTCTTTCACTGTCACTGTCAATTTATTCAGTAAATTAAACATTTTCATCATAGTAAAGTACACTAACGAGCTACGTTCTCCAATTTGGTTCTGGAGAAGATGCGCCAAGATGATGAATCTCATCGCAAAATCATCTTCAGTGACGAAGCTCATTTTTGGTTCAATGGGTTCGTCAATAAGCAAAATATGCGTTATTGGATGGGTGAAAAAGCACATGTGCTTCATGAATCACCACTTCATCCACAAAAACTAACTGTTATTGGGCCATATTTTTTCGTCGACGATAACGATCGTCACGTTACTGTGAATGGTCAGCGCTATCGCGCCATGATCACCGATTATTTTTGGCCCGAATTGGAAGATATGGACTTGGACGACATGTGGTTTCAACAGATGCAACAATGATTCCATAAGCCACACAGCACATGCTACAATCGATTTATTGAAGAGTAAGTATGGTGAGCGTGTTATCTCAAGACATAGGCCAGTCGATTGGCCGCCGCGTTCGTGCGATTTAACGCCGCTTGACTATTTTCTGTGGGGCTACGTTAAGACATTTGTTTATGCCGACACGCCGACGACGTTAGAAGAACTTAGAGCCAACATTGAACGCGAAATAGCGGCCGTTTCGGCCGAAATGTGTGGCCAAGTCGTTGAAAATTGGGTCCAACGAATCGACCGCTTCAAACGTGCCCGCGGTGGCCATATGAACGAAGTCGAGTTCCATTCATAAATGTTTTGATTGTACTTCAAGCCAATAATAAAGTTTTTGAAATATCTCAAATGGTTTGCCTTTTATTTAAAAAAAAAGTTGTCAAGTCGTTATTAGAAAACCCTATATATTAAAGGAAAATATGAGATTTGATATTCGCTTCCAGTAAATTGCGGTGCATCACATTGGCTGGAGCTGTGGTAATATGAACACCAAAGTTGAGGCGCTTAACCGGAAGCAGAACAAAAATGTATTCAACCATCCAAACCAAGTACATATATGAGAATGTAGTTTACGTTAAAATATACAAGAAAAGACGATATATCACATATCACCTTTCTGCATCTCTGATTCCTAAAGCTTTGTCCTTAAGAATGTTAATATTATTTGCAAGCAAGATAATTCGTCCAGAGCCGTACTAGTTTTTTTTTTTTTTTTTTTTTGATAATTTCCAGGCATAGAGTCAAATACAAAAGGATGAACTTTTTATGCTCTACCTCTCATCAGAGAAATACAACAATTTCCACTTTCCTTCTCATCTTATCTGGGACTTTCTTATGCCATCTTACTTTCTCTCTCATTCCGAATTCTTTAAAACATAAATTTTTCATTAAGTTCACTTTATCGTCCATTTTGGTTGCACAACACATAATTTATCCACAATTTTACTATGGCCATAAGTTTTTGCTGTCTTGCATTAAATTTGCACCCTCTTCTAACAAAAACGACACTAATGAGAGTATCTAGTTGCGGAGAAAATAAAAAGAAACCAAAAAACAAAAAAAAGAAAAAAAGGAAGAGAGGAATCACAACAACCGCCACAAACTCTCCCACGTCCTATTAATTTAACACCGAGTCAAGCGCCCCAATGCCCTACAAATTACAAAAGACCCCAAAGAAGAGGGAGCGAAACCTAGAAAATTTCATATCTTCGTTGTCGCCTTTGTTGCTCATGGTACGAGTAGTGTGTTAGCTTTCAACCTATTCACTACAAACATGTCCTCGATCCGAAGCATGGATCCCGATGCGGCTTGCCTCATTATTTCCAAACGAGGCGCACATAGTTACGAATAGAGGATGCCAAAGCTATTCCAAGGGAAAAACCTGTGTAACCCCATCGTGCCACTCGGCAGTTTCTAAAACCAGCTGCAGTACTGCGAGTCTGCAATTCCTATCTGTCGTCTCTGCTGGGCTTACATCTTCTTACAGACCCCTAAGATCTCATTATCCTTTCGAGAGCACGGCAATTCTTCGTTCCCGTTTGCCATTTAATGTCGGTGGACATAGTAACACTAGCACTCTATTCTACGAGTTGAAACAGTATGTAGGGTAGGTGTCGTTGTTTTTGTTGTTAGCTGTCCCAAGGATATTGTTGTCCTAAGCGTTTCCCTTCAGAGACCGAGGTAGAGATGAGAGCTACGTATAATAATAATATTGTAGCAACAACAAAATCTCGTCCAATTACTAGCGGAAAATGCCATAGAAAGCAGCAAGTAGAGCGAGGAATGTAAGTTGTAAGTTGTAAGAAGCAAAACAAAAAGAAAATGCAAATATTGTAGTCGATTTAGGGGGCGTTTTTCTCGAGTGTTTGCGAAAAACGAACTGATAAAGTGAGGGATGAAGTGAAAGGTGAAGGCGGCATCGAAATTTATTTTTCCAAAACAAAAGGAAATTAAAGAAAAAGAAAATCAAAACGAAAGGAAGTACGCAACGTTCTCAGGTTTTTTAAAGGTTATAACGACTGTGAATAAATTCTTTTGTATAGGAAGGTATTTTCTTTTTTCTCTTTCTTTTTTGTATGGTACTTGCTTAGTTTTTCTCATCCCTTTAACCCGCTTCCGATTCCCTTTTTGCACTACCATACTTCGAGTTCTTTGAGAGTTTTCCAGAAAATAAAGAGGGCAAGCAAAAACAAAACAAAAAAAAAGACCAATTTCACTCAAAGGAAAAATGGATGGTGATGCCTTTTTGTAATTTTTCTCCTTTTTTTTTTTTTTGAAAATGGATTGGATGGCATTCCAACCCCACGATCCACCCGCATTTTAACTTCCCTGTTTAAGTTGAAAGAAGTACAGAAAGTGAATCGAGAATAAAGTGGAACTACTGCGATGAGAACTCCTAGTAGTCGGGTGGTAGAGTGGGGCTAGAGTTACGAAATTGCTTTGGACGATGTTGATTGTCAATTGGTCAACAAACATGGCAATCATTCACTCGCTGCTGTATTTGCGTTAGCAGAAGTTGTCCACAGTGACCTCGTAAGAAAAAAAAAAAAAAAAAAAAAAAATTCCGCACTTGATGCGACATTTTCTAGAAGGACATGGGCCTAGTTTTTCAAGTGGTCATCACTAAAAAAAAATCGAATACGAGGAATACTCAAGTTTATGGACTTTTTTTAAAGTAAAATTCAACTGCATTTCATCCTTTGTATGCACAACGGAAGTCCAGATTGGTTTGGATTAAGTTTTGAAATCGTTAGAAGCACTTGTTGAGGGAGCTGCTCACACACCATAATCTGACCAAAAAGCAATTTGCGGCGACATAGTTCAGATACCAACAAATAGACAAAACCTACAAAAAAATAATAAGTCCACCAGATTGAACTTAGATATTCATTTAAGGTTTTCGTATTTAAAAAGTTTATTGAGCTAAGTAATCGACATATCTTGGGTGTTCTTGCTACTTTTGAAGAAGTGGGAGTACTTTTCAATTTTTTATAGTCAAAAATTTGCTCAAAATAAGGTTCATGTCAGAAATAAAAATCAGAAATGTTCACGTAGCTCTATAAATCACAAACACTTCCTTACAACCAGATTTAAGTTATCAGCATTGTTTTTCTGCTAGCATTACTGAAATCTTCTGGTTCACAAAAAAGGTAGACAGAAGCGCACTGCAGCGTATTTGTAAAGAAACCAGAAAACTTTTAAACAGTGCCCTTAAGACTATTTTGGAAAAAGACGGGAGTCTGCACAGATGAAAGCAACAAGAATATAAGATGGTAATTCGGATTGCTAACAGTGGTTCTAAGAAAGATTTTTGCGAAAATATCAAAAGGCTGGTAAAAATCCTTAAAAGGGGGAAATCAATCAGGCCGGAGTCACTCAAAAAATCTGATGGTATCTACAGTGAGTTGAAAGTAGAGACTCTCCGTTTCATGCTTGAGTCTCACTCCAATTCACCCTCACTTCAGAGGATAACAAGTCCCTTTATTGACGTTGAAATGTGAGAAACGCGTTTTGGCTTACTAAGAGATTATGCCCCGCTATAAATTCTAAAAATGCGATTCCATTGCTGGAGATGGTGTCCGATGACCCTCTAAAAGACGGCTTCCTTACTCAGATTTGCATAAAAACCTCCTAGCCCTAGTTGAAATCGTCTTTGATGCTGTCATCCTTATTATCTTTAGCATGAGCGAATTTAGCCTTAAAGTGTTACATAGCTCAAGACGACGTTACCTAGTGAGTTCCAACGGGTCCCAAATGGCTTTTAGAATTACGTACGAAAAAAGGGGATCACCTCGAAAATCCCTGTTCTTTTGTAGTCCTGTTACATGGAATTCGAGCCACTACATTTATTTGGACATGTAGACCTACCTACAAGCCCTTCGAGCATTCCCATAATAAATGAGAAATGAGCAAATAGTTCGACTAAAGACTAAAGTTCAACTTTGAAATACCTTTAATCTTGAACTCCTCTTTTAAAATTTATTAAACTTGCTAACCACATGCAGAACGAGCCAAAAATAACTCGTTTAATACGTTTTCTCCGTTAAAAAAAAAAAGAAATCCATAACTTTTAATTTACAGCAGTTTCAATGGGCAATTTAAAATCCCCATCATGCAACCAACCTAAAGAAAGACCTTCATCTACAAAAATTAAAATTCCCTTCAAGTAGATCAACGACGCAAAGCCTCCAAATAAACTGCGCAACACAGTAAGCACCAGAGCACCAACAACGTAAAAAGAACACAATCTAAACTCTTCAGCGGCTTAATAACTGCAACAAATTAGGTTACACCTACCCAACACCATAAACTACCTTCTGGGACGCCTTTTCTTTATACTCGTACCATACACGCGATTAGAAAATACTGTATTGCCTTAACCGTTTTCTTTATTATGCCATTCAAAACACGATGTGCAACTTTGATGGCTGCTCAATTTTCCGGAAGCCATTTGAACCACCACCTCAGACATACTATATAGTACTAGTAGGTATTACCATCCGCCTCATAATCCCCTGATGTCGGTTGTAAATACTCTCAGATACATAATATCCATACCCCATTCGATTGACTCATTTCCTATCGCGAACATAATTTTACCACCAACAGACCTATTAATTCGCAGCTGGAAGTCATTAGTTTCATTCGAAAGCACATCATTCGCATGAATATATATTTTCCTAACCATCTCTGACAGAAGGAGCTACATCATGAAATGTTTTCTTTTGCCAAAACCTAAACAAAACGTAACGCTATGCGTTTCAAAAATAATAAAAATCCCCATCACCCGCCGCCTCTTCGAAGTTCAAAGAGCTAACGCAGAAGGTGTCATTAGATTCTCCCAGATTTCTGATTTCAGATACCCATTGCCAGTCTCAGGTCTCATATCCCAGATAAGCCCATAGACGTGTACTCGTACTTTTGAGTGCA
The DNA here is from genome assembly GCA_907269105.1 of Volucella inanis. Classification (NCBI taxonomy): domain Eukaryota; kingdom Metazoa; phylum Arthropoda; class Insecta; order Diptera; family Syrphidae; genus Volucella; species Volucella inanis. The sequence goes on from OU026155.1 coordinate 156,069,637, forward strand.
TTCCGTTCAACTATTTTTGAATACTCACCGTTTCTGCTGGTTTTTTCTGAAACGGAAGAAACAAAAAGTGTCGGTTAATAAAAAAAAAATAAAAAATAAAAAAAATAAAAAAATAAATAAAAAAATCATTCAACAGCTTTGGTAACAAATTTATGTAAACACGAAGAGTCCGGGGTCTCTGTGTAGACTGTATGGTATCTAGAGGGGAAGGCAAACATGTTGCTTCATCTTTCTCAGCAATGTTGCAAATTAAAAGTTTTTTTTTTTTTTTTTTTTTTTTTTTTTTTTTTTTTTTTTTGTTGTTACATTCTGCGTGGGCTGACTACTTTTCCACTTTGAGAGCTTGTCTTACATTGAATCTTTCAGATACATTTTCAGGTGAATATACACCATAGAGCAACCAAGTCAACCGATAAAACAGACACACACAGCATGTGCCGGAGCGGCAAGTCCGACTATTAAAACGGTTGGGCGGCAGTTGAAGCGGCTGACTTTGACGTCGTGGGCGCCTGCTTTAATACACTTAAACGAGTTGGCGTGCCCTAGAAAGCGGATCCGGTCGGTTTCGAATAGAAATTCAATAAAATACGAATATCTTGCAGAACCTGAGACAGAGAAATCGAAATCTTTCCAGCGCAGTTGGTAATTATCAGCTATTTTCGTTTCGAGTTAATTCATTGGGGAGTCTTCAGTACCAACAAGACGCCCACTAATATTTCTATCAGCTCCAGTAGGTACCACCACGAATCGTCTGACCCAAATAAAATGTACTCGTCATCCGTATCTGCTGCGGCAGATGTTCGTTGTACGGAGATTTTTCTCTGTATCTATCGTGTTGTAGAACCGCCCGGCCGGATAACTCAAAACAATCTCAGGCGAAACTAGAATCAAGCAAAAGCATTAAACCGATTCAGAACCGGAAAATAAAAACACCAAATACAAAACAATTTCGAATTTTCGAAAATTGGATTTTATTTTTTAATTGAAATTTATCTATAGCGCCAATTAATAGAAAGACTACCATTGAACTCGTACGCAACTCTCTACATACAGATACAGATACTTGTTATACTAGAATTCAGTCGTAGTTTGTGGCGGCCTTATAAAGTGGACAACCATTTAATGTGATTACTAGGGTTAAAGCTGGACAATGAGAATGGTCTTAGCGAGTATTGCCCGGGACAGGGTGAAGGGAAAATCTTTTTCTAAAAATAAAATTCATTCGTGCGAACATTTGGGAATGGGAGGGACACACTTACAATTTAAGTGGCCATAGTGAAATCGCGCGTCGATTTACAGGGTCCAAAACAACAGAGGAATGGGAAACAAATTTCACAGTGTAATGTTTTGGGACAATTTTATTGGGTAATTTATTCCGAGAAGAGAATAGGGACCGCTTTGGTACTTTGGTACTTTAGCGTTGGTGTCTATTTACACTTTGGGTTTCAATGCGATGAAACTGATAGATGAACGGGATTTGATGGAGTTTTAAATGCAACGTTTCCACTTCTCACTTTCGACGGGTCATGTAAATGAGCAAGTTAGGGTCTTTAGGAACGGCGAACGTAACGCCGCACTGTGTCTCAAAACCTAGAAAACCTCAAACTTCATAGCCATTCATACTATGGATATACGTACTGTACTGTAATATAGAGAAATAAAATAGGAAGAAAGTGGCAAACGTCACAAAACCTCCTCGTGGTGCCTGCCTACTGGATAGCTATATGCTGATGGACTTACGATAGGTGTATGCCAGATTTGGTCCAAAACAGCCTATCTTTTTGACCTAATCGTCTGTAATAATAGTACTAACAAGACACCCTTGGGAAAAACCAGCAGGGCGACACGTGAGAGATAAATTCCGAGATTGGAACACAAAAAAAAGTTGCCGTAGGACTCACAATCCTATGCGAAAGAGAAACAAAATTATGATGGAGTTAACCTCGGTTCAGATTGATTCTATTGTTAAAGATCCATGCAACAAGATAAGAAAACGGGCAGAAACTCCGACATCTACCATGGCGATTGTAATTATTCGTAGCGCCATATGTTACAGATATATAGGCGAACGACGGGTACAGACCTCTATCAAGGCTAACTTTACTAACATCAGCCTTATATGTGCGAATATCTTAACATATAAAAAAGGCGATGTTACCAAGGAAGGTAACATCATGTACATCATGTACGTTTCCTGACAATGAGCTTCAGCTCTTTCCAACTCTTCATCAATAGCTGTGACTCCTCCTCAACTGTTCTGCGCCATGTGTTCATCGGCCAACCCGGTGTTTGAGTTGATTTGTAAAAATCCAGCGAATTCTTCCGTTTGCTGTAGAAAAGGTTGCGCGAAGCACATGGCTCGTCACCAATGAAAAAAAGGATGGGCGATAGAATGCAACCTTGTCGGACTCCACTTTGGATCTCGTTTTTTCTCTGACAACTTTCCTCCATGCAAAATATGATAATAAGACCCATCAGAACTTTGCTTGGTTATTGCCTCCTCTTAAGATAAACTGATCGTACAGATGTTTCTTTATTCACTCAGAAACTCTTTTGCCAATACTTTCCGTAGCTGCGAGAAGAATGCAAATGCCTTTCCAGTTGTCATACTCCATAAGACAATTTTTTTTAGGGATCATTCCCTTCTTCCACTCGTCGGGGATAATTTCTGCCTCCCAACAAGAAGATGTAAAAGCATTGCTCATATTTTTGGAGCAGTTCACAGATTCAGGGGGTTGATCTCACATATATAGCGAGCGAATGTGCGAATTCGAGAAAATGCGGTTAAGGACTGTAGCATAAGCCTCCCTCCATCCGAAACGAGTACGGAACCATCTGAGCCTTATACCAGATGTTGGCTAAAGCGATGAGCACCTATCAGCTCTTTGATGATTCTGCAAACTGTTCTGCTACAACACTTGCTGCTTCCATGCTTCTCTCATTTTTGTTCGATAGCAGGAAGACCGAACGCAGTAGTATATATAATACGAGCTTTAAGTAGCTTACGTTCTTCAATTCGCCTCCAGGTATCTTCGGTAAGCCACTTGGTGTTTTGCCTGCCATCTACCAACAATACTTTCCGTTCCAGATGCGAAAACATTTTTCACAATGTTCCAATATTCCTGGTTGGTTCTCGGCAATAAGCTCCTGATTAATTCCCTTAATTCTTGGCGTTATAATCGTACTTAGGTATTCTGGTGGTATTACGGAGTCTTTGAACAGATGCAGTACGTAACTGTTTAGTAGCTACCATAAGGTGATGATCTCGTACCAACTCCATGTCGTCTTCTCATCTGTTTCGGACGTCTAAAAGACAATTTTTGAAATATTACTTTACCCAACCAACTGATTTGGTTGGACGATAACTGCCTGCTAGTTGACACCCGGATGGTTCCCACTAACTGGCTTAGTTCATCCAGTGCTTAAAGATCGACAACTTGAGACTTGGCGATACCAGGTAGGACACCTCTTCTTTTCCTCCTAGGCAACCGACAAGATAGATTCCGAGACTGAAGAACAACCGAGACAACAACAACTGCTAGACTCAGACTCGGATGTCACTACAGTGGAAAAATTAACTCAGACACCGGCCCACAAAAATGTCGTCAAAGTCTAAGTAGAATTCCACCGAGCGGATATCTGCTGGGCACCTGGACACACAAGTGAGAGGGAATCAGAAAGCGGAAGAACTAGCAAGAGATTGTGCCTATTTGCACAGGAGTAACACTCACAACTACATAAATATACCAATTGAAACCGTGAAACGCAAAATGGAATCTATAGCCAGAGAACGATACAACAAAGTATGGATCTCCAGGAGTGACTGTGTAATCTCAAGCTTCCTTTGACAAAACTTAGACAGCGGGAGAACATGTATTCTCATCGTACTCAACAAAGAAGACATCTGTATCGTTACAGGTGTCCTAATTGGTTACAGTTTTATAAGCGGGATGTCCAGCAGAATAGAAGCCTCTTCTCAATATTATTGCAGGTGCTGTAGAAACGAAGAGAAAATATCATACACTTACTGTGGTACAGATTTTTTGGAGGACTTGAGGAAGTCAGTTAAAAGTCCTGGCTGGTCTTCAGTTAACACAAGCTAGGTAGGATCCACCATTATCTTAATAGAATACTCTAACAACATCAACAAAGAATCATAATAGACTAATGGGCGTCCGTGTCGTGTATGTTTGTCCCTAAGGAACTAGTATATCTCTTCTTGCCTAACCTTATCTAACCTATAATGAAACCAATTGTATCCTTTGCGTCGGTAGTTTGGTGAAGCAATTTTTCGTGTTAATTCATTACTGCTGCCTTTATCATACTCCAAAAACAGTATGCCTCGGCATCATAGAGGATTTTACCAAGCACTTCTAGATCTGCTCTACAAGTCCTAACGAATACTCATTATGTTCTGCATTCTCAAAGGAATTTATTGTGAAAGTGATCTTTGGTACAACACAACTTTGCCCGCCGACTTTCCTTTGACTCTGATCCTATGGACATAACGTATGATGCAAAGACACCAGAATAGCTGAGAAAGTATGAAAACGACTTTCCTTGTGGAAACGAAAGGTTTCAACCAAATTCTGAGAGAGGAAAGGAATCTAGAAGGGTCGTCACGGATGGCTCTAAAACCAACCTAGAATGTGACGCTGTTATCTTTTTCTAGGATGAAAACATTAGACTTCACTTCTCGTTAGAAGAGGCTTGCGCCTATCATCCGATCAGGTATTTACGCAATGGCTACAATGCGTAATCAAAGCTAAGCTTAAGGCCTTATTGAACTCTCCTACCACTTTCAAGCTAATTCCAAAATGCGAAGCTACTTTGAACGTGAAGAATGAATTAACCTAGTCCAGTTTGGGTTCCCGGATCAATTCCGAATACAATCAATGGGATCTATGATGAAATTTCACAGCAAGGCTAAAAATGCGAACTTCTCACAACTCGTAGTCGCTTCGACATTTCCTGTTAGGGCTTTCATTCACGCCTGGGTGTGTTAGAGTATAATCGAAAGCGGCATGACTCTCCATGTCGCAGGCAGACTCATAAGGTTACTTCCGGATGTATCTTTCACCAGGATACTGCTAAGTAAAAATACAGAAATTTCGTAACATTTTCCTAAAACAAGTGGTGCGGAAACAGAGAACATCATTGGTAACAAATGGAGAACCTAAAATATTGCTTCTTCCCAATCAATTTATTGGATATTTCCCTTTCTTAAACAGGACACCCACTTTACTTTGGTTCAGCTTTTATTAGCTTCTATAGCATGAGAAAACATTGTTCTTCATTTTAGAGCGTCCTGGCAAGTTAAAATATTTCTTTTATCATCCTCAAGCTCTTTTTTTACTCAGATAAATGCTTTACAAAAATCTCTTCTTTAAAAGCATGCCACTATTCTTCCCCAATAGTATTTTCTTAGAGCATATCAGTATTTTACCACAATTCGTTACTATAGTAACGACTTTCCTGAGCCTAATCACAACTCATAGTTCACATCTCTAAATAAAAAATCATCTCCAACAAGTACATAATCGTACTTCTAATTCGGAAATTGAAAACTTCAAAACGAATATTGCCCGATCGTTGTGTTTAGCCATTCAACTCCTCCCCAATACACTCAACAATTTTCCAATTAAAGTAAATACTTATCAAGAGGAAGGAATACTCCTCAATTCTCAATGGGGGCCCCCTCAAATGTCACACTGAAGATTTTGTAATATTGATCGACCAGTATCAGAATGAGTACTAATGTCTAAGACGTTCCCACCCAAATGAACGACTATTGTCAAGAACATCTTAGGTTTTTGGGTGCTTAAATTTGTAAGAGGACTTAAGGAAAGCGTCTCCTATCTATTCTTTGTGTTTGTCTGTTTGATTCTACCTGGCACCCGCACCAATGGTATCTTCTTCATTAATTTTCCATACTCACCTTCAAGTGTCATGGGAAACTCAATTAAAGGATTTCCAATTTCAAAGTTTATCATATAATCAGATCCTGACGCAGCCCCAATAGCAAAAGCACCAGGACATTGACTAACGATGAGAAACTAGAGAAGATACGAACAGAACTAAATCGGAGACATATTGCACAAAACAACAATACAAACACTTACGCACAATGAGTGGAAAATCAATATTGCCTTTGACATATCCGTATCCGCATCCTGTCTGTAGTCTTCGTCCTTCCTGGATGCAGATGGTTAGTTCCCACAGTGCTTCTTCTATTCCCACTCAGCCTGGTCTGGCAAGGAGTTACAATAAGGATAATTTCGTTTGACGTCTTATCGGATAACTATTTTCAATTCGACTACGTCACATGCACTACTCGTATATTCTACTATACATCGTCCTCGTGCAATGTGTCCGCCCGCAGATAACAAGGACAAACAGCAAAGGTAAAATAGCTCTAGTTGCACTTCTCTCGATTTACATGCAAAGCATGTGATGGACACTTCAGTTTCCAACTACTGTACTAGATATACCATGTCTTCTGTTGCAGAAGTATGATATGTACAGGTAAAATGCAATGTTGCGAGTAAGGATATTTAAGAAAAATCGATTATGGATAAATGGAGCAGAAATAATTACGCTTACAGTGGGCTAGAGTTCCCAGTCTGCCAGTTTATGAAGGCAGGGGCAAAAATATAATGGCAATCAAATCTTCCCTGCTCGCTGAAATGAATGTGGTCACAAATGAGAATGCGAAACCTATCATCACCCATACCCCAAGCGCAACTGTGATGAGGATGAATTCGAACTGGAGTACATATTCAAAGTCTACCAGTCTGTTCTGTGAAGTCCTTTACTAATGGCGTATTGCGGTAAAGCCATTCTTCAAAAACAAAGCGACGGCCAATTGAATGCGTGTCGACCATCCAGACTGGTTGCTCCATGCCAGTGGTGTAATAAAGTTTTCATCTAGCACTGGAGATTCCACTGTTGGATTGTGACAGTGGACTGTGGACAGTTGGGCCCGATGAGAATTGTAGTGGCATTTATGGAGGGACAAAAACAGCATAGAAATGAAGAGAACACCTATTTCAAATTGAAGTTGAAAATTGCTATACTCCTGCACATTCCTGTGGACTATGGTTCATCCTCGAACAATACATGATTCCTGCCTTAATGAGTTTCTCGTCGTTCGGTTAGATTCGGTTTTTTTTTTTTTTTTTTTTTTTTTTTTTAAAAACTTTGAATGGCCAAAGCCCATTATTCTACTACTAGTGTGCGTATTGATGTGGAAAATTTTACGTGCATTTCAATTTAAAAGCTCGTACCCGGCCCGCATCCCTTCCGAGAAACACTACCATCGCTGAAAGGATAATGTTGTTAGGCAAACAAATGAATTGGATAGCTGTAGCAACATAGCTAGTAACTGACCGATCAGAGTTGGCTGGAACTTAAAGTACAACTAAACGAATTGCAGACGAGTTCATTGAAGCGAGAGCAATTTTTCGTGTACCGGAGTGGTACGGTGGTACGATAGTATGGTGATTCGGTCTTCGGCGTCAACGTTGAAGTAGCAATATGGCATCATTATCGCCTCCACATTAATTTGTGCACTTGATACTGGAAAATGAACCACAGTTTAGCACCTAGAAACAGTGATGGCAGTGGGTGCTAGCTACTGGATACTGGACTGGAAGTTCATTTGTATGTTGTTTACTGGTGAATTGTTTATCAACTTCAAGCTGCACGTTGTGTTCTGTTTTTTATGTTATTTTCGTTGTTGTTGTTGCAGCTGGCGTCGGGTAAACAGGCAACGCATGGAAATTGTGTTGAAAAACGCATTTAATTAAGGCTATTAGGTAGGGGAATACAACGCTTGAATGACTGAACTAGCCATTTAATATAAGTACACATGTGAAACTTGGTCGTTAAGATGAAATAGTCATTTGTATGGTACGAGTACTTGTAGCCGTTGTAATGGTTTTTAGTAGATGCTGCGGGTTGAGATGTCAGTGGGTTTTGAAGTACATCAATCTGCCTTAGATATGATTGCGTGTATTATACATTTGTACGTTCCCGGTAAAAGCTTTTCAGCTTACTGAGTTTCAAGCCGCGAAAATCCTTGTGTCTTTATAACTAGACATGGCTCTGTATAGCTCGTCTCTTTAAATGCTGTCATAGGCGGCCTTAAAATCGATGAAAAGGTGGTGGGTATTTGGACTTCCTGGATTTTCTCCAAGATCTGCCGCAGTGTGAATATTTGACCGATGGTGGACTTTTCTGGCCTGAAGCCACTGACAGGGACCAATCAGGTTGTTGATGAAAGGCTTCAGGTGTTCACACAACATGGCAGATAAGATCTTGCAAGCGATGTTAAGAACACTAAAACCTCTGTAGTTGGCGCAGTTCAGAGGGTCTCCTTTCTTGAGGATCGGGCAAACAATGCTGAGGTTCCATTCATCGGGCATACTTTCTTCCGACCATATTTTACATACGATTTGGTGCATGTTTTTAGCCAAGTCATCGCCTGCCGCTTAGTTCGGCGGTTAGGTTATCAACCTTAGCGGCTCTGCTGGACTTAAGCTAAGATATGGCTATCTTCACTTCGTTCAGGTCAGGTAGACAGAATTGTTGGTCTTTATCGTCCAGGTTGAATAGTTCATTCTGCCTGGCAGCGGGATTTAATTCGTCATTGCCGTTAAGCAGTTTGCAGAAGTCCTCAGCATCGAGTGCGTTTCTATTATGATGTTCCTTTGTTCCTTGCAGGCTTCGGTTCGGTCTCTGTAGTCTTGGTAGGTTCTTTTTACCTTTTGTAAAACTTCCGAACGTCATTCGTGAGGTATCATTTTTCTCTATTTCCTCGATCGCGCGCTTCTCGTGCTTTCTTTTTTCTCTTGAGAAGCCAGTGTTTATCTCTTCTTTTCTACGCGTAGAGCCCATGAGCAGCTCTGGTCCTTCTTTGCAGCGCCGCTTTGTATGCCTCTTGTTTCGCTGCATGTGCTTGCCGGCACTCGTCGTCGAACCAGGGGTTTCGTTGTGGTGGGCGAGTGAAACCAAGCACCTCAGATGCGGCGTCTCTGATAGCTTCCTGGCGGTGCTGCCACTGGTCTTCAATGCTTTATGCTGGCTACATAGAACCTTTTGAGAGATTGAGAGAGACTCGATCGAAAAAGGATCTGGTGATCTCTTGCGATTTTAGTCGTCCGACGTCAAACTTCCTCAGAGTATTTACTTGTCTTAGCGGTGTTCGGGATATCCGAAGCCGTACCTTGGCTACAACAAGGTAGTGTACTGGAGAAGTGCCTTGCGTCGATCGCAATGTGGTCAATCGGTTAATCATGTCCCTTTATGAATATCGAGATGCGGGAACCGCGTACTAGCTTTGATACTATTTCGAACCGTCGCCAAGTCAATCAGCCTAAATCCGTTGTCGGAGGTGGTATCGTATAGGCTGTTCTTTCTTTTTATTTGCAAAAAAGGTGAAAAAATATGACATTTTATTCCAACACCTCAAAAACATGCAATTTTCAACTTTTTCGATCAGAATTTAGTTCATATTCTCCGAAAATATGTTGCTAATGGAAAAGAAAATATATATATCTATATGTAAATGATTTCAGATAAAAATTGTGACTTCCGAATTTCCCACGAGCAGCAATGGCGACCGTGCACAGACAGCAGCTTCTAACTCCACTACATCCGGTGGAAATTATTTGAAGAAATTACAATCTATCTATTACGCTTAAAAGAATTCTGATTACTGCTTCCCTGTTAAAAAAAAAATTCACGAAAAACACTATAATATCGGCTTCCCTATCTGGTTCCCCCCTTTAGTTTTAAGAAAAACTAGTAACAAATATTTATCACAGCAAATGGCTTTATTTATTTTTAAAACACTCTCCATGACGATCAACACAACGTTACACGCGTTTGAACCACTTTTTACACTCCGAACGAGGTAGCTCTAAAGCACATCACAACCGCTTCTTTAGGCGGATTTAAAAGAACCTTACAGTCGCCGGGATCTTATACATACGAGTAGACTCACTATTTGTAGCCTGTCACAGTCTTATACGTCTTTTAAAGGACCGCGATTGAGTTTTTTTTTTAACATTTCCTATGACCTATCGACACGAGTTTTTTTTTCGCGTGATTGTTAAATTATGCGTTATCCAACGCGAAGTATCCTTTTGACGGCGAAAGGAACCCTGATGCGGGCCTAAATGGCAAACGTATGATGGCCTATAGCCCCACAAGCCTATACGGAAGAGATTAGAAAGTTATGACCTCGAGAAAAATGGAATCACTGTTGACGACTTTTGGACATCCACGTGGAATGGTAGGACCCTTAACAGGCCACGTCGAGCTGAAAAATTAGCAGAACATTGACTGCTATGACGCAGATGGCGGTGACCAATTATGCGGCAGATGAAGGCAAGAAATCTTGAGCTTCCGACACGTGAGTCAGCGTGTTATGACAATCTGCATTAGGCTAACATAAGCCTAATATGCACTCATGCCCCTATGTAAGAAAAGGACAACACCGCCAAAGAATGCTTCTACGAGCTCCTCGAAAAGACACAAGTTATGTCCATAGTGTGACGTTAAAATCTCCTAGTACGGTAGGAAAGGAGAACATCTTTGGTAGGTTGGTAAACAACCCAAGGCTTATTGACTTTGTTGCGGGTAGAAATATCACTATAGCTAGCACACGGCCTCCTTATTTAATATATGTACACAGGGGGACATTACTGTCTGCGGATCTTCAAACAGTAATTCGAATTGACCATTTTGCAATAGACGTAGGACATGCCTCCATTATTCTGAACATTTCAGGCAGCCAACGTTTATTCGGATCACAACCTGCAAACATCAGAGACGCCGCAATTAATGTGCTGGGTTTCTCCCGACAACCACTAAAAAATCCCTGGTTTGATGTAGAAAACCGGCAAGCACATGCAGCTAAACAAGAAGCCTACAAAGCACCACTGAAGAAGAGACGGAAACAATACTTCACCAGAAGAAGAAAAAAGAACACAAAAAGCGCACGATCGAAGAAACTGACAGTTTGTGTCAAGGCAAGAAGACTCGCACAGAAACCCGTAATGATTGCAATCATAGTCGGCACTAAGAACATTAAGACATTTTTCTGTATAACGAGGGAGAAGCGCAACAGAAAACAGACCATTCTACTTTTAGACGGTGATAGCCAAAACATCCGTCCACCTGACAAAAACGAAATAAGGTCAGAAGAGTGTATGCCTGATGAATGGAATCTCAGTATCGTTTATGCGATCCACAAAAAACTAAGTCGCCTCAACTGCGCCAACTATACAGGTATAAGTCTTCTCAACATTGGATACAAGATCTTTTCTGCTATATTGTCAGAACGTCTGTAAAACTTCGTCAACAATCTGATTAACCCTTACCAGTACTGTTCCATGGTAAAAAAGTCCACAATCACGGACACAAATCCTTTTCTTTTTTTTAAATAGCGCACGCTCAAAGGGTTAAGGTTCCCTCATAATATTTGCCCACAGCCCGGGCGCAGGAAATTTAAATGTTTGCACGTTACAATGACTAGAAAATAGAGAGCTGGACGGAGCATTCCATAAAGTAGTTGTTCGGCTTAGGAACGAATCACGATATTTGATAGTACGTCCGAAAGTGGATTTTAGGGTGTTGTGTTACGATGTTACGGCTGAAATGCTACTGGCGTCGAATGGGCTTTATAGGAATATCTAATCCCGACATAGTGACGTTCAAGTGATCTCTTATTAACAAAAAGGTAGCGGCTGTCTATAATGGCTTAAAATCTAAAACCGCACTAATAAGGTTCTGAACCTCAACAACATAACATACACTTCAACCTTCCGAGAAGTACTCTTGCTACGCCCTCGGTAGTTGACGTAGTTTGCGGATTGTCCTTTTTTTTTTGTATTTTGGACAGAATACAAGTACGCTATTAACGTTACTAGCCTCCACTAGCCGGTAAGCCATAGCCCTGAAGAAATCGATGTAGTCAGGTGGTGAAGCCTCCGCTTAGTTACAAGGTAAGTTAGATCAGCTTCTAAAAATGCTCCTTCCATATGGTCGGCAGACCTTGGAAATTTTTCACCAGATAAGCGTTTTTGTCAATGACAATGGGACAGATTTAGGGTCTTGTTCCTACCACCAAAACCTTTAATTTCTCATAGGTGATGAGAGTCAATCACTTTTTCGGTAACTGTATGCATAGTATTGACGATATGAATATATAAAAGTTAAGCGGAGGAGTAAGAACTAAGTAGCGAAGATTTGGGCTGTCAACGACGAGTTTTTCTTGCATCAGATTCCGTACGTATTACGGTAGTAATCCTGATCAATGTTGGCATGCCCTCCAACTATTAAAACAAAGTCAATATGGTTGCACATTCCTTGATCAGGGACAGGTATACCGAGATGTGGGTATCTGCGCTAACAACAACCAAGTTTCTTGTAATGCAAAAGTCGACCAGCTTCTGGTCGTCAGGCTACCCACACTAGCGTTGAAGCTGATACATTCATTTCAGGAAGAATTACTCGTATGTTTGCGCATGTTTTACGTAAAAGGGAATGGTTAATGGACGTCCATTTATGGGTGTAAGCCGAGAAACAAGATGATGCAAGCTTTAAGCACATATAAGTCAAGCACCAAATTCCTGTCTATCCACATGATTGATGAAGACAATGTTGCAAGGCTCCCTATTTGAACATCTCTAACCCATCCATTTGATCTACACTTAGCTGAGTATAAAAATAATATGATGAACCACCCAATCAGTGGAGATATAGGGTCCTAGTTCCACGTAAGGTGAACTAAACAAAGGCATATCAGTTAAGCACTAAAAAAAGGGTAAGTTTTGGGTCTTTAAAACAAAAAATTGGTACAAAAATCTTTCAAACTTTTCCTCTGAATTTGAGGAGTGAACAATTCCAAACCAAGATAGGATATTTGCTTTCGAAAATGTTTATTAAATTATCAGTTGGCAGGGAGTTGATGACGACAATGTTGAACTCAAGATGAGAAATTTTATCTGAACAACGCCATGGTAGCGTTGAAATTTTGATTTTTCAAGCTTCTCAGTATGCAAACTCTTGATTCAGTTGAAAGTTACTATCTACGTTAGTAATAGCTCACTCAATAAGATTTGTTTGGATGTAAGGCCACATTAGGTTGGTTCATAAATTTTGCGCTACCGACTTGATATGAAGCATAAAAGACACCACCACAAAACGTCCATCTTATTGTCAACGTTGTTGTCCTTGGTGACGTTCTCGCAGTCGTATCAACAACCTGATGAGTTTCATTTTCAAATTCTTCATTGTTTCCCTGTGCTCCTCTGTGTCTTTCTTTCTCGTTTTTATAATTTTTTTTTTTTTTTTTTTTTTTTTTTTTTTGCATGCCCATTCAAATTCACACAAGAGCCATCTACTCAGTACGATGAGTAGAAAGTAGAATTTCGCAGAAGCTCATGTTTTACAATGCGCCACCCATCCAAACCACATTCACTACCCGTCAATTTGTATACAGAATCTTTTTTTGAGTACATATACCACTCGTCGTGCCTCAACATTCTCATGGCGTATGCCATACCTCCTTACGCCATTTGTTATTGCGCTATGCCATACGCCTTCACGCGATTTCAACTGACTCACTGTTGTGTCATTGTTTCGTCGCATTTGCAGCTTTTGAGTTCATTTAACAAAACGCACGTTAGAGTTAACCGAGGCAGTGAAAACTGGCGGCGGCAGCAACGCCAGGGTTCTTTTGGATTATTCCTCTTTTTAAGTTCTGTGAAATTGGTAGAAATTTTTTTGCTAACAGGATACAAGCATAAGAAGGATACAAGGACATGAGGAATGATAAATGGGGATCGAGAATTGCGCGATGCCTCTACTCTTATTCCCAAGAAGGCACATGCCCGGAAAGGATTAGACGAAAATAAGTACTCGGGATGTTCTTTGTGATTTTTTTTTTTTTTTTTGCTGGTAAATCCAATTTGTTGCTGTTGTTGCTGTTGCTGTTGCTGTTATCCCTAGCTTAGCAAAAGAAATCCTTTTTTCGTAGAAATCCCATTGTCATACATCATTAATGGACTCACAAGTTGTAGATCCAGAGCGTAGGATCTTTATTTTTTTCTTCGAATTCGCCCACAGATAAAGACGTGGAACTGTATTACATTGAAGACCCACATACCATATGTATGTGTCTTGTATCCACGCATTGAGAAGAAAGTCTCCCTCACCCGTCTAGCAGCATGGATTCAAATTGTTCACATCTGTGAAGTACCAACATAAATAAAATATCTATAAGCCATCAACATTCGCTCGCTTTTCACTTGGAAAGGAAACGAGTGGAAATGAGTTTAGGCGTAGCATGATGGTTTGTAATTTTTGTACCATCGTTAGCTGAAATAGGAGCAGATAATGGCTCGTCATCTCTATCACAGATGCCTGGAAGTTGCCATGCTATGGGTAGGCTGGTTCCAGGAACAAAAAGTTCCCCTCAAAACGGAAGTCAAGTGCTGACATTTAGGGATGGAAATTTATATTTCTTAATTCGTTCGCAGTCAGCAGGGTGTGCTTGGATTAAACTTTCGTGAATTCGTTTACTTTTAAGATCAATAAAGATGAAATTGGCTTGTTCGGAAATTGACAACGGGACAGAGGATGGGAAAAATATTAAATGATATGAAGATATTCATTCGGGTATTTGCCGTGATTTTTTGTTTGACTTTCTGGTCGGAGAAAGAAGATTCTACGCAAAATGGGACAAAAGAAAGACACTTTTGTTTATTCAATGTATGAAGTGTTAATATGTACAGATATAAATATAGAGTGCCGAATCGATGTTTAAAGGATTTACCCATCTACGTAAATCTTTAGCTTATTGCTGGTATAGGGTTTTCTAATAATGACTCGACAACTTTTTTTTTCAATAAAAGGCAAACCATTTGAGATATTTCAAAAACTTTATAATTGGCTTGAAGTATGAATGGAACTCGACTTTGTTCATATGGCCATATGGCCGTTGGATCCAATTTTCAACGACTCGGCCACATATTTCGGCCGAAACGGCCGCTATTTCGCGTTCAATGTTGGCTCTGAGCTCTTCCAACGTGGTCGGCGTGTTGACATAAACCAATGACTTACGTAGCTCCACAGAAAATAGTCAAGCGGTGTTAAACCGCACGAACGAAGCGGCCAATCGACTGGCCCATGTCTTGAGATAAGACGCTCACCATACTTACTCTTCAATAAATCGATTGTAGAGTGTGCTGTGTGGCTGTGTGTTGAAACCACATTTCGTCCAAGTCCATATCTTCCAATTCGGACTAAAAATAATCGGTGATTATGGCGCGATAGCGCTGACCATTCACAGTAACGTGACGATCGTTATCGTCGACGAAAAAATATGGCCCAATAACGCCGCCGGCATGCAAACCGCACCAAACAGTTTTTTTTTTTTTTTGTGGATGAAGTGGTGATTCATGAAGCACATGTGGGTTTTCACCCGACCAATATTGACGAACCCATTGAGCCAAAAATGAGCTTCTTCACTGAAGATGATTTTCCGATGAGATTCATTATCTTTGCGCATCTTCTCCAGAACCCAATCGGAGAACGTTCGTCGCTTTAAATGGTCCATCGGCTTCAATTCTTAAGTCAGCTTGATCTTGTATGGGTGTAAACCAAGATCCTTACGCAAAATACGCCATAATGTGGTCTGAGCGATGCCCAATTTTTGAGAACGCCGTGGAATTCACTGATTTGGATCGTTTGCTGCGGACGTCTGAACGGCAGCGATATTTTCGACACTTCGACCAACCCGTTGTCTCATTGACACGGCAACATCACACAACGAATATGTAGACTCAAATTTTTGCACTAAACTTGTTATTGGAGTTAACGCTCTTAAAGTTGCAGTCACCGACTGCGAATATCTGTAGAAAATATTTATAATTTGCAGACGTTGCTCGTTAGTGTACTTTACCATGATAAAAGCCCATGATGAGCTCACTGAATAAATTGACAGTGACAGTTTGATGATAAGTGAAAGAGTGCGTTCACAAATTAAATTCAAAATTGTCAAGTCCCTAGTTGTAAAGGAATGTTTCTATTCAGTTTTTCTTTCGGCATTTCCGTGTTGCTACAACACTTACATATACAAGACCGGTCTGGTGTACTTCGGCTAAAAACCGCCTTATGACCTTATGACTTATTTCTTTTACAGAGACTCAGCAAAGTTAATATCATCCTGTCCAATTCCACAACTATTAGTAGTTCTTGACAAAGCTTTGAATACCATATTTGCTAAAGCACGAACAAAACAACCATCACTTTTACTTCGATACTCGCAAAACACTTGATGTGTGAACCTGGACAATAAACTTCATAAGGCTAAATACAGAAAGCTAAAAAAGCCCTGGCCGTGATGCATTTTCACGTAGTGTCTTACAACAGGGCTATAAAAATTTCCATCTGCTTTTTGTTGGAACAAACTTCCGAGAACTATAGTTCGAAATGGCAAGATTTCTGTGAACACAGTACAACATCTATATTCACTTAGCCTCATTTGAACCACGGATAGCACTTTTCTTTTGACCCGTAGTAGAGATAAAAGAGCTCTTTCCTCGTACTTCCTTAACCAACCGTCCAACAGAGATCTGTCAAATGGAGAGATTGGCACGTACCTTAAACAAATAGACGAGACCATAAAATATGTAGACAACAGTCAGTACGACACCTCGGTATCAGCACACTTACAACCAAAAAACATTTCGCAACACAAATATTGGGCACTGCACCGACACAAAAGTAGACTGCTGTCGAACCCAAATATGTTGCCGTAAATAAACAAAATATTTCGGAGGAAAGATCGAAACGCCCTTCCATGTCTAAAGATCGCCCGAACGACACTTAACGAACAAGTACTGTTATAGCAATCATAGTCCAGAAGAGTAACTTGTTGGTGGCCGAAAATCCGCAAGAGTAAGTAGAGGACATTGGAGCATTTTTCCAGGAAGTTTACAAGGCGGATGATGTTATTGACCCGAACCGCGAACAGGTCTTTTCGTACGATTCCCACCTTTGAAATTATATGGAAAACTAGAGATTCGAGAACTCAGAGTTCACTGCGTTTACTATGTTCAATTTGGAGAAAGAGCTACCCCGATCATTACAAGGGAAGAGCTCCAAACGATCTTCGAATCACTTAGAAGCAAGGAATTAGCGACAACCGATGGAATACTGAACCTTGTGCTTCGACGGGGGACATATACACCACATTGTTTAAGAATGCAATGAATGCCTATTATCCATCGCATTGGAAAACGGCTTTGGTGCATCCTATTCCCAAAAGAGGTAAAGTTACGTCCAATCCGGCGATAGTGATGAAAAGTCCTGACTAAATGGGTTGAGGACAAAAATGTAGTTCCTGATAATCAATCCGGTTTCAAGGCGGAGCATAATATTACACATGTCTCGTCTAAGCTGGCATCTTACATCCAGTGGAACAAAAGCAAGAAACAATGCACGAATGCCTACCTGACTTAGAGAAGGTTTTCGATACTTGTTTCAAGCTGAGCAGGTGGGACATAAGTAAACCACTGCCATACATTCTTTCTAATATGCTCAAAGCACACAGCTCACCGTAAAGAATGGCGATGCGACTTCTGCTGGAACATTTGCCATTAAAAATGATCTGGAACAACCGGCGGTCAATTCGCCGATCCTATTTAATATCTCCACAAGGGACCTTACGAGTTCACTTCATCACGCCATAGCGTACGCAAACGACCTGATCGCGTATAGATCTGAGCCAAAAATCGAGGTCATTACATAATATGCTCTGAGAAAACGACTTCGATAAAATTTAACAATATTGCAATGACTTCGGAGAGGATTCTTTCTAAGACGCCTTTGTCTGGGGCCTCTGCGATTACCAGAAAAAATTGGCGAAAGTATTCGATTATGGGACACGTGCAGCTGCCCCACTCGCTTGTCGAAATGTAGCCAGATACCTTGGGATCTGACTGAATCAATATCTATATTTTAACAAACAAATAGATGTCAGGGAAAAATGTGCTTTTGCCCCATCAAAGAGATTGTTTCATACAAGTCAACTCGATGCGAGGGTAAAGGTAATCTGCTACATGGTCCATATCACATTCCTGTATTCGAATCTCCCGTGTAATTCAACGTGTAAACAAGTTTAATTGAAAAGTTTCGGGTGTTTGAGAGGGCCTGCCGAAAGGCTTGCCTTCGTTTGTTCAGAACACCAGGGTCGGAGTACATGCAATTATATCCTAATGAAGTCCTTTATAACAGTCCTATACATCAATCGTCATTAAACCCTGTTCTTCGACTGCAGAATGGGAACGGCAGCGATTCCATTATCACCCGGCATGCGAACAAGAGTCATTGAATTCAGCCTTCCATTTTTGTTCAGAAAAGCCTTGTATTGCGGCATTAAGGATTTCTTAATCAAACGTATTTATTAGAATTAGAATTGCGAATATCTCTACGTTTTCGTACTCCAAAAATCTATCAGGACTTCATCCTAGATCAATGAAGCCATCCGTTAGGACCACAAAAGAGACCACGCCGAAATTTGTTTACCCCCATCGGCATAGTTCTGATCCACAAGATCTACACCGTGTTATCTGGCATGTTAAAAATGCCGTCAATAGTTGTTTTGTCGAAAGCACCCCCTATGTCCATGAAAATATCCAGCATGTTGTTGAGCTCCGTTCTCTTATGAATGCCCACCATAGGATCTCGCATATATGATATTTAGGACATGAAACTAAACTATTCTCTTCAAAATGAAAGAAATCCGGCCAATTGGTCTTAACTTATTGACAAGCGTGTTTAGTATAAAAGCTGCTACTCTCACTGTTCGCCAAAGGTTCGGTATGTATACTAGTGTGTGGATACTTTTTGATCAGGTTACTTGGGAAATTCATTTTGACCCAGTGTGGCGCATCCAGTCTGACTGATTTGCCCATTTACAATATATTGACCAGTCTGCTGGTTTCAATAAGTATTTTGATCTACAGGAGCAGATACATTTACTAGAAATCTTTTATTTGCATTCATCAAAATATCACCTTTTTGATATTTTTATACCGCAAGAGGTATTCCCTGATGACATCCCGAAAACAACGAGCTTAGTCTGCACTACAGAACTAGTTCGAGATGTACTCGTTTGTGTATTCCGGTTAATCCGTTCAGTTGCTCCATCATCAAGAATCCTTGAAATGTGACAGCTATATTTATTTGAATAAAGCTCGAAGTCAACAGCTGGAATTTTCAACGTTTAACAGATGACGCCATGACTACTAAGACAGCAGAGTCTTCTTTGGAGGAGTTGGATACCTTAATCCAAGCGCAACAAATGGTAAACAGAATTCTGGTTCTAGGAACTCTGTTGGCCTACAGCACCTACAGGTTTACCAAATCCAGAGGAATCATATTCCCATTTCTCATCTGAAATTGTACGTGTAGAAGGTTGCTACTCTAGAATGTCTTTAATAACATTTAAGGACATTTTATGTCCTTAGATAGTAGCATAGAAAGGAATGACGACAGAGATAATAGTCGCCAATGTATTCGTAGCAAAATATTATTCCGTGACACCAACGAGGTAATCCGATATTCGCACCACAAATGAGATACCACAGGGCTCCTCTCTTTGACCCTGAATGGAATATTATTCTCCCGAATCTGTTTTCATCACCCTTTTCATTATTCAAAATTTTATGATTTTTAAATAGTGAATATCTCCCACAAAAAGTTTTCCTTTTTTTTTTTTTAATTTTCCTTTTATTCCTTACGATCCAGGCCAACTTGAAATTCCATTCGCTCAGACATCTGTGAATTTAAATTCAGATTATCTATTGCCATCCATCATAATGAACATTCATTCATTGGCTTAGAAAGACGTTTAATCCAAAATGATGTGGATTCCTGTTCCGAATTGAACATCGGCACCCAGTTGTAGTCACCGCTAACAACATTGGAAAAGCACTCCTGACATGAATAGTTAATTTCTTTCTACTCCCTTCTGCCACGACAACGAGGATGATCCAAATTGGAATTGGTTGCCTGATGATGGTTGTAGTCCTGGTGATGATGAGAATTCAATTCTTTGAAAGCATTGCCACTATGAACAGGCACAGAGGACACGAAGGACACAAAGGAATACGCGATTATTATCACAATGCTGGTGGTCATGATGCTTTTGGGCCAGCCAGTCAGCCAGCCACGCGCGTCTGCAAAGTTTAACAAGCTTTCATATAGTTTGAGACGAAGAATTTTTCAGTACTCGTATTCTGAAAGATGGAGAAGAATTTAAAAGAAATGTCTAAAAGAAACGAGAGAGAAAAAAAGCGAAAAAGGAGAAGGCAAAAAGGAATTGCTCCCTTCATTGAACGAGTCCCTATTCATGAACATTGAACAGTAAGTCTCGTCTGCTGGACACGATAAGAAAGATATCAAAGAGCACTATGTTGCTTGGTCTGTTTAAGTCCTGGTCTTTTGGTGTGCTTCCATCTTTTTTGAAAATGATTTTCCATTCACAAAAAATGTCCCTGGCTCTTCCCCTTACTGGTAAACCCTGTCCAATTTGAAGGAAGATAACAAGAAATGACCAGATACGTGGAAAGGGTTCTTTGGATGCCAGAACTCTTCTATTCAAGAGGCCATATCCTTTGTGCTACGAAACTGTTTCACTTTAGAATGGTAGTGGTGGTGCTAGTGCTAGTGGTTAGTCGTGTCAGTGGTAATGGTAGTGGTTGCAGTTTCATTTCAATCTCCATACTCTATCGCGTTCTGGTTCTAAATTCGAATGTGATGGTATGTGCTGGGTATTTTGCAATTCCATGCTCTTCACTCCTACCTATACACCGCCGAGAGAGTTGTATCATTCGGACACACACCATAATGATGGGGACATTGACACCGATGGCGAATGAATGAATAAAGTGCATTAGCTCATACAGTGTCCTTGCAGATACATTTCATTTGCACAAGTTGTTAAAGTTGCACGATTTTCGTCCTTTAGTACAATGTTCTTTAGCAAACACTTTTGCAGCTATTGTAAATGGAATTGAAAGTTTCTAATTAATGTTAACGTCATCGTAGTTACGTAGTTGAGATGAGATTTCGAGAATGAACATGTAACTGTTATTAGCGAATGAGGGAAGTATGATCAAATGGATTTCAGTTGGCCGTGATTTGACCATTAAGAAGCTATTGTGTTGTATCTATAGACAGTTGCATGTTTTTCGAATTTGAGGAAACTATCTTATGTGAAATATGCAACACGACTCATTCAAACATGAATGAATTCATGTCTAGAACGTTTCACAGTTAAAATTGCACACTTATATATAGTCTCGCCACTACACCAATTCGAGAATATCTACGGCAGAACTGCTAGAAAATTCAGCGACTGGTGTCTATTATTTCAATGCCCCACCTCATAGAAATCATAAAGAATGTGTTGAAGCTATCATCGCGAAAAATGTCCTCCCGTAGAAAAGATTCGAAAGTACATGCATAAATGACGCTGTCAACTTTCGTTTATATTCAGACATACTATGGATCACTGACACTATTCTGTGAAGAATGATCCAAATTGGAGGCTACACCGGCTACTCAACTGGTGAACACATAGTCACCAGCAACATGCACATTACTTCTGAAAACTGCCCATCCTACTCAACTTCGAAGTGCGCGAAATGCCACCATAGCTGGCACATGTGTCCTACACCTCAAGATTTATCAAAAGACCTGTTAATTCTCTGATCAAAAACCTGTCAACCAGGCTGTTCATCTCCAAAGCACAGACCTCAGTATTGTGGATGCCTTAAGAAGCCAACAATGATACGGCTCGCCAGTTGTATACAATGCACAAATGGGGTAACTGAACAAGCATTGTGAGTAAATCTGACGTTGAAAGGCAATCATGAAAGCGAGTAATACACAGAACCATCCGAATTCCATCGAATAATCCTTTTTTTCTGTTCGAACAGAGCACTCAGACAGGGAACTAGTCCATTGTACTCCTTGTAAGCTCGTTTTAATCGAAGAAAGATAACAAAGCGCTTAAGTGATCAAGTACCTACAGCACCCATAACGACAACCTCGAATGCCTGCAGCTTGATGCAAGTGTAAACCGGACGTTCACAGTGATATTGCTCCGCGGTGTCATTATCACTTTCACAGCAAGCGTCGAAAGATCTTTTATCACTTATGCCCAGGACACATACCATACATTTAGTGCCCCGTCACAACACCAGTAAGCAACCTGCGAGTTAGCAAAATGGCCGCTGAATTTCTTAAAGATGTCGGGAAGCATTTTTTCCATGCCATCTACAGTTGTACTCATATGAAACCCAACTGTTAACGGAAACCTTAACAAAGGACGCAGGAACGGACCCTGAACTCTGAGCCTTGCCTGGCAAATTCATTGGGAAAATTTTGTTTCCCGTGATCACATTGTAGTCAGGGACCCAGACAAGGCTTACTGAATTTAGCCCTTCAAATGCGTTCAGTGATGTCTTGGAAACAGATTCAAATGCTTCGCCCCTCCATCGATTCTTCACAATATATGATAGATCGTTGTCGGCTTGGAAGACTTTCTTAACGAAGAATGAAACCTTACGTTGTAGTCTACCAGAGCCGCATTCTGTGTTAGTTTTTAAACCATCCGTGACGTCCCAACTGCATTTTTTTCCTGGCTCAGATTTTAGCTAAAACTAGTCTTGGGCACAGGGAAAGTCGATTTCGTATTTTTCTGCTTCATTGCGTCAGTTGGTATATCCACAAGACCAGAATCAAAAGACAGCCGGCGCGAAAGAACATCAAAGCTTCAGTGCGTGTCGTACCAAATTCCTTCATTTTAAACGAAAGATGGCTTCGAGATTGCAGGCCATAATATGAATATCAAGACGAGCGATCTTCATAAATGCGTCTAGAACAAAGTCAAGCTAGGAAAAGCCCCCATGCAACCGATCTAGACCGTTTTCGGAGTCTAGTAAAAGCAACAATGGCGTTTTTTCGTCAGAGCTTATTCCACCAGACAACAGACACATATGATATAATTGGCCTTTTCATAGTTGTTTCGATCCAGAGGACTCTTTGACGTAACATGTTTAGTCCATAGAAGTTTGTTATCCAGGATGACTTCCAGATACTTAGCTTTTTCGAAGACTTGGATAGCGATGTCAAGATAAAAACCAGCCAGCTTCCTTCTTCTCACAAAAAGAAGAACTCAGTTTTGAGAGGATTTACCGGAAGCCCATTTCTACTGCACCAATTACCGATCACGTCTAGGACTGCCTGCAGACACTCACTATAAATAATTCAACAGACAATAGATAATACAGCTACGTATGCTTGTGCATATACGTCGGCACTATTGCGCGCGTTGAACAGTGAGTCGACCAACAAGCACCATAGTAATGGAGACAGAACCATTGTTTACCACCCCTATCACGTATTGATTAAGCTTCCCTTTTTGAGGACTTTGACCAGCAGGACTTTGGTTTCGCCGACATTTGTGATTTTTTCCCAAAAGTTTTTTTATAAGAAGCAGTGTTCGAAATCCGAATAAGCTTTTTATATTATTGGTGCTTCGATCTGTTTAGAAGTTCTCTGATTTTTTTTTTTACGAAGACGCTACAGATCAGCGTTTCACTAAGGAACGGGCAATCTGCATAATTGTTTACTACCTGAACAGGTTTTGAATAGCTTCCTTTTTTTTTTTTTTTTTTTTTGGTATGAGCACTGTCGGATATGCCGAGCTCCCCCTTAAATCGTGTTCAGTTGGTTTTCTGCGGATTCCTCCTTTTCAACAAGGTTGAGATCTTGCGTCCGATTCTGAATTCGATGTACCTATGGTATGGCATTGAAATCTCCGATAGATAGATACTTTCCAATCAGTAATATCCTTAGCATACCTGTTGGAAAAAGTAAAGTAAGTCGACTTTTTTGTTTGGATGGGAGCAAACATTGTTAACAACCAGGTCAGAAGATAGTATTAAATCCAGGAGGTGATTGCCTCTCAAGTTACATTTGCTACTGCCCCACAAAGTATTCTGAGTACTAGCCTCGCAGCATATGATAATTTCCATCTTCTTAGAATCACAATATTCAATGACAAAAAAAAAAAAACAAAAAAAAAAAAAAACAACATATTGCCAATTTGATTCTGCACAGAAGGCAGAATGCTGTTGGTCAATCTGTAGAACAGCGATTGAAACAACACAGTAAAGCAACGGATCTGCGAAGTAAAAAACTGATACTGAGGTCCGTATACGCCAAACATTACGGTATTTTCATAGCAAGATATAGATAAGAACGGAATTTTCTTCGATGACAGAGACTCGAGGTTGTAAAACGAGATTGAGTAACCTGTAATGTTATACGTCAAGAGCTCTGAACATCATGTTCCTTTTCTAAATACGTCTACTCTACAAGGTATCATCTATACCAACGTGCCTGCCTGACATCTTGGCGTATAAGCATTCACATGACCATTATGACCACTGCATACCTCCTTCCTAAGCTACTTGTAATTCTAAACCTACCAAGAAATAGCAATGAATAAAACGAGAAAGAAACCAATTTCAAGAATCGACCGATAAACGACTAATACAATTTCCTGGTTTACCCCATAAAGAACTACAAAGTTCTTAATACAAGTCCCTACCGAATTAAGCTTGCCTGCAACCTTGACACTAATTCAATATTCAAAAGATAATCTAACAAAATTTCCATTGAAATTCACTTTCAAAATCATCCATATCGTACGACCACGTATGCTAATCCCTTTCTGTACTCTGCTGCATAGGTATGGATACTCTATTCATGGGTATCTATGAATTACTTGACCTTATCATTCCTGTAACTCAAAACTCTGATCAAAATATGTATGCAGTACAAATCTTCAGATACACTTACTCTGGCACATCCGTCAGGCATTGAAAAAAAGAGATACTTTGTAACATCCCTTGAAGTCTATAAATCAAAAACAAATCAAATAACCAAACGGACTTCCACAACATACTTCTCCATATCCTATCCGCACCATAGTTGGTGGCTGTTGTTTGCCACTACCGCTTCCCCATTGCTCATAGCAACATTCTTTACATATCCATATCTGTACTCGTATCCATATCCAAACCTTAAATCCATATCCCACACATCCGCCCGCATCCTTCATTCACTAAACATACTTTAGCTAAAAGATAATCCCAAAAGGAAAAAGATAATGTTCTCCTTATGTTATACTCCTTATGTGTGCATATTCACCGTATCCACTTTCCGATTCAAATGTTCAGAGTAAATACAACGAGACGACGACCCATAATCCCAAAGCGGTACGACTACGAGTACTATGAGTAGTAGTAGTATACGTAGTTTCAATGTTGTTATTCCGATGGAGAAAGTAGTAAAAAGGGGGTCAATAAAAAAAAAAAAAAATAAATAAAAAATAAAAAAATAAAACATTATTAACCCCCCCCCCCCCCCCCCCCCTCAATTCATGTGAAGAGCCCGTTGGCCACCCACACCCTCACTGAGATCCACCTCTGCCAAATATGATGAAGTAGCAAACACACTTTAAGTATCCATATCCCCGACTCTGTTGAAATGGATCAAGGAGAATATATTCATCCTTGATTTTTACGATGCAAAGTGTATGGCAGATAGAAGAACAAGAAGCAAAAAGTATCTGAGTTACAGCAGCGATTGCAAAAAAGGGATCCACTTTCAGTTTAACCCTATAATACAGGTATGAATAACAAATTACCACTTAAGTGTGCAATCTCCAGAGATGGGGTTGGGTAAGATTTTTGTTTTCATATTTTAATAATAGCACACACCCTCTACTTTCGCGCAACATCCGCTTTCGGCCAGAACAAGAGTAATCAAAGCATTTCAATCAAATCAAAGCCTTTCCTGTCTACATAGAGACAGAAAAATCAGACGACCAAGGGAGGAGAAAAAAGAAAAAAAAACAACAGAAAATCGTACAGGGTGACACAACCAACCAAGGTATCAGAAATATCCAATTTCTGAAAGAAAAATATCTTCAATTAGAGTTCAGGTATGCGGCTTTGGCTCCATGAGCTTAAGATACTTTGATTCTCTGACACATTTTTTCGCTTCATAGACGACATCAAGCTGTCATAAATGAAATCTCATAGTGACACCGCAACCTTGAAAAGGCCTTTTTTGTTGTACGTTGTTGTATCTTTTCGCAAATACTCGTAGAATGCCGCAGAGATGCGGTTTCGAATTCCAAGTGTGTGCGTGTTTTTGTTTCTTTATTTTGAAACTTTTTTTTTTTTTTTTTATCATTTAGAACTATGTAGCTTCGGGGGTACGAATTGGAGGTCCACATAAGAGTATATACAAATATGAACATATTTGTGTTCTTATCGATGTTTGACTGACGAATCTTTGTACATAGTGTTCGAGTACGAGTATACTGCAAATATGCAGAGCCACAAAGCAGCATAATATATCTCGTAGATTCTCGCGTACTTTTCAATTCCAAATGAGAGTTTTATGAAGAGTACCTATTTCAAGTGCGAAAAGTATCACATTTTGTGCCATAAGCTCTGCAGAGTTTTCACGCAGATGTTCTAGGTATTCAGGGTGACTAAATTGTCATAAATAACAGAAAAGGTATTGTTCCATGCTGATAGGAGGTATGCAATGCTATCTAAGGGTGATAAGAACTGATTTCCACTTTAATCTGCTTATTTACATAATACTTTATGTTTTATTAAATACATACTCGTATTTGTCCTTCGAACTTCCGCAATCAGAAACAGATAAACCGTTATTTTCCTAACATTGGCAAAGACGTTTTACGACCTCTTTGGCAAATTCGAACGGCTTTAGGTAACTTATGACATTGAGATCGTTCTGAGTGCAAAGGTCGACTTCTCAGACATAAAACTTACAGTTAACTTTGCGGGCAGAAGCAACATCGCTACCAGAAACTAGAAATTCTAAAGAACGTGGTGTATTTTCTGATCGCTTATCGCCCCAATTTTTGAAAAGTTAAATACAGTAGCTCTAAGGTATCGAAGATCAATGAAAACGCTGCAGAAAAAAAGACCCTGCCATTCAATTTAAGCGCTCGAAATTAGGTGGAGATAGTCATCTCAGAGATGTGCATCAAATAAGATTACTCTTCGAGCTCTCTACCCCTCTAAAATATGCCTGATGAATTGTATCAGTATACTCGTATGTTGTTTCATTCGTGAGAAATAGTATTAGTCGCAGAAGATTGAAAATAAGCGGCTAATAACCAAAATTCAGCACCACTATCAATCAAAATCAAATGCCTCTATCGACGACGGCTTGAGCTATTTATTAGATTTGCGACTAAGCCATCCTTTTCATCTCTCGTTTACTTTTCACTAATTCCCTATCTACCGGTTTTTACGAAGTATTCGATGGATCTGTGATACTTCCTTATTTTCGAATTGAAAGATTGAACTCTCACGATTGACCCAGATGTTAGGTCGAATCTCTCCTACAATCTACATCAATTACTCCATTCCACACATAGGCGGAAGAATGAGTAATGAAAACGTTTTTGGGTGTATAACCTAGAACCGAACCCAGACCTCTGTTATATATGCAAAGAAGAAGTGCATTGCATAATTCGCTCCACAAAAGGTCAGGTAGACAAATCAGTGTGATGACTTTGCCGCCGAAGTATCCCATAAGTCTAAGTTGATCAAGGACAAAGTTACGAGATTGAAAAGTCAGTAGGATCGCACACTTTTACCTGGCTTCGAATACTCTGGGATTGTCTAAAGAATGAAATGAAATTTTTTTCGTGCGTGTACTCGTACTCCGCTGCATTCCCCTACCTTGTACAGGACCAAATTTCCAACGAAATATTTTTCTCTGTTTTCTTGCTGATCGTCCAACACTTGTTCTGATCTCGAAATGGAATTTTATGGGCCGCACAAAATTAAGATCCAAAACTATGACATCTACTGCGGTGACTGCTTATATTGTTAGCAGCAAATAAATAAGCGAATAAATTGTAAGAACTCGCATTAAGGACATGCTATCAAAGAATACCTTAACAAGCTCCTTGATGAAGCCCTTAAGCAATCCCACTAGTTCGATATGACGTTAAGATCATTTAAGTTGATTTAAACATTAAAGCAAAAGGTATCCAGTTGAAAACTTTCAAGTTTAAGTTGTTATTGCTTGTAAACTAACAGGGTGGGTTAGTGAGAGGGGTATTGTTCAAGTTACTGGTCTGGAGTGCATCGAGAGTTCGAGGTTGAGAAATGTTTAAAATTCGTTGATTTGTGTGCGCAGTGTGTTGTGCGTTTTGTACTCACTGCAGTATTCGATGGGTAAGTGATGGGCCGAACAGAACACAAAAGTTTAGACAAGAAGGGGCAACAGTTAACCAAAATCCTCCAAGACCATCAACGTCAACAGCGACGCCAGAACATGTTCGACGCGAAATTATCCAACGAGAGACAGTCATTGCTGACATGTGTTGCCGATGACCGACGAGTTTTTGGTACAATTCGGTTTCCACTACAGAACAAAATTTCAGCAAGACTCCAGTACATATTCGAGCAGACTTAACAGTTTCTTCATTAATTTGGACACCGCTGCCGATCACATACACTATTCTTTTGGAATGAGATCCCTTAAGAGTATTAAGAGTATCAGACCAAAAGAAAAGACGTTGTACGACTCGATCTGTTAAATGGCTGTCAGAGTCTGAGAAATGTTTTTTCGGTCCTACAGACCCTACCGAGCCAGGAGTGACTGCAACGCCTTTCATAAGCGTGCGAAATTTCAATATATCTTAACGCTCATTCATAATCATATTCCCGCTTCCAATCCAGTCAACTCTTTGGAAAAAGCCAATCTCCCTACGCACTTGGCAGACTGTTCAAAAGTTCTAGATAGTGCCATGTCTCCATAGGTGCAAGAGTACTTAAACATTTAAACAAACACAAAGCCGCTGATCCAGGTGGTATATTTTGCCTTCTTCTGAAGAGGTGTTCTTCTACGTTGACAAAACCACTGCGTAAGCTTTTTCGTCAATCCTACTCCTTTCGACTCTTTTCGAGCAAATGGAAAACAGCATTTGTCCAGCCCGTCCCTAAAAAAGTTGCACTTACGACCCATATTTCTAAAGTCATGGAAACCCTAATAAATCGTCAGGACATGAAAGATCTCGAAACACGAAAACTTCCCAGTGACCGGCAGTACGGTTTTCATGCCAAAAATTCCACTGGTGGTTTGGTGACATGTCTCAGCAAAAAATTAAACCAAAGTCTACATCAATCCATTGAAAGCAAGATAGTTGTATTTGATATTTGTAAGGCATTTGACTGAGTTTGGCATTAGGATTTTTTGTCGAAAATGCGTGCATTTGGGATCGACGACTCACTTCTTCAAGGAATTAGATATTACCTTACAGAACGTTCAATTTAAGTTGTCTTGGAGAGTTTTAAGTCTGGCATTCGCAAAATAAATGTTGGTGTACCAAAGGGTTCCTTTCCGTTTCCGACACTCTTTTAAATCTTCATCAACGATCTCTTGTCTGCTACTTCTAATCCAATACATTCCTTTGCTGACGACAGTACTCTCTGTTTTTCATATTCGTTTCTGGACTCATGTTCCTGCTCTTCGGCTGTAGAACGGGAACTCCAGCGTATGTTAAGTATTTTAAATTCCGATATTAACAGCATAATCAATTGGGTAACTATCAACAGAGTGGAATAAATAAAATTTCAAAACTCAATGCTCTCTGCTGCCATTAAAGTGAAATCTAAATACCCAGCCATTCTCCATGAATGGCACTTGTATCCAACTTACGTTAGAGTAACCATATATTCGTTATCATCAAAAATGCTGCGAAATGTCTAGGTTTCTTCAAGCGATGTAAAAAATATTTCACCTCCTCTGAGCTGGCCACAATATATAAGGCGTTTATCCGCCCAAAATTGGAGTACAAACATCTTTGCACCTGCTAGATAAATAAAACTTATAGATGAAGCTAATATTACACACGTACTCTGAGATATCCTAATTTACTCTTCTAAGCCGTATAACTCATTATAACCCTCAAACATTTAAGACCAATGTACATCTGTACGTCTCTTTTTTTTTCTCCCTAATTTTCTTTGGCAAGAATTTTCAGGGTACTCAAAACCACTTGAGCACGCAAAGATGATAAAAAAAAATTGGTTTGTTCAAAATGTTCAGAATCTTAGCTCGAAAGACCACTACCATCACTCGTGAGTACTCTTCTTTTCAGCTCTTTTCGGAGTTAATTATTGGATACTAGGTACAGACAAATAAAATGAATCACGTGGATGCTAACCAAATAAGTTGCGGACTTAGTATGAAATCCTGTGGCACCCCATACAGAACGAAATTTTCTAAATTTTTGGCCCATGTTTGTATTGAAATGTTGCCTCTTAAGTATGTAATATAAAGCGCTTTTGAACATAACCAATAGCTGCCAAAGTGCCATCCTAAAATTTTACAATACATCAATTAATTACCCATAAATCCTTTGATTTTGTTTTTTTCCGCGACCGCTATCAACCGCCTTTTCAAATTATTACACTAAATGGATTGATTTACCATCCGGAAAGGTTCTTAATCAAATTGACCATTGTAGTAGTACTTTAGTACGAAAGAGACTTTATTCGATTACCATTCCTGTCCGTCGGTGCCACTGCCGATGCCAGCACCAGATACAAATAACATACTCGTACATAACAGTGACGTTACAAATGCATTTTCCAATTGAATGGCAAACAAGTATTTTTTTTTTTACCTTTTTGTGTACTCGCAAACTACGAGGACCTACTCTAGCTTGCATTTGTATTTCTGTATACTTGCTCTTCCCTTAAAATTTTAATCGATCATCGATTTTATTACTTTTTTTTTTTGTTTGTTTTTGGATATGCCGTACCTTGTTCCAACTACCACCCTCTATTGTGAGGGGCAACAAAATTAAATGAGCTGCAACAAACCCTTACCCTACCTGTACCACATCTAACTATTCTTTTTCTGGTATACATTGCAGGCTTATAAGGGTTGTTTTTGTGGGGGGGTAGTGGGTGTAAGTACCACTTTATGCGCCTGCATACAGCCCAAGTCGTAAATCATTTCTGAAAAAAAGAAAAAACAAAACCCCTACGACCGGAAATTGCCTCTAACGTTGAAGTGCAGTTCGTTCGTTCTCGTTCCGTGCGCCTCTCCTCTGTCGATCCTATTGACTTGTCTAATGTTATTATGAATGCCTGTGTAAATTCTTGAGGCGAAAACAGTCATGAGAAATGGCGTACGAATGTATGAGTATACTTGGCAAAAGGAAGGGAATTGGTGGTGCCCTGACGAAGCTGAGTAATCGATTGAGTGAACTCATCCCATAGTAGATTCGCGTTTCCCGGTGCTTGAAAATGCTGATCACGTCCCTCTATCAAATGTGAGCTCACCGTTTGCGCGCTGATGAGGTGTAGTGTAAAGATACATGGATACACATATGCATGTGTGCATACATGTATGGTGGAGTTGGAAGATGACTGGAAATTTTAATTAAGTTTCATATTTGTGAACGCGAAAATGAGCTACGCCCTCAAGACGTTAAATCAAGTCGTAGACGTCTCTTCGATGGAGGCAATGGGTTTCTATTTATTTTTTTTTCTGCTTAAAGGTCACCTATATGAGGCGACAATGTTTTTTAATAAATGCCAGAGCCATTGGGTTTATGAGACCATCAATGCAGATTGCCTGTCTATCTTTAGAAGAGAGAATATAAGATACGCAACAAAAAGTCGAAAAAAATATAGACGTTCGCGAAGTTTTTAACCGGCTCCATGATTTCGAGGACATAAATGGGAAACTTGAACACCATGATTAGGTAGTTTACGATGATGAAAGCAGACACAGAGGCATTTAAATTATGTATGTAACCGTGGTTAAAGTGTTTTGGAGAATCCAGCGTCATGTGTCATTTTCGTTGATAACCAGTGACAAAGTTCTCTAAGATTTGGCTTTGAATAGTTTATGTGAAGTCACTGGAACATATGTATGTGTGACTGCATGTCATGTTCTTTTATTGCCAAAGGTGATTATGTAACTAGTAATGGATACAGCCTTTAATCTGCATTGCTTTGTTTGCGATTATATTGATTTGCTCCTGTAGAGGCAATCAATTTCACCATTCTTTCCCCAAGTCGGAGTTAAATTTTTTGGAATACGAGCACATACTTGTACATTGTGGATTCAGACAATTGAATCACAGAAGTGATTTGACTGTAATGGAGCCACATTTGTTCCAGCTCACTGCAAAAGTTCTAGACTAGACTATGCAATTATGAAGCTCTTTTTGTCAAATAGTAATTCAATAACAGAGTTCTGTTGTAAAGTGATTAACATGGCAGTTATTGCAAACTTTTCGAGAAATTCTAAAGCCAATACAGTAAAGATATCAGCTCTGTTCTGAGTCAACAATACTCATAGATACAAAGTTTATCTTTGTGGATTATACTCGTTTTTAGCTTTTTGAAATTATCTTCTATTTCCATCCTCTGTATCTCTCAGTATCAGAGTTTGTGGGTTCCAATGGTATTCTACAGTGGTATATCCGAACCCTTACTCATGCAGGCTAAAATGTATACAAAAGAGATTAAAAAGATGTGACGAACCAAGTAATTCGGATTCACGAATTCACTGTTCACGATCCTTGCAAACGATTAAAAGAAAACGACGTTCGTATATGCACGTGGACTATTTGGACCAAAAAATTAACTGAGACCCTTGACTACTACCACGCAGATATCACCGTCATCCAAAATGTTTGATGGGGTGGACCGGACAATAAAAGAACGAAAAACTGTGATATATACTTCTATGGAGATTGCTGTAGGGAAAACAAAAAGCGCTTTTTCCGATTTGCCATATGCGGAAGACTTAGGCAATAAGTCTTGACCTTTCGAAAACTGAACAAACTCCTTAAGACAATCCGCATCAAGGCTAAATTCGCAAACAAAAGCCTAATATTGACATATGACCAATATCCAAAGAGTGACGTTAAAATCGTACTAGGCAAGGTAGGACAGCTGGTAAGCATATCCCACATGACTTAAGCTTAATTGATTTTGCCACGGCACAATATATTAGTACTACAAGAGCACAGTTTCCTTATATCGATATACACAATGCGGCATGGCGGTGTCCAGATAAACATTAAATGAAATTGATCACATTGCGATAGACATAAGGTACGCAACCAGTATTATGTGCGTTAGAACGTTCCAGGCAGCCAACCATTAACTCAGATCATCAGCTTGTTGCAGCCAAGGTACGAATACGGATTTCCCAAGCACCATAACAAAGAAGAACTACTGTGAAAAGCTGCATTTGGAAGAGACCGGCAGAAACTTCGCCGAACGCGTATCATGAAATCTCTCAACAACTCCTATGCTGAGATGATCACGTAGCGAACATCAGTGCCAACGTGCCATGAGAGACGCCGCAACTGATGTGCTGGGTTTCACCCGACCACCACCAAGTAATAGTGGTGTTTCATGAAGAATGCCGGCAACTACATACAGCTAAACAAGAAGCGTTCAACGCGACGCTGCAACGAAGGACGAGAGTCAATCGTAAGCTCTACGAGCAGAAGAAACGGGAAGATCATTGTCTTCTCCCGAAGGAAATAAAAGAGATTGAGAAGCGCGCGATAGAAGATTCTGAGAGGTTGTACTCCAGGAATAATATACGAAGGTCTAACCAAGAAGTTTAAAGAACGTGTCAAGGCAAGAAGACGCTTACAAAATCCTATAGAGATAAAGAACGAACAATTTCTGTTTCAGACTGTATAACAGCGAAGTAGACCACCATCTCAGAGTATACCGTCCAACTAAGACGATGATAGCCAAAACTTTCGTCCACCTGACTAAAATGAAGTGAGGATAGCAATATCTAAGCTGAAAACGAATAAAGCAGCTGGACCTGCATGCACCTACTCATTTCTCAGATCTGGTCAGAAAAGTGTATGCCTGATGAATGGAATTTCAGTACCCTTTTACCAGTTTCTTTAACTGCTTCAACTAATAGGTTTCCTAAACATGGCATCTTATTTGTCATATTGTGTGAACGTTTGAAACCATTCACCAAAAGCTTAATTGGCCCTTATCAGTGCGGTTTCAGACCAGGAAATTCTACAATCGACCAAATCTTCAGACTTCGGCAAATCCTCGATCAAATTCAAGAAGTCCAAATCGATAGCCAAAATCTTTTCATTGAGCCGTATCTAGTTTTCGCAAAGTCGTCCTTCCATGAAGAACTACAGAAGAATGTCGATAACGACTTAACTGATACCCTTCAGGTTTTCGACAAGGTGGCGCGCTGTCATGAGACTTCTTGAACATCATACTTGAAAGCATTGTTTGTCACTCACAAACGAAAACTAAAGGCACAACCTTTAGTTGACAATATTGACATAATTAGAAGAACTCATCGGGCTGTAACCGGTGCGTTTACTAGCATTGAAATAGAAATTTCCAAAGTGATAGAGCGGTAAATAAGAACGAAACCTAGTATATGTTGTTCACAAGATGGGACACAAGATGTTATAAATACTGCCAATAACATCTCAGCAGAAATAAAACAAAGGCTTACTCTTCCCAATCGCTGTTCCCATGGGCTAAGTAGTGGAAGCCTATCCCGAAGAACTAAGGACATTCTATATGTACAAATAAGACCTTAACTATGTATTCCAGGCCTAATTTGTGGCGTTGAAACCATGAGCGGATGAAAACATCCTCAGTCGTCTCGAGAGAAAAATCCTTCGCAAAATATTCGGTCCCGTCTGCACTGACGGGCTTTGAAGGAGAAGATTCAACGACGAACTATTCGGACTGTACAGATACATCAATATAGTCAGAAAACTGCGCGTCAGTCGCCTAAGATGCCTAGGAAATGTAGGGCGATTGGAGACCGATACTCCCGCCTGCAGTCTTCTTCAACCTGCATCGGGTACAGAAAGACCCTGACCGTATGCCGATCATAGATTTTAAAGGCTTTTTTGTATGACTGAGTTGCGTCTTTCCGTTTTGACTGTCTTGTCGTGACAGTTTTTAAAGATTAGACGAGTCATTAGACTAAACTCATCCGCCACCTTGAATGGGGCCGAAACACGGATTCAAGTATAAAAAGACCAAACAATTTGTAAGGACAAGACTTTCTACGACTAACTCAATAGACAAAGCTGGAACGACCCACAGCTAAAAGTAAGCACATCGGCCTACCGTGAAAGGAACTATTTCCTCTTCAATGCTTCAAATGGAAAGGGATACCAATGAAAGCAGTCTGAACTATACAGAGTACACTGCATAGGATGGATGGGAGTGCCAGACAAATCTGAACATCTAAGTGGTGCCGGTTCTCTCGAAAACCGAACTCTATGGATGAAGTGCTCTACGCCGCAAACTGTTGACTAGCTAAGCAATGCTATCTTTTTAAGGTTTCCAAAATTGACGCACGACAGCATCAACCTTGGGTCGCATCTCATTTAAAGAGAATGTGCTGACGCGTCTTCATATCTATACCCAAAGAGTAAATATGGCAAAGTGCTGTCAGAAGAGGAGTATACACACAAGATCATATCAAGGGTTCAGATAAAGCTTCCAAATTTGCACCTTTATTGCTTTACTTACATTATCGCAGCAAACACGCCGCACTCAAAGAATGCTGTCATCTCAAGAAATTGTTTAATTTTTTTTCGAGCGTTGTAGGAATTGCAATACTAAGATCTGTTGTATTGTTTTCTTAGTGAAATTTAGGCGTTCACCTAAATATGTCAACCTTTCACTTACAAAACCCTAAAATCTGTTTATCTCTGCACACTAGATACCAAAAACGCGCACCTGGTTCTGCTCCAGACATCATTGATGAATATCACATCTTCTATTTAGAGAGAATCTGAGCCAGCCATCAGTTAAGGATTCCACTCTGGCCTCTTCGTGCAGGATGACAACTTTATACTTCACTCTTCGTCAGTTAAACGTGCATCCGATTTCGAAACACAGGCTTACGTAATTCTAGTTGTCGTGAGCTACAATAGTTCATATTTCATACTCAAGCAGATATAATCTGAACTTAGATCCAGCGAACCCAAGTTGACTGGTTATAAGGTGGATGACTCATTCAGAAAGAATAATTAGGGCAACACTCGAGACATTGCGGAACTAGGCAAGTAGTCAAATCCTCCCAAAAGCATTTGTTAAACTCACGCCGAAGTTCTAGAAAAAGAATCTGATTAAGCTTTCATTTGATTAGATTTGATTTTAGGATCGGGTCAACCCCGGAGAGATTTATTAAAGATTCTTCCAAGCGTATACTAAACTTAAAACTAACAGCTTCAATTAAAATTAGGAGGTGAGGCAAGCTGGAAAGGAGAATTTTCTTGAGGGACAGTTTGCTGGGGTGGTAGTCAAAGAAAGGCTAAATATGCTTAGCTTCATGAAGCATTCTGGAAATTGGCAAAAGGTTTTTGACGATTGAGCCGGAAAAGTCGCACCGACCTAAGATTTCGTGGGTTGGTGATAAATAAAAAGAATTTCGGCAACTTTTTGGTGATGGTGATGACTATCATCACAGGGAAGACCACGGAAAGCAAATTGTAAAAACCAAGACTTGGTCATTCTTTAGTTCGAAACCTATCTACTATCATCTTGCTTCTCATTGGACAGCCTACAAGTCCACGCTTCAGAAATGTATCGCATGTTCAAGCTAGATCTTGGAATCAATGACGACGAACTAATGAATACAGAAGTTTCTGCCGGTGCCGGTGGTGATGCACACCAGTTTCAGAAGATTCCGAGTATGCTACTCATATAGAGGAAGTTAAATTAAACAACACGGGCATATCTCATGTGGCACCGGACTGTGTCATTCAACCAAAATTCGTAAGGTTGGAAGCGAAATTGTTAAGAGAAACGAGAATTGTGGTTCACTTCAGGAAATCAATTGCTACTATCAGCACATCAATATCAACCCACACTCCGGTTTATTTTACCAATGAAACCGTCATTCCTCTGAATAAGGATCTTATGGAGATCACAAAATTCAATCATCGAGAGCCATCCGAGGGGCTCAATCGGATATATGGACATAACTGGAAGACAATCAAATAACACCAGTACTGGGGTGTGAGTGAGTCAATTTGATAATTGGTAATTTTATTTCACCTGACACTCCTCGATAATTAATGCAACCTCACAGTGAACCAGGAAGCCAACTGGCCAAGATGCGATCCTGTATATACACACATGGGATGCTTCAAAAGAATACTCCGGTTAGAGTTCATAAAATAAATTTCCAAGTCGTTACTTCTTCAAAGTCATTCTAGAAAGATTCATTTTTCTTCAAGGTGAAATCGATCCACTTCCACAACGACTTTCAAAAACCAATAATAGTGTAGCTATAGGTGTCTTTTTTGACAGAATATATTTTCCCTGTTTCCTGTTTCGTGCTCCAGACGAAAATTCCAGCAAAGTTAATGTCTTACTTTGAGTTAAGGAATCCGTGATATATGTATCTTTTCTCTGTATCGGCCTATTAAAATACCCCTGGGCTACTGTCAATCTCTTAAACAGATAATGGAGCAGTTCAGCATCCATCTTTGCTAAGTGAAGGAGCAGAATCGGATGAACTCGCGATACATACCACAATCCCTACACTCAAAATCATGTCAAAGATGGGTGGAAAGACGCCATCAAAGGGTCAACAACATAAGGTAAAAAAACGGTTCAACATATACAGCAACTAAACAGATTTGCTCAAATACATACCTGAAACGCTTTACGTACACTTAACAAGCGGCATACTAACAGTACGAACGGATTTTTACCTCCCGAGGAAGCATGCAACAAGCCTTGGAGTAAATTCAAACGATTTTTAAGGATGCTGCGTGAACAGGGAAGGTGGTGACGATTACGATTATCATCAGCTTTACATGCCCTCTGAGAGCTTTCTATCGTGAAAGAAAGCCAAGAGAAGCCAATTATTTTTCATTTGAAACTAAAACTGGGTAAACGAGTATAGAGTAGAGTGGTACCTCAAAAGGTTCTAGTGTGTCACTTCTACCTAATCTAACCTTAGCTTAATACTCTGTCAAAGAGCAGGTTTTTTTTATAATTTTAAGCTAGTAGCAGACTATTGGAACCTTCTGGTACAGTTCAAAGAATACGTGATTAAGACTCCACATGCCATATAGTCTGAATTTTGAAATTACAAGTTTACTACAATGATGTGAGTCTTTCGAGGAAGATCGTTTAAACTTATCCGCCAGAAAAAAAAAAACAGCAACGTTTGTCGATGGTGACTTTTCATCAAACGTTAAAGTTGCAAGCCTGTCTGATTCCAGTCCACCTCTTCCATATGTGTCTTAAGCAAATATTTACAACTTTTATTTCCCATTTCATCCAAGACGGCAATATTTATTTATTTATTTATTTAT
The DNA here is from genome assembly GCA_907269105.1 of Volucella inanis. Taxonomy (NCBI): domain Eukaryota; kingdom Metazoa; phylum Arthropoda; class Insecta; order Diptera; family Syrphidae; genus Volucella; species Volucella inanis. The sequence goes on from OU026155.1 coordinate 156,108,173, forward strand.
TTTTTGCAATCAAGAAAAATACCAACCACATCGTTACCCTACCGATTGTTCTCATTTAATTTCTTACTCTGCACTCGTATCTATCTGCGCCTTATCGAACGTGTTTTGTTACCTTTTACGATGGATTCCTTTGATCAATAAGGCGAGAGACGTTCACTTCAGCTTCAGATGTATCCATATAAATGAGTGCGGTATGGTGTTGAACGACTTATATTGAACTGAAACCTAGTCTTCTGGTTTGGCTCTTGTGGGCAAATGTGGTCTAACCACTAGGATTTCATTTCGCTACCGTTTATAGTCTGACACTTTTCGACGACGACAATCAATGCAGTTCTCGGCGGCATAGATTTATGCATGCCCGTACTTTAACCCTACAGACTGCACTCGAATTGTACGAGTAAGTTTCAAGCAGAAAACACCAGGTCGACAGTATCATTAGCAGTGCGGTATCCATCGATCTCGGTTCGGTGGCCATTCGACGAGATTAATTAAAACAATCGCCTAAGCGGTCGCAATTGATGCGGCTCATCGTTCCAAAACTGATATTGATGTCGATGTCGATGCTGTTGTTGATGCTGATGATGATAATAATTATCTCAATAATAATGATACCTACCAACGAGCTTGGTTTGATAGAAAGACAGGAAAGATTGCTGCTCAAGGAGACACAGACAATATCTTGTGATTGAGAGGCATATCAAATTTGTGATGCTTTTTCCTCTGTGCGATAGCAGCTGGAACTGGTCGACAATTGAATTTCCCATCAAAGACGTCAACTTGAATGTTGACGTGCCTCCTCCTAATTGGAAACGCGTACCATCATCCAACCAACCAACGGACAACGGGGAGTACAAGACGACAAATAAAATGTTTATTTGAGTGTGTGCATAGATACACAGCCAGGGACAGGCAATTTATGAAGAAATACAAAAGGGGAAAAGGAAATTTAATGTTTTCTTGACGTCCAGCTGTGTGCCAAAAAGAAATTGGTCCTGAAAAAATATTTATATCTATGTACACAACCCTTCGTCGTTTCCGTTTCCCTTTTTCGTAACGTTTCTCCACGTTTTGGCTGTCATCCTTTTCGTCTTGGATACGTTTTTTTTTTTTTTTTTTTTTTTTTTAATAAACATTCAAGCGATACAGATGTGACACCTAAGCATACTTGGAAGCAGACGTAATCTGACCATTAGCAGACCTTTTCTGGAGAGGGATTGAGAAAATTTACTTTAGATTACACAATTCCAAAGCAAACCAAACGAAAGCAAGAAACGAATAAGAAAACGAATGTGTCCAAGTCCAACTACTACAGTCTGGCTGGCTTCCTTATTTGAAAATTTTTTTCTACCCCCTTTTTACCTGCCACAAGATAAAATATGAGATGGTGATGTCTGATGATGATAAATGGCAGACAGGTGAGGGTGTCCTTCTGTTGTATTTTCTCCTACTTCTACTTTCTTATATGAATATGCAGGAGCGTTACAGTATTCCTCTCAACCTAACCTGTTTTGATTTCAAATATTTGCTTTCAATTTGTAATATGAAATGTGTCCTTGTTGCAGAGATCTTTACAGTGTTCGAGTCCTAGGATTCTGAAATCTTGGGAAGAGAGGCAATTTTATTACGGCGATGGAAATTAAATGTCAGTCTGCGGTAAAAGTAATAATAAATCGGTAGAACTGCGGTATGAGATGGAGCATCTGGTAAAAGTTGTGTTATTCATTTTTTTTTTTTTTTTTTTTTTTTTTTTTTTTTTTTTTTTTCACCTTTTACGTTCAGTTACAAAAAATTAACAGCAATATAACATAAGAGTCATGAACGTGGAGGAAAAGCAGAAACGAATAATTACTGCAGATTCAAGGAATCAAGGAACAACTCTTGAATCCGATGGAATTCTCTTCCAAAGAAGGATATGGTCGAGCAATTTTGACATTTTAAAGGAGTGTATCTTGATGGATATCAGGCTTAGTGAATACTATACTATACTTCAAAACGGTCCAAGAAAGGAATACAGAAAGATAGACAGAGATTTAAGGCATATGGTGAGTTGAACCTCATGCTAAGGCTTAAGCCTCTGACGAATAGACTCTCGAATATGTCAAGATATATCACCTTTATTGAATTAAATACGTGGACAGCCTACGAAATCTATCAAACAATTTTGTTTGAGTTAAATAATTACGTTGAAAAATGGGGTTCCACAGCATTCCACTTTCGGGCCCCTATTTTTTGAATTGATTTTGATTGAAATGATTTATCGACAAATCAAATGTTATTTACTGGTGCAAAATTATTGCTTCTACTCTTATGATTTTGAAAGAAATCAATGTATCAGAAGGCATGATCGTTTAATAGTGACGCCATCATCACATTCAGGATTAAGTTCACAGCTACAGGTCTTTCCAACATCTATTTCTATTGGGAATAAATTATAAATGTAAGACTTTTACCTATCTTCTAGTGCAAACAAAATTAGGGATGAGTTTGTACAGTGAAGCAACATCCACTAGTACCTAATTACTGAATGAATGCCCAACTCGCAGGAAATCTCTGCCTCAGATGCAGCAGAATTCTATCTTATTTCACTCCGGGCACGAGGATTCCAGGACAATGGGACGGCAATTTAGTTCTTTGGATTTTGGATAGCTAGTCTGACCTATTCTATATTGAAATGGTGATTGCTTATTAACTGACTAGACCGGGTACTTTTCCTAAAATCAATCAAAACGTGGATATATGTCGTTAGATCGAACTGCAAAGAGCTGCGATAAGAGCTGAGCTTGACAAGGTTAGGTTAGTTCCGGTTAGAGTGATCCTCGTTAAAGTGGACTAAGGCGAGTCTCCCCATTCTTATATCAGGGATAACAATCGATTTCCATGAATAAAGGAGATATTTGTATTTTGTTAAGAACGGCGTTCAACATAGAGCACAGATTATTTAGATCTTTGAAGTAGTAACTAGGAATTGCATTATAGTGCATGCCAAGGCAGGGGAGTTAATAAAGTTTCGCTACGTTCCGCAACAGTTAGGTTCCGTTTAACAGGCCCAGTGTCCTGTGAATTAATTTCTAAGTTCGGCGATATGGACCATACATGTCTAAGAGTTTTCTCTCTCGGAGTTTCTTCCTTGAATTCACCTGTGACTGGCCTTAGAGGGGCCTTGAAAGTGTGTCATTGTTTTGGGGCAAAACATTGATGCCCTGACGTTATCAAGCTGCCTACGTTCTGTATCTAGGGATAAGAATCCGTGTCCGAGTGTCCCGGAACCCAAAAGAGTGTGCTAATCGTTGAAAAATGCACAGTCGCCTATGATCTTTTGAGATTGTGGATCTGATAGCTGAATACATATGTGAAACGAGCATTGTATTCAGGAAGAAAAAAAAGGCGTTGAACTTGAAATTAAAAAACACAACGTACAAGTGGTGAATAAATTTCAGAAATTCCCAGATAAGCCGAAGAAGTGCTGACGCATCTTCTAATCAATTTCTTGATAGCATACCTAACATTGAAGATTTCACACTACGATAGATTATTATCAATAAAATGAATCGTTTGTTATTGACACTTTAGTAACAACAAGCCAAAGGTACACTATAGACCATTGTAAAGTGATGTTAGTAGAATAGTATTCAAGTCAGCACCAATCGCTTCTGACATAATTTGTCATAAAGAAAGCAGAAAAAAAAAAAACAGAGACAGATTTAATTTATAATAAACACAGGGCAGCTCCCCGTGGAAAAATTGCTACATTCTACTAAGTAAAAGATTTGGGGAACAAGCAACCGGAAACCGCCGATTTTGCGATCGCAATCTCGTGATTTTGCTCAATAAATAAGCATAAAACAATAAAACAATTACAAATAAGTGAAGTTGGACTTGCGTATAACGTCAATGTTGTCGACGAGGCGATACAATCGCATCTCAATCGCTATCCACAGTGAATCGTAAAGAGCGACCTACACATCATACCACCAATCCATCTGAAGAAAAAAGAAAGCGTTCGATAGAGTTCCGATACATCTTATATGAATGATAAAATCTATGAAAGTACAGGAAAAGGCTCACTCGATCATATACGGTGATTGGAACATCTAGTTAGTGGTTTTTCTAATCATACAGTAGAATGCTAAAAATTGAAGGTAGATGATTTAACATGACATGTGCCAGCTTTAACATAAAGACTTCCATACAAGTTTTCTTAGAATAAGAAAATAACAGTTACACGTATATAAGCCAAATCCAGGATATCCATTTCGTCGAATTTTGAACATTTGGGGTAGAGGACACGCTTAGCTGTATTAAACTGAACTTGAAAATCTTGTTGAACCATAATCCGTAACTCGAAATCTCAACACTTCAATTTCGAGCAACACTCTCATTTGTTTACGAACATCTTCCATATTTAAAGAGTGTACATCCACTTCCTTGTACATGCTATGAATTCTCAGAAAACCAATTAACTGATATCGTTTCAATTAAATTTCTCCGCAGTACCGCAAGTAATCCAACTTGGACCCGTACTCTTCCCCACTGAGCTCTTACAGTTCCATTGAATTAAGCTGCTTTTGAAAATCCGTATCCATTTACTCTAAATGCAAGGAAAATTTACGCATCACAAACTTGAGTATCTTTTTCAAGTAAGACTACAAATACCAGAAAACCATCAGCACCAGGATGAAAAACTCTGTTGAAACCGTCATTCCTTTGACTGTTTCAACATGCCGAGCACAGCAAAATTAAATAGGTATAGCCTTAATCATTAACAATTTAAAAAAATTACTAAAAGTTCCAGTAAATCCCAACTAATTCTTCCGAATTCGCCTGTATCTTAAGTTTTCATTTCATTAAAGTCAATCAATTCCAAATGATCTGAGTAATTGCCAATTTGACTGGTAGGAAAGTTTCCAGAAGTGGGCATCTTGTCTAAGTGTATTCTCAGCATGGCCAAAAGGGTTCCACACAAAATTGGCGCCCAAGCGAAGACCAGCTAAAAAACAGAAGGGGAATGCCAATAGACAGTGAATGGAAATACGAGTAAAACTTTGATGATGGTCCTTAATTTCCATTGAAGTAAGAGCACGTTCCAATTTGTAACCAACACCACGACATTGCTGAATGGAGTGCAGAGCACATTACAGTTTGCCCAGTTGAATTCGAAATTTGCGATCTAATTACGAATCCTGATGAATTTACCAAGAACACGCACATTTCGGAGCCATGTCTGCCAGCGTGGGCAGTCCGATGGTAGATAATTTCGTTTAAGGTATTCAAGTGGCACAAGGAGAACTAGACGAAACAGGATACGACTGTGCTACTTGTGGCAAATGTAAAGTTTGATTAATCGTTGGTGATTAACTCAGACGTCCCTTAAGACCCAGTATCGGTGGGTTGGTTTCACTGTTTTTCTTTCTTTTTTTTTTTTTTTTGTATAAGTGAAAGTGGAACTCATGTGGCGGAGATGTGTGAGTGTGAGAAGTGTAACGAAATTTAATTACCTTCATTTGTTGTAGTTAGATTTTTTTTTTTCGCAACTCAACGGATTGGACAAACTACACACAACTACGTACATATGTTAGTTGACTTCTTGGTAGAATTAAAACTTTTCCTTTGTATTGATGATGTCTTGTCGTCGGATTTTAAAATTTAAAATTTTTTAAATCGGAAAAAGTTTTTTTTTTTTTTTTTTTTTTTTTTTTTTTTTTTCATTTTACCGATTCCTTATTGGCTTTTGTTCATTTGACTGTCACGTCAGAACCCTTTGAATGGGTGATTTTACTTCTTCTCGTTTCGAGTTGTTTTGTCCTTTGTTTTTCGTTTTACCTTGGCTTCATTCAATTACAGCGAGTGGTTGTACAAAATGACAGAGAAGATCGTTGAGAAGAAAATTCCAAAGAAAAAACAAAACACAAAGAGTTAAGTGAACCTGAATCTTGTAAAGAAATCGAAGGAATACTTGAAAAGGAAACCTTGGGAGTGTGCAAAAATGAAGGATTTTCAGTCCTTCCGGTTGAGCCCTATTTCCACCTAGTGAGGGATTTGCATGTTGTTCTAGTGTTAGTTGTGCTGAACTGTACGAAAATTGCTTGTATACTTCTATTAGGAATGAGAAAGTCATGCTGCCGGCTATGTGAAGGGTTACAGGATAGAAACATAACCCCAACATTAAAAGGCTCCTCCTGATTATAACGATTTGATAAAGTATAGTAACTGAGGAGGTTGGCAGTAAAATTTATTTTTTTTTCTTTGGTTTAAGGAGATTTTCATTCATTTTTGTTTTGTTTTTTTTTTTAGGAGGTTTTATCCTTTATAAGATGGTCGAAATGAAATTGCACCTTTCTTAGAAGTTTCCGTGCGGATTAAGTGTGGCGTTGTAAAGGTAAACCATTAGACATCGGTTACCCAGAGATAAAAGAACGATTTGTGTATACATTTTTGGGTGGGCGATAAGATTGAAAATTTTGTAATCACCATTAGGTATATTGTTATGAGGAGGTAACGTAACGAAAATTGAATTGAGAGCAATGAAGGGAGCTGTGCGTGTAAGCAAGCAATTATAAAAATTGGTTTACCACAAGCGAGAAGCGTTTGGCCACTAATTTTCATATAATTTGAGCATTTACATATCTTATAGAAATACTACGCAAGGTGTATGCGAAAAAAAAATCATTGGATGAAGAAATTTAAACTTAAGAAAATGGAAAATCATATGGAACTATACATGTTCTGCGTCTACCAAAATTGTTGACATCACTGCGAAAAATGCAAGCATAATAAGAAGGCTAAAGATTTTGCTGCCTTTCCTTGCTGAATGAAGTATATCAGGCAATAATCCCTCCTATTGCATGGAATAAGTGGTTAGTTTTGCTTTACAACTTGATTGTCTTAACAACAATCGATGGCTTCTGTTAGATCAATGACAACATAATCACAATGAACAAATAAGAAAGGACCGCGCAAAATTCTGTAAGTTATAACGACCGGTTAGTCATTTCGAAACTATTTCAGATGTGTTAAGCTCCGTAAAAGAACTAAAACGACTAGGGGCGATACTAGGTGATAGATTGAATTGCCTCGTCTTCTGACTGTAAAAAGGGTATCACATCGCTAGTGATAAGCAAGCAGCAATACGGTAGTTAAATGCATCCCATCTGCTGTCGCAACGCTCATCTATAGAATAATAAAAATGATCTCAACAGAAGCACATCTCCTGCGCTGCGCTCTCCATGTAAGCTCACGATTTCCGCTTTCAGAAAAAGAATATTACCTATTCGATGATTTTAAGTGAAAATCTACAAATATTCGCCGCACTGCTCTTTGTAGCAGCACTACGAATTATTCTCTCCATAGCCTGCGATGAGCTTCATCCGATATGAGAATGTTTTTGTTACTAACTTATAGCCTATATCTTGAGTTTATAGAAAGGATTTATGTACCTTAGATTGAAGTGCCTTACATTTCATCTCTTTAAATCTTTTATGTCTCACAGCCTTAAGTTCAAAGTTTAATTTTTTGTGCCATTTAGTTGAAATCGATAAGTGTCCCAGTGCTTGCTGATACTCATTTCCGTATTTCTTGCCGCCATACGTCTGTCTACCGATTATGAAATAAGCAAACTTAAACCCCCATTGATCGTCCACAGTTGTGTTCTCTGAAATACTGGACCACTTCAGGAGTAAAATGTCACTCGGCGTTGTATCTGGGAGTAGTAAGGAAGTTAGCTAACGAAACTGGTTCCTTCCTGCCGGTTCATTCGTTCTACATGTCCTGCGGTCTTTTGTAGTGTTCCTTGACATAGCCTAATTATTCAATAGGCTTTTTAGCCAAAAAAAAAGCGCAAAAAGAACAGCAATTAGCATGTGTTACTATTCGTTGGATATCTGGTTAGGTGTCGCTATAAAAGTTGATACCGGAACCTTGGTACCATATTCGAAACTTCTGCTTTAGAATTATTCCACATCGGTGAGTTCTACTGCACTGTAGCCAGTAAGTTTTTCGATTTATATAGTAAATCAAGCGTTTTTACGTGCAGAACGGTGTCCAATATTGTCGTAGGGGTGATACAGAGCGCACTTCTAATGGCTATGTAAGCCGTTTTTTGAACCGCCGCTAATTTTTCGTAAACTGCTTTCTTGTTTGTTGAAATCCACCACACTAGTGCGCCTTATGTAAGTTTGGGTCTTACCACCACCGTATACAGCGCCAGTAAACTGCAGGTTTAAAGCCCCAAATTTTTCTTACCATTCGTTTGCAGTTAAAAAGAGCATTATATGCCTTTTTGATTCTTACCGCTACATTAAGATTCCAAATAATTTTTTTTTTTTGTCTGGAATCAAACCTCAGATACTTCGCTCTGACTGAAATGGTCTGTTGATCCGTTGAGTTTTGCGAGTTTGAATTTCAGTATCTTGTACTTTCTGGTAAAAAGAACCAGTCCCGTTTTAGAAGGATTATCATTGAGACTACAGCTTTTTCCCCTTAAAGCTGATAGTCTTCAAGGCAATCTCCATAATGTCGCTTAAAATATTTAAGTATTTTCCCTTTACTATTATGACCACGAATGTCTTTGATAACCAGCATAAGAGTGGCGATATGACCCCCCACCTAAAGGGTTCACTTGGTGTTATAGACATTCTAATCGAGTTTTGCTCAATGGAATTGTTTTTGTTTTCCTACTTGGAAGCATATTGAAAATATAGTTTGTAGTGCCCTGTTCAATGTCAGCTCAATGAAGTCTCCTTCGATATCGAGGAAGGCCGCCATCGAACGAAGTGTAGACTCTTCTCTGTTTTCTCCACCACCTCGCGCAAAGCGGTTTCTATAGATTTTCCTTTCATATATGTATGCTGTGACTCACTCAAAAAGCCATTACCGCATCTATTAATAATGGTATCTCCAATAATCTCGCTAGGGTTTTAAGCATGAATGTAATCTACTTACCAAAAAATATCTACAAACACATATATTGAGAAACTTATTGACAAAAAAAATTACCTACCAAATAATTACGTTGATGTCTCGAAGGACTTACACATTAATTTTGTTCAATAGGCTAAGACGTGCAATATTATCTTACATTTAAACATATGTAGGTACGTACCTGAAAAGAAAAAACAAATAAAATTAGAATTAAACAAAGAATATGGTATTTAAAGAATATATATCTGAATATAGATTGTCAATAGTATCCTTATAAACTTAGCAAAAATGACAATTCAACTCCTTCGATTACTGACCCCACAACAAAACAAATTACCCAACAATGCCCCAGCGCTTGACATTTTTGTAAGTGAATAAACAACAACTACAAACCAACAACTACATAGGTTGTGTTCAATGACGCACAATACGAGTACTACAACAATTACCACTTGAGGGAATTCACAATGTAATCCACTCCGATCATATCCGATGAGTGTGTACAAAACGTAAATTACACTTTTTCAACCTCAAAACTCCAATCCAAAAATCTGGTTATCCAAAAACAAATCCCCGTGGAATACCACAAGATACACAATACAGACCAGCATTCGTTTGTGCTTCCGTACTTGGGTACGCATTTTCATTTTAATCACTTCAGCGGATTCCCATTTCATAATTCTTTCTACGAGTATACAAGTATGTATGTATGCGCTATGAACTCAAATGCCGTAAATAAATAACAAACCGCGTAAAAATAAGAACGAAATACAGAAACAAAACACAGAGAGAGAAAATTCAAGTTAATCCCTTCATATTTTTTGTATGCTCAATTTTATTCAATATTAATATTTATTTCGATATCCCTACGCCCACTACACCCACATCAACAATGCGATGAAAGTATAGGTTGAGAAGGATACTAGCGGTATACCTATGTTCCTATCTACCTACACACGGGTGTAGACAATTTTATTAATTTCCGGGACTGTTTTTTATTCTGCCTTTCTTTGGGAGTGAATTCTCACCACAGAGACCGTCAACAGAGAAAAGTTCTTAGTGTCCTTCCATACGCTACTCCAATTCATGCTCATGCAAACAAAATGCCAGCAAATTTAAATAAAAATGGCAACTAACCAAGTAGCGACACATACTCGTACACAATAAACCGTGCAATCATACGGTAGTCAAGCAGTCTCTCTGCCTTAATAGTGTTCATTCTGTTAAATGTAGTCGTACTTGCTCCCTCTATCTTTTCAAGTGTATATAATATAAGTATATAGATACTATTGTTTTCATGAAGCCACCCACCTTTGAAAGGGACCTCGTTTTTGAAAACGACACTCTTGCCGGTCACCCTAAGTCCCTTCACTATCCCCACTAAATGGCTTAACAATATTATTTTTGTGTACTCACACACAGATAAATGAAGCTAAAGCGATATGAATCCGTTAACTATGCGCCATTAGGACAATTGCCACCGCGCCAAACACCTACGGATACGTACGAGTATGCTTATATAAAGGAGCACAAAATGGCCTACACTAACTCATATGTTACTCTTGGCAATTTCGGGCTGCGGACTACGGACTACGGACTGCGGCAACGGTGAACTCGTATAGTGTATACCCTTTTCCATATAAGGCCAGAACAATAGGATTAGATCATTTGAAAAAATAAATCGTTTATCCCTTTGTGTTGTTTTTAAACAGGCAAAAAACACATCGAAAATAGCAGTATGAGGTTCAGATTCGACTACAGTTCAAAAATGTGAAAAACTTTTACGACCAAATCTCGTAGTCGTGGATACCACAGCTTTCCTCGTCCTTATTCCAAAAACACTAATTCCATACACGAAAGGATACTTTCGTAGAGTGTGTTCCAACCAAAAGAGGCAACCAATTTGTTTTGTGGGTGTTTTATGCTGCACAGTTTCGTTCCATGTTGTTTAACTCTGTTTGTTTTGACGTTATTTTGCTGTTTTCGGTGTCGATTTCTTCGCCACCGATTGGCTACTATTCAGAGCTCATGTTATATTCAATTTTACCAAAAAAAAAAAAGAGAGAATGACTGAAAATTTAGAATACGAGTATTCCGTTCGCCATGTTTGCGAAACGGATCTTCTCGGTTCGAAAAAATCGATTTACAACATCCATTCGGTTATTTTTCCATTTTGTGTATTTTCATGATTAAATTTTACTAAATAAATTGGCTTTTCATTTAGGACTGTCGGTGGGGTTGGGTTTATGGAAAAAAACGCCACAAATTTGTTAATGGCCAACAAAATCAATTGGAATTTCCGGCTTGACAATACCATATATGTACGAGTACGAGTAGTATTGGAAATAGCGATTTCAAATGCAAAAGCACCATATGCGGTGGACATATAATATAGTTAAAGCTAATTATTTTGAGCTTATTAAGCGGTTGTACACAAAAGACTGAAACGTTTGTGTTAGTTTTGAAAATGCACCGACGAGCAGGTTCCTATTTACCATACAATTTTAGAATGCTAAAATCTGGTGTCTATTTTGAATTGTTATTTTTGCTATATGGAGATGATTGATTGGAAAACTGCTTAGTGTCCTACAACTTAGATTGGGTAAGCAGCGGAACAACCAAGTTCGTAGCAAGGTGTATATCTTATTTCCCAGTGGTGGTCACCGGTAACGGCAAAGTATAAACATTTGCAAGAGCTTGCCCGCCTAGTAATATTATACTGGCCTCTCACCTCGTCATAGGGCACACAACCCTATACAGAAGAGATTAAAAATATGTGACGAACTAACATATGGCCTCAGATAAAAATAGACTCACAGCGACCTTCGGATCAGCACGTGGAATGTTCGGACCCTTAACATCAAAAGAAATTACCAGGGGCCCATGATTGCTATCACACAAATATCACCGTCATACAGAAAGTGCGATGGGATGGGCCCGACATAAGGAGGGTGTAAAATTGTGATATATACTAAGGTGATTGATGTAAGGAAAAGAAACAACGCACATCTGGATTCGAATTTGTTACACGCGCCAGAATAAGACAAGAAGTCTTGAGCTTCTGACACGTGAGCAACCGTCTTATGACAATCCGCCTCAGGGCATAGCAAATTTGCTAATATCCCGATATGCTCCTACGAAGACAAGAACGACTTCACTAAAGAATGTTTCTACGAGCTCCGAAGTACGACATCCTTGGTAGGAAAGTTAGTAAGTAAGTAGTGCCTTCAAGACACCATGTCTGGCAACGGACTTAAAGGCAAAGGCTTATTAACTTTTTCGCGGGAAGAAATACGAGTATTACTTTAGCAAGCACACGGTTTTCTCATCTCAGTATACAGAAGGGGACATGTCATTCATGAAATGCTAAATCAAATTAATAATCTTGCGATAGACAATTTGCCTCCAGTATTCTGGACGTCTGGGCAACGAATCATCGCCTTCTTGCAGCGAAGGTGGGAATGCGAATTTGGCATGCGCCACAACAAAGAAGAACAACTGTGAGAAGCTGCGATCGGAAGAGACCGTCAGAATCTTCGCCGAATGCGTGTCTTGAAATGTCTCAACAACTCCTATGTCGCCAGCATCCCGTAGCGAACACCAGAGCCAAAGATGACAACGCGACATCAGTGACGCCCCAACTGATTTGCTGGATTTCACTCGACCACCATGAAGAATTCACTGATTTGATGAATAATGCAGTAGCTACACAAGAAGCCTAAAAAGCGGAGATGCAAAGAAGGACGAGAGCCGCTCGTGAGCTTTATGAGCACAAGAGACGGAAAATACATCGACTTATCCAGAAAAAAAGGGCATAAGATTATATACTCTGAGAGTTATGTACGGAAGTTTTACCAGTACGTAAAGAACGTGTTAATCCAAGAAGATCCGTACAGAAACCTGTAGCGATGAAAAAGGAAACTACGTAGTGGAGTCATAGTCGGTGACGAGAATATGAAGAAACTTTTTCTACAGACCTTATAAAAGCGAAGAAGATTAACATCCCGCCGTGAGGCGGAGTAGTTTATTTAACTTAGACGCTAAAAGTCAAAACTTTCGTCCAATTGACCAAAATAAAGTGAGGATACCAATATCTAACCTCAAAATCAACAAAGCAGCTGCTGACTAATTACCGGCAGAGGTATTCAAAACTGCTGGAAATTACTTTATGGAGACTACCATATACACCAACTCACTTCACATAACTGATCATAAGAGTGTATGCCTAATAATTGGAATCTCAGTATCGTGTGCTCAATCCACAAAAAAGGAGACCGCCTCAACTGCCGCAACTATAGAGGTATAAACCTCTTTAACATGGCATACGTGTTGATCTCTTTTCTGCAACTTCGAATTGCTGACGACAGTACCCTCTGCTGTTCATATTCGTTAACGGACTCACGTCCCTGCCCTTCGGCTATAGAATGGGAATGGCAGCACATGTTAAGTTCATTAAATTCCGATATTATCACTAAACAAACACCCAACTTCCATTCTCGATATGTGTGTCAACGACAACTAAGGTTGGAATGACCATTCGATGCCGTCAAATATGATGCGAAATGTAAGAAATATTTCACCCCTCTGGCCAAGCTTATGGAATGTCTGCCGAGCTCTTTATTTCCTAGTCATTGTAACTTTCCAACATTTAAAACCAACGCATATCGATATCTTTTTCTTTTTCCTCCCTAACAACCTTTTGACCGCGCTAGATGAAAACGTCTTAGGAGACAAAGAATCACTTTTGCGCGGCAATTGCAAAAAAAAAACAAGATCTAATATGCCATGGTGTCTGAACGTCCAAAACCATTCGTATGCAACCTGACGCCTCAAAAAAAGGAAAGTCCACAATCGACCAAATCTTCACACTCCGGCGGATCCTGGAAAAAAACCCAAGAAGTCCAAATTGATACCCCACCATCTTTTCGTAAAGCCATATCTGATCGTCCGTCTGTGTAGAATGATGATTGAAAACGCTAGCTGTGCCATCAAGGTCGGCACTGACTAAACCGGAATCTCTGATGTGAAAAAAAATTTTGGACAAAGTGACGCGCTGTCATGTAACTTCTTTAACATAGTCCTTGAAAGAACGCTGTGGGTACAATCTTTCAAGTCTGTGGAATTCTACTAGATAACTGCGATCACATTGACATAACTTGCAGAACTTAGCAAGAAACGAAAGCTGCCGAAATGGGTGTAGTAGCAAATGAGGGCAAAACATGATGGTACACGCAACATCGACGAATTGAACAGAACGTTACAATTAATCGAACCTTAGCTCTGCTATGAACACCTTTTTCTATAGACTAAGAAGGCAATTCCGTAGTAAGGCTCTGTCCTGAAAATCTAAGAAGACTATATTCAACATTGATCATCCCAATCCTAGTTTATGGCGCTGAAGCAGAGACTGTATCGAAAACGTTCGTTTCGAGAGAAAAATCATTCGAAAGATAGTCGCTCCCGTTCGAATCTAACCCGCAGAGAGGGGGTAGCAGAGGGAGTTCTCACTTTAGGCGACACGCACAAGCGGTTGGAGTGCGCAACCAAAAGCAGTTAGCTAAACACCGGGATTACTGCAGAAACTTGTTAGTTGAATCCCAGGTGCACTCCGAACTGTAACGCCACCTAAGTAATGTAGAGTAAGTCTTTTGCCTTAGCGCTTTTTGCAGTTAAAAGTTAGTTATAATTGGTGTGCGCTCAAGGGAATTGTGTACCATTAAAACGTTTATACACAGCGCGGGCGAAGGAGGGAAATTAAGGGAGGAAAGAAATCGAGGTACCGGTGCACGTTGTTCTTAAATGTTTGCAAATTACAATGACTAGGAAATAAAGAGCTCGGTAGGGCATTCTACTCTTATAAGCGAGTGGATTTAAGGTTATTTGGCATTGTACTCCATTATTGAGGCCACGTCAGAAGGGGAAAAGTATTTTTTACATCGCTTAAGGATAAGTTTCGACAATGCAAGTGCCATTAACTGATAATGGCTGGGTGTTTTGATTTCGCTTTAACGACAACGCACAGCATTGCATTTTGGAAGCATTGAATTCCAGTTATGACTCCCCAGTCAGTTATGCTGTTAATATCGGGATTTCCGTTCCAAAGCCGAATAGCAGCGATGTGAGTCCGGGAACAAATATGAACAGCAGAGAGCTGTGTCTTCAGCAAAGAAATATATTGGATTAGATGTAGAGTGTCGTCGACAATATGGAGCTCTGGAGCATACCAGCATTTATTTTGTAATTATCAGACTTGAAGCCATCCAAAAAAAATTGAATTGAACGTTCCAAAAGGTTATTTCTAATCCATAGAAGGAGAGTTTTATCGATTCTAAATGCACACATTTTCGATGAAGAACCTGATGTCAAACTGAGTCAAATGCCAAGTGCCAAGTCAAATATCAAGTGTAACTCTTTACTGTTCGAGTCGTACCAAGTCTTTTCTTTAGTTTGATACTATTCTTCCGATGAGGGATAAAGGATATGGTTTTAAGAATCGTTTCTCTAATCTTATGGTCGGTACTCGAGAAATTGACTGATATGACACAGTGTTTTGACGAGACTACAGGGCATATCTATCAACGTCTGGTATTCACGTGGGTGTTTTCAGTAAAGAAGACCTCAACACACCGTCCTGAGGGAGTTTTCTGTCTAAAATGTCAAAGCCACATAGAATTATGTATCTTGAAATCGCCCGCAATAAAGATTTCAGTCTTTAAGACAAGCTTCGACAACAGCAATATTTTCTTCTGAACAAGCTTCGAAAACAGCAATATTTTCTTCTGAACGCACTATTCTCATTCTTGCTTGTGTATCCAAGTATCCAATAGCATGAATTGGGTGCGTAATTTTTCAATAATTCGATAACTAGCATGTTCATATGGCGATATTGTGTACCGAAAATTACACAAAGTGTCTACAAAGTCTCGTAAACAGAGCTATGATTTTGGAAATAAATTTCAACGATTTCAAATCGATTTAGCACTAGCTTCCGCTGATCGATATGAATCCCACATCCTACACAAAATACATATATAGTTCCAAAAATAACAAAGTTGTCCTAACTTAACCCTGTAGCGTTCCGTCTCATCCAGCTCCACTCTCTTATTTCAGATACCACCCATAAATTCTAAACTATCATGTTCAGTGATCTTTGAATTGATTGACGGTTGTCTTTATTGACATTGGAAGACTAAGTATAGGAATCTAACTCTAATGTTCCACCATCAACGCGGCTTGGGTACTCGTATCTACATATCTATGAATTACATAGAAACCTCAACGCAGACGATCTTCATGGAATGGAATTTTTTCCGTTGTTTACAAATTTGGTTCTATTTCCTTCTTCGTTTCTATTTACATTTGACAGTCAAACGAGTAGTAAAAGAGAACACAAAAAATGAGGCACAGGGAACGGCAACGACTTCGGGTATCTATTATAATGCCCATTGGAAACGTTGTTTAGCTATTTGGCAGTCGGTACATCTACAGATAAATAGCTACCGTATCTGACTGGACTAGGGCTCTGATTGCGAATTCGCTACAAGAAGATTCCGTTTGATTGGATTTGAAAGTAAAATTCTTCTGAGGTTCATTTTTTCCTTAAAAAAAAAGGAAAAAAACAAAAAAAAAAAAAAAAAAAAAAAAAAAAAAACTCATGGCAGGCACTTCTCGAGACATCAAAGGGACGCCAAAAAAAAAACTCCATTAACGATAACAAACAATACAATCGCAGGAGGAAGATGATGGACAGGAGGTGTAGGAACAAAAAAAATATATAAAGAAGAACCCACCACAAACCGTGGCATTCGTAAATATTCGAAGAAAAAAAAAACTTGTATACGGGTACGAGTACGTATCCGATCATCATCAAATCGCCATGGGTTTTATGTCAACCATTAGGACGACATTCAGTCAGTTTGGTGGTTCTTCTACCCGACAGCACTCAATTTTGGCAGGAAGGGAGTTAAACCAAAAGTCCAACAAAGGCTCTGTCAATGGAAATGGAATAAAAATTTTGAGTCCTCACAATTGTCCCAGTGTTTGCTTGTTTACGGATACTTGGACTTTTTTTTCTCTCTCTATCTTAGACGTTGAGTATTTTTTTTTTGGGTTATTTTGCCCATGACAGCAGGATTTCTTGCTTCTCGTGCCTGTCCTTGTACACGATTTTTTGATGACTACCTACCCCCTTTGAATTGCCTACCGAATTATGGAAATCCGCAAAAAGTGTCACAACATCATCAGTTGATGTTGTTTCGACTGAAAATCCTAATAATGTACACGTTCTGACTATTGCGTAAACAGATTCTGGAAGTCCTTGTCAGTATGGCATGCGGACAGTACGGATAGGCTATGACAGCTCGGTGTCGACTGTCATGCCTCTATAGACAACAATTAAACAAATTTTATTTCCTCATAATTGAGGTTAATTCCTAGAAGATACGTTTCGTTTCATTAGAGAATCTTTAATGATTATGAGCAAAGAACTTACGGAATAGACCACATTCGGGTAGGAAGACATTTTAAACTGAAATCACTTAACATTGAGACAATAAATACATTTAATTGGAATTAATTGGAGATATAACTAGTTAGAGTGAATGGTGGGGAACTGCACTTGAGCGTACGACTATGAAAGTATCTAGAAACAACGCAATTTAGAAAATGGATTTTTATGTTGCGCACTTAATTACGATCAGGGCTGAGAAGCCCATTGTCACATGGAAATACGAATGCGAGTTATCCAATATGATTGCAATTGGCTCGAAATGTATGTTTGTGGAATGGGTTACCCGTAGTTTGACCTTGACAGATATTTATTTTTAGTTAGATTCATGGTTATAATTGAGATATGTATCTTCAATGTCTGTAGTTGACCTTAATTTTTTTAATTGGAACAATAGTCTATTCGGAAAAAGGTTTGACCTTATGCTCATGAAAAGAGATGCGCATCTGGATTCCAATCGGTATAGACCTATGACCTGGTCCAAGTTTGACATTTTTTTCTTTTTTGGATGATGTTCGCAGTATAATGGATGTTTTTTGTGTGGAAAATTATAAAAAAAGATCTTTAGCGACTTCATTACAGATCAAAGCACTCATTTCAGTAGTTTGGTATGCAATTAGTCTGGGCTAAGTTTTTGATTTACTTTGAAGATAGGGCCTAATGGTATTCAGATGTCTTTGCGGTCAGATTTACAAGGTTGATTGCATCTTATCTTAATTTATTGAGTACGCTGGTATGCAAGATTGATCTTCCGTGTTGCTGCATAGTTTGGTATAAAACCTAAAACTCTCATTCGAATAACGATGTCATTCGCTGGTCAGAATTTGTGGATGAGAGCATATTTTATTAAGACAAAGCAGTAGGTTAGCAGATATGTTACTTCCTTAAACGTGAGAGGATTAATCTGCTCTTATTTTTGGAATATGACGACCAGATTTATCTGCCCCTGAAGCACTTTTCTGGACAAGGGATGAAGGTTAGTCATCGCCCAGAGGGATGAATGATAGTGTCAAAATAGTCTCTACTTATTTAGGACTATTTTGGACTAAAGCACCAAGTCGACTTTCTGCTGTAGAAGAAAATTTTTCAGACCAGGTGACGGTTTTGGGAGACAATGATGTTGAATATCTTAGGTGGTTTTCTTGGATTGAGTTGCACCTAGATCTTTGGACTCATGTCGATAAAGACTGACTCCTAGCCTGAGTCGACAAACCAACAAAGTATTAGGCGGTACTTCGGATAATAGGCCGTCGTGTATTATCACGCTGCTAATTATTATTAAACTGGGGGTATTAACCTTAAAATGACACTCTACACAGAAATTTTTGGCATATGGTCCATCCCTACAAAGGCGATGCTCAATATAAAGCAAAGGATGGCTTGTGTATGCGTAACAGTACAATCACATCTAGAAAAAAGCTGTGGCTAGGTAGGTTGAAATGGTGGTCTAGTAAAGTCCTACCAGGGACACAAGTACCGCGGATACGCAGTTTTAACTGTTCCACCTAGAGTTAGCAGTAGAGAGGAAGTGTTGGAGAATACTACACTTGATGAGTCCAAAAGAGAGATGATGAGAGCAAAAGAGACATCGAAGGTTGCTCCACATTTAGCTATGGTATTCTGCATTCAACTCTATGCTACTGTGATCGGGAACCCAGAGCAGAAAAATGGTGATGGTATTGCATATTTATCCCCAACCAATTGCTATGGAGTTAATTTTCAAGTGCACGTACTATACGTGTGAATTTGTAAATATGGTAATGTATTGTAAGGATTTACCAATATTTTAGAACATTTTGAAAAGCCATCTTATAGTCTATCGATTTTTCGATTTAGAAGAATGTTGGGATGCAATTTAAAAAATGCTCTCAGACATATCTTCATCTTACTAACCTCGTCACAATTAAGACTGCTATCAATGAAAGAAGTCCTAAAGTACAACAAATTTCAAACAGGCTACGAAGTCTAGTTGTAGCTCTCTCCTATTGCAATTAACCCGCTTACTGGAGTCGGAATAACTTGTTGTTAACTCGTAGACCACCTACTTCATTATAAATTGTATTTTCCTTGCACATATTTCAGAGAAATTATTAATTCAAACCATACAATATTTCAATGGATACTCTGTAGCTTAAAGATTGCAGTATAATTTGCATTCAAATAATGTTTTCCCTCGAAATATAGTTCTAGGACAGTTCCAAATGCGATAATAGAAAACCCAAGAGATCGAAACCACAATGAAAATGATATGTTCCTGCAATTTTTCTTCCATTTCCAGTTAATAAATTTTTGTAGAATCTGACTCTATGGTAACTACGGTTTTCCCCAACAGATTAATGTACATATGTTGACATTTCATAAATAGATTTTCGCATTGGAATTCCTCTGATTCAAAACCATTTTCCATTCGTTATTCAGTCTTTCATATTTGCATTTGAATCTTATCGCACGATTTCGAGTTGCACTACACGTATAGTGGCCTGGGAATGATAACCTCTTTAAAATATTTTACTTTTGTAGTTAAATACATGAAATACAAACGTATATTCGTATTATATGAATCAAAAGAACATAACCAAGGATTTTTCAAAGGATATTTTATATGACACAGGCAATGTTGTTCGCCAATTCTTGTGCGAGAGTAGTCCATTTTACCATATTTTTGGCGGCTGTCTGGTGAGGCTGCCCTTATATCGGGCATCCACATTATTGTCTCTATAATGTTCTGTTCGGTGGATTCCAAATATTGAAGCAAGCCTCTCGTATTTGTCAATCTAAGAACAGACTCAAGACTAATAACGATTTGCGTGAAAATGTGCAGTACATCTTACTCCGGTTACATGGATCGAAAACGGCAGGTACAACTATGTAGCTTGTCAAAATAAAAAAATCAAGATTGGCAACTCCGGTGTATGAGTGCTAAAATCAGATGATAAAGCAATAAAGTCGGCCCACCCGGTCACGTCAGAGAGTAGAAGAAGAATAGAAGGAGGAAGCTAATATCAATTCTAAAGGTAATTAAACGCCTTCCCCTATCAGCATCAAACGAAAAATTGAAGCGAAAAGAAGGGCGAAGACGCCAACGTTAGCAGATAGAAAGGTGGATGGAAACATGGATGTCCACAATAATTTCGAAGAAGAAGAAGATAATATAAACAACATTAAAACCCTCAAGTAAAGCCACCAATCAATATCATCAATCTTAGATTAAACATTAGAAAGACACAATGGAGCGATGTAAGTCGACAAATTCGCTGCTTTGAATTCCGGAATGCACCCTCGATGCCTTAGGTCCAGCAGGTTGCAAATCCAAGGAGTGGGCTCTAAGTAGAGATGGAGCGTCTGGCAATGGAAACATTATGTCGAACTTGATCCCCTATTATAATTCAAGGTTAACATAATAATCTGCATTCCCACTCATTCAGCATTACAATACAAGACCCAGAAACTGCAATGCTGAATAAGCAAATAGAGAACCCCGCATTCTATCACGTCCTAACCGCAGGCACTAGGTATTAAGTAAATTCTTGTTGGAATAAAGTTTTAATCTGTAAGAAGATTAAGAGTATTGTAAATCAATTTATGATACAATAATTTAATTGACATGCTGACAAATGGCTCATCTAAACCTTAAGATTGATGAGGAGGTTAAGCTCGTTGACTTGATCTAGGCATTTCTGCCGGGCCTTAAGCACCTCCAGACGTAATAGATACGAACATGGCAGAGCGAACCCTAAACGTCACTAATGTGGACCGAACGAAGACCCACACTTTTAAACTTACTTTAAACCACTGATGTACAAGGTGTACCAAGTAAGGTGACTTTCTTGCCTTGAATATATGTTTCATATATAGCATACTAAGTTTGCTTTTGACAGATAGAAAGGTTAGTGGAGCCAAGAATTTGCATCAAATTTTGTGTAAAAAATGGAATGAAGTGCTCTAAAGCGCTTTAAATGTGAACAGTGGCCTACAGTAAGCCTGCTCTAAAAGTAAAAAAAAATTTTGCAAAACGGCTGAGAAGACGCCAATGACGAACCTCGCTTAAGACGTCACGGCACATCAACAAAAGATGATAACGTCAAAGCTGCAGAGAAAATTGTTTTGAAAAATCGTCAAATTACCATAAGAGAATTTGCTGAGAATGTTGGCATATCGGTCGGTTCGTGTCATGCAATTTTTCCAGATGTTTTGGGCATGAGACGTGTGTCAGCGAAGTTTGTTCTGAAACTTCTTAATTTTGATCAGAAGAACTGCCGCATGTACATCGCTCAGGAGCTCTTGAATTACCTCAATGATGATCCTAACTTGCTCAAAAGGGTAAAAACTGATCCTTGTTCCTGTACCTGTTCCCAAAACTGAAAAGACCTATAAAAGGACGGAGATTTATATCTTAGGGGGATTACTTTGAAGGGGACAATTTTTTTTTTTTAAATATAAATTTAACTTACTTTTTGTACACACAACGTATTTTTGGTTAGCGAAATTAAGGCTACGAAAAACTACAAAATGGTAAGAATAGACCGACCCAATTCTATACAAGAATGTTGTGTTGCAACCTTCAAAAGAAAAGGCTTGCGATTAAAAGAGTGTAGATCCGTGTAATTCGAAGGTGCCAGTTTGTGGAGAGTTGAATTGTTTATGTTACATGCTCATCCATAGTTTCATTTCATTTATAGCTCATTCCACCTTATTAATTTTTGAGAAGGAGAATTATTTTATAATCGGTGGAGTTTCAAACACAGAATACACAACAAAGTTTGCGTAAATAATTCAGCAAACACTAGGAACAACCTATTATTCAATTGGTAAGGGCAGCACTGTGTTATGTACCGACTCATTCTAAAACCGTCAGAAACGTCTGACAGAAACGACTCCTGTTTGGACCTCCTGTTGGCGAGCCTACATACTATAAACTATTTTTGCAATTTCATAAGGGGCGACCCAACAGATGATGTCAGTTACTGTCATTTATAGTACTGTATTCAATTTGGTTGATCTTTTCAAAAGATGTCATACAATCTTTGTCAATTTTATTGTAGTTATGGAGTCGTTTACCACCCAACAACGGATTTTTGTGTGCTGGTCCATTCAACCGCCACTTTTACCTACCTACCTACCATGGTCGCTTGCAACAGAAGCCGTGGTGATCACATAAAAGATGTTGTGTTCGATTCAAAATTGTCATAGAGCAATTTTATAACCAATAAAATTTTACATTTATTTCAGAATAAATGTGTGTTTAATTTAATGAAAACTTCCACACAAGCTTTTGGCTCACCCTTTATGCGACAGTGATCATTGGGATCTCAGTATCGAACAGTTCAAAACGAAATTGCAGAACTGGAGGAGTTTGCAAATAAATAAAATATTTCGGATGAAACGTTCTGTCATGGCTTGAAATCGGCGAATGACAATAAATAACAACAGATACTGCTAACAGCAAGGATAGATCCAGTAGGACTGCTGGTAACAACTTCTTTGTGATCAAAAATCCACAGGAGAAGGTAGAGGTAGAGGTAGAACGTAGAGGTCATAAGAGCAAGTTTTCAGGGTGTGCGCAAGGCGAATGATGTCATTGACTCAAACGACGACCTGTACTTTTGAACAATTTCTACAATAGAGAAATTTCAAAAGAAATAGAGAAATGGTGAACCGAGAGCTTAGGTTTTATCCAGTTTAATAACGAAAATATGGCAAATAATATGATCGCCTATGTGTGGGCACTATCATACAACAGTTCATTGCGAAGAATTCCAAGCGGTTCTTACTGGAAGGGGTGGGCATCCATACCGCCCTGTATAATAATGCACATTCAGCGCATTGTGACACAGAGGTGGTGGATCATATTCCCAAAAGGGATAAGGACACCATCATCCCGGCTAATTTTCGGTTGGTACGAGTATGTCTCCTTCTGAATATCAATCTCAACTGTTACCTGTTATTCAATGGAACAAAAGTAAGAAAAAATGCAGGGATGATTACTTAATTAACTTAGAGAAGGCATTCGATGCTGCACATTCTTCTTAATATGCTCATCAGTAGACAGTTCACCGTGAAGAATGGCAATGTGACTGAAAAATTTTACATTCAAATTGATCTGCAACAAGGTGCGCCAATAAAAAAAAAAAAAAAAATAATAAATAAGTGTCGCGACAGCCCGGTGTGGACCAAGGCTAGCTTCTCACTCTCTCACTAGCTTCCCACTCATTTGTGTTTCACACTTTGTGAATTTTTACACTCCTGAGCAGGGCCTACTGTTTATTGCCGATTCCGAACGGCTCTCCTGAGAATCTTTTTTTCATAGGCAGAATTTGACTTTTGGAAGTTTGCCATTGCCCGCCTAAAGGGTGATGACGATTTTTAAAAATTTGCTGTTGTGCTCCTAACAGGATTCACGCCATCGCCACTGCGCTGATCCTGTTTAACGTTTAACATGTTCAAGCGTAGTCATAATGTGATAAGATCCAGTGGAATCTACTTTCTCTTTGAATGGGATAACACAAGCAACTACTTTCTTGCTAAAATGTGTAAGACAACTTGGGATCTGGCGATGGAAAGTCGCGACATTATGAATGTTGATCTATAGCAGCAGGAATTTTGATGGTTTGTTGATGAAGAGCCCAAGTCCATTTAGGATATAAGAGGATAAAGGTTAGAAGATGGTACGTACAATACGAACTAACTGAACCAAAAAACCCGATCACCAGTGGCCAGTTATGTAATAATATTTATTTTTAGTTTTACTTCTGAATATTTTTTTTTTTATAATACCGCGCGCGCACCAAGGGTATATGAATACCCTTTTACTGGATTTTTTCTCCAGGGCGCGGGCGGGTGGTGTAGTAGTTTGAAACTCAGGTGTGTTTGGTTTCGATATTTTTCCAAAGGTGGTTGTCAAACTGGACGAAACGAACCAGTACATCCTCAACCACTGGGTTCTTAGTACGTGCTAGTTGTTAGTTCGCTACATTAAGTCCAGCCAGCCACCACTCCGACATCAGTGTTATGCCTTTATTTCAGAGTTGACGCAGACGGGATTTTCATATAACGACATACAAATTCTATGAAAAGACTTTTTTCAGAGAATTGCCTTGCACGGGATTCGAACCCGCGACCCTCTGCTTGCGGAGTCTATGCATATACCACTACACCACGGCCACCCCCTGAGAATGGGAATTGTATTTTTTGCTATGAGATACGAATGTACGTTTGTTTCCAAAAGTGTGTTTTTGCTGATACGACCCTTTACTCTGTTGGGGTTTTTCAAACTGATGATCTGTTCAGCTTATACATTTATTTTTTTAATTTTTTAGTATGAGCAGTGAGTGTTATCTTAAATTTAACACTTCAGCCGCACTTTGTTTCTGCTTTTTAATGATAAAATGACGATAGATTCATATTAATGCCGTACGATAGTGAAGGCGGTAATGAAATTGGAATTTAGGTATTGATGAAGTTGGGAAAATGCAAACACTGGCAAACAAGGCGGGCAGCTCAATATAGTTTCATAGTTTCCTTTTTTTTTTTTTTTTTTGTTGGATTATACAATAATTAAATTAAAAAGGTTTGAACACTGTGGCTATGACTTATTTTTTATCTGCTTTACATGGCCTGTAAAAAAATAAGTTTTTTCTTTTTATTCTGACAGTTGACAGATTGTAATCTTGAGTTTGTTGGTAATAAAGGGAGTTAATCCCTGTTGTTCTTAATTTTTTCATTTCGTAAGTCCGCAAATCCACTTTTATTCTCGGCTACATAAAGGATCATAAAAATGCTTATGAACCCAACTTTTCATACACTAAGATACAAAATCTTTTTTAGTACTTAGAGATACAAACATGCTTCATACTAGAATGGAACATTGATTTCCTTGTTATACAGGGCATTTCGGTAGAGATTCGGGAGTGTAAAGGGGAGATTCCTTGATATATTTTGAAGCGCGTTTACCAGAAATTACTCTTTGTAATCTAACACATAAAAAACTTTTTATCAATTTAAGTGCTCTGTCACTGTATCTATAATGGTTTTCAGCATAGAATTGAGTGATTCATCTTATTTTTATTTTATTTTTAATTTTGAAAAGTCCAGCAAACGAAGAACAGAAACATTACCCTTGCCGAAATCCTGCCTCATTTCCTCTAATAGATCGGCCATTGTTGTGGAACAGTATTAGACATTGATTGCCCAATTATTTCTTTTGCTATTATTTTCTCGAGGACCTTTGATAAGCAAGGAAGAATGCTTATCGGTCTAAAGCCTTATCTGAGGAAGATGGACTAGATTTATTTGTCATGGACTGAACCCTCTAGCAGTTTTTCAAATCGGAAAAATAGATAATTTTGCTGTGCATCAGTTAATTACATGAGTGAGTTGAGAGGCATATTGGACAATACCATTGACTGTTGCTGTGAAATCTTCCAGATAGGGTATAGAGTGCATATACATACAATAGTTCGATTGAAGTGATTTAGTTCGTCATTTAGATTACGTAATACCTCTTCTTACGAGAAGTTACGTGCCACTCTGTACTTAGACCGAAGTACATTTGATTCCATCTTCTATTGCGTATAGAAATTAATTCGTGCGGTTTTTTTTTTTCAAAATTTGAACGTTTATTTAAGAAAAACATGTACAATAGTATTATTCAAGGTATTGCCCGTCTGAAGCTAAAACTTTTACCCATCTTTCTGGCAATTTGTGGATCCCATCCCAAAAGATAGGATACATTTGCTCGTCCCGTCAAGTTTGACAACCACCTCTGGGAAAAATATCTGATGTGATGTGAACCGTATTGCAGTGAGGGCGTTCTGCATCGACCGGAAGAAATGGTAGTCAGAGGGGCAAATCACATATGAGTTTTTGCGCTCGGGGTTGTCGTAATGGATCCATTTTTCACCACCAGTAACAATCCGACGCAAAAATGACTTCCTTTTGTGGCGTTCCAGCAGCATTTCGGGCATGCAAAACCGCCTTTCGACGTCTCTCGGGTTGAGTGCATGTGGAACCCAATTTCCTTGCCTTAAAATATATCCAGCTGCTTTTAAACGTTTTGAAATGGCTGCTTAAGTGACACCCAAAGATTCTGCGAGCTCTTCTTGTGTTTGGCAACAATCTTCATAGAGTAATGCTTTCAGTCCTTCATCTTCAAACTTTTTTGGCTGTCCAGGACGTTCATCGTCTTCCAAGCCAAAATCACCACTTTTAAATCGTGCAAACCACTTTTGGCACGTTCGCTCAGCTAGCGCATGTTCACCATAAATTTCCACCAAAATACGATGACTTGCGGTAGCAGTTTCCTTCATATTAAAGTATTGAAGAAGGACTCCAAGCAAAAACACTTTTTCAGCACAAAGTTCGACATATTTGAGTGAAAAAAAAATATGTTTGTTTACGCTTCAAATGAATGACATATACTGAAATGACGTACATAACAGTAGCTTTCCAACGCATGTTCCAATGGAATATAAACAATAGAAAAATACAAGTTACGCCATCTCTTAGCAATTAAGATGGGTTAATTAGAATTAATTAGATTAATTAGATTAAGAAGAATTAAGTTATAGACCCAATATATAATTTGTTTCTATTTTTTTTTTTTTATAGAATGGTTAAGGTATAACCGTAAACCAAAGACATGTTCTGTTTAAACGTTTTTGATGCAAAACATCGATCGAACAATTGTGTTTAAATAGATTGAACTAGTTTCACTTTATCATTTGGATTAGATTAGTTGCAATTTAAAATGCATTTTGAAGGTCTATCGAATCAAAACCTTTACATCAAAATGTATGATAACAAAGAGTTTTGGACAAATTTACGTCATAGGTACACAGAATACGTAGTAAGTCATGTTTAAAAACGAATAATAGAACAAGAGAAGGATTAGAAACAGCCATTAGGTAGGTGTTGCTACTTAAGTTTTGGGAAAAACAAATATTTAACATCCAAAATGGCTTTGCTGCTTTTCAAAAAGATCAATACCCTTTTGCATGGGTTTGCAACAATTTTTGAAGCACTTTTTCGACTCCGAACGAGATAATTCCAAGATATGCGTTTTAAACGTATCAACTGCTTCCTCATCTGTCGAAAGACGTTGATCTCACAATTTATTTTTGATGTACAGGAATAAAAATAAGTTATTGGATCCCAAATTAGGGATTTTTAGTGCCTGTAAGAGCTTGCATTGTCGTGGTGGTTGCTTTTCTTATTTCTTCAAAGACTTCTGGAAAACAAATGGTTGTGTTACATTCCGAATTGACCATTCAATGTTTTCCTAATGGCAAGGTGACGACATGTCTGGTTTTTCCGTGAAAATAGCAATCGTGTAACAAAACGTTATAGCCATGTGTAAAAATACACTGTCAAATTTTACGATGTTGGGTAAACGATTTTCTGAAAACCGGGTGGAGTAATTTACATTTCTTACTATATCCATTCCCACAGAAGAAACTAAATAATTCATTTGAAAGGTTAGGGTATCACACCTTAGTAAATCAGTAATAAAATCACCACAAATAATTATTAGTTTGTAGATTGCATAGTAGTTAGAGATTTCAAGTACGTAACATTTTTTTTGCGGTTTGCGAGCAGGTAATAGGATTCATGTTTCATCCATTGTCACATACCGCCTGAAAAAAATAATTTTTATTTCGCTTAAGCATAAACACCTTGTTGTTCTTGGTCATTTGTGAGCATACGCGGTACCCACTTCGAACAGAGCATTGTCACACCCAAATTCTCATGCAAAATATGATGTACACGGTCTACCACATTGATGTCGGCTATCTCACGCTTTTACGATTGTGCAAAACGATTTTATGAATTGTTTGTGCCTATACTACTGCGTTAAATTCAGCAAAACAACAACAAATGGTTGCAGATTCCTTATAACACTTCACAATACAATTGTTTCCGTTAGGTGGAAAAGATGATATCCGCCAACAGGCTGCCGCCAGTGTTGATACACATTTGTGCCCGTTTTGTCGCATTTTCCATGAAATTCCGTAAGTTTTCCGGTGATAACTGTTCGCATTCCTGTCTGAGACATAAACCCATGACTTCAAGTACCCCCAAAGAAAGAAATTTGGGATGGTTAAATCGAGCTATCTTGCTGGCCATGCTAAATTGCCAAAACGGGACGAGGAAATGCTTTCTTCACAATAGCCAGTGTGACTCGTGTTGTGTGTGCGGTTGCACCGGTTGTTGAAACCACATCTTCACTAAGCCCCGCTCATCCGTTCGCCAGTTACATTGACCGTATTGCCGATGGTGTACTTAAAAAAAATACGGCCCAATCACTCCTCCCACGTGAACGCCGCACCACACTGTGACTTTAAGTGGATGTAATGGATCTTTGTGGATCACACGTGGATTTTCAGTGCGCCAGAAACGAAGATTTTGCTTATTGACGTAACCACTTAAGTGGAAATGCGTCTCGTCGCTCATGATGATTTTCGATACAAAGTCGTCCTCTTCTTTCTTGAGATTGAGAATGGCTTTACAGTAGTTCACACGCGACTGACAGTCAGGAGGCATTAACTTATGTACTGTTTCCACGTGTGTAAGTCTTTTACTAAAATTCGCTGTAGGGTTCGTCTGGTGATTTTCTTCGTTCTCAGCGACATCGGCAGCCACGGCCGCGATATTTTCGGCCAAACGAGTAGTCCGGTGGCGGTCACGTCCTGCATGGTCTCCTGTGATTCCACTCTGTTCAAATCGAGTATCTAAGCGCTGGAATGTTTGCCCAGTTGGTCCGACACGATTAGGAAATCAACGTCGAAATTCATGCTGCGCTATCACCACCGAACGATTATTGGTGAAAAACATCGACAGAATTATTCCACGCTCTTACGGAGTAAGGCGTTCCATCTTCTGATAGGGTGATTAATTTTACTTATTATTTTACTTATTAATTTCAGGGAAGGAAAAATGTGAATTTACGATGATTTGAAGTTACTAATTGCGGGCCGATTTTCTATGGGGCCCAATGTGCAGCAGGAGAAAACAAGAAGCATATTTTGCGAAGAAATCTATTTTTTTTTTTTTTAAAGAGGGAGGAAGAAAAAGGTTAACAAAAATTTTAGCAAAAAAAAAAAAAATCAAGAAAGCCACAACGTGGGAATTTTCTAAGGGGCTTGATAAAGTTTATGAGGAAAGACACAACATATCGCCGCCATAGGATTTAGTTGATGGTATTATTAACCTGAGTCAATCCGAAGTAAAATCTAATGAGAGTCCAAGGAGGAAAAAAAAAACTACGCTTCTAGATGTAGATGTTCTGAAAGAAGAGGCTATGAAGAATTGGAAGCGGCGTGAAGATGTGTTCAATGTGGAAAAAGAAAAAATGGTTGTTGAACTCGAAAATGGTTATTTGTTCGACCTTTTGAACCTTTTAGGTAAAATGGAATGATATTTCTCTATTATCTGTCGATATATCTACATCAATCCTGTGTTCAATATTATTGAAAGCTGTTATATTGAATTACATTGGAATGTAATATGAAATGCTTAGAAGCTGCTCCTTGTGCAATATTGAAGAGATCGGGATCGACCCGTTCGCTTACTTCCATAGTATCAAGTACAAAGCAAATTCCAACTGCCGTCTTATTTGCCAAACTTATATCGAAATTATTCCTCCAAGTTAATTGGTTTTGGAAACCTTGATGATCAACAAAATTCAATTTTGATTCGCGTACTATATTCTGGTGGTAACACCTGATCACTAAAACCGTCATTTGTAATCACGAAAAGCCAAATTCGTTGGAGTTTTAAGGGCCTTGGATGTGGATATAATTGATTTTATCAATCAAATGAATGGTACCATATTTGTTTTTGCTTTTACATCAAGCGTTGCTTCTATTCTACTGGCAGGATATTTCGTTTGAACTTCACAGATCCTCATGGTGCAAATAGTTTTGCACTGCAAATGCCCACGAAAAGTCTTTTCAGTTGAAAACCTGTTGTCGACACCATCTCAAATATAATCGTATGGTCATACAAAAAATCTCCGCTGTTTTTTGTCCCTAGATGGTGTTGGTGTCCATTTATCTGGAAACACTAATCTGATTGTATCAAACGAACATGTGTTTGAAAGGTGACATGTCAGGCTACATTTTTTGTGAAGACAGCTGTATAATTCGTTGCTCGTGTTAAGTTATACTGATTTCAATATGAGTGAAACATCTGAAGTTATACTGATTTGAATATGAGTGAAATATCTGAAGAAATACGCTATGTGATCCTGCTATGTGATGACCCAGGAGCGGTTTGTTCGATTCCATTTTGGAAATTTCGACGTAAAAGATGCGCCTCGCACTGGTCGGCTTGTCACTGAAAAGTCGATGAAATTTTGCAACTAATGGAGCAAGACTGGCACGGAAGCTGCCTGGAGATAGCGGAGGCAATAAACATCAACCGTATGACAGTTTGGAATCATCTTAAACGAGCAGGCTACTCAAAGAAGCTCGATGTTTGGATGCTACATGAATTAGCGCAAAGAAATTTAATTGACCGAATAACCATCAGTGATCGCAAGCGATCATGGCCAAAGGCCGGTGACCAACCACACACAACTTCAAGGCCTGGATTGACGGTAAACAAGGTTATGTTGAGTATTTAGTGGGATTGGAAGGGAATTATGTAGTATGAGCTGCTATAACGTAGCGAAACAGTCAATTCGATCCTCTACTATACACAACTCGACCGTTTGAATGAAGCTTTTAAGAAACGAGCGACCAGAATTGGCCAACAGAAAGAGAGTTGTCTTTCATCATGACAATGCTAGGCCACACACATCTTTGATGACCCGGAACAAATTGTTGGTTGGAGTTGTTGGAGCTTGGTTGGGAAGTTTTGATGCATCCACCGTATAGCCCGGAGCTTGCACCCTCTGACTACTATTTGTTTCGGTCTTTGCAAAACTCTCTCAATGGTGTTGCTGAAAATCACTTGGCAAAGTTTTTCGCTGATAAACCATAGAAGTTCTACACCGATGGAATTATGAAGCTACCCGGAAAATGGCAAAAGGTCATAGATAGTAATGGCCAATATGTACTTGATTGTAATTGATTCCGAATAAAGATTTTTTTTTTTTTTTTACTGAACTGTCAAGAAAATATTAAAACTTTCCTGATCCCATCATGACCTGTTGCGATCATAAAAACAAAAGCGAATTAGAAATAGTAATCTTGAAAATCTTGAAATTGTGTTTATTTAGTAAAAGAGAAATACCGGGAATAGAAAAAGACAAAACAACCAAAGAGTGGAAAAGTAGTAATAACGGGTGACCAGATAGCAATGATAGTTTTTCCAATTTTTATGTTTAGCAGCTGTCAAAGTAACGAATGACGTCCAGCTGTCAAAATATTCAGTAAGGTTTGCCATTTCATCATGCATCGTTTTACATTTGCCGAACGTGCGGAATTTATTAGAAAATATTACTGAAAGTCCGGTTCAGTTGTAAATAATCAACGGTCGTCATCATGGCTTCAGTGTGCAGGCAATTCGTCGCACCGTGAAAAGTTTGAGCGTGAGTACACTTTTGCGTCTTAAACCAATAACCAACCAAACAGAGATGGATGCGAAATAAAGAAAACATAGCCGCCGAAGCGACCAGTATCGAAGAAGACCCAGAAATGTCGATTCGGCGCCGATCAACTCAAGTGGGCATCGCCAGTCAATCCGGCTAATTTTCCGGCTGGATTTGGGCCTACATCCATATAAGATTGTGGCGACGCAGAATTAAAGCCGGACGACCAGAAACAACGCTGTGAGTTCGCTAATTCTGCGATGGAAATGTTGACCGGAATCCGGATTTTAGCTAAAAAATCATTTTCTCAGACGAGGACCATTTTTGGCTCAGCGGCTATGTCAACAAGCAAAATTCCCGTTATTAGATCGAACACACTCCACAAGTGTTCGGCCAAGCTTCAATGCGTCCACAAAGATTGACTGATTGGTGCGGTTTATAGCATGAAGAAGGAGACACCGTTACCGTTACAATGGTCTCAGGTATAGAGCGATGTTAACCGACTTTCTGTGATCAGAGCTCGACAACATCGATATATCCGACCTTTGGTTCCAACAAGACGGTGCAACATGCCATACAAGCGACGCAACGCTCAAAGTTGTGAAGGACAAATCTAGCGACTGGGTCATCTCACGGCGAGCATGCATCAATTCACCGCCGCGATCATGCGATTTGACATCATACGAATACTTTCTTTGGGGTTATGTCAAGTCATTAGTCTACAATAACAAGCCAACCATTTTGGGCGAGCACGAGGTCGACATTCGACATGCCATTGCCGGTAAAACGCCGCGGATATTGGACTGAGTCATCAAAAATTGGACCGACCACTTGAAGCACTGCCATTACATGTCCACATAATGACATGAACGTAGCTTCAAAATAAAGCCAAAATCAGTTTTATCTCTCACACCTTTGTTGTTCATATTGTTCTTATCTGGTAAGGGGGCCGGAAAATGAAAAATGCAGAATGGGTTTTGTGGTCTTCAGAAACGACAAATTTGTTTATTTGTGTACCCATCGATCTAAAAATGGGTTTCAAATTCGTTGACAAATTTTCCTGGCGATCCAACATCTAACATAGTTAACAAATCGGCAACGTTACAGATGGTCCAAAGGCTTCGATTTTATGGGCGTGCAAATGAACATCAACTTTTAAAAGGCCCAATAGTTTTTTTCGGCGACGAATTGAAATGCCTTGACGATTTTGAACACGTTAGCTCACAGTGGTGATGTTTTGGCCTGTACGAGCCGACCGAGCATGATGATATGGAGTTTGACCCAATATCGAACCACTTCCTTTAAAACGCTTCACCACTGCACGAATTCCGGGTGATCATGTTGACCGAAAAATTCACGAATTTTATGAAATGTTACTTTTACAAATTGAATAACAAAAATGCGTTGTTGCGTGGTTAACGACTCCATGCCAAGGATTGTATGACATCTTTTGAAAAGATCAACCACACTGAATTCAGTAAACGACACTGAATTCAATGGCCAACATCCATTCCACACCATTTGTTGGCTCACCCGTTATATACTTACGCGTTTGTAAAGACACACCGAAGACAGTAAGAGAAGAATGACCAATATTCAGCTGTTTTGCTGAAAATGAAGATGACTGCATGGGTTGGGTGGGGTGTTAATGAAAGCCGGTTTGCTGAAGTTGCTTTTG
The DNA here is from genome assembly GCA_907269105.1 of Volucella inanis. Taxonomy (NCBI): domain Eukaryota; kingdom Metazoa; phylum Arthropoda; class Insecta; order Diptera; family Syrphidae; genus Volucella; species Volucella inanis. Next base: position 156,141,803 of record OU026155.1, read on the forward strand.
TTCGGAGATTAGGTGCTGACATGATTTTAGAAGAACTAAACATTGTTGCACAATAGCAAAGTCGAGTGAGAATGGGGACTAGAACCAGATTGCAAGTTGGAAAAACTTTTTGTGTTAAAACAAATGTCCTTATGAAGAATTTCGTATTATAATAGCCCACAAAGCTGCAAGTTACCAAGTTGTTTTATCTCACAGTTTTTACTAACTTAAACTAGAGGAAGAGAAAAACACGTCTTTTCATGGCAGTTACTTATTTGCGACCATAAGAGTTTAACATTTTTATTATACATAAGTCAAAAGATAAAAAGTGCGCATTAATTAAGACGTGTATGTTAATTTTAATTAATTGTGAATATTAAGTAGTTAAGATAGGCCTATTAAGGAGGAAAGTATATGCTTGTATTTCTGGGCCTAAAAGGTCGTGTTGTCCAATCGATGGAGAAGGCGAATTAAATCGAATGAGGTACATTATCTAAATCTGGTTGTCATGATAAAAATTAGTAATGCAGCATTGAATAGAAACATCACGAAAGGGGACAATGATATCGATTGATAAAGAATATGCTGAAACTCATTTAAATAAATTAGGTCTTGGTTTGTACGAGGTGTATTGGTATTTTTATTTATTTATTTTTTGACTGATACATCATCCAATAGAGCCAACTTTCAACCAGTAACGTTATTTTTGTCAGTTCCTTGACGTTTATGTTCAGTTTTGTTTGACAAATTATGATGAATAGACTTACACTAGAAAAACGTATAACGTGCTGGTCAATTTTATTTCAAAATCAAGATATTGTAATGTGTTTTCTCCTCATTATTGATTAATTTAGATCGATTTTCGTCTTGTAGTGGATAAATTCCTACCATATATACTCTACATAACGCAAAGCCAGCAACACGTCAACGTAATGAACGTACGAAGGGAAACTGCAGAAGTGAAAGTGTAGCGGACGATCCTGAATCGTCAATACGACATCGATCGCAACAGGTTGGCATTTTGCCTTGTAAAAAGCGCAATCTGGACCAGGTACTGAAGGCACAAGACCTTGGTTTGGGATGGATGTGCGCAGATTGGGATCTTGTGCAGCTTAAAGTCGCTCAAATTTTTATCGAAAAAAAGGTTCACTTATGGCTGAATGGGTTGTGACAAGCAAAATTGCCGTTTCTGGAGTGTAGCTAATCCAAAATAGAATCACGAGTCTAGAGCACATCACAAAACTGTTTTGTGTGATCTTGACAGTGAAGCCTTTATCATGTGGATTTACATCACTTGACTACTTCATGTGGGGTTATGGTAAGTTGAAGAAAACGGTGGCTAAAGCGCATTGGAAGCTCCAAAAAGTTTACGGTTTTGGTGATTGGTTCCGTCGCTTTAAAAACTGTAATTTCGATCTTGGCGACCATCCATGCAAGGATGAGGATCCGTGTCAAATGCAAGAAGAGCTTGCTTCAGCACTAGGAGTTACCCGCCAAGCCATTTCCAAGCGATCGTATACGTTGTGAATGATTCAAAAACGGAACTTGGGTCCCATATGATTTAAAGCCAAGGGACGCTGAGCGTCGTTTTTTCGCTTGTGAACAACTGCTCCAGCGGCAAAAATAGAATAGTTTTCTTCATCCCATCGTGACGGGTGATGAAAAACGGATTCATTACAACAACTTCATTACAGAAAGTCATGGGGACTACCTGGTCGTCGGCTCGGCGAAACCATCACTGGTGTTGACTTCAATTGAAGCCAAGCGCTGAGCGAAAAATGGCCAATATACGACCATATTCCCCAGATATTTGCCGTCTGATTAATATATTACTTGTTCCGTTCGATGGCACACGGTTTGGTTATCGGCATTTCCGCTCATCTGAAGACATCAGAAAATGGCTTGATTCGTGGATAGCCTTAAAAATAAACACTTTTACCGTAACTGTATTCGAGTATTGCCAGAAAGATGGGAAAAAGTTGTAGTTAGCGATGGGCAATATTTTGAATGATTCATTTGTGACCATAAATAATAATAAATGGACGAGGGCCCACGTAGTCTGGACAGATAACACTAGTGTTTTTCGTGAACTCTTGCCTATGTAGGCTTAATTTCACGGAATGCCCATGAATCCATGGGAGCAAGGATACGCCTTGCCATCGCTTGCTGTCAATTCTTTGATACCAAAGCGAAACTCGTGTTGGAGGCAAAAAGTTAAACCCTTGGTAAAGGTCGAGGCCGACCTAAAACCTCTTACTGCTCTTAGAGTCACAGCACCCAGAATCTTGCAACTCTATGTACATTGGGTCAAGACCCTAACACCGATTTTGGGTTTAAGCCACAGCCAACATGACGCTCCCACAAGGGGGCCTACCTCTTCAAGTCAGACCCGGACCGAAATCCGAGGGGCTCCTCACTCCCATGGTACCATCCTGGTAGGGACTACCGGTGGTTCTGCCACCCAACAGAACCTCTGACCGGCCGTTTGTAACTGGTCAAATCGTAGCAGCATTCGGAGGTGTTAAATACCGAAAACCTTTACAATAAGACCACTACATTTTGCTCTGCCCCGCTTTTGATTAGACAACGTCATTGATGGGCGAAGCCTTGATAAATGGACGTAGGCCCACGTAGTCTGGACAGTGGCACCTAATTTAAAGGTCATCCTGGGATACTATCAACGATTTAGAAAAGAAGTGTGTCCAGCACAAAGAATTTGACTATTCCGCTCAGTACTGTACTCCGATGCAAACTTTTTAAACTTTTTAAACCGAGGTTTGCCCAGCATCAACGGAAAGAGTCCAAAACCGGTAGAGCTCGAAATTTGAAATGAAAATAAAAATTGTGAAGTTACAAGTGGAAAGTAAATTTGCTTTATTTTCGAGAAAAAGAGCAGCCTAAACCCTTGCTTCCCTAAAAACGACTCAGGTGGACTCCCCGATACATTAAAATCTGGTGTTTCAGACTCCTTTGAGAGGAGACTGTATTAAAGTCAATCTTACCAAACGTTAGATAAAGACTTAACTATCTTCCATAGTGTGTAGATATACATACGAAAAATCGAAACCAAATCACATAAAGTATAGCACCTTCCGCACAATTCCGACTCTCCCTAAGGGTTCACGATAAGTCCTTATCTGTCGTTTTACGTCAACTAGCTATATACCCTACACAGATCTATATCCTGTCCTTTAAATTCATAACATCGGGACACTTTGATGCGGGAAAAAAGTGAACGCACTGAAAGCAACTAGGGTTAACCACAAGGAATGCATCCATGAGTACTTTTTATTTTTTTAAATAAATTTCCACAATTGCTTCTGTTATACGAGTACGTACTACCCCCGTTCTTATTTAACCTCACAACCTGCACAACCAAAATTAAAAAAAAATAAAAAATCCACCAAGATGTCAAGGATCACAAAATATTATTTTCATATTTGTTGTTGTTTCTGCTGTGTGTGACTTCACCTGACTGAAAAAATGTGACACCCCTAGCCGCATCTCTCTTTTGGTGACTACAAAACTGAAAATACTTCAACGGTCACCCGTAACCCGTAGCTGAAGGCAACGCCGGCGGCAACAGCAGTAGGAGTAATAGAAAAAGAGAGCAAAATAACACTTCTCTACCGTTGGACGTTGGACAACAAAAATACATGTCTAGCACCCCCAATAACGACACAAAAAAACAACAAAGGGTAGGTACTTATTGCAGGAGAAAACGTCAG